>CM077157.1:142592414-143909914 GCA_039583875.1 Platanthera guangdongensis | reverse complement strand
GGACTTCTAACGTGGGAGTAAACCAACATATACTAAGACACCTTACATCTTTATACTATAAGCAAACTCCAAAAGAGTAATGGTGTAACATTCGTCTCCCAAAAATACCCCCCAACCCTGGTGTAACATTTTAATGCCAAAATACCCCTCATTTTTCTTATTCTTTTACTCATTTGTATGATTTTTTTTGTCATTTGATCATAAATTTTCTTATTCTCCTACTCATTTGCATAGTTTTTTTCTTATTCCCTTACTCGCCGCCCCACCAATGTTGCCGCCCTCGCCAATGTCGCCGCCCCCGCCCCGCCCAATGTCACCGCCCCTGACCAATGTCGCCGCCCCCGACCATTGTCGCCGCCCCCGACCATTGTCGCCGCCCCCGACCAATGTCGCCGCCCCCGACAAATGTCTCCGCCCCAAACCAATGTCGCCGCCCCGCACGGGGTCTCCCGTGCACGACTGCTTGTGTTAATATAAACTAATAACTCTAATATACATAAAGTAACCTAGAACAATAAATTTTCATTTTCCCATCATTTAGCTGGCTTTGTATTAGAGCATATAGAACCCCTAGTCAAAGCCACGTTCGGGACTCTACATCCAAACAGAGCTCCCGCAGCTACCTGTATGGCTTATCCAGGCACTCGCAGACTTGGTTGAGGTCTCATGCATACTTCCAACTGTTCGACAGCAGCTAGAGCAGCCTAATGAGATCACTATTTTCTACCCTTCCCGACAAGTGATGCTCTAGGCTGACTTAAGATATTGTAGTGATCAAGATTGTCTTTTTTCCGGATCCATTTGTTGATTTTTTGTTGTTGTGTAGTAACCTTTATGGGGATTCTTCAAGCTTGTCACTAGTATTCATATACCCTATAGTGCATGGTTAAGCGAACCCTCTTGGACCGATGGTCAAATCGATTCCTCGAGGATTATTATTATGTCTTTGGATGTCACTGGATATCTTGAATGGTGTAACAACCTGGTTTTATAACTATGATAATAATCATAATTATTATTATTACTTATAAAACCTATTTTTTCCCTCCTTATTAACCTAACCCGAGCCCCCCCCCCCCCCCCCCGTTTCTCTTATTCCCGCAAAGCCGCAACCCGTCGGCTAGGTTTTCCATTCCAGCAAACTTCCCGCTCCCCCTCCCGATTCTCATCGCAGCTGCAAGAGGCATGGCGTCGTTCTCCCGATCCCGTCTCCAGCCAGCCGCATGCAGGTAGCCGCCTCCTCCTGCTCCAGGCGCCGCCTCCGCCGGCTTCTCCCCGTCTTGCTTTGGTCGACAGCTTCCCCTCCTCCTTTGCTAGGGCTGGCGGCCTCCTGCTCCTCCAGAGGCCGAATGCTCCCTTCCCTCTTTCTCCTAGGGCCGGCAAGGCCTCCTCTTCGTCGATTAGCGAGGGCAGCCGCCTCTTCTCCCTCCAGCAACCTTAATTTCGCCTCTTATTCTTCGTCTTGGCCGGGATTTGTGGCGAGAAATGCCTAGGGTTTGGTTCCCTCTCCTCCGTGAGCCCGGATTTGTTCTCCTTGGGTAAGAACTCACTCTTTTCCCTCTCTTTTTAGTTTTCCTAATTTTCTTGGGAATTATTTGCCTCTAAATAATTGTGTTAACCTTGTGTTTCAGATTTTCGCCACCTTGTGATCGCCTAATTGTGATAGATTCATGATTTCCAGCGCCGCTCCTCGATTTAGTTGGTAGGAATCATGTGCAGATCTCTCCGAATTAGGGTTTTCCCTAACCCAAGCATCGTCAAGTCCCTGCTTCTATGTGGTATCTCTTCGCCCCTCACCTTTGATGGAGGTAAATTTCTTAGTCTCTCTCTTATTTGAATCTTACGATAATTTATTTCTCGTGCTAACGTTAGGGTTTTTGATAACTCATTATCGTATATGGTGGTGCTTCAGCAGGTCTGATATCAAGTTTTCCGATTTCGCTTGTGCCGCAATTTGGTCTCCGTCAGCTTCAGCTTCTTTGAGGCAAGTAGAGATTACTTCTCTCTTGCAAATATTGAACTTAATTGTTTTGTCTGATCTTATGTTTATATGAATCAACCTTTGATAGCTTGTGTCGTCAGTTAAATTTAAACATCGAATCTTTTATTAGACTTGTTACTATTTTGAGGTTCACGCGATAGGATTTGCACGAATTTGTAAATGTAAATGATCATATTTGAGTAATTGGGAAACGAGTTAGCAAATGATAGTTAATTGAATTTTCAATTTGAGGATTTGCATCTTACTTGATGAATAATTTCAGGACAGTAAGCTTGAGTACGAGCATTAATAGATTTGAATGATCATTGTTAAGGCTCCCGAAAAGGGATTTAAAGATGGTTGGTTTATGTTACGCTCGTACCGTACACACTTTGAAATTGGAAAATCACACTTGTAACGAATTATGGATAACAAATATATGTTTGGTGATTCGATATCATGCTCGGTAGTGAACGCATATTTTTCTTGGAAGATAACTGTGTCCTATAAATTGTTAACCTAGGCAAATTTATTGGCATCTCTGATCCAATACACTTCAACATACCTCTGCTTTTTACTCGAAAATTTTTCAATTTCTGATGTATGTCTGGTTTTTGGTTTTTGTCTGGTTTCTGATGTCTGTCTGGTTTTTTATGTCTGTCTGATTGTAAGACCCGAGTAAACTTATTTCCAATCTGATCTTACTCGTTGACGTGAATCTGTTTCACGATCTGAAGTTTTCTCTCATAATATGTCATAAAATAATATGATAAATAATCTCGTATGAAACTCGAAAACAAATCTGTGGTTGTAAGCAAATCTTTGAACTGTTGCGCCTAACTGGACATCTGTCTGTTGTCATGGTCACGACAAGCAGGATTACTTTTCCGATAAAACTTACACTCAGATCTGATCGTGAGTCATGTGCGTCCGCTATAGCACCAACACCCTTCATCGATCGCAGCTTACAACATATTACATGAATAAATTAAGGCTATTCTCCGGAGAGTCTTACAAACTAACTTGTTTTGTTTAGCTCTTTGTTTGTTTGTCCCGGATAGTTTTGCTTCATGAGAATCTGGTACTCATACTTTTCTACTTCTATTACTGTGTTGTACTTTACTTTGCTCATTCTGTTTATTTCAATGTTCTGAGTCTTTTCCTTTGTGTTTTTGGAATTGTCTTAGCTTTCGTGTCAGCGCCGTCAGGTTCCTGGGCCTGATCTGAATCAAGTTTCTGCTTTCCGATGATTGATCTTCTAGCCGTGTCAGGTTTGATGTTTTTGATTCACTTTTTTTACTGCCAATGATTTTTTTTATGTGATAATTATAAACAGTAATACATGTACAACTGCTCGGCTATATAAATATTTATGTACTAAAATCTGAATATAACGCATGTGCACTCTCTGTTGCATCATAATGGCATGAAAATTATAGTAGTAGCCTGTAAAACATGAATTTTACAAAATACATATGCATTTAAAACTTTGAAAGCTTCTGCATAAAACAATCAAACTATTTTTCTCCAAATTAACTATTTTAAAACTATTTTCAGTATTCTCTGCATCCGCTTTAGCAGGCATGGCTTTCTTTCCGCCCATACATGTGGCATCACGACTTGTCCCGAAGCGCACTCTGACTTTTGTCGAGAAGGGTCGTGACAGTTGGTATCAGAGCGAGGTTAGTGAGGTTAGCTCCTTGAGATGAAGTAATTTGAAGTTATCACTTAGTGATGCATCATTTATTCACTCACCTTGTCATTATCTGTTGTTCGCGGCTGAAACACGCACACACTTACTCATAAGCATGAGTAGTATGCACACAAATGTTAAGGTGTTATGGGCAAACTTAACATTTTTGTGCATATGAATTTCCAATAGGATATACACCACTTGCGAATATTAAATTGTATGGGCGGTTTAATATTTTCAAGTGCGCTGACATTAGAGTCCTAACATGCATGACATGTTAAGTGATATACATCTTAACATGGCATGTGTATCCATTCATTTGCATGCATATCATAAATCATTGCACAAGTGTTAAGCCAAGAACAACAATAATGATTGTACACACATGGATTTACTATCTGTTTGACATCGCACATATTCTCATTGTTGCACTTGCATGATTATTGTCTAGAGTTGTCCAATGAAAATGCTATAATTATTACATAATTTATGTACTTGACAGTAGAAAATGTGTTAAAATCTCAAATTGCTAGTGCTCGATATTTGTAAATAGTTCTTGCTGTTTCACATGTCTGTCAATCTTGTCTGGTCATCCTGTATCTCCTTCTAGATAGCTTCTAAGTTTCAGTGATGCTCTGCTGAATTTCTTCACCGTTGTCTTGTGATTCTCCAACTCCAGTTTGACTCGCTCCTGTCGATACTCAATCATCCTCCAACTTCTTTTCCTCGTTAACGTTCTATATTCGCTCCGTGTAAGATGTTTTTGCTCCCGGATTCTCGCATTTTGCCGCTCAATTTTGGGCTAATCGAAGACAACTCATGTGCTCCCTGAAGTCAATCTTTTGTATATGTCTGAACCGATAAGCCTAAAGAGTTCTCCTATGAACTTGAATCTGACCTGCGTTGCAAGTATCTGTAACTCTTCTCTTGATCATAGTAAGTTTCTGCGCTTGTTCTCTTTTCTGTTTCTTTGTATTCATAGTTAACTTTTATGTCTTGATCGGCAAATCTTGTTGGAATGAATATCATCTGAATTTTCTCCCTAAGAGTTCATATTCAGAGAGTTTCTCAGGGAAGTTTCGGGACGAAACTTCCTAAGTAGGGGAGAATGTAACAACCCGGTTTTATAACTATGATAATAATAATTATTAGTAATATTATTACTTATAAAAACCTATTTTTCCCTCCTTATTAACCTAACATGAGCCCCCCCCCCCCCCCCCCCCGCGGTTCTCTTATTCCCGCAAAGTCGCAACCCGTCGGCTAGGTTTTTCATTCCCGCAAACTTCCCGCCCCCTCTCCCGATTCTCCTCGCAGCCGCAAGAGGCATGGCGTCGTTCTCCCGATCCCGTCTCCAGCCAGCCACACGCAGGTCGCCGCCTCCTCCGGCTTCTCCCCCTCTTGCTTTGGTCGACAGCTTCCCCTCCTCCTTTGTTAGGGCTGTCGGCCTCCTGCTCCTCTAGAGGCCGACTGCTCTCTTCCCTCTTTCTCCTAGGGCCGGCAAGGCCTCCTCTTCGTCGATTAGCGAGGGCGGCCGCCTCTTCTCCCTCCAGCAACCCTAATTTCGCCTCTTATTCTTCGTCTTGGCCGGGATTTATGGCGAGAAATGCCTAGGGTTTGGTTCCCTCTCTTCCGTAAGCCCGGATTTGTTCTCCTTGGGTAAGAACTCACTTTTTTCCCTCTCTTTTTAGTTTCCCTAATTTTCTTGGGAATTATTTGCCTACAAATAATTGTGTTAACCTTGTGTTTCAGATTTTCGCCGCCTTGTGATCGCCTAATTGTGATAGGTTCCTGATTTCCAGCGCCGCTCCTCGATTCAGTTGGTAGGAATCATGTGCAGATCTCTCCAAATTAGGGTTTCCTCTAACCCAAGCATCGTCAAGTCCCTGCTTCTACGTGGTATCTCATCGCCCCTCACCTTTGAGAGAGGTAAATTTTTTAGTCCCTCTCTTATTTGAATCTTGCGATAATTTATTTCTCGTGCTAACGTTAGGGCTTTTGATAACTCATTGTCGTATATGGTGGTGTTTTAGCAGGTCTGCTATCAAGTTTTCCGATTTCGCTTGTACCGGAATTTGGTCTCCTCCGTCAACTTCAGCTTCTTTGAGGCAAGTAGAGATTACTTCTCTCTTGCAAATATTAAACTTAATTGTTTTGTCTGATCTTATGTTTATATGAATCAACCTTTGATAGCTTGTGTTATCAGTTAAATTTAAACATCGAATCTTTTATTAGACTTGTTACTATTTTGAGGTTCACGCAATAGGATTTGCACGAGTTTGTAAATATAAATGATCATATTTGAGTAATTGGGAGACGAGTTAGCGAATGATAGTTAATTAAATTTTCAATTTGAGGATTTGCATCTTGTTTGATGAATAATTTGAGGACAGTAAGCTTGATTACGAGCATTAATAGATTTGAATGATCATTGTTAAGGCTCCCGAAAAGGGATTTAAAGATGGTTGGTTTATGTTACGCTCGTACCGTACACACTTTGAAATTGGAAAACCACACTTGTAACGAATTATGTATAACAAATATATGTTTGGTGATTCGATATCATGCTCGGTAGTGAATGCACGTTTTTCTTGGAAGATAACTGTGCCCTAGAAATTGTTAACCTAGGCGAATTCTTGACATCTCCGGTCCAATACACTTCAACTTACCTCTGCTTTTTACTCGAAAATTTTTCGGTTTCTGATGTATGTCTGGTTTCTGATGTCTGTCTGGTTTCTGATGTCTATCTGATTGTAAGACCCGAGTAAAACTTATTTCCAATCTGATCTTTCTCGTTGCCGTGAATCTGTTTCACGATCTGAAGTTTCCTCTCATAATGTGTCATAAAATAATATGATAAATAATCTCGTATGAAACTCGAAAACAAATCTGTGGTTGTAAGCAAATCTTTGAACTGTAGCGTCTAACTGGACATCTGTCTGTTGTCATGGTCACGGCAAGCAGGATTACTTTTCCGATAAGACTTGCACTCAGATCTGATCGTGAGTCATGTGCGTCCGCTATAGCACCTACACCCTTCATCGATCACAGCTTACAACATATTACATGAATAAATTTAGGCTATTCTCCGGAGTAGTCTTACAAACTAACTTGTTTTGTTTAGCACTTTGTTTGTTTGTCCCGGATAGTTTGTTTCATAAGAATCTGGTACTCATAATTTTCTACTTCTATTACTGTGTTGTAATTTATTTTGCTCATTCTGTTTATTTCAATGTTCTGAGGTTTTTTCTTTGTGTTTTGGAATTACCTTAGCTTCTGTGTCAGCGCCGCCAGGTTCCTGGGCCCGATCTGCATCAAGTTTCTGCTTTTCAATGATTGATCTTCTAGTCGTGTCAGGTTTGATATTTTTGATTCACTTCTTTTACTGTCAGTGGTTTTCTTTATGTAATAATTATGAACAGTAATACATGGGCAACTGCTAGGCTATATAAATATTTATGTACTAGAATCTGAATATAACGCATGTGCACTCTCTGTTGCATCATAATGGCATGAAAATTATAGTAGTGGCCTGTAAAACATAAATTTTACAAAATACATATGCATTTAAAACTTTGAAAGCTTCTGCATAAAACAATCAAACTGTTTTTCTCCAAATTAACTACTTTAAAACTATTTTCAGTATTCTCTGAATCCGCCTTAGCAGGCATGGCTTTCTTTCCGCTCATGCCTGTGGCATCACGACTTGTCCCGAAGCGCACTCTGACTTTTGTCGAGACGGGTCGTGACAAATGGTGATGTGCAACCCAACATGTGATCCAATGTCATCAGTTGTATGGATATATTAATGGGAAAATGGTTGAGCCACTACGAATTGACATCTCATCAAGAAAAGAGTTCAGAAAATTATTTGATGGTCTCTTGGTTACTCTACTCAATATCTCATTTTGTTTACTACAGTAGTACGTGTACGGAGTCTGTATATAAGATCTGGATTCAAGCTCATGAGACATACTCACAGATTGTGAGCTCCACTCATATGAGCTTACCTATCAGGTTCTTGAGTTGAAGCAAGGATCCATGATAGTCTATACATGGCATTACTAGAAGTTGGATTATTTTGAGGATTTCAACTTGAATTGTAATGCATATGTTATCAAGTCGAAGAAAACAGAAGATCACATTTCGATGTATGTATTACTCATGGCTTTAAACATGGAGTTTGAATCCCTCTTCTGTTTCTCCAAGAAGCATGTAAAATGGTTTTGAGAGATGATGACCATCACATATCTTTGAGTTCCACAGCAGTAACTGGCCGCTCAAATATGATTGTATTCATTGTGGTCAACCAGTTAAACTATCACACTCATTTTTCATTTCAAAACTCTGGTCAATGATAGGAGAGTTGGGGCCAATTATAATCATGAGTGCACTGTCTAGGTAGGCGATGTGAGACTAATCTTGACATGCATTTTTTGGTTCATGTTGGACCATTCAACAAGCCTTCAGCGTGAACCTGACTTTGATACCATGTTAAACCACCACACTCATTTTCAATATCGAAACCCGTGTCAAAGATAGGATAGTTGGGGCCAATTATAAGTAAGAGTGGACCGTCTGGGTAGGTGATATGAGACTAATCTTGACATGCCTTTTTTTGGTTCATGCTGGACCATTCAACATAACTCACCTCTGGTGCTTTTATACCTTCTTGTGAACATTTTGGGAAGAAAGGACGAGCTCGTGAATCTTGTTGGGTCCATTGATCTCAATGTCCTAGATTTGTAAGAAATCAAACAGGTCAATGGTATACACATAGTAGTATTTGATGTATGTTTAAGTTCGTGCATACAGGTTGGACTTTGTCACAATGATTGAACATATAGTTCAAGAAACAATGACAGGTGGACTCAAAGTGATAGGCTGGAAATTCAAAAAAATGCCCAAGTCCAGAAACGTTGAGTGCGGCAAGCTCACAAAACGTCAACAGCTAATAGCGCTGAGAGAAAGTTGGCAGTCAAAGCTTAAAGTATTGAAAAGGCTGAAATGTGGCTAAGTTCACAGACGTCGAGTGAGCTCAACGCCATATGGCCAGAATCGTTAAGTCAAGGACATTCTGTCAAAGCCAAAGTACAGAAATGTTGAGTGAAGTTCATTCACTCAACGGCAAGTCAAAAGGCTTTGAGTCTAGTCTTCCTGTGAAGAAAAAAGAATTGTTAAGTGAAGTCAGTTCACTCAACACACTCAACGCCAAACTTCAGCAAGAAGACAAGATTGCAAAAAATCAGGCTAAGTATAAATGCGTTGAATAAAGCCTATACACTTAACAATCTCAATGTTTTTACGCAGAAAGGGCATAAGAATATGGCTAAGGCAAAAAGCGTTGAGTGAGGCAAAAACTCTCAACGCCTAGCAGAGCTGAAGAAAATTCTAAGTCCAGAATTGTCGAGTATTGCTTATCCATTTTTCATCGAGCTGAGCTCTGAGTTTGTCGAACGGAGTTCAGAATTCATCGAACTCAGCTTTCAATTTTTCGTCAAACTAAGCTCTGGGTTCGTCAAATGGAGTTCAGAATTCGTCGAACTCAGCTTTCACTTTTTCGCCAATCTAAGCTCTGGGTTCATCAAACTGAGTGCAGGATTCGTCGACCACAACTTTCACCTTTTCGTCAAGCTGAGCTCTGGGTTCGTCGAACTGAGTTTTGAGTTCGTCGAACTGAGAATTTTTGGAATGATGTTTTATTTTGCTAAGTCCAGAATGATGCTGACGTCAGCAAAGTCAACAAGTCAACGAATTTCATATTCGTTATTGAAATGCTGCAATTCGACATTAACGTCGCAGTCTGTCTACAGTGAATCTCAATTTGATTAAGCTGAGATTTTAACCACCGTTAAAACTGAGACACATGTCAATCATCCAGCAAATCGATTGAATTATAAATAGCAACTGAGATCGAGATTAAAAAAACGAGAAGCGGGAGTTCGTCGTCTTCATCTGCCATTGTTATAGAGTCAAGAACTTCAAATTGATAAATTCAAAGGGTTTCTGAGTTCGCAGGTGCAATCAACATTTGTTATAGCAAGTACAGAGGATATCTCTGAGGAAGACAAATCGGTCTAGGCAAGCCCTAGCTAAAGTTGATTCACGGTCCAAACCGAGCCAAATCTGAAGATCATTCTCCGGATCATTGAAGAAGAAGATATTTGTACATAGTTTTCTCTGGACAGAAGGAGAGGCAAAGCAACTCATTTTCTGTCAATGAATGTTAGCTGGTTGAAGACATACATTCTTGATCTTCCCCTTTCATCAACAAGAACAGGATCAAGGTCCTAAGGTAACTTCCAGCACAAGCAACAGATAGTCAAATATTGTCATTCTTGTTACTGTGAAGCAGATAGGGCTGAGATTTTCTTAGCCCAGGAAGAAATTGACTCAGGGAGCAATTTCTCTTAAGTCAAATTATCATTTCTCTTTCAAAATCAGTGGATTTGTGATAGATCTGTGTTGAGGCCTAGATTGATTAGACTGCGTGAGAGATCTGTGTGATCTTATTGTAAAACCTAAATTATAAAGGCTGTGAAAAGGAACTATGAGATCTGTGTTAATGGCAGTTGTGTATGTGTTTGGTAGTCAGGAGATTACTGTGTGAAGGGCAGTGAGACTGTGTTGTAAGTCTCAGTGGAGGCTGAATGATCTGGTGGGGTCGTGGTATAATCCCTAAGGAGCCATAGTTTTTGGAGAAGAGTATTGTCTAACATATTGTTAGAAAGGCGGAGAGGGACAGTGGATGTACCCATACACTGGGGAACCACTATAAAATCTGGTGTGATGTGTCTTGTTGTGTTGAGTTTTGTGTTCTTGAAAGCTGAATTAGGTATACACAGTAGGACATAAGTCATAGAAGATTTTAAAGAACATTCAAAAGACTGCACCTATTCACCCCCCCCCCCTCCTCTAGGTGATTAGTTATCATTGTAATCAAAGACTTTCAAGTGGTATCAGAGGGAGGTTACTCAAGAAAAGACTTAACAGTATGAGAAGATCTCCAGGGTAGCTGTTAGAAGGTTAAGATGAGTTCAGGAGAGAATCACAAAGAGCTTGAATCCATGAAACTTCTTCTCTGCAGGAAGGAGACTTTTGGCATATGGAAGGAAAGGATCAGATTGTTCATGGAAGCATCTGATCTTAGGATCTATATCACAGTTCAAGAAGGATCATTCATCCCAATGAAGACATCTGTCATTGATGCAAATCTTAAGACTTCAAAAAACTACACTGAAATGACTAAAGATGAAGTCATCTTAGTAACAATGGATAAGAGGACACAAAACATTATAGTTAGTGTCATAAATGACTTCACCTTTCAAAACCTGGTGCACTGCAAGATCTCAAAGGAAATGTGCGACACCTTGATAGTTTACATGGAAGGTACTGAGAAAGTGAGAGATGATAGAAAGTCAATGTTAAATCAAGAATATGAAGCTTTCAGACAAATCAGCAAGGAGACCATAACTAGCTGTTATGAAAGATTCTTCAAGACAGTTAATGAGCTAAAGACCTATGGCAGGGCCTTCAGTAATTATGAGCTAAATGATAAGTTTCTTAAGTCTCTTACTAGAGACTGGGACACTAAGATATGTGTCATTAGAGAAGTGGCAAAGCTGACAGATACTTCACCATCCACACTGTTTGGTAAGCTGATTTCATATGAGATGCAGCTGACAGCAAGGAAGGAGGAAGAAAACACTAGCAGAGGCCTGACCAAAGAAACTGCAGTGGCCTTCAAGGCAGATAGCTCCAAGAGGAGCAAGGAGAAAAATCTTTCTCCCCTAAGAAGGCCAGCTGAGTCAGAAGATTCAGTTCAAGAGGAATTAGTTTATAATATGTCTGATGAGGAGTTTGCTGCTTTCTCAAGGCAGTTTATGAAGATGATGAAGAAGAAGGGGTGGAGGAGCAAACCTACCTCTTCCTTCCAGCACAAAGATGACTACTACAGAAATAAGAAGAAACTCTCCAAAGAGGGCAGGTATGATCCAAAACCTGGTAAACATTTTTCTAAAAAGGTTATTTGTTTCTGTTGCAGCAAGTCAGGTCATGTTGTGGCTGATTGTCCTGAGAAGAAAGAGGCTGGTGAAAAGAATCATCACCACAAGAGAAGCAAGCAGGAGAAAACCTTCATTGCTAAGAGGGAGAAAAGCTGGACTGAGTCTTCCTCATCAGAATCAGAAGAGGATGATGAAGCCTACATCGGGCTGATGGCAAGATCACATAAGGAATCTAAAACTCTTGTTTTCAAGGCTAGCTAAACACCAAGAGGTGGGGTGAATAGGTTTTTGTCTCTATTTAGATTTTCTTTCTAGTTAGCATATTTTTGTGTCTGGTGATTAGGTTGGATTTTAGCTTTCAAGAACAATCACAGACGACACAACAATTTTATAGTGGTTCCCCAATGTTGGGTACATTCACTGTCCCTCTGCGCCTATCTAACAGTGTGTTAGACTCGACTCTCCCTCCAAAACTCAGCTTCTTAAGAGCTTACAGCACAGATCTCGCATGACCACACAGGTCACACAGACCTACAACTTAGGCACTAAGCCAAACCCAGGTCACAAAGACCTTTCACCCGGCACTAAGCCAAACACAGGTCACAAAGACCTTAGCATTTATAATACAGGCTTACAACTTCAGACTCACAAAGAATCTAAACAAAAGAATGAGAAGGTGATTGATTAGACATCAGAGCAAGAACTCTGTGTCTTCTTCTTCCTGGACTAAGCAGATATCAGTCCAAGCTTTTCCTGTTGAAGACAATGAAGTAGGAAGAAGAATCTTTCTTTTCTTTACAGAGCTTGTTGATCTGCTTCCTTAGAATTGCTTCTGAAGCTGCTGTTGTCGATGGTGATTGCTTCAGCTATCTATTTTCTCAGCTAGGTTTTCTGTACAGAACAGCTTCTTCAGGCTCGACAAGAATAGCGAGGAGGAATATGAAGTTCGGCCGCACTTTTTGTTTTCAGAAAACCTAGACAAGTATTTGATTGATTGTTCTGGCCGATTTGCTTCTTTTTATTCTCTGAAGGCTAATCGAGCAGTGGGCCCCACCACCAGGATTGATGGCTAAGATTAAGCCATTTAGCACATTCTTTTCATTTAATCTTGATTCAGCGGCTTTTTGTTGTGTGTGGGCCCCAGCACTTAATGATTAAAATATTTCTTGGAAAGTGCAGAAGATGATAACAGCTGGCCGTCAACGTCTCTGGCAGCATTTCCGCAACATTTGAATTTTGGTTGACTTTTTGACTTTGCTGACATCAGCCTGACTCCGCATCTCTAAACTTAGACAAAATTCAAGCATTATAACCAAAGGCATTGAGTGAGTAGGCATCACTCAATGTCACAACACTTAGACAAAATTTTATCTGTCTAGGCGTTGAGCTCGACGAAAGCTGAGCTCCGTTCAACGAACGGCAAGCTCAACTCGACGAAAACATAAATTCAGTTCGACAAACATTAGATTTAGTTCGACAAAAGCTAACCTCAGTTCGACGAAAGAGTAAATTCAGTTCGACAAACTCCAGACTCAGTTGGACGAAATCTAAGCTCAGTTCGACGAAGCTGAGTTCGACGAAAGCCAAGCTATCCACGAATTTGGACTTGGCCAAATATTCTGTGTCAAGGCGTTGAGAGCGTTGAGTGAGCTTGCCTCACTCAACGTTATTCGCCTTAGCCAGATTTTCTGAGGCTTGGCGTTGAGAGTATGCTTCACTCAATGTAAAACTACTTAACAGAATTTATCTGTTATCTGGCATTGAGTGAGTAAACTACACTCAATGCCTGTGGACTTAGTGAAAATTTTGCCCAACTTTTCTGTGCAGTTGAGAGCCACAGCAACACTAAACGCTAAAAGTTGTATGGCGTTGAGTGAGTAGACCACACTCAACGTCTTTGGACCTAGCCACATTTTCAGCCAATTTCTCTAGGATTTGACTGACTCAGCCTGACTCACAGCTTTTTTGCTGTATAGCGTTGAGTGGGTAGACTACACTCAACGTTTTTTTACTTAGCCAAATTTCTGGCTATCTAATAGTTAGGCTGAGATAGACTCAACGCTATTTGATATATGTCGTTGAGTGAGTTGTCCTCACTCAACGCCTGTGGACTTAATCAAATTTCTAGCTAGACAAAAATAAATCCTTACCTCTGGCGTTGAGTGAGCTTGCTCCACTCAACGTCTGTGGACTTGCTCGATTTTTGCTATGTCCAGCAACCACTTATTGTGTCCTCTTGTCGAATCAATATGAAATGGACTAACCTGCACTCAAAACCTCAAATAAACATCAAATACAGTTGATGTGTGTGACATTGACCTGTTTGATTTCTCACAAATCAGGGATATTGGGAACAATGGACCCAACAGAATCCTGTCAGGATCAGCCTGGACCATCTAAGGTACACTCTTCATTCAGCTCTTCATCTAAGTCTAAATATGTGACTGGTTCAGATTCAAGTGTTTCTTCATCAAGAAATGAAGATGGCTTTGAATCTGAGGAACACAGAAATCAAATGATTGAAAGATATGGTGAACTTCTGGAAGCATTCAGAAGGAGTAGGCTGCTGACAAAACAGCAGGCACAGGAGATTGCATCTCTAAAGCTTGTTGCTTCTCAGCATTCTGAAACAGCAACTTTGCTAGAGCAGAAAACTAGGGAAGTTTGTCAGCTGAAGAACATTACTGTTATTCAGAAGGGCATCATAACCTTTAAGAATGATCAGATCATGAATCTTGAAGGTAAACTCCAAAAGGAGAATGAGTTAGTGGCTAAGTTTTCAAAGTCATGTATTGTGTTGTCTTTGATAGATTCCTTCTCCTCCCAAAAGGATAAAAAGGGATTAGGCTTAAAAGGGAACACTAAAGCTGTCAATCCCAAAAGGAAGGGCAAAGCTCTAGAGCAGCCACTAGCAGGGGCATTGGTGGTTGTGGTGGTCACAGACACTCAAGCCCACATTCTCATATTGTGGCACATATTACTAAGTTCCATGAGGTCACTGCTCCTCCCTTGGGCTTCCTGTCTATTGACGAGCAAGATGCTCTGTTACGGCACTTCCAATGGACGCTAACCCGGAGAGGGGTCCTCTTTGGGGACGTACATACCAGCGCCGTCGCCAACCGCCGATGGCGTGACCTCTATTATCCTTATAATTTTATGTCTCGTATTTCTTTTAATTATGCTCACTTGTCTAAGCCCAGGTGAGGGGCGCGTACATTTTTATTATTTTGCTTGGTTGGACTTGTGTGGCCATACATAGGCCTTTGCTTTGGAGAAAAGAAGCAGGAAGAATTTTATTTTCCCAATCTCTCTCTCTCTCTAACTTTCCTCTCCCTTTCTCTCTCAACCCGTGCGATTTCCGAGCCCTACTCCCCGTCCGCATCGCCCCTGGCAAAATCCCCGTCGCCTGCGCCTCCTCTTCTTCTCCTCCGATCTCCTCTCTCCCCACTCTTCTCTCCTTCTTCCTCCCTCTCTTCCCTCCTACTGCTACCGTAGGCGACCATTGCTCGACAAGGAGCTCCGCAAGCCTCACCCGGGCGGGGATCCAATCGCTACACCGGCCCCCATACACGATCCAGATCGGAGTACCATAACAGATTGGTATCAGAGACAACCGCCGGCCATTCGTCGGAGTCCGCCGCCGGCGCGCTGTCTTCCTCCGGCCTGTACCGCAACGCCCTACTTGGGCCCGACCGATTAACGCTGCCGCCGCATCCTGCGGCTCCCGGATTGCTACCAGCCCCCCTCCCTTTCCAACAGCCCGCTACAGCTTCCCCGATGGCCGATGATCCGGCAAATGTCGGTCAGATTTTGGCCCGATTCGAAGCAATGTTCACCCAGCTCTCCGCTCGTGTCGACGCCTTGGCGAGCCCGTCACCACTGCCGCCACCCGTGAGCTCTTCTTCCGCCAGCCGGATTGAACCCGAACAGCCCCGTGGCGAATCTTCTATGGGACCCCGCTTCGTTCGCATGGAATTTCCCATTTATGATGGCCGCGAAGATCCCTTGTCGTGGCTCACCCGTTGTTAATTTTTTTTTGACAACCACCGTACTCCGGAGGACGAACGAGTGGGTATCGCCTCCTTTCATCTGCTCGGCGCCGCTCACTTGTGGGTCACTCAGCTTTTGCGGGAACACCCCGCCACCGCGTGGGACTCTTTCCGGGACGCCTGTATGCTTCGTTTTGGGTCGGCACTACAGGGAAATCCCCTCGGGGATCTTATTGCCCCCAAGCACACGGGGTCGATCGACTCCTACCTGGAGAACTTTCAGCTCCTCCTCTCCCATGCCTCTTCTGTTTTTACCGTCTCAGCAGGTGCCTCTCTTCACGGCCGGCTTACCTGACCGCCTTCGTTGGGATGTTGAGTTTCAAAAGCCTCTGGATTTACTGACGGCCATGGCGCTGGCCCGTGCCTTTGACCGCCGCCTCGCTCTCGAGCGGCCGCCCACACTTTGTTCTCGACCCCCTCCGGCTGCACCTTCAGGGCCCGCACCCGAAATGACCTCCCGTCCCCAGATACGCCGCCGCTTGAGCCATGCCGAGATGACCGCCCGCCGGGAGAATGGCCTGTGCTACAATTGCGACGAGCCGTATACACCCGGCCACCGGTGTAAGCGTCTCTTCTGGCTTGAGGTGGACGATCCCCCCGATGACGAGTATGATCCAGATGACACCGAACCGCCACAGCTCTCTTTGCATGCCTTGGCCGGTCCTCACGAGGCGGGGACTACTATTCAGCTTTATGTGACAGTTTCGGGTGCCCCTCTTCTTGCCTTGTTGGATCGTGGCAGCACCCATAGTTTCATCCGCCGTGATGCGGCCTTCCAGCTCCATCTTCCTTTCGTGCATCGGGAGCACGTAAAGGTTGTCGTGGCCAACGGCGAGCATATGCCCTGTCCTGGAGTCTGCCGCAGTGTTACCTTTGAGATTCAGGGCTCGTCCTTCCAGACCGATTTGTTCCTCATCGACTTGCGCGGCTTCGATGTGGTATTCGGCTTCCGCTGGCTCCGTACCTTGGGTCCCTTGACATGGGATTTTGACAGGCTGACAGTTTCATGGCGCGCGGGCTCTCACCCGATTCAGTGGCAAGGACATGCACCTTCGCGGCCCCCCTCTACTTTTTTGGTACATACCGAGCAGTTTGACGGTCCTCCCGTCCCACCTGGGGATCAACCCCCCGATCTCACCGAGCTCCTCCAGGCCTTCTCCGCTCTCTTCGGACCCCGGCTCGGGCTTCCCCCGCGTCGACAGCAGGACCATCGCAGTTGCCTCTTACCGGGTGCGGCCCCGGTAGTGGTCAGGCCCTACCGTTATCCCTTCCTTCAGAAGGATGAGATCGAACGGCAATGTGACCTTCTTCTTCAGCAGGGCCTCATTCGCCGTAGCGTTTCTCCATTCTCTTCCCCGGCACTTCTGGTTCACAAGAAGGATTTCACCTGGCGCATGTGCGTCGACTACAGAGCCTTGAACGCTATCACTGTCAAAGACAAGTTCCCCATTCCGGTCGTGGAGGAACTTCTGGATGAACTACATGGCGCCTCTTTCTTCTCCAAATTGGACCTCTTCTCGGGCTACCATCAGGTTCGCATGGCGGAGGCGGACATTGAGAAGACGGCCTTTCACACCCATCATGGCCACTTCGAGTTTCTCGTTATGCCATTCGGCTTAACGAATGCGCCTTCGACTTTCCAGGCAATCATGAACGAGGTATTTCATCCCTTCCTTCGAAAGTCCGTTCTTGTTTTCTTTGACGATATTCTCGTGTATAGCAAGACATGGGAGGACCACCTACGGCATTTACGGGTCGTCTTCCAGCTGGCTCTTGAACATCAGTTGATCCTCAAATCATCCAAGTGCACTTTTGGCCAGCGCTCGGTGCATTATTTGGGCCACATAGTCGATTCTGTGGGGGTTTCGGCTGATCCTGCCAAACTTGAGGCAGTGGCCTCTTGGCCCCAACCGAGCACCGTCTCCGAGCTTCGGGGCTTTCTTGGACTTACCGGGTACTACAGGCGTTTCATCCAGGACTACGGCACTCTAGCCGCCCCTCTGGTCAGTTTATTGCGGCGGCACGCCTTCTTGTGGACGGAGACAGCTACACAGGCTTTCCGGGATCTCAAGGCTGCATTAGTATCGGCACCAGTTCTTCGTCTCCCAGATTTTTCAGCCCTGTTTCTGGTAGAGTGTGATGCATCCGGCTTGGGATATGGAGCAGTACTTCAGCAGGGGGGTCACCCTATTGCCTACTTCAGCAGGCAGACGGCCCTCCATCATCGGAAGTTACCAGCATATGAGCAGGAATTGATCGGGCTCGCCAAGGCCATCCAACATTGGCGGCCTTATTTATGGGGGCGTGCCTTCCTCATCAGGACAGACCATTACAGTTTAAAAATTTTATTGGAGCAGCGGCTTTCGACCATTCCCCAGCAGCGTTGGGTGAGCAAATTACTTGGATTTGACTTTACCGTGGAGCACAAGGTCGGGTTGCTGAATCGGGCCGCGGACGCTCTTTCCCACCGCCATACACCTCCCTCCGCCGCTCTCTATGCTGTCTCTTTTCCCACCGTCGACCTTCTCTCCCGCCTTCGCCAGGAGATTCAAGACTCGAACGGGTTGACCGAGTTACTATACCGTGCTGAACAGGGGCTGCCCAACGATCAATGGGCCGGTCGACAGGGTTTGGTGTACTACCGCGGCCGGATTTTTGTTGCCGCCACTTCTCCCCTCATTTCAGTAATTATAGAGGAGGTACACTCTCGGAGCCATGAGGGCATCCACCGCACTCTTCAACGCCTTCGCAGCGAGTTCTATTGGAAGAGCATGCGACGTCATGTCCGCGAGTTCATTGCGGCTTGAACTATTTGTCAGCAGAGCAAGACCGATCAACTCCTGCCCGCAGGCTTGCTTCAGCCTCTCCCGGTTCCTACTCAGGTTTGGGCAGATCTTTCGATGGACTTTATCGAGGGTTTGCCATCCGTCCGGGGCAAGAGCGTTTTGATGGTGGTTGTCGACCGTTTCTCAAAAGGGGCTCACTTCATTCCTTTGGCGCGTCCGCTAGTTGCTTCACACGTGGCCCGCGCCTTCTTTCAGGAGATTTTCCGCTTACACGGCATGCCCGAGACCTTGGTTTCCGACAGGGATCATACGTTCACCAGTGCATTTTGGAAGGAACTCTTCACATTGAGCGGCACGAAGTTGGCCTTTTCCACAGCCTATCATCCTCAGTCCGATGGGCAGACCGAGGTGGTCAACCGCACATTGGAGATGTATTTGCGGTGCATCGTTGGTGACCGGCCTCGAGATTGGCTCAGATGGCTACCATGGGTGGAGTACTGCTACAACACCGCGTATCACACAGGCCTGCAGACCACTCCGTTCCGGCTTATCTACGGAAGGGATCCCCCTCGCCTCTAGTCCTACACTAGCGGCTCGGCTCGCCTCTCAGAGATCGACAGGGCACTTATGGATCGTGACAGTTTTCTACAGGCTGCTCGTGATCGTCTTCTTCGAGCCCAGCAGCGGATGGAGCAGGCTTATAACAGGGGCCACCGCGATCTCACCTTGGCCGTGGGGGATTGGGTGTGGGTACGCCGACGTGCCTTCCGGCAGCTCACCGCCACTCGCCCTCTTTGCAACAAATTGGGTCTCAAGTTCTTCGGTCCTTTTCCCATCATGGAGCGCCTCGGCGAGGTGGCATACCGCCTTGACCTTCCAATGGGCACTAGGATCCACAATGTCTTTCATATCTCTCAGCTGAAGTTGTTCGTTGGGTCCCCTCCTTCCGCTCCCTTGGTCAGCATTCCACCACAGCTTGAGGACAAGCCGTCTTCCGACGAGGAGGGTGATGTTACGGCACTTCCGATGGACGCTAACCCGGAGAGGGATCCTCTTTGGGGACGTACATACCAGCGCCGTCGCCAACCGCCGATGGCGTGACCTCTATTATCCTTGTAATTTTATGTCTCGTATTTCTTTTAATTATGCTCACTTGTCTAAGCCCAGGTGAGGGGCGCGTACATTTTTATTATGTTGCTTGGTTGTACTTGTGTGGTCATACATAGGCCTTTGCTTTGGAGAAAAGAAGCAGGAAGAATTTTATTTCCCCAATCTCTCTCTCTAACTTTCCTCTCCCTCTCTCTCTCAACCCGTGCGATTTCCGAGCCCTAGTCCCCGTCCGCATCGCCCCTGGCAAAATCCCCGCCGCCTGCGCCTCCTCTTCTTCTCCTCTGATCTCCTCTCTCCCCACTCTTCTCTCCTTCTTCTTCCTCCCTCTCTTCCCTCCTACTGCTACCGTAGGCGACCATTGCTCGACAAGGAGCTCCGCAAGCCTCACCCGGGCGGGGATCCAATCGCTACACCGGCCCCCATACACAATCCAGATCGGAGTACCATAACATGCTCCTCAACGTCTCCTATAGATGAATCCTATACATTTACCTTCCTACAGCATTTGCCACATTAGGTATACCAAGTGCAAATATTGTCTTCATCTCTACCTCTGAATGGATCATTGACTCTGAGGCTACAAATCATATAACTCAATTATCCTCAAGTTTTGTCTACCTCTTTATCTGGCTATGCCAGTCATTGCTCCCCTATTGTGGTAAGAGAAAAATTTCCATGTACTCCCACTATCTTCCTTTCTTCTGTCCAACATGTTCTCTCCTTTCTTCGTGATCTTCTTTCTATTAGTCGTCTTACACGGTCTTTGAATTGCTCCATAATCATTTTCCCTAATTTACGTCTTTCAAGATTTGGCTACGAAACAGTGCATTGACAATGATAGAAAACATAGTGGTATGTACTTCTTAGACCAAGAGCTGACCTTTTTATTAATCACCTCTTAAGCAAAACATAATTATATGAAGTTTTCTAAATGATGAACAAAAAAGTGAGAATATCATGAAAAAACATGCAATACAAATCCCAAGTGCTTTAATAATGTTCCTTGTACCTAAAGAACAGAATTATCTTATTGGACCAGGAGCTGATCTTTCAATTAGCCACCTCAGAAGAAAAACATCAATATATGAATTTTCTAAATGAAGGACAAAAAGTGAGAATATCATGAAAAATATTAAATATAAATTCCAAGTGCCTTAATAATGTTCCTGGAACCTATAAACGGAATAAATAAACATGAGTCTGCATTGTTCAAACCATTTTTTGTGTGTAATGTGTGCTTATGATTACACATCACTAAGCAATCTTAAGAAGCCAAACAAATTAGCATGACTATAAAAGTAAGAGCAAATTTTAGGTGTGTCGAAATTAAACTAGAAGAATAAAGAAGGAATTTTTCTTCCCAGTGCTTGGTAAAACATATTTCAGACATCACAGAGATGTGATAATGTGTTTTTTCTTAGATGTAATGTAACATAAGCTTCACAAAAAGGTTTTCTTATGCATGTTTTTAAATTGAAATTCTTTTTGGCCATTGTTTTTGTTAGAGATTATGTGTATGTATAGGGGCTTATCTGTATTTACCTGTATATGTTCGGGTCTTTGTATTTATATACCCCAAGATGGGCCATCAATTGAATGCAATACATTTTTCTATGTGTTTCTAAAATAATGTGCCTAGGACTCTAGAATGCATTCGATTAAACTTTATATGTCTTGGCTTAAAAGGTACTTCTGCAAACAACTTTTCTCTCACAAAAATCATTCAGTCATCATTTACCGTATCCCAACAAGCTATATAAGTAATTAAAACAGAATCAATTACAATATTAACAATTATGACAAAATAGATACTTTTTAGAGGTATTTTGCAAATGAGAAATTGAAGAGCACGGCTTTATCGCTTAAAAAATGCCTTGCAGCGCTTCTAGGAAGAAACCTCACCTCATTAACCTGAAAGTAGGTACCATTAAGCGGAAAGCTTCCTCTCATTGCGGTTCGACATGGTATCTGTTCATAATAGGTTAGGACCGACAGTAACAAGTTAACCACTTTTATGAGGTAAGATGTGAGACTGAAACAATCTTGGCATTTGAATATAAAATGCTTAAAAAGGAAATAGCGTCAATTATCAGTAGTATGTTTTTATGATGTGATATGTAAAATTGAAACCATCTAGGCTTTTGAATATAAAAAAAATACTTTAAAAGGAAATATGAGATCAATTACCAAAGGTGTGTTTTATCAGGAATGAAATTGAAACCATCTTGACTTTTGAATGTATGAAACACTTAAAAAGGAAATGACATAAGTTACCAAAAGTGTGCCTCGAATCTTATGAGACTCTGCCTCTCGCATACTGTTGCAACCAAAGCATGTACTTCTTTCACAAGGTTGACCCACACCTTGAAAGTTGCAGTCAGCTTTTGGTGGTTCAGTTGACTGTGCTGTCTCACCTGTTTGAGGGGTTTTTGGTTTATCAAGATGCAATTTTGTAGCAACATGACTACCAATTTAGATGACCACGGTGTGTAGTGTTCTTACCAGGTGTCCATATTGCGAGAAGGTAAGGGCTTGGATCATCAGGCTCCCTTGGGTCCAGCTGCCGCCATGTTGTAAAAAGTAACATATGTCAAAGAAAATGTTTGTTATTAATGATATATCCATTGAATAATCACAAGTAGATTTTTTTTAGATATTTGATAACAGCCTATGTTGATCCGGAATAATGATGACCGTTCTATTAGGTAGACAACCAACATAAAATTTAGTCATTCTTATGACTATAGATGATTTGAGAAAATGCGCAAAAGCTAGATTGTTCCTCGTAAGGAACGCGTCGCATGATATAAATGTTGCATCTTGGCAAGATCTACCACATCTGCAGGACTTAGGTGTAGTTGGATTTATCGAGTCAATGCTGGTCTATTAGTCTATTTGTGTGTGTGTGTGTGTGGGGGGGGGGGGGGTCAATCCACACCGTGTGTCAAAAGATATGTCTCCTTGTATTTTTTTATATAATGACCCTATAAGGATGAATACAATCACTAAGGCTTCATTTGGTTCGACGGTGGTGGGTCAATCCGACGTGTGGAAACGGAGTGTTCGAATCGGAGGGAGGAGGCGGCTTCTCCAAACTGAGTTTTTTTGAGCGTTTCTCAAGGCGGGCGGGTGGAAACGGAGCAAACGCCGCTGGAGGTTCATTTGTTTACCCGCTTTCCGGCGGCGTTTGCCCAAAACGGAGCGGCAAAACGCCGAACCAAATAGAGCCTAAGTATTTCATCTTATTTTCTTACAACATGGTATGAGAGGAGATTTTAGTCCGGGCTAATTTTTCTCGATCCGGTGTGTTAGGGCAGTGATCAGGCCACTCGTCCTGCTGCTCTCATTCCGTCGTCTGATTTCATCGCAGATCCCGACTGGGGCTTCCTCCCATTCTTGTCCTCGACCGCTTTGTTTCTTCCGCTCCTGTCGACGACACCGACGTCAGTTTTCGTTGACGGTAATGGATTCTGATCCTTCAATCCCATCGACTGTGCCTGTTGTTGCTCTAGTTCACCTCCTTGTGCAAGGTGCTTTGATGATCTTCATAGCTCTACCATTGTCATTTTCAGCGGGCTTCGTCGTTCCTGTCGGCATCTTCCATCGGCATTCCATCTACAACCTCCTGATCAGCTCTTCTCTTAGTCGAGTGATTTTGTTGCATCGTTTTTCCTTTGATTCAGCAAAGACCACTCCTAGAGGTTCTGACGATCCTGTCTCCCGTCAACGACAACTTTCTTTGTTCTTCTCGCCATATTCTTGTTGATCCAGTGGATCTACTTCCTGTGTCGATCCTATACGACGCTTCTCTCAGAGGTCTTGTTGCTGCTCTTATGTAGATTGCTTCTGTTATTACTGTCCAGATCCAGCTGGCATCCTCTGGCCTTATGTCGCCATTTCTAGTCTCGGACGGCTGTTTTGCATCTACGAAGATGCCAGTATTCTGCTTCAGCCACCACTTCCTTCATCGTGCTCGGCCTCTATTATCGTATGGCCTCGGCCACTACACTGCTCCTGCTCCTGACGTTGCCAGCTGCTGAAACCCCTTTTCGGGCACTGGTCTCTCGCCAAAGTTGAAGTGTTGTGTTGCTTTTGATGGTTTTATGTATTTTTATTTCTTTTTGTTGTTCACACTTGCTTATGGTCATGTTATGCCTTCATGCATGTGTGTCCCACATGAGGGGGAGTGTTTGGAATGAGGGCGACTCTGATGATCTTTCCCAATCTTTCGGCTCTGTTCCACATAGCCTCTAGGCTTATGTCGTTTGTTGTTATGTGCCTCCATATATTTCTTTTGATTTGACGTGTGTTAGAACGCAATTGATGTTGGTGTTCTAATCTCAGTGGGTTACGTCGCGTGGGACCGTGTCGTGCAGGAATGTGTCGTGTGCCCCCCCCCCCCTGTGTGGATTATCCCTGGTTGTTCGCATCTTTCGTTCACTTTCCCATGTTGTGTGTAGGTGATGTTGGTTGACCGGTTTCCAACAAGTTCTCGTCGTGTGTGGGTCTTGCGTCGAGTGTGGGTCCTGCGTCATGTGTGGGTCAACATCGTGTGTGGCTATGTCCCCGATTTGGAATTTCCCCCAGTGCTCGTCTGATGTTTTGTCCCGCATCGCCTACCTCCACTTTTGTTATTTGATATGTCCAAGCTGAAGTTTCCCCCCTCAGCTTGAGGGGGTGTGTTGGATTTATCAAGTCAATATTGGTCTATTAGTGTGTGAGTAAGTTTAGTCTCACACCGTGTGTCAAACATTATGTCTCATTGTATTTTATATATAATGGTCATATATGGATGAATATTATCACAATATATTTCCTCTTATTTTCTTCCAACAGTAGTGTTAAATATGCAAGAGTCCTCAATGTATGGTTCAAATGCGGTTTCTTGGCAAAGACCGCTACACCTCCAAGAGGACTTGGGTGTAGTGTTAAATATGCAAGAGCTCTCACATATTAGGTGTCTTAGGAAAGTAGATTGTAGGATTTATATCGACTAATGTTTGGAAGTTGGAATATAGGTATGTTAATGGGAAAATCGATGAAGAAATGGATACGATGATTAGGAGAAGAATAAATATTTTATGCATACAAAAGATTAAATGAGTGGGTGAGAAAGCTAAATTTTTATAATTCAGAATTTAAATTATAGTGCATAGGGAAAAAACAAAACAAATAATAAAGTTGATATTATTGTGGATGCTACTTTGAGAGATAAGTTGTTGGGATAAGTAGAAAATATGATAAAATCTTAGCTCTTAAATTGGTCGTAGAAAAAAAATTATTAGTATGATTAGTACATATGTGCCACAAGTAAGATTAAGTGAAGTTATTAAAATGAAATTTTGAGAAGACTTACATGATTTAGTAAGAGAATTTCCACAAATCGAGAAGACTATTATGAGAGAAGACTTAAATGGGCATATAGGAAAGGAAAATATATAGTATGCAGACGTTTGTGGAGGATTTGAGTATGGAGAAATAAATGCAAAAGAAAGAACCATTTTAGACTTTATTATGGCATGACTAATTATGACTTCACAAAAAGAGAAAAACATTTAATTACTGTTAGAGAATATTAGAAACACATGATGTATTGGCACATTAATAAGGCCCATATAGGTGTTAGTGTTAGTCACACATTGCTTGTATAGCTTAGTTTTCCTCTCTTATCTCCTATATATTTGTATTCATACTTGTATTTGTGTATTCAAGAAGTATATACAAGGTTTTCACCTTTCACTACATGGTATCAGAGGATCCGGCCTGTCTTTTTCTCAAACCGTAAGGTCTCCTGTTAATCGAGCGGTTTGTTCTCCTACCTAACCGCGCGGCCTTGCGGTTTGTTCTCTTTCATAACCGCGCGGCTTTGCGGTTTCTCCTCTTTCTACCCGCTGTCATCTCTTCTTCCGTGGATCTACCTCCTCCATTTGCTTCTACGCCTCTTTATAGCCTTCCCTTTCTCTGGCACGTGGGCCCCACCCTCCTCCTTCCCGTACGGCCTGGTCTTCTAATCATCACAGGTTTCTTTCTATTCGCGGCAACTACTACCCGTTGTGAATTCCCTTGTTCGTCGGGCGGCTTCTCGCGGTTTTACTTCAATCTGGCTTCCTACTCAAACCGCTGCGGTCTCCTTACCGCGTGATTTACTCCTCGCTGCGGTCTCCTTACCGTGCGATTTACTCGCTCCGGTGTGGGTTGCTTCTAACCGCACGGACTGGTGTCTATCCGTCGTGATTGTGTCTTGGTGTGGTCTGCTCTTAGCCGCCTGAGCTTCTTTCTATTCACTTGCGGTCTGTCCCTAGCCGCCCGGTCTAGTTCTTGCGGCTTGCTGCTCGCCGCCCAACCACGACCTGCTTGTCGTGTTGTTCGGTCTGTTGTCGTGCATTTTTCCTGCGGTTTGCTATTCGCACGGACTCTCTCTAGCCAATCGGTTTCCTTCCTCCCGGTTTGCTTTCTGGCTTCTACTCGTTGTCCGCCCAGCTCTTGCCCTCATCAAACCGATGCAGTCTCATGGCGTCCGAGAACTCCAACACCTCCTCTGTTCTTCCCGATCGTGTTGCAGCCCCAAGTTCTGAGCATCGCGATGACCTTCGCATTACTACTATCTCTCTCAGTGGGAAGCGCAATTTTGTCGAGTGGGTTCACTCAGTTCGTCGCGTCCTGCAGACAAAAGGTCTTCTACACCACCTCACAAAGGTTACTCCAACCGCTCCCACTGATGAGTGGCTCCGCGATGATGGTCGCGACCAATCTTGGATAATCAACTCTATGGACACTGAATCCTATCGGATACCGATGTATCATGACACGGCTAACGCCATGTGGGACGAACTCCATTCGTTCTACTCGGGCCAGAATAGTTTGCAACACCTGTTTGACATTATTTCGGATCTCCAAAATCTAGATCCCGGGGGTCCCGGTGATATGATCTCCTTTGTGGCTAAAGCCAAGACCATGGTGGAGGCCTGGATCCAACATCAGCCTCCCACTACAGATCTGACTATTCAGCGAGCCCAGAAAGAGGTTGTTGGCATTGTTATGATGATGTCTCGATCCCCTCACCACCACAGTGTTCGGGCCCACATTCTCTCCTCTACAAACACACCATCTTTATCTGATGTATGCTCTATGCTCCTGAAGGTCACCCCCCCCCCCCCCGATACTCCTATTACTCTCTCCCCAGCGCTCCTACAGCACTCTTCACCAGCTCTGCATGCTCGGGGGTCCTCAACTCGTGGCGGCCGTACCGCGACTCGAGGACGCGGTCGGTCTGGCAAACCTCTGTTTAAGTACACTTATTGCGACCGAGATGGCCATCTTGAGGCCACGTGCTATCGCAAACATGGTCTGCCTCCACATCTTGTCGCTGCTCTGGTCGATCCTCCTGCTCCTCCTGTCACTCCTACCCCAGATTCTGCTGCCTCTACTCGGGCAGATATTGATGCTCTCCGCACTCAGTTTCAATAACTGTAGGGGGTGATCTCACGCTCGTCTGGCTCTGTCGCCTCTAATTCCAATGAAGGAATTTCTTGTCTCTCGCAAAGCTCTCACTGGATTGTGGACTCAGGCGCCACACATCACATCATGTCGCAACACCCTCCGCAATACTCTGGAACTGCTCATCCCAAGTTCATAACGGTGGCAAATGGTGATACCACCCCCGTTTCGGGTGTTGTTGATATCCCCCTCATACTCACTCTGTCTCTGACCTCCGCTCTTCATGTTCCCGGTTCCCCATTTAATCTACTCTTCGTTAGCCGTCTTATACAAGACCTGAATTGTTGTGTTACTTTCTCACCACCTACCTTTGTTGTGCAAGATCGGAACACGCAGAATATCATTGGTAAGGGACGGCTGTCAAATGGGTTCTACCTCCTCGATGTCACTCCTTTCGCCTTCTCTACTGTTTCCACTACCGACGGGCATGCTCCCCTCCAGACTCTCAAGAAATCTCTTCCGGATGTCTCTCTGCATGAGTTCTCTTGTGAGTCATGTATCTTTGGCAAACAGCATCGTGTTTCCTTTTCTCCCCATTCTACTCGGAGTGATACACTATTTGCATTAGTTCACTCTGATATTTTGGGCTCTTATAAAACCCCTAATATGTTTGGTTATCGTTATTTTGTTATATTTATTGATGACTTCTCACGCGTAACTTGGTTGTACTTACTCTGGGATTGTACTGAACTTACCTCTACATTTTGTGCCTTCCTAAATGAAATCCATACATAGTTCGCCTCTCCTCAAAAAACTTATTCGTACGGATAACGCTAAGGAATACACTAGCCGTACATTTGCGAACTTATGCACGGAGTTCGGTATCATACATCAAACCTGTTGTGCGTACACGGCTCAACAAAATGGTCTGGCCGAACGGAAGAATCGTCATCTTCTTGATGTGGCGCGATCCCTAATGCTCTAAATGCATGTTCCCACTCGCTTTTGGAACTTTGCAGTCTCTACGGCATGTCGTCTCATCAATCGCATGCCTTCTTTTGTGCTTAATCATAGCACTACATTAAGTCTTCTCTTTCCATCTCACTACCTGTTTGCTCTTACGCCTCGTGTGTTCGGGTGTACCTGCTATGTTCATACTCTCGATCCAAACACGGATAAGTTCGCTCCCCGAGTCCGTAAGTGTATCTTTCTTGGTTACTCTCGGACACAGAAAGACTATGTGTGTTATTCTCCACCTCATGACAAAGTCATTATCTCTGTTGATGTCACCTTTCAGGAAGCTCAACCATTTTATGAGTCATCGTCTGACATTGCTCCTCCTTTCCCCCCACCAGTTCCTCGACCAACTGTTCCCGTCACGTCTTATTTACCACCACTACTTCCAACTCCTCCTCCGGCACATGTTCCACCTCCACCATCCAAGCCACCCCATATTCGTGTCTACACTCGCCGTTCCCCGGTCTCTGGAGCTCTACAACAGCCTCCTTATACCACTGCTATCCCGCGGACTGACAATCCAACAACGTCCTCTACCGCTCACCCCATGGCGAATTATGTCTCTATGCATCGCCTTGCTCCATCTCTACGCAAGTTTGCTCTCTCCCTCTCCTCCATTTTTATTCCTAACTCCGTGCAGGAGGCTCTTTTACATCCAGGATGCCGCGTGGCCATGGACGAGGAAATGACTGCTCTTTGATCCAACCAGACTTGGGATCTAGTTCCTCCTCCTCCCGACCAATCATGTGTCAGTTGCAAGTAGGTGTTTACTATCAAACATGCTCAAGATGGGACAATTGATAGGCTCAAGGCCCGGCTTGTGGCGCGTGGGTTAACACACAACAACATGGGCTTGATTATGAGGAAACCTTCTCTCCCGTTGTCAAGCTGAATTTCGTTCGTGTTCTGATCTCCTTGGCTGTCCATCGTCATTGGCCTCTCCATCAGCTTGATATTAAGAATGCCTTTTTGAATGACGATCTTCAAGAGACCGTCTACATGCATCAACCACCCGGTTTTGAGACCACGGGAGAGTCTCGTATATGTCTACTTCGGAAATCGTTTTATAGTCGCAAACAGTCTCCTCGGGCTTGGTTTGAGAAGTTTAGTAAGGTTGTTCGCGATGTTGGATTCAAGCGGAGCTCGTCCTACTTCTCTCTTTTCACTCGGCATAAATCAACTGGGACTGTCATTCTCCTGCTATATGTGGATGATATCTTGATCACTGGAGATGACACCACGGGGATACATGAAATTAAGCAACACTAGAACTCCGTTTTTCAGACAAAAGATCTAGGAGGATTGAGGTACTTTCTTGGGCATGAGGTTGCAAGATGACCCGATGGCCTTGTTTTGTCACAACGAAAGTATTGTCTTGATCTCCTCCACGATGCTGGCTATTTGGGGTGTAAACCTGTAGAAACTCCAATGGACGCCAACCACAAGTTATGTGATCATGAGTCTGACTATGATTCTCTGCTTACAAACCCTGAGTCTTATCGGCGCCTTGTGAGAAAATTGATTTACCTAACTGTCACAAGACCTGATATTTCATTTGTCGTTGGAGTTATTAGCAAGATTTATGCACGCCCCTCACACTTCTCATCTTCAGGCTGTGGAACGTATCCTCAGATATTTGAAGACAGCTCCTAGACAAGGATTGGTATATAAACCATCTTCCTCTCTATCTCTTGTTGCATACTCAGATGCGGATTATGCAGGTTCACTAGATGATCGTCGCTCTACTACAGGATTCTGTACCTACTTTGAGGGAAAACTAATTACTTGGCGTAGCAAAAAGCAGTCTGTTGTTGCTAGATCATCCGTTTAAGCTGAGTATCGTGCAATGGCGGCAGTTAAGGAATGATTTTATACTAAATATTTGAATACATTCGTTACAAATTCTCAGAGATTTTTTAGACTATTCAAGCAATATTTTTAAAATTCAAATGTTTGAATTCTTCTCAGAAAATATATATTCAAAAAATTGTTGTCTATTCAGATTGTGACATATTCACACAGACATACATAGACAGACACAGATTCTGGACAATTGGCTTCTGACTCTCCAAGAGACAACAAATTCTACATCAGTCTGAAATTGCTACTGGAGAGAAAAAAATTCTTGAAGGCCTACACTCTGAAGAAAAGTCTCTCTCCTGATCATAATCTCTACACAAATCAGGGGGAGATTTTGCATCATCAATCCACTAGTCTTCTCAGAGACTGTTGGCTGAGAAGACAACATCTTTTCTTTTATTTATTTCATAAACTGTATAAAGGGTTATAACTATCTTCAAAAGTTAATCTCTTGGTTCTTAAGTCACCTGATCAAAAGACTTAGATTAGTTTTGGAGCACGTGATCAAAATCTCAAATGGTTGCGAGATCTCTCTTGCACAATAGATCTTCTGGTGGCAGGGTACCTGATCAAAAACCTGTAGTGGATTCCTACCAGGGTAGTAGAAGAGTGGATGTACCAAAATTTATTGGGGAACCATTATATTTCCTTGTGTCGTCTGCGATTGTTTTACTTTCTGTATTGTGTGTTGTGATTCTTCTTTATATATATATATATATATATATATCACATACTTTAAATCCGCTATAAAAATAAATTAAAGCTTTTTAATATACACTATTCACCCCCCTCTAGTGTAAAGTAGATTTATCCTTCACTTTCAATTGGTATCAGAGGATGGCACTTTGGTTTTATAGGCTAACACTTGAATCAACAAAGATCCTGATAGATCTCATTTTCTCTAGTTTGTTTTTTCTATCATGTCACAGAATAAAGAGTATGCAAGCACTAGACCTCCTATATGCAATCTAAATAAGTTTGCATTGTGGAAGACAAGAATTAAATTATATATGAATTCTATTGACGAATATATTTATAATTCTATCTTGACAGGTCCACCTCAACCATTGGCAACAACTAGCACCAGTGTTGTACCACCTCCAGAATGGGTAGAAGCGCAAAGAAAGGCTAAAATTGTTGATGTCAGAGCTATGAACATCTTAGCTCAAAATATGTCAGATGACATCTTCCAAAAGGTTGCTAAATGCACTTCAGCAAAAGCCATCTGGGACTCCCTCAATACAATGATTGTTGGATCTGCTAATGAGAGAAATGACAGAAGATCACACCTTATCTCTCAATATGAGAACTATAAAAAGGGAGAATCTGAATCTGTAGCAGAAATGTATATAAGGCTCAGTCTCATCATTAATGAGCTGAAATCTTTGGAGAAAGACATTACACTGACAGAAGTCAATGATAACGTCCTCATGTGTTTCCCTAGCACATGGAATTCAAGGATCTGGCAAATCAAAAAAGCCAAAAGTTTAAATGAAATTTCCACTGAGACCTTGTTGGGGAAGCTCAAATCTTATGAGCAGCTCATCAAAACAAGGGAAGCTGAACAAAGAACTTCACCTGCAGTAAGGAAAGAGAAGAGCATAGCTTTCCAAGCAACAGAAGAAGCAAAAGTTCTTCCAGAGACTAAAGATCTTATAGGTCTCTTGGCTAAGAGATTTTACAAAATGGCAAGAAAAGACTTCAGGAAAAGATCTTCAAGAAACAATGACAAATCAAGGTATGACAAGACACTCACTAAAGAAATTGTGTTATGGGTGCAGGAAATCAGGACATATTCTTCTAGAATGTCCTGAGAATCAGAAAAATGATAAGAAGAAAGAGAAAGACTCGAAGAAGCACTTCTTCCAGTAAATATAAGAAGAAGGAGAGAGGTTTTGTTGCTGAAACCTGGAGTAAATCAGAAACTGAAACTTCATCCAGCTCATGTGAAGATGAAGAAGAAGAAAGGGCTAAGGAAGCATTCTTGATGGCAATCAATGCATCATGCAACAATTCTGAGTCTGAATCAGAATCAGAAAAGGATCAAGTAATCTTATCACTTGATTTTACTTCAGATCAGTTTAAAATAGATTTTAAGTTACTATGTAATGATTTAATATACTCTGAGAAAGAAATAAAACTTCTCAGAGAGAAATTAACTGAATTAGATAATCTTTCTTCTGAAAACATAAAACTCAAACATGATTTCAAAAATTGCTTCTCAACAAATAGTATCTTTAGAAAACACATTATCTGACGCTAAAAAGTTTGAAAAATCTTTTAATGGGAGAAGCATCAAACTGATGGATATCACAAGCATAGTTAATGTCAGACTAAATGGCAAACTAGGCTTGGGTGCTTTATCTAATCAGCCTTATATTTTACAGAAAAATATTTTATCCACACCTATAAAATTCACATATGCTAAAGGTAAAGAAAAATTAGAAGACTTAGATAAAACCACAAAAGTTGTACAAAAGATTAAACAAAATAAAAATGTTTATAAAAATTATGTTCAAAATAATTCGTCGAACCGAGCTCGACAAAATAATTACTTTTGTCGAACTACCAAGGTAACCTGGGTCAAAATACCTGATTTATTTTTATGTAGGAAAAGAATTATCCTACCACAGAGGAACAGTGGTATATGGATAGTGGCTGCTCAAAACATATGACGGGCAGAAAAGAAAACTTAAGTGACTTCAAAGTTAAGCTTGGACCTAAAGTCATTTTTGAAGACTCTAACTGTGGGCAGACAAAAGGTTATGGAAATGTCAAAGTTGGAAAAGTTATCTTCAGTGAGGTGGCTTATGTGAAAGGTCTCAAGCATAACATTATATCCATAAGTCAATTATGTGATGAAGGTTATCAGGTATCTTTTAATAAAACTTTATGTTCTATTCTATCTCATGATAACAAAATTGTTTTAACTGGTATGAGATAAGGTAATATTTACTTAGTAAATTTTAATTCTGCTAAAACAGAAATTTGTATGTTTAATCAAATTAGTAAAACAAATGAACTATGACATAAATGATTAAATCATGTAAAGTTTAGGACTATTTCTAAACTATCTAAGGACAACCTTGTTAGAGTACTGTCTTATGGTTCTTATAAGAAGTAATGACTTTGCAGGGCTTGTCAATTAGGCAAAAAACTAAAAATGGCTTCAAATCCATTTCTAAAAGTTATTCACCCAAGATTTTGTATTTGCTACATATGAACCTTTTTTGATCTATTACAGTACAAAGTTTGGCAGGAAAGTCTTATACTTTAGTAATTATTGATGATTTATTTATATTCACTTGCGTGTTCTTTCTGAAAAACAAGTCAGATAACTTTAAAGTTCTTACAGACTTTTTTAGAAACATCAAGATTGAGTACTCTACTCAGATTGCATTGATCAGAAGTGATCATGGCACTGAGTTTGAATCTCTTTTGATGAAAGAATTCTGTGAGAAGCAAGGTATCAAACATTGTTTTTCTGCTCTTAGAACTACTCAACAAAATGGGATAGTTGAAAGGAAAAATAGAACCCTAATTGAATCTGCTGCAACATTATTTTCAGATGCTCACTTGCCCCTATCCTTTTGGGCAGAGGCAGTAAGCACAGCAAACTATGTTCTTAACAGAGTCTGATTCATAAACTAAAGGGTAAGACTCTCTATGAATTATTTAAGAATAAGAAACCTAAAGTAAACTATTTTAAAAATTTTGGATGTAAATGTTATATTCACAATAATGATAAGAAACATTTAAGAAAATTTGTAGCTAAAGTTGCAGAAGGAATTTTCCTTGGATATTCTCAAGTCAGCAAGGCTTATAGGGTCTTTAATAAATCAATCATTAAAATGAAAGAATCTGTACATGTTTCTTTTGATAAGACTAATATGTTTTACAAGGAGAGAGATACCTCTATCATAGAATCTTTTCAGGTACCAAATCTGTGTAAGAAAATAGATGATTTAATCCTAACACAAGGTGATACATTACATCCTTCTCAACAGATTGCTGAAGACAGAGATAAAGAAAATTCAGAAATTTGTGCTGAAAATATTGTAGCTAGTGAAATTCCACAAGAGGAATTAGTACCACAAGTAGCTATAGAACCAACTCTACCTGCTGATTTTGTCGCACTTAGAGATCACTCTAGATCTCAAGTGATTGAAGACATATCAGCTGGTGTTCAAACAAGACATCAATTGAATCAAGATCAGATGCATGCTTGTTTTATTTCTCAGATTAAACCTCAATCCATCAAAGATGCAAAACAAAATCCCCACTAGATCATTGTTATGCAAGAGAAACTCAATCAGTTTGAGAGATGTAGAGTTTGGGACTTAATTCCTAAACCCAAAGACTATCCAGTCATTGGAATCAAGTGGGTCTTTAGGAATAAGTTGGATACAAGGAATCATTGTAAGAAATAAAGTAATATTGGTAGCTCAAGGAGACTCACAGGAGGAAGGCATAGACTATGATCAGACATTTGCTCTTGTTGCAAGATTAAAGGCTATCAGGATTTTTCTGCATTTGCAGCATTCAAGAGATTCAAGTTATATCAGATGGATGTGAAAAGTGTTTTTCTGAATGAAGAGCTCAAAGAGAAAGTCTTTGTAGAATAACCACTAGGTTTTATCTCTACAACTCATTCTAATCATGTTTTTAAACTTAACAAAGTCCTTTATGGTCTTAAACAAGCTTCAAAAGCTTGATATAAGACTTTTGCTAGTTTAGTAGGGGCATAGTAGATAAAACAATATTTGTTAGAAATCATAAATCTAAAATTTTGCTAGTTCAAATATATGTAAATGACATAATATTTGGCTCTACTGATTTCAAACTATTCAAAAGGTTTTCTGACCTAATGCATTCCAAGATTGAAATGAGTAGCATGGGTGAGCTATCCTACTTTCTTGGTTTATAAGTAAAGCAAACTTCTAATGACATTTTCATATCTCAATCCAAGTAATGTTAAAGAGTTTATTAAAAAATTTGGGATGTCAGATATCTCAGATATGAAAACACTTATGCCTACAAATGTTGTTGTTGATACTGATGATCATGGCAAGCCTGTTGATCAGAAAGCATATAGGACTATTGTTGGGTCATTATTATACTTAACAGATAGTAGATCAGACATAATGCTTGTTACCTGTATTTGTTTTAGGTTTCAAGTAAATCCTAAAAAATCTAATCTAATTTTGGTAAAAAGGATTATAAGATATATAAAAAGTTGCCCAAATCTAGGACTTTGCTATCCAACAGAGTCAGAATTTGAATTAACTGTATTCTCAGCTACTGGTTATGCTGGATGCAGAGTTGACAGAAAAAGCACAACAGAAATTTAGCAATTCTTTGGTGATATACTTGTGTCATGGTTTTGCAAGAAGTAAACTTCTGTGTCAACTCCAACTGCAGAAGCTGAATACATTGCAGTTGGCAGCTGTTGTTCACAGATTTTGTGGATTCAAAATCAGTTACTAGATTTTGATCTCAACTTAAATAATTCAACTATATTTTGTGATAATACCAGTGCAATATCAATTGCACAAAATCCAGTCCATCATAGTAGAACTAAGCATATTGAAATAAGATATCATTTTCTGAGAAATAATGTAGACAAGAATAAAATTAAACTAGAATTTATTCCTATTTATTTTCAAAAAACAGATATATTCACTAAACCTTTAGATGTAAAGAAACACATTTTATTCTTAAATCAGTTAGGAATGATAAATGAAGAATCACTAAATTAACTTTTATTCTGAGATCGACGAATTGTCCACCTTTAGTCGAACGGAGCTCGACGAACTGTGAACATTTCGTGGAACGTTCGTCGAACGGAGATCGACGAACTTTCTTTATAAACTATTTCGTCGAACTGAGATCGACGAATTAGTTTCAAGTATTTTTCGTCGAACGGAGCTCGACGAAATATATTTCCATCGCAAAACTTTCGTCGACCGGAGATCGACGAAATGTATTTCTTTTGAGAATTTTTCATCGAATCGGGTTCGATGTTCTGCCTTGCATCGGACGGAGTTCGCCTTTTCGACTTCTGAAAACCTTATATTTAGGTTTTCATCGAACTCAATCCCGCGTTTTCTCCACTTTCATTGCACTTGATCTTTCTGTTTTTGCAGGAACATGGCGATTTCTCAGGCAACTCTTTCTGCGATGAAATTTGACGTCGAATTTGATATAGAAATGGATTCCTTCAGTCATTCTGATCAAGTCTTCAAGGACATTCTGAAATTATTTGAGGATCAAAATCTGCGACAGTTCATGACCACCAGAATAAAACTTCCAGTCGCAGAAATCAAGGAATGGGTTCACACAGCAAGGACTCCTGATCAGTCAACTATCACTGGATCTATCACTGGAAATCAGGTATCTCTTACCCAAATAGTTCCATCTGAAATTTTTGGATTCATTAATGGTGAAGATGACATAGAAATATCTAGTACTGAATTTGATAAGATGCTAGATAGAATGGGACACAATCAGGGAAACCCTAATCACCGACTGAAAAAAGAATTTTTCTGTTGAATATAATTTTTTAGCCGATGATGTTGGTAAAGTTTTGTTGGGAAAACATTCTGCACATGATTATGTCACCAGGCACCAATTTATGTTGATGTGTGCTTTGGTTAATAAGAAATATGTGAATTGGGGAACAATCTTATTTGATTCAATTAAGAAGAAGATTAATAAGAAAGATGTCAGTTATGGCAGAATTTTGGGTATCTTCCTCCAAACCAAATGTCTAGAAGTTCTGGTCTCTCAGACTGTGCATATCAATGCATCCAAAAGGCTTACTTCTGCTTTGTTTGGAAGATGAGAAAGAGTAATCCCTAAGCCATCCAGGGCTACCTCCTCGAGGATAGCTTCTGAAAACACAAGGGCTGTTACAGCCACTCTCCCAACCCCAACAGAAGTTTCTGCTCCTCAGTCTTCCCTCTATCATCTCCACACCAATCCCCTAGACCTTCCACTCCACATGTTGATTCACCACTTCCTCAGTCACCACTCCACCTCATTGAGGATATTCCATCCAAATCAATTCATCCACATTCCCCCATTCATCAGTCACCACCTCAATCTCCACTACTTCCTCTCCTCTACACTTCTCTATTCTACATTCCTCTCCAACACATTCAGCCCCACCTCAAATGTCTCCACCACAATCACCTATCTAGGAAATCACTCCAGATGACATCTCCTCTGTCATCCCTCCATCATCCATTCCTCAAGTTTTCTATCTCTGCTCCAACTGTGAAAACACTTTCATCCCCTTTTCTTCTACTTCCATTCCATCTACCTCAGCATCTACTCAGGCTTATCCTGAGTCTATGTATGTGGATTTTTCTTTCATTGCTTCAAATATTCTTGAATTTATTACTCCCACTCTCAAACAACTGATAGTTGAAGCAGTGGCTCCTCTTGTCGCTTCTATCTCTACTCTATCTTCTCAACTATCCTCTTCCTCCTTTGTCCCTTCTTCTGGGGGCCTAGATTCAGGTCTCCCTGGATCTAGGCAGAGGGAGATGTTTGATGAATAAACTCCAGCAGTTGTAATTACAGCAGCAGTCTCTCGAGACAGTCCAGCAGCAATACCAGCAGTAGTTGATGTTATTCAAGATACATAAATGTTTTCTGTTGAGAATTTGTTGACAGCAGAATCAGAAATAATAACTGTTGGTGATATTTTTATTAATTCCACAGTTAACTTGAATTCTTTATTATCAGTTTTTGACTTTGCATAGTCATTTTCCAGTTTTTGACAATGATCTTTCTAAAGCTATAGTATGCTATACTGCCCCAGTAGATTCTTCAGTTTTAGAACAGCTAAGGAACAGTCTTAGAAATTTTTCTACTAGTAATAATCCAGTCCTTGAGACTGTAGAAGCTGATAATGTAATAGATATAATAGAGCAAGTTTCTTCCCCTCCCACTTTTACATGGGATGAAACTCCAATGCCCAATTTTGATGATATTCTTTTTCAAGACATAGAACAAGATGATGCCAGTGTTCAGCAAAGGTTGCTCCTAAACCTTCAGCCACAGCAGATATTCTTTACTATATTCTGCATGGAATACCCCTCACTCCTGACCTCCCCCACTGGATGAGGTTCTCTAAGAATGAGCAAAAGAAGAGGAAGAAAATGAAGAGGTATTCTTCACCTCCAAGATCTAGGAGAGGACCTCCTCCTCCAGCAGCAGGAGCAGCAGGTAATATTTCTTCTCAAAAGCCTACTACTTCTCATTATTCAAGAGCTTCTCAAGACAGAAAGGATAGACCTTCAAAGTCAGGCTCTCAAAGCAGTCAGCAGAAGCAAACATCTCAAAGCAGCCAGCAGTCAAGTTCACAGCAATCAGATGAAGAAAGGTCACTTTCACCAGTTTATAATCCAGAATTGGATCCAAATTTTAGAATGGCTAGATTTAATAAGCTTGTTGTTTTATCACAAATTAAAAAAGCCAGAGCAGAAGGAAAGGACACCTCTCAGTTCTCCACCATGTCCTCTTACAGACAGAAGGAGCTTGAAAGATATCAAGTGAAGAACTTGTTCAATGTGGACAAATACATGAGCTTACATCTACAGGAAGTTGTGTCAAGGACTACCTCTCTGAAGATCATTGGAGCTCAGAATTTAAAGATGAGTCAAAGGGAAGTTACTGATCCTAACAGGAAGTTAATCTTCACTAAACCATCTGCAGATTCTCCCTCTGATACTACTAAGAAAGACACTTGATTTCTGATTTTATATGTTTTAAACTGTGTTTATGTTTTTGAACTCTCAAAGCACCTTATTTTATATCTGCTGAAAGTTTTTCTGCCAGATTATTTTTGCTTTGAGTTTTTCTATTGTAGATTGTATCATCACCCAAATATGGGGAGATTGTTGGAACTCTATTAGTGATTTGGGCTAGGATCACTATCATTTGTTTAGGATGATTAGTTTGACCCACTTTGTATAGTCTTGGGTCATAGGTTATTTCCAGGGTCATTGCCTCAGAAGAATTCCACCAGAAATACAGTTCGACGGATGCAGAAAATCAGTTCGACAAAAGCATAGCTTCGTTCGACGAACGTCGTGCTCAGCTCGACGAATCAGAGTTCTACCGCCGAGCTCAGCTCGACGAAAGCTGTGCTCCGGTAGACAAACTCTGATCTCAGCTCTGCAGCTCAGCTCGACGATAGCCAAGCTCAATTCGACGAATAACATTTTCAGTTCGACGAACTCCAAGCTCAGATCGATGAAAGTTTAGTTCAGTTCGACTAATTCTCTGCAGTGATTAGGCAGTTATTTTTATTCAGAGGCAGAATGATTTCAGGCTTAATTTCTGTCAGTTATACTCTGATATTTAATGTTAAATATTCTTAATGGATATAGTCATTTCTGGCAGCATTAAATATGGGATTTTCACAGAGTTATTATTCTAATTAATTACGAAGGCAGTTAAGGAATGATTTTATACTAAATATTTGAATAATCGTTACAAATTCTCAGAGATTCTTCAGACTATTCAAGGAATGTTTTAAAAATTCAAATGTTTGAATTCTTCTCAAAAAATATATATTCAGAAAATTGTTGTCTATTCAGATTGTGACAAATTCACACAGACAGACACAGAGATTCTGGACAATTGGCTTCTAACTCTTCAAGAGACAACAAATTCTACATTAGTCTGAAATTGCTACTAAGAGAAAAAAAATTCTTGAAGGACTACACCCTGAAGAAAAGTCACCCTCTCCTGATCATAATCTCTATACAAATCAGGGGGAGCTTTTGCATCATCAATCCACTAATCTTCTCAGAGACTGTTGACAGAGAAGACATCTTTTTTTTAGTTTATTTCATAAACTGTGTACAGGGTTATAACTCCCTTCAAAAGTTAATCCCTTGGTTCTTAAGTAACCTGATCAAAAGACTTACATTGGTTTTTGGGCATCTGATCAAAAGCTCGAAGAGTTGCGAGATCTCCCTTGTAAAATAGATCTTCTGGTGGCAGGAAACCTAATCAAAAATCTGTAGTGGATTCCTACCAGGGTGGTAGAAGAGTGGATATACCCAGATTTATGGGGAATCACTATATTTCTTTGTATCGTCTGAGATTATTTTACTTTCTGTATTGTGTGTTGTGATTCTTCTTTATATATATATGTATATATACATATATATATGTATATATATACATATATATATATATCACATACTTTAAATCCGCTATAAAAATAAATTAAAATTTTTAATATACATCATTCACCCCCCTCTAGTGTAAAGTAGATCTATCCCTCACTTTCACAAATTTTAGCGTCTGGGCAGGTTGCCGACATTCTCACCAAGGCATTACCACGACAAATGTATCATCAGTTCTTATCCAAGCTTGGTGCATACGACTTGTACGCTCCAGCTTGCGGGAGAGTGTTAGAGGATATTAGAAAAACATGATGTATTGGCTCATTAATAAGACTCATATAGGAGTTAGTGTTTAGTCTCACATTGCTTGTATAGCTTAGTTTACCTCTCTTCTCTCATATATATTTGTACTCATACTTGTATTTGTGTATTCAAGAAGTATATACAAGGTTTTCACTTTTCTCTACAATTACGTTTAAAATCAGATCAATTAAGTCACAAATTGACTATTTTATGACTCGCAAAATAGATAAACAAAAATTGAAAGAATTATAAAGTCATACCAAAAGAAAGTTTGACCACACAATACGAACTAATGGTCTTGCATGTACAAATTAAATATAGTAAACTTAAAAGAAAAATAAAAGTGTTCTGAAATATTCGGCGGTGGAACTTGAAGACGGAAAAAATAGTTGCTTTCAAGGCAGCTGTTATGAAACAACTAGTTGATGATCTTTATATTGATCATAATATCACATGAAAAGTTATGTTTTCACATTTAAGGATAAGTCAAAAGAACATATTTGGAGAGTCAAAAAGTCCTGAGCCCCCATATAAAGAATTTTGGTGATGAAAGGAAGTGCAAGACAAAGTGATGGTAAAAAGGGCTAGTTATAAAGCACTCGGCACTGGTAAAAATGATGAAAACTTGACAAGATATAAAGTCATCAAGAAAGAAGCTAAAAGTCACTAAATAAAGCAAAAAAGTTAAGCTTACAAAATTTTTTACAAGCGACTAGATAGCAAAAATGCAGAGCATGATATATATATAATTGCTCGAGCTAGAGAGAAAGACAAAGAATTTAAGTCAAATTAAATGCATAAAGAATGAAATAGGTATGATTTTGACGGATGATGTGGCTATTAAGAAGCGATGGAAAATATATTTTTATCAACTCTATAATGAAGGAAAATACAATGAACTGAGCTCGGAAAAATTAAGTAAATCGAATGAGTATAAAAACATAACTTTTTATCATAAAATTCAAGCATCAGTGGTAAATGATGTTCCGAAGAAGATGAAAAATGAAAAGATATATGGGTCAAACGATATAACTATCGAAGTATGAAAATGGGTAGGGAATGAAGAAATTTGGGGTTTATATATTTCTTCAGTAAGATACTAAAGACAAAGATGATGTCGAACCAATGGAGAGAAAGTATTTTGTATATTTGGATAAGAGCAAAAGAGATATACAAAATGTTTTCAATTACAAAGGAATTAAATTAATGAGTCATAATATGAAACGATGAGAACATGGGGCATTGGGTAGGTTTTGCTCTAGTCAACCATATCTCTTGCAGAAGATCAAGAGCATACTTACGTTTAGAGAGAACCAAATAGTTGGGTTTTCGAGAGATTTTTATCCCCAAGTACTTTGGGGAGCCCATATCATTCGTGACAAGGTGTTGACGGAGAAGTTTCTTTGTCCGCGCTACCCCAGTCTGGTCATCACCAGTAAGAAAAATATCATCCACATATACGGCAAGAACCACCAGGCCCAGGGCAGTTTTGCGAATAAATAATGAGTGATCGGCAGAGCTCCTTGTGAAACCAACGGCTGCCACAATGTCGCTGAACTAATCAAACCATGTCCGAGGGCTTTGCTTTAGGCCATAGATAGCCTTCTTTAGCCTGCATACGTGTGTCTCCCCCGGAGCAACATACTCAGGAGGTTGCTCCATGTAGAGATCCTCTTGTAGATCACCATAGAGGAATGCATTCTTGACATCCAGTTGATAAATGGGTCAATCCTTGTTAACCGCCACTGACATGAGAACCTAGATAGTGCTGAGACGAACAACGGGAGAGAAAGTGTCAAAATAATCAACGTCATAGGTCTGAGTGAAGCCTTTAGCGACCAGGCGTGCCTTGTATCGATCCACACTGTCATCCGGACGGAACTTCACAACAAAGACCCAACGACAGTCCACAACATTGGTGCTCAAAGGAGGAGGAACAAGAGTCAATGTACCTCATTCAGTGAGGGTGGCGATTTTCTCATCCATGGTCATCTTCTAGTGAGGAACAACAAGGGCGTCCTACTAGGTGCGGGGAGTGGTGGCAGAGATAGCTAACGCAAATTGCCTGCGAGAAGGGGTAAGTACAGCATAAGAAATAACAGCAGTAAGTGAATGTTGGGTACACGCCCGCACCCCTTTGCGAAAAGCAATGGGAAGATCTAGGTCGTCAGGTTCAACAGTAGTCGGTGCATCCGCGGAGAAGTGAGCTGGCCCGGGAGCAGAGAGAGACGGCAAAGGCAGAGAGAGAGTAGGAGGAGATTGTGGACACCGCGTAGGAGGGGACTCGGTGGGCGTAGACGGGATGGAGGAGTCGGTCGGAGAAGCAGGAATATCAGGAAGAAGGGAGGAGTCGTGAGAGAAATAGGACGCATTCTCAAAGAATGTGACATCTGCTGCGACGAACTGCTTCCGAAGAACGGATCAAAACAATAGCAACCCTTCTGAGTGGAAGAATAACCCAAAAAGACACACTTGGTGGCACGTGGAGAGAGTTTGTCACGAGTGGCTGAGGGAGCGTGTACAAAAGCCGTACAGCCAAATATTCGGAGAGGTTGAGGGAAGGGATTCTTGCCCAGGTAGAAAATGGAGAATGGTGTCTGGCCGCGGAGAATTATGGAGAAATGCGATTGATGAGATAGCAGGCAATAAGAACGGCATAGGCTCAATATGAGCGAGGAACCTGCATTTGAGTCATGAGGGTTCGAGCGACGTCAAGAAGGTGACGGTTTTTGCATTCAGCCACGTCATTTTATTGTGAGGTATAGACACAGCAAGTTTGATGAATTATGTCATTTTGGACACAAAAAAGAAAAATCATGACTAAAATATTCTATCATTATCGGAACGAAGAATTTTAATAGACGCATCAAACTGTGTTTTAATCATATAATAAAAAGATGTTCATACAGATAATAGCTCGGAGCGCACTTTTAAGAGATACACCCGCGTACATCGATAGAAATCATCAATAAAAGTTACAAAATACGAACTACCCCGATGATGCAGGACGACGCGTAGGGTTTACACGTCTGTCGGCTTTTTACTAGGAAACCTTAAATGCATGCGACGAACAATTAATTTTGTCGATTTTAGAGCGGGCGCAGTACAAAAAAAAATTACGCAACTTGGATTTTGAAAGCACAAAATTACTTGTTTAAAAAAATGAATTTTCTTAATTAAGGTTCGATTTCAAATCCAGAGAAGGAAGCTCGCAACTTCGTTTTGTTCCCTTTTGTCGCAGCAAAACGGAAATCGTGAACTCCAAATACATTTCCATTTGGAGTTCTCGACGTAGCGTTCGCTGACAAAATTCGGCGAAAACCCAGCAATGAGTCTAAAAATCCTAAGAGAAAATGTAGACACACGCAAAGAGGGGATAGAAGCAAATTACCCACGGAAAGAACCGTCTTTCCGTATCTGAAGTCGATGGCGACCACGCGAGGAGTTTCTCGTCACCTTCGATCTCCGCTCCGAGGTCGGCCGTTATCGCATACGGGCACCAAAAAATTAAGTCACTCACTCACACGAGGTGGTTCCACGGAATCACTCCACAAAGTAAGGAAGCCACAAATTAAGACACCTAGAATTCACTCGCTCTCACACTATAGGTGGATCCACGTAGTAATTCACTCTACCTCGCACGCAAGAGGATCTGTTGGGTACATTGGTTTAAATGTACATGATTTGAAGAAGCCTCACCTTACTCAATGATATACATCAAAATGTATTTGATGTATTTTGAGTTGCCTTGTGCAGGTTAAGTATTTGCAGGGAAAGATGAAAAGTTTCTAAGTTCATGTGTCGACACCCAGGAGCAAAGTGTCGACACTTAAGAAGACTTGTGTCGACACCCAGGCAAGCAGTGTCGACACTTGGAGTAATTGTGTCGACACCAGGGATGCAGAGTCGACACCAGACAGAAAGTGTCGACACATGAAGGCTGTGTCGACACTCAATGAAGAAATGTCCAGTGAAGAAGTGTCGACACTTAGAAGCAGTGTCGACACCCAGAAGAACTGTGTCTACATCAGAAAGTGTCGACACTTGGAGGCTGTGTCGACACTCAGCAAAAGTCAGCAGAGTCTAAGTATAAGTGTCGACATAATGAAAAATGTGTCGACACTCAGCAGAAGACTCAACACTTGAAGAAAGTGTCGCCACAAGAAAGAATGTGTCGACACTCAGCAGAAGACTCAACACATGAAGAAAGTATCGACACAATGAAGAATGTGTCGACACACAACAGAAGACTCAATACATGAAGAAAGTGTCGACACTAGGAGGCTGTGTCGACACTCAGCAAAGTTCAACAAAAAATTCTAAGTACAAGTGTCGACACTAAGGAGATGTGTCGACACTCAGCCAAAGTCTCAACAGAAGAAGAATGTGTCGACACAAGTAGCAGTGTCGACACTCAGCAAGTATCAACACAGAAGGCATGTGTCGACACCAAGAAGATGTGTCGACACTGAACAAGTTCAACACATGAAGATGTGTCGACACAAAGGTGTTGTGTCGACATTTACAAGAATTCAACTAAGTGCTGAAGAACAAGGAGTTGTGTCGACACTCAATATCAGTGTCGACACATGATGAAGAAGCAGTGTCGAGATATAAATTCTACAACACAAGGAGTTGTGTCGACACCTTGAAGGCTAGTGTCGACACTTAGTTAACTTGTGTCGACACTTAGTCTATAAGTGTCGACACTTAAAGACAGATTGTCTCGACACTTTCAGACAGTTACAGTTATTTCAAGAACTGACTGGATGACTTGACAGCTGTCATTCCAGCCGGTCTACTGCACCTGTCAGAGTTGTCAAAAAGCTGTTAGGAACCGGATCAGCCGGTCACCATGAATAAGGCCTATAAATAGGCTTATACTGTCAACAGAAGGAGAGGATCAACACATCAAGTGATACACACAAGATCTAGCTATTCATTGAAGAATCAAGTGAAGATCTAAGAAGTTGTAGAGAGAGAGCTACATCCAATAAGACAGCCGTTGGAACCAGGCTGTGAAGAAGGGTTCAGACCTAGTTCTGAATCTTAAGTTGCAGTGATTGAAGATCAGTTGCAGAGAATCAATCCTATTGTGTTCTACATTCAAGAAGCTTTGAAGAAAAGCCAAGTGAGATTGTTCTCAGCAGAGTTCTTCCAAGAACTCATCAAGAACCTATCAACTCATCTCTCTTTTCTCTGAGTTGTAGGTATATTCTTTGTATTCTTATTTTCTTGTAGGATCCTTAGGGATCTGAGTTGTAAGCCTGCAATTATAAAGACTGAGTGGTAGGGTCTGTGTGCCTGAGTGTAGGAGATCTGTTTCTCTGAGTGTAGGCCTGTTGTGGCTGATTGTAGGCCTTGTGGCTGAGTGTAGGCTTTGTGAATAAGTTGAGTGTAGGTCTTTGGAGAAGACTGAGTTGTAGGGCCTTGGGCCTGAGCTGTAGGAACCTGTTTTGGGGTTCTGAGTGTAAGATCTGAGGATTTGAGATAGTGGAGGAGTTTGGCCGAATCTAGTACACTACTAGATAGGCGAAGGGGGAAAGTGAATATATCCAAACCTTGGGGAATCACTATAAATCTGTGTGTCCACTGTGTGCATGTGTGATTCTGTGATTGCTGATTGATTTCTGTGTTAAAGTAATTATAACTCTGTCATATAATCTGAATTCTGCCTAAAAAAGTGTAAAAAAATTTAGTCACCTATTCATCCCCCCCCCTCTAGGTGATTAGGTACAATTTCTTTCAAGTGGTATCAGAGCCAGGTTACTCAAAAAGAACTTAATTGTCTGAGTAGATCTTGTTGGCAGATTCAGTCTAAGTAAAGTGCAGAATCAAGAAAATCAAGAACCATGGGTTCAACTGAGAATCATAAGGAACTAGGATCCATGAAGTTGCCCATTTGCAGAAAAGAAATTTTTGGCATCTGGAAAGAAAGGGTGAGACTATTTATGGAAGCCTCAGACCCTAGAATTTACATCACAGTTAAAGAAAGGTCATATGTGTCTATGAAGGTTTCAGTACTGGATGCAAATCAGAGAACACCTAAGGATTTCTCTGAAATGACAAACGATGAGATAATTCTAACCACAATGGACAAGAGGGCTCAGAATATCATTGTGAGTGTCATAGATGATACTACCTTTCAGAACTTGATACATTGTAAGACATCTAAGGATATGTGGGATACTCTTATAGTATACATGGAGGGTTCAGAAGAAGTGAGACAGGACAGAAAGTCTTTGTTAAACCAAGAATATGAAAGTTTTAGGCAAGGTAGGTCTGATAGCATCACAGAATGCTATAAGAAGTTCTATAGGATTGTCAATGAGCTAATGTCCTATGGAAGAGAGTTCAGTAATTATGAGCTAAATGATAAGTTTCTGAGGTCCCTAACAAAGGATTGGGACACCAAGATCTGTGTCATAAGGGAAATGGCAAAGTTAGCAGATATCACTCCACCAACACTGTTTGGAAAACTGTTATCCTATGAGATGCAGTTGATGGTGAGGAAAGAAGAGGAGAAGTTTACCAAAATTGAGAATAAAGAAAGAACAGTGGCATTTAAGACAGAAGGCACCAGAAAATACAGAAGTAAGTCACCATCTCCACCTCCAAAAGTGGCTGAGACTGAGTCAGATGATTCAGAAAGCAGAAAGTCTGAAAGCAGTAAAAGTGATGAGAACTTTGCAACATTCACAAGACACTTTCAGAAATTTCTAAAGAAGAAACAGTGAAGTTCAAAGCCATCCACTTCACAGGGCAAAGATGACTATTATCAGAACAAGAAGTCATCAAAGAAAGACAGAAGAAAGACCAAGTCAAGCAAAGCAACTTTATCAAAAATTGTTTGTTATTGCTGTAACAGACAATGACATGTTATTGCTGACTGTTCTGAGAAAAGGAAAGAGTCTAATGATAAGAAAAAGATTCAATTCAAGGGCAAGAAGGAAAGGTCTTTTGTTGTCAAGAAGGACAAAGGCTTGTCAGACATGTCTTCTTCAGAAACTGAGTCAGAAGCTGAAGCTTACATAGGACTATTTGCTGAAGAAGAGCAAGAAGAGTTCATCCAGATCATGAATTCTATATATGAGCAAGAGAACATCCAGTGCAAAGGACTGATGGTCTTAACAGAAAGTGACAAAATCCAGGAGCAGCCTGGACCTAGTAAGGTACAAAATTGTTCTTTAAGTTCAATTTCTAGTGCTAGTTCAGATTCAGCTACATCAGCATCAAGTGATGTCAGTGGATCTGAATCTGAAGGGGATGTTCATCAATTGATTGATGAATATAGAGTTCTGTTGCAAGCATTTAAGAAAAGCAAATCCTTGGCCAAGAGTCAGGCTAAGGAGATTACAAGTCTCAAAATGCCTGCAACTGATTTTGATAAGCTGATTGATCAAAAGTCAAATGAAATAGCCAGACTGAAGAACATAACTGTTATTCAGATTGGGACTATAACATTTAAGAATGATCAAATCAGAACTCTGGAGATTAGTCTTCAGAATGAGAGAGACATTGTTGCAAGGTTTTTTAAACCTAAGTTAGTTCTACCTTTGATTGATGAGTTTATACCTCACAAGGGTAAAACTGGATTGGGGTTTACTAACCCTGCTAGGACTGTAAAGTCCAAGTCTAAGGGCAAAGCCTCAGCTCTCAACAAGCCAGCTGTAGATAAAACAGCTAGGAATGTACCTAAGCAAAGGTACAATAGGTTTGAGTGTTGGTGTTGTGGCAAGGTAGGCCACTTTGCCATAGACTGTTGGCATAATTCAAGTGCCAAAGTGAGTAGCAAACTGCCTGTTGGAAAATCTGCAGATAGCTTTGTTAAGAGGCAAACTAACCAACACCAAGGACCCAAGAATTCTTTGGGTTCTAAGGTCAACTAATCTGTTTTGCATGTAAGTCCAAGTGGTCATGCCCCAATATGGTACTTGGACAGTGAATGTTCCAGGCACATGACTGGAACTAGGGGTTTGCTAAAGGACTACACACCTATCAAGGATGGTCCAAAAGTCACTTTTGGTGGTTCTGAAAAAGGAATTATCAAGGATTTTGGTAACATTTCTAGCACTCATATAACAATTACTCAAGTGGCTTATGTTAAATGTTTGAAACATAACCTTATTAGTATAAGTCAATTGAGTGATTTAGGATATGACATCTCATTTGTCAAAAATGGTTGTCATATTAGGAGATCAAATGATCAAGAGATCATTTTGACTGGTTATAGAAAAAGAAATGTCTATTGCCTAGACATTATGAGTGAGAACAATGCTTCTCCAGTGTGTCTTGTAGCTGATGAGAAAGTCTCTCATTGTGTCAAATGGCACAAGAGGCTAGCCCATCTTAACTATAAGACAATTGGCCAACTCTATAGCAAAGAGTTAGTGAGAAATGGTCCTCAAGTTAAGTGTATTAAAGATGGAATATGTTCAGCTTGTCAAAAGGGCAAGCAGACTAGATCCACCTTTAATAGCATTGAAAACAAAGATGTTTTGAGGTGTTTATACCTCTTGCATATGGATCTCTTTGGTCCTATGCCAGTTCACAGCCTAGGTAGGAAGGTTTATACCTTTGTGGTTGTTGATGACTACTCAAGGTTTTCCTGGGTGTTCTTCCTTAGACAGAAATCTGAAACACCTAGTATCTTCTATAGCTTTGTCAAACAAATTCAGAATGAGTTAAACAGTACAGTGGTCAAAATAAGAAGTGACCATGATTTAGAATTTCAGTCTGATAGTATGGCAAAACTATGTGAAGAATTTGGGATATTTCAGGAGTTTTCTTCACCAAGAACACCTCAGCAAAATGGCATTGCTGAGAGGAAAAATAGAATCTTGATTGAGGCTGGTAGAACCCTTTTAAGTGACACATCTCTCCCAGAATATTTCTGGGCTGAGGCAGTTAATACTGCATGTCATGTAATTAATAGGGCTACCATTACTAAAATCCACAATAAGACCCCCTATGAGATTGTGAAAGGCAGAAAACCAAACCTATCCTATTTCAGGATCTTTGGTTGTAAGTGTTTTATACTTAACAATGGAAAGTCTTACTCGACCAAGTTTGCTGCCAAGTCTCAAGAGGGGATCTTTGTTGGGTACAGCAACAATAGTAAGGCTTATAGAGTTTACAACTTGTCTACTCAAGTTGTAAAAGAGTCTGTACATGTAGTATTTGATGAAACTAGACTTATTAACAATGATTTGTCTAGTAGTATTTACAGCTTTACAGGTGTGACTGAGAAGATGGACAAGCTCACTATAGAAGAAGGATCTACTGCAAGTCAGCATGTAGATGATAGTGGCTGCTGTCCAGGGGGAGTACTACATGTACCTAATGCAGAAGAAGTCCAAGGAGTGCAGCAAGTTGAAGAAACTGAAGAAGTTCAACCTGAAGCCAGGATGCCTCCAGCTAATAGGCATCTAAGAGATCATCCAGCAGATCAAATCATTGGTGATATAAGACAAGGGGTACAAACAAGGAGCAGAAATCTGAGTGCAGCACTCTACTCCAGTTTTTTATCCCAAGTATAGCCAAAGAAGTTTGAAGAAGTCATCCTACACCCTCATTGGATTGAGGCAATGCAAGAAGAGCTGAATCAGTTCAAGAGGTGCAAAGTCTGGGAGCTTGTTCCTAAACCAAAAGACCACAACATAATTGGAACCAAGTGGATCTTTAGGAACAAAATGGATGAACATGGAGTAATTGTCAAGAACAAAGCAAGATTGGTTGCTAAAGGATATAGGCAGGAAGAAGGTATTGACTTTGATCAAACCTTTGCTCCAGTAGCCAGACTGGAAGTCATAAGAATGTTCCTGGCCTATACAACCTTTCAAGGATTTAAAGTATACCAAATGGATGTTAAGTCAGCCTTTCTTAATGGTAATCTAAGGGAAGAGGTGTATGTGGAACAGTCATCAGGTTTTGTTGATTCAACTCAACTTAATTATGTCTATAGACTTAGGAAAGCTTTGTATGGGTTAAAACAAGCCCCTAGGGCTTGGTATGAAACCCTGTCTAGTTTGCTCATTGAGAACAAATTCACAAGGGGGAAAATAGACAAGACTCTATTTCTTAGGGAATCCAGAGGCAAGATAATACTAGTCCAAATATATATACATGACATCATATTTGGGTCTACTGAAAGTAGTCTTTGCAAAAGGTTTGCAAAACTAATGCAAGGACAATTTGAGATGAGCAGTATGGGGGAACTTAAGTTCTTCTTGGGTCTCCAAGTTAGACAGACTGAGAATGGTTTATCCATATGCCAGTCTAAGTTCACCCTAGAACTGATAAGCAAGTATGGTATGGATTCATCCAGTACCATGAAGACTCATATGGGGTCAAGTATGTCTCTTAGCAAAGATGATGCAGGGAAACCTGTAGATGAGACTTTGTATAAAGGGATAGTTGGCTCCCTACTCTATTTGACTGCAAGTAGACCAGATATCATGTATACTACATGTGTCTGTGCTAGGTACCAAGCATGCCCTAAAGAGTCTCATTTGACAGCAGTCAAAAGGATACTGAGATATCTAAAGGGCACTCCTTTTCTAGGCCTTTGGTACCCTAGGAATGGAGACTTTGATCTAACAGGTTATTCAGATGCAGATTTTGCAGGCTGCAAGGAAGATAGAAAAAGTACAACTGGAACCTGTCAATTCCTAGGTGGAAGACTGATCTCATGGAGTAGCAAAAGCAAACAAGTGTGGTTATCTCCACAGCAGAATCAGAATATGTGGCTGCAGGAAGTTGCTGTGCTCAACTTTTTTAGATACAACATCAGCTAGTAGACTATGGAATTCAGGTAAGTAGAACACCACTATTTTGTGATTCTACTAGTGCTATATTTATTGCAAACAATCATGTTTCCCATAGTAGAACTAAACATATTGAAATAAAATATCATTTTCTTAGGGAACATGTAGAAAAAGAAGATATTTCACTAGAATATGTAAATACAGATAATCAACTAGCTGACATGTATACTAAGCCTTTAGAAAAAACCAAATTCAATAGCTTTAAAATTGAATTAGGTATGATAAACTTAGAATAAGTTTATAGAAATGGCTAAGTAAAATAGTGTCGACACACAGAGTTGTCTGTGTCGAGACAGAAAATTGGTGTCGACACTTCAGAGAAAAGGTGTCGACACATCTAGGAAGTTGGTGTCGACACATGATAAGTAGGTGTCGACACATGATAAGTAGGTGTCGACACATCCAAGGTGGTGTCGACACTAAGACTTTATGCAGAATTAGTGAAGTAATATCTCGACTAAGTGTCGAGCTAAGCGGTGTCGACACATAAAATAGTGTCGACACATATATTCTGTCGACTATACTTGTGTCGACACATTTTTGTCGAGACATTATAAGTCTGTGTCGACACTTTTCAACAGTATCGACACAATTTGAGTTTGTTGACGTGCCCTTTCATCTTCAATCCTAGAAAGGTATAAATAGGATTTCGCAATTGTCTGTCGACACGCTCACTAAAGTTTCGAGACCAAACTTGTGTGTCGACACCTCTCTTCTCTTAATTCAAATTCTTCAAACCCTAATGGCGCCAAAGCTCGAGGAGAACGTAAATGAAGGCTACGAACTGGTGCGGCATGCGTTTGATGACGCAGATCCAGAAATCAAGGATGTGGTAACCCTAGTTGCACATTCAAGGTTAGATTTTCTTGTTTCAGAGCCAACCAAAATATGGAAGAAAGAAGTATTAGAATTTCTGAATGGCGCAACCCTAGACGACTCTGGACTCAAGATAAAGTCAAGGGTTCATGGAGAAAAGGTGAAGATCTCCCCTAAAAATCTGAGAAAGATACTTCAGTTACCAAGGACAAAGGAAGAAGAGAATGTTTCTGCTTCTAAAACTAGGGAAGCATTAACTTGGTGTGGTCTGGATTCCAATATGAAAATTGGATCAGTGTTCAATAGGAAGGGGATGAACAACAAAGGAAAATTCCTCTCTGAAATTGTTGGAAAGGTGATCTTGAGTAAGCCTGGAGGGCATGACAGGATATCAGCTCATATGTTCAGTCTCATGACAAGGATTATCTTCACATTGAAAACTGATTGGTCTGTAGTAATCTTTGATAAAATTAAAGAGAGCATGAAGAAGCTCAATTTGGGTAGGATACTAAGTCTTTACTTGGCTGGTAGTATACCAGAAGTAATGAGCCAAGCTGCTGGATCAAAGATCAACTACATGAGGAAGATGGACATGAGACTCTTCTCAAGATGGGATAGGGTCTTGTCTAAGGAGATGCCAACACCTGAGAAGGAAACCCTACTAAAGCAGAAGAATAAGACAGCTCCAGTGGCTCAAGAATCATCCAACAGTTCAAAAGAACAAGTTGTCTTCACTCCTGATGAGGAAGCAGAAGAAAATGCTGGACAATCTCCAGCAAGACAAGATAATGCTGAGAGGCAGGGGGAGCTACCACAGGCTAGCCCTCTTCACCAGGATTCTATCCAGGGGGAGCCTCTAGTAGTGGAAGAGTCTACTCCACTAGAAAGTGAGCAAGCTACAAACACCATACTTGAGGTACTCACTGAAATCAATAACTTAGTTTTCCCTATTGAGGATACAGTTTTGTCTGATTCATTAAATAATGTTAATCAGCAACCTCAGATTGACAGTCAACTCCCAGATGTTGTCATGGAGGACACATCTGTTGTAGCTCAAGTTGTATCTGATCAAGTTGTTGATGAGACAAGGGATTCTCCATCACAACCTCAACAAGAGTTTACAATGGAAGATTTCTTCCTTAATCTGCACCAAACAGACTTTGAGAAAGAAAGTGCTGCTGCTGAGGGGGAGAATGCTCATGTTGAGGGGGAGCAAGTAGTAATTGTTGAAGAACCTGCAAGGAAAGAGCCTGAGAAGCCAAAGAATGTTGAGGAGCTACCTAGGGAGAGGGTAGAAATAGCAAGCACATCAGCTTCTGAAGATGAGGAGGCTGCTAGAGCTAAGAAAAGGAAATTCCAAGTATTTAAGAGAAGGAGTCAGAATTACAAAAAGGTCTTACAAACAATAGCACCACATCCTATATCACAGCCAGCACCATCTGTAGATTATAGTTCTCTCATGGTTGCTATGCAAATAAAACTTGATGAGCACAGGAAAGCTATAGAAACATATATGGATGAGGGTCATAAGTCTCTACAATTTGACCTGGCCCAGGACATTAAGTCTATTAGATTTGAGATGAATCTAAATAAGAAGGAGATGACTGACTGCTTCCACAAGAGAGGGAATGCAGTAGTCTATCTGGCTACTCATCAAGAGAAAATTAAAGCTCAAGTGGATGAACTTGAAGTAAAGCAAGGATATGTACTGGAGAATCAAATCAGAATGAATAATAATTTGACAGCTTCCCACAATGCAATTGTCACTGAACTTAAGAATATAGCCACTGCACAGAATGCAACCCTGACCACTGCCAAAGAGGAATTTGATAAAGAATTGTAAGAGAGCCTCACTGCTGTAACTTCTGTCATTCAAGATTCTCAGAAGCTCCTCACTGAAAAACTCCAAAGGTTAAAACCTTTCTACAAGGATGGAGTCAATTATTTAAATGCCCAAATCAGATTTCAGAAAGATGATTTAAGAGATCACATAGAAAGAGAAGTCATAAAGGGGGAGAGGGTGTTAGTCAAAGCAGGCTCTGAACATGCAAAATGGATTTCCAATTCCATCAGAGCCACTTTTGGTTATCCTCCTTTATGTGATGATGATAATTTTGCTGAGCCTGGGATTAATCCTGTCTATCTTGGAGGTGAGCAAGCTGAAGTAGCTCAGGTGATCTATCCTCCATCAGACTTTGATATGGTACAAGCTGATATACAGTCCATGTATAGCCCACCTGAGGGACAACAAAATATTATCATAGAGAAGGTGGTTCAGCCAGTATCTGAGGCTATACAGGAAGCTATACTGAAAGAACAAGCTGAACAAGAAGCTAGATTGTCTAAGAAGAGATTCAGAGAGCAAGCTGAACAAATGCCTGATTTTGAGCAGTGGAGGCTCACTTCAAGAAATATTATTTTGACTGCTTGGAAGGCTGTCAAAGATAATATACAAGACAGAAACAAGTGGTATTATGAACTAGAATGGAGAAAGCATGAAAACAGGCAAGAAGCCATTGTGCAATACAGGAGAAAGGCTAAGATGGGAAAGCTACCTCCTACTGCCCAGGAGCCTAGCAAGTACTTTCCCAAGCCTTATCATTACTTTGAGAGGCAGAAGATTAAAGCTGAAGAGCTAAAGAAGAAGGATCTTAAATGGAAGAAGCCTGCTGATACTGAAGATGCTGAAGCCCCTGTGCAAGCAAAGATACAGTCTGGGAAGGGCATAGTGATCAAGGAGGCTGAGCAAAAATAGAATAGCATTATCTTAAGTTTACTATGTAATCACTTGTATTAAAACATTCTGTAAACTTTTGTATAATGAATATGACATAGTTGTTAGAACAATATGATGTGTTATTAATCTATTTCATAATTGTTCTGAGATGATATCTGTGTATACATGTTTTGTTTGATACATGTTTATGTTTTCCCTGTTTGCATAATCTTGTTTTACATCATACTGTAATTTTGTTATGTATGGTGTATATCATTGACTGAGGGTTATAACTTCTCCAAATAGGGGGAGATTGTTGGATACATTGGTTTAAATGTATCTGATTTGAAGAAGCCTCACCCTACTCAATGATATACATCAAAATGTATTTGATGTATTTTGAGTTGTATTGTGCATGTTAAGTATTTGCAGGGAAAGATGAAAAGTTTCTAAGTCCATGTGTCGACACCCAGGGGCAAAGTGTCGACACTTAAGAAGACTTGTGTCGACACCCAGGCAAGCAGTGTCGACACTTGGAGTAATTGTGTCGACACCAGGGATGCAGAGTCGACACCAGACAGAAAGTGTCGACACATGAAGGCTGTATCGACACTCAATGAAGAAATGTCCAGTGAAGAAGTGTCGACACTTAGAAGCAGTGTCGACACACAGAAGAACTGTGTCTACATCAGAAAGTGTCGACACTTGGAGTCTGTGTCGACACTCAGCAAAAGTCAGCAGAGTCTAAGTATAAGTGTCGACATAATGAAGAATGTGTCGACACTCAGCAGAAGACTCAACACTTGAAGAAAGTGTCGACACAAGAAAGAATGTGTCGACACTCAGCAGAAGACTCAACACATGAAGAAAGTGTCGACACAATAAAGAATGTGTCGACACACAGCAGAAGACTCAATACATGAAAAAAGTGTCGACACTAGGAGGCTGTGTCGACACTCAACAAAGTTCAACAAAAAATTATAAGTACAAGTGTCGACACTAAGGAGATGTGTCGACATTCAGCCAAACTCTCAACAGAAGAAGAATGTGTCGACATAAGGAGCAGTGTCGACACTCAGCAAGTATCAACACAGAAGGCATGTGTCGACACCAAGAAGATGTGTCGACACTGAACAAGTTCAACACATGAAGATGTGTCGACACAAAGGTGTTGTGTCGACACTTACAAGAATTCAACTAAGTGCTGAAGAACAAGGAGTTGTGTCGACACTCAATATCAGTGTCGACACATGATGAAGAAGCAGTGTCGCGATATAAATTCTACTACACAAGCAGTTGTGTCGACACCTTGAAGGCTAGTGTCGACACTTAGTTAACTTGTGTCGACATTTAGTCTATAAGTGTCGACACTTAAAGACAGATTATCTCGACACTTTCAGACAGTTACAGTTATTTCAAGAACTGACTGGATGACTTAACAGCTGTCATTCCAGCCGGTCTACTGCACCTGTCAGAGTTGTCAGAAAGCTTTTAGGAACCGGATCAGCCGGTCACCATGAAGAAGGCCTATAAATAGGCTTATACTGTCAACAGAAGGAGAGGATCAACACATCAAATGATACACACAAGATCTAGCTATTCATTGAAGAATCAAGTGAAGATCTAAGAAGTTGGAGAGAGAGAGCTCCATCCAAGAAGACAGCCGTTGGAACCAGGCTGTGAAGAAGGGTTCAGACCTAGTTCTGAATCTTAAGTTGCAGTGATTGAAGATCAGCTGCAGAGAATCAATCCTATTGTGTTCTACATTCAAGAAGCTTTGAAGAAAAGCCAAGTGAGATTGTTCTCAGCAGAGTTCTTCCAAGAACTCATCAAGAACCTATCAACTCATCTCTCTTTTCTCTGAGTTGTAGGTATATTCTTTGTATTCTTATTTTCTTGTAGGATCCTTAGGGATCTGAGGTGTAAGACTGCAATTATAAAGGCTGAGTGGTAGGGCATGTGTGCCTGAGTGTAGGAGATCTGTTTCTCTGAGTGTAGGCCTGTTGTGGCTGAGTGTAGGCCTTGTGGCTGAGTGTAGGCTTTGTGAAGAAGCTGAGTGTAGGTCTTTGGAGAAGACTGAGTTGTAGGGCCTTGGGCCTGAGCTGTAGGAACCTGTTTTGGGGTTCTGAGTGTAAGATCTGAGGATCTGAGATAGTGGAGGAGTTTGGCCGAATCTAGTACACTACTAGATAGGCGAAGGGGGAAAGTGGATGTACCCAAACCTTGGGGAACCACTATAAATCTGTGTGTACACTGTGTGCATGTGTGATTCTGTGATTGCTGATTGATTTTTGTGTTAAAGTAATTATAACTCTGTGATATAATCTGAATTCTGCCTAAAAAAGTGTAAAAAGATTTAGTCACCTATTCACCCCCCCCCCCTCTAGGTGATTAGGTACAATTTCTTTCAGGATCCACGAAATCTCAAACACTTAAGGTGGCTCCACGAAATCTCACACACCAAGAAATAGTTCATCTAACCTCAATCAATTAAACTCATTCAAAAACACCGACTTCGTTCACTGTAAACTAAACCAGCAGTTGAATAGAAAGACACAGTAAATTTGATGATACTGTTCCTTAACTTTAGAACTTAGAACAGGTAATTCCAGTCATTGTTCATCTCTTTGCCGGCGGAAGAAAACCATTACAGCAAAGCCAACAGGAAACAGATTATCAGCCTTCATCACAACAACCAACCATGCGGGTCATTGTTTATCAGCCTTCTCAAATGGGAAATGGACAAAGGAAACATACAGATCTCAAACACACACCTGGAAGCAGCAAACCGGAAAATTAAAATCTACTCTACAGCTCTCACATGGAGCTTCAAACGCGCCTAAATTCTAACAGGAAGCACACAGCAACCTCAACGGAAACACCTTCCCAGCAATTTCAATTTCAATATTCAACATTCATCCCCCCTAAAATTACAACAAATCCCTATTAATAGGGTTTCAAAGAACCAGGAAGCTTACACATTAAGGCGGCGGTTTTGCGGGAGAACGGACATGGCGGACTTGATCGTGGCAGAAGTTGTAGAAACCACCGGGAAATAGAGTTCGTGTCGGCTGTAGAAGGGGCGGAGGCCGCACGACGTGAGGAGCGGTTGGATCGTGGCAGCCACGTGATCCTCGCACCATAGGTAGCCAAATCGGGGTTGAGCTGAGCCCTAACTGTGTTGGCGTGCCATTACTGAACCGGGGGAAGAAGCAGCTTTTTATCTGGACAGCTGGAATCAGGAAGGAAGACCGGGGAAGAGAACTGTGTTGGGTCGGCTGGACTACATTTGTTGAACCGGCTATTCATATATATATAATAAATATATGGGTATTGTCATATCTTTCAGGTATAATATATATATATATATATGTTTTAGTATTAATAGTTAATTTATATGTATATATATATATTTAAAAGTATTATATATATATATACATATATGTTTTACACAAAAACAACAATTGCAAAACTACAAAATTGCCAAAGTGACACAATTAAAATTTGCACGACTCAGGGGGCCGATAGAGGTCCGGTCGGGTGCGACGTCAGATACTTTTGTAACGACCGGACCTAGGTTGGCCTCCACCAACTCTCCCTCTCTCGAAATCACTCATCTCTGATGAGTGCTCTGAGTGGTAGTATGGGAGAAGTTTAACACCCATGCCAACGAACCAAGATCTCTGAAAACCACCATCAGTAGTGGTCATCGACCAATATGTGCTCGAGATTTGGAATAGAAGAATCTCTTATTGGTCATGCTCAACCTGAAACTGTCAGTGAAAATAGAAGAAACTACGATAGAAGTGTCAGTAGCAGAATGAAAATCAGGGTGTCTTGAATGTGGCTCTTCACTCTCACTCACCAACCCAGAAGAATCAAATGGAGAAGAAGACAATGGAGATTCTAAAGACTCATGCGAGTAATCGTAGAATTACGTCAGATTGGCTACGTTAAAAACAGGATTTGCTCCCCAAACGGAAGGCATCTCAAGTTCATACGCATTTTGCCCAATTCGATTTACTACTCGAAAGGGTCCAGTTCTACAGTAGCTAGATTTTTTACGATACCACAATGTAACCACTCCGGATTCTAGCCGAATCATAACCAAGTCATTCATTTTAAAATTAGTAGCTCTTTTATGCCCTTTTTTTTTAAATTGAGTTGCATAAAATCATAAATACTATGCACTTTCCGCTCGAAATATATTTTATGTAAATCATATAAATACAGTGAATGAACTACTAATATGACTACCGCCACAAACTGATGGTTTCAGATACAAAAGATAGCTCCTGAGAGAGGAACGTGGTCAGGAGGCTCAGAAGGTGGATCATAAAAGAACTCATCACGGGAGCGATGAACACTCAAGTGCAAATCAGAGACGTCAGTGATCAGATGTGTCAACATAGTGTCAGGACTGTCTCTGAAAGTGCGGGTGACATGATATAACATCAAAGAATTAGTGAGTGCACCCTCAAACTCGATTGTGCCACTAAAGATGGAAACATCCCAAATGTGCGGGGAACCCATAAATTTGCCATTTGGGGGTTCGCCGGGAGGGGTATGGAAAAATTCGTCGCAAAAGCGACGCGTGCAAACGTAGGCCCCAACAACAGATGGAGCGCTCTCAAATAAAAATACACGAAGTGTGACACCCGTAATGAATATGCTAAGGAAGAGTGAGGCATCAGGAGGCTCACCAGGTGTGACATAGAAGAACTCATCGCAAATACGATGGTCAGCAAGTGGTACGTCCCAGAACTCATCTAGAGTGTGAGTCACTAGATGGATATACCCAAGCACTATCGACATCAAGTGAGACAATGGAGCAGGTATCCATGTCTTAAAATTCGCAAGTGTACTACTCAGAATAAGCTCATCCACATAAGGACGAGGTGGCTCATCTGGAGGCTCCATAGGAGGGTCGTCAAATGACTCATCAGTCGAGTGATGGTCCTCCAGAAATGAACCGTCAGAATGGGTCATACTCCCAGATAGGGTAGAAGTGACTACCTCGTGATCACTACTAAGCTCTCCACTCCTAATCGTAATATCACTAGGTGCGCCATCAGGTGTGGTGATGTGACTCGAGCCGTCATCGGGTGTGGTGATATGACTCGGTGCGCCACTAGGTGAAGTGTGCAAGGAATCTACACTCAAAATAGAGCTAGTAGAGATCGAATCAAGGACGGGTTCACTAAGTGGAGCAGACTCACCTGGGGTTTGACTCCACACATCTTGTATAAGAATATCAGACAGAGTGGGTGATGTCTCTCTGCTTTGGGCATTCAAATGCCCATGCTGGCCCCTATTGTCTATCATCATGTTCACCTTTGGAACACTCGAGGGATCACTAGGTGTGATATACTCTTGTCGATAGTGACCTCTATGGGTGTTTTGAGGGTAGTCATGATGATCGTGCATAACATAATCATGTCGTGCTCGTGGATGATCATGTATCCTACGAATGTACGGTGAAGGTCGCACATATGCAGTCTCAGATTCCTCATATAAAGGAGACGTGTAGTATCGATAACTAGAGGGATACTGAATCCTATCCTCATGATAAGGTGTCGAGGGACCAATAGGATCCACTCGAGTACGGGGATAATAACGACGATAGTCATCGTACTGATCGTCTCTAACATACTGCGAATGTGTTGATGAGTTAACACGATCTCGGGAAGTGGTATACGGTGCTCGAGTATAATCATCGTAGTATCGTAAAGATCTCCGTGACTGAGCATTATGGGTGTGAGTGTAAGGGTAGTCGTGATCCTCGAATAAAGGATTCCTCCTAAAGGTAGACCTTTCCACATAGTGATGAGGAACATCGTAATGCTCACGGACCGAATGCTCATCTCGAATTTGAGGTGGCATTGACGCTCGAGGGGGTATTTCTAATCTACTCACCCTACCTCTAAGGTGTGCTAACATTTCACGCATCTGGCATGTACTCTCAGTTAAGGTCGTTAGTTGGTTGGCGAAAGGTATAAACCACTGGGGCGGTTCATTCCCTTCGTGTCTACGATTCGGCTGACCACATTCAATTTGACGTATTCTATCACTACGCCGATACATGCTAACACACAAGTCAAATGCAATGATAATACTAAAAATTCTCTCTCTTTTTTAAGCTATGCGGGTTCCTATTCTACACAGGGCGGATCCCGAAATTTAGAAAAATTTTGGAACCTGCCTCTGATACCAATTTGATGCAGGACGACGCATCGGGTTTACACGTCTGTCGGCTTTTTACTAGGAAACCCTAAATGCATGCGACGAACAATTAATTTTGTCGATTTTAGAGCGGGCGCAGTACAAAAAAAAATTACGCAACTTGGATTTTGAAAGCACAAAATTACTTCTTTAAAAAAATGAATTTTCTTAATTAAGGTTCGATTTCAAATCCAGAGAAGGAAGCTCGCAACTTCGTTTCGTTCCCTTTGTCGCAGCAAAACGGAAATCGTGAACTCCAAATACATTTCCGTTTTGAGTTCTCGACGTAGCGTTCGCTGACAAAATTCAGCGAAAACCCAGCAATGAGTCTAAAAATCCTAAGAGAAAATGTAGACACATGCAAAGAGAGGATAGAAGCAAATTACCCACGGAAAGAACAGTCTTTCCGTATCCGAAGTCGATGGCGACCACGCGAGGAGTTTCTCGTCACCTTCGATCTCTGCTCCGAGGTCGGCCGTTATCGCATACGGGCACCAAAAAAATTAAGTCACTCACTCACACGAGGTGGTTCCACGGAATCCCTCCACAAAGTAAGGCAGCCACAAATTAAGACACCTAGAATTCACTCGCTCTCACACTAGAGGTGGATCCACGTAGTAATTCACTCTCTACCTCGCACGCAAGAGGATCCACGAAATCTCAAACACTTAAGGTGGCTCCACGAAATCTCACACACCAAGAAATAGTTCATCTAACCTCAATCAATTAAACTCATTCAAAAACACCGACTTCGTTCACTGTAAACTAAACCAGCAGTTGAATAGAAAGACACAGTAAATTTGATGATACTGTTCCTTAACTTTAGAACTTAGAACAGGTAATTCCAGTCACTGTTCATCTCTTTGCCGGCGGAAGAAAACCATTACAGCAAGCCAACAGGAAACAGATTATCAGCCTTCATCACAACAACCAACCATGCGGGTCATTGTTTATCAGCCTTCTCAAATGGGAAATGGACAAAGGAAACATACAGATCTCAAACACACACCTGGAAGCAGCAAACCGGAAAATTAAAATCTACTCTACAGCTCTCACATGGAGCTTCAAACGCGCCTAAATTCTAACAGGAAGCACACAGCAACCTCAACGGAAACACCTTCCCAGCAATTTCAATTTCAATATTCAACATTCATCCCCTCTAAAATTAAACAAATCCCTATTAATAGGGTTTCAAAGAACCAGGAAGCTTGCACATTAAGCCGGCGGTTTTGCGGGAGAACGGCCATGGCGGACTTGATCGTGGCAGAAGTTGTAGAAACCACCGGGAAATAGAGTTCGTGTCGGCTGTAGAAGGGGCGGAGGCCGCACGACGTGAGGAGCGGTTGGATCGTGGCAGCCACGTGATCCTCGCACCATAGGTAGCCAAATCGGGGTTGAGCTGAGCCCTAACTGTGTTGGCGTGCCATTGCTGAACCGGGGGAAGAAGCAGCTTTTTGTCTGGACAGCTGGAATCAGGAAGGAAGACCGGGGAAGAGAACTGTGCTGGGTCGGCTGGACTACATTTGTTGAACCGGCTATTCATATATATATAATAAATATATGGGTATAATATATATATATATATGTTTTAGTATTAATAGTTAATTTATATGTATATATATATATTTAAAAGTATTATATATATACATATATGTTTTACACAAAAACAACAATTGCAAAACTACAAAATTGCCAAAGTGACACAATTAAAATTTGCACGACTCAGGGGGCCGATAGAGGTCCGGTCGGGTGCGACGTCAGACACTTTTGAAACGACCGGACCTAGGTTGGCCTCCACCACCCGACCTACAGTTAGGGTAGGGGCAGGACCTCAGACATTGGAGTGAACGAGATCAAAAGGACGGGAAGAGCCATGACCTTGCTTCGGCGGGAAGGAGGAGTGGTGATGCTTGCCAAGCTGACAGACGTCGCAATTGAGAGGACTGTGCGGAGGTAGATGGAGCATAAGCTGACAAAGAAGTCGTGGAGGAGGACAACCAAGATGAAGATGCTATTGTAGAAGATCCGTAGAAGAAGAAAAAACGGACAGAGCAGATACGTTGTCTCGGAAGTAGAGGTCGTCGCTCTCAGTCTCAGTAGCAATCGTCATTTTGGAGCTCGGATCCTGAAAAGAGCAAGAAGTATGAGTGAATGTGACGTATCACTGTAGTTGCTTGCAAAAAGAAGTAACAGACAACAAATTGCATGGAAATTGGGGCACGTAGAGGGTGTCCGTCAAGCGAAGAGACGGAGTGACTTAAACCACTCCCATCTCATTAACCGGTGAGGGAGAGTCATCCGCAATGAAGACAGTGGGCAACCGATCATGTTTTTTTAGGAGATAAAAACACTGAGAATTGTCGGTCATAGGATGGTTGCACCGGAGTCAATCAGTCATTTAACTTGAGTCGTCACATGGGCACTACCTGAAGATATGACCACCGAGGCGGACTGCTTCGAAGAGGAGGTGGAAGCGTCACCAGATGGGCGAAGATGTGGATGCTTCATCCAGCAACGATCAACTGTATGGCCGGTGCGGCCACAGTGAGAGCAGAGAAAGCGGGAAGGCCCACGTCTGCCGGATTGATGGCTGCGGCCACCAGAGCCACCCCGCTGAGTATGATGAGCGTAGGTGTCGGGGAGCGGTGGGGAGGATAGCAGCGGACGCTGAAGCAGAGAGGTAACAGCAACGATGTGGGCATCAGTCGAATCCAAGGAGGGAGAATCCGCCTCACCAAGGATCTGTTGACGGATCATGTCATAGGACTCCGAAAGACGTAGAAGATAGCACACAACCAGAAGCTCCTGGAAGTGCTTGTGTTGTTCGGTCAGATCCGCAGAGAATGGACGGTTCTGAAGAATTTCGGCTCCAAGAGCCTGAACATGTTGGTAGGCGGTAGCAGGAGACATGGAGGGACGGGCAAAGAGATCCGCATATAGAGTATAGATGTGAAACGTCTGAGCCCCCTTGGAGTAAAGAGCGGCAAGATGAAGTCAAGCAGCCTTTATCGTTTCATCATGGCGGATGACGGGGAGGCACTCATAAGAAAGACTGTTAGTCAGCCACGTGCGAACAAGAGCGTCGCTAGCATTCCACTCATCAAAGAGATCGGACTCTGGAGAAGGTGGGTCATCGGTGAGATGATGGCGTTTGCGTTGTGGGCGAAGTAGAAAGGTGAAGGAAACACTCCAGTCTGGGTAGTTAGAACCGATACGTTTGGAAACGGTTCCAAGATTGCCCGAAGGAGTAGGAGGAGGGTGGGCCACAGGAGTAGTAATAGTAGAGGTATTGGAGAGAGCCATGGAGAAGAACAGAGCGGACAGAAAGGAAGCCGCACGAACAGAGAAAAAGAAGCCGCACGGACAGGCAAGAGGCCGCACGAAAGCAGGTCGCGCGGACAGGTTGCGAAGAAAGATCGCGGGCAACAGTTCGCACGGAGAGGCAAGAGGCCGCACGAAAGCAGGTCGCGAAGACAGGTCGTGAAAACAGGTCACGAAAACAGACCGCGGAGCGAAAGAGAGCCCGCGAAAACCGGTCACGAGCAGAAAGCGAGAAGCTTCGCAGACAAGGACGAGGTCGCGCTAAAGCAAAAGACAGGTCGCGAACAGAGAGGTCAAGACAAGGAAGAGAAGTAAACCGCGTGGACAGGGCGCAAGAAAGAGGGGACAAATCGCGCGGACACGGACAGAAGTGCTCACAGAATCAAGCGGAAAAGATCGAGTACTCTGATACCATGTGCGAACAGAAAAAGAGAAACCGAAAAATAGACAATAACAGAGTTTTTATTTCAAAAATTATATTCATTACAAAAGTATGGCCTCCCTTTTATAAAATGGAGGAGAAAAGAGAATACAAATAAGCAATGTGGGACTAGCGGTTAGACAAACCCAGACCGCATAGGTTGCGCGGTTAGACAAGGAGGTTTAACCGCCCGACCATACAGATAAGAGAAGACAAGATGCCAGAGCAGACCACCAGACCGCACGGTCTCCAAGCTGCTGGAGAGAAGCCGCCAGACCGCTCGGTCTCCAAGCTGCTGGAGAGAAGCTGTCAGACCGCCCGGTCTCCATGCCGCTGGAGAGAAGCCGCCAGACCGCCCGGTCTCCAAGCCGCCAGAGTGAAGCCGCCGGCCCGCCAGACCGCCCAGTCTCCAAGCCGCCCAGGTAAAGCCGCCAGACCGCCCGGTCTCCATATTGCAACAGGATTCATTACATGACGCCGACCATCGAAGCTATACATCTCTTGAGGAGACATATTGACAACTATCAGCAAAAAGAAAATAAGATGTGCATATATTTTTTATCGATATTGAGAAGACTTATGATGGGGTTCCAAGATAGGTCTTATGAAGTCTTAAAAAAGAAAGGAGTAAATGTATCATGCATTGACATAATCAAAATATGTATACAAATTCTGTAACGGAGGTGACGACATCTGGAGGATTAACATCAGAATTCCCTATATTGTTGGATTACATTTAGGATCGGCTTTAAGACCTTATCTATTTACCCGCGTCTTAGATGAGCTCACCGGATATATCAAATAAGCAATACATTAGTGTTTATTGTTTGCAGATGGTATTGTTTTGGTAGATGAGACATGCGAGGGTGTCAACGTGAAACTTGAATCCAGATAAGACACTTTATAAAAGAAGGGTTTAAGTTAAGCAGGACAAAGGCGGAGCATATGGAGCTTAAATTTAGTAATGCAAGAAGGACCGATGACTCTGTCATTAAGTTGGATGACCAACATATTTCTCACAGTGAGTGCTTTAAATATCTGGGATCCGATAGTTCATAAAAATGGAGGTGTAGATATAGACGTGATGCATAGAATTCAAGCAAGTTAGTTTAAGTGGAGAGGCACGTCTGGGATCCTAAGTGATTGTAAAGTATCATTAAAACTTAAAGGCATGTTTTACCATACTTCAATTAGACCAGTGATGCTCTATAGTTCGAGTGTTTGACATGGAATTATGTACATGAGCAAAAAAGGAATTTGCGAAGATGAGAATGCATAGGTGAACGTGTGGACACAAGAAACTGGATAAAATTAGAAATGAATGTATCAGTGATAAGACAAGAGTAGCAACCATTGCAAAGAAAATGCGAAAAGCTCAATTAAGATAGTTCAGACACGTAAAAAGGAGACCATTAGAGGCACCTGTTAGGCGTTGTGAGAGTTTAACCACTACGCATATTAAACAAGGGAGAGGTAGATCAAAAAAGATTTGGACTGAAACTATAAGGAAAGACATGATATACTAAGACATTAGTGACATGATGACTACAAATAGAGCACAATGTCGACAAAAAATCCATACAGCTGACACCATTATGGTGGGATAAAGGCTTGAGTGTTGTTGTTGTTGCATCAGAACTTTTCTTGTACAAATGACCTTTATGTCCCTTACACCGTTTTTTTCCCAAGGTTTAGATTTGTCAAACCTTGAGCTTAACCTAGGGTTAAGACTTACATACACATTCTACAAGACTTTTTTTTAAATCTGAAGCGATCATGGTTGACTTTTTTTTCTTTATGCAGTTGCAGAGCAACAGATAATCACTAATCTATATGACCATCATTATTTGGGATAAAACTTTACTTAGACTATGTATGGGACAATGGTGAAAGAGTGATGACTGTTATGAACACAACTATAAAAAACAAAGGTAGTGTTTGAGTAGGTGTGGTCATGAAGACTATTTTCTCTAAACAATATTTTAGGCCAAAATGTCACCATATTCATGCATGTCTGGTCAAAATTTACAAGCCGGGAATGATCAAACTCAGAAATTGAAATTTGGGCCAAAAATGGCTCTGAAAGATCCAAACGTAGTTAAACTACCAACACTGTGGATGATTCAAGGGAGTCGAGCTTATCTGAAGGGGGCGAAGGAGAAGAAGAGGAAGAAGGGGAGACTTGCTCAACCCTAACCCTAGAAGAGGAAAGGAATAAGGAACTAGAGAGGAGAGAACTTAGGAGAGAAAACTAAAAGAGATATTCCTTTCTTATTCATGACCGTATGGGTCTATATAAAAGTTTACAAAATAGCATACCCGTAATATGTCTGAACATTTAAACTTATGTAAAATGCACATAATAAAAAACACTAATGACTTCTAACAGTGGGCCAAGAATTTCAACAGAGGTCGGACATTGTCTTCCTCCAGCCAAAAAGAAATCTAAACACCTCCACCTTATCGAAGGCATTTCTCGCTCATATAGACCGCATTTTGACATATAAGTAGTCGAAATTCATTAGCTCGGCGAGAGAAATCCAAATCCACCATCCATTTTGCAAAAATCATGGGGGAGGGGGCATCTTGGCCCGAGATCTTCCCCTACTTCCAATGATTCACAACATAACTACTTAATACAACATACATACATATTTAAAGGATAACTAGTGTATGCCCATAACATCTCATTTGTCCTTCAGATCGAGCTTTCCCTAAAGCTCGAACGAGGCACAAACAGTTTGATCATCAGACAACTTAATTTTCCACCAGAACAACTCTCTGCAGCGCTTCGCTGTAGCAGGGATTGCATCGGGTGGCAAGCCTTCATTGTGCTCACATATGTTACAAAGGATGGTGAGGTTGATGAAGGGGCGTAGCTTGCGTATCGATGCGATTGAAGAAGAGACCACATCGTGATTGTTAAGTGATTAAAGTAATGGTTGGGTCCTTTGTACGAGTCTGCTGAGCAGGTTTGATGTTGGGCCGGTTGGAGAAGAAGCGTTTGATAGTCCCCAGGGGGGATAACTAAGATTGTTGGTTGGAGGAGAATCACAGTGGTCGGCAGATACATGGATTGCTATGGTGTAATTGATGGTCTTGATGGAGGAGGTGTTTGTTTTGTGACCTACGGGGGTGAAGCAACTAGCAACTGGAGGCGATAGTCGGGCAACTGGAACTGCCGAGATTGGTGGGATTTTTTTGTGCTCTGATTGAATTGGAATCAGCTGTAATGGGATTGGGTTCCCGAATTGTCCAAACATTGCGAGCCTATTAGTAAGTCGTGAAATTACGACGTGGTGTGACGTCAACATCTCCAATAATTTTAGTAACGTCGAACGAAAAATATTTTGCTCGTCATAGTTCATCTTCATGTCGAATGAATCGAATAATTAGAAACTAATCGATATCTTAATCCAACAAAAGATTAATAAATTATTTAATAATTGAAAGACTCCTCCAACAATCGTGCCATGGTGTATATATTGAAGGCAGACGACACCCGACAATAGAAAAGTTGTGATAATACCGGTGTGCGACTCGAATTGATCGAACAGGAATCATGTGGTTGGTTCTGGGCTGTTTTGTTCAGGGACGATGGGCTGGAAAAAGAGTTGAGGTGTGCTGCAATCAAGAATGGCAAGGTAGGAACGACTTCATGCGCCAGAAAATGCGAGGATGAGGATGCACCGAAAGATCCACACTAGGAGACGATGAAGACGCGAGCTCTGTCGTGATGAAGACAATGATGTTGTTGGGTGGTTTGGGAGATCGGTGATGGAAACACCTGCAAAGTGTCTATGCTGTGATGCGCACACAGGTGTGGGCGGGCTACTACTGTGATATTGTGATTGAAGCGCATGTGCCCTAACGTTAGAGTTTGTGATGAATGCTTCACTCGCTGCACGTGTGTGTTGAAGGCGTCACATGTTGCAGATTCATGCTCGAAGTAGCTGCCGGTACAACGACTTCGACGCCTGGTTGGACTGCGTCGATCAGCCACCAATGAAAGGATGGAAGCATTATAATTGCATTTACACCATAGGAGATTGTGGCCCAGTGTCAAGGATATCGTTTGTTATTACTGGATGATGTGGTGGAAGATGGGCGCTTGAAGGTTGATTTGCAAGCCTAAGGCTCACTAGTGTCGGTTTTTTCATTGAGAATGGCATGGAACGATCTTGAGAATCTTGCGTGGTTGCATGTGGGAAAGAGGAAGATTAATGACTCTGAAACCAAGTCTGTTATGTGCTTATTTTGGTGGACGCGGAGATGCAGGGAAAGTGGAGGATACAAGGGAGCCTAGGTCACATATTGGGGGACAAAGGAGAAGAAGAGGAAGAAGGGGATTTTTGTTCAAATCTAACCCGAGAACATGAGAGGAAGAAGGAACAAGATTGAGGAGGAGAGAACTTAAAGAGAGAAACCTAAAAGAGATATTTCATTCCTTTCTTATTCATGACCCTAGAGAAACTAAAAAACTAGGCTAACCTTATATATTAAAAAGTTGTCATCTGTTGAATCAGCGAAACTAAAATAGAATGGTTCAAAGTCATTTGATGGTCCTATTTCTCTACAATTATCATCTAAAGTTTTTCTTTTCAATATAGTATAGATTTAGTTTACTATAATCTATCTGATTTTATTTTATTTTTTACTTAAGTTTTATTTCATTGTAAATATTAAAGATGATGCAATTAAAAACATAAAATTTATTTGATGGTTATGATAAATTTTATGGTATAGCTTCAATTTACCTTTTTAATAGTAATAAATGTATGAAATACTATCAGTTCAAACAACTTTGCAGTGACTAAAACGAACAAAAAACTCACCCCTTCCAGCAATGGATGTGTATCTGGAATTTCATATCTGCAAAATTCAAACAAATTTGATGTTAGCATGAAATAACTGCATAGCAATTGATCCAAGTATATTCTGATCTGGCCTTGCAATTGAATATTAGTACTTAGCTTTGTATTGACCAAGCAGATTTTTGATACAACCAGCCAAGAAAAGTACAACATTACACATGCATGCATATGTATATGCATATATATATATATATGATCTTAAAAAGATTAAATATACATACATAAATGCATGTAAGTATGCATGCATACATACATGTGTATTAAGGTAGAATTAGCACATACGCTTGATGTTCTGTCCGAAGGCGGCTGACATTCTTCAGCTTAGGCATTGGGATGGAAGTAGCTTCTGGGGTTAAAGTCACTAAAGCCTTTGACAAGCTCCCGCCATGGAGCTCCATATTTTCTTTCATATAGTTCCGAAGATACTGCGTAAACTCTGTCAAATTAAGTTTTATCGTAGGAATTTCTTCGGGTTCTTCGTAAAAAGCATCTTCTATTGCGCTTTTCAAAGATTCTTGGCATTCTTGCTCTGGTGATGCTGGTTCTTCGATTATAGGTTCACCATTATTCTGAAAGGCAGGTTCCTGCGAATATAAGCTTTCTTCGATCTGAGGAAATGGTCCCGGATTTAGGAAGACATCGGCGCTTTCATCAGAGGCGATTGGAGATGTTAAGCTCAATAAACTTTTATCCTCTGGAGCAGTAAGGGAGAGCCTCGCACTGCAACAAATATTCTCTTTAATGACAAACTAAATTATTAGGTAACCATCCATAGAATTAATTGAGATTATTGGTTATTTAGGTTTCTTTTAAATCGTTTAAATTTGATAATCTAATACTTCTAAGTCGTTTTGATGTAAATATTGTAACACAATTAACCTCCTTTATGGAAATTCTATATTTAGAAATTATGCTTTGTGAGCTTTTGAGAGGTGATTTATCTATAGAGGACTTACTTGCAGAAGGAAAATAGCACAAATCGGCAATATTAAGAAGAATTTACGAATAACTAGAATAAAAATAACTCAAATAGTACTTTAGAGGTTTGGAACAGATCATTATGGATAGCTAGGTAGATATTCTGATGCAAGAATTGGTGCAAGACAGGCGTCACTCCTGCCTGCCACCCTTGGTCCCACCAGGGGACCCACCTCGGCGTCGCGCAAAAGCGGCTTTATCAGACCCGCGGGCCGTGCATCCAAATCGTCTTCGGTCCCACCACAATAAGCCAAAAGGTTGTTAAGGATGAAATTCGATCTCTAGACCTCCTTGATAAAGAGCTCTCAGCCGAGCTCTCATCGCCAAATGATCCGCGGATCAGTTGGCGATGAGAGCTCGCCTGAGAGCTCTTTATTAAGGAGGTCTCGAGATCGAATCTCGGCCTTAACAACATTTTGGCTTTTTGTGGTGGGGCCAGAGACGGATTGGGGTGCACGGCCCGCAGGCCTGATAAAGCCGCCTTGGCGCGACGCCGAGCTGTCCCCTGGTAGAACTCCAGGGTGGCAGGCAGGAGTGACGTCTGTCCTGCATCAAGCATCATCGGGTAATGGATAAGAAACGAATGGTTCACCTAAAAAAAGATTCTCAGAAGAATCTTCATCAAGAAATTGAATTATCAAATCTTCAAGCTTTTGTGTGTACATAAGAATATAAAATGTGCTAAAAGAATTAATTGAATTTTCAAACGACACTTTATGTTATGATGCCTTGAAATAAATTTCTCAAAATAAAAAATATTTGTTGATACATACCTAGCAAATGCACTTGCAAAATGTCTACATTCTCCCCTCATAGGGCATGAGTTGCAATTCGGCTTGCTTTTTGTACAGAACACCTGCATAAAATTGAAAATCTTCAAATCACATGTCAAATCACCTAATTCCCTATTGATGTTGATCTGAATTGTATCAACACTCATACATTACCTTTCCAAAGGTAATCATCTGATAATGCAACTCATACCTACATAGACAATGAAATGATTAAGTCAACTAATTTTTGTTTTGTATTCAATAAGAATTAAAACTAGAAAGTTGCATATCAAGCATTCTATAAGAAATTTTTGTAAGTTAATGGAGATACAATGTGCATTGGTCGAGCTTGCATAGTCGAGGCCAAAGATATTTCTGAATGGTGGCCAACACAGGATACCTATACAAAAAAATGGAGCAAAATAAATTTTTGTTTTGAGCATTTTCCATTAAACATAATATATGATATAATCTTACAGTTCTAAAAGGTGTAGTTGAAGTGATTCAGGCAATGGTTGTAGAGGAACCCATCCAAGTCGGACACATATGCGACCAACATTTGTGTCGACCTAATTAGTGATGAAGGGGATTAAGTGACAAGTTAATTTTTAGTATTCATTTAATTTGTCAAGAAATGTGATTCATTTATAAAGAAATATGCATACCGGAAAAGCTAGCTGTCGTAGAGTCAAAAGGCGAACACATTCTGCACTCTTCAGCCCCAATCCTCTTATGCTTAGTAGGTAGTCCCTGAAGCATTAAATAACTCGACTTATTTTTCTAAGAAAATTATTTCAAGTATCATTTATAACAAAAAAAATCAATGTGTATTTTGATGCGACTTCGGAAATGATGATCACTAGAAGTCCAGCATAACGCTACACACAGTCTAAGTTAGTGGCGTAGGGTACGTCGTGTCAAGGGGATGTGTCGACGCTAATGCAATCCTATGTGTGTGTAATGAATGCGAGTGAACGCAATTTAAGGATGCATGTAGAGTTTGATTAATTCTAGAATAAAATGCTAGCGAGTAAAATTATAAAGTAAAAATCACTACAATGCAAACTTCAATTTTTTATGCGCAAGCAATGTCACGCTCACTTTCACTAGAAGTTGTTATCCACTACAAATTTCACAAATATAGACTTATAAAATTAGAGAAAATGCAACAATAGCACAACAAGAATAGTTCTCAAGCAATTACAATGTATCCATCTAATAGTAAATAAATAAAGAAATAGGGCACTACAAAAATAGTCACAAACAAGAGTGATCCAGTTGCAGGCAGTTAAAGGTGAGCGGTTGTTGTGTGTAGAAATTTAGGCTGCAAGAAACAGTGGAATAGCGGGTCTCGATCAAGGAACCAATCTAGATTGGGGTTGCGGTAGGAGGATGTCCACTGGGAGCGAGGAAGAGATGTGAGAGCATGCAACGGGGATAATTCAGCTATAGAAGAGGAGGGAGGTGGTCAGTGATGCGGCGATTTGCGGTGGAGAAAAGGTGACTGGTTAGAATATGGATGTGTGAAGAAGGCCTAGTGGAGAAGGGCAAAGGTGGAACAGTTGTTATGGCTTGCTGGAGGATCGACGACAGGGACTGAGGCAGGAGGAAGAAACACAGTGGAGGAACGTTGATAGGGTTGTTATTGCGGCTTGCTGGAGGATCCACGACAAGGGTTGAGGCTCTGTGGCTTGCAAAGCGTGCAGGAGGAAGGAGGACGACGGGGGTTGAGGTGTTACGGCTTGCAGATTCAGAAGAGGAAGGATGAACAACAATGAATCGAAGTGGAATCGTGCGCCCGTTGCGTTCTTGAGCGCCTTAGAACGGACATAGATACGATGTGCCCAGATGTTTGAGAAAATTAAAATTGACTCAGCATTTTGAAAGAACGATTTATGATATGAATTCTAAACTGAAGACAGAAATGAATACGAACAAATTATGATATCTGAACTGAATACAGAAATGAATAAAAAGGAAAGCAATAAGAAGTTACTACCAGAAATTGTTTATTGTTCTACTAGCTCACTGTGCAGTATCTTGTTTCATGTACTTAGAGTTTTACTACACATGTTCATATAGAATTTATAACTGCATATTGATAATAATTCTTCGTGTTTGTTTGTAGTGAGGTTGAAAAGTTAAGAAACTCACTTAGTTTTCTGAATTAACTGGTTTATGACTTTTTTTAGGTTCAGACCGCCAGTATACCAAGCCCCGCTTGGAGGTATCTACGGAGGTGGAAAGGAAGCAAAAGAGGATGCGCTTCGAACCTAAGTTAGATTTTTTGTGATATGATGTATCTAATGATGTAATGAATGGAAAAGTTATTTTATGTTGTATTTTGGTACCTTTCTTGTATTATATATTAGAATTGGTGCGTTATTTAATTGTGAAAAATCGCTCAGAATAAAGATTTAAATTATGGCGGACGTCCGTCCATTACACCCCCCCCCCCCCCCCCCCACCCCAAGGTGTAGAACCCGCTGGAAGATCGATGAGCATCTAAATAATGATAGGGTTGCAGTTCTTGTGATCGTGCGAGTTCTACTTGAATCCTCTTAACACCACTATAACTTTTCTCATTTCTTTGAGATTGCATGCATATTTAAATGACGGCTTCCTCGGATTCAAGTGTTCAAACTCACTCTGGTATTCAGAACCCTTCATTTAATGACCATCTCCGGGCCCATGGTCTCTCCAATTCCTTCTAGATTATTATTGTGTCATTGGACAGTACAAATTATCTTGAATGGTCCTTGGCGGCACAACATACAATCCAAAGCTGAAAAACTCTCTGGTAGTTCTATGATTCCTTCATTTCATGTCTCCTTTACTTTACGCAGCAGCATAATTATGGATTATACTTTTGAGATCTGAACTTGAGCACAAGAGAATTACTCCCAGATGGGCAGTTCTATAAAGGTCTATGAGCCTACACGTCGTGTTCTAGAACAAAAACAAGATTCCTCGAGTATTGCAATTTATTTCTCTAGGTTTGAATGCCTATATAAAAGAACATGACTATTTTGAGGACTTCACTCCAGCATACACTGGCGATGCTCGTACATTGAAGAGTGAAAACAAAGGAGGATCGCTACCGTCTTCATGTCTTATGGATTTTGATATGGACTTTGACACGGTTAGAACTCATGTGTTGCTTTGGTTGCCTCTTCGCTCTCTCCAGGAAGCACTTAGCATAGACTTAGACTCTGTGTGATGAGGACCGTCGACATCTACTTAATTCAGATAGGGTAGTTCATTGTTATGCTCTTGTTGTCATTGATCAGTTAATACCTACTTCAGATCCACCGTCTTGCTTGTGCAATTAATGTGAAAAGCATAGTCATATCCGAAAATCTTGCTTCCATCAACATCCACTTTCTCCTTAAAGAAAGAGAGTTGGTGGCTGTGGAAATGGAAATACTCATAAGCAATGGAAACTCGTCACCCACCATGTGTTGCTCATACCAGTGAAACTTATGAGGACACTACTAGTAGCATCCCTTTTAGAGGTTTTTCCACTGAATAATTTAATGTTCTGAGGCATCTTTTGCACTCCCATGCCAACTCTTCTACGTTGTCTTCGCAACATCAAGTACACCAAGCGTACATTACATCCACAATCCAGTTTGAATGGATCATTAATTCCAGTATGGTTGATCCCATGACAGAAGCATCATCAGATTTCACCTCATACACTCCATTTTTGATCGTGATAAAGTTATCATCGCCGATGAGTCTTTTTATTCCATAGCTAGTAAAAAAACATCTTACATTCTGCTAACATGCCCTTTTCATAAATTTTTTACATGCTCACTATTTTCCTCATAATTCACTATCTCTGGTCCTTAAATTGATCTTGTTGTTTTTAAAACCTGGCAACGAAACAATATATTGGCAGTGATAAATAAGAATTAGGAACTGCAGGAGACTGTGCATCTTGGACCAACAGACTCCTCATCATGCTCTCTCCAGCATCGGTGTTACTGCAACTATCGACATTCTAAGATGGCATCAACGCGTCTTAGGCACCCATCTTTCTCGTATCTTTTAAAATTGTTTTCTAGTTTTATGGTACTCCAAAGAATTTTGTATATGATGTTTGTGAATTATCGAAACATATACGGCATATTCTAAGTAGTATTTCATCCCCTAGTATGCTTCATTTTGATGTAATCCATTCTGGTGTTTGGGCATTCCCTTGTGCTTTCATTATCATGTCATTGTTAATTTATGACATTTATTGATTGTTTTTCTCATTCTTTGGTTGTCTTATTAAAAAGGAGTGAAGTTGTTGATTGTTTTAAAATCTTTCATAAATTGATTCACTCAAATTGGAAGTAATATTTTAGTCCTTCAAAGTGACAATAGGGGTGAGTATGATGAACATAGTATGTTTGGAGTCTACCTTGTTGATAATGGTATAATCCATCAAACTACGTGTGTGCATACCTCCATCCAAAATGATGTTGTTGAATGAGAGAGCAAACACTTCCTGGATCTTCCCAAGTCTTATTGGGGCGACATTGTTCTTATTGTGGTATACCTTATTAACCTTATTCGCACTAATACACTCTAATGTCTCTTGTATCTCTCATTTAGCCATTATATTTGTTGACCACACCTTTCACCTCCCATATTATGTGTTTGGATGCATTTGTTTTGTTCACGCTCATCAACCTAACCATGATAAACTAGATGTACATTCTCAGAAATGCGTCTTTATTGGATACTCTACTATGAAGGGGTATCAATGTTGCCATCTTTCCTCCCTGCGATTCTTTTGTACCATGCGCATTACATTCCGCGAAGGGAAAATTCTCTGTCTCTCGTCAGGGAAAGATGTGCAATACTGATGAAGAGCCCAATATTCCCTTTCCAATTGTTGCTTCTCATATTACTCACATTATTACTCTGGGCACTACTCTTATTCATGGTATTGACAAAGAGCTCAATATTTCATTTCCAATTGTTGCATCTCATATTACTCCTCCCATTATTACTTTGGATGTACAACCCGTACTCGTCGAAGGTGGGCCCATTCAGGCCATGCCATCAGAAGTCAAAGTCAACCAGCGGAAGCGATGATCAGCCAAATGGCAAGTATTCTCCTGAAGTCGCTAGTAAGCGAGGTTGCTCCTCAAGTCGCCTAGTAGGCGAGGTTGCTTCTCAAGTCTCCTAGTAGGCGAAGTTGCTCCATAACTTGCTTGGTAGGTGAGGTAGCTTCTCTAGTCTCCTAGGAGGTGAGGTGTCTCCACAAGTCGCACAACATGTATGTCGCAGTGGAAGGCCATTCTCGCAACAATGATCCCCCCCCCCCTGATTTGTCTATAAATAAGACCCCAAAGGTACCAGGAATGGCACGACACCCCCCCCCCCATAGGTCTACTACTCTCTAAGTGGTGCTTTCCTCATACCTCGCTCAGCCTTTTGGTTGTGGAGGAATTTCCCCAAACTTTTGGGTACGTGATGGGACCTCCTGGCTGTAGCACCTGGGGTGTGTTTATAGATTGTTCTCCCTTTTTGTCGTGATATTGTCAACTTGTTCCGAGGAGTTGAATCGTGGGACAAAGAGCCTCAAATTGTCCTTTGGTCTGAACATTTGGAATTGTTTTTCCCGGTTTCCACACTTTGATGTGGTGAGCGTGGACCTCAGTCAGGGGAGGAAAATGCAGTGATGAGGCGACATGGTGCAAGAAGGCGAGCAGGAGGATATTACTCGGCGATTTGCTGATGTTGTGTTCAAATTGGGTAGAGTTGCAATTGATTACATCCTTAGATATGGTAATGATCCCCTAATTGAAGACTCGGCCAAGTGCGTCCATGTCATCCTCAATATATTGCAGTACAAAACTAATTCTACAGGGTTTGGGCTGTTTTAAATGCCATTGCTAAATATGCAATAAGACATGAACAGAACATGACATGGGTTAATCCACATATGTTGCCACATGAGGTAAGTAATGCCTATAGACAGAATATTAGTAATACTTTATATATCAGAAGTGCTTTGGATGCCTATTGATCATGATCATAATATGTTATATTTGATGAATTTATCTTATCTTTGTGTTTTTAATCGAGCTTTGCCACCTATTTGATGTAAATCGATGTCAGTTTATTTTATAATAAAATATCACATGTTCATAAAAAATGAAACGAATGATTAGAAGAAGTTCCCAGCTAAACAGGAAATTAGAATTGATTGTATCCTTTATGCTGACTTAATGGATTCCTAATATTAAAAGCATGGTCAATTTACATGTCATTCTTACTTGACTTTATCTGGTGAAACATCTCTTAACCACTCCAGGTCTATGCCTCCATGCTCTCTAACAAGTCGATTTAGGAAATCCTGCAGTGGGAGGAAGATAAGCGAACAAAATCAACATTAGCTTCTATCCAGCATGTACCTCCAATTAAAATAATAAAACTAATCGTGTTTTACATATTTCCTCCAAAAACATTTAAAGTAGCTTTAATGTGGAATATTAAAAAGAACATTTACTGGGAACTCTCCTCCAACTTTGCATATTTACAGCGACCTCCCTCTTCTCTATCTTTCAAAATTAAGAAAACCACTAATCTAAGTTTACATTGTTAACATGTACAAAAAACAATCCTTTAGGGGTCTTCCGCGGGTTCTTTTTTGTACATGTATGTTAACAATGTAACTTGGAGGGAAGATTTTGGTAATTTTGAAAGATAGAGGTACATGTAATTATGCAAAATTGGAGGAGGGTTTTTCATAACTATCTTATCAAAAATTTTGCTTCAGTGTACCAACAAGGTATAAGTGTCACCGATAATTATGAAGTTCGCTGTAAAGATAACCTGTATTCTCTCTGCCAGTACATTATTCATTCCACGTGTCCGAATAGCTTCGGCAACTTTGCTTACATCTGCAGTCCTTACTGCTTCCCAGTCCAGTGAATCCATTGTGGTGCTACTTCTCTCTTCTGCTGGTTTACTGCAGCATACCTCTTTCCTTAAATTCTCCCAATCATAGGTACTCTTTTCAATCTTCCTAGTATTTATTGCAGAATTTGCTGTTTCTGGGGAAGTCTTTGGAAATATTTCAGCTTTTAGATTTGGTCCAACTCTGTCAGGCATATGAATATTATTGCAGAATTCCTTCAAACCAGTTCTTTCTGCCATGTGAAGAAGTTCTGTGAATGAAGAACTGCCCAAGGCGTTGTCCATGCTTCCACCAGATAAATCACCAGCTTCAAAATTCAATTTTGCATAAAAACCATTGGAATTCTGAGATGAAACTATAGAATTATGTGAATCCAACAATCTTATATCCTTTATTTCTCCGAGGTTAATACCAGATCTACCAACAGATCCACTGAAAGTTGATTCTTGACATAAAATACCCTCTCTTTTTTGTGAATCCGGACCTTTTCCTTTACCTTTTTGTCTAGAGTAATAGATAATACTGCTTCTAGTAGTACTCCCAAGTATTTCACTACAATCACTGGTTTCCTTTCCCTCCCCATTTTGCGAAGCACTAACCTCTACAGAACTTTTGAAAAAGAGCCCATTGTCAAATAAACTTCTGTTATGACTCTCCATCGATGTGTTCACCCTTTCGGTTTCTGGTACATTAAATTTGCCCCTTGACGAAAGAGGAAAATTTGCAGCGAGGGACATGAATGCAGAACTGTAAATTTCAGATAATGATCAGTGTATATTATTTCAAAGACAAAATAAGTTGAAAGGAATGTGGAGCAAATGGGCAGCCCGGTGCACAAGGAATCCCCGCGGAGCGAGGGTCCGGGGAAGGGCCCCACCACAAGGGTGAAATGTGGAGCAGATGATCAATGAAAAATAGAACATGTGGATGTTTTAAGTTGCAATCCACTTTACCTTGACAGATGATCTGAGACATTCTGTGTAAGAAAGACACCAACCACTGAATCCACAACCGAGCCCTTCCATTGAGAGTATCGCCTATCCCCTGTGAAATGTTGGAAAAGAAGTAGTGCAATGACAACCTAATACAAATGACTAGAAATTATATCTACCAAGACATGAAAACATAAACATAAATTCATCTATTTATATGCGTGCACACAAATACATACATATTAGAGATAGACATAGCTGAAAGTGTATAGCTCATGTGTGTGTGTGTGTGTGTCTATATCTTTACTATATAAGCAAAGATCAAAAAAGCCCACGGTGTAACATTTTATTCCCTAAATACCCTCAAAAAACTTTAAGTTTTTCTTAAACTTTAGATACTTTTTGGTCATTTCTCCCGTCCCTACACTATTCCCTCGCTCATAATCGCGATACCTCCGATGTCTTCTTCTGCCGATTCCCCCTCTCACAATCTTAAACCTAATGGACCCCCGCAGAACCCCGCAGAACCCCGCTCCTCTCCCGACACCCCATCTCACTTTTCTTTCCCCCTCCTCGGCGTACCCCTTCCGCTCATCGATCTCCAAGCCACGAAGCTTTCTTAGGGCACACTGCATGAAATCATCGCGGAAGGAGATCTACGACACTTTCACGAGACGTCGCTCCAGCGATTACGCCGCTTCTGCGATCTACGCTGCTTCTGCGATCAACGCCGCTTTAGGTCTATCTTATGTGCCGCTCCTTCATAGTTGTTGCAACTTGAATTCGTCCTCTTTAGGTCTATCTTCCTCCTTCTAGCAAGCTGAATTCTTGTGTTCTGTTCTGTTTTTTGTTTCAAATTTCTCAACCGTAAGGTACTTAATTTGTGCTCTCTGTTTATTTCTTTACGCATCAGGAGTTCTCTGATTTCTTTTTTGCAATCCAAGCAGTTGGACAACAGTCGGCCCCAAATTCAATTTAAAAGTCAATATAGTGCCCTAATTCTGATTTCTTCCAAGGAAACAACATAACAGTTGGCCCTAATTCTTTCATAAACAGGAGAGCAACTTGCCTCAATACAGGGCACTCCTGATGGGTACAGATTCAATTTAAAGGCACAGACTCTTAACAATAAGGCCAGTATTATGAATGTTTTGATATTTTAAGTAGCAGTATTCTTCAATCTCCACCTCATCATCCATGGCTCCCTATTTTTCCTTCATCTCCTTACTCATATTTCAATTACTTATTACATTTTAAGCATTTTATAGTTTCTTAGACATGAAATCTTGAACACTTTTTATTGATCAAACAATTTGTTTCAAGATAACCCAATTTGCTAATTGAAATTGAAATAAAAACTTACTTTGGATATCTTCACTCCAGAACATCCTATCACTAATAAAAAAATCTTCCATTTGGCTCTTCATGATAATCATGTTAACTGTCAACACATTTCTTTGTTCCATAAACAATATTATGCTCTCATTTACCTGGTCTTTAATATATTTTGTGATTATGTAATTTTAGATTTGTTATATTTTAAGCAGGTACTCTGATTCTCCCAATAATTGCATGAATTCTTATTAAAAAGGTTAAGGTTTTCTCTACTGCTGATAATCCGTCGTGGGCGGGCAAAGCCAGCCAGGTGCGGTCGAAGCCCCCCGTCACGCGACGGGTACTGTGGCGCGTAGTCATAGGGGCGGAGCCCCGTGTCGGGCACCACGACAAATGTCGCCCCAACGACGAATGTCGCCCCAAAGACGAATGTCGCCCCAACGACGAATGTCGCCCCAACGACGAATGTCGCCCCAACGACGAATGTCGCCCCAACGACGAATGTCGCCCCAACGACGAATGTCGCCCCAACGACGAATGTCGCCCCAACGACGAATGTCGCCCCAACGACGAATGTCGCCCCAACGACGAATGTCGCCCCCACGACGAATGTCGCCCCCACGACGAATGTCGCCCCCACGACGAATGTCGCCACCACGACGAATGTCGCCACCACGACGAATGACGCCCCCACGACGAATGTCGCCCCCACGACGAATGTCGCCCCCACGACAAAGGACGCCCCACGACGAAGGACGCCCCCACGACAAAGGACGCCCCCACGACGAATGTCGCCCCCACGACGAATGTCGCCCCCACGACGAATGTCGCCCCCACGACGAATGTCGCCCCCACGACGAATGACGCCCCCACGACGAATGACGCTCCCACGACGAATGACGCCCCCACGACAAATGTTGCCCGCACGGGGTCCCCCGTACACGACTGCTTGTGTGTATATATAAATAAATATATATATATACACCTATTGTTGAGTAATAACTATCAAATCTCCTTTTCCTATCATGGTATCAGAGGTCTAGGATTTTCCCTCTCTCACGTAGTCACGTGTCTCCGCTCTCGTGGTGGTACGGCTTGTAGACGAAGTAAACCACAGTCTGCGCAACCAATGCCAGTGACGTCGTGAATCCCAGCTTTAGCGCCAGCGACGCCTTCCCAACCGCCACCACCGACCTGAACCCCATCCCGATCGCACATTCCAGCCACTCCCGGCGCTCTTTGTTCACGATCCCGCGCAAGCCGCTCAAATCCTGTGATCCTCAACTCCAACCACCTGACTCTGGTGCGAACTCATTTCAAAATCTCGATGCTCTGATATCATCTTCGACTCCTCTAGCACCGGCCATGATGGGTTAGCACAGTACTCCAGATCTGGCTTGCCTCGACTCCATCAGTTGGTCTCTGGCTCATTTCCCCTGCAATAATTGGTCCAGATCTGCTCTGTCTCGCAGAATACTCCAGATCTGCTCTGTCTCCATCGCTGCCTCCCGCAGCCCGTCTCGCAACGCCAGCCTCTTCTGCTGCTTTTTGCATCCCGCCTACAACCGTCCAAACGCTATCGTCGCTGCTCAGCCATCCAGTCGCTTCTGCCGCTGCTTCTGATCCAGCGATGTCTTCCGTCGCTGATCAAGGGTCTCCCTCGGCTGATCCAGTGTCTCTAGTTATTTCGGCAGCCCCAATCTTCTTCTCTGGCTGATCCTGCAGTCCCAATCTTCCACTCTGGCTGATCTCGTAGCCCTGTCCACCTTAGTTGATCCTTTGATGGCATCCGGTGCTCGTCCTCTTCCGGCACCCTACTGCAACTCAATCTGGTGCTACTCGTCGCCCTCTTGTACGTTGTCATTACTGACAGTGTCTTGGTCATGTCAAATCTGAGTGTCGCAAGCTTCAGAGGACTCAGCAGTTTGGTCAGCAGCGCGCTCCTGGTGCTCCTTTCGCTCACTTTTCGGCTCCAGCGCAGTCCTTCTCTATATTTGAGCTTGCTCAGCTGATTGTCCAGCAATTTTCCCAGCAGGCTTCACTGCCTCACTCCTCCCAGTTGTCTGCCTCCGCCCCTGCAGATATCTTTCCCTCCAACCGGTTGCTTTACTCTGAAGCCTCCTTCATACTAGTCATTTTCATGTTCCTGATACTGCCTACATACCCAAATTATCTACGAACCTCATATCCGTCAGTCAACTCACATCTCACGCTTGTCTTGTTATTTTTGATGAGTTTACATGCATTATGCAGGATCGTCTGACTGGACACTCCTGGGAACTGGTCGTCGTCGTAGCGGGGTGTACGTCCTTGATCGTCTCCACCTTCCATCCACTTCATCGTCATCGACAGCTTCCTCCATTTGTCTTCCTTCGGTGGGTTTCTCTCAGTGGCATCACCGTCTTGGTCATCCCAATGGTTCACGTCTAGCTTGTTTCGTTAATCATGGTTTCCTTAGCCGTGTTTCTATTGATTGGTCTCACTCTCGTTCGGATTGTATGCTCGGAAAACAGCTAGAACTCCTCTATCCGTCTAGTGAGTCCAGGTCTCAGCGTCCTTTTGACTTAGTTCATTCTGATGTATGGGGACCCACACCTTTTGTATCCAACGGTGGGCACTGGTGTTATGTTCTTTTCGTAGATGACTATTCTCGTTATTATTGGGTCTACTTTATGCATTCTCGATCTGAATTTTTTCAGATCTATGTTATTTTTTTTGTTATGGTACGCACACAGTTTCCTGCTTCCCTACGTATTTTTTGTTCTAATTCATGGGGGGGGGGGGGTATCACTCTCATGTTTTTCGAGATCTGCTAGCTACTCACAGCACTCTCCTTCAGCATGCTTGTCCCGGTGCACACACTATTGAGATAGCACGCACCCTTCTTATCTTCTCTAACATTCCTCCTTATTTTTGGGCTGAGGCTGTTTTCACCGTTGTCTATCTTATCAACCTGCAACCCTCCACTTTCCTTCAGGGTCAGTGTCCTGGTAAGTATTTGTACTCTCGACCCCCACGTTACGCTTATCTGTGTTTTTGGCTGTCGGTGTTGTGTTCCTCCCTCCACGTGAGCGTATTAAGCTCTCTGCTCGGTCTATTCTTTGTGCCTTTATTGGATACAATACTTAGCACAAGGGTTATCGATATTATGACCCTTTTGCACGTCGACTTCGCATCTCATGTGATGTTACTTTTGACGAGTCTATCTCTTTCTTCATGTCCTCTGTCCACTCGACCTCACACTCATTCGTTACTCCCTCTGACATGCAATTTTCCACTCTTCTTATCTCTCTGCCTCATGTATTCTCTCCTCCGATATATCCTCCTCTTTCCTCGTCGCGGTCTACTCTGTCACTTCCTCTTCCCTTGTCGCAGTCTACTCCGTCATCTTCTCACTCCTCCCTTATCCGCCTACTTATCCCTCTGATGCACTCGTCATCCCCCTTTCATATCACTACACTCGTCGCCCGCCTTTTGTTCCCTCGCCTCCAGTGCCGCCAGACTCGGTTCCTGCCTCCTCCAGCGAGTATCTTATGGACGATCCTCCTATGCATCGCAACCCACCTCGTAAGCGACGTCATCCCGACTGCCTTAGCCTTGCTACACTTCCGTTGGACCTACTTGCCCTTCCTGCTACTGATTGTAACACTCCAGAGCCGACTACCTACCGTGAGGCTGCCTAGATACCTGAGTGGTAGGTTCCTATGTCTACTGAGTTAGAGGCACTTGAGCATGCTCATACATGGGACTTTGTTCCTCTTCCACTTGGTGTTGTTCTTATCACTTGCAAGTGGGTATTCAAGGTCACGACTCGCTCTGATAGATCTGTAGAGAGGTACAAGGCTCGGCTAGTTGCTCGTGATTTTTAGCAGTAGCAGGAGAGAGACTATGACGAGACCTTTACTCCAGTCACTCACATGACTACGGTTCGTACTATTATTGCAGTTGCAGCTGTTCGTCACTGGTATCTGTCTCAGCTTGACGTGAAAAATATTTTTCTTCATGATGATCTTCAGCAGTAGGTATACATGCTTCCTCATTCTGGCATATCCCCTCCTCCAGGCCTTGTCTGCCGCTTGAGGCGAGCCCTTTATGGGCTTAAGCAGGCCCCCACACATGGTTTGTTCGTTTCAGCTCAGTCATTACAGCTGTCGGTTTACAGCCAAGTTCACATGATTCAGCTCTATTTGTGCATTCTTTCTCTCGTGGTCGGAATCTTTTGTTACTTTATGTGGATGATATGATCATTACTGACGATGATCCTTCTTATGTCACCTTCATCAAGCATCACCTTCAGCAGCAGTTTCAGATGACTGACCTTGGACAGCTGAGCTATTTTTTGGATCTTGAGGTCAGCTCTACAGACAGCGGTTTTCAGCTCTCTCAGCAAAAATACGCATCAGATCTCCTTGCTCGGGCGGCTCTTTTTGACTCTCGCACAGTGTACACCCCTATGGAGCTTCACCTTCAGCTACGTCGGGATGATGGGGTTCCACTCTCCGACCTCACTCGCTACCTCCGCCTCATTGGGAGCCTTGTCTACCTCACCATTACTCGGCCAGACATTACACATGCAGTTCATGTGTTGAGCCAGTTTATTAGTGTGTCTACCTCTGTGCATTATGGTCACCTGTTGCGGCTCCTGCGCTATCTCCGAACGACGACTTCTCGTGGTCTTTTCTTCTCAAGTTGTAGTTCTCTGCAGTTATGTGCTTACTCGGATGCTATTTAGTCCAGTGATCCTGTTGATCGTCGATCCGTCATGGGTTTCTATCTGTTCTTGGGTTCTTCACTTATTGCATGGAAGACCAAGAAACAGTCTGGTATCTCTCGTTCCAGTACTGAGGTTGGATTCGATCCATGGCTACCACCGTTGAGGATATTATTTGGTTCTGATGGATTCATGAGGACCTTGGTGTCGTATCTCCAGATCCTACTCTACTCCACTATGATAACATTGGTGTCATTCAGATTATACAAAACCCAGTGAAGCACTTTCTTGCTAAGCATATTGGGGTGGATGCTTTCTTCCAATGAGAGCATTATGGTCGTGGTATTCCTGCTCCTCACTTTATTTCTTCTGAGCAGCAGCTTGCAGATTTGATGACTAAGTCACAGACGCGGAACCAGCATACATATTTATTGTCCAAACTCTTGGTGTATGATCCCCCTTGAGTTTGAGGGAGAGTATTAGAGAAAGACATAGTTTAGAGTACATAGCTCATGTATATATATGTACACCTATTATTGAGTAATAACTATAGAAACTCCTTTTCCTATCAGTGCCTAGCGAGCTAATATAATTGTAAATTGTCGGGATGCTAGTAATAAACAGCCTAGTAAATTCACTATCAATAAAAGGTCGCCTCCAATTTTAGTAATGATTATTAAATAATCAAGAGGATTATTGGTTGAATTCTTTGGGATGTTGATATTTAGGAGGCATGATGGTACAAATGATGGTGAGTGAGAAATATGCCTCCAAGATATGACCCTAAATGTTTTGAGTCAAGAGTCATTCAGAAAGGACATGAATGATTCTGCTCAGACTTGCTTATTAGATACAAGCTTGTAAGGAGGATGTCTCGTTTCTTGGATATCAACGTAGGGACACAAGTGTATGTGTCAGGGTTCTTGTTTGGAACAAGTACATTAAACGACTCTGCTTCTAGTTTCTTGATGGATTTATCATTGGAGATGAGACTGTATTGTGATAGTATGAGATTAGTCTTTAGACTTGGGATACTATGAGTAGTCTTGAATGTATCTTAATACTGCTTTCATTTATCCGTTGACCACCGGTTCGTCATACATTGGATACTTTAGGTTTGACCAAAGTATATATATGTAGGACGATATTATTGATAAAAGGTTCCACGATCTCCTAGTAGAGTAATAGATTTCATATGCTTTCCTCCATGCCTGATATTGGAAATTTCTGGCTATAGCATGATGTAAATATGTAAAAATCATTATTTGAATCCATCAAAGATCATTTTGCGAGGAATAGATACTTAATTATTGGACTATTGGAGGTTAGACATGAATCCTTACCCTATGTTTGAACAGAAAATAAATTATTGGAAGGGTCGTACTTGCACGATATTCGTAATCGAAATGGTTTTCACTTTCACTTTTGACTAGCGAGTGGCGAGTGGCTACACAATATCCAAGATTCATGAATTTTTATGATTAAACAGTTAATTACGAGACTCTTGAATAATTTTTATTAGTCTTGCAAACTATTTATGAGCATACAACTAGCTTAGGGGTGAACCTAAGGGATCTCATACTTACCAGAGAAGCTCATAGTTAAGGAAAAAATGATGATTCAGTTGTTGAATCCACCTTGCGAATAATTAATTGAATGAATTATTTGTCGATCTATTATTGATTCGAATGTTGCTGTTAGATAATATTATGAAAAAAGATGTAAAAGTCCATTAGTGTGGCCCATTTAACTTGGCCCTCTTGTTTACTCCCACATCCTTTATATAGGATTCTTTCTCTTCCTTCTCTCCTATATATTTGCACTCATATTTGTATTTTATGAATTAAGAAGCATATACAAGGTTTGCACCAATTCTCTACATTGTATCAGAGTAAAACGGTCTCTCCTTGCGGTTAAGAGTTATTTAACCGCCGGCTTGGTTTTGCCTTCCCTTCCCTTCTCGCACATGGCGCAGTTAGGCTTCTTCTAACCACCACCTCCTCCTAAAAATCCTGTGGCCTCCACTTTCTTTCCCCCCCCCCCCCCATACTCCCCGCTCTCCTATCAGGCTTGCGGTTAGGATTCTTCTAACCTCCCTCTACTCGCGGTCAGGCCAGGCTGTCGGCTCTGCTACCTGCTAGCGGTCTTGTCGGGTTGGTTGTCCTCTCGCAGTGATCTGCTCGCGATCTTCTTATTTATCTCAGCGGTCTCTCTCTTCTCCGCTGCGATCTGCTTGCTTGTCGCTCCGGCCTTTCTCTTTCCGTTGCGTCCTCTGTTTCAGTTTGATCAGCTGTGGTCTTCTCTGTTCGCCCCGCTATTCTTCCCGATGCACTTGTCTTCTAACCGCTCTCCTAGCGGGCTGCTCTTCTCGCAACGGTCTCGCCTTAACCCGTTGTACCTCAACCCGCTACACTCTCATCAAGTCGTTGCGGTCTAACCTTAACCGTTGTGATCTTCTATTGTCCACTGCCGCTGCGATCTATTCTAGTTGTGGTGATCTCGCCCTAACTGTTGCACTCTCATCTAGGCGATGCGATCTAATATAGTTGCGGCGCTCTCGCCTTTACCACTTCAATCTTTTCTTGTCGTTCCGTCTCCTATTTCTCTGCAGTGTTTTCTAACCGCTGAGACCATGTCTAGTCGCGTGCTCTCATAGCCGCAGCTCCTCTCTTCAGTCTGCAACCTTTAACCGCCTGTTCTATCTGCCCAGTCCGCTTCCCCATGGATCCTGCTGATGCTTCCACCCTACCAGCTCATGTTGCTCCTCCCACGCTTGAACTCCGTGATGAACTCCGGATTGTCACCATCTCCCTTAGCAGGAAGCGGAACTTTGTGGAATGGGTGCACTCTGTTCGCAGGGTGTTGTAGACGAAAGGCCTTCTTCATCATCTAACATGTTCTACTCCTACTGCTCCCACCGATGAGTGGATTCGTGATGATGGTCAAGTCCAGTCATGGCTTCTAAACGCAATGGACACCTAACCATACAGGATAGCTATGTATCATGAAACAGCAAATGCAATGTGAACAGTCTTCACCACTCCCACTATTCTGGGCAGAACGGTCTTCAGCACCATCAAACTCTTGATCCTGAGGCACCAGGCGATATGATCTCCTTTGTTGTCAAGGCCAAGACCCTCGTTGAGTCCTGGATACATCATCAGCCTCCTATTACAAATTTGATTACCCAGCGGGCCCAGAAGAAAGCAAGCGGTATTGATATGATGATGGCCCATGTTCCTTTTCATTTGCACAGCGTTCGGGCTCAGATTCTCTCTTCCTCTATAACTCCCTCTCTGTCAGATGTTTGCTCTATGCTTCTGAATGTTACCCCACCCCCGGATGCTTCGGTGCCCCTCTCTCCAGCTCTTCTACAGCAACCTACACCTGTTCCAACAACTCAAGGTTTCTCGGCCCGTGGGGGTTGCAACACGTCTTGGGGACGAGGACGTATTGGACGGTTTTCCTTTAAATGCACGTATTGCGGACGGGATGGTCACCTTGAGGTTACTTGTTATCGCAAACATGGTCTGCCTCCACATCTTGTTGCCTCTGCTAAAGCTGAGCCTCGTACTTCTCCCGCAATGGCCTCTGTCTCTTCCACTCATAAAGACATCAATGCTCTACGCACACAGCTCCCACATCTCCAAGGGGTGATTACCCGCTCATCTGGATCAGTTGCGTCAATTGCGATGAAGATATATCTTGTCTCTCACGGGGCTCTCACTGGATTGTGGATTTAGGAGCCACACACCATATTACTTCGCAGCGACCTCCTCAATACTTGTTGACTGTCCATCTCAAGTTCATCACCGTGGCCAATAGTAATATCACCCAAGTGTCCGGCTCTGCTGATATTTCTCTCACACTCACTCTCTCTCTCTGTCTTTGGCCCTTCATGTTTCGGGATCACCATTTAATTTGCTATCTTTCATCCGCCTTACTCAAGATATTAATTGTTGTGTTACATTCTCACCCTCTACCTTTGTTGTGCAGGATCGGAAAACACTGAATATCATTGGCAAGGGTCGGCTGTCTAACGGGCTCTACCTCCTAGATATTCCACCTTCTGCTTTCTCTGCCGTCTCCTCTGTCGATTGGCATCGTCGTCTTGGGCATGTCCCCTCCAGATTCTCAAGAAAGCTCTTTTGGATGTCTCATTACATGAGTTTACTTGTGAATCTTGTATCTTTGGCAAACAACATCATACTTCTTTTCATCCTACTTGTACTACGAGTGATACTCTCCTCTTTTTAGTGCATTCTGATAGTTGGGGACCATATAAAACCCCTAGTATGTTTAGTTATCGTTACTTTATCATTTTTATTGATGATTATACTCGGTTGACCTGGTTGTACTTACTTTGCGATCGTGCGGAGCTGACCTCTACATTTAGAGCATTTTTTTTGGAAACTCGTACTCAGTTCTCCACACCCTTAAAAATAATTCGTACTGATAATGCTCGCGAATACACTAGCCGGACATTCTCTAATCTATGCACTGAGTTTGTCATTATACATCAAACATTGTGTGCGTATACGACTCAACAGAATGGGGTGGCCGAGCAAAAGAATCGTCATCTTCTTGATGTTGATCGGTCACTCATGATTCAAATGCAGGTACTCACCCTATACTGGAACTTCGTTGTGTTCGCAGCATGTCACCTCATTAATCGCATGTCCTCTTCTATGCTCGATTTTGTCACTTCGTTCAGTCTCATGTTTCCTTCCAAATCCTCGTTTACCGTCACGCCTCGTATGTTTGGATGTACTTGTTACATCCACAATATGGGTTCATCCACAGATAAGTTTGCCCCTCGTGTCAGCAAATGTATGTTTGTGGGCTACTCTCGGACTCAAAAGGGCTATGTGTGTTATTCTCCCACCACTGACAAAGTGGTAGTCTCCGTCGATGTCACCTTTCTTGAAGACCAATCATTTCATGCTTAACCTTCAGCTCCTCTTCTCTCTCCTCCCATACCTCGTCCTACTGTTCCTGTCACGTCTTCTCTACCACCCCTCCTTCCCACTCCACTCCCTACACCAGTTGCATCTAAACCACCTCTTCGTGTATACACTTGTCGTACTCCTCCCTCTGGAGCCCTACAGCAGCTACCTTCTAGCAGTGCTATCTTGCAGTCTGACGATCCAGCATCAACATCCACCGCTCATCCCCTAGCAAATCATGTATCTTTGCATCGCCTATCTCCAACTCTCCTCAAGTTTGCACTATCTCTATCTTTTATCTCTCTACCTAATTCAGTGCAGGACGCTCCTCTTTACCCAGGTTGGCGCACAGCTATGGAAGAGGAAATAGCAGCTCTTTGGTCCAACCAGAACTGGGATCTTGTCCCTCTTCCTCCGGAACAATCTTGTGTCAGCTGTAGTGGGTCTTTGCAGTCAAACATGCTCCGGACGGGGCACTTGACCGCCTCAAAGCCCGTCTTTTGGCATGGGGGTTCACTCAACAACAAGGTCTTGATTATGATGAAACTTTCTCCCCGTCGCAAAGTTAAACTCTGTTCGGGTCCTGATCTCCTTAGTTGTTCATCGCAACTGGCCCCTCCATCAGCTGGATATCAAAAATGCATTTTTGAATGACGACCTTCTCGATACGGTATACATGCACCAACCTCCCGGGTTTGAGACTACGGGGGAGTCTTATGTGTGTCATCTCCGAAAATCTATTTACTGTCTCAAACAGTCTCCCAGAGCTTGGTTTGACAAAATTATTAAAGCCGTTTGCGAAATTGGATTCAAAAGGAGCTCGGCTGATTTCTCTCTTTTCACTCGCCATCAATCAATTGGAACTGTCATTCTCCTGGTTTATTGGATAAAATTTTAATTACTGGAGATGATTCCACATGGATACAACAACTCAAATAACACTTAAACTCTGTTTTCCAAAATTATGGTGACCTATAATGTTCCCTATAAATAAGAACCTCAGGAAGTAAACCTTAAGCATTCAAGTAAAGGGTATGTAAGGAAAGAACAGTCAAGCACTCTCAAAATGTTTGTGCTGTAATGTTAGAAAAGTTCTCTCCACGTCCTCTCTTTTTCCTCCACATCCTTATCATGATTCTCCATGAAATTGTTGGGTTTGGGCTTACCAGCAACTAGTTGCACTTGCGTGGGTATTCAAGGGGTGAATAACATTTGGAGGATCCACGCTTGGGTCTCTCGCTGGAGAACCGCTCTCCGGTCTTGGCATGGCAGACAAGATCCTCTCTTCTAACCACCCCTCTTATTTCTTCAATCTTCCTCAGGCATGATCTCTAGGAGTCCCCTCCACATCAAATTTAGCTATCGATAGAGGAAGTATTCTTCAAGAAAGATCTTGCACTGAGATATCCTCATGAAACCCCGCACTATGAGAGCCCTTAAGGGGAAAACTATTATTGGTATTAGAGATAAGTTTTACAATTTGAACAATGGTTGAGGAACCATTGATTAGATCAATGGTTTCTTGTTCATTGAATAAGCAAGAAAATAAATTGGAATGTCTTATTCAAGACAACTTCAACAACTTCAAGGATCTAGAAGTGTCAATTTGGAAGTTTCTCTCGATGTATCAAAAATGGCCCGTCAATGAGATCTCGGGGCACCATGGCAGCGGGCCCAGCTGAAGGAGAAAGGTTGCCCAGAAGGAGGCCAGTTTTATCTAAGAACTTACGGTGCACCAAACGACAATAGTTGCAAGTCTAGTGATGAACCACGAAACTTGATCTTATGATATGCTATTCCCACGAACTTCTTGGATCGACGCAGGGGAGGGTTCTAATCGTATTGAGCGGGTCTTCCCCGTGCAAGCGGGATAGTCATAATTATGACAGCTCTCCAAGCAGGATGTCACTGAATTATCTAGTTCCGCAAAAGCAGAGCCTTCACAATTACATAGACCATACCCATTCCTAAGCTCTTTTGGGGTATCACCTAGGCGGAACTTGAAATTGTCTTAGGCTTCGCCCAAGCAGTCATGTTAGTAGCACGAGGTCTCACCTAAAACCTGCAAAGGTTGCGTCATCATAACCTAAGTTCCGCCAGGTCGGGATCAGGGGAATTATTCTAGGTCACAACACAATGGGACCTCACGTGTTGAAGTATGGTCCATTAAGGACCTCATCTTTCAATTTGTGAGTCATTATGGGATAAAATGAGACATTGTCAATTTCAAGCGAAATCAATTTCAAGCGAAAAGGCATATCAAAAGGTGAGCCCTTATTATTCATGTTGTCCATTAAAAGAAGAGAATTTGGTCCTCGGAATTTAGTACGTTGTCCACATTTCGTGGAGCACCCAACTGTGAGAGGATTCATTTCAACTTTTGATCATATGATGTCCATGAGATATGATGGCACTTGTCTGGTAATCATGGGACTATCAAAATTAGTAGTTTTTAATGCAATTTGATTTTATATCATTAATGGTGCTATAGATTTGTGAGGCAAATTATTATGAGGCTATATGATATAACTGATACTATCTTCATTTTGATTTGATGGCATAGTCCATGAGTCATAGTAAGCAGTAAGGCTGGTGGAGCTCTTAGCCCGTTGAGAAAATGAGTTTTCTCGAATTTTTAAACAACAACGACATTCAAGCCTTTATCCCACTACAGTGGGGTCGGCTATATGAATCCTTTGTCTCCATTGTGCCCTATCTTTTGTCATAATCTCACTAATACCTAAGTACATCATGTCTTTCCTTATACTTTCATTCCAAGTCTTTATTGGTCTACCCCTCCCTCATTTAACATGCTTGGTGACTAGACTCTCACAACGCCTAACAGGTGCCTCTAATGGTCTCCTTTGTACGTGTTCAAACCATCTTAGACGAGCTTCTCGCATCTTCTCTGCAATGGATGCTACTCCTGTCTTATCCCTGATACTTTCATTCCTAAATTTATCTAATCGCGTGTGTCTACACATCCACCTAAGCATTCTCATCTCCGCAACTCCCATTTTTTGCTCATGTACACAATTCACTGCCCAACACTCAGAACCATAGAGCATCGCAGGTCTAATTGCAGTACGGTAAAACTTGTCCTTAAGTTTTAGTGGTACTTTACGATCACACTTCTCGAATTTTTAAACAAGGTATAAAAATTTGAATAGAATGGCGAAAAGATATTGTAACTTGTTGGTATCTAAGCATCCAACCTACAAGGCTATATTAATTTTGAGATGTAGCATTATTCTCAACACGCCCTCTCACGTGTAGGTCTTTAGCCTATGGCACGTGAATTTTTTGTATTTATTTAGATGGCATGTGAGTAGTGAGCCATTAGGCCCAACCTTGGTCTGATACTATCCTATAACAAAAGCATCTAACCTAAAGCCAATTGGATGTAGGTGGAGGAGCACATGATCTATATTAAGTACACAAAGTTATATTAATTTTTTGATGTGGGATGATTCCCAACATAATTAAAAAAACTTGATTATGAATTGATAAGTTATTTTTTATTGTGATAACTGTTACAAAAATGTTCTAGAGCCCACTCACTTGCATTCTTGACACCAACAAACTAATTGGACCGAACTGCTTGGACCGATCGATGAGCTTGAGACATGTCTTGGAGTCTTAGAAAAATGACACATTTATTGGATCCATGACCACCCAAGTCTTTGCATGAAGGCTCCACAAAATGGATCACTAAACAAAAGTTCCTTGGTGATGACACCCATAGCCAATGTTACATGATAGCTTCAATGTCAAATGAGCTTTAGAGAAAACATTATGTTTGTGGCACGCTACAAACATTAGCATCCACATGCGGGGATTGTATAGGGATCACAATCTAAGGAATTTTTCTAAAATCCAAATATTGTAAGTCTCTTCAACAACAAACATTGATTGGAGAAGCCCGCCGGATACATCACCTTATACTTCGTGTGTTGGCATATGAAGTTGTTTGCGATGAACACTTGAACAGATGAGAGCATATTTCGTCAGTATAGGGATTCCGACAACCCACGATAGGTCGGGTAGGCCCCAGAGTGGCCCGGTGGGGGTCGAATGGAAATCGCGGTGCAGGCACTGACCAAGGAGAAGAATCGACCACGACCGGCTAATTTTTATAGTCGATTCGATTGCAAAGAAAGCGTCAAGGTAGCGGCCATCGAGGTGGGACTCCAGTTCGTGGTAACGTTCCAATAGTGCAACTCACGACGAACCTCCTATGGAATGGCTTTTGCGTCCACCACCATGGGTGGAAGAAGATGAATATGACACTTGTATCCTCCTTGCGCGAGAGAGAATCTGTCGCCAGGTTGGTAGAGCCCACTGTGTATTCCACCGAGAATGTGTACCTAAGAAGTTTGGCTATCTATAATTGCTAAGAGCAGTGATCTATTGATAAGGGTGAGGTGGTGATGTGACCCCGTCGTCGGCCCTTTATTTATTTTCTTATTGGCGCTGCCATCGGCGTATTTTTTTATGTTTTATCGCAACATTGTATCTTTTATTTTTGTGTCTTTATGTGAACTGTGTTATTTTGTCCCGGCGCGTGTGATTGACCGCCTCGCGTGACCCTAAATGGATTGGTTCGGTTCGGATTGTGTGGGGTGGGTTGTCGCGCTAGTTTTGGGGGACAAGTGTTGAAATTAGTTGCTTAAATTAAAAAAAAAATTTACTTATAAAAATTGAGATTGAGAGAGGGAGGAGGCATGTATAAATAGGAGCTTTTCTCTTGTTTGCCCTAGACCGGATTGGGAGAATTTGTTGAAAGCCGCTGTTTCCAGCGATTTCTTCCGCCGTTCGGTCCGCATCGCCCTTCCCGTCCCGTCGACTGCTCCGGGAGATTGTTCCTCCTCCGATCCGCCGGTCGTTTCCCCCTCTCCAAGCTTCTTCCCACACCACTCGCCTCTAGACGCCCGCACGGGAGCCGTCAGCCCGCCGCCGAGTCCTGCTGGCGGGTTCAACCGTTCCCCGCCTGCTCCAACTGTTCACCGCCGGAATCCCTTCGTGAGACCACTTCAAGTTCCCAACACCCACCACCCTCTCCTCTCCACTCCAACCCTACAACCTTTCGGCCACCATCCTCCTCCGACCGCCCGTCTCCTCCACAATCATCTCCACGGTCGCCACTCCACTTCCCCTCTACCAAAACAGCCTCTGACAGCCTCCACTTCGTACGACCACTCCCTCGACAGTCGTGAATGCCCGTGAAGAGCTCGGAATACGAATGTCGGAGACCTCCCGGTGAGATTTCTTTCCTCCGCCTCTCAATCTCTTTACTTGTAGTTTGTTTTGAAAATTTCAGCAAGGTATTGTCACATCCAAGTGTAGCGCGCGCTAGCCCACCGCTTTCCTAAGCGTTGTTTTGCTTTAGTGTTTGATTCCTGCGTGTTTGCTCACTTGCCGCATTTCACTTAGGCCGAACTTTGGAATTCGGAAGTTAGCCTCTCCGACACGTGGTGTTGCTTCATAAACTAAAATTAAAATTGTGCCGAGCAAGTTTCCGCTTAAATTTAAAGTTTGCGAAGCCCGGTTCGCATCAATTTGGTGTGGCTGCTGGGATATCTCACTCCTATTGTGGGATAGCCGAGCGATTTGCGCTTCCGAAATTTTAAGCTTAAGGTTTTCATGTGTATCCATGGAATTGAGAGTAGAACACCTAGAGGGAAATTTAGGAGATATAGGTAAGCGGATGGAAGAAATTATGGCCGCTATCACTACACTCACTCTCTTCGTGAGAGACACAAACCAAGTCATGATAGGGTTGCGCACTACGGTTAACAATTTGGAAGCACAATATTGTTAGATATGTGCCTTTAAAGCCATCTTTTGTATTATGATTGTTTTGTAGAAACAATTTATCTTCTAAAGGCAAGAATTATTTGATTATGCACTTATTATATCCAGACATTTTTGTAAGATGATGCATGATTGGATCCATAGGAACAATGGTGATTATAACTTATTCTTGAGAAGTCAAGTATATTGTGATGAGCTTTTGATTATACCATGTTTCTTAAATATCCCTAGTAAATGGACTATTGATGGGACATCAATAGTCTAGTAAAGACTAGTGTGCCATTTGATTCCCTTCTTAGGGATGACGAGTCACAAGTCAGTGACATGAGATGTCTAAACAAAGGGCACAAGTGCTTGTTGGACAAGTTCACTGGAAGTAACCTTTTTGCTGATCATCGACATGGAAGCTTCTTGTTGTCAATCCATGGATTACCTATTTGTGACTATACAGATTAATCTTTATTACCTGAAGCACAATCATCACTCATGACTGAATTACTATGTACTCAAGAGACCATATGGTACTTCCTCTAGCCATGAGGAGGATCTGTTTCAAATGGTCATAGTCACTAAGTCATGGAGTGAGATGTATGCCAGATATGGGAATACATCCGTCTGTCTATGCAACAGATTTGATGTCCTATGAGATCCAAATTGAGATAAGCATAAATCCTTGGTCAAGGTAGATAATGGAGATGAAAAGGGTTTCATCTTCTTAATGCTTTTTTTTACTGGATTGTCATAGTTATCAAGCGTAAGAGTATTGACTCTTTTTGTCACCTAGTGCTTGACCAGAACATGTAAGGATGTTAGGATCTTACTATATTCTTTATCACATACTGAATTAGCTTCTATTAGATGATGAGCATTTTTTGGCATGTCATTCACCATTATCTGGGGGCCATGATACATTGCTAGATGTCAACCATGGTCTACATAAGTGATCATTAATGGGGACATCAATGTCATTTGATGTGCTAAGTTGTTAGCCATCACTGAATGATTAGTGTAGTCATCCTCTTTGCTGCAAGTTTAATGGGGACCTAAATAGGTTACACACCTATACCTATATACGAGAATTGCAATTGGACTATATTAACTACTAAGGATTAGTAATCATGTTCTATGTCTAAGTGTTAGACACTAATGAGCTGTAGGACTGTGGGAGGGACTAGCATCCCTCATTAGTTCCTTAAGGCCCATTAAACTAAACAAAAATGTAATAAGGATTATATCTCTTCAGTATTTGGCAAGACTAAATAAAGTATATTAATTAATATGATTATTTAATTTACTTTATTAAAGTTGATTAATATCATTAATTAATTTGATTAATTTTAATCTTGGTCATGACATAATTAATTGATGAGATCAATTTGTCATGTCATGCTTGGTTAATTAAATGGATGATGTCTATTTAATCATAAAGCATAAAGTATAAAATATAAAGCAAATGATTTATGCTTTATGTTTTTTTTGCCTATATGAAAAATATTTTAGAAGTTGTCTTTTACTTTATGTCAAATGAGATCTTTTTTTAGGGAAATTTGAAGAGAGAAAGAGAGTTTTTTGGGGATAAAGACTTGACCATCTCATCACTTGATGACATGATATTTTCGGCCAAGGAAGTGAAAAAAAATTTTCTCCTTCATCCCTCTTGTCTCCTTCTCACTTATTTGAGAAAGGAAGTGTGCTAGCATAGTCCATGGTTGGCAAAGGTTGTCTACCTCGTTGGTGGTGTGTCTCATTTAGAGGCTCTAACATTTGTGGAGCTCCGTCCATATCTCATCAAATGATCTTGAACCGGAGAAACATCGAAGCTTGAAGCCGTTCACGACAACCATTGATAAAAGCGTCGCGAAGGTATAACAATCTATCGAATGTGATGGTTTCTTTATATGTTTTTGCTATGATCTGTTGATATCATAGTTCTTATTGTATTGCACTTGCCCTATTATGATTGTAACATAGCCTTCAAACAGTTTTCGTTAATGGAAAAGTTTCCGATTAGAATCGAAATTCTCCCAAAATTTCCATCAAATATCACTTAGGGGGTCCTACTGCACAACCCCCTACCCCTCCGGCACGACATCCGACACCTCCACCACCAGAAACCCAACTAGCACATCAAGATAATAGGAATCCCCCTAGATGGGATGTCGGCATCAAACTGGATGTTGGAGATTTTGAGGCCACACTTGAGCTTAGGTGTGTCTTGATTGCTGTGAGCGACTTGAACGGTTCCTCAGCTGGAGGCGCACACCTGCCCACCAGCAAGTGGAGTATGCTACCCTAAAGCTGAAGGGCCCTGCACTCACATGGTGGGGGCAAGTAGAGCGGATGCGATACACGATGGGACAACCACCTATCACCACCTGGGTTGAGTTCAAAACTCAACTCAAGAGAAGGAACGTCTCCGCTGATTTTATGCAGACCTTGTACTGTAGGTAACTAGGTATCACAACCTACGGCAAGACAAGCAAACCATTGACGAGTACACAAACGAGTTTCTGGTCCTCCAGTCACGTTTACATCTGAAGGAGGAAGACCACATGATTGTGGCTCGTTATCTGAATGGGCTACGGTACGCGATACGAGACCAGTTAGAGTTACATGATTTCTAGGACCTGTGAGAGATCTCTAGTCGGGCACGCCGAGTGGAGGCTCTCCAGAAGAGGACATCCGGTCAGAAATCTACGGACAGGACGCATTATTCCTCGTCTTCGACATCGACCACTAGGACGAGTACGTCGCCTACCCCTGGCCTACCTTCTACTATTAGGCCAATGCTACAAGCTCCTACCCCTGCGGGCCCCTCTTCGATTTCCATGAAGGGGAAGGAGACCGTCACATCTAAGCCCGTATTTCGATGCTACAAGTGCATAGAGCCGGGACATAAATCATCTGAGTGTCCAAGACGTCTGTTTACCGCGGTTGTTGAGGATGACGATGGACAAGATCCGGAGTATGGGATTTGGGAGAACAACTTAGTTAGAGAGACAGAGGACCCCCTTGAGGGAGAGTGTGAGGTAGAGGGCGAGCAGCCAGATCAGTTGATTTGTGTTCTACAGCATAGCATACTTACTCCGAGAGTTTCCACTGATGACGCATGGGTGAGGCACAATATCTTTCGCACCACCGCTCGCATCCATGAGCACTACTGCTCTATTATCGTCAACAGCGGGAGCATGGATAATTTCGTCTCCCAGCGCATGGTAGAAAAGGTAAGCCTCCAGATTCAGAAACTGAAGCGCCCTTATGAGTTGTCCTGGGTGACTAGTGGCACCATGATGGTCATATCACAGCGATGTCTCGTAGAGTTCACCATTGGGCCTTCCTATTCTGACTCGGTGTGGTGTGATGTTGCCCCCCCTCAATGTGTGTCATGTTCTCTTGGGTCGTCCATGGCAGTATGACCGAAGCACTATCCATGACGGGAGAAGGAACTCTTATTCCTTCGATCATCGCGGTCGCAAGACGGTTCTTCTTCCCCAGAAGAACGGTCTTGTTCCACAGCGACTCACCCCCCCCCCAGTGGCTGCCCCAGCTGGGGTTCCTATCTCCACGACCACGCTCACCACCATGACCTATTCGTCCGTCAGCATGTTTTTGATAGAGCGACAGTTTTGTCACGAGGTGCGAGAGAGTACCATCGCCTATGTATTAGTCGGCCTAGAGTCCCCTACCACCTCTGTGGAGATTCCTGCGGCCGTTCGACCTCTGATCACTGAGTTTAGCGACCTCACCCCGGACGAGTTACCCGACCAGCTTCCACCGCTGAGAGACATCCAGCACTGCATCGATTTAGTCCCAGGTGCAAGCCTGCCCCACCTACCTCATTACTCTATGAGCCCGAGAGAGCATAAGGAGCTTAGGAGACAGGTATTTGAGCTTCTCCAGAAGGGACATGTGAGGGAGAGCCTTAGTCCCTGTGTTGTTCCTGCCCTTCTTGTCCCAAAGAAGGTCGGGACTTGGCGAATGTGTGTTGATAGCCGCGTTATCAATAAAATCACTATCAAATACTGTTTCCTGATTCCTCGGTTAGATGATATGCTTGACATGTTGAGTGGGGCACAGGTTTTCTCAAAAATTGATCTCAAAAGTGGCTACCACCAAATCCGGATCCGACCGGGTGACGAATGGAAAACGGCCTTCTAAACAAGGGAGGGCTTATATGAGTGGTTGGTCATGCCCTTCGGCTTGTCCAATGCACCAAGCACATTTATGAGGCTGATGAACCAAGTCCTTAGACCCCTGATAGGGACTTGTGTCGTCGTCTACTTTGACGATATTCTCATCTATAGCCTCGACCCGGACCAGCACCTTGGACATCTTCGTCAGGTCCTGCAAATTTTGAGAGAACATAGTTTGATCATCAATTTAAAAAAATGTACCATCTTCACTAGCAGTCTCACCTTTTTGGGATACATTGTCTCTTCTGAGGGAATTAAGGTAGATCAAGAGAAGATCCGAGCGATAGAGTCCTGGCCCACCCCTAGGAACGTCACGGAGGCCCGCGGGTTCCATGTCCTAGCATCGTTCTACCGACGTTTTTATCCGCAATTTTAGCACCCCACATTGCACCCATCACCGACTGTCTCCGAAAGGGGGAATTCATTTGGACTATTGAGGCCGAACAGGCATTCCTTCTCATGAAAGAGATGTTCAGTGCGCCTGTTATGGCGCTACCTAATTTTGAGAAAGTTTTTGAGGTGGATTGCGACGCGTCACACATAGGTATTGGGGTTGTTTTGAGCCAGGAAGGTCAACCTGTAGCATTTTACAGCGAGAAGCTGAACGACGCGAAAACTAGATATTTGACGTACGACATTGAGTTTTTCGCCATTGTTCAGGCTCTTCGGCATTGGCGGCATTATTTGATACAGCGCGAGTTTGTACTGAACATGGATCACGATGCGCTGCGCCACCTGAACTCCCAAAAGGAGGTCAGACGTCACGCCAAGTGGGTCGCGTTTTTGCAGGAGTACACCTTTCACATTCGTCACAAGCCAGGAGTCACCAATAGAGTTGTTGATGCCCTTAGCCGTTGTGCACACCTCTTAGTGTCTCTACATCCTAAACTGACTGACTTACACTCCCAGAAAGAGTTGTATGCCACAGATCCTGATTTTAGTGATGTGTGGGTGGAGTGTCAGCTACAGGGAGCTGACCCGACGGGACAGTTCTGCGTGAGCGAGGGGTATTTATTTAGAGACACTAGATTATGTATTTGTCAGGGACCACTACGTGAGGCACTGCTCACTGAGTTGCAATCATCTGGGTTGTGTGGACATGTCGGGCAGGCCAAGATGATTGACCTGGCAACCACGCGCTATTATTGGCCCCGCATAAAACAATATATTATTAGCCACGTTCGTGTCTATTACACGTGTCAGTCGTATAAGGGACAGACCCAGAACACCGGATTGTACATGCCCTTACCCGTTCCCGAGCGGCCATGTGATGAGGTCTCCATGGACTTTGTGAGCGGTTTCCCTTGTGCGACGCGTGGAGTCAACTCCGTATTTGTAGTCGTTGATAGATTCTCCAAGATGGCCCACTTCATACCTTGTCGGAAGACCTCCGACGTCGCAAACATATCTAATCTTTTCTTCAGGGAGGTAGTTAGACTTCATGGTGTTCCACGCACGTTCACGTCTGATAAGAACACTCGCTTCATGGGCTACTTTTGGAAAATTTTATGGAATAAATTTGGCAAAAAATTAAATTTTTAGTAGTGTGTATCACCCGCAGTCAGATGGACAAACTGAAGTGGTCAACCGAAGTTTGGGAAACCTATTGAGATGCTTAGCGGGGGAACAACCTAAGCAGTGGGATTTGACACCAGCCCAAGCCGAATTTGCCTACAACAGTACCATAAATCGTTCCACTCAAAAGTCTCCTTTTGAGATTGTTTATGGCTTTCTCATTCCGCATTTCCTCGATCGCTACACTTTACCTTCTCACGAGTGTGTTTCCTTTGAAGCTACCACTTGGATTGATAATTTAAAATCTTTGCATGAAGTTATTCATAATCAGTTACAGGTAACATACAAAAAATACAAGGAAAGCGCTGATATCCATCGGCGCGACGTGTCTTTTTTGGAAGGAGATTGGGTGTTGGTACATTTCAGAAAGGAAAGATTTCCCAGTGGGTCGTACCACAAACTCCGGCAGCGTCGTTTCGGCCCTTTTCAGGTGAGGAAACGGTTGGGCGAGAATGCCTACCTTATTGATCTGCCCTTAGAATTCGGTACTTTGCCGATTTGTAATGTGGCGGACCTTTCCGTTTTCCACGGCCCTCCACCTATCGTCCCTTTGTCGCCACCTAGCCTGGAGCCCGAGACGCCCGCAGGATTTCAACCGGCCTTCATACCCACCACAGAGGAGATTGACCAGGTACTCGATGTTCTGGAGTTCGAGACGCGAGCGGGAGCCTACCAGCGATACTTGGTCTCCTGGCGCGACAGGGACGTTTTGGATAGCAGTTGGATCAGTGCCAGAGAGTTACAGCATCGACGTCCGGACTTCTCAGCTGCAGTCATCAGCACAGTCTCGTCGGAGTCGAGTTCTCTCAACCCCGGGGGAATTGTTGTGACCCCATCGTCGGACCTTTAGTTATTTTCTTATTGTCGCTGTCATCGGCGTATTTTTTTTATGTTTTATCGCAACATTGTATCTTTTATTTTTGTGCCTTTATGTGAACTGTGTTATTTTGTCCCGGCGCGTGAGATTGACCGTCTTGCGTGACCCTAAATGGATTGGTTCGGTTCGGATTGAGTGGGGTGGGTCGTCGCGCTAGTTTTGGTGGATAAATGCTGAAATTAGTTGCTTAAATTAAAAAATTTTACTAATAAAAATTGAGATTGAGAGAGGGAGGAGGCATATATAAATAGGAGTTTTTCCCTTGTTTTCCCTAGACCAGATTGGGAGAATTTGCTCAAAGCCGCTGTTTCCAGTGATTTCTTCCGCCGCTCGGTCCGCATCGCCCTTCCCCACCCCCCACCCCCCCCCCCCCCCCACCCCCACCCCGTCGACTGCTCCGGGAGATTGTTCCTCCTCCGATCCGCCGGTCGTTTCCCCCTCTCCAAGATTCTTCCTACACCACTCGCCTCCAGACGCCCGCACGGGAGCCGTCAGCCCGCCGCCGAGTCCTGCTGCCGGGTTCGCTCGTTCCCCTCCTGCTCCAACTGTTCACCACTGAAACCCCTTTGTGAGTCCACTTCAAGTTCCAACACCCACCACCCTCTCCTCTCCACTCCAACCCTACAACCTTCCGGCCACCATCCTCCTCCGACCACCCGTCTCCTCCACAAACATCTCCACCGCCGCCACTCCACTTCCCCTCTACCAAAACAGCCTCCGACAGCCTCCACTTCGTACGACCACTCCTTCGACGGTCGTGAATGCCCGTGAAGAGCTCGGAATGCGAATGTCGAAGACCTCCCGGTGAGATTTCTTTCCTCCGCCTCTCAATCTCTTTACTTGTAGTTTGTTTTGAAAATTTCAACAAGGTATTGTCACATCCAAGTTTAGCGCGCGCTAGCCCCCCGCTTTCCTAACTGTTGTTTTGCTTTAGTGTTCGATTCCTGCATGTTCGCTCACTTGCCGCATTTCACTTAGGTCGAACTTTGGAAGCCGGAAGTTAGCCTCTCTTACATGTGGTGTTGCTTCATAAACTAAAATTAAAATTGTGTCGAGCAAGTTTCCGCTTAAATTTAAAGTTTGTGAAGCCCTGTTCGCATCAGGTGGTCCATTCAGATAGTGAGTAATAACCCAACAAGTACGGACGGTAATGTTCGACCGACAACACTAATGTCATGAGTTCTATTTCATATGTCGTGGTAGTACAGTGAGGGCTCAGAAGTGCCTCACTGAAGGTAGGTGATGTGTTATCCTTCATGCAGGAGTACTGCTCTAATCCCGCTTTCGATGTATCACATTCAATCACAAATGACTGGGTGTGAAGACTGATATTACCAATATTTGTGTAAAACTGAGATCCTATTGCATCTTCGCATAGGCGTCGTGCGTCCAAGTGAAGGGGTAATCTGCAGCCCCTTTAAAAGTAGGTGAGTGGATAACTATGTTGTCATTGTGGTGAATGAGGAAGCGATAGCATCCCATAAGGTTGAGGAAACCAAAAGCCTTGTGAATGGAGTTTAGAGCCGACCATTGTGCAACGATCTCAACTTCCATCGGATCTACATCCAGTCCTTTTGCGAAGATAACATGACCTAAATAGGTAATATTTGTACATTCGAACAAACATTTTTTTATATTGACACAAAGGTGTTATGCCAGAAGCTGAAGGGCGGGACTGAGATTGTGAAGGTGGAACTCCTTGAAGGTGCTATAAACCAGTATGTAATCGAAGAAAACTAGCGCAAATTTCTGAAGTAAGGACTGAAGATGGCGTTCACCGTCAACTGGAAGATGGTCGGCGCGTTGGTCAAGCAAAACATCATGATCAGGAATGTGTGGATCTTATAATGGTGTAGAAAACCATCTTGGGTACATCCTTCGAACATACGCAAATTCTATGATATATGGAGAGCAATTTTAGCTTTGAGAAGAACTGAGTACCTTGTAGTTCTTCAAGAAGTTATTGGATCAGGGAATTGGATACTTATCCATGATGATGGACTTGTTCAACTCTCTATAGTTTATACAGAAACAACAACTATCATCTTTCTTGCACACGAGGAAGGTGAGGTTGGAAAAGGGGCTTGCACTAGGATTGATAATGTCCGCCTAAAGCATTTCCTAGATCATTATTTCCATGGCTCCCTTCTGAGCATGGTTGTAGAGGTTTGGTCGATCCGTGGCGATCATGGCTCCTGGTAGAAGTGGAATGTTGTGATCTCGTGCGCGAGCAAAAAGCCTTTCGACGGTATGAAGATAGTGGGAAACTTCTCTAGCAGTTTGATCTTGGGAGGTGTCGGTGTAGCAGCGTCAGGGATGCACCATCGTGATTTTGCCATAGGAGGATCGTAAACTCTAGATATGTTGTCTTCCAAATGGATTGATCGGCTACCGGAGTCCGCAAGAGAGAGGGGTCACCATGAAGGTGGCTGTGGTTCACTTTTGGCCCAAACCCCATCATGCATATATACACACACTCAAGCACGCGCACACACATTCTTTCTCACATGTGCACACGTGTACATACCGAATCACACACACACATGCGTACACATACATGAATCACACACACATATACACAATAATGCATGAAATTATTGATCATGCTACTATGGAGATTAAGATCTAGTACCTTGGATAAGATGCATTCGAGCAATAAATGAGTCCACTCGTCCTTGGAAAACTCTCCTTTCTTCATCCCACCACTTCTCTTTATCCACATCCGGCGGTTCACCCCCCTCCCCACAATCCTTTCCCATCAAAAGTTTCCAAACCCGATTCGACTCCGGATCCAAAAGAACCTTAGCCCGAGGACGCCTCCTCCTCTTGGCCAGCTCGAAACTTCTATCATAAGGAACCATCATAAACCCATGCCTGGCATATCGCACCACCGCATTTTGTGGATGAGAACTGGCAACTTCATGATGTCTACTTATGTAAAGATGTCTTAGATTTTCTATGATACAATCCACCAGATTGACATAGGCTAATGGTCCTGAGGAGAAACTAGAGTATGTTGGCACATTAAAATAGCTTGTACTTTGGCAATCTGCTGAAATGGTTTCTGGATATAATATCTTCCAATTCAAATTTCTAGTGGTTAAGACGCCTATATTAGCATTTTTTTGTGGAGGAGAAATGTCATTTGAATGTGCTTCTTTCCGCACTTCTACACAAGTGTGCTCCGTACTCGCAAACATGAAATAAAGAAGATGGCTTTGAGCTTGTTGAAAGGATTTGTCTATATCTTTGGGTTTCTCTGGGTGAGTTTGATGTCCACATATATTGTTTTCAGGAGTAGATGGTTGAATGATGCCCTTACTTTTCTGTTTGAATTGTTTAGTTGGAGTTGATTTCCTGCCCCAACTTGTAATGTTACCTAAGGAGGCCAATCCACTATCCAAATTCGCATTTTTTATATCATATTTCTCTGCTTCATGGAATGCTAAAATGCACTCCAAAATCCGTGCCTTCTCTTGGGCTATAAACCTTTGAGCATCCACAAATTTAAACTCGAGCAAGTTATTTGCCAGTTGCTTCATCTCCCAACTAGGAGAAAATTTTAGATTGGCTTCGTTGTGGCCCCACTTTTCTCTTCTTATTGCTTTGAGAAACCCTGTTAGGCTCGAGTTTTGCCTCGCAGCAGCATGGCTTTTGCTAGAACAGGCTCGAAGATTGTAGGGGTGTGCAATTCTCTTTTGTGTTGGCTCCCTAGCTTCATCAGTGGAAAGGTGACACATCTTCATGCCTTTTGGTGGAGAATCAAGATTGTAGGAGTGTGCACTTCCATTTTGTGCTGACTCACTAGCTTCATCAGTGGAAAGGTGACACATCTTCATGCTTTTTGGTGGAGAATCAGGGATTCCAATGGGATTAAGATTGCTCTGAGAGATTTCTGAAGAACTTTTAGGAGTCGAGTCAGAACAAGCTGATTCCCTTGCTAGTGCCTTGAAATGCTTTACAGATGACTTCAAAGATGGAATTTGTTCATCTAAAGCACAAATATTTTTGTTTACTTCAGCATATGGTACTGGAATTTGTTGCAAACACTCATTCTGTGACTGATATGTTGATGGCTTCACTGCAACATGATCCTGTACCCAATTGGAATCTGACGCCTTTGCTAAACTCGAACTTGTAGCAGCACTTTCATTGCATACATCTCGACCACGATCTCCGAGAACATTCTTAAACACGAGCATTGCTGCTGAGAATTCTTCCATGGTTTTTGGATCCTCCAAGTCAAAGTTCAGGCACCGTCTTGGAGATTTAGCCTTGCCCTTGCTTTCTGTTTCAATAATCTCTTTGAAGACATTAGTGTTTGAAGAATGTGCAACATCCTTACTTCTCCGGGTATATTTCCTTCTACAAGAGGTGTTCTCTTTCTCCGAAGAATGGGTGACATCCTTATTTCTCCAGACATATTTCCTTTTACAAGAGGTACCATCCATATCCGACGGAGAAGTTGCTAGCTTAGGTGTTCTTGAAGGCTTTCCTTCCTTTAACACTTTGGGTCTGTGTTTTTTCCTTTGGGGTCTCTTATTTGGAGTTCCAAGCAAGTCAATTGCCTTGGTCTCTCTGTCAGTGCTGCTATTTTCAATTCGTATGAGCCGGTCAGCGGTCTCTTCGCGTATGTCCCTATCACTCTTTAGTTTTTTCATTTCTGGCTGATATGAACTTACCTCGTTTGCCATCTGATTTTCTCCACTTCCCCATTCTTCAACCAACTCAGTCACCTTGGAAGATGGCTGCTTATCTTGTGCACTTTTGTTGAATTTCTCTGGGGTTGCAGGAGTTGGGGGAGCACTCGATGAATCTCTATTAGGAATGGAGACGACCGGTAATATATCTGCGAGGTAAAGAAAACACGAAATCAGAAATTACAGGAAGAAATGATGATAATTCAAACCGAAATGAAGGGGATGCGCGCAGTCGTCTGTCTGGCTACCACAGCAGGAGCTTCTTTTGTTGGAAAGATTCGGTGCGAGAACATGTTTTCCCTTTTCCGTAGGAGGAGCAAATCCCCTCGCCGGAAGAAGGTGCGGCTCGCCGGAGGTCGTACTCTCGTAAAACTGGTTCCCATCGAGCGGCGTGCAAGTGGGAGGAGCTTTTCCACCCATGACCCCTTTTTCACAGAAACACGCACACAATGCTCTTAATTTCTTTCCCACCTTCGACTGTCGCAGCCAGTTAGCGTGTTGAGGGTTTGGGGAGAGCAAGAAACGGCCATGAATTCCTCGAGAATTGGAAGTAATTTAACTCACTGGCGCGTGATTTTTTTTTATTTTTATTTTGGTAGTCGCATTGGTTTCGCTGCAGAGATTTCCATCTCCTCTGCTCTCTTCCTCCCGAAGTCCCCGACATGTCATTCTCTCCACTCTCTCCCACTGTCTCTCTCTCACTGAATTTTGGAGAGAAACAAGAGAGCTGGTGATTGAGACCGTCGTGGAGTAATTATTTTAGTTTAGGAGTATAAAAATGTTTTAAACAGGCCCGGTTTTGAAATCGGTGGAGGTTTCTTCTTTTTTTTAATAGAGAAATTTTTAGGTACCATCATTCACGTAGGTTTTGATGGGATCAGAGGATGTAAAGTGCACTCGTTGTATTTTATGGTGCAGCACGTCATCCAACGGTGCAGAGCACATCAAAACTGGCGCGGAGATGCGTGCATATCTCAGGTTGTTTTGAGATGTGTGCGAGCTATGATGTGCACGCATCTGTTGGATGTCGCACTGCACCGTAAAGTACAACGAGTGTACTTTACACCCCCATATTCGTTTTGATGGGAGTAGAAAGCTGGTCGTTCGAGTTAGGATTTGATTGGCAGCAAAAACGAAGGAAAATTGGAAAAAAAATAGTGATCAGTTATCTTGATCGGACGGCGGGTAGGGTGGGTCGGACGGAGGAAAGTGCACTTGATCCCACTACACGCATCACCCGAGCAACCGCGGCCGCCGCCGCAAGCGGCGGTCGGGGCCGCCCTCGCAAGGAGCGGTTGGGGCCGCCACCGCACGGGAGGGTCAGCGCGCAAACCGCAGAGTCTGCATTGTCCATGACCGAAGACAGAACCAAGTCTCTGGCTTCTCAGCGCTGTCCTCACAACCTGCACAGCACAAACCGGTCAACGACTTCAAACCGTGCAGATAGAGTCATGTCTGCAGCAACTTCCCAAGTTCACTTACTTTTCACTCGATGTGTCCTTGATGTGACATGAGGTCCTATTTATAGACGCGAACAGTAGTGTGATCACCGCCCTAGCAGATAGGAACAACGCTCTATCTCGCAGCGAGAACAAAATGTATCCGCCAAGCTGTAGACACAATATCAGTTTGTCGCGACAAGACCAGACAGCCAGTCCGCCGAGGTCCCACCACCCCAGCAAGATACCCAGCCAAACTGCCTAACCACCAAAGAAAAACTTGGTCGCCATTCTGGCGGACTCTGCGGATACAACCCCAGTCTGCACTCATGCGGACACCGCTCCAGTCCGCACTCCCCGAGCTCGCAACCGAAGCACAACTGACTGCTGTCGAGCTTGGCGGACAAAGAACCAGACCGCCAGCATTGTGCAACCTACCGGACTGAGCTACCCAGGACTTGGTGCAGATATAGACCAAGTCCACACCACCGGTCAACCCTTGTGCAAAGACAGCACCAACGAATACATAGATCAGTCCGCATAAAGCCAGCGGACACAACAACCAATCTGCACAAACAGACAAATTGAGCGAATAACCATCCTATCTGCCCGGTTACCGCAGGGAACAAACCGCCAGCCACTTCAAGCCGACCCGACAGGTCGCCACCCTCTATCCGCATAGGCCGCCCGGATAGACCGCCTAGCCCGCCCACTTTCACTTCAAAAATTTCAACACTCCCCCTTGAAGTGAGAATTGGAGACCAGCCCTAGCAATCCTCGTAACCGAGTAAATGACCTCTTCGACAGCTGCTTTGTGAAGATGTCCGCAATGTTGTCCTCGCACCTCACATGTCCAATCACAAGAGACCCCTCAAACACCTTCTCCTGAACAAAATGGTGCTCAATCTCAATAAACTTGGTCCGCGTGTGACAAACTAGATTATTAAACAGTTTCAGGGCACTTTCATTGTCACCGCGTAGCAGAGTAGGACCGCAAACTTCTTTATGGACGTCCTCTACTAGTCTCCTAAGAAAGATGGCTTCCCGAGCTGTCAAGGCTGAAGCCTTGTACTCCGCTTCCATAGTAGAGACGGACACAAAATCTTGCTTCTTGCTGCACCACGAGATTCTTGCTGATCCGCATGTGAAGACGTAACCGGATGTTGGCTTCTGGTTGTCTGAATCTCCCAAAATTAGCATTTGTATACACGTGCAGGTTGAAGCTCGTGTCTCTCCCATAAAGGAGACCCATATCATAAGTGTACTTCACATACTTTAGAATGCTCATTGTCGTCATCAAATGAGGCTTCCAAGGTTCCGCAATATGCTGACTTACTCGGCCTACAGCATATGCAATGTATGGCCTCGCAATCGTCAAGTAGATAAGGCTCCCCATCAAAGCTCGGAACACTAAAGGATCTGAAAGTATCCTCCCCTCATCTTGCGAAGCTTGATGCGGATATCAAGTGGAGTAGAGCTACTCTTCCCTTCCCATATGCCGAACCGTTGAACGATCTGATCTGCATAGCCCCTTTGGGAAACGAGTTTACCGCTCTCTTTCCTCTCCACCTTGAGTCCAAGGAAGTGGTGGAGCTCACCTAAGTCCTTCATCTCGAACCAAATGGCTAGCTCTGTCTTGAGCCTAGCCACCTCCTCCTCGGAGTTTCCCGTAACGATCATGTCATCCACGTACAACAGCACCAAGACATGAAGCTCCCCCTTCTTCTTGATGAACAAGCTCGAATCTGAATCGGAGACAAAATAACCGCAGAATTGGAGGTATTTTGTGATCTTCTCATACCATGCCCGCAGAGCTTGCTTCAAGCCGTAAAGGACCTTCCTGAGCTTGCAGACGTATCCTGGATGATCTTTAGACATGTATCCAGGCGGCTGAACTGTAACACCCCAATTTTCGTAAAGCAGGAAATGGTGTTCTGGAGGTTATCGCCCGGCGGTAACAAGTTACCGTGCGGCGGTAGCTCCAGTGATAGCGTCGAGAGCTCCGAGCCAACTCAATGTTGAAAATGGTGAAGTGAAAGTGGGTGATTTGGTGATCTGGGCGACCTATCTGCTCGGACTATGGGGACAGGACTGGCGGATAGCCAGGTCAGCGGAGCTGTTGCAGACAGTTTGTTCTTTAAAGGCCTGGGAGGTCTGTTCGCGCGGACTATGCGAACAGAGGCGGCGGCCAGCCAGGCCAGCTTATGCTCAGAAGGCAGCTTGTCTATAACGCCCCAAAACCCGAATACGAATTGGTCAATATGTTTAAAATACCCTTAGCGAAGCCCTATGAAAATTGGGGATATATTGGAAGTGTTTTGAAGGACTCTTGGAGCCCTTATAGTTTCACACGGCCTGTGACACGGGTGTGTCCAGAGCCCTGTCAGGCACACAGCCTGTGACACGGGCATGTCCACGGCCGTGTTCTGTTCTGTATTTGGCCTTCTAACTATGATAGTGGAACACGGGCTATGACACGGGTGTGTCTAGAGCCATATTGGGCACACGACCTGTGACATGGGCGTGTCCTGGGTCGTGTCCTATTCTGTGTTTGGCCGTTGTATTGTGATTGTGGGACACGGCCTGTGACACGGGCGTGTTACAGACCATGTACTGACCTAGGGAGACCATTCTAAGGGCAAATCAAAGCCTTTCGTTTTATTTAGGTGAGATCTGACGGTCCAGAGTCCTTCCTGAGGAGATAAGGTTGGGAAATGAGGGTTTAGACCTCATTTCCTTTGGCCATTCTCTTTCTAAAGAGGTAGAGAGAGGGGAGAGCAAAGGGATAAGAAGAAGGAGGAATCCCACCATTGTTGCAGCTTCGGAGCTCCAAACTGCGAGCCGAGTCCAGATCCGCGGAGGCGAGTCCGTTGCGGTGCTTTTCATCCGGCTAGTTTCTCCTCCATGGGGCCAAAGCGAACCTCTAGGGTAACGATTCTCTACTTGGACATGTGAAGTCCCCTTCCTTTTTCATAGGAAACTCTCTCACGCGAGTGTGCGGTGAGCGTGAGATATTCCTTTGGGTAGATATGGTTTATCCCCGTAGTCTTGCATATAGAGTCCGGAATCGAAGTACGGACATAGGCATTGTGTGTGAAGCCTATCCAGACAAGTTGGTCTGGATCGATGATGTTTTCATTATGCATGTATTGCCGGAGAAGACTCCGTGTCATTTGTTTTTTGGTGGATGCTACATGGTAGATTACAACAGGGAGACTTGGGGACTAACTCCGAGGTGCACCCGAAAAACTGGGCAGATGCACATTTCTGTCATCTTGGTGGCCTGGGAGCCGTGCAAACAGAAAAGAGTAGACCGAAAATTTGAATTAATGTAAACTTTATTATCCAAAAAAGGTATCTATTACAAATGTATAACCTCCCTTTTATAGAATGAAGGAGATGTGAGATATTACAATTAAGCAATGTGGGACTAAAAAATTACAGGTGTAAGCGGTTTAACATAAAAACAAGCCGAACAGGCCGCACGGTTAGACAAATAGGCTAACCGCCCGACCACTACAAGAGACAGGGAACAAGCCGCCATAGGAGACCTCCAGACCGCCCGGTCTCTAAGCCGCCTGAGACAAACCATCATACCGACCGGATAACCACAGCCACAGTCCAGCCATCAAATCGCAGGAGAGAGACCGACAGACCGCACGGTCTCTAAACCACCAGCATCAGACCGCCAGACTGCCCGATCTCCATACAACAACACTCCCCCTCAAGCTGGAGCATATATGTCGATCATGCACAGCTTGTCACAAATGTGAAGAAAGGAGGCGGACACCGGCTTGATGAAAATATCTGCCAACTCTTTATCGGAGGTGACGAATAGAGTAAAATTTGTTTCTTCAAAATCTCTTCCCGAATAAAGTGGCAGTTGACTTCAATGTGCTTTGTTCTCTCATGCAAGACCGGATTTTTGGAGATATATATAGCGGCCTTGTTGTCACAAAACATAGGTAGATGATGATTGTAGACCTCTCCTAAGTCATGCATGAAGGCACGTAACCACTTCAGTTCACATGTGGTCGATGTCATACTTTGATATTCTGCTTCGGCGCTGGACCTGGAGACGACAGACTTTTTCTTGCTCTTCCAGCTCACAAGATTTCCTCCCACAAAGGTGCAAAAACCCGACGTTGACTTGCGGTCTCCTTTGTCATCAGCATAACTTGAATTAGAGTAAGCTTCAATCCTCAAATGTCCATTATTTTGAAAGAGAAGTCATTTCTCAGGAGCTGATTTAATATACTCCAATATCCTCATAGCAGACTGTAGATGACACTCCCTAAAAGCTTGCATGAATTAGCTAACCTTGCCTACAACATAGGTAATGTTGGGTCTGCTCACTATGAGATATATGAGTTTACCAACAAGACGTATATACCTCGTAATGAAAGATCGGGATAGATCCTAACTTGCACTAGTTAGAGTTATATCTATATTCTAAGAAAAGAAAATCACAGCACAAAAGTAAAGAACAGAGCAAGCAATACAAAAGAAACAAGGATATATAGTGGTTCCCCCTAACTGGGTACATCCACTCTTCTACCACCCTGGTAGGAATCCACTACAGGTTTTGATCAGGTGACTGCCACCAATGAGCTTTTGATCAGGTGCTCAAAAACCAAACCTCAAGTCTTTTGATCAGGAGACTTGCAACCAAGAATAACTTTTTAAGGGAGTTAAAGAACCCTTTATACAGGAGGGGAAAAAGAGTGATGTTGTCTTCTCTGTCAACATTTTAACAGAAGACTTTAGTGGATTTGATGTTAGCAAAGGCTCCCCCTGAGATATTGAATACTTCAGGAAAGATGAAGGCTTTGCTTCAGGGTGAGTAGGCCTTCAGATTGATGATGTCTCCAACAAGTTTCTTAGACTGATATTGATTGTGTGTCTCTTGAGAAGCCTGGAGCAGATGAAGAACTCTGTGTGTCTTGATTGATGCAGAGTTTCTCCTTTTCTGTAAAAATGGAAAGCCTTTATTGTGTTATTGTTGTTTCTCTTTCTTCTCTCTCACTGCTTCATCATCTGCCCATTCTGTATTGCATAGATGTCTCTATATATTGTTTGAACATAATTCAAACATTTGAATTTACATTGTCTGCAATGGCTGAATCATTCCCGAGAATGGTAATTGTTTTGGGAATCAATTAGCATTAAATTCTGATTTAATCCATAATTAATGCAGCCTCCAAACGGCTATATTCATAAGAATATATAGCATTAAATCTGATAACTATAATCTCCTTTAATTAAGCATTAATTAATTCTGCCAGCTGTAAATATTTCTGTCTGAATACTGCACAGAATTCGTCGACCGAAGCTCGCAGATCGTCGAGCTCAGTTTCTTATTTCGTCGAGTTATCTTGAGTTCAGCGATCGTCGACCTGAGCTTGGAGTTCGTCGAGCTGAGATCACAGTTCTTCTTTAACTTCTTGACACAGCTTCTGTGGAATGTGTCGACACAAGTCCTGTGTGTCGACACAATTACTGTCGACATATGTTATGTGTGTCGACACAAGTCCTGTGTGTCGACACAATTGCTGTCGATAGATGTTCTGTGTGTCAACACAATCTAGCTTCTGGTGTCGACACAGCCTTTTTGAAGTGTCGACATAATTGTTTGAGTCTCTGGTCCATGTGATGTTGATTCTAAGGACTTGGCCTAGACTCTAGGATACAATTATGACCTTGGCTATACATGATGGGTCAATCTAAACAAACCTAATAGTGATCCTTGCCCAAATCAGAACTATGGTTCCAACAATCTCCCCCTATTTGGGTGAGCATACTATTTACATAAAAACAAATAAAAATGCAAAGCAAGAAAAATCTGCCTGATTTATAAGAATTTTCAGCAGATGTACATGGGTGCTTTTAAAATAAAATAAATAAAATAAAGCTATTTTTGCATCCTTCCAAGTAATCAAATAATCTCCCCTAATAACCTTTCCATGCACATATTCCTTGCCCCTAATCTGAGTATACTTTATAATCTATTAGAATAAACAGTCTCTCTCTACTATTGTAGCCTTTCAAACAATCTCTCACTATACAGCCACTGATGTATCCTCTGTGTTGGCTGAGACTATAGCTTTTGATTACTATCAAATACCACTGTTCCCCTGTGGTAAGATAGGTTTTTTCTCGTAAAGAGATGTTAGAAGTTCTGGACCCAGATTACCTTGGGTCCTAGCTCTCTTTTATAATAATTAGAAATAAAAGAATATCCAGGTTGATTTTCATAACCAAGTGGATGATATTTTCTAGTAGGGATTATCCACTCTGTAAAAGGATTTGTAAAATGTCGATTATGATTTTGGAATAAGTTAAAATTTCTGCTCTGAAATTTTGAGTTCGACGAATTACGGTCATTTTGTCGAACTGAGTTCGACGAATGGTATTGAGATCGTCGATCTCTGCTCAGAGAACAATGGAAATTGTTTTCTCTGTTTCATTTTTGTCGACCTCTGTTTGACGAAACATATTTATATTGTCGAGCATAGATTCCCGACCAGTTAAGATTGAAATTTTTATTCATAGTTTGTCGAGCTTTGTTCGACGAATGATGTTGTTTTCGTCGATCTCGGTTCGACAAATTATTTTGAACAAAAAATTTCTGAAGATTTTTAAATTGATTTGATTTATTCTTTTGTAATTCTTCAGTAATTTTTTCAATGCCCTTTAACTTATCTTTTCCTTTAATTGATTCTAAATAACTTAGTTGTTCAAGGGCATTTTTTAAATCTTTTTTGAGTATTATATTTTCAAAGGATACGGTATTTAATTTCTCTCTGAGAAGTTTTATTTCCTTCTCAGATTGAATTAAGTCTTTACACAATAATTTAAAATCAGTTTTAAATTCCTCTGATGAAAGATCAAGGGTAGAGATTACCTGATCTTCTTCTGATTCACATTCTGATTCTTCATCAGAGTCTGATTCTTCATCAAGGTTGCTGCAAGAGACATTTATTGTCATTAAGCAGAACTCTCTTGCTCTTGACTCTTCTTCATCATCAGTTGTACATGATGAAGCTTCAGAGTCACTCTAGGTTTCAGCTTTAAAGTTTCTTTCTTTAGCTGATCATACAACCATTGTTGTGAGGGAGTCCCACATATCTTTTGCAGATGAACATTCAGCAACTTGCTGAAAAATGTCATCAGACATGGATTGTGCAAGAATGTTCATTGCGTGTGCATCAGCAATCTTCAGACTTTTCTGGGCATCTGTCCATTGAGATGATGAAACAACATTGATACTTGTTGTTTCCTGAGGTTGAGTTGGTTCTATCAAAATGGAATTAAAAATATTTTCATCAATGAAGTTCATATAAAACTTAATCCTTGTCTTCCATAGTGCAAGCTTATCAAGATTGCACATATGAGGTCTGGTGCTTGAAAAATCTTCATTTTGTGTCATGATAAACTCTAAAGATGTATAAGATCTATCAGATCGTTTTGGTTCAGGTGTTAGTCTGTACAACCAAGAAAACCCGCTCTGATACCAATTGAAAGATAGGAATAGATTTTAACTTGCACTAGTTAGAGTTATATCTATATTCTAAGAAAAGAAAATCACAGCACAAAAGTAAAGAACAGAGCAAGCAATACAGAAGACACAAGGATATATAGTGGCTCCCCCTAACTGGGTACATTCACTCTTCTACCACCTTGGTAGGAATCCACTACAGGTTTTGATCAGGTGACTGCCACCAATGAGCTTTTGATCAGGTGCTCAAAAACCAAGCCTCAAGTCTTTTGATCAGGAGACTTGCAACCAAGAATAACTTTTGAAGGGAGTTAAATGACTCTTTATATAGGAGGGGAGAGAGAGTGATGTTGTATTCTCTGTCAACAGTCTAAGAGAAGACTTTAGTGGATTTGATGATATCAAAGGCTCCCCCTGAGATATTGAATGGTTCAGGAAAGATGGAGGCTTTGCTTCAGGGTGAGTAGGACTTCAGATTGATGATGTCTCCAGCAAGCTTCTTAGACTGATATTGATTGTGTGTCTCTTGAGAAGCCTGGAGCAGATGAAGAACTCTGTGTGTCTTGATTGATGCAGAGTTTCTCCTTTTCTGTAAAAATGGAAAGCCTTCACTGTGTTATTGTTGTTTCTCTTTTTTCTCTCTCACTGCTACATCATCTGCCCATTCTGTATTGCATAAATGTCTCTATATATTGTCTGAACATAATTCAAACATTTGAATTTACATTGTCTGTAATGGCTGAATCATTCCCGAGAATGGTAATTGTTTTGGGAATCAATTAGCATTAAATTCTGATTTAATCCATAATTAATGCAGCCTCCAAACGGCTATATTCATAAGAATATATAGCATTAAATCTGATAGCTATAATATCCTTTAATTAAGCTTTAATTAATTCTGCCAGCTGTAAATATTTCTGTCTGAATACTGCACATAATTCGTCGATCGGAGCTCGCAGATCGCCGAGCTCAGTTTCTTATTTCGTCGAGCTATCTTGAGTTCAGCGATCGTCGACCTGAGCTTGGAGTTCGTCGAGCTGAGACCACAGTTCTTCTTTAACTTCTTGACACAGCTTCTGTGGAATGTGTCGACACAATTACTGTCGACATATGTTCTGTGTGTCGACACAAGTCCTGTGTGTCGACACAATTGCTGTCGATAGATGTTCTGTGTGTCAACACAAGTCCTGTGTGTCGACACAATCTAGCTTCTGGTGTCGACACAGCCTTTTCGAAGTGTCGACATAATTGCTTGAGTCTCTGGCAGTCTGTTGAAGGCTGGTCCATGTGATGTTGATTCTAAGGACTTGGCCTAGACTCTAGGATACAATCATGACCTTGGCTATACATGATGGGTCAATCTAAACAAACCTAATAGTGATCCTTGCCCAAATCAGAACTATGGTTCCAACAATCTTCCCCTATTTGGGTGAGGATACTATTTACATAAAAACAAATAAAAATGCAAAGCAAGAAAAATCTGCCTGATTTATAAGAATTTTCAGCAGATGTATATGGGTGCTTTTGAAATAAAATAAATAAAATAAAGCTATTTCTGCATCCTTCCAAGCAATCAAATAATCTCCCCTAATAACCTTTCCATGCACACATTCCTTGTCCCTAATCTGAGTATACTTTATAATCTATTAGAATAAACGGTCTCTCTCTACTATTGTAGCCTTTCAAACAATCTCTCACTATACAGCCATTGATGTATCCTCTGTGTTGGCTGAGACTATAGCTTTTGATTACTATCAAATACCACTGTTCCCCTGTGGTAAGATAGGTCTTTTCCCGTAAAGAGATGTTAGAAGTTCTGGACCCAGATTACCTTGGGTCCTGGTTCTCTTTTATAATAATTAGAAATAAAAGAATATCCAGGTTGATTTTCATAACCAAGTGGATGATATTTTCTAGGAGGGATTATCCACTCTGTAAAAGGATTTGTAAAATGTCGATTATGATTTTGGAATAAGTTAAAATTTCTGCTCTGAAATTTTGAGTTCGACGAATTACGGTCATTTTGTCGAACTGAGTTCGACGAATGGTATTGAGATCGTCGATCTCTGCTCAGAGAACAATGGAAATTGTTTTCTCTATTTCATTTTTGTCGACCTCTGTTCTACGAAACATATTTATTTTGTCGAGCATAGATTCCCGACCAGTTAAGATTGAAATCTTTGTTCATAGTTTGTCGAGCTTTGTTCGACGAATGATGTTGTTTTCGTCGATCTCGGTTCGACAAATTATTTTGAACAAAAAATTTCTGAAGATTTTTAAATTAGTTTGATTTATTCTTTTGTAATTCTTCAGTAATTTTTTCAATGTCCTTTAACTTATCTTTTCCTTTAATTGATTCTAAATAACTTAGTTGTTCAAGAGCATTTTTTAAATCTTTTTTGAGTATTATATTTTCAAAGGATACAGTATTTAATTTCTCTCTAAGAAGTTTTATTTCCTTCTCAGATTGAATTAAGTCTTTACACAATAATTTAAAATCAGTTTTAAATTCCTCTGATGAAAGATCAAGGGTAGAGATTACCTGATCTTCTTCTGATTCACATTCTGATTCTTCATCAGAGTCTGATTCTTCATCAAGGTTGCTGCAAGAGGCATTTATTGCCATTAAGCAGAACTCTCTTGCTCTTGACTCTTCTTCATCATCAGTTGTACAGGATGAAGCTTCAGAGTCACTCCAGGTTTCAGCTTTAAAGTTTCTTTCTTTAGCTGATCATACAACCATTGCTGTGAGAGAGTCTCACATATCTTTTGCAGATGAACATTCAGTAACTTCCTGAAAAATGTCATCAGACATGGATTGTGCAAGAATGTTCGTTGCGTTTGCATCAGCAATCTTCAGACTTTTCATCAATGGAGTTCATATAAAACTTAATCCTTGTCTTCCATAGTGCAAGCTTATTAAGATTGCACATAGGAGGTCTGGTGCTTGAAAAATCTTCATTTTGTGTCATGATAAACTCTAAAGATGTATAAGAACTATCAGATCGTTTTGGTTCAGGTGTTAGCCTGTACAACCAAGAAAACCCGCTCTGATACCAATTGAAAGATAGGGATAGATCTTAACTTGCACTAGTTAGAGTTATATCTATATTTTAAGAAAAGAAAATCACAGCACAAAAGTAAAGAATAGAGCAAGCAATACAGAAGACACAAGGATATATAGTGGCTCCCCCTAACTGGGTACATCCACTCTTCTACCACCTTGGTAGGAATCCACTACAGGTTTTGATTAGGTGACTGCCATCAATGAGCTTTTGATCAGGTGCTCAAAAATCAAACCTCAAGTCTTTTGATCAGGAGACTTGCAACCAAGAATAACTTTTGAAGGGAGTTAAAGGACCCTTTATATAGGAGGGGAGAGAGAGTGATGTTGTATTCTCTGTCAACAGTCTAAGAGAAGACTTTAGTGGATTTGATGTTAGCAAAGGCTCCCCCTGAGATATTGAATGGTTCAGGAAAGATGGAGGCTTTGCTTTAGGGTGAGTAGGACTTCAGATTGATGATGTCTCCAGCAAGCTTCTTAGACTGATATTGATTGTGTGTCTCTTGAGAAGCCTGGAGCAGATGAAGAACTCTGTGTGTCTTGATTGATGCAAAGTTTCTCCTTTTCTGTAAAAATGGAAAGCCTTCACTGTGTTATTATTATTTCTCTTTCTTCTCTCTCACTGCTTCATCATCTGCCCATTCTGTATTGCATAAATGTCTCTATATATTGTCTGAACATAATTCAAACATTTGAATTTACATTGTCTGTAATGGCTGAATCATTCCCGAGAATGGTAATTGTTTTGGGAATCAATTAGCATTAAATTCTGATTTAATCTATAATTAATGCAGCCTCCAAACGGCTATATTCATAAGAATATATAGCATTAAATCTGATAACTATAATATCCTTTAATTAAGCTTTAATTAATTCTGCCAGCTGTAAATATTTCTATCTGAATACTGCACAGAATTCGTCGACCGGAGCTCGCAGATCATCGAGCTTAGTTTTTTATTTCGTCGAGCTGTCTTGAGTTCAGCGATCATCGACCTGAGCTTGGAGTTCATCGAGCTGAGTCCACAGTTCTTCTTTAACTTCTTGACACAGCTTCTGTGGAATGTGTCGACACAAGTCCTGTGTGTTGACACAATTGTTGTCGATGGATGTTCTGTGTGTCGACACAAGTCCTATGTGTCGACACAATTGATGTCGACATATGTTCTGTGTGTCGACACAAGTCATGTGTGTCGACACAATCTAGCTTCTGGTGTCGACACAACCTTTCCGAAGTGTCGACACAATTGCTTGAGTCTCTGGCAGTCTATTGAAGGCTGGTCCATGTGGTGTTGATTCTAAGGACTTGGTCTAGACTCTAGGACGCAATCATGACCATGGCTATACATGATGGGTCATTCTAAACAAACCTAATAGTGATCCTTGCCCAAATCAGAACTAGTGTTCCAACATGTAACATCAGAAAGAGGTGGAGAGTCATCCGTCCAGGTTTTATCTTCTCCAATCGCCATGGGACATCGGCCAGGTTTAGCCCCAGTCAACCCTGCCTCTTTTAACAAGTCAAGAGTGTACTTTCATTGGGAGTGGACAAGAGAATCGAGTTTCCGAGAAATTTCTATCCCCAGAAAGTATTTTGGAGAGCCCATATTCTTTGTAACCAGGTGTTGCCAAAGATGCTTCTTTGTCAGGATTATCCTAGCTTGGTCATCTCCAGTAAGAAGAATATCATCCACATATACTACAAGTACCACTAGACCCAAAGAAGTTTTACAAGTAAATAGGGAGTGATTAATAGAACTTCTCTTAAAACCTACAGCCGCCACAATCCCACTAAACTTGTCAAACCAAGCGCGAGCACTTTGTTTTAGGCCATAGATAGCCTTCTTGAGCCGACAAACCTGTGTCTCCCCTTGAGCAACATACCCTGGAGGTTGCTCCATGTAAACATCTTCCTGAAGATCCCCATAAAGAAAGTCATTCTTGACATCCAGCTGTGAAACGGGCCAATCCCTATTGATAGCCACAGAGAGAAGAACCCTAATAGTGCTGAGACGAGCAACTGGAGAGAAGGTGTCAAAGTAATCAACGCCATAAGTTTGGGTAAAACCCTTGGAAACAAGCCGAGCCTTGTAACGATCCTCACTGCCATCGGGGAGGAACTTCACCATAAAGACCCAGTGACAGCCAACAACATCTGTGTCGAAAGAAGGAGAAACCATGGTCCAGGTACCCCGTTCAGTGAGAGTAGAAATCTCCTCATCCATGACAGCTTTCCAATGAGGAATAGTAAGTGCCTCCTGATAGGAACGAGGGGTGGCAGTGGCCGAGATAGCCAGTGCAAAAACTCTGCGAGAAGGGGTAAGACGATCATAAGAAACAACTACAACAAGCGGGTGTTTGGTACATGCCCGAACCCCTTTGCGAAGAGCAATGAGGATATCCAGGTCAGCGGGTTCCTCAGTATCTGGAGCATTCGTGGTGAAGAGAGCTGGCCCGGGAGTAAAGAGAGACGGCTGTGGAGAGGAGGGAGATAGCGCGGGAGGAGGACAAAGCGGAGGAGAGTGTGGACATGGTGGAGATGGTGGAGGTGGTGGAATGTCAGTAGGAGCAGAGAGAATGGATGGGTTGGTATGAGAAGTAGGATCAGTAGAAGTAGAGGAGGAAGCAGGAGGGAAGTAAGAGGCATTTTCAAAGAAGGTGACATCCGCAGAGACAAACTGCTTGCGGGTAATGGGGTCAAAGCAACAATAACTTTTCTGAGTGGTAAAGTACCCCTAGAAAGGCACATTTAGTGGCCCGTGGTGAGAGTTTGTCATGGGTGGCAGCGGGAGAGTGCACAAAGGCGGTGCACCCAAAGATACACAGAGTAAGAGGAAACAGATTCTTGTTCGGAAAAAGAATGAAGAATAGGGTGACACCGTGGAGAAATGTGGAGAGAATGCGATTGATGAGATAACAGGAGAGGAGGACAACATAGCCCCAATAGGAGCGAGGAACATGCATCTGGGTCAGCAGAGTACGAGTGATATCGAGGAGGTGACGGTTTTTGCGTTCCTCCACCCCATTTTATTGTGAGGTTTAGACATAGCTAGTTTGATGAATAACACCACGGTGCATACAAAAAGAAGATAAATCATGGCTAAGATACTCCTTAGCATTGTCAAAACGAAGGATTTTAATAGACATATCAAACTGAGTCTTAATCATAGAATAAAATGATGTCCAGACAAAGAACAGTTTGGAGCGATCCTTTAGAAGATACACCCACGTACACCTAGAGAAATCATCAATAAATGTGACAAAATATGAACTACCCCGACCGATGGTGAGGGTAGGAGCAGGACCCCATACGTTAGAGTGAACGAGGTCGAACGGACGGGAAGAGCCACTACTTTGCGTTGGTGGGAAGGATGAGCGGTGATGCTTGCCGAGCTAACATGCATCACAGTTTAGAGGAGGATGATGAGGAGGGAGGTGGGGTAGAAGCTGACACAGAAGCCTGGGAGGAGCATGTCCAAGGAGAAGATGTCATTGCAGAAGATCGGTAGAGGAGGAGGAGAAGGAGGATAGAGCAGAAATGTTGTCCAGGAAGTAGAGGCCGCCGCTCTCAGTCCCAGTAGCAATCGTCCATTGGGAGTCCGGATCCTAAAAAGAATAAGAAGTAGGAGTGAATGTGACGGAATACCATAGTTGCTTACATAGAGAAGTAACCAATAATAAATTGCAAGGGAACTTGGGCACGTAGAGGGTATCTACCAGGAGAAGAGACGGAGTGACTTGAACCACTCCTGTCCCATTGACCGGTGAGGAAGAGCCGTCCACAATGAAGACCGAAGGCAACCGATCATGTGTTTCTAGAAGAGAAAAACACTGAGGATTTTCTGTCATATGATTGGTTGCACCAGAGTCGATCAACCATCTGCCGTGAGTAACAACGTGGGCATTACCAGAAGATGTGACCACCGAGGCGGACTACGTGGAGGAGGTGGAGGACATAGAAGAGAGGTCGCACGATCAAATAGGAGACTGCGCGATTAAACATGAGGCAAAGAGAAAAAGGTCGCGACGACAAGGGAAGAAAACACCAAGCCGGGCAAACAATAAGCAGGACGGGCAGCAAGGAAGGCCGTAGCCAAGAAGCAGAGCAAAGCAGAGGGAATGAAGCCGCACGGATAGAGAGAAGACCACGTGAATTGGGAGGAGTTCGCGAGAAAGGCAAACAGGTCGTGCGAACAGAGCAGAGACCGCACGAACAGAAACTGACTGCGTGAATAAAGGGAGATCGCAGGGAGAGAAGAGACAAAGAAACCGCGAAAACAGGCCGCGGAGACAAAGAACGAGATAGGTCGTGCACACAAAGGGCAGCGGCTAAGAGGAGACAGAAACAAGTTGCGCGGAGGAAACAAGTCGCAAACAAGTCGCGAGAAGAAGGAGCAAGCTACGCGGACAGGTCACGCAGAAAGAGGAAGCTCACAGAATCAAGAGGAAAAGATCGATGGCTCTGATACCATGTGCGAACAGAAAAGAGCAGACCGAAATTTGGAGTAATGTAAACTTTATTATCCAAAAAAGGTATTTATTACAATGGTATAGCCTCCATTTTATAGAATGGAGGAGATGAGAGAGATTACAATTAAGCAATATGAAACTAATAAATTACAGGTGTAAGCGGTTTAACATAAAAACAAGCCGAACAGGCCGCGCGGTTAGACGAATAGGCTAACCGCCCAGTCACCACAAGAGACAGGGAACAAGCCGCCATAGGAGACCGCCAGACCGCCCAGTCTCTAAGCCTCCTGAGACAAACCATCAGACCGTCCGGATAACCACAGCCACAGTCCAGCCATCAAACTATATGAGAGAGACCGACAGACTGCGTGGTCTCTAAACCGCCAGCATCAGACCGCCAGACCACCCGGTCTCCATACAGCAACAGGAGCCAACCTTGTACATAACTGAGTCATATAATATTGTGTGATCGATACTTCGGGAATCGGGAAAGCTTGACATGCGTCGATGACTTAAATTGACATGGCGATGTGAGCAACGGCTTGAGTGGAACCGTACCCGCTCTATGTGGTTCTATTAAAGAGACCTAATATACGTGGCACTTACCGATGACATATGGGGCGTGTCTTAGGATTTGGCTGAAAGACCTATTTGCTCATGATGTTTGCCTTCCTGGGGGAGGTAGTGAAGCCTCAGAATGGACCAGATTCACCGAGAATGTGCCCTGAGAGCAGGGGGTGTGTGGTCGTGCGTGCCTACGCCTGTGGTGAAGTGTGCTTAAGTTGTACTTTCACTATCATTTTTGGTTATACTAATGAAATGCAGGGAAGGAGCACCGCCGCCCCGATTAAGGGACGAGGTCGTTATTGAAAGTGCAGGTTAGATCTGAAATACTCTAGGGGGGGGGGGTGAATAGAGTATTGTGCTTACTTCAAACTTTTTACAACTTTTGTTGTAAGCCTAGGTGAACAAGTCAGCAAATAAGGAAAACAAACACAGCAACCTAAACAATCACAGAGCAACACAGACAAAAAAAAATAAAGGGCAACCAGATGACACAAAAAATTTTATAGTGGTTCCCCAACCTGGGTACATCCACTCTTCTACCACCCTGGTAGGAATCCACTCAGGTTTTTGATCAGGTGCCTGACATCAATGAGCTTTTGTTCAGGTGCTCAAAAACCAAAACCTCAAGTCTTTTGGAAGGAGACTTGCAACCAGAATAATTTTGAAGGGAATTAAAACCCTGTATAGGAGTTGAAAGAGAGGTGATGGTGTCTTCTCTATCACAATAACAACTGAGAAGACTGTGGATTGATGTTAGCAGATTTGCTCCCCCTGAGATCAGGAAAACTGGAGCACTGCTTCAGGGTGACAGGTCTTGAAAGCTTGAGTGCCTGGACTAGAGATTGCTTCTGGAACTTCTTTGACAGATAGAGTTTGTTGTCCTTTTGAAGTTGTCCTGTAGAATTGAGGATGTTCTCTGGCCTGGGATGATTGTAGTAGAACTTTAGATTTCTGTATGATGGTTCTTCTGTGCAATCTGTCTGTGTGTCTGTTGCTAGTTGTCTGTGTTACTGATTGATCCTTTTTCTTTTGTTCTTGTCTGACTCACTGTCGATCATTGGAAATTTGAAATCTTAAGCAGTAAATGCAGTCGGCCTGGGAAGGAATCGGCAATCAATGAATTCCCTAACTGTCCCAAGGAAAAATGGCATGAAATAATCCAAGATTAATTGCACGTTCTAACAGTAACATTCCGAGAATATAGAGCATTGATTACTCCGGAATCATCGCCAAGAAACGGGACGGGAAACTAGAGAAGACCTAATCTGTAATCGTCGAACGAAGAACACAATTCGTCGAGCTGAGTTTGAGTTCATCGAGCTGAGCTTGAGTTCGTCGACCAGACAATAATAATTTGTCTTCAAGGAAATCTTGTCAATTCTGCTTCAATCTTCGTCGAACTGACTGTCTTCATTCGTCGACCAGAGATCCACATTCGTCGAGCGAAGAATAGTTCTGGACTTATCAAAATATTCTGCATCTACTAATATTCAGTGTCGACATAAGTTGTCTGGTGTCGACACAAATCTGGTGTCGACATAAATCTGGTGTCGACATAAATATGTTGTCGACATAAATCTGTTGTCGACACATGTCCTAAGTGTCGACACAAATCCTCTGAATACAGAATTCGTCGAGTAGAGTCCTGAAATCGTCGACCTGAGAAGTTGAGAACTTGAGGTCCAAGTTCGTCGAGCTCAGAATCTAGTTCGTCGACCAAAGCCTGAAGTTGGACTAAGAAAAATTCTGAAGTTGTCCTGATTTTAGCTTGATGTAGAAACTCAGTCTTCGTCGAACAGAGAACAAGGATCGTCGAGCTCAGCACTAAGAATTGTCTCACGATCGTCGAGCGCAAAACACCGTTCGTCAAGCTGAGTTCAACGAATGTCAAACTCACTTTACTTAGTCTTGAAATTCTCTAAGTCTGGAGACTCTGATGGTCTTGATGATAGCTGATCCATCTGATGTTGACTCTAAGGACTTGGCCTAGACTCTAGGACACAAACTTGACCCTGGCTATACATGTTGGGTCACATCCTAAGCTAGTGAACCTAGCCCAAATCAACTAGGGATCCAACAATCTCCCCCTATTTGGGTGAGGTCACTAACAGAGACTCAAAGAAGAAACAGACAGAAAAACAAAGCAAGAAACGAAATATATCTGGCAGAGAATTACCAACACATGCAGCAGATATATATATACATAGGCTTTGTTTAAACAAATAACATAGTTCTGAAAGAAATGCAGACAGAAACTGAAACAAAATAAAGATTACTTCTTTTGCTTTTTTGCTTGGACCTGTCTTCTGCTGTCTGCTCTCCTTGTTTTTTGAAGATTATTTCTCTCTTTGGATCTGAAGCCTGAGCCTTTGTCATAGTCATATCAGCTGCCCCAATAATATTCAATGATGTAGCTCTGGGGACAACTGCTTCTGGATGGAGCTTCATATAGTCATCAACATTAAACAGTTTATTGCATTTGTCAAACCTTTTCAACTCTTCTTTTCTGTACTTTGACATTGTTGTTAAACCTGATGTATCTTTACCTTCAGCCTTTGCTTTATTGATCAAAGATAGTCCAATTAATTCCTGGTATCTAGCCATTCTTGCAGTATTTGCAGTTTCAGGATCTTCAAATGGAATTGGAGGAGAGTATGGCCTTTTAGGACTGTCAGCTTTTTGATCTTCAGGTATTTGTTGCTTTTTCTGCTGATGCTATTGATGTTGATTACCTGAGGATGGTTGCCTCTGCTGGCTGCTTCCAGATGATCTCCCTTACTGTCTCTGATAGGTCTGCATGGTGGCAGATCTCTGAAAGCTAGAAGAGCCCGTGGCACCAGCTGCTGGAGGAGGAGGAGGATTCTTTCTGTATTTGTGAACTGGAGGAGGAGAGTATCTTCTACTTCTCTTCCTATCCTTCTGCTGGTTCTTGGATAGCCACATCCATGCAGACATTCCCTTATATGGAGTAACATTATGCAGAATGTAATAAGGGGTGTCAGCATTTGGATTAGGCTTAGGAGCTGGAGGAGGAGGAGCCTTCCTTTTCTTTGACAACAACTTCTTTTTCTTACTGGCAACATCTTCATCTGAATCATCATCATCATCTTCTTCATTGTCAGAACCCTGAGGGTTATCATAAAGAGCATCCAAAGCTTCTAAAGCTTTACCAGAAATAACAGCTTTTTCTGGAGGAGGGGCAGAAGGTTCAGGAACTGGAGTTGGGGCTGAAACTGGAACTTGAACTGGTGAACTAATTAAGACTGAGCAGTCTTCTTGAGCTCTATTCTCTTCCTCAATGTCTGCCTGAATCAATGCATCCAAGTCAGGCATTGGGGAATCATCCATAACAAAAATTGGAGCTGAGATCTCTTCTGGAGGACATGGAGTAGCTGCAGAGATTGGAGCTAAAGCAGGGATAGCAAAACTATCACAGAGTTGCTTAGCAACTGCTGGACTTATTGGAGAAGTATAAGGTACAATAGCCAAATGTGGCTTAGTAAAGACTTCTGGAAGAGATTGCATATATACAGTATCAAAATTTCTTAATAAAACAATCAAATTCACTGTGGGATTTAAATGGAAATCACCATCAGTTTTTATTTGCTCTGGTACTGACTCATCTAAGTCACTGTCAGTATCCATAAAATGAATCAATTCAATCATCTCAGAATTATATTCTGGCAAAATTTCTGCATCTTCATCTGAATCTGCATCTGCTGTAGAAGGAACTGCTGTTGTGACTTTTGCTGCTGCTGCATCTGCATCTGCTGTAACTTAATCACTGAGCATCTCCCCCTGCCTGGGTTCAGGAAAACCTGGAGCCAGACCCCTGGATGAAGAGGGGGTAGCAGAGAGAAGAGAAACTTGTGCAGATAAAGAATTGATAGAATTCACAAGAGGTGTAATGGCCTCTATGATTAGAGATGTGATGAGGGGAGTGAGTAGGGATATGATTGTAGATACAGTGGAGGGTTCCAGAGATGGAGAAGTAGTGGATGAAGGTAGAGAGGTAGATGAAGGAAGGGGGACAGATGGAGGGGATAGAGGTGGAAATGCATCTGTTATGGTGGTGTCTGAGGGTAGTGTGTAAGATGGAATGGAGGATAAGTGAGGGGGAAGAGGAGACTGTGGTGGTGTAGGAATAGATGTCTCATGAGGTGAAGCAGGGGGTGTAAGAATGTTTGTAATGTCAAGTGGTGGAGATGGAGGAGGAGTAGGCACATGAGTATGTTGTGGAGAGTGAAGTGTGGAAGAAGGAATGAAAGAGGAAGGGAGTTGTTTTGCTGGAAGTGATGCTGGAAGAGATGGTGGAGATGGAATGACCTCTTCAGCAGGGTGGGGAGTGGCCTTTACATCCCTGGTGCTCTTAGAAGTTGGGATGGAGGAGGAGGAAGCCTTGGATGGCTTGGAGATCGTCCTCTCCCATCTGCCAAACAGAGCGCATGTGAGGCGCTTGCTGGCATTGATGAAGATGGTCGGGGAGACCATGAGTTCACCAGCCTTTTCCTTGAGGAAGATCCCCAGGATTCTTCCAAAACAAACCTCTTTCTTACTATTCTTCTTCTTTATCAACTCAAAGAAAATCTTACTCCAACCAACAGAACGCTTATTCACCACCGCACACATGATAAGGAATTGATGTCGGGTTATGTAATCATGTGCGGTGTGCTTGCCCATCAGTATTTTGCCCACAATATCCGCCAAAAATTGGTAGGCGGCAGACAGTTGTTTCTTTAATAACTTGTTAGGGTTGCTTCCGGAAAACCCCATTAACTTCAGCATTTCACTAAATTCTTCAGAATCCATTTCCATATCATCTTCTCCATTTACCAAACCAAAAATTTCAGAAAGAATTGTGGGAGATAGGGAAACTGCGGTACTCCCGATAGTTCCTGTCAAAGTATCATCCTCAGAAGTAGTAGTCGTGTATACCCATTCTCTAATCTCAGTCGCATGTAGTTTAATCCTTCTGGTCATGAAATCCTTGAGATGAAGTTCTTCTAGCAGTTCCAGGATATAGAGAAATATGGGGTCAGAGTGCTGGAAAGAATCGAAATCCATATCAAAACCAGTGTCGAATTTCATTGCGGCTAAGGTGCTCGCTGGAATCGCCATTGATGACCTGCAAGAAAGACAGAGAAAACGACGATCAAGAGTAAGAGAACTGAAAGCGCGGGACGGAGGTCGAAGAAAACCTAGATATAAGATTTTCAGAATATGAATCGACAATCTCCGTTCCACGAAAAAGAAACAATTCTTCGAACTGAGCTCGAAGAAATAAATTATAGGCAAATAGTTCATTGATCTCATCCAGAAGAATCAAAAACAGTTCGTCGAACTCCGTTCGACGAAATATCTTCTGAAGCAAAGTTCGTCGATCGCCGGTTGACAAAAATTGTTTCCACACAGAGAATTCGTCGATCTCCGTTCGACGAGAATCTCTCAAACTTTCCCTAATTCGTTGAACTCCGTTCGACGAAATCTGGAAAATTCGTCGAATGTTATGAACTTTGGTAAACATGACGTTGGAGGACATGTTTCACATGTGTGCCCTGGATTTTAGTAAAAGGTGGGAATATCACCTGTATATGATTGAGTTTTCTTATAATAATAGCCACCAGGCGAGCATCAAAATGGCGCCCTTCGAAGCCCTATTGAAAGTTCTTATTTCAAGGTTAGCTGGTCACCTAGAGGAGGGGGGGGGGGGTGAATATGTGTTTAAATATTTTTAGTCTTTTTGAGTAACTTGCTGCGTTCTTTTATTTTTCAGCTTAGGGTGATCTAGAGCTTGTCCTTAACACCGAAAATGAATAAGAGGAAAACCAACACACATACAAGCACACAAAGATTTATTGTGGTTTCCCAAATAATGGGTACATCCACTGTCCCTCCCACCTTTCTAACTCTTGTTAGACAAGACCAAACTTCTCCAAAATGCTCCTTATAGCTTACACCTCAGGCACGTTATTGAGAAACCACATGACAAATGGAATGACTTTGATGAACTAAAATGTACTAACAATGTGAAAGCTATGAACTCTCTTTTCTGTGTGTTAGACAAAACTGAATTTAATCGAATTTGCAATTGTGAAACTGTGTTTGATATATGGCGATTACTAGAGCTAACTCATGAAGGTACCTCTCGGGTAAAGGAGTCAAAGCTATTTTGACTAAAATCTGAATATGAATATTTCCGGATGGAGATCGACGAGGAGATTGATAGAATGAACACACACTTCACGAAGATAGTCAACACCTCTAGATCTCTCGGGAAGACATTCTTAAATGGATACTTGGTGTAAAAAAATCTTGCGATCTCCTCCTCCATGGTTCAGTCAAACACAATGGCCTACAGGTCAGGCTTCTCAGCCCTACAGTTCAGGCACACATCCCTACTCTCAGAGTGTTGCAACACTCATACATCTCACTCATTAATTAATCACCTACCTCAGACTTGAAACCAAGTCCTACAACTCAGATCCAAACTTGGATCCTACAACTTAGTGATTCAACAATCACCTACCTCAAAACACCAAGTGTTCCTACTGCACAGATCTAAACAGATCTAGCACTCAGCCTAATTACTTAGGCCTACACTCAGATTCAGTACACACTGAATCCTACAGGGTAAATTAAGTAAAGTGTTTAAGTATTTGATTCGAATATTAATCTCCGAGTCTATCTTACTAGACTGAATAGATTTCAGTTCAGACCACTTGTTGTTGAAGATAAGAGTTCTCTTAGGCAGCTAACTTCTTTGTTGATCATATTTACTCAGCAACTTGCTGTTGAAGGAATGAGCCCTCTTCAACAGCAAGTTGCTGAGTAAATCTGATCAATAAAGAAGTTAACTGCCTAAGAGGACTCTTGTCTTCAACAACAAGTGGTCTAAACAGAAATATGTTCAGTCCAGCAAGGTAGACTTAGAAGAATCAGCTATCTCTACTCTTGCTGAATCAGAAAAATAAGCTATCTTGTTCTCCCTAGAACTTTCCTACTGAAGTGGAAGAAGCTTCAGCTATCTTTTTCTGCCCCTTGGCTTTCTCTGTTGGACTGCTCTTTCAAGCTTTTCGGGGAAGACGATGATGTCCAGCCGCCTCTTTTCTTTTTGAAAAACCCTAGAAAAGTTCTCTTATCTTGCCCCACACACTTCTTTTTGTAGCACGCCGATCAACGGCTCTTTTTGAACTTCAACGGTAGAAGATGTACAGTAGCTTCACGATAGAGTTTGTCGTGTTCTGTAGCTTCCCTGTACTTGATTTGACATAAGTTGACTTTGTCGATCTTGCAGATTTTGCTGACATCAGGACCTGTGGAATTAGCCAAAATCGAGCATCAGTACAATAGGCGTTGAGTGAATGAGCTTCACTCAATGCCAAGATACTTAGACAAATCTGTCTATCTAGGAGTTGACAGTGTTGAGTGAGTAATGCTCACTTAATGCTGTTTTGCTTTAACCTTTTCTGCAGCCTTTTCTGCATGCATGACATTGAGAGCATTGAGTGAACACACCTCACTCAATGCCTTGTGCCTTAACCGCATTCTACAATTTAGGCATTGAGAGAGTTGAGTGAATATGCCTCACTCAACGCTTTATGCCTTAGCCATTTCTGCTTCTTCAGCATCTTAAGCGTTGAGAGCGTTGAGTGAGCATGCCTCACTCAACATTTTTTGCTTTAACTAATTTTGTATCATGGCGTTGAGAATGATGAGTGAGCACACCTCACTCAACGCTTTCTACCTTAGCCAGATTTTTTGTTTCAGAATTCAGTTTGAGTTCGATGAACTCAGAACTCAGTTTGATGAACTTTGAGCTCAGCTCGACGAATAAGTAATAGTTATTCGACGAATTTAGAGCTCAGTTCGACGAACTCTGATCTTAACTCGATGAATAAGTAATAGCTCAGTGTGATTGTTAAGCCCGGAATCCGCGACCTGCCCGCGCAGTTTTCCAGACCGGGCGGTCTGCATATTCAAGCCGCCAAACCCCCCAAGCCGGGCGGTCTCCATGTCAGGCCGCTGCCAGCACCGACCCTGCTCAGCGACGAGGCCCAAGGACCCAGCCGTCAGCTCACCAGGAGGAATCCGCCAGGCCGCGCGGCTTCCCTCCTTTCTTGTTTCTTTCTCTTTTGCTTCCCCTCACCTCTGCCCGGTTCTCCTGTACCCCGGGCAGCCGGTAATTTTAGCCCTGCCCGTTTGGGCAGGCCCCCGAGCCTATAAATAGGGGGAGGGTGCACTCCCCAAGACCACCATGACTGGGATCCAGGAGCTCGCCTGTTACGAGCTGCGGTCTCAAGTCTAGTGTATTGCGGCTTGTAGCCCGGTCGGCTTCTTCTTTTGCTTGTTGTAACTGTCTCATTTTGAAGTAAAGGAAAGCCCGCCGCAAGAGTGACATTTAAGCCGCGGCGGGCGAACTCTGCTGTTGCCGCTGCCAGCGGCCCCCTCCTCTTTTCTGCCCTTTAGCCGCGACCGCTAGTAACCGATTAGTCGACAGTCTCCTCCTTTCCTTCCCTATTCCCCGGTGTTCGAACCGTTAGCTGGTGGTGACCGACTCCCTGTCCGTTTTCGTGCATCAACAGTTAACACGCGGCCTTCAAATCTCGACTAATCGATGAAATCAGCGGTCTAGGGAGCCAGACCGCTCAATCCTCTAGAGTTCGGCGGCCTGTCTAGCAAGCCGCGACTTCGCCGGCTAAGGCTTTCAGCCCGCCTCCCGCACTGTGGAACCTGGCATTCTATCCGCTCTCTTTTCAGCCGGTCTTCTTATCGGTTTGCAGAATCGCCTAGCCGCCACGTTAAGCCGCCGCTGTTCTGCGGTCTCTTGCAAAAGTTCGGCTATTTCTTTCTTTTCAGGATGAATCCTGCAAAGGGTCATGATAAATCGAGCCGCATCTCAGTTATTACAAATCTCTCAGAAATGCAGGACTGTTCGTATTTTAATAGTGAGGTTGTTGACCCTCGTAAAGAAATTTTTGCAAACAGTGTTGAGCGTGGGTTAGAATCTGTTGCAAATGAGTCTCTTTGTGAGGACGAAGAAGAGGCCCCTTCTCCATTCACTAATCAAATTCGGTGGGATACTGTCTCCGATGATTTCAGAGAACCACATCTCCCGGAGTATTCTGCATGTGATGATCCGTTTTCTCATTTGCAAGCTTTTGAATCAGCTATTTCACTTAGAAAAGTGTCAAATGGAGTAAAATGCAAACTCTTTGTTATATCCTTTGGCAATGTTGCGAGAGAATGGTTTTATGGCCTCCCACCTCGATCAGTAACCAGCTTTAAGGATCTTCGAAGTCAATTTATTTCTAGATTCGCTATTTACAGGAAGCGGAAAAGAGACGTTGGAGCTCTCTTCCGAATCAAGCAAGGAATTGACGAGTCTAATTCAGATTTTGTTGATCGTTTTCAAAAGGAGGTTCTAGATATTTGTAGCGTCCATCAAGACTATTATTTGCATGCTTTCATAAATGCCCTTCAAGAAGGCCCATTGAAATTCAAGCTCACCACAAAATATCCCAAAAGCTTCGGAGATCTTATTAATATAGTTAATACATTCATAATAGCCGAAGAGGCAAATAAAGGTTATGTTTCATTTCTGAATCAAATGGCCAAACAATCTCAAGAGACTTCTGCTCAACAGCAATCTACTTCCTCACAAGATGTTTTGCAAGTTGAATACTGCAAGTCTCCTTATATTCTCCAGGATAAAATTCCAAAGTATGAAAAAGATTCAGGTAAGTGTGTTAAGTTCAAAATTCCTATGGAAGATCTTTTGATAATCATTCAGGAAATGCCTGAGTTCAAGAAGCCTCGGCGTATGAAATCCAAAATCAAGTATCGACACGAGCAACTTTTTTGCGAGTATCATAAAGATATTGGTCATCTAGCAGAAGATTGCATATCTCTCAGGAAATTGGCTAATCAACTTGTAAGAGCGGGAAAGTTGCAAGAATATGTTATTTAGTGACTCTCTAAGGCAATCTTCCGTTTCTTGCTCAATAATTCAAGCAATGATTCCTCTTTCTCTCTATAAAGAAAAGTGCTTATGTTCAGAATAATACATAACATCTCTCTCTCTCTCTTTCTATAAGGCATGATGAAATTGCAGATATATATCCTTTATCACTTCCTTAACATCATGCAAATGTTACATTTTCATTTGAAGCTTATTTTTAGCTTTACCTCTTTATGCCTATATGCATGCATGTAGGGGCAAGAGCCCCTTTCGAATTCTTAAGCCCTCCACATCCTGCTCGACTTCAGTAGCAGATGTGTAGTGGGTTTTCCACTTGACCTTCAGTCACAGACAGGCTTTGCGTACCTGTCACGCATGACTTCAGTCACAGACAGGCTTTACGTACTTGTCCCGCTTGACCTCGGTCGCAGACATTGCGTACTTGTCCTGCTTGACCTCAGTCGCAGACGTTGCGTACTTGTCCCGCTTGACATTGGTCATGGAATTTAAGAATTTCGATTCCGCTTATGTGTTCTTTGTGTGGAAAGCAATGTTATACGCACCTGCCCACATTGACACATAAGTGCCTATCTTCACCTATTTTTGCAGGACAACACGCGCCTGTCCGCTGTCTCGCGGTTTTATTTAGCGGTATGTGCAGGTTTTATAGTTATTTACACAAGCCGCCCGGTTTCATATTCCGGCTTAAGTTTTTTAACTTCCCTGTTCTTACCGGCCGGATTATCATTAATCTATTTTGGAACTCGGCCGACTTACGTCCGCCTATCCGCTATTCAGTATCTTATTCGGCTTATATATATCAATTGCCGGTTTGTTATTCATATGATAAAGAGGTCGCCCGACCTGCGTCTGGCACTTAATTCCTGGCATTGATCTGCCGGCTTATGGTATTAATTATAATAGCTAATCAGCGAACTATCGTCACAAGAGTTCCCGGCTCCCATATGGCTATATCGGTCTGTGTTATCGGAAGCCGAAGCTTATTTCTCTATTTCTGTTCCTTTAATCAAATGGGCAATTCGCTTCAGAGTTTGCCCTAGCCGCAATCTAATGCTTCAATGTTATGAATGTTTGCCGACTACGACAGGTGGCCGCGCGGCTTAGCGGTCACGGTTTATGTATGAGCAAGCCGCGGCAATTCACCTCTTCCAGCAGATAATGTTGCATAATTCATCAAAGAAAAATTGCGGTTTAAATTATTAGCCGCTCGGCTTATTATTGACGTATACTCCGATATAAACCGCAGGAAAATGTCTCTCTCTTGCGGATAGCTTTGTTGAAGTCGCAGCGCAAACTCAGCCGGTTTTCATACTTATATTTTAAATCGGAAGCTAAATTGAGACCGCGCGGACTTAGTCAAGTAAGAAAAGTAAGATGTAACAAAAAGTAAGGTAAAAATGCCTTCATTTCTATGTCATTAAGTATTACAAAATTTTTAATCGCGCGGTTACAAAAACAATCCGCCGATTTCAAAAAAGTTCAAAATACAAAACCAAGTTATAAATTTTTCTAATCGTCCGGTTTGAGCTTCTTAGTCGCAGGAGCATCCAAATCACTGCCATCACCAACATCGACTGATGATAAAGAGTACCCGCTGCTAGTTGCGGAGCTCGCTGAACCATCAGAAGAAGTCGAGTCTGGCCGCGCGGTCTCCGACTCTTGGCCGCCGGACTCAGGAGATGTGCGTGGACTCGGGCTTCCCTGGCCGACCTCTTCCACGGCCTCTCCCACCACCTCGCCGACTTCTTCCGCGACCTTGGCCTTTCCCTTGATCGACTTGTAGACGTCGGCCACCTGCTCCTTCAAGGAAGGATAGATGTCGGCGCATGTGAAGTCGGTGAAGCCGGTGGCCAAGCCGCCAAGGTCCCGGAGGCGGTTAAGCGCTCCATCGATTCCTTGGACGAGTTGGGGGAAGACTTGGTCTTGGAAGATCGGGTTGGCGGGGTTGTACATTTCCTGCAAAGCAAAGGTAAAGGTAAGGTCGCGCGATTATATAATGCTAACCGCGCGGGTATTGGTAATGACTTACCGCCTCTTTCTCTTTAAGCCGCTTGTTCTCTTCTTGCTGTTCGCCTAACTGCGTCTTCAGACCGCTGTTCTCTTTCATCAGCTCCTTGTAGGCAAGCCCCATGAAATGGCTTGCCACGAAGCTCCTCGCGCCGACTTGCGCGGCTAGCCGCGGCAAGTCGTCTGGAGGAACTCGTCGCATAGCCCTCAAGTTGCGCTTGCCGTACAGCGCGCCACCAACCGCATTAGCATGGCGGCTTACTTCTTCTGCTCCCCAGTAGGGGAGGGCGGTGGAGATCGTCACCGACTTGCCGTCCGGACTCCACCGCAAGGCCGGGTCGCCGTGGACATCCTTCAGGCTGCTGCCGGTTCCTTGCAGCATGAACTCTCCAGAGGAGTCCGACTCCTCCTCCTCCGCAGCTCGCGCCGGCTTGACCCGCTTCGCCCTCTTTTCTCTTTGAGTAAGGGTCAAGCCGCCCGGAGTCTGCGGCTTGTTCAGCGGGACCGCCAGAGCAGCTACAAAGATAAAGGCAAAGTTAGTTTCCAGTCCGTGCGGTTAAGATATCAAGGCGGCCGGTTTGGAGCTTACTGTCTTCCGCCTCAACTCCAACTAGAGTCGGCAGCAGCGGGATGTAGTAGTTCACATCAAGTCGCTCGCCCTTGAAGAAGTCGTAAATCTCCTTCTCCATGCCGTCCAAGCCGCTGCTGCCGAAGGCGGCTTCTTCGCGGATTTGGGGGTCGACAGGCAGCAACCCCAAGTTGCCCTCGAAGATCAGAAACCGCTCCGGCCAGTTCGCGATCTTGTTGGCCAAGTTGACTATCTTCAGCCCTCTGCAGCCGAAGTAGAGGTGCCCCCGGAAGATCTTTGTCCCGGAATCCGGGATAGACCGCACCGAGAAGCACTCTCGGAAGAGTCTCATCGAGAAGCGGACTCTTTCCGACCGCAGATAAGAGATGAAGCCGTATATCGCGGCTATTGAGTTTGGGGGAAGTTGTCCGGGCACAACTCCATAGTGGTCGAAGACCGCTACGGCCTCTAGCAGGACCGGGAAGCTGAAGCCGCAGTCGAAGTGGTCTATGGGGACTGCGATCTGATTCGCGTTGGAGGAGTTTATCCGCTCATCCTGCCGGGGAAGCCGCGCGATCAGCGGACTTCCTTGCATGTGTTTCTCGACAAAGTCATCCAGCTCGGCTTTTGTAAGCCGGCATTCTTTGTGGTCAGCTGCGTGGAAGGCGGAGGCCGCGTCTGTCCTAACGGCTGTGGCCTTGTCAGACCGCAACGACTTGGACTTAGCCCGCATCCTTCTTGATTTGTGATGAAATCTACGGGGTCTGCGCTATTTATAGAAAATCCATGAAGCTACAGTGCCCAACGTCAAATCGCGGCTAGTCGTCACGCCGCGCGGCCTAAGTCCGCTGGAAATGCAGAACAGCGTAGTGATCAAGCCGCCTTTTAGCCCGTCAGTCCGCACGGCTATTTCCCTGCACTTAGAAAATTTCTATGGCGAATCATGTGGATATCAATTATTCAGGCCGGCGCTCTGTTCGCCAGACCGCGCGGCTATTATCCTAAACTTTAAATTTATCAGAACAAAGCAGCAGACATGTGGATTATAAATTCAAACCGCATAAGCCGCATTCAGTTCGCAGCATAATAAAATACAACAGTTTACAGCAATCAAATTGTCCAACATCCAGAGAAAAAATATATATTACAACACAATATACGAATGTCCGCGCGGCTTAGGTCTCTCAAGTCGCTCAGGATCGTTTGTCGTCTTCCGGCCTATCTCGTCCCATGTGCGCGACCTGTTCACCGGTCTGCACAATCGCAACATACACCTGGCTAACCAGATTATGAAGCGCATGCAGAGACCGATGAACTCGCGCAACGTCTCGCTCAACTCTCGCAAACGGAATCATATGGATCGCCTGGGCCCCCGGACCGCTTGGAACTACGACCTGGTTAGGCGCCGCGGCCACTGGCGGATGCGAACTCTCGCCAGAGGCCGGGCGACTAGTACCCGGCAACTCTGCAGGAGTTGGTGGCGCAGGCCGCAGTTCTCCGCCGGTCTCCGCCGTCAAGTCTTGGTTTTCGCCGCGTCCGGCATGCGGGATCTGTTCTCTGTCTCCCTCCGGCCGCGCGGCCATCAGCAAGTACTTCTCCGCCCTCTCCTGCTCCAAGGTGACCTGCATCTCAGCGATCTTCGCCTCAGCGGTTTCCATCGCGGTCTGGAGCCTGGCGGTCTCTTCCTTCATCGCGGTCTGTAGCCTGACAGTCTCTTGTTCCATCGCGGTCTTCATCCTCGCGGTCTCCTGCTCAAGCGCTCTTTGCAACCTAGTGGTCTCTTGCTCCAGGGTGGTTTGCAACTCTTGGATCCTTTTTTCCGCGGCCTCCTGGGCAACCTGCTGCTGTTCGTCCTTAATCCGCAGTGTTTCGGTGGCCGCTTTCAAAGCCGCCTGCAGCGAGCCGACCTCCTTCTGGAAGTCGGCCATCTCCTTCTCGCGAACACTTGGAGGCGGAGGCGGTGGCAGCATAGACAAATACGACGTCAAGTCGCCCGGTTTCATCGCGGTCTCCGGTACACCTGCAGGAGAAAAACCGCAGTCAGGTTCAGCCGGATTATTGCGACCTTCTTGTAAGGAAATCGGTAGGATAAAACCGCCGGTTTGATTTTTATCCCCTCCAGAGGCCGCGGTATGGATTTTAATCACTGGCCGCCTGAGCCGCTCAGGATCTATCCTCTTCAGCTTTTCTTTCCATAGCCGCTCGGTTTCCTTAGCTCGGCTTTTCAGTTGAGCCGTGGTCAGGAAAAAGCTGGCCGGCGGATTTAATATTATATTCGCCCCCTTCTTCCTTGACCGCGACTTGTAGAATTTAATAATTCGCCTAACGTCCCGGTGTTTACCTTGCAGTAATGGATGTGTGGTCTCCACCGGCTTATTGGCGATTAGTTTCTTCATCTCCTCCATCTTCTCGCGGAGCTTCAGTTTCTCGGCTCCTTCAGAAGCCGCGGAAGCCGGTTCGCCAGGCTTCTCCCCAATAACCTGGATGTCCGGGCGGTCAACCTCCTCAGAGGCCGCTGGTGTCGACAACAGCGCGTCTTGCCGCTGGAGGGTCTCCATGCCCTTCAGGAGCTCGCTGAGCGAGTCGCTAACCGCGGGCGTATTCTCCAGTTCGCTCGGCTTGTGATCCGGTGTAGCCGGGTCCTCGGGAACCTCCTTCTCGTGCGGCCTGTGTTGAAGACTGCCCGCTCCGGTCTTTTCAGAGATATTCTGGTTTCTGGCATGCAGCTTCCTCATTTTCTTCTTCATCCTTTCTTCAAGGGTTTCGCTCCTTTCTTTCCGCCGTTTCAGGGAGCCGGACACCTTTTCGGTCCGCTTGCCCTGTTCAGCAACAGTCCGCTCGGGTTCCTGTGCCTTCTCCGGCTCGTCATCCACAACGATTAAGTCGACCTTGCTCGGCAATTCGGACGGTTTCCCAGACTCAACACTCTTCTCCTCCGTCCCACCGATCTTTAGGAGTGGTTCTCCTGATGGAGAGAAAGTCACGTCAAAGGATTTGGCAGTTCCGGTTTGCACTGGAGCAGCTTTCGAAACCGCTTTGGGATCGGCTGCGGCCTGCGATGGTCCGCCGACGATCTCTGTCGGCCTCCTTTCAGCTCCAGAAGCCGCTGATGTCTCCGGCTTCCCAGTCTTCTTGGCAGTCTGACGGGCAGAATCATTCGAGTTCTCACTCCGGCTCTGCTTCGCTTCTGGCGGTTTCTTGTTGCGAGCTAGCATTGATGACATCACATCCATCGCTAGAGAAATCGCGTCGGCTTGCAAAATTCTAACCGCAAGTGGCGAGTAGCGACCCGTGCTTGGCAGGAATCCTGAAGAATGTCAAGGGTCAGGGGATTTTATAGACAACGATGAAGCAGTCGCGGTCTCCGGCTTAGTTCTATATTTTCGAAGTTTTTTGGAAACTTAAAAATGTGCGGGGATTATGATAAGCCCGGAATCCACGACCTGCCCGCGCAGTTTTCCAGACCGGGCGGTCTGCATATTCAAGCCGCCAAACCCCCCAAGCCGGGCGGTCTCCATGTCAGGCCGCTGCCAGCACCGACCCTGCTCAGCGACGAGGCCCAAGGACCCAGCTGTCAGCTCGCCAGGAGGAATCCGCCAGGCCGTGCGGCTTCCCTCCTTTCTTGTTTCTTTCTCTTTTGCTTCCCCTCACCTCTGCCCGGTTCTCCTGTACCCCGGGCAGCCGGTAATTTTAGCCCTGCCCGTTTGGGCAGGCCCCCGAGCCTATAAATAGGGGGAGGGTGCACTCCCCAAGACCACCATGACTGGGATCCAGGAGCTCGCCTGTTACGAGCTGCGGTCTCAAGTCTAGTGTATTGCGGCTTGTAGCCCGACCGACTTCTTCTTTTGCTTGTTGTAACTGTCTCATTTTGAAGTAAAGGAAAGCCCGCCGCAAGAGTGGCATTTAAGCCGCGGCGGGCGAACTCTGCTGTTGCCGCTGCCAGTGGCCCCCTCCTCTTTTCTGCCCTTTAGCCGCGACCGCTAGTAACCGATTAGTCGACAGTCTCCTCCTTTCCTTCCCTATTCCCCGGTGTTCGAACCGTTAGCTGGTGGTGACCGACTCCCTGTCCGTTTTCGTGCATCAACAGTGATGAGTTTAGAGTTTAGTTCGACGAACTCTGAGCTCAGCTATTCAACAATTGTGAAGCTAAGACGTTGATTGAGTGAGTTACACTCAACGCCTGTGGACTTAGCGACTTTTCAGCTCATTTCTCTTTATGCTTTGACTGTATTAGCCTGACTCACAGCCTTTTGCTGTATGACATTGAGTGAGTTGACTTCACTCAACGCCTGTGGACTTAGCCACATTCTAAGCTTGCCACTTCATGGCTTTGACTGAATAGGCTTTACTCAGTGCTATAAGTCATCTGGCGTTGAGTGAATGACACTCACTCAACTCCTGTGGACTTAGACAGATTCCTATCTTCCCACATCTTAGCTAAGAGTTTACCTGATTTAGCCACTTAGGCTATCTGTCCCATCATTATTACTAGACATTCAATACATTTTTATGTATATCATTGACAATATTGACTTCACTCAAATCTGGGACATTGAGGGCAATGAAACCAACACCTATACAGTAGGAAGTGTCGTACTCCATTGTCTTGGTTGGAGACGGGCGGGTCAAAGCTGTATAAGTGGAAGGAAGTCGATGATGTGACTTCAGTTGTGCGAACAATCAGTGAGCGGTTGCTGGCTGCTTAGGATAGACAGGCTAAGTATTATAATGCCAAACATAGGAACGTCGAGTTCGCCATTGGTGATTATGTATATTTGAAGTTTAAGCCTTTCAAGGGTGTCTTAAGGGTATGACGCTTGAAGAAGCTGAGTCTGAGATATCTTGGACCGTTTGAGATACTGGAGAGAATTAGCAAAGCAGTTTACCAGTTGAAGTTATCGACAGAATTAAGTGGTCTACATGACGTATTCCACATATCGGTGTTGCACAAGGCAGTGCAAGAGCCTCCACAAGTGATTGCTTCAGATAAAGTACTTGTTGATAGTGGCTTGACAATGAATGTAATGATCCGGGTTTAGGCCCACTGGGCCGCCCCACGGCGTCGCCGACCTACCAGCAGCCTGGGTTTAGAGCTTAGAGGCCCACCGCACCCTTGCCTGGGCCGGCGGCTTGTCTCTCCCCACGGCACCACTGGTAGTAAGCCTAAACATCAAGGCCTGCAGGCCCATTGCACCCCAACCAAATCTCTGTGCCTGTTTATCAGCAACGGTAGGTTGTTGCCACGGAGTCTCGAACCCGCAACCTTGATAAGAAAGTCTTATTACCACTCCTCATCACCAACTGAGCTGCAGCTCAGTTGGTGATGAGGAGTGGTAATAAGACTCTCTTATCAATGTTGCGGGTTCGAGACCCCGTGACAACAACCTATCGTTTGTGATAAACATGCACGGAGATTTGGTTGGGGTGCAATGGGCCTGCAGGCCTTGATGTCTAGGCTTACTACCAATGGTGCCGTGGGGCTAGGCAAGCCGCCGGCCCAGGCAAGGGTGCGGTGGGACTCTTAGCTCTAAACCCGGGCTGCTGGTAGGCCAGCGAAGCCGGGGGGCGCCCCAGTGGGCCTAAACCCTGGTCGTTACAAAAAAAGTGCACTTTTATATAACGACCCGGCCCACGGCACGCTCGCCGACCCCAAGCGACGTTACAGGGCTGCAGCCCGTGCCACCCAAACCCATCTCCGGCCTGTTTCTCAGCACGGAGAGTTTTTGAGAATGCCAGGTTTCGAACCCACCACCTCCTTAACAAGGCACCTTCAACAGCCCTCATCACCAACTGAGCCGCAGCTCAGTTGGTGATGAGGAGTGGTAATAAGACTCTTATCAAGGTTGCGGGTTCGAGACCCCGTGGAAACAACCTACCGTTGTTGATAAACAGACGCAGAGATTTGGTTGGGGTGCAATGGGCCTGCAGGCCTTGATGTTTAGGCTTACTACCAGTGGTGCCGTGGGGCGAGACAAGCCTGGGTTTAGAGCTCAGAGGCCCACCACACCCTTGCCTGGGCCGACAGCTTATCTCTCCCCACGGCACCACTGGTAGTAAGCCTAAACATCAACGCCTGCAGGCACATTGCACCCCAACCAAATCTCCGCGCCTGTTTATCAGCAACGGTATGTTGTTGCCACGGGGTCTCGAACCCTCAACCTTGATAAGAGAGTCTTATTACCACTCCTCATCACCACCGCACCTTTGCCTTGATAAGAGAGTCTTGATTAGAGCTCAGTTGGTGATGAGGAGTGGTAATAAGACTCTCATATCAAGGTTGCGGGTTCTAGACCCCGTGGCAACAACCTACCATTGCTGATAAACAGGCACAGAGATTTGGTTGGGGTGCAATGGGCCTGCAGGCCTTGATGTTTAGGCTTACTACTAGTGGTGCCGAGGGACGAGACAAGCCGCCGGCCCAGGCAAGGGTGCGGTGGGCCTCTGAGCTCTAAACCCGGGCTGCTGGTAGGCCGACGATACCGTGGGGCGGCCCAGTGGGCCTAAACCCGGGTCGTTACAAAAAAGTGCTCAGAGGCCCACCGCACCCTAGTTCCACTAAGATGTATAAGGATCTAAAGCAAATTGTTTGGTGGTCAGGGATGAAGAGTGATATCGTGAAGTTTGTATCAGAATGTTATACGTGTCAGCACGTGAAGGATGATTATAAAAGGCCTGGTGGTAATTGACACCGCTTGATATTCCAAGTTGGAAATGAGAGAGTATTTCAATGGATTTCATCACCGGTCTACCAAAATCTCCCCGTGGGCACGACTCTGTTTGGGTGATCGTCGACAGATTGACAAAGTATGCTCACTTTGTTCCATTTAAGATTGGGTATTCGATGAAAAAGATAGCTGAGCTATATCTTGAAGAGGTCATCAGGTTACATGGAGTGCCTGTTAGCATTGTATCAGATCGTGGAAGATATGATCAGGTGTTATATTTTGGATCATGGTGGTGCTTGGGATGAGCGTCTCAGACTCATGGAGTTTGCATACAATAATAATTATCAAGAGAGTCTACAGATGGCCCCGTTTGAGGCCTTATATGGGAGACGTTGTAGAACTCCTTTGTTTTGGGCTGAAGTTGGTGAAAGACTGTTGCTAGGTCCGGAAGCCCTTAAAGAGATGAATTGTGTCGTGAATCATATTCGAGAAAAGCTCCGTGTGGCTCAAGAGTGCTATGAGAAGTATGCCAATCAACGAAGGGTTGATCTGGAGTTTGCCGTTAGAGACTTGGTTTTTCTGAAGGTTTCTCCGAAGTCTGGCGTTAAAAGGTTTGGAAGGAACCACAAGTTAGACCCCCGGTATGTGGGACCTTTCCAGATTCTTTAGCGCATCGGAGTGTCAGCTTATAGGCTAGAGTTGCCTGCAACCTTCCCTGGTGTCCATGATGTGTTCCATGTGAGCCAATTGCGGAAGTGTGTTCGTAATGAGCGTCAAATCCTCGACTCGATACCCCAGATTCAGCCCAACCTTACGTATATGGAAGAACCTATTCATATTTTGGATTCTCAAGAGCGCGTGTTGCGGAGAAAGACCATCCCTATGGTCAAGATTCTTTGGATAAATCAAGACGTTGAGAGCGCGACGTGTGAATTAGAATCAGCGATGAGGGAATCTCATCCGCACCTCTTCTCTTAGTTTCAGGTATGTTGTTATGTTTTCTGTTATGTTTGATTTTATCGTTTTGTTTTGGTTTTGGAGTTGTGTTAAGTTTCGGGATGAAACTTATTTTTAGGGGGAGTGACTGTAATGCCCCCGATTTTTCGATGATTTTATTTGAATGGGCAACGTCATATTTATGATGTCGTGGCGTTACTTTTAACGTCAAGTTGACGGCGCAATGCCGTTAAGGCATTTTCGCGTCCGTGCGGTCGAGTCGGCCGAAATCTTGTTGTAATGAAAAAAAATTTTGCTTTTCGAATTTAAGTTATGTAATTTTGGGCTTGCTCGTCAAGTTTCATCGCAATCCGAGCATTTTTGGAGTCTCGGCGCGCGATTGAAGTTTTGGATTGTTTATGTTCGCCGTATACTTTGAAGATTAATATCTCGGGAATGGCTCGTCGGATTTTGGTTTTGACTTTGCCGTTGTGTTCGTAGCGTCAGTGTTCGTCTACGGTGTGAGTTTCGTTCAATTCGGCGCGCGTTTGAGCCTCCGTTTTGAACTTGCGTTTTCTTATTCAAAAAAATATAAATATGATTATTTTAATATTAAAGTACTATTCAAAAATGTCTTTTACGATTCATTCATATAGTTTGATCAAAATGGTATATTTGCAAAAAAATGGTTTTTCCTGCAATTGTACTCGAGTGATTTCTGCATGTACTCGAGTGGGGCCTTCTGTTACTCGAGTAGTTCATTATTGTTTACATTCGGATGCCTTTTTGAGGGTCAAAACTATGTCGTACGGAATAATGGTCAACATGAAATTTGTTCATCTCGACGAGATCTACAACTTTCATGTTGGACACTTTTTGATTTGGAATCATCTTAGATCTCTATTTTGGGTTTCTGTGAAACCGCTCGAAATAACCCGTTTTTTGACAAAACTTTTATAAACATTATATATATATATTCTTAAACTTAGGTTTCAGAACCGAACTTCATCTTCTCCGTTATTTTTCTCCCGAACTAGAGCAGCGAGCGAGAGAGAGAGAGAGAGAGAGATTTCTTTTCCGTGAACCTTCCGGTGGCCGCCGACGGTGCTCCGGTGCTCAAATCTTCTACCGAATATAGATCCGGAAAGCTCTCGCCGAGAGCTATGCCATCGTGGTAATATCTCTCCCATTTCTTGAGATTTATCGTTAGGGTTTTTTGGCCCTAACCTCTTTTTTGGCCGTTCTTGTTCAGATTTTAACTCCTCCCGCATCCTTTTGCCCCGATCTACGACGTGGAGTGATTCAGAGGACTTTTCCGGTAAAACTAAGGCAAGTGGTGGTTTCCCATCGTTTCTCCTTGTCCGATTTGATGGTAACGGCTATGTTTTCATGTTCTTTAAAATTTTCTACACTTGTCCTTCCAAATTATTGTATGATTAACCTTCTCAATGATCACATGATGTTGTAATGTTTTGTCATAATGAACTCAATTTTTTGTCTGGATATGTTTGATCATTCTTGATGTGTCTTATTGATGGTTTAAACGCCCTATTTTTCGTTATTGATCGTATTAGAGTTTAATTAGATTTGTAAATCGTTTCTAAGGGTTGATCAACCATGTATTATATCTAGTATGTCAAGTAGAATCTGACGAGTCAAATTTCGAGATATGTGGTGTTTTCTTGGTGGTTTTCTTGATTGCGGGAGTTAGTGGACGATTCCACCTCCGCAGTGTTAGTTTCCTTCATTAGTTCCCTGTGGAAGTCTACCTAGTTTTTGGGTGTCTGCGGTGTATAGTGGAGAGTATGAGACTCCCTCGCAGTTAGACGGATTTTATATTCATGTGGGTGTGCCCAAGAGTGACCACATCGCCCGTGTTTTTGGGTGGTGTGTCCACGAGTGACCACCTCGCCCGTGTTTTTGGGTAAAGTCGACCACAGGTGCCTAATAAAGGTTTTGTATTTCTTCCTTACGAATTATTCGTGTTGTCACCTTATAGCCTCATGCGTCTGGTGTACTATTGTTGTACGTGACGAATCACGTAAGAGTTCTTTTTCATGATGATGACTTGTTCCTCTTTTTGTACTTTATTTCAGTACTGTTGGTCTTGGGTTGGTACCCCTTTGACCTTTGTTTATTTGGGCTTATTAATTTCTGCCACCATTTGTTCCTTCTTGCTGAGGTGTTCTGTTTTTGGAATGCCTCAAGTCCAGAGTTATAGTAGATAGCAGAGCTAGTTTTGGGGTTTCTGGGCGGCAGTGTTGGCCGTGGTTGTTATCTCGTCTCAGCGAGGTAGATTGTTGTTTATTTAGTTAATAGTTCAGACTTACTTTTCTATAAGTGGATTCGTGTCAGTTGTTGGCGCCCGCAGAATTGTTATTTGTTTGGTACTTGCTAGATGCTTATTTCTCTATATGTGGATGTTGACCACTTGCTCTCTGGGAGGATTTATGATAGGAATGCATGTTAGATATTTTTAAGAATAAAAATCTATTACTATTACTTCATGCACTGCATAATTTAAAAACTCTAACTTGTTATGTTTAGCGACCGTAAAAGTTATCTTTACTACTATTATAAATTTAGAGTCTTGCATAGCATGAGTTGTCCTTTGTGGATGTTTATACTCATGTAGGATGTTGGAGTCAATCTAAACAAGTATTTTTCCGCAGCGTATAACTATATTTTGATTCGTGGACTAAGTGAGCCACTAAGCCGAGGGATACGGCTAACTATTGCACTTAGCTGATTTTCCTTAAAATAACTGAAAGAATCTTTCCTTCATGTTTAAGTAGGTGTCTGCCTGAGCGTCCGCAATTATCCCTTGCTGACGTGCCATCATGACGCACATTTTCCCTTACTCTGATAAGTTATATTATGCGGTGAAAATGCGGGTTGTGACAATGAAGGTTAGGCCCATTCGAATTAAAGATGTAGAAGTCAAGCGACTTCGTAACAAAGAGATCAGGATGGTCAAGGTCTGGTGGGACAACTGTGGACGAGAGGAGCTTACATGGGAGCGGGTGCAGACCATGAAGTCGGAGTTTCTCGAGTTGTTTGTTAAAGGTACACAGTTTAATGTTGATGTAATTCTTTAGTTTTTGCGTAACTTAATTTCAGGATGAAATTCTTTAAGTGGTGGAGATTTGTAACGCCCTAATTTTCGTAAAGCAGGAAATGGTGTTCAGGAGGTTATCGCCCAGCGGTAACAAGTTACCGCGCGGCGGTAGCTCTAGTGATAGCGTGAAGAGCGCTGATTCAACTCAACACTAAGCTTACTGCGTGGCGGTAGTGCTACCCCGTGGCGTTAGCTAGGGTATTAATTTGTCAGAGCTCTCAGGAAGTTATCATCCGGCAACAGTGATACCACAGACAATAGTTATGTCGATTTAATTGACAAAACTCTCGGGATCCTACTGCGTGGCGGTAGTCGATAGCGCTTGGCGATAGCAGCGGGTGTCGTGTCATAACCGACGATGGCTGTCGCACGACGTTAGCATCCTATTGCGCGACGATAGTGAAACTATAACGACGTGTCTACGTGGCGGCCTGGGATTAGCTGGCCTGGGTGGGTACAAGCGAAACGAGGAGGTACCGCGTGGCGGTAGCTCGGTTTATAATGTTGGTTCGACCATTCCTCTTCATTATTATGGAGTTTGACTTTTTGGCCTAAGTTCTGTAGGAGTAGCAACACCGAAAAGGAGTGTTTTCGCCGTCGTTCGAGGTTCAGAGCTCGGATTCGCATGGCGAGTTCGGATTTGGGGAGGCAAGGTCAAAGCAGTCATTTTCAACCGTCTAGATTTCTCCCACGGTGCCAAAGAGGACATCAAGGGTAACGATCCTCTTCCTTGGACATGTGAAGTCCTTCGTTTTGGCATTTTATGGTAGATGCCCCCACGAATATGTGGTGGTGGTTCTCCTGACGGGTAGATCTGTGTATCCCCGTGGTGTTGCATTTAAATCCAGAATCGAAGTACGGAATAGGCATGTTGTGTGAAACCCATCCGGACGGGTTGGTCTGGATTGGTGATGATTATATGTTTTGTATGTCGGAGAAGACTCTGTATTAAGAGTATGGATTTCAGATTCGCAGGGTGTGCAGGTTACTGCTGTGAGAGTACCGGGGAAGTCCCTAGGAAAACACCCGAAAAGGGGAAGAAATGATAGTCTGTCCCCTACTGCGCAGCGGTAGTACTACCACCGATGATAGTTCCCTGTGAGTTATGTTTGTTTGTGAGCCCCATCTCTGGGAGACTTGGGGCCGATGTATGATTAACTGCGTGTTGTAGTGCCCAGTTTGATAAGGCCAGCGAGCCAAACGGGAAAAGGGATGCTGACCCGCGTCTTGTCGATTATCCTTGATTGCTTCGTATTTCAGAAATGACATGGCAAGTTGAGCCACGGGAAAAGGCAAAACTGTACCTGCGTTGTGTCAATCTTGACTTGATTGCCTAAAGTAATTGGCTTTCGTAGATGGCATAATGAGAGTCTTAGGACCCATGGTCGAAAAGACTAGAATGTTCAAAGTGACCGTCAAGTCAAGGAGCTCTGAACGGTGGTGGTACCCGGGAAGTCCGGTACACCGATAATGTGCCCTGAGTGCACGGTCTATTTGGTCGGTTGTGCCAACGCCTATGACGAATGGTTCTTAAGTTGCACGTTAAGAATGTCATATTTTGTTTAAGCTAATGACTGTAGGGAAGGAGCACCGCCACCCCGGGTGAGGGGTAAGGTCATTATAATTTGGTCAGCTAATGTTGATCGTTGCTCTTGTTTGCCACCGTTTCAATGGGATGTTGATTGCAGGTACGACGGTGTTAAGTGGCAAATAGCAGGCTAGATCCCCGGATAGCTATGTCGGCACTCGAAGGCCAAAGCGAATAGATAGTGTTTACTTTACAGTTCATGTGTGGCCGGCCTGCGTGTCGATGTTTGTAAAACATTAACTCTTGAGTAAACCTTGTAAGGCCTTAAGACCATGTTATTACTTTTGTGTATTTTCAGTACTTATTCCTATGTTTGGATTTAGTGGACATTCATGTTGCTTGTGGGTTCTATTTATAACCATAAAACTACTTCCACTAGAATGTACTCTGTGTTAGGAGACGTTGGATGACAGTTTCAATTAGTAACTCCTTGGTCTGTCTGTAGTATATGACGTCGGGACCCGGCCAGACCTATTGTTATATGCTATGCGATGGATAGGGCTGTTACATGAACCATGAAGATGTCTTTATCAATTTTCCCATAAAGAAAAACATTCTTTATGTCCAGCTGCCACATCTTCTAGCCTTGGCAAGCCGCCAAAGCCATCACCACCCGAACTGAGGTCATCTTTGTCACAGAACTAAATATCTTTTCATAGTCTTCTCTGTACTGTTGAGAAAATCCTCGAGCAACAAGGCGAGCCTTGTACCACTCGATGCTCCCATCCGCCTTCTTCTTCAGCTTATATACCCACTTGCATGTTACAGAAGTAACGCCTTCGACCATAGGCACAAGGTCCCATGTCTAAGTTTTCCCGAGGGAAGCCATCTCCTCATCCATGACGTTATCCGACTCCTTGACTCCAGTGGCATCTTCAAAGTTAGAAAGCTCTCGCTCATCCAGAGGGCCTGTAAAGAAACAAGAGACCAAAGTCACCATGTTTCCTTCGCAATAACGAGCTGGTGGTTTGATGGTACTCTTCAATCTCCGAAGAGAATGAACCTTGCTAACCACCTCCACTACTTCTTCTGAATCAGCACTGTTCCTAGGCACACTAGGAACATCGCTCCCCCTGATTCCTAAACCAGAAGCCTCCTCCCTAGATCTAGAAACACCTGGAGCCACTAGTGACACAGGCAGCTCCACCAGAAGATCCTTAGCAACCTCCTCCTACCCTCCATCCAATCTGCTTTCCTGCAGCTCCACAGAGGAGCCACCTTCATATGATGTCAGCTCGTCGAAGACCACATCTATCGAGACAACGAACCGCTTCATCACTGGATCCATACACTTTCATCCCATCTTCCCCTCATCATAGCCTATGAAGATAAGCTTCTTCGTCTCACATCCAGCTTTATCCTGAGAGCATCTGGGGCGTGTGCGTAGTAGGTAGATCCAAACACCCAAAGGTGTTCAACACTGGGCTTCTCCTTAAGCATCATCACATAAGGAGACTTCATGTTGATCGGACACAGAGGCATCTGATTGATGACATAGGTAGCATAAGCCATTCCTTCCGCCCCGAAGGACCTTGGAACGCCTTTGGCATAAAGCCAACACTTGTAGGTCTTCGTCAGATGATGGATTTTCTGCTCTGCTGCTCCATTTTGTTGTGGAGTATAAGCACATGTGAGCTCCCTTTGGATGTCGTGCTTCCTGCAGAAGTTAGAGAACTCATATGAAATGAACTCACCTGCATTGTCTGTTCTCAACTTCTTGACTCGCAAGCCAAGCCGACCCTCCACCAGCTCCTTGAACTCCACAAACAAACGAAACGTCTCCAACTTCTCCTTCATGAAATATACCCAAGTGTACCTCGAGTAGTCATCAACCAATACTAGCATGTACTTGCTGCCTCCAAGACTGACAGTGACAGTTGGCCCCATCAGATCCCCATGAATACACTCCAATGGTGCTTTACTTCAAGACTGCAACTTTTCAAATGGAAGGCGATGAACCTTACAATATTGACATCCTGCGCAGACATGATCGTCGTCTAAGGATGACAACTTAGGCAAGCCTTTGACAAGGCATTCACTTCCATAGCTTTCAGCTTGTCCATCCCAACGTAACCCAGCCGCTCATGCCAGATAGCAACACTATCATTGTCCCTCATTCGATCAACATAGAAACTTGTTGATAGAACAAACAAGCCCATTACCCTTCTCCCTACATGAGCAACATCATCCTTAACTGCTGACATATTTCGGAGAAACTTCACTTCTATTGAACCGAACAGAACGTGAAAACCTACGTCTACTGCATTGGTCACTGAGAAGATATTCCTCTTCATGCCTGGTACGTGATACACACTCCTCAAGGTGAGTGGACCATTATCACTACCTAAAGGAACAACACCCTCCTTCTCTACTGCATGAATAGTATCATCATCAGTTATGACTACTTCATTACCTGAGAATGTTCACAGAGAATAAAACTTTGACTCGTCCCTGGTGAGGTGATGACCACACCCAGAGTCCACTATCCAGTCATCTTTGTAGTCGACGGAGTACAATGCACGAACACACATGCCCGTCATGAATGCAATTCCCCATCGGGCTTCTTCAGTACTGGAACCAGCCTCCTTTTTGTCTACAGCATGACCAGGCTGCATCTTGACCTTACAGTCCTTCTTGAAGTGACCTGGCTGGTTACACTTGTAGCACTTAAGCCAATCCTTCTTCTTCTTCCAGTCACGCTTATGAGCAACACTCATCTCTTGTTGATAAGAAGTTGAAGGACCATCACCAACATCAGTCTTCTTTTTCTTCTCCCATCTCTTCTTCTTCTTTAAGAAGAGCACCTTACAACCTCCTTCAGAGATAGTGACTCCAGCCATCTGTCTAGCCAAACTCTCCTGCGAAGCCAGCAGGTTCTCCAGCTCCAGCCTAGATGGATTAGTGGCCCAGCCTTGAACAAAAGTGACAAAGGCTACATATTCCTTCCGCATCCCACGAATTATGTGCCTCTTCAGGTTTGCTTCCGAGATAGGCTCATCGGGGCCCAATGCTGAAATCTCAGCGCGTAAGTTCTTCATTTTCAGGAAGAACGTCGAGATGGGTAGATATCCTTAAGTTGCTCTTGCCAACTCATTTTCCAGGAATTGTTACCTTGCTACATTCTTTCTATTGAACAGCCCATCGAGGGAAGTATAAATCTCCGCAACAGACCGACATCAGATGATGTGGTCAAAGAGTTAAGACGAGATAGCCCGCTTGAGAACAAACTCCGCTTTTGCGTCTATCTTCCTCCAAGCTCTCACAACATCAACATTTCCAGTAGCAACAACCACATCTTGTCTGTCATTTCCGCAGACGACCTCCCACAAGTCCTCGCCTAAAAGAAAGCTTTCCACACATGACTTCCACTTCTTGAAGTTAGTCGATGTAAGGAGCTTAATTCCAAGACCTCTTGTCATTCCACCTTCCATTGCACTAAACGTGGAATACTCAGACTCCTAGAAGCAATAAAGCAAGCTGACGGTTGATCACTGATCAACCTCTGTTCCCTCTGATACCATGTAAAAATTTGTGATTCGCAGAAAACGGGAAACAGGCGCGGGAACACTAAACCAATTCGAGCCCAAGTAAACCATAAGCCAATAGAAGAGCAAGAATCTTATACTATCATAAAATCTTTACAAGGCGAGACATACATGGTTAGACATGATTCGCCAATGTATCTGATGGAAGCAGAAAAAAATTACAAGGCGAAGAACAAGCTACGCGGTCTCAAGAAGAAGCCGCCGACTCTATCGAGCTACCTAGGGAGTCCGCTGAAGCCGCCTAGTCACAAGACCGCAACCAAGCCACGCAGACAACCTATTTTTCCAATGCCAAAAAGAACTCTGTCTGCTGAACTGCAAGCTGACTAACCACGAGATCGCCTAGCCGCTAGATCATGTGAACTACAGCTGCTGAACTTAACCAGTCGCCATACCAGATTGCTTATTTAACTGGGAAACAAGTGGCAGAAGAGAAGACCGCCTGGTCGTAATCCACGACCTACTGCTAACCACTGGTTGCAAACTGCAGAGTCTGCGTTGTCCCTGACTGAAGTCAGAATCAAGTCTCTAGTTCTCAGGGTTGTACGCACAACCTACATAGCACAAAACGGTCAAGCACTTCAAAAAGCACGGATAGAAAACCCTATCCGCAATAACTTCCAAAGTCCACTTACTGTTTACTCGGTGTGTCCTTGATGTGACAGGGGGTCCTTTTATAGGCACGGAGAGGAGTGTGGTCACTGCCCTAGATGATAGGAAGACTGCCCTATCTCATAGCAAGAACAGAGTGTATTCGCTAAGCTGCGGACACAATATCAGTTTGCCGTGATAAGAACAGATAGCCAGTTCGCCGAGGTCGCACCACCCCAGCAAGATACCCAGCCAGACCGCCTAACCACCAAAGCAAAACTTGATCGCCATTCAGGCGGACTCTGCGGATACAACCCTATTCCTCACTCCTGCGGTCATCGCTCCAGTCCGCACTCCCCGAGCTCAGAACCAAAGCACAACTGACTGCTGGCGAGCTCGGCGGACAAAGAACCAGACCGCGGGAATTGCGCGACCTACCGGACTAAGCCACCCTGGACTTGGTGCAGATCCATACCAAGTCCACACCACCAGCCAACCCTGGTACAAAAATAGCATCAACTGATACATAGATCAGTCCACATAAAGCCAGCGGACACAACAACCAGTCTGCACAAACTGGCAAACTAAGTGGATAACCGTCCTATCCTCCCGATTACCCTAGGGAACATACCTCCAGCCACTTCAAGCCGACCTGACAGGTCGCCACCCTCTGTCCACACAGATCGCGCAGACTGTCACAACCCGCATTTTCTCAACAAATAATATTATATCAGAGCAAGAGAAAACACGTCCTGTGATGTCACACCATGCAGGGGATAACTATGGAGGCTCAGGCAAAAACCTACTCCTGACATTTATCATAAAATTCTCAAGTTTATCTTGAAAAAAGATATATTTTTAGTTAGGCTTTAACGGCCGTATCGCTCGGCTTAGTGGATCAACTAGTCCATGAATAAAAAAAAATATACACTGCGGAAAATACTTTACTTAGTTCAATTATTATCCTACATGAGTAGAGACATCCAGAAGGACAACTCATGATATGCATACTTCTAGATTTAGTATAAGTATGAAAAGAGCTTTTACGTTCGTTAAAATATAGTGTTATTTGAGTTAAAAGATGCCATGAGTATGAGAATAATATAATTATAATTTTTATAACTTGAAAATAACTACATGCAATCCTAACATAAAATCTTCATAGAGAGCAAGTAAAACCAACAAATTAACTAGAAAGTGACTTAGCAGCTAGCAAGTAACTTAACATTCTACCAAATCTCCAGTGGGCGTCAACAACCTGACACAAATCCACCCAAAAGCATGTATGTCTGAACTAAAGAAAAAAAAAACAACAAAACTACCTCACAACGGTGAGGAACAGAAAACTGTAACAGCTGCAGAACACCAGCAACTACCAACTCTAGCTGCTTGATCGGCTACTGCTCCGAGCCTGAGGCATTCAAAAGAAAAGAATACCTCAGTAAGAATATACAAGTGGCGATCAAAGATCATTAGTAACAATAATCAAACGAAAACAAAAGGCTTACCAACCCAAATACCAGAAAAGCTATCAAACTGTAGCAAATGAGTCATAACATAATAGACAAGGAATTAAGAATTCTCAGACAGTGTAATAAGAGAATTTTCACCAAGTGCGGAATGAAGCCATGCTTCAATAAGATCTACAGGTGTAAGAATAATAACATGTATCTATGTAATAAGAAGAAAGAGACTAAATAGGTCTAAACATGTGAATCATTAACACTTGACAAATACGGTACTGAGTTGGTGACACATTGTCCAACACGAACCATCAGACCAAACATCTCATGAAGGCACTGTGGTGGTGTCCACTTTGTCAAACACAACCCAACAGTCCAAACATCTAAAAAAGGTATTATGGTGGTGGTCACAATGTCCAACACAACCCAACAGTCCAAACAAAAATCACCAACCACCATATGCAATGATTCATGAACCGACATCAAGTTGGTGGTCCTTTATCCACTTCCAACCTAGCAACAACCATACATCCAAAATACTGATAAATCCCATGCATAACATCAAAATTTCCCCAACGACGAGGAGGAAGTAAAATAAAAAATTCACCTTAAGACCAATACTCGACGAATTGACTTCATTCGGCGAGAAAGAATCCTAAGTCCACCCCGATTCGTTGAATATACTCGATGAATACAGGATATACTCGTCGAATTGTACTAACACTAAATCTAGCGATACTCGATGAATTTAAGTCCGACTCGATGAAATTGACTTCACTCGATGCCAAAGTAAAACCACTCGACACCAAAGGCTAATCACTCGATGTCAAAGGCTAACCACTTGACGCTAAAGGTATATTCACTCAACGCACTCGACGCCAAAGGCTAATCACTCGACGAATTTGACTTCAAGCCAGTTTCACTTGACGAACTCGACGCCAAAGGTATATTCACTCGACGCACTCGACGCACTCGACGCCAAAGGTATATTCACTCGACGCACTCAATGCTAAAGGTATATTCACTCAACACACTCGACGCCAAAGGCTAATCACTTGACGAATTTGACTTTAAGCCAGTTTCACTCTACGAACTCGACGCCAAAGGTATATTCACTTGACGCACTCGACGCACTCGACGCACTCGATGCCAAAGGTGTATTCACTCAACGCACTCGACACCAAAGCCTAATCACTAGATGAATTTGACATCAAACAAGTTTCACTTGACGAACTCGATGCCAAGGTTGACCTAATACTAATTTTTGACGAATACTCATAGGTTGACTTACCCATACTCGACGAAATTCACACAGTCGATCTCCTTTATTACCCGTCGGACTTCGACCTAGCCGAACCCTACACTACTCCTATATCCTAAGGAGGAAGATAAAGAGGAAAGAAAGGTAATACGAATAAGAACCTTAGCAAGGGGAAATAATTCACCACTTGCATCAAATCTTCTAAAATCCGGCCTCACGAGTGCTCCGCTTCAAGGATCAGCTGCAAGAACTGTAACTCCCCCGATTTTTCTGCGATTATTTAATTCTCGTTGGGCATTACGTTGACGCGTTTCCGGCATGTGCCGTTTGTTAGAGCATGGTCTTAGCTCTTTTGGTTGCTTGTTTGGTTATTGGTAGCCTTTTTGGCAAGATCTCCTAGCAAGCCGAGTCTGTTTTGGTGACCGGTGAGGCCTCTCGGGGGATGCTTGTGTTTTGGCTTCGGGTAGTGATAACCCGAGTTTTGATCGTCGAAAATTGATTTCGACCTCGCCGTTGCTCTCGTAGCATAGGTAAGTAGCTACGGTGTGAATTTCGTCGGATTCCGAGGTGGTTCGGTTTTTACGTCTTTTGATGTGTTGATAATAATAATGTAAAAGAATTAACTAATGAAGCTTGAATTGAATCCTGAGGAGGTAGGGCTGATTAGACGCGTCCATGCATTTATATATAAAGCCTTAGACAAAATCCAGGATTTTCTTCGTCTCCCTCCTTGAAGTTATAACCACTGCCTGTTAGGAGGAAGTAAAACCGCCAACCCTGTACCCTTCAGGCGCTGATTTTGGGAGCGTTAGTGGAGGAAATTCGATTCCAAAAGCGGATTTGGAGTGCTCTCGCCTAGACCTTCATTCCTACGGTAAGAGATTCAATTTTCGTGGTGTTTCCAGAGGACTCAGAATTTTTGGTTTGAACCTTTTCCGCCATTAAAACCTTAGATCATGTTTAGGTGCTGTTGCGGCTGGAGCCGAGAGAGAGAGGAAGAGCTGTGCAAGTTAATCTCTGGATTTGAGACAAGTGGTGTTCCTACCCTTGCCAAGTTTTCCTTCTCCTTTTCATGGTCAATTTACTGTAATCATTCAAGTTTTCCCTGAAATTATTATTTGCTCTATTTTCCTGTCAAAATTATGTGAAACATTAACCATAATGCCCCTTTAAGTTTTTGTTTGCATTCTCTCAAGTTCTAAAACTCATGTCTTTGGCTGGAGTGCTGTAACCTTGTTTGTTTTATCAAACTGTTTCCTGTTAATCATTCAAATGGTTCCCTGTTAAAACCTCTGTTTGGGTAGACATTAGCCTTTCAACCCTAGAATCCAATAACAGCGAGATTTCATACTTTTATTGCCAGTAATAGGCTGAATTAGGCTAAGAAGTTTGGTCGGGAAAGAAGTTGGAGGTACAGGTATACTGTACACTCAATGCATCAAGATCGACGGAAATCGTCGATCTGGGTTCGACGATTATCGTCGAGCTGAGCTCGACGACGAGCCTTAGTTCTGGATCTGACGAAAATCGTCGAATGGAGTTCGGAGATTTTTCCCATGACCTCTGTTCGACGAAGGGAAAATCGTCGAACGGCATTCGACGATATTTTCCCCGTGGTCTGTATTAGACTTTTTCCCTTGGCCTGCGTTTATCGGAAAATCGTCGAACGGAGTTCGATGATTTTTCCCGTGACCTTTGTTCGACGAAAGGGAAATCGTCGAACGACGTTCGACAATAATATTTCCGCGGCCTATAGTCTAAAATTCCCTGTGGTCTGTGTTTAACGGTAAATCGTCGAATGGAGTTTGACGATTCCCCGTGGCCTGTGTTCGACGAAAGGCAAATCGTCGAACAAAGTTCGACGATTGCCCGTGTCCTGTAATTCGACGAAAATCGTCGAGCTGCGTTCGACGATTTTACTGCGTTCGACGATTTTGTTCCAGCGCTCGACGAAAATCGTCGAGTTGCGTTCGACGATTCCTGTAGGCAGAATTTTTATTTCTTTTCAATTATCTTTCTTCCCGAGAGATTACCTCCTAGGGGAAATGTCTTGTCGGTCTTTCGTTCTTTCTTTATTTTGAGGGCCGAATCGTGGGTTATGGCAGGTAGTGGTGTTTTGACGCTCTAAAGGAGCGGGATGTTTTGTGTGCGAGCCGTGTCCGCCACTTTTTAGTCCCAGGTACGGGCTGGGCATTTGCTGTGGCCGCCACCCTTTTTATTCCAGGTACGGGCTGGATTTGTGGTGGTTTTGTGCCGATAGTGGAAATTTATGTTTTTATTGGAACTGTTTGTTTGGGGGACTGTTTTTGGTCACCAACTCAGGACCATTTCTGTTTACTACTGCCATTAACTCACAAATTAGGATTGTTAGGTGTTTCTTCCTGGTAGAATGCAGCATATGGTGGCAAGTTTTTCCTTGCCTTTTGCCTTGTAGCCACTGCAGGATTTGAGCAGAGCTTGGTGTTGTTGCTTGGTGTTTGGTGTACTTTTGGTTTACTCTAGACAGTGTTTGCTTTTTACTATCTTGTTTACTTACCCTCTTGTTCCATTGATATTTAATGTCATAGTTCAGATTTTCTTGTTTCGCTTGCTGTGGTGTTCTTTTCTTTTCTGAATGCCTCAGGTTCTGATTAGTAGCCGGGTGGGCGGCTAGATATGCTGTGATGTTGCTGGTGATTCCTTGAGTTGTAGGGATCTTTCTCTTACTTTTGTGAGATAGTTTTCCTATTTTTTCTTACAGACATACATGCTTGTCAGTGGGTTCGTGTCAGTTTGTTGGCGCCCTCTGGTAGTTTTACCTTATGATACTAAATATGTTTCTTTTACTCCTACATTTTCTGGAGATAGTCTACTTACTCTTGGAAAATTTTATGCTAGGTTGCTAGTTACTTTTAAACCTAAAACACTACTATATGTATATCTCATGATCAGCATGTTTTATAAACTCATACACTACTTCCCAAGTAACGTAAAAAAAACGTTTTCCTACTTATAATATGATATAAATTTAGTGTCTTGCATAGTATAAGCTGACCTCGGGGGTCACTTATGCACCCTCTTAGGATGTCAGAGAAATAAATAAAGTATTTTCCGCTGCGTATAAATATAGTTTTAAACTATGGACTAGATGATCCACTGAGCCGAGGGATACGACCTCTAAAATATATCTGATTTTCTAATCATTAAACTTATGAGATTTTCTTAGTCTAGTTGGATGGTGTTCGCCTAAGCGTCGACAGTTATCCCCTGCTCGATGTGGCATCACGACGCATGTTTTTCTCATACTCTGATACTCCTTGAATTCGGAGAAAAATGCGGGTTGTGACAAGAACTCTTAAGCAATGAATCCTGAAACTTTTTGGGGCAAATGAGAGTTAAGGTCAAAAACTCTAATGCCAAAAATCCACAAAACGGGGAAAACTTACCGCGCACGCATAGATCTCGGTGAGAGCTTTCTGAATCTACCCTCCGACAACGATCCCTAGCGCCAGAACTCCTACAGCCAGAGGCCGAAGGCTTCGTGATGTCCGTCATTTTCTTTCTTCCGCAATTCGGTCCGACAGTGAAAGTGAGGAGTTAGATCAGGAATACTCTAGAGGGGGGGGGGGGGGGGTGAGGGTGAATAGTGTATCTTTACAGAACTTTAAAACGTTTTGCTACAAATAAAATTTATGAATTAAACTATCTTAGGTTAAGAGAATCTACCACAGGTGCTGCAGAAAATAAACAAACACAAACACAGTTATCCTAACTAGCACAACCACAACAAGAAACAAAAGAAAAGAGCAACCAGACAACACAAGAAATTTATAGTGGTTCCCCAACCTGGGTACATCCACTCTTCTACCACCCTGGTAGGAATCAACTCAGATTTTTGATCAGGTGCCTGATACCAATGAGCTTTTGATCAGGTGCTCAAAAACCAAACCTCAAGTCCTTTGGTCAGGTGACTTGAAACCTGTAATAACTTTTGAACAGAGTTAAGAACCCTTTATATAGTGGGGGGATGAGTGATTGATTATGTCTTCTCTTTCTCAAAACAACTGAGAAGACTTTTATGGATTTGATGTTAGAAAAGGCTCCCCCCTAAGATATTGAATGGTTCAGGAAAGATGGATCTTTGCTTCAGGGTGATAGGCCTTCAAACTGTTGCTTTAACCAGATGAACTCCAGGAACTCCTTGACAGATAGAAGATTTGCTGTCCTTTGAAGAGTCCTGGCAGAAGACAGAAGAAGACTCTTGAGTTGGATGACTGTTCTTCTTCTTCTTCAGCTTGATGTTCTTGCTCTGGTTAGGGCTTCTTTTTTCTATATCAGCTTTCTATTTCTTTTTGTCTCAGAGTGCTGTCAAGAGAGATAGAGAGAGGCAGAAGATTCTTGATCCTTGATTAACAAACTAACTGTCTGTGTAAGAAAGAGATGGAAAATCCCTTTTTTGTATTTTCCATATTATCTTCCTTTCGAAATTTGAAATTCTTCTGCATTCATTGCTGATGGCCTGGAGAATATTTTGCATTGAATGATTTCCCCAACTGTCCCATTGAAAAACGACAACCAATAATCCTGATGAAGACCGTAATTAATGCTTGCTTCTAATGGTAATATTCAGAGAATATTTTAACATTGATTACTCAGGAATTCTTATCATAGAATAAGGACAGATGGATGAAAATAACTAAGTCTGGTTCTTCACAGAATTCGTCGATCTGGGTCCAAAGTTCGTCGAGCTGTGAAGTCAAGTTCGTCGACCAGATAATGGTTGTTCGTCGAGCTGAGATCCAAGATCGTCGACCGTAGAACAGACAACTGCTTTCTCCAGAACCTTGCCAATTCTGTGCATGAAGTTCGTCGAGCTGATAATCTAAGTTCGTCGACCGGAGTTAAGCAAAGTGCCTATAGACTTAGAATATTCTAGATGTCTCTGGAATGAAGTGTTGAAGTGGAGTTGCCAGAAATCGTCGACCTGAGAACTAGATTCGTCGACCTGAGAACTTCTAACTGTTAGATAAGTCTTGCCAGGAATGTGGTGTAAGTTCGTCGAACTGAGAAGGTGAATTCGTCGACTGGAGTATGATCCTGGACTCAGAATATTTACTTATTTCTGGAATAAGATGTAGAAGTAGAATACCCATAGATCGTCGACCTGAATACCAAGTTCGTTGAGTGGAGCTCATAGAAATTCTGGACTTGAAATGTTGAAGTAGTGTCCATAAATCGTCGACCTGAGTCCCAAGTTCGTCGAGCTCAGCTCAGAGAATTGTCTCTAAGATCGTCGAGCTGAGCATGGCTTTCGTCGACCTGAGTTCGTTGAACGTCGAACTCATTTTCTGAGTCTTTGATATTTCTCTAAGTCTTGAGTTTTTATGCAGTCTGTTGATGGCTGGTCCATGTAGTGTTAACTCTAAGGACTTGACCTATACTCTAAGACACAATCATGACCCTGGCTATACATGTTGGGTCAGATGATCCTAACTTAGTGGACCTAGCCCAAATCAAACTAGGGATCCAACAGACAGCTTTGGAGAGAAGATGAATAGGGTTTCACTATAATGTACAGGCTTATATATACATATATAATATTATATTATTATTAATATTAACTTAAACGTCCAAAGGACAAGAAAACCCAAATCACATTGGATTTCTACGAAATTCGCACAAAGGCTAAATACTAATGTTACAAAACCAACGGCGAAGTCGAAATTAAGATTCGACAAACCAAACTCTGGTTAAAATTTCTCGAATTTACAACCAACATCAATCTTTTAAAATCCATAGAGTCAAAACTTCAGATCCCGATGAGCAAAATCACGATCCAACAACGGTGCCCGTTAACTACACGTCAACGTAACGCCATATCGTCATTATTATGTCACTAAAAAAATTAAAATAAACATCAAGAAATCAGGGGCGTTACACGGACAGACCTCCTAGGCCGCCCACTTTCCCTTCAAAAATTTCAACATGGCGAGCCGCACCTTCTTTTGGCGAGGGGATTTGCTCCTCGTACGAAAAAGGGAAAACATGTTCTCGCACTGAATCTTTCCAGCAAATGAAGCTCCTATCGTGGTAGCCGGACAGAGGACTGCACGCAACCCTTTCATTTTGGTTTGAATTATCATCATTTCTTCCCGTAATTTCTGATTTTGCATTTTCTATGCCTCGCAGATATATTATCGGTCGTCTCCTTTACTAATAGAGATTCATTGAGTGCTCCCCCAACTCCTGCAACCCTAGGGAAATTCAACAAAATAGCACAAGATAAGCAACCATCTTCCAAGGTGACTGAGTTGGTTGAAGAATGGGGAAGTGGAGAAAATCAGATGGTAAACAAGGTTAGCTCATATTAGCCAGAAATGAAAAAACTAAAGAGTGATAGGGACATACGTGAGAGACCTCTAACAGGCTCATTCGAATTGAAAATAGCAGCCTGTCAGAGAGACCAAGGCAATTGACTTGCTTGGAACTCCAAACAAGAGATCGCAAAGGAAAAAACACAGACCCAATGTTAGGCTCCCGCCGGTGGTGGTGGTAGTGGGGTTAGAGTTAGACGAAGCACTAGGGGATGGGCGGGGGGAGAGAGAGAAGCACAGGGTCAAGAGGGGAAGAAGAACAGTAACATTCATTAATTCGTGCTTAAAAGGTGATTACATCTCAGCCATATTTAAAGGCTAATACAATGACTTAATCAATTCTAAAACTAGCCGTTACTCCCTTGGATGGCTCAGATGATCTCCTCTAAAGGAGCCCTCCACTTGTCCGCCGATGATGCAAAACATCCCGGATAGATGCCAGGTGTCCTTGTGGAAACAGATACTACCACTGGATTATGACACCTGGATCCATCCAAATAACTTGCGAGATTTTCATATGATCCATTGATTGAAACCGGGAATAGATCTGAGGCGTTGATTTTCTCCTAACATTTCTACAATCCCTTTAAATAATGCTACCCTCAGCATTCTTATCAAAACTGCCGTCTTCCTTCGTCATTTTAGGATTTTCAGAATCGCTGAGATGGCTTGTTCTCCTGGTGTTAAGTTGTCGTTATGAATGCAAAACTACTCCGCTTTAGTGTTCGTTGTTGCGAAAAATAGAAGACGACAGTTGATGAGGATGCGATCCAAGGAATGAAGAGTTACTACTCTAATCCGAAACTGCAACTCTTTTTTTCTGCTTCGAACACTGAGGAAGGAGGTAAATGTCTAGATATGCTCTGGTCTGTCTTCTGCAAGCTCTTTTTCAACTATAGTGGCGAGATTTTCTTGTCGATCTCTCCGTTTTTGTGTTTCACCTATTTTACTTCTTTTTTTCTTCGTCCCCAATTGCTTTGGTTGAGCTCCTTGCGCAAATCTATCATTGATGGTTGCGCGGTATTCTGTAAGTGTTGATGATCAGTCAGTGTTGCTAAATCTTCCCAAGTGTTATCTAACGGTAGCAACCCCTGCCACTGTACCAACGCTTGCGGTAGCTCTTTTCCCTGCCGTATGATTTTGCGCTGGCAAATAATGGCCAAAGGCAGGTGGAGCGGGCTATTCTTCCAAGTTAATTTTGATAGAGTTGTTATTTGTTGCTTCAGATTTCCGTGGTAGGGCTTCAGTAATGAAACATGGAATACCAGATGTATTCTTGTCTTTGGAGGGAGGAGAAGCCGATAAGCAGTCTCTCTAATGATCTCTGTCACCTGATAAGGTCCATAATACTTGAGGCTTAACTTCCTCCCTGCTGGTCTGGTCATTGTTAACTGACGATATGGGTGCAATTTGAGCAACACCCACTCTCCGATATCCAACTTAAGTTCTTTGTACTTTTTATCTGCTTGTGATTTCATTCTATGTTGAGCTCTGGTAAGGCTCTCCCTTAGGAAGTGGTTTATTTCTTCCGTTTCTACATTGTCGTGTCCACAGCTTCATTATTAGTTCCCCCTGCACAATAGTTCAATAAACCAGGAGGAGGTCGACCAAACATGACTTCAAATGGAGTCATGTTGGTCGATGTGTTAAATGTGGTATTGTGATGATATTCTGCAAAGCTTAAATAATATGCCCATTTCTTTGGGTGCTCATGAGTGAATATCCTTAGATATTGTTCTACACAACAATTTACTATTTTGGTTAATCTGTCAGTTTGAGGGTGGTATAGCTGTATTTCAGTTTAGTTCCTTGCAGTTTAAATAATTCCACCCATAAATCACTCAGGAAGATTGGTTCTCTATCAGTAATGATAGACTCAGGATTCCCGTGCAATTTCCCTACATTTTCCCAAAAAACACTAGCCACACTAGGCCCAGATAAGGGGGATTTAACTGGTGCTAAGTGTATTGCTTTTGAAAACCTATCTACTACTACTAGTATTATTGTATATCCTAATGATAAGGGTGTATGAGCTACAAAGTCCATAGTTATATCAGCCCATAATTTGGTTGGCATAGGTAGGGGCTGTAGTAAGCCATAAGGAACGTGGTTAGTAGCCTTAGCTTTCTGGCACATATCACACTCTTTGATATAATTGATGGCCTGCTAATCACTAAGAAAATAAAAGCAACCGAACTAGCAATCAATTTAGGCAAGTATATCTATCGAATTGTAGTGAGGGGACACAAGTGTGGTATTTAAATCCGGGAACTGTTGAGTAAACTTACTCAATCGAACGCTATTATCTTATCGAAGGAAAACTAAGGTTGTTTACTAACTAAAAAGGAAATGGTACTAGCATAAAGAAAAACACTTGCATAAAATGAAAGCACTACTGACACTAAACTAGAAAGACCACGACTATCGATTAAAACAAGGGGTTAAACGATGGAAAAGAAATGCATTCGATTAAGAATCACCTCGGCATGAGTCGATTAAAAACATGATAAATAAACCTAAGCTTAATAGGGTAAAGGTCCTTGACCGTGGAGGTTCCTAAAGCTTGAACACGCTTCTCTCGAAGTCGTGCCCAACTGAGTTTAGGAAGGTCCGACCGACTCTCGTCTAAATCGGAGGCCTAAAGCTCGCTGTACGCGGTGAACCCCACTATTGGATTTTACTCCAATCCGGGAGATTTGGACGTCTGCCTCTCTCGAGGGGTGCATACAACTCCCTTTACTCTTGAGTGCTCAGTTCAAACTATCGGCCTATCGGCTAGCCAAGAATGAAAGCAAAGGTGGAGAGTATATATCGATGATATATCTCCAACCCAAAATAAATCAAGAGTAATTCAAGGATAAACCCTAAAAAGAAAAGGTAAGTTCAAAGCATCATAACTTAATCACTCGAACCTCGGATCATCAATATCGAGTACAAGGAGGATTAGTTACTCATAGTGAAGTGGAGGAGGGGGGATGAGTAGTAAAGCATAATAACACAAAGATAAGAAAGGAGCACTTTTATTAATAATAAAGAGAGCTACAACATGAAATGGAAGAGTACAATTGCAATGAAAATTGAAATCCTATTCTAGCCCTACCATTAACAACTAAAGCAATTACAATGGCTACTACAAAAGCTTAAACTAAATTAGAATTAGGAAAAACTAAAATGAGAAAGAGAGAGAGAGAGAGAGAGAGAGAGAGAGAGAGAGAGAGAGAGAGAGAGAGAGAAAGCATGAAAAACTTCAGAAAACAAAAGGGCAGCACCTCATTACACACTCTAGGACTCTCCTGGAAACAAGGGGGAGGGGCTGAATTTATAGAAATTCAAGAGATGACACGTCCAACGACACGGTCGTGTTGGTGACTGTGTCCCGTACTGGTTGACTTCGGGCTCTGGTTCTGGCGGGAAATGATCATTGCAACGTCGAATCGGCGGGCACGCCCATGCTGACACGGCCAACGGCACGACCGTATTGGTGGCTGTGTCCTCTGCGGTTGATGGGCTTTGACGGGGAGCGCATTAATGGCGGGCTGCATGCGTTGAGGAGGTGGCGACACGCCCATGTCGGTGGCCGTGTCCTTCTCTGTAAAATCATCGTCTCTTGTTGACACGACCAACTGTTGACACGGCCAGAGACACGACCGTGTTAGAGTCCGTGTCCTGCTCGGGATGAACTCTGGACTTTCCTCTGGTGGTTGATTCTTTGTGAAGAAGTGACACGCCCCATGACACGGCCGTTTTAGTGGCCATGTCAGGTCATTTTGGCTGAAAATTGAGAAAACCCGCAGAAGAGCACAAAAACATTAGTGGCATAAATAAATACAAGAGGAGGGGACATATAAGCTAATAAGACAAGATTTGCACAATAAAGACCTAAACAAAACTCTAATAGCTTAAATACAAAACAAACTATCAATAATCTTCTATCTCTTTTTTCATATTATGCCAGTAAAATTGGGTCCTAATTTTATGCAGTGTCCCTCTAACCTATGAATGCCCTCCCGCTAGACTATTATGTGCTTCAGTTTTTATGTTTTTTTGATGATGGATTTATCTTGAATGTATATCCTGTGATGGTGAATGATGTAATTACCTTGTATTTTCCAGTTTGGGAGGTTTATTGTTTTTGCCTTAATCTGTTTACTAAAGTCGTCCTTTTCATAATCTTGTTCTAGTCCCTCCAGGAGAGGGGAAACGAGAACAAATATCATGTTAAGGCTTTTAGGCAAATCGCTCTCTGAAATTTCAGGGATTCTGGAGAGGGCATCGGCGGCCTGATTGTTTTTCCCAGCCTTATATTTTATTATAAAATCGTACCCCAGTAGCTTGGTGAGAAAAGCCTGCTGCTTGGGTGTTTGAATGTGTTGGGTGAGGAGATAGTGCAGACTGTGGTGATCTGTTAGGATGATAAATTGGTGTCCTAGTAAATATTTTCTCCATTTCGCCACCGCAGTAGTAACCTCATACATTTCTCTTAGATGGGTCGATTTCTTCTGCATTAGAGGAGAAACTTTCTTACTGTAGTATGCTGTGGTTTTGTTTTGCTGTTTTAGAATCACACCTATGCCTGTTCCAGATGCATCCATTTCTATTAAGAATGGCTCGTTGAAATTAGGAAGGGATAGGATTGGCTTTGAGATTAACTTTTGCTTAAGTTCCTCAAAGGTTGCTTGCGTTTTCGGGTTCCAGGAAAAAGAGTTTTTCTTTAGTAATTCAGTGATTGGAAAAGCTATTTTGGCATACTCCTTAATAAATTTCCGATAATATCCAGTTAACCCAAGAAAAGCTCTAACATCCTTTTGTTTTTTTGGGGTCGGAAACTGCTCAATGGATGATATGTTTGCCTTGTTGGGGGTCACATTGCCCTCACATATGGTGTGTCCTAGAAACTCATTTTCCTTCATAAGGAACTCACATTTGGATATTTTAACCAATAGCTTGTTTTTTTGTAAGACCTCTAGAGTGGTTTTTAAATGGGTCCAATGGTCCTCTAAATTCGGGCTGAATACCAAAATATCATCAAATAAAATTACTAAAAACTTCGTTTGATAAGGTTGAAAAATTGTGTTCATCAAAGCTTGGAACGTCGATGGGGCATTGGTTAATCCAAATGGCATAACTAAAACTCATAATGTCCTTGGTGCGTTCTAAAAGCCGTTTTCGGAATGTCCTCCTTGTTCATTCTGATTTGGTGATATCCTGATTTTAGATCTAACTTAGAAAACACTCTGGCCGTATACAACTCATCCATCAGCTCATCGATTGTGGGGATAGGAAATTTATCCTTAATAATTATCTTGTTCAATGCCCTGTAATCCACACAAAACCTCCATGTATCATCTTTTTTTGACTAACAGTACTGGGGAACTAAATGCTGATGTACTCGGTTGAATCTATCCTTGTCTTAACATTTCCCTTACCATTCATTCTATCTCATTCTTTTGGTGGTAGGGGTACCTATAGGGTCTTAGATTTGGAGGGTTTGCTCCCTCAGTTAGGATAATTCTATGATCAATCTCGCGTTCTTGTGGTAATTTCGTGGGTTCGCCAAAGGTTTTGGAATAGTTGCTCATCAGTTCCTTGAATGGATTGGGTAATTCTTTTCCCAACTCCTCTATTGTTGGCTCAACAACCTTTGGATTATGTATTTCTCGTGTCTACATTAAACACATACTAGATGGTTTTAAAGCAATCATGCTGAGTAGCTGGGATGATGATACCAGCCCCCCTTTGGTCGTGCTGTTTTGCCCTATGAGTGTTACCTGTCCTTGCGTCCCTTGGTATGAGATGGTTAAATTTTCATAATTGGTAGTGACCGGTCCTAGAGTCTGCGACCATCGTTGTCCTAGGATCAAGTCCGCCCTTCGATATCAAGGACATATAGTTGAATGGTATATTGGATGGCTTGTATGGTCAGTGTCACCTCCTTACATTTACCCTTACATTGTTCAGTTGACCCATTCCCCATAAATACTGGGAATTTGTTAATTTTTTGTATGGGTAATTTTAAAAAGGTCGCCATCCTATTTGAAATGAAATTGTGTGCACTACCTCCATCGACAAAAATTTCTATCTGTTGGGCCTTAATTTTTCAAGTAAATCGTAATCCGTGATTTTGCACGGCTCTGGTTAGGGTATTTAGAAATATTGTGGTGGTTGGGTCCTCTTCTTTTGGAACGGATTCTAGAGTTTCAAATTCAACTTCGTCTTCTTCTGTCCCCCCTGAGTAGAGTAGTACTCCCTTTCCTTTGCATTTATTCCCCGCGTGGTATCGCTCATCGCAATTATAACAAAGTGCTTTGTCTCTCTTAGCTTGTAATTCCGCTGGGGTTAATCACTTAATTGGTGGCAGGCGGGGTTTAACGGTTGTATTAAAGTTTCTGTACATTTCGGTTGAATACTTTGTTCTGTTCAATGGAATTATTATATATATATCGCTGACCTAAAGTTCATCCTTTGTGGTCTTCTATCTCCCTATCTTCGTGCATCCAGGCCAAGGCATAGGCGTCATAAAGTTCGCTTGGGCGGGCCATAAGAATAGGTCCCATAATTGATTCTTTTAACCCATATATAAACATATCTGTGATAAAACTTGGGTTAGGCCCGGTACCTTGGTCATTAAATCTTTGAATTCATTCTTATATGCTTGTACAGTGGATGTTTGTTGTAACTTAGCTAATTGTCCTGCGGGTCAAATGTATTGTGAGGGTCCAAATCATTTTTGTATGGCATCGACAAACATATTAAAAGTGAGGGCAGGGTGATCCCTCAAGGTTGCCCGATACCATTTAGACGCTGGTTTGTCTAAATGCAACGAGGCAATCAAGAGATAGTCCTGTACTCTAATCCCATTATATTCGAAATAATTACAGAGGTCATATAACCATTCCGTTGGATCCACTTCTGAAAATCTAGGACATGGAATATCAAAATTGCCAGGTCAATTAGAAATAACATGAATTCCTGGATTCGTAGGTGTGGGTCCAAGAATGCCTTGCATGGTTGTTGCTGGATTGGATTCTGGATCATTTTGATGGTAACTGGTCTCTCCCACCTCAGTTGGACCCTGATGCGAACTCTGTATCCCCTTGCCCATCATTCTTGGCGCATTCTCGAACTATTACATCATTTCACCCTTAATGTAGCGATTTGGTTGGCGTGTTCGGAGGATTGGTCACGTGTTTCAATAATTTTTTGGGCTAATAGATTCTCTTTCATTTTCATTTCGGTGGTAAATTGGCTCTGGATTTGCTTTAACTCATTGAGGAATCGATGTTGTAATTCCTCAATTTGTGTCGCTCTCTATTGCTGTTTGGCCTGAATGATATTCTTGAGTTCCAATAATTGTTGCTGGCTTTCCTTCGAATGTAGTCCTTCCATGGCAGATAATCGGCGGGATGATGAATATCTCAACGAGAGCACCAAAATGTTAGGCTCCCGCCATTGGTGGTGGTGTGGTTAGAGTTAGACGAAACCCTAGGGGATGGGCGGGGGAGAGAGAGAAGCATATGGTCAAGAGGGGAAGAAGAACAGTAACTTTCATTAATTCATGCTTAAAAGGTGATTACATCTCAACCATAATTAAAGGCTAATACAATGACTTAATTAATTCTAAAACTAGCCGTTACTCCCTTGGACGGCTCAGATGATCTCCTCTAAAGGAGCCCTCCACCTGTCCACCGATGATGCAAAACATCCCGGATAGATGCCAGGTGGCCTTATGGAAACAGATACTACCACTGGATTATGACACCTGGCTCCATCCAAATAACTCAGCGAGATTTTCATATGATCCGTTGATTGAAACCGGGAATAGATCTGAGGCGTTGATTTTCTCCTAACGCCCAAAGTGTTAAAGGAAGGAAAGCCTTCAAGAACACCTAAGCTAGCAACTTCTCCGTTAGATATGGATGGTACCTCTTGTAAAAGGAAATATGTCTGGAGAAATAAGGATGTCAACCATTCTTCGGAGAAAGATAACATCTCTTGGTGGGGAATTTTACTATTTGCATCCCAGAACGAAATTTTTTTCTGATACCCGCACCCCATGCACGGAGGTACGTTTAGCGCTCTAAGGAGATGCCATCACTTTGGGTGCACGATAACTATTTTTATGCAATTCATGATTGCACATGCACTCAGGCACCATTTGGCATGACATCTTTTCTTCGATGAGTTCTGACAAAAATGTCACTACATAGAATGTATGTTTGTCATGACAATGATTATGACCATCACCAAGAAAATAAAATTGTTTTGTTGCTCCTAGTAGACCGGACTAAACTAGTTCGCCTTAGCCAATGGAGCATTCGAGCGCGCACACAGTCACAGAATAAGTTTAGCAGAACACAAACCCTTTTAACGTGGAAAAGCCCCTCAATTGGATAAAAAATCACGTGACTGGAGCGGTGCCAGTCAAACTTCACTATTTGACAGTGGTTTATAGGTTGTTGGTGAGATTGAGAGCGGCAGGCCGCTTCACGTTACAACTTTGAGATTAGAAAGGTTGCAAGTGCTCTTGGTAGGCGACATGTAGCCTCACACAAAGCTCGGTTTCTGTCACTTTTGGGTGGAGATCAATGTTCTCGAACACTGCTTGGCTGGCGAACTTTGTGGCCTGACACGTTGAAAGTTTCTAGCATTGACCTAAATCACCTAGAGGGGGGGGGGGGGGGTGAATAGGTGAAGTTTGCGTCTTTTTACAGAATAAATATAAATGAAAATATCAAGCACACAAACACAGAGATTTTATAGTGGTTCCCCGAGTTGTGTACGTCCACTATCCCGGCTCGCCTATCTCCCAGAAGGGCAGATTCAGCTACTTCACCAAACTCAAATTTCGTCAAATCTTACACCTCGGAGTTGCAACTCCTACACCTCGGAGACGAAACTCCTACCACTCGGAGAACAAACTCTCCTACAACTCTATCCGCAAACCGGATCTACACCCTCGATCCACAACCAGATCCACTCTCTCGATCCACAAACGGTTCTTCAAAACTCAGAGAAAAATCTCCCGCAATATTCAAAATAAAGTTACAACAACAACACACGATTCCAATCTTGATCCGACGTTCTTTGATGGTTGGAAGTTGATACTTGGAGAACTCGAAAACTTGAAATCTTTGGATCTTGAACCTCGAACTTCGACCAACAAGGACTGGAGTAAATCAGATCTTGAATGAAAAAGTGATCCAGTCAATGAAGTTGTCGGCGAATAAGATTACTCGTTGTCGCGGCCGATCGGAAGAAGATTTGAGAAAACAACATGTCGCCGACGGGATTCTCTTTCGGGAAATATGAGACCTTGTTTTTTAGAAATTAGGTTTTTGGATCTTTGTGCCATTTCAAAATTACTCAAGGTATTTATAGAGGAATTCAAAATGAAACAGATATAAAAGATTTCCAAAATAGAAACCTAGAAGAGTACTGTACATGGCCGTCAGTTTCGAACCAGGAAGAAAAATCAGAAAAATGCCTCGGAAAATTCGGCGAGATTCGTTGAGTATCAGGTACGATACTCCGCTGAATCATGCAATGATATAAGAAAATAAGTCGAACGGAGTTCGTCGAACAGAAGGATAATTTGTCGAATGGAGTTCGTCGAATAGAAGACAAATTCGGCTCATTACGAAATATTCGATGAGTATCGCTTGGGATACTCGTCGAGTTCGACGAGTATCCCCAGTGATACTCGTTGAATTCTACGAGTATCACCAGTGATACTTGTTAAAATTTCTCAGCGTGGTCAGCAAGGTAGCCCAAACGCCAAATTAATATCTTCGGCACTACCCATTTCTCACGTTGAACCAGCGGAAAACTAAGGAACAAGGCTAATCCCAACAAATAATGGCAGCACAAGCAGATCTTTTATTCATTCACTTCTTTACAACACGAGGCATACATAGCGAGACATGATTTCGCTGGTATAAGCAGCTGTAAACAGAAAGCACCAAACACCAAGCCGGGCAGACAGCACCGGAGTCCCCCGAGACCGCCGAGGTCGTCGAGTCCGCTGAGATCGCCCGAACTTGAGCTGCAATCCGCTGAATAGCCACGGAGTCCGCCGAAGCCGCGAGGCCGCGCGGACACACCGTTATTTGTCTCCTGCTGAAACTGAACTGAGGAACACACCCCCTACCCGCCTGAAGCCGACAGACAGGTTATTGAAGCTGGCAAAGTTGAAACAGAGTTGACAAGCCGCAGAGCGAACTCCTGCTGAATCCGCAGAGACCGCAAAACTTCCAAGTACTTGACTGAAGTCAAAGCCAAACTCCTAGCTCCTTGAAGCTACCCGCGCGACTGTTCACTCAAGTTTTTGTAGATGTGCCAGGGGGGTCCTATTTATAGGCGAGGTGAGGAGTGTGGTCACCGCCCAAGAGATAGCGACACCGCCCCAGCCCGCGCGATAGCAAAACACCGTCCGCCGAGTCTGCAAGGACTTGGCCAGATACCAAGGAAAACCGCTAGGAGCAAGACAACGTTGGCGAACCCACTATAGTCCGCCTGAGCTATACGGACAAGACATCAGCCCGCAAAGCCCCCAACCACTGCAGGACAGCAACCCCCTTCAATGGCTGTCCGCACAAACCCGAGGCAGTCCGCAAGACTCAAGCCTCAATCCGCCACAAGTCCACGACCAAAGGCAGATAGCAAGTCCGCCCGGTCAACAGCGGACTTGGCGGATATGGCGGACACCATGGTCTTGGCACAGAGTCTGACCAAGTCAACCATCAAAGGCCAATGCGAGCATGGCGGACATAAACTCTCATCCGCCAAACACCCTAGCACAGACCGCCAGCAGTCCGCATGCTACTCGCACACCTGCCCAACGCAGCAGCCACCTCCCGGACTCCACACACCAGTCCGCCAACGACCTCCACAGCAAGGCACCTGCTGTAACACCAGAGCTCGACAAGGCCTCAGCCAAGCTCTAAGCCCAGTCCGCAACAACCTATACCGCAAACACGCCAGTCCGTAAGCTTTCTACGAACATGAGCCAAACCGCCAATCAGCACAAGCTCGCACCACGACCACTGAGCCATGTACCAGTCCGCAAGCCTCTATCCGCTCAGGCCGATCCTTGGCTAAACCGATCAGCCAATGCCTTATCCGCAGATGCCAGGCGGCATAGTCCGCGGACTACTTGCATATAACCCGCTCAGAAGAACAGCCGACTTCCACTAGACTTTCCACCAGGCCGCACACAACAGTCTGCCTAGTCCGCCAATCGCTGTCCGCCCAGGCCGCCCGACCTGTCCCGTCAACCACTTCCACTTCACAAATTTCAACACTCCCCCTTGAAGTGGGAAGTGGTGACCAAGCCCAGCAAGCTGCGCAAGCGCTCAAAAGGCCCCTTCGACAGTGGCTTTGTGAAGATGTCAGCAAGATTATCTTCACTCCGAACATGCCCGACCAGCAGAGACCCCTCCAACACCTTCTCCCTGATGAAGTGGTGATCAATCTCTATATGCTTGGTCCTGACGTAACACACTGGATTGTTAACCAGTTTGAGAGCACTCTCATTGTCACCCCAGAGTAAAGTCGGCCCTTGCACTTCTTCATGAATGTCCTCTATAAGCCTCCTCAACCAGATGGCTTCCCGAGCAGCCAAGGCCAAAGCCTTATACTCCGCCTCTGTAGTTGAGACTGACACAAAGTCCTGCTTCTTGCTACACCACGAGATGCTAGCTGAACCGCAAGTGAACACATAACCTGAAGTAGACCTCCGATCATCCGAATCACCGCCATAGTCAGCATCCGTGTACCCAAGCAACGCAAACTCCGAGTCCATTCCATAGAGGAGTCCTACATCAGAAGTCACCTTGACATACTTCAGAATACCCTTCGCCGCCACTAGATGAGATTGCCTTGGTTCAGCCATATACCGACTTACTCGGCCAACAACATAAGCAATGTCCGGCCTTGTAATTGTCAGGTAAATCAAGCTTCCAACAAGAGCCCTGCACACCAAGGGATCAAGAAGAACCCTTCCCTCATATCGTCGAAGCTTCAGCCCAGGTTCCAGTGGAGTATAGCACTTCTTCCCTTCGCCCATGCCGAACCGCTTCACAATGCGATCAGCATACCCTTTCTGGCAAATGAGAACCCCGCACTCCTTCCTCTCCACTTCAAGACCGAGAAAGTGATGAAGCTCTCCCAAGTCTTCCATCTCAAAGCGTATAGCAAGCTCAGCCCTGAGCCTTGCTACTTCCCCCTCCGAATTCCCTGTGATGATCATGTCATCCATATACAGTAGGACCAAGACCTGTAGCTCCCCCTTCTTCTTGACGAACAAGCTTGAATCCGAGTTGGAAGCAAGGTATCCACAGAATTGCAAGTACTCTGCAATCTTCCCATACCACGCTCTAGGAGCTTGCTTCAACCCATAAAGAGCCTTCCTGAGTTTGCAGACATAGTCCGGGTGCTTTTCAGAGACAAAACCAAGCGGTTGATCCATGAAGATGTCCTTGTCAATCTCTCCGTAAAGAAAAGCATTCTTCACATTGAGTTGCCACAACCTCCATCCCTTGCTAGCAGCCAAGGCGATCACCACTGTTACTGAAGTCATCTTCGCAACTGGACTGAATGTCTCCTCATAGTCTTCTCTATACTGCTGTGAGAATCCTCTAGCGACCAGGCGAGCCTTGAACCTATCAATGCTCCCATCAGCCTTCTTCTTCAACTTATACACCCACTTGCAAGTAACCGGAGTAATGACATCAACCTTGGCCACAAGGTCCCAGGTTTCATTCTTCTTCAGAGCATCAATCTCTTCTTTCATGGCACCTTCCCACTCCTTCACTCCAGTGGCCTCGTTGAAGGTTGCAGGCTCTCGCTCATCCAGAGGACCTACAAAGAAGCAGGAGACAAAGCTCACTGCATTCCCATCACAGTACCGAGGCGGTGGCTTAACAACCCTCTTCTATCTCCGAAGGGTCGGCTCCTTGATCACTGCTTCCGTTGCTTCTTCGGGCTCAACTCCTACTTGGGGCAAGCATTGAGCAGTGCTCCCCCTGCTTCCTGAGCCAGAATGCTCAGCCTCGGAGTTAGAAGCAACAGGAGCTGCTGGTGAAACAGCAAGCTCCTCTTCCAAGCCTTCAGCAACCACCACCGGTGCTTCATCAACCTTGCTACTTCCGGTTATCTCAACTGAGCCACCTCCATATGACGTCAGCTCGTCAAAGACAACGTCTCTTGACACCACGAACTTCTTCGTCACAGGATCCATGCATTTCCATCCCTTCTTCCGCTTATCGTAGCCAACAAAAGACAAGCTTCCTTGCCTTCACATCCAGCTTAGTCTGTGAAGCATCCGGGACATGCACGTAGCAAGTTGAACCGAACACCCGAAGGTGTCCAACACTCGGCTTCTCCTTCAGCAACAGCTCAAGAGGAGTCTTCATATTGATAGGGCTGAGTGGCATCCGGTTGATGACATAAGCAGCACAAGACATACCCTCCACCCAAAAGGACCTTGGGATATCTTTCACATGAAGCCAGTATTTGTAGGTCTCCGTCAGATGATGGATCTTCCGCTCTGCTACCCCATTTTGTTGTGGAGTGTGAGCACATGTAAGCTCTCGTTGGATCCCGTACTTCCTGTAGAAGTTAGAAAACTCGGAGGAAACAAATTCACCCCCGTTATCAGTTATAAGCTTCTTAATCTGCAAGCCAAGCCGGCCTTCTACCAACTCCTTAAATTCCACAAACAAACGGAAGGCTTCCGACTTCTCCTTTAAGATGTACACCCAAGTATACCTTGAGTAGTCATCAACCAAGACAAGCATGTATCTGCTTCCACCAAGGCTGGCAGTAACCGTCGGTCCCGTCAAGTCGCCATGAATGCACTCCAATGGTTTCTTGCTCCTTATTTGTGATTTATCAAACGGAAGGCGATGTGCCTTACCGTATTGACATCCCGCAAAAACATTCCCGTCACCAAAGGAAGACAACTTAGGCAACCCCTTCACCAAACTTCTACTAGTCATCGCCTTCAGCTTGTCCATGCCAACATGCCCCAGCCTCTCATGACAGATAGCAGCGCTATCATTGGCCCTCATACGATCAACATAAGAGTTGGTGGCAAGAACAAACAAGTTCTTCACCCTCCTCCCTACATGAGCAACATCAGCCTTCACGATGATACGTTGCGAAGGAACCTCACGTCTGTTGGCCCAAACAGAACGTGATAATCAGCGTCCACCGCATTGGTCACCGAGAAGAGGTTTTTCTTCATGCCCGACACGTGATACACACTCCTTAACGTGAGTGGCCCCTGATCACTACCCAAAGACACGACCCCCTCTTTCTCTACTGCATAAATAGTATTATCAGTAGTGATAATAACTTCATTACCTGAGTATACATGCATGGAGGTGAACTTCGACTTGTCTCCGGTGAGGTGATGACCACACCTGGAGTCCATGATCCACTCGCCGTTGAAGTCCTCAGCAGACAAGGCCCAGACACAAGTGCCCGTCATAAAAGCTCCGCCCCATTCTGCTTCTTCACTTCTTGAGAAAACTTCCTCCTTTACCGCAGCATGCCCAGGCTGCAGTTTGACTTTGCAGTCCCGCTTGAAGTGCCCTCGCTGATGACACCGGTAGCACTTCAAGTTCTTCTTCCAGTCCTTAGGAGCATTGCTCCTCTCCGGCTGATATGAAGTTGAAGTCTCCTCACCAGAGGCCTGCACCTTCTTCTTCTTCTTCCCTTCCCATCCTTTCTTCTTGCCTGAGAAGAGAGCTTCACTGCCTTCCTGATTAAGGTTCACTCCAGCCATCTGCCTTGCCAAGCTCTCCTGCGATGCAAGCAGATTCTCCAGCTCCAGCAAAGATGGCTGAGTAGCCCACCCTTGAACAGATGTCACAAAGGCCACATACTCCTTCCGCAAGCCGCGGATTATATGACTTTTCATCTTAGCCTCAGAGATGGGCTCATCAGGATCCAGTGCCGACAGCTCAGCACACAAGCTCTTCATCTTTAAGAAGTACTTCGAGATGGAAAGGTCTCCCTGAGTTGCCTTGGCCAACTCATTTTCCAGGAACTGAAGCCGCGCCACATTCTTCCTATTGAACAACTCATCAATGGTTGTCCAAATATCAGCAGCCGACTCACATCCAACGATGTGATCAAACAGTTCCGGAAACATGGCCCTCTTCAGAATAAACTCCGCCTTAGCATTTGTTCTTCTCCAGAGCCTAACCTGCTCAGCAGTACCGAACGCAGCCATGACTTCCTGTCTGTCGTCACCACCGACGACTTCCCACAGCTCCTCGCCAAGAAGATAACTCTTCATGCACGACTTCCACTTCTTAAAGTTAGTCGATGTTAAGAGTTCAATGCCAAGACCCCTTGCAAAGCTCCCTTCCATTCCAACACCTGTTGGCAACCTTTCAGAAGCTCCGAGCAACAACACAGGTTGAACACCACTCAATCACTAAGTAACAACACTGGTTGACTTCCGCTCACGCAACTGAACCTCGCTCTAATACCATGTTAAAATTTCTCAGCGTGGTCAGCAAGGTAGCCCAAATGCCAAATTAATATCTTCAGCACTACCCAGTTCTCACGTTGAACCAGCGGAAAACCAAGGAACAAGGCTAATCCCTACAAACAATGGCAGCACAAGCAGATCTTTTATTCATTCAATTCTTTACAACACGAGGCATACATAGTGTGACATGATTTCGTTAGTATAAGCAGCTGTAAACAGAAAGCACCAAACACCAAGCCGGGCGGACAGCATCGGAGTCCGCCGAGACCGCCGAGGTCGCCGAGTCCGCTGAGATCGCCCGAACTTGAGCTGCAATCCGCCGAATAGCCACAGAGTCCGCCGAAGCCGCGAGGCCGCGCGAACACACTGTTATTCGTCTCCTGCTGAAATTTAACTGAGGAACACACCCACTACCCGCCTGAAGCCGGCAGACAGGTTATTGAAGCTGGCAAAGTTGAAACAGAGTTGACAAGCCGCAGAGCGACCTCCTGCTGAATCCGCAGAGACCGCAAAACTTCCAAGTACTTGACCGAAGTCAAAGCCAAACTCCTGGCTCCTTGAAGCTACCCGCGCGACTGTTCACTCAAGTTTTTGTAGATGTGCCAGGGGGGGTCCTATTTATAGGCGAGGTGAGGAGTGTGGTCACCGCCCAAGAGATAGCGACACCACCCCAGCCCGCACGATAGCAAAACACCGTCCGCCGAGTCCGTAAGGACATGGCCGGATACTAAGGAAAACCGCTAGGAGCAAGACAACGTTGGCGAACCCACTACAGTCCGCCTGAGCTATGCGGACAAGGCATCAGCCCGCAAAGCCCCCAACCACTGCAGGACAGCAACCCCCTTCAATGGTTGTCCGCACAAACCCGAGGCAGTCCGCAAGACTCAAGACTTAATCCGCCACAAGTCCGCGACCAAAGGCAGATAGCAAGTCCGCCCGGTCAACAGCGGACTTGGCGGATACGGCAGACACCATGGTATTGGCACAGAGTGTGATCAAGTCAACCATCAAAGGCCAATGCGAGCATGGCAGACATAAACTCTCATCCGCCAAACACCCTAGAACAGACCACCAGCAGTTCGCATGCTACTTGCACACCTGCCCAACGGAGCAGCCACCTCCTGGACTCCACACACCAGTCCGCCAACGACCTCCACAGCAAGGCACCTGCTGTAACACCAGAGCTCGACAAGGCCTCAGCCAAGCTCTAAGCCCAGTCCGCATCAGCCTATACCACGAACACGCCAGTCCGCAAGCTTTCTATGAACATGAGCCAAACCGCTAATCAGCACAAGCTCGCACCACAGCCACTGAGCCATGTACCAGTCCGCAAGCCTCTATCCGCTCAGGCCGCTCCTTGGCTAAACCGATCAGCCAACGCCTTATCCGCAGATGCCAGGCCGCATAGTCCGCAGACTACTTGCATATAACCCGCTCAGAAGAACAACCGGCTTCCACTAGACTTTCCACCAGGCCGCACACAACAGTCCGCCTAGTCCGCCTAGTACGCCAATCGCTGTCCGCCCAGGCCGCCCGGCCTGTCCTGTCAACCACTTTCACTTCACAAATTTCAACAATACTCGTCGAATTTGCCTTGGAAAATATCTGAAAACCTAGAGAATTTACCCTAAGTAAATACGAAGAATTCAGCGGGTATCGAGAAGCATACACGATGAATTCGGCGAGTATCAAAGGGATACTCAATGAATTCTACGTGTTGGGTCTATTAATCCCAATGTCCCGGATTTGTAAGATGTCAAACTAGTCAACGACATACACACATAGTTGTATTTGATGTGTGCTTAAGTTCATGCATGCAGGTTGTCCTTAATTGGACAGGTGAACAAAAAGAGTAAGCTGGAAGTCAGATAATTTGACTAAGGCAAAAAATTTGAGACCGCTGAGACAGCTGAGAAAATTGTCTCATCATAACCACTGAGACAGCTAAGAAGATCAATGCAAAGCATTGAGAGAAGTGTTGGTCTCAGTAAAACCGCTGAGACAGGAAATAGTCTCAGCTGAGAAGAAGGAAGCATTGAGACAGTTGGGAAGAAATCGCTGAGACATGAGATAGTCTCAGCTGTGAAGAAGAGACCGCTGAGATAGTTGAGAAGAAACCACTGAGATAGGAGATAGTCTCAGCTGTGAATATGAAACCACTGAGATAGTTGAGAAGGAACCGCTGAGACAAAGCCACTAGAAATTCTCTAAGTCCCAAAGTGTTGAGTGAAGCAGGTTCACTCGACGCTTCTAATGAAGAGCCAAGTCAGCATTCATTGAGCGACTTAACATCACTTAACACTTAATAAGTTCTGGAATTTTTTGTTGGATCCCTAGTTGGATTTGGGCTAGGTTCACTAAGTTAGGATGTTTGACCCAACATGTATAGCCTGGGTCATGTATGAGTTCTAGAGTCTAGGCCATATCCTTAGAGTTAACACTACATGAACCAGCCACCAACAAACTGCAGAAGACTCAAGACTTAGAGAAATTCCAAACTCAGAAAATGAGTTCGACATTCGTCGAACTCAGGTCGATGAAAGTCGTGCTCAGCTCGACAAAATCAAAGACAATTCTCTGAGCTGAGCTCGACGAACTTGATTCTCAGGTCGACGAATTCAAGAGTATACTTCAACACTAAGTCCAGAATTCTTCACACTTAACTCCAGTCGACGAACTTAATTCTCAGGATGATGAACTTAGTTCGCAGGTTGACGATCTCAGGGTATTCTACTTCAACATCTTATTCCAGAAATATTTGAGTATTTGAAGTCCAGCTTCACACTCCAGTCAATGAAGTTAGAATATCAGCTCGACGAATTTGGATCTTAGTTCAACGATTTCTGGATCATCTATTTCAACACTATAAGACCAGAAACAACTAAGTATTCTAAGTTCAGAATCACACTCCGGTCGACGAACTCACATTCTCAGCTCAACGAACTTAGACCACAGTCTTGGCAAGATTTATCAAGCAACAGTTAGAAGTTCTCAGCTCGACAAAACTAGTTCTCAGGTTGACGAACCCAGTTCTGAGGTCGACGATTTCTGGACATGTTACTTCAACATTTTTAAGTCCAAGAAAGATGGAGTTCTGTTATTCATTCGACAAAGTTATATTCTCAGCTCGACGAACTTGATGCACAGAATTGACTGGTCTAGAGAAAGCAGTTGTCAGTTCTTAGGTCGGCGATCTTGGATCTCAGCTCGATGAACAAAGATTATCTGGTTGACGAACTTGACTTCTCTGCTCGACGAACTCTGGACACAGATCGACGAATTCTGCTCAACGAATTCTGTAAAATTCCAGACTTGGAAATTTCCCTCCCTCCATCTCTTTTCTATTACAATAATTCTTGAGTAATCAATGCATAAATATTCTCTGAATATTACCGTTAGAAGCAAGCATTGATTACGGTCTTCATCAGGATTATTGCTTGCCATTTTTCCGTGTGATAGTTGGGGAAACCAATCAATGCAAATATTTTCCAGGCCGTCAGAATTCAATGCAGAAAGGAATTCAAATTTCAAAAGGCAATTTACATGGAAAATATAAAAGAGATTTTCTTTCTCTTCCTGAACAGCTCTCTAACAGTAGTCAGAAATATACAGTGAACAAGGATTTTCTTCATCTCTCTTGACAGCACACAGAGAATATATAGACTACAGAGCTCACAGGGCAACAACATTGTCAAGAGACAAGAAGCCCTAACCCTAGACTAGAGAGAGAACATCAAGCTAAAGAAGAAGAAGAACAACCATTCAAATCAAGAGTCTTCTTCTATCTTCATTCCAGAACTCTTCAAAGGACAAAAAACATTCAATCTGTCAAGAAGTTTCTGGAGTTCATCTGGTCAAAGCAAAAGCTTGAAGACCTATCACCCTACAGCAAGGCTTCAACTTCTTGAACCATTCTGTATCTCAGGGGGAGCCTTTGTTAACGTCATTTTTCCACTAAAAGTCTTCTCAGTTGTATCTGAGAAAGAGAAGACAAAAATCATTCTCTCACCCCCACTGTATAAAGGGTTATTAACTCCCTTCAAAAGTTATTCTTGGTTGCAAGTCACCTGATCAAAAGACTTGAGGTTTAGTTTTTGAGCACCTGATCAAAAGCTCATTGGTGGCAGTCACCTGATAAAAAATCTGAGTGGATTCCTACTAGGGTGCTAGAAGAGTGGATGTACCCAAGTTTAGGGGAACTACTATAAAATTCTTGTGTTGTCTGGGTTGCTCTTTTTCTTTTGTTCTTGCTATGGATGCGATAACTAGGTTGTTGTGTGTGTGTTTTTTAATTTAATTCCTGCAACACTAGAACTAAATTGAATTAGTTAGAAAAATTTTATAAACCCTAAATACTCTATTCATCCCCCCTCTAGAGTATTTCAGATCTAACCCTTACTTTCAATTGTTATCAGAGAAAGGTTCATTTGGTTGTACAAGCTAGCCCTTGAACCAAAGATCCTGAGTTAGATCTGCCTTTTACTTATTTCTATTAGATTTATATTCACAACATGGCACAGAACAAGGCCTATGCAAGAACCAGACCTCCAATATGTAATTTAAATAGGTTTTCCATCTATAAGACAAGAACTAAGTTATATATGAACTCCATTGATGAGGATATCTACAATTCCATCTTGACAGGTCCTCGTCAAGCCACTGCCTCTACATCTACAACTGCTTTAAGAAGAAATGTAGTTCCACCACCTGAGTGGACTGAAGCCCAGAAGAAAGCAAAGGTTGCTGATGCCAAGGCCATGAACATTCTGGCCCAAACAATGTCAGATGACATTTTTCAGAAAGTGGCTGAATACACATTAGCCAAGGCCATCTAGGATTCTCTAAATCAAATGGTGGCTGGATCTGCTGATGAAAAAAAAGATAGAAGATCAAACCTCATATCACAATATAAGAATTTCAAGAAGGAGGAAACAGAATCAGTTGCTGATATGTACAACAGGCTGAGCTCAATCATCAATGAGCTAAAGACATTGGACAAGGACATCACCCTCACTGAGGTGAATGACAAAATCCTCATGTGCTTCCCAAACTCATGGGATTCAAGGATATGGCCCATCATGGAGGCCATGAGCCTAAATGAGATTTCCACAGCATCTCTTTTAGGAAAGCTCAAATCTTATGAGCAGCTTATCAAATCCAGAGAAGCAGCTGACCAGAGAACACCTCCACCAGCAAGGAAGGAGCACAACATAGCTTTTAAAGTTGTTGAAGAAACTGAATCCTCCACTGTGAATGAAGAGCTGATGAGTCTCTTTGCCAAGAGATTCTATAAAATGACAAGGAAGGATTTCAGAAGGAAGTCATCCAGGCAGGATGACAAGCCAAGGTATGACAAAACCCTCACTAAAGAAGTAGATGCTTTGGTTGCAGGAAACCTGGACACTTCATCTCAGAGTGTCCAGAAAATCAAAAGAAGGAAAAGAGAAGAGAGAAGGACTCTGGGAGACAGCAAAGCAGTAGGCCTTCTTCCAGCAAATACAAGAAGAAGGAGAAAGGCTTTGTAGCTGAAAGCTAGAGTGAAACTGAGGATGAATCCACATCCTCCAGCTCCAGTGAAGAAGAAGAAGAGGCAAGGGCCAAAGAAGTATGCCTCATGGCTATTGATGCCTCCAGGAGTCATTCAGATGAAGAAGATTCTGACAGTGAAGGAGCTTCTAAATCAGAAGCTGATCAGGTATTGTCCTTTTTTTATTATAGTTCTGATACTTTTAAAATTGAATTTAAAAAAATGTGCATTGACTTAATAAATTCAAAAAATGAAATCAAGGCACTTAGGAAAAAATTATGAAACCAGGAAAACATCATCTCTGAAAACATCAAGTTAAAAGAAGAACTAATATCAACTAATAAACAAATTGACTCTATAAAAACTGAACTATAAGAGGCCAAACAACTTGAGGAATCTCTCAATGGGAGAAGCCATAAGCTGATGGACATCACAAACACAGTTAATGCCAGACTAAATGGCAAACTGGGCTTGGGTGCTTCATCAAGTTTGCCCCCATTCTTAAGAAGAATATTTTATCAACCCCCATCAAATTTGTTTCTGCTAAGGACAAAGAAATAAAAACAAAAAAACAAACTACAGAAGAAATGCCCAAATTAAAAGATCAAAATAACAGAAACCAGAAAACCCTAAATAAAAACAAAGTTCAGCAGATTTCGTCGAACTTAGATCGACGAAATATGACCAGTTCGTCGAACTGAAGTCGACAAACGCTGAACGCAAATTTATATAATAATCATTCGTCTTACTGCGATCGATAAATTTTGTTTTTTTCGTCGAGCAGAGATCGACGAACTTGGAGCACAGAAAATGACCATATTCATTCTCTGAGAAGAAATCGACGATCTCATCACATTTCATCGAACTCTAGTCGATGAACTCACAACAATTTGTCGAACCCAGTCAGACTTAACAAAAACCATAATTATAACACCAACTTAAATCAAACTAAGAAACCATTTAACCCTCTTGCTGATTGGATAATACCACCTAGACGATATCACACCTTAGGATATAAAACACAACCTAAATTCTCTATGATATCTAGCTTTTCTTATCAGCACAACAAAGGACCCAAGGTAACCTGGGTTAAGAACAACTAACAGTTTTTATTGTAGGAAAAGGGTTGTCCAATGATTAATCAAATATGGCAGTGGATGCTCCAAATATATGACTGGCAGCAAGGACAACCTAATCAATTACAAGTCCAAGTTGGGACCAAAGGTCATCTTTGGTGATTCAAAGTGTGGCCAGTCTGAAGGCTATGGAGAAGTAAGGATTGGAGCAGTCACATTCAGGAAGGTAACCTATGTAAGTGGACTCAAGCATAACCTCATCTCCATAAGCCAATTATGTGATGAAGGTTATCAAGTACATTTCAACTCAAAAACTTGTATTATTTCTAATAAAGAAAAACAAAATGTTTTAATTGGAAAAAGACATGGAAACATTTATTTAGTTGATTTCTATTCTGCAAATTCAGATATTTGTTTGCTTAATATAGTTTGCAATCAAAATGAATTATGACATAAAAGACTAGGACATGTAAACATGAAAAACATTGCTAGGCTATTTAAAGACAGTCTTGTAAGAGGTTTACCTTCTGGTCCCTACAAGAAGGAAGGCCTTTGCAGGGCTTGTCAACTAGGCAAGCAAACTAAATCTAGCTTTAAGTCAGTTAATAAAAGTGATTCACCTAGGATTTTGTATTTGCTACACATGGATCTCTTTGGACCCATTACTGTACAAAGCCTAGGAGGGAAATCCTACACTTTAGTTATTGTAGATGACTTCTCAAGGTTCACTTGGGTGTTCTTTCTGAGATCTAAGTCAGATACCCTTAAAGTTCTTACAGATTTTCTCAGGACCATACAGATTGAGTACTCTACTCATGTTGTATTGATCAGAAGTGATCATGGTACAAAGTTTGAGTCTCTTCTTATGCATGAGTTCTGTGAGAAGGAAGGTATCAGACACTGTTTCTCAGCTCCTAGAACTCCCCAATAAAATGGGGTAGCTGGAAGGAAGAATAGAACCCTGATTGAAGCTGCAAGCACATTACTTACAGATGCTTACATGCCACTATCCTTTTGGGCAGAGACTGTAAGCACAACAAAATATGTACTTAATAAAAGCTTGATATATAAACTAAAGAATATGACTCCCTATGAATTACTTAAAGGAAAGAAACCTAAAATCACCTATTTTAAAGTATATGGATGTGTATGTTATATACATAATAATAACAAGAAATACATTAGAAAGTTTGAAGCTAAGGTTGAAGAGAGAATCTTTCTAGGATATTCCCAAGTAAGCAAAGCTTATAGGGTGTTCAATAAATCAACTTTAAAAATTGAGGAATCTATACATGTTATCTTTGACGAAACTAACATGTCTTATAAGGAGAAAGAGATTTCTACCAATAATTCGTTGCAAGTACCTCACTTGTGTGATATATTAGATGGACTAAACCTCACCCAAGAGGCTCCAACACATCCTTCTCCACAAGTTGATGAAGATAGTGAAGAAGAAAGCACTGAAGTGACTGAACTTCATTCAACATCAAACATAATTCCACAAGGGGATATAAATCCAAATGCTGTTGCTGAACCAACTTCACCCACTGATCTTGTCACACTAAGGGATCACCCTAGATCCCAAGTGATTGGAGACATAACAGTAGGTGTACAGACAAGGCATCAACTCAACCAGGACTTGATGCATGCCTGTTTTCTCTCTCAAGTTGAACCTCAATCCATAACAGATGCTGAGCAAGATCCCCACTAAATCATTACAATGCAAGAGGAACTTAACCAGTTTGAGATATGTAAAGTTTGGGATTTGGTTTCAAGACCCAAAGACTACCCAGTTATTGGAACCAAATGGGTATATAAAAACAAACTAGACACCCAAGGTGCAATTGTGAGGAACAAGGCTAGGCTTGTTGCTCAAGTATATAAGCAAGAAGAAGGCATAGACTATGATCAAACCTTTGCACTAGTTGTAAGGTTAGAGGCAATCAGAATCTTTCTTGCCTATGCTGCCTACAAGAAGTTCAAGGTATATCAGATGGATGTAAATAGTGCTTTTCTGAATGGAGTACTTAAAGAAGAAGTCTATGTTGAACAACCTCCAGGTTTCATCTCTCCAACCCATCCTTATCATGTATTTAAATTGCATAAAGCCCTTTATGGTCTAAAGCAAGCTCCAAGAGCTTGGCATGAGACCTTATCTAGCTTTCTGATAGAGCATGATTTCACTAGAGGCATAGTAGATAAAACACTATTCACTAGACACCATAAGGATAAAATCTTGTTAGTACAAATCTATGTGGATGACATCATATTTGCATCTACTGACTCTAAACTATGCAAGAGGTTTTCTGACCTCATGTATTCTAAGTTTGAGATGAGTAGCATGAGTGAGCTCTCCTACTTCCTTTGTCTCCAAGTGAAGCAACTACCTGATGACATCTTCATCTCCCAAGCTAAGTATGCTAAAGAGCTTCTTAAGAAGTTTGGGATGGCTGATGCCTTAGTAAAGAAAACACCTATGGCTACTAATGCTGTAATAGATTCTGATCCACATGGGAAACCTATTGACCAGAAGTTATATAGGGGCATTGTTGGGTCCCTACTATATCTTACAGCTAGCAGACCTGATATCATGTTTGCAACATGCCTTTGTGCTAGGTTCCAAGTGAACCTTAAAGAATCTCACCTAAGTTTTCAAAAAAGAATTTTGAGATATATAAAGAGTTGTCCCGGTCTAGGCCTATGGTATCCTACAGAGTTAGAATTTGATTTAACTGGATATTCAGATGCTGAATTTGCTGGATGCAGGGTTGACAAGAAAAGTACCTCAGGAACTTGCCAGTTCCTTGGTATGATATTAGTCTCTTGGCTTTGTAAGAAGCAGTCATCTGTGTCTACATCAACAGCTGAAGCAGAATACAAATCTGCTGACAGTTGTTGTTCCCAGATGTTGTGGATTCAAAACCAACTCCTTGACTATGGTTTCAACTTAAATAATTCAACTCTACTAAGCGTTAACACAAGTGCTATATCCATAGCACAGAATCCATTCCATCACAGTAGGACTAAGCATATAGACATTATGCATCATTTCATTAGAGAGTGTGTAGACAAAAACAAAATTAAACTTGTCTATATCTACACTGATTTACAAAGAGTTGATATTTTCACCAAACCCTTGGATGAAAGAAATCACTTGTTCTTTATAAATCAACTTGGAATGATCAATGGAGAAGCCTTAGTTTAATTTCTGTCTGCACTCGATGAATTTGCCAAAGTTCGTCGAACGAAGATCGACGAACTGGGGAAAGTTCATGAGATATTCGTCGAACGGAGATCGACGAACTCTCTGTGAGTGAAGTCATTTTCGTCGAATGGAGATCGACGAATCTACTTCAGAAAACTTTAAGTCGAACGAAGCTCGACGAAATGTCTTCAAATCTTCAGACTGAGCTCGACGAATTATTTAACTGCAAATTACTTCGTCGACCTCAGATCAAAGAATTATTTTATTTTTCGTGGAACGGAGTTTGTCGATTCATATTCTGGAAAACCTTATATCTAGGTTTTCTTCGACCTCCATCCTGCGCTTTCAGTTCCTTTGCACTTGATTATCGTTTTTCTCTTGCAGGTACTCTAATGGCGATTCCAGTAGGAAATCTTGCGGCAATGAAATTCGACACTGGCTTTGATGTCGATTTTGAGTCCTTCCAGCATTCCGACCCAATCTTTCTGGAAATACTGCAATTGCTTGAAGAATAGAAATTGAAGAATCTACTGTCCACTAGGATAAAGATATCTGCCACTGAGATCAGAGAATGGGATTATACCTCCTCCACCACATATGAGAACACTATGTCAGGGACAGTATCGGGTAATAATATTTCTCTTACTCCCGCAGTCCTCACAAAATTTTTTGGATGAAGTAATGGTGAAGAAGAATTAGAAATGGATACTGAGGAGTTTGATATGATGCTGAGTATGATGGGTTATTCTGGAGAAACCCCAAATAAGTTGCTGAAGAAACACTTGTCTGCTAAGTTCAAATTTCTAGCAGACATTATGGGCAAAGTGTTGCTGGGTAAGCACACTGCACATGACTATATAACTAGGCACCAATTACTGGTTATGTGTGTCGTGGTCAACAAGAAGAAGGTCAACTGGGATCAGATCATGTTTGATCTGATTAATAAAAAGAATATAAAGAAAGAGGTGTGTTTTGGAAGAATATTAGGGATCTTCCTGGAGGAAAAGACTGCTGAATCCCTGGTCTCCCAGACCATATTCATAAATGCCTCTAAGAGGCTCACCTGTGCTCTCTTTGGCAGGTGGGAGAGGACTATCACTAAGCCCTCCAAGGCTTCTTCCTCCTCCACCAGGCTTTCTGAGAGTACTAGGGCTGCTCCAGCCACTTCCCTCCCTACTGAAGAGATCCCTCCTCCACCTCCCTCACTTCTAGCCATCCCACCTCAACATCAGATGCTACAACAACCCTCTTCCACAACTTCTTCTCTTCAACAACCACAACAACAACCACAACAACCAATTCATATTCCTACTCCAGCTTCATCTCCTGCAACCTCTCCACAAATAAATATCACTGAAATTCCCTCCTCTCCCATTCAGGAATACCATCAACCCTCTCCTTCTCAATCACCACAACCAACCCCACCTCAATCCCCCCATGATACACACATTTCCTCACCACCTTCATCTCCCTTACCCCCCATTTGGACAACATACCATTCTTCCATCTGCCTCCATTCCACCTCAATACATCTACTCCTCAGGATGAACAAATTCAAGATGCACCACCTCCACCTCCACCTCAACCATCCTCCTCCATTCCTACCTTTGTCTGCACTGCTCCACCTTCTACACCACCCTCTACAGCTTTACTATTGGATCCCTCCATCATACCACCACTCATTGCACTTCTAAATCCCCTTCTTAAAACCATCATAGCAGAGGCCATTTCACCTCTTGATTCTACTATTTCCTCCCTAGCTGCCCAAATATCTGCTCTTTCTGCTCCTCCCTCTTTAGTTAGGGGCCTGGCTCCAGTATACACTGAAATGAGGCAGGGGGAGATACTCAATGAATAAGCAGCAACAGAAATAATAGCAGAAGTAGCAGCAGATGCTGATGAAGCAGCAGTAACAGCAGTAGAAACAGCAGCAGCAGCAGATGCTGATAAAGATTTACTTGATTTCATTAATTTTATTGAAACATATATGAAAATAGATAATGTGGATGATATAGTAACAGAGGAAATAATAACTGTTTGTGATTTTCTTATAAATTCCACAGTAGATTTGTCAAATTTATTGAGAACTTTTGATATAGTTCATTTAAACTTTCTGCCAGAAGACAACACTAAGCCTTCCATGGCTATCATTCCTTACACCACACCAATAGGCCCCAAAGTTGTCAAGCAACTAAAGACCAGTTTTGCTGTAACATAAATTCCAACTGTTCCATCTCCTCCCAGAGCTGTTTCACCCATTACTTCATCCCCTCCAAAAGATATTTCTGCTCTAGTTTTTGTTATGGATGATTCCCCCATGCCTGATCTTGATGTATTGATCATGGATGACATTGAAGAGGAAAATAAGTCATTTGCTGAAAACATTGAAGTGTATAGTTCTCCAGCTCCTGCTCCAGTTCTAGTTCTAGCTCCTCCTCTAGCTCCCTCCCAGGCCGAGAAACCTCTGATATCAGCTAAAGCCCTGAAAGAGATAAATGCAATGTATGATAATCCTCAGGATTCTACTGATGATGATGATGATGAGTCAGATGATGAGCACAAGAAAAAGAAAGTGTCTAAGAAGAGGAAAGCTCCTCCACCACCTGCCCCAAAACCCAATCCTACAAATGATACTCCTTAATATATACTTCAGAAGATTACACCCTACAAGGGCATGCCAGCATGGATGTGGCTGTCCAAGAATGAACAGAAAGAAAGAAAAGCAAAAGATATTCTCCTCCTCCACAGAGATTTAGAAAGGACCCTCCTCCTCCTCCTCCACCAGCTGCTGGTGCTTCCAGTTCTTTAACTCAAAGGACTACCCAGTTTCAAACTTATCAAAGACAGCAGGGTAGGTCCTCATCTTCAGGAAGCAGCCGGCAAAGGCATTATTCATCTGGCAAGCAGCACCAACAACAACAACATCAACATCAACAATAACAACAACAAAAATTCCCTGAACATCAAAAGGCTGAAAGGCCCAAAAGACCTGCTTCCCCACCTGTACCATTTGAGGATCCAGAGACAGCTGCAACAACTAGGATGGCCAGGTTCCAGGAACTGGTTGGCCTTTCCATGATTAATAAAGCTAAAGTTGAAGGGAAGGATACCTCTCAATACTCTACAATGTCCAAGTACAGAAAGGAAGAACTGAACAGGTTTGCTAAGTCTAACAAGTTCTTTAATGTCGATGATTATATGAAACTACATCCAGAAGCAGTAGTGCCTAGGGCTACTTATCTTAATATCATTGGGGCTGCTGACATGACAATGACCAATGCCCAAGCTGCAGATCCTAACATGGAGATAAAGTTTACTCAGCCAGGTGAGAAGACCAAAGAGGAAAAGCACAAGGAACAAAGGAAGAAGAAGTAAATTATAAACTGTTTCCAGTTTTTCTATTATTTCAAAAACTGTTTGGTTATATTCTGATACAAAGCTTTGTGTATATATATATCTACTGCATATTTTAAAATTTTCATGCCAAATATATATTTTATTGCTTTGTTATTAATGTGAGTCTGTAATTAGTGACCTTACCCAAATAGGGGGAGATTGTTGGATCCCTAGTTGGATTTGGGCTAGGTTCACTAAGTTAGGATGTTTGATACAACATGTATAGACAGGGTCATGTATGAGTTCTAGAGTCTAGGCCATGTCCTTAGAGTCAACACTACATGGACCCGCCACCAACAGACTGCAGAAGACTCAAGACTTAGAGAAATTCCAAACTCAAAAAATGAGTTCATCGTTCGTCGAACTCAGGTCGATGAAAGTCGTGCTCAGCTCGACGAAATCAGAGACAATTCTTTGAGCTGAGCTCGACAAATTTGAATCTCAGGTCGACGAATTCAAGAGTATACTTCAACACCAAGTCCAGAATTCTTCACACTTAACTCCAGTCGACGAACTTAGTTCTCCGGACGAGGAACTTAGTTCTCAGGTCGACGATCTCAGGGTATTCTACTTCAACATCTTATTCCAGAAACATCTAAGTATTTGAAGTCCAGCTTCACACTCCAGTGAAGCCTGGGTGTTGAGTGATTCCAGTAAGGCATCGAGTGAAGCCTTGGCGTCGGGTGAAGTAGTTAGGCATTGAGTGAAGCCTTGGCGTAGAGTGAAGCAGTTAGGCATTGAGTGAAGCCTAGAAATCGAGTTATTCTAGTCTTGGCGTCGAGTGAAGAAAAAAGTATCGAGTGAGGCCTTGACATCGAGGGAATACTGTCTTGGTGTCAAGTGAAGCATAAAAGCATCTAGTGAGGCCTTGGCATCGAGTGAATCCAGTCTTGACATTTAGTGAAGCAGAAAAGCGTCGAGTGAGGCCTTGACGTCGAGTGAATCCAGTCTTAGCGTTGAGTGAAGCAGAAAAGCGTCGAGTGAGGCCTTGGCATCGAGTGAATCCAGTCTTAGCGTCGAGTGAATTTAGTGCATGTGTTGTGTGTCCTCTAATTCGTTAAGTCCAATTTGTCAAGTATCGATGTGAGGTCAAGATAATTCGTCGAGTATACCCTAGAAAATTCTTTTGGGTTTTCTTCATTTTATGTCATTGTACAAATATGATACTAAGTCTGGAGTTCTTTTCGTTTATTAATAAACTGTGTGATTATTTGTGGCCATTGGTTGGAAGTGGATAAAAGACCGTAACATCAGTGTCAGTTTGTGAATCACTACACCTGGTGGCTTTTCTTCTCTTCTTATGGGCTATTTGGTTGTGTTGGACAATGTGGCCACCACCACAATGCCTTTTCGAGATGTTTGGTCTGATGGTTTGTGTTGGACAATGTGGCCACCAACTCAGTACTGTTTTTATCGGTGTTAATAATTCACGTATTTGAGCTGATCAGTCTCTTCTTATATATATACATATGTTTACATGCATAGTCCTGTAAATGTTAATGAAGCATAGCTCTAAAGCGCACTTGGTGCTACTTCACATATTTAAACTTATTTGATCTCTTAAATGGTTACTACTTTGTGATTAAGATATTGTGGTTTGACAACTGTTCTGTCTTTGGTTGGTAATGGTGGTTCTTGGCATTGGCTTTAGTAGCTGTGGTTTTCCTCCCCCATCTTCATGAGGTAGTTTTGTTGTTCTTACTTTTGTTCAGACATGTATATGGTTCTGTGGGTTTGTATCAGGTTGTTGACGCCCACAGTGAGTTATTATAGATGTTAGACTATTTGCAAGTTGCTATGTTTCTATTGGTTTTTCTTACCAACTTGTTCTCTAGGAAGAATTTCTGCTAGGCTGCATGTTAGTTATTTTTAAAGTAATAAAAAATCAGCATTCTTATCTCATACCCATGACATCCTTTTTAATTCAAATGTCACCCTATTTTAATGAACTTAAAAGCTCTTTTACTACTTATATTAAATCTAAAGGTTTGCATATCATGAATTGTTCCAATGGTTCTTCATGCTCATATAAGATAATAAATGAATTAAATAATGTATTTTCCATTGTGTAAACATGCATTTTACCCGTGTACTAGTTGATACACAATGTCGAGGGGCATGGACATCAAAACTTAAACTCAAACTATATTTTTATTATAACAAACTCAAGGATTTCATGAAAAGTATTAGAAATAGGTTTTTTCCCGAGCGTCTGTAGTTGTTCCCAACATGGAATGACATCATAGTGTGTATTTTCTCTCAATCTAATATATATTATTTAATGCTGAGAAAATGCGGGTTGTGTCATTCTGGCTCCAATATTATGGAAAAAGGGAAAGCGAAGGAGTCGAGCGCATCATGTTTCTGACCAGTGCAACCAAGAGCCTACAATCTTGGGAAGCAAGAAGCAATTCGACAGCCCAATATTGTGACAAGTATGAAAAGTTTAAGTTTAATTATTAGCTTATGACGTTTGCAACCTTTTATGTGTGTTGCATATATACTAGGCTTCGTGCTAGTTTCCGTCTACACCGCTAGAATTTTGTTCGACACGGTAGCGTCACACTCCTTTCTTGCTGAAAGCTTTATCCGGAGAATTGAGTTCGAGCCCTTTTCACCGGAGGAAGATCTTAGGGCGTGCATGCCCAATGGGTCTTTCATGACTACCGGGACGAAAGGGAGCATTGGTTGGAGTTTCGACGAAGTTGATTTTGTGTTAGAAGCGATAATCCTATCGTTCACCGAGTTTTATGTGATATTGGGGATGGAATGGCTTGCAGAACAGTTGGCCACTATTGAGTTCCTATCAAAGGTGGTGACCCTGAGAAGTGAGAGAAAGGAGGAAGTCAAGTTTAAGGGCCTTTGGTGGAGTGGCCTGCTCCCTGATTTCAGCCATACAATTGATGAGGGTAGTTAAACCGGGAGGAGTCACAATCGTAACTTTATTAGAGGTTCGCCTTTCTAAGTTATTGATTAGAGATGTGCTGGTGGTGGCAGAATTCGATGATGCATTTCCTGAGGAGCTTCTAGGAGCACCTCCTTTGCGGGAGATCAATTTCTCATTTGTGTTAGTGCGAGAAGCTAAGTTGTTGTCACGTCCTCCTTTTAGGGTGAAACCAAAGGAGCTAAACGAGCTTAAGGTACAGCTACAGGAGATGTTGGTGCAGGGATTTGTTTGGCCCAACTCTTCACCTTGGAGCGCTTCAGTATTGTTCGTAAAGAAGAAAGATGACAGTATGCAGTTGTGTATAGACTACCGTGAGCTGAGTAAGCTGACTATCAAGAATAAGTATTCGATTCTATAGATAAATGACATATTCAACAAGTTGGTAGGGTGGATGGTGTACTCTAAGTTATACTTGAAGTCATGGTATTACCAGTTGCAGATTTGAGGTGAGGACAAACCCAAGACAATGTTTGGTACGAGGTATGGCCACTTCGAGTTCTCGGCGATGTCATTCTGGTTGATGAACGCACCATTAGTGTTAATGGATTTGATGAACTGAGTGCTTCAGGAGTACTTACATTCATTTGTGGTGGTATTCATCGATGATATATTATTAGTAGATTCCAAATCAGAGGCGGAGCATGAGACTCACTTGAGAGTAGTATCGTAGTTATTGTGATAAAATCAATTTTTTGCTAAGTTCTCAAAGTACGAGTTCTAGTTAAAGAATGTGACACATTTGGGCCATGTGTTTAGTGGTGATGGGGTGGTGGTGGATCCAGTGAAAGTTGAGGCCATCAGGGATTGGCAAATTCTGAGAATCAGGGCGGAAGTCAGGATTTTCCTTGGACTAGCTGGGTACTATAGAAGGTTTGTCGAAAACTTTTCGTGGATAGCTCTACCCATATTTCTCGGACTCGTAAGGACCAGAAGTTTGTGTGGACGCAAGAGTGTAACCAAGTGTTTGACACCTTCAAGGAAATGTTGATGTCGGCTCCAGTCCTAAGTCTTCCTAAAGGGACTGAAGGATTTTAGATTTTCAGCAATGCGTTGGGTTGCAATTTGGGTTGCATGCTCGTACATCATGACAATATGATAGCCTTTGGGTCTAGATAGTTGAAACCTCCTGATAGGAATTACCCGGTCCATGACTTAGAGCTGGCGGCGGTAATCTTTGTATTAAAGTTGTGGTGACAATATATGTATGGTGTGAAGGAGGGAGATCTTCACGGACCAAAAAAGTCTAAAGTATCTTTTCGATCAAAAAGACTTGAACATGCGGCAGCGCAGGTCGGTCAAGTTCTTTGGGGACTACGACATGACGATTCAGTACACGCCACGAAAGTCCAACGTGGTGGGTGATGCCTTGAGTAGAAACTTATGGACCAGGGAATTTGATTGAAGCTCATGATGAGCGGTTGGTGAGAGACATTGTGTCCCTTGGCATTGTTGGTGTAGCAAAAGGGGAGTCAAGCAGGGCTCAGTTGAATTGAATAGAGTTGCAGTGCAACTTATTCGATGGGAAGTGACCAGTGTGGATGTAGAGTTCCATCCATTTAAGGTGAAAGCTCAGAAAGGTGAGGGTAGTACCTTGGAGATGGTTGATGGGATCTTAAAGAGGGATGGAAGGGTATGTGTACCGCAGTTCGGCAAGCTCCATGAGGATTTGATGTTTGATGGCCACTTCATAAAGTACTCCATTCACCCGGGCCGTACAAAGAAGTACTTGGATATGAAGAAATCCTTTTGGTGGCCTGGGATAAATCGGGATGTAGCTTCGTTTGTGAGCCAGTGCTAGACTTGTGCCTTAGTGAAGGCTGAGAGTCAGAGGCCGTCCGGTTTCCTAAAGCCCCTTCCTATCCCTGCGTGGAAATTTGGAGACATTTCCATGGACTTTGTGCATGGTTTGCCTAAATTGCAACAAGGTAACAATGTGATTTTGGTGGTTTTGGATCGCTTGACCAAGGTGGCTCACTTCATTCCAAATTAAAAGGATGACAACATGGAGAAGCTAGTGGAATTGTATGTTCGTAATACTTTACGGTTACACGAGATTCCAAGGAACATTATTAGTGATCGCGATGGACGGTTTACATCCAAGGACTGGAGACTAGTGCAGAAAATTCTGGGCACAAAGCTTAAGTTTAGTACAACGTTCCATCCGCAGATCGATAGTCAAATGCAGAGGACGAATTGTACATTGGAGGATATGCTGAGAATATGTAGCCTTCATTTTGGGAAGAAGTGGGAAGACCACCTTTTCATGGTGGAATTTGCCTATAACATTTGTTTCGAGGCAAGTGTCAATATGGCAACATACGAGGCTATGTATGGAAGGAGGTGTCAAACACCGATGTCTTGGATAGAGGCGGGGGACACCAAACTTTAGGGAAAAGAAGTGGTGGCCGATGCTTGTGAGTTGGTGCAGACAATTCAGGAGCGCATGAATGTTGCTCAGGATCGGCAGGCGAAGTATTTCAATGCGCGCCACTGAAATGTGGAGTTCCCGACAGGGAATTTGGTTTGCCTATAGATTAAGCTATTCAAAGGTATTTCACAGATTTGTCGACTCAAGAAGTTAAGTTCAAGGTTTTTGGGGATGTTTGAAGTTACGAAACACACCAGAGAAGATGCCTATAAGTTGGCGTTGTCCACAGAGCTGAGTGGATTACATGATGTTTCCATCTCTTGTTGTTAAGGAAAGATTTTGTGGAGACAAGTGTTGTGGTCAATTCAGCCGTAGTGCCAATGGAAGAGGAGTTGAGAATGAGAGTCCTTCTGATTGGAATAGAGGATTTAGAAATTCGGGAGTTATGAAATAAATAGGTTAAGCTCGTGAAAGTGAGTTGGGAGAACTACAGACGAGATGAATTCTCTTGGGAGCACGAGCAAGCGATGCGGGAAGAATTCCCGGAATTGTTTGCATTAAGCATGCTTGTTATTTTCAAGTCCATGTTAAATTTCAAGGATGAAATTCTTTTAAGGGGGGGGGGGGGGTAGTTGTAACACCCCATTTTTTTGAAACTTGAGGTTCTGGGAGCTATCACGCGGCGGTTGGTAGCAACCGCCCGACGGTAGTCTTCATTCGTCGAGACCGGAGCTTCGAAACGAATCATCTAGTTGTCAATGCACGACGTTAGGTTGCTATCGCCTGGTGGTAGCCCCTTTTTGTCGAGGTCGACGAGATGAAGTCATCAAGACGAATGTGTTGAGAGGCTACCACACGGCGGTATCACTACCACTAGCGGTAATGTGGCGTTCTATAGAGATTAGTGTGTCTATGGACTACCGCGGCGCGTTAGGTAACCAAAATAGTTTCGTAACTGTTGATTTTTGGCCATCGGATTTTCTTAAAATTCAATCCTATGGCCCAGAATCCTCCGTACATTACCCTTAAGTAGGACTGAGGAACTCTTTCCCCTCATTCTTCTCATCATGGTATGATATTTAGGGTTTGTGAGAGGGAGATATTGGAGGAGGAAAAGACACTTTTCCTGCATTGATGAAGCTTCATAGTTCCGTTCGACGATCCGAGGCCGAATTCGTGGAGAGGTCTTGAAGGTGCATACTTTCATCTGTGCAAATCAAGATCTTCATAGCTAGGAAGAGGTGTCGTAAGGTAATGACATTTCTCCTCTATGTTTTTAGGATGCGAGCATGGCATCCATTTCATTGTTTGCTTTCTTTCAAGCTTTTAGGCACCAGATCTCTTAAATAAGAGGGGTTCGGGTTTCTACGGTTCAAGAGGAGCCACCGAGTCGATTGAGTCCATCCCCGACATATTGTTGCACTAGAAATATGCTCCATTAGTGGATTAGGCATTGTAGGTCAAGCCATATTCACGACCGGTGGTCCGATTCAAAGATGATGCATGACGAGCACTATATAGATTTTGCTAGAAATCCAATTGCGCTGAAACCGCCGTTTGCGATGCCCTCTATTTCGTATGAGAATGATTGGTGATTTAGGGCTGAAATGTTGTGGTTGTTGTATGACATGCTAAGCCGTGACTTTGCCTTTGTGGTCGGCTGGCTAGCTCGTGACGTTGTAAATCATGTGTGGAAAGTGTCCCAGTAAGACAAGTACACTTCTGTGGGAACTAGAGAGAATGCCAAGCTTTTGGACAAGCCTGGGCAAGGAAGCCCATGAGCGAGCAGGGTCAAGCAAAGGATCTTAGCATCAGTTTGTTTGTGTGATGGAACTTAAGTGGGAGTTAGAGCTTGCAATAAAGCCCGAGTATTGAGACCCACAAGCGGGTGGGACCTATGCAAGAGTTCCGTGTTGAAACTTGAATGCATATGGGGGAAATTAAAAGTACCAGTGAACATGATGTGATGTGCTACTGCATGATGATTTGTTAGAATCATATAGGGTGCCTTGGGTGAAACCCAGGTTTTCTTACATGATGCATTTTAGGCCCCTTTTATTTAAATGCTCAACATAGATTCGTGTTTGATGTATGAGACACCCAAACCTATTCTTTATATGTTTATTTATGTTTAATAAGATATGCATACAAAGTTCTGACCTACAGGTTGATGGAGTGCCTCGGGATCCACTAGGGACAACCAGGAGGAGATGTGTTGGTTACACAGTTGAGGCCAGCCTTTGCTGACCCACGTTACAAAATATTTTTACAAGGCAAGGAGCGTAAGCTGGAGTAAGCTCGCCGGCCAAAAGGGCCTAAGCCTCATGAACTGTGCCCTCCTCTATTAGTTACTGTTTGATTGAATGTTATGTTCCACTCATTGTAATTCGGCTTGGATGTCGAGGTAGCCTAGAAGAGCTAAGGCACTTTGCTATGTTTGTTGTTGTAGATTTGGACATTTGAATTTTGTAAGGCCTTAAAGCCTTGTTGGACTCCTATGGTTGTCGATAGAGCTGTCACGGTTCCGGTTCTACTAAAATCATGACTCCAACCGCTAAGGTAACAATTCTTTAAATTAGAACGAAAACCTAATTTGGTTTGACTAGTTCCAGTTTTGGTTCCGGTTCCAGAATAATTTTTAGAACCGTCATGTCAATGGTTTCGGTTACGGTTTAACAAGAACCAAAACCTAACCGACCACTAACGGTTCGATTTGGTTTTAGGCGGTTCGGTCCAGTTCCAATCATTTCCAAGTAGAACCAAAACTAAATTTGGCGAAATGAATTGAGGAGGTCAAAAATAAAAAGCCAGAGGGGAAATGTAAATCCCTTCGGTTTTTTTGCAAGGACTTCGAAGTCCCGTGCCCGGGCGTAGGAATTTTGCATTACTCCAAGTGAGATTACTTTATTGTGTAATATAATAAGTAGCACGGAAAGTTAAAAACTGAAATCACAAAATTGCACCATACCACACTGATTTTATACCGCGCCGATTTTAAACCATATTAAATAGTTTGGTTGTAGAGTGGATTCATTGGTTGCAAAACAACATAGTTTGCAGTGCATTTTTTGGAGGTGCAAAATCGACAAAACTGTTCCGCATCGTTTTCTTCGAGAGGCCATGATATTCCAATCATCACCAATAAGTAAAAGTTACTTTAATTTTTTCATGAAAATGTATGAGTAAAATTAAAAATACAGTATATAATAGTGTAAAAATCAAAACTGTACCGCAAAAACCGACTCCATGCCGCACCATTGTCAAACCACACTGCACTGTTTTGGTATGATGCAATTTTTTTCGGTCCCAAACCAACCACTTTTAGTACGATTGTGGTTTTAATCAAACTGCGTAAGTTTCACTCATGCTAGTAAGTATAGATATTATATATAGATTATAAAAAATAACAGTATAATAAAATTATTATTATTAACAAATTATAATAATAAACGGGTTGCGGTTCGATTCTGCTTCGGTCCAGTTCAGATCGGGTCTAAAAATCTTGGAATCGCTTGAGACATGGGTGTTGCGATTCCGGTTCCGGTTCCGGTCTGAAAAATAAAATGAAAGAACAACACCCGGACCAATGATGTTCACGGTTCCAAAATTCAAATCGGAACACAAATAATTCTCGAACGGTTCGGTTCGGTTCTTCGCAGTTCTGGTTCGATTTTTGGTTTTTGATTTAAGTGATAGCTCTAATTGCGGATAACTTCTGGTCTTATTGTGTGATTCCACTGTCTTGTTTTCTATGTTTTGAGATGGGTACATCTTTTATATCACTTTATAATGCTTATACTGTGGTGTCTATATGTTGTGGGGCACCGGCCGGACCCTTATTATATGGTCATTAGAGGGGAGGTGTTACACTAATAAGGGAGTTAAAACAAGAAGAGGTACAACTAACAGAGCTTTGCATTTAAGTGTATTTCTCAGATTGAGCGAAAGAAGTTCGAAGAAGCAAATAAGGATGCTTCATGGATAGTTTCTATGCAAGAAGAGCTCAATCAGTTTGAAAGGTGCAAGGTATGGGAGCTGGTACCAAGGGCCAAATTTGAAATTATAATAGGGACAAAATGGACCTTCAGAAACAAGCTGGACGAGAATGAAGTTATCATAAAGAACAAAGCCGGACTCGTAGTTCAAGATTACCGACAAGAAGAAGGGATCGACTTCGATCAGACTTTTGCTCTGGTGTCCAGACTCAAAGCGATCAGATTATTCCTAGTGTATGCTGGTCAAAAAGGTTTCGAAGTCTATTAAATGGATGTGAAGTCAGCCTTTCTTAATGGTAATTTAAAGGAAGAAGTATATGTGGAACAACCCCCAAGTTTTATCGATTCATCTCTACCTGATTATGTTTATTTTCTACATAAAGAATTACATGGATTAAAACAAGATCCTTGAATTTGGTATGCGACACTATGTAGGCTTCTTCTTGAAAACAAGTTCACAAGAGGAAAGATAGGTAAGAAATTATTTCATAGGGAAGTAAAAGACAAGATTATGCTATTATAAATATATGTCGATGATATTATAGTTGGATCTACAGATGACAACCTTTGTAAAATTTTTTTCTAAATTGATGCAAGGGAAGTTTGAAATGAGTAGTATGAGTGAGATGAAGTATTTCTTAGGGCTTCAAGTGAAGCAATCTAAAGAGGGAATTTTTATCTCTCAAATGAAGTTCACCAAGGAGTTACTTAAGATATTCGGAATGAGAATGCAACCTCTATGAGGACTCCAATGGGTTCAACTATGTATTTGGATAAGGATGAGAAAGAAAAACCTTTTGATGAAACTAAGTACAGAAGCATAGTGGAATCTTTGCTCCACTTCACTGCCTGTAGACCAGATATAATGTTTTCAACAAGTGTCTATGCCAGATTCATGGTGAACTCTATGGAATCTCACTATGTCGTTGTAAAGAGGATTTTGAGATATCTTAACGACACACAAAATCTTGGCTTATGGTACCCAAGAAGTAATGATTGTGAGCTAGTTGGGTTTTTAGATGCTGACTTTACAGGAAGTAGGGATGACAGGAAATGCACTTCCGGGACATGTCAATTCCTTAGAAGGAGGCTTATCTCATGGAGTAGCAAGAAGCAAAATTATGTGGCAATTTCAACTGTTGAGTCAGAGTACATCTCTGTAGGTAGTTGTTGCGCACAACTTCTATGAATAAAAAATCTGCTTGAAGACTATAACTTTATGTTGAAGGAGATTCCAATGTTCTGCGACTCATCCAGTGCGATCGCTTAACCATCCAGTTTCTCATAGTCAGACAAAGCATATCAAGATACACTATCATTTTATCCGAGACCATATCGAGAACAAGGACATCAACCTCTTCCATGTCTCAATGGACAAGCAGATTGTAGATATTTTCATGAACCTACTAGATGAAGCAAAGTTCTCTTTCTTCAAAATGGAACTTGGAATGCTCAACAAGGAAGAATTAAGCACTGAAGAAATCCGTCGAAGTGAAATTAATCGGAAAAATACATGTACTTTGGACCAATAAACATGATATTTTGACAAATAAACGAGTCTTCACAAGTCCTTTTGACAAATCAGACAAGTACTTCAATGAGAATTCGACGAGGTACGCGCCATGTTTCGATGAATTGGACTTATTAAAGATTTCTTTAATATTGGATCCGAAGACTTTTTTCTCAAATACTCAAGGTACGCGCCTTTTCATTTATCACAAAATAAAATATGTATACAAATGTTACTAAGGGCATTCGAGACTTCATGACATTTTACGAAATCCTCAGTTGAAAGTGTGCGTCGACTCTTCGTATTCTCGTCGATCGTTTGTCCTCTTCTATCAAGTAATCTAGTGTATTTAGTTTCGTATGATTTTATCCACAATTCATATGCTCTGCCTGTTTAAAAATTAAATGATTTTCCTGTGGTATCTCGTTCCATTGTCCTTTTTCCTTGTGTTTTGACCCAAATTTTTAATTCTCTGATATGATTTTGGTCACTCATATATCTTTCATGCTTACAATATATGACAAATCTAGTGTATTTTGTTTTGTATTATTTTCTCCAAAATTCATTGCTCTACCAGTTTAAAAATTAAATGACTTTCCAATGGTATTTAGTTCTATTGTCCTTTTGCCCTGCCTGTGCCTTTGACCCAAATTTTTAAATCTCTGCTTGTGGCTTTGACCCGAATATTTTCCGCCCGCTAAAACTGCAAAATTAAGAAATGATATTTTTGATTTTAGTAAAATCAATTCCAAAACACTTTACGATACATGAGAATAATTTAAAGAATTATTAAGATGATGCCCTCATTATGCTCTCCATGTATGGTTACAAGTGCAAACATTTTATAATGGGCTAAATCAAATGACCAAGCAAATGATAGATTTTGCTCGGAGGAAATGGCACGAAGGGGAGCAGGAAATCTTCATTTTGGAGGATAACTTGTTTGTTCTGGATTTGCTAGCAGTTCCGATGAGTTCTGTAATATCATCATTATACTGCAAATAACTGGATTGTCTTTCATTCTGGAGAAGGAGTGTCGCATTTTTGACAGGGATGTTCTAGAATTCTATAAAATTGCTGAGCTGAAGCGAGAAGGTTCCCTAATCAAGAGCAATGTTCGAAATTATGAGGTTCAAATGAATCCAAGTTTCCTGAATAATTTTCTGAGAATGCCAGAGGTCGAGGAAGAAGATGAACTCACTGATGCTAACTATGACAGAGCCCTTTCCTCCTGTGACTCGGAAAAGAAATCTATCATAATTCGATGAAAAAAGATGAATGACAAAGGTAAACTATTAACTAAAATTCTTGGGAAAGTTGTGCAAGACCTGGTCTCATAATTATGTGTCAGGTGATATGTTTAAACTATTAACAGTAGTGATTTGCAGAAAACATATGGACTGGGGAATAGTTCTATTTGACAGGATAAAGGCTTGCTTCACAACCCCAAACTTTGGAAGAATAATCACACTCTACCTCAACCAACCAGACAAGAAGCAGTTCGATATGTCCACTGATGTGCAAATTCATGACCTGAAGAAGATAGATAGTTTGATTTTCGCTAAATGGGAACAGAGAATTCCAAGGCAAGGTGCTTAGGAGATATGGGTGAATGTTCTTGCTTGAAGGAAAGACTAAGCCCTGCACCCATGGATAAGGATGTGTCGTCACTCCCTCATGAAATAACTGAGACTATTTGTACAGTTGTTGAGGGGGAGAACATAGAAGTTTTAGTTGATGAGATTGTTGAGACACATGTTATTCAATAAGACCAACTTGCTAAAGATGAACTGCATGTTCAGAAAGAACTACCAGTAGAGGCTGTGGGGGGGGGGGGAGAAAATATTAGAAGGCTCTTTACGAGAAGAGCTCAGTACTGTTAGAGATTCAAGTGAGGGGTAGGTTGCTGAAGAGCCTGCTATCCAAGAGAAGCTGGAGCCAAATCTTGTACTTGCTGTAGTTAAAGGAAAACAAGTTGCTATGTAGCCAGAGAGCATAATGTTCAGATTTGCTCCATCTTCACAGCCAGCTGCCTCCAATAGTAACTTTGAATCAGTTTCTATTGGGTTTCATGAGATAAGGTCTCAGGGTGAGAGTGCTCCTTATTCAAATGATTCTCTATTAAAGTCTATAGAAGATATGGTAGTAAAGTAGAAATACCACTTTGACTTCTCATTGAGCAAAGTGGGTGGAGTGGAAAAGATATGAATAATAGACTAGCTCCAGTAAATCATAATATAGACTAGCAGAAGACATATTTGACTGGTTGGATGACTCAAGGTAGAAAAGCAATACACCATGCAATTCAGGGCTTTGTTCATGTTTACAACGAGGCAATTCACCTATCTATAGCAAGTGATGCTATGATACACTCTTATGATGCGAGCATGCATTATATTGATAGGAAAATGGAAGAGTACATGAAATAAATTGTCCAAAACCTTATTGAATAAGTCAGAAAGGGGGAGGAAAATTTAAAAAATCAAAATAGAAAAGCTAAATTGTGATGTGCGCAAATAAGTGCACAGTGCAAATGTGTATTGCTACAAGAATATAAATTGGATACATGGGTAACTAACATGGTGTATGCATGAGGTAAATAACAGGGTGTGGTCCTCGATTTCCATCGCAATTCTCACCTCAGAGCAACCTTTTGTCATTTCAGATCCTGTAGGGCAACCTGTTGAAAGCTCAGATCCATATGAGCCTCCCATGCAATACACTCTAATGTGGTCTGATGTTGCTGAGTAAGAGGTAGAAATCATTGAAGAATCTTCCAGACCACCTCTTCAAAAGATAAGAAGATAAAGAGAAGTCCCTTCAGCTAGTGGATTTGAGCACAATCAAGTAAGAGAATATGCTAAAGTTTGGAGTCCTATCTCCATAGGAATTATTCGGACACCTTCAACTTGGTTGAATTATCAAATGAGGAACCAATGAAATATTACAGTAGATAAAAGTGGAATAATCACGAAGTGTCAAATGTGAAGAGGAGGCTCCACTTCAAAAGAATGGAAGAACTAATCTTGATGCTCCTCCTTCTCCAAGATATTGTCCCAAGCCTAATGTATACATTGACAGACAACATGAGAAGAGCATGGGAAAGGGGCATTTCTAAGACTATTTATTCCTTATGATCTGTTATGTTGTGGATGTCTTGGAATGCCTAAAGAAACACTTTTATACATTTTTTGTGTTAATATCTATTATCTTGTTAATCTCAATTTCATATTGTCAATTTAGTATTTTTTATATGCTTTATTATATGTCCAATTCAGCTTAGTATATAGGGTTCTGACTTTTTCAAATAGGGGGACATTGTTGTGTATTATATCCGCAATAACCCTGATTTGAAGAAGTGTCCATTGAACTAAGTTGAATTGAGTCTGTATTTGATGTTAGTTTTAGTTGTGTATGGTGCAAGTTTTAATGCCAAGTACAAACCATTATAAGGTTACAATGGGTCTCCAAACACAGTTCTGTGCATTGTAATTCCTCATTATATAGAACATCTTTTTGACCCATGTGTAATCTCTCTAATGGTGTGTGAAAGTCTTTGTTTTCAAGGATAACTAAATCACCTAGAGGGGGGGGGGGGGTGAATAGGTTTCTAAGTCTCTCGTGACTATCTTTAATTTTCTTTCCTTTAGGTGTTATGTGAGTGATTAGTAATTTGCTTTCAAGACACACACAACCTGCATTAAATAAACATCACAAAAAGGACAGACAAGAAATATAGTGGTTCCCCAAATTATGCGTACATCCACTTTCCCTCCCACATTTCTAACGTATATTTAGACAAGACACTTCTCCAATCACAGCTCAAAGAGCATAAAACAAGATACCGCAGGACCACTCAGTGTCCTCTAAGACCTACAACTCAAGCACAAGGGCCTACAACTCAGTGATCAAAAGATCACTTACCTCTGGATATTATGCCATATAACTCAGGCTGGGAGGACAACCCTACCTCAGATCAACAAGGGATCCAACCTCAGAGACAATGACCCTCCTACCTTAGGCTGTTATGCCCTACCTTAGATCCAAAGGATCCTACAGCTCAGGCACAAGTACCCTACAACTTAGTGAGAATGGCTCACCTACCTTAGGATATTAAGCCCTAAAGCTTAGTGATCAAATGATCACCTACCTCAGATCCAAGCAGGATCCTACCTCAGATTCACAAGTGAATCCTATAATTCAAGCCAAAGCCCTACTCTCAGATTCTCAATAGAATCCTACCTAAGGAAAATCTGCCCTACAACTTGGATCCAAAATTGGATCCAACCTCAGAGCAAATTTGCTCTTACCACTCAGAACCAGAAGGATCCTACAAGGTGGAAATGGGTTGGAGAGTTGATTGGACACAAGTGAAACTTTTCTGTGCCAATTTACATGGAATGTTATAAACTCAGCCTAACTTTGACTCAAAAAATAAGTTTCCTGAGTCTACTTTTCTTGACTAAGAAACACTTAGTCCTAACTACTCCACAACAACAAGAATATATCTACTTGAGCTGGAAGTAACTTGCAGAACTCTGTTCTGCTCCCTGAATAGAGAAAACTTCAGTCCTATCTTCATGGAAGTAACTACAGTTTGCCTTGCTGCTTCCTGAGCTGAGAAAATCTTAGCCCTACCTTTTTGACTGCAGACCAAGACAACTGATGCAGTGGCCTGTATCTTATACGGTGGCCCACTGCCGGGCTGCCGCCCAAGCACCACACCCATGACCGCACCTATTCTCAGCGCGGCGGGATGTTGAGGCGGGGTCTCGAACCCACAACCCCCTTGATAAAGAGCTTTCCTAACAGCTCTCATCACCAACTGAGCTGCAGCTCAGCTGAGAATAGGTGCGGTCATGGGTGTGGTGCTTGGGCTGCAGCCCGGCAGTGGGCCACCGTATAAGAGCCAGGCCACTACATCAAAAAAGTGCACTTTTTTGATGTAGTGGCCTGGCTCTTATACGGTGGCCCACTGCCGGGCTGCAGCCCAAGCACCACACCCATGACCGCACCTATTCTCAGCACGGCGGGATGTTAAGGCGGGGTCTCGAACCACAACCCCCTTGATAAAGAGCTTTCCTAACAGCTCTCATCACCAACTGAGCTGCAGCTCAGTTGGTGATGAGAGCTGTGAGCTTTCCTAACAGCTCTCATCACCAACTGAGCTGCAGCTCAGTTGGTGATGAGAGCTGTTAGGAAAGCTCTCTATCAAGGGGGTTGTGGGTTAGAGACCCTGCCTCAACATCCCGCCGTGCTGAGAATAGGTACGGTCATAGGTGGGGTGCTTGGGCTGCAGCCCGACAGTGGGCCACCGTATAAGAGCCAGGCCACTACATCAAAAAAAGTGCACTTTTTTTGATGCAGTGGCCTGACTCTTATACGGTGGCCCACTGCGGGGCTGCAGCCCAAGCACCACACCCATGACCGCACCTATTCTCAGCGCGGCGGGATGTTGAGGCGGGATCTCGAACCCACAACCCCCTTGATAAAGAGCTTTCCTAACAACTCTCATCACCAACTGAGCTGCAGCTCAGTTGGTGATGAGAGCTGTTAGGAAAGCTCTTTATCAAGGGGGTTGTGGGTTCGAGACCCTGCCTCAACATCCCGCCGCGCTGAGAATAGGTGCGGTCATAGGTGGGGTGCTTGGGCGGCAGCCCGGCAGTGGGCCACCGTATAAGAGCCAGGCCACTGCATCAAAAAAAGTGCAGCTCAGTTGGTGATGAGAGCTATTAGGAAAGCTCTTTATCAAGGGGGTTGTGGGTTAGAGACCCCGCCTCAACATCCCGCCGCGCTGAGAATAGGTGCGGTCATAGGTGGGGTGCTTGGGCTGCAGCCCGGTAGTGGGCCACCGTATAAGAGCCAGGCCACTACATCAAAAAAAGTGCACTTTTTTTGATGCAGTGACCTGGCTCTTATACGGTGGCCCACTGCCGGGCTGCAGCCCAAGCACCCCACCCATGACCGCACCTATTCTCAGCGCGGCGGGATGTTGAGGCGGGGTCTCGAACCCACAACCCCCTTGATAAAGAGCTTTCCTAACAGCTCTCAACACCAACTGAGCTGCAACTCAGTTGGTGATGAGAGCTGTTAGGAAAGCTCTTTATCAAGGGGGTTGTGGGTTCGAGACCCTGCCTCAACATCCCACCGCACTGAGAATAGGTGCGGTCATGGGTGGGGTGCTTGGGCGGCAGCCCGGCAGTGGGCCACCGTATAAGAGACAGGCCACTACATCAACAACTCTGCCTCTTCTTCCTTTCCTGGACTGAGAAGATTCAACCCTAACTCCTTCACCATAGTGCTTCATCTTTCCTCAGAGAAACACTCTGAACTTGCTTGTTGGTGCACGTGAATATGACACTAGCTATCTTGCTTTAGGTCCCAGATCTGGCAGCTAGGGTTAGACATTGGCTGCCTCCTTTTCTTCAAAGAAAATCTGTGATCTTGCTGATGTCGATGAGGAAGACAACAACTAACTGTGTTGAGCTTTTAGACCAGCTGATTTGAACACTTTTCTTGAGCCTCTACAATAATGGCGAGGAAGAAGATACTGGACAACTGTGTTTTCAAAAGCTCAATTCTCCTTCATTGATCTCACCTTTTCTATTTAGCCGAGAACGACTATTTTGACCTTTGGGCCCCATTGGAAATGACAGCTGCAACTTTGCTTTTGCTTTAATTGCAATACTGTAGGCAAGTGACTACATTTGTCATGTTATGTATCATTCCAGCAACAAATTTGAATTTTGTTGACTTGCTAACTTTGCTGACATCACCATCTGTGCACTTAGCCAAAATCAAACATTAGTAGTATAGGAGTTGAGTGAGTAAGCATCACCCAACGCCAAAACACTTAGACAGAATACTATCTATCTCAGGTATTGAGTGAACAAGCTTCACTCAATGCTTTTGGCCTTAGCCAATCATTCTGTCCCTAGGCATTGAGTGAGTAACCTTCACTCAACACAAAAACACTTAGAAAATATTTCAATCATTAGGCGTTGAGTGAGTAAGCTTCACTTAATGACAAAACACTTAGAAAAATCTTTCTGTCTCTAGGCATTGAGAGCGTTGAGTCCACTCAACGCTTTTTTGCCTTAGCCAATATTCCTGCTTCACTAGCGTTGAGAGCATTGAGTCCACTAAATGCCTTTTGCCATGGTGTTGAGAGCATTGAGTCCACTTAATGCTTTTTGCCTGTTGACAAAATTTCTATCTCTTGGTATTGAATGAGTAAGCTTCACTCAATTCCATATCACTTAGAAATGATTCTAGTCACTTGGTGTTGAGTGAGCAACCTTCACCCAACACTTTTAGACTTGGACGTTTTTCCTGCTTGGGATGCGTTGAGTGTTGCTTCTTCACTCAATGCTTTCAGCATCCGTCAATTATATTGACATGACGTTAAGTGAGTAGACTTCACTCAACGCCTCTGTCCGTAGACAGATTCTCAGTTGATTAGGCATTGAGTGAGCAACCTTCACTCAATTCTTTTTCCCTTAGACAAAATCCTGTGTTGGAAACACTATCTCTGACCGACTAAGGTTTAGTCAACGTTGTTTATCACATGACGTTGAGTGAGTAAGCTTCACTCAACGCCTGTGGACTAAATATAATATTTGCACAGAATTTGCATGGCTTTGACTGATTGAGTAATACTCAACGATTTTGATATTATGGCATTGTGTGAGTAGACTTCGCTCAATGCTTGTATATTTAGCCACATTTCAGCCAGTTTCTCCTTAGGCTTTGACTGCCTCAGCCTGTCTCATAGCTTTTTGTTGTATGGAGTTAAGTGAGTAGACTACACTCAATTCCTGTGAACTTTGCCACATTTCTTTCCGTTTCTTCTTAGACTTTTCCTATCTCACAGCTTTTAGCTGTATGGCGTTGTGTGAGTACAATTCACTCAATGCTTTTGGACTTAGCCACATTTTGCCTGCCAAATGTTTGGCTTTGACTGTCCAAGCTATTTTCAATGATTTTAGTCACCTAGCGTTGAGTGAGTAGACTCCACTTAATGCCTGTGGACTTAGGCAATTTCCAGCCTATCCAACATCTTCACTTTGCGAGCACCTATCAAATCACTTGGAATACCTATCCTATCAATGTTGTAAGGACTAACCTGCATGCATGAACTTAGGAACACAACAAATACAACTATGCACTTAGTGTTGATGGTCATTCCACTTCAAATCCAATCCAGCGAACATTATAGGAAATGGACCCAACAATCTCCCCCTATTTGAAGAAGGTAGAACATCCCGCAATACTAAGAAGAATTAACATTATAAGCAGATTAATTTCATGTAGCTATAGATTATATCTGCCACATCTGCTAGCTTATGCTATATGAATTTTAGCACATCAATTCAATGTACTTCATTTAACTGCATTTATTCAACAAGTCAAGTCAATGCATCCTCATACCACTGGAATAATTGTTCAATTGATATGCACTCTCCTTTATACCACATAAGATGTCAATGGAGTACCACTAGAAGAACTGACTCAACATGACCTGCTCATGTCAAGTATTGCTTCCACATATCCCCTTATGTATTGCCACACATCTCCCCCTTTCTGACTTCTTCAATAGGTATATCTATTGAGGGAGGAGATGAGATCAAGGGAGAATTTATCTCTTGATCCTAGCCAAAGTCCCATGTTGATACCACTAAGGAAATTAGCATAGAGATCAAACCACTTGATTAGGGCTCATACCTTTTGTGTGGTTACCAGAGATTGTAGTTCACTTACTGATGTTGTATCCACAGAATTAACATCCACTTGTGGTGATATCATTGATACACCACATCATTGCAGCCCCTTGACACTTGAGTGGACCATGGATCGACTTGAGCTAGCTGCTATCTGTTCCTCTTCTCGTGCAACAACACTGTTTTCTCAACAATAGCAGTCAATCTCAGGCTCAGAGAAGATTATGACAATGTCATAAATAATCTCCCCCTTAGTCTGTGCATTATCCTTAGGACAAACTGATCACCATTGAAGATCTTTTATCCACTGCAGTAGCTGCTCATTCCTTCTCAATAGGAGACTGATCCTGTTCCAGCAAGTGCTGGACATGATCCCCCTTAATAGGAGAATTTCCTTTCATCATTTCTACAAGTGCTGAGCTTGTTCCCCCTCAACAGGTGCATCACTATCATTCCCTTTGCTAGATACTTGAGTCCATCTTAGTCTTGGTACCACTTAATGGTCTTTATAGTTTTGCTGTCACATCAAGGACTTATCTACCAGCAAGAGAAATAAATCTAGCAACACAAGTATTTCGGGGAGCAACTGAAGCTATATTAAGTTCAACATACCCAACTTGATGGTGTTGACCTTGACTTATACTAGTGGCTTAGTAAAGATATTTGGCCACTATCATGACTGTGGGGACACACTCAAGACTGAGTTCTTCCTTTTCCACATCCTCCCTAACTAACTGATACTTCATCAACAAAAGCATAGTCCCACTATGAAAGACAGGATTCCTAGCATTATAGATTACACTAGTAGAATATCAATATGAAGGAGTTCTACTTATCTGGAGTTTATGGTCCTGATACCATGGAGCAAATATTGCAAGACTGGTTTCTTTCTTGCTACTTCGAGTAGTCAGTCTTCATCTTAGGATTTGATAGGTTCCATATTTGCTTATCCTATCTACCTTGTACCCTGTGGTGGAGGTGCTTCTTCTCTCATGTTCTCTTTTGGAGAGCATCATCCTAGATTTGTTGTGTTCTTCCTTGTATTGTGAAGAGGTGGAAGAATTGTTCTTGCACTGCTTTCACTACTTCAACAATAGATTTGCATCTGACCTAGTTACCTGACTATTTTAGTTGGCTGAATAACTTGGACAGTTTTGGTAGGGTTTTGTATACCATCTCTGCTTGCACAACATACTCTCTTTTTATCATGGCCATCTTGTGTTGATGCCACTCCAATAATGATTTTACCACTTGAACCTTGAATGATCTTTCCCTTACTCATCCTTTCATTCTGGTACCAAGTCTTTCTTTACACTGCTACTCCCATAAGAATATGCTGGCTTGTATCAACAATGGCTAGAGCAATCTGGCTATTCTTATGAGCTTGATCACTTACAATAGTTACAATCATCTGGATTGTCCCTCTCTCATCCTCATCATTGTCCATAGGAACAATCTGAACTTCAGAAGTATTCTTTTGATCTCTTTGGAGCTGGAGATTCTCAGACACCAATTCCTTAGACTAGACTTTAAGCTTTCCAGACTGAACTAGACTGTATTGGTCCCCCCTTAATAATTGAACAGATTCATTCCACACTGCCCACTGACTTAATAACCCTTGCTACAACTTCAGATGATGCTGAAACCTGAGCAAACTTCTTTTCAAGTTTCGTCTAAAGAGTCTACCAGAGTCTACTAGAGGATACCACTTGAGAAACGGTTTAGTTGAGCATTATGTGCTCCTTCCTTGTTGCTCTTTGAAGAGCTACCTTGCTTTCCTCAGTAATGAGTACAACCTGCTTTTCTGCACTAGTTTGTTGAGGAGGTAATAATACTTTGTCCCATAACTCAGGCATCTTGTCCTTTAATGGATTGATTCAGCAAGTCTTAATCCATGTCTTGTGCACTTATCCTTCTTCAGAACTGCACACATCATCCTGTTCCTCTTGGGTAGTTGGAGGAGTATCTTAGATGGTCAATATCCATCACTAACTTCCCAGCTGTAGATCTTAGGTCTTTCCCTCAATGGAGTATGATCCATAAGTTAACTTTCTTATTCCATTCCAAGTTCTGGAACATCCTCTATCCAAATACCACATGGGGGTGTGGGCACTTGGACTATCCTGCAAAACAGAGTTCATTTTACCTTAGGACCCCAATATGAATTAGGTCCCCGACTACTGTTAGCAAAAACATGCACATGTCTACCTAAAACAGTCATGTCAGGAAGAGTAACCCTTGCCCTTGACACACTAGGGTTGTGCCAACAATCTATGGAAAAGTGGCCCACTTTGCCACAACACCATCACAAATGGATATTATATCTTCTCTTCTGAGCAGGTCTGGCAGCATGGTTGACTGCAAACTAGATAGAAGGAAGGGCAGTTTCCTTATTCCAATTTCTCTCAGCCACATTCTGACTGAAGGTAGGTCGGGCAGTAGAAGAGATTGGTTTTTCATGAGGTCTACCAGCAGCAGTCTTCTTTGCAGAAGTCATGTTAAATTTTCTCAAAGCGGTCAGCAAGGTAGCCTAAAGCCGAATTAATATTCTTAGAACTACCCAGTTCACACTTTGATCATGCGGAAACCCAAGGAGCAAGTTTAACACTAACCACAAATGGAAGAACAAGCAGGTCTTATATTCATTCACACTTCTTTACAAGGCGAGGTATACGTAGCAAGACATGATTTCGCTAGTACACAAGCTACAAACAGAAAGAACAAAATAAGCCGAGTGGACAACACTGGAGACCGCCGAGACCGCCTAGTCCGCCAAGGTTGCCGAAGTCGTCCGAGCTGCAACTGCTACAAGCCGAATAGCACACGGAGTCCGCCGAGACCGCGAGGTCAAGCAGACACACTGTTATTCGCTGCCTGCTGAAGAACCGAGGAACATACCTCCTACCCGCCTGAGACCGGCGGACAGGTTATTGGAACTTGAACAAGCTGAAGCAGAAAAATGACAAGCCGCCGAAGCGACCAACTGAGACCGCACACTTCAATGCCCCACTCCTGGCTCCTTGAAGCTAGCCGCGAGACCTGCACACAGCACACCATCAGCACTACTCAACCCGCGCGGACAGAAAACCGCAGACCGCAATACTTGCCTAAGCCCAACACACTGTTCACTCCGTTACTGTAGACGTGCCGGGGGGGGGGGTTCTATTTATAGGCGAGGTAAGGAGTGTGGTCACCACCCTAGGGCATAGAATCACCATCCCAGCCCGCGCACTAGCAAAACATCCGTTCGTTGAGTCCGCAAAGACTTAGCCGGATTCCAAGAAACCTCCAGAAGCAAGGCACCGATGTTCACTTCCAGGCGGCCTGAAACCAGACCTCCCACACTGTGCGGACAAGGTACAGTCTGCACAGTCCGCACACATCATCACACCTAGATAGCCACAACTCCTTCAGCAATAGTCCGCACACGAAAGAGGCAGTCCGCATAGTACAAGACCAAAGCCTCCATCCGCCACAAGTCCATGACCAAAGGCAGGCCGCCCGGTCAACAGCGGACTTGGCAGATACTGCGGACACACTAGACTTGTCACAGAATGTGACCAAGTCCAGTAAATCACCAAAGGCCTAGCGCAAGCTCGGAGGACAAGGCCCAGTCTGCCAATACCCAAAGAAGATCGCCAATACCACCAAGGTGAGCAGCTCGCCAATACCGCCAAGGTACGCAGATCGCCAATTCCACCAAGGTAAGAAGATCGCCAAAAATAACTCGCACAGCTGCCCAAACGGCCAACTGCCGGACTCTGATACCAGTCCGCACAGTCCTCCACAACATCTAACACCTGCTGAAACACCAGAGCTCGGCAAGGGCCACAACAAAACTCTAAGGCCAGTCCGCCACAGCGAACAACGCGGACACGCCAATCCGCAGGCCTCCCGCGGATAGGGCACCCAATCCGCCGGTTAACACAAGCAACACACAAGGCCGCTGAACAGAGCACTACCTACAGCCCGCAAACTGCAGTCCGCTCAGTCCATTTCGCCAGGCCCGACATCCTTAGCCATAGGCCAACCAAGCCGCACAACAGACCGATCAAGCCGCAAACCAGGCCGCACAGGCCGCTCCTCAACTGCCACGTCAACAAGCCAGCCAACACCCAGGCCGCACCAGTAGTCCGCCCAGGCCGCAGACTCAGGCCGCTCAGGCCGCACAAGCTGCACTTCAACAGCCAAGCCAGCCAAGGTCATCAGGCTGCACCAGGAGTCCTCCCAGGCCTCCAATCACCCACTTCCACTTCATAAATTTCAACAAGTCATACTATTAACGACCTTAGAAATACATAAGTCTAACTTGTTGGCAGACTTGACCTTGTTCAGAGTGTGTGCAGGGAGATCTTAAGAATAGGTCACTACCTTACTCATGAGTGAGGGGGCCGGTGCACTAAATACAAAAGGTCAATGATGTGCCTTTTGGACTTCTTCATGGGGAGCCTTACAAGAACTCATTCTCCTACCCTTTCTTCCTCCATTGAAAAATACATTTGTATTCTTATAAGGAAGATTACCATCCCTCTAGTGACCATTCTTGCAGTCATGGACATACCTGTTGGATGGGAGGATTACCTTATGAAAGGTTGACTGAGGCTTGATAGGAACTTTGCCTCTCCTTTGGGAGAGGGCAACTCTAGAATTTCTCTTAGATTCAGTAGCTCTCTTGAGTGCATCGATCTTAGAGATATTTGCCACAATTCTCTTCTACCTCTCAAGCTTCTCTTGAAGGTCCTTGATAAGAGAATTTTTATATTTGATGCTCCCAACATGGATGTCTACCATGGTCTTAAGATGGACAACTTCCTTCATTTTCAGATTCAGCAAAGATGTTGTCTCATCCTGCTGGGATATAGCTAGCTTTAAGGAAATTGAAAGAAAGGGGGATATATCTGATTTACTCTAGAGGAGGGGGGGGGGGGTGAATAGAGCAATTAAAACTTTTGGCTATTTTTATATATTATTAGAGTATTAAAATAAGTGATACCAATAGTAGTAATAGAAAATATAAACTAAGCTAAACTAACACAATAAACAAACTATCACAAGAAGGTAAACTATCACGACAAACAAAACTAGTCTATCACAGCACAACTAACCTATCACAGCAAAGCAAGAGCAACAACAAAAAATGATCAACCAGACGACACAGGAATTTTATAGTGGTTCCCCAAACTGGGTACATCCACTCTTCTACCACACTGGTAGGAATCCACTAGCAGGTTTTTGATCAGGTGACTGCCACCACAAGATCTATTTCTAGGGAGATCTTACAACCCTTTGAGCTTTTGATCAGGTGCCCAAAAACTAAGAATAAACATTCGAAGGGAGTTAATAAACCCTTTATACAGAAGGTGAGAGAGGTGATGATGTCTTCTCTTTTTCTAATCAATAGAGAAGACTTAGTGAATTGCGGTTGTCAAGTGCTCCTTCTAAAATCACTTTGAGCCTTGCTCAGGGTGTAGGTCTTCAGCCTTATCTTGAAATGATGTCCAAGAACTTCTGACTGATAGAATGATTATTGTCCTTGAATGTTCCTGGAGAGAAGTTGAAGAAGACTCATGATCTTTATTTATTGTTCTTCTTCAGTCTTCAGTAAGCCCAAGGAGAAAACTGGATGTTTTCTGCACGGAGAATAATTCTAAATGTTCCTGTATTCTCTGTACTATTGCTTTTATCACTGCCTGCCGTCTGAATGTGAAAATCTTTTTTATATTCTCTATCGAATTCTCCTTTGAATTTTGAATTCCAAGCATTGATTGTTGATTGCCTGGAGAATGAAATACGGTTGGAGAATATTGTCTTTAATGAGTTTCCCGACTGTCCCAATAAATTAAGAAAGTAATTAACCATGATGAAGGTCATAATCAATGTTGCCAATTATGGCTATATTCAGGGGAATATATGCATTAATTTCTCAGAGAATTACTGCTAAATAATATAGGAAATAGGGACAGAAAATAAGAAAAAACTCTAAGTCTGGCGCTGGACAGAATTCGTCGAGCTCTGAACATATTTCGACTACCGGAGATCCAAGTTCGTCAAGCTGAGAAATCCTGTTCGTCGACCTGCGCTCAGCGAACTGCATTCTGCGAATAACTTGCCCATTCTGCGGTCCAAGTTCATCGAGAAGAGAATCTGTCTTCGTCGAGTTGAGTTCAAAAAAAATAACTGGAAAGAATATGTTGAAGTTGAATTACAGAATTCGTCGATCTGAGCTCGAATATCGTTGAGCTCAACTCAGAGAATTAATTCTGAGTTCGTCGATCTGAGATCGACGATCGTCGAGCTGAGTTCGAAGAATTTCGAACTGATAGTTTTCAACTTTGATTTCTTCTAAGTCTTGAGTCTCCTAAAGTCTTCTGCTGGCTTGTCCATGAAGGTTGAATCTAATGACTTAGCCTAAACTCTAGGACTCAAAGACATGACCTTGGCTATACAATATAGATCAAATTCATCCTAATTAGTGAACCTAGCCCAAATCCAAAATAGGGATCCAATAGAAATAATTTCCTCATCTTGATTTTTGGCCAGCATCTTGCTTTTTCTAAAAGCTTTCAGAAGCGCACCATGATATTCAATCAATTAATTGATATCATCTTCTATCATGGGACCCTCATCATTACTTGATGAGGATGCATCAGAGTCTGCGCTGGACTTATGACCTGAGCAATAAGAAGAACCAGATAGAGATTGTACCTGATCTGGACAAGGATGATCCTGACATGATTCTTCTTCTTCTATCATGGCTATTAGCCCATGATATCTGCAATAATCTTTCTTAGCATCATCCATCTAGGAATCACTATATGAATGTGATAGAGAGTCCCAGATCTTTGTCCTTATATCTGGATTGTCTTCTGCTTCATCTACAATGACAGCAATTAGCCGAATGAAGGCATCTTCTTCAGAATATGAATCACTGTCAGAAAGACTAACTTTCTCTATTCCTTCCTTATAGAAAGTAAGAGAATCCCACATCTCTTTGGCTGTCTTGCAGTGGACCAAGATCTAGAAGGTGGAGTCATCCATGACACTTACCATGATGTGTTATGCTCTCTTGTCCATAGCAGCCAGGATGACTTCATCCTTAGCCATTTCACCAAAGTTCTTTGGGGTTGGATACTTGCATCTGATATAGAGACCTTCATGGGAATGAAGGGTCCTTCTTGAAATGATGCCAAGACTCTAGGATCAATGACTTCCATGATCTATCTGATCCTTTCTTTACAACCCCTAAAATTTTCCCTGATGCAAACTTGAAGCTCCATTTCTTATGGTTTACTTCTGAACCCACAAGTATAAAACTTTTAGCTATCCTTTGAGGTCTACTCAGACTGTTCCCCTAATTATGGGTACATCCACATTTCCTCCTACCTTTCTAACTTATAGTTAGACAAGACATATCTCCAATCTCAGCTCAAAGATCTTACAACACGATCCTGCAGGACCACTCGGTCTCCTCCAATATATATCACTCAGGCAAAAAGCCCTACAACTTAGTGATCCAAAGTTCACTTATCTCAGGCTATTAAGCCCTACAACTCATGCTGGGAGGACAACCCTACCTCATATCCATAAGGGATCCTACCTCAGAGAGAATGACTCTCCTACCTCAGGCTATTAAGCCCTACCTCAGATCCAAAGGATCTGACAGCTCATGCAAAAGTGTCCTACAACTCAGTGAGAATGACTTACCTACCTCAGGCTGTTAAGCCCTACAACTTAGTAATCAAATGATCACCAACCTTAGATCCAAGCAGGATCCTACCTCAGATTCACAAGTGAATCCTACAATTCAGGCCAAAGCCCTACTCTCAGATTCTCAACAAAATCCTACCTCATGCAAATCTGTCCTACAACTCAGATCCAAACTTGGATCCTACCTCAGATAAAATTTACTCCAACCACTCAGATCGAGAAGGATCCTACAATGTGGAAATTGGTTGGTGAGTTGCTTGGGCACATAAGAAATTTCTCGATGCCAATTTACCTGGATTGAGATAAACTCAGCCCAACTTTGGCTCCAGGAGTAAGTTTCTTGAGTCTACTTTTCTGGACTAAGAAACACTTAGTACTAACTACTCTACAACAACAAGAATATATCTGCATGAGCTGGAAGTAACTTGTAGAACTCTGTTCTGCTCCCTAAACAGAGAGAACATCAGTCCTGTCTTCTTGGAAGTAACTGCAGCTTGCCTTGCTACTTCCTGAGCTGAGAAAATCTCAGCCCTACCTTTTTACTGCAGACCAAGACAACTCTGCCTCTTTTTCATTTCCTAGACTGAGAAGATTCAGACCTAACTTCATCACCACAGTGCTTACTCTTTCCTCAGAGAAACACTCTGAACTTGCTTTCTAATGCAGGTGAGTGTGGCACCAGCTATCTTGCTTTAGATCCCAGATCTGGCAACTAGGGTTAGATATTGACAACCTCCTTTTCTTTAAAGAAAATCTATGATATTGATGATGTCGATAAGGAAGACAACAACTAACGGTGTTGAGCTTTTAGACCAGCTGATTTGAAAAATCTTCTTCAGTCTCTGCAATAACGGCGAGGAAGAAGACGATGGACAGCTGTGTTTTCGAAAAGCTCATTTCTCATTCGTCGATCTCGCCTTTTCTATTTCACCGATCAACGACTAATTTTACTCGTGGGCCTCACGGGAATTGACAGCCGCAAATTTGCTTTTGCATTAATTGCAGTACTATAGGCAAGCGACTATAATTGTCGTGTCCTATAGCTTTCCCGCCACAAATTTGATTTTTGTCGACTTGTTAAATTTTCTAGCATCACCATCTGTGGACCTAGCCAAAATCAAGCATCAGTAGTGTTGGGTACATTGGAATAAATGTACCTGATTTGAAGAAGCCTCACCCTACTCAATGATGTACATCAAAATGTATTTAATGTGTTTTGAGTTTAGTTGTGCAGGTTAAGTATTTGCAGGGAAAGCTGAAAAGTTTCTAAGTCCATGTGTCGACACCCAGAAGAAATGTGTCGACACTTAAGAAGACTTGTGTCGACACCCAGAGAAGAAGTGTCGACACTTGGAGTAATTGTGTCGACACCAGGGATGCAGAGTCGACACCAGAAGGAAAGTGTCGACACATACAGGCTGTGTCGACACACAATGAAGAAATGTCCAGTGAAGCAGTGTCGACACTTAGAAGCAGTGTCGACACCCAGAGGAACTTTGTCGACATCAGAAAGTGTCGACACTTGGAGGCTGTGTCGACACTCAGCAAAAGTTCAACAAAGTTCAAGTACAAGTGTCGACACTTGGAGGCTATGTCGACACTCAACAAAAGTCTAAACACAAGAAGATTGTGTCGACACAAGGAGAAGTGTCGACACACAGCAAAAGTTTCAACACATAAAGAAAGTGTCGACACAAGGAGCTGTGTCGACACTCAGCAAATTTCAATGAAGTCTAAGTACAAGTGTCGACACAAAGGAGATGTGTCGACACTCAGCAAGTATCAACACAGAAGGCAAGTGTCGACACTAAGAAAATGTGTCGACACTCAGCAAGTATCAACACAAGAAGATGTGTCGACACAAAGGAGTTATGTCGACACTTACAAGAATTCAACTAAGTACTAAAGAACAAGGAGTTGTGTCGACACACAATATCAGTGTCGACACATGTTGAAGAAGCAGTGTCGAGAAGCAGATTCTACAACACAAGGAGTTATGTCGACACCATGAATGCTAGTGTCGACACTTAGTCAACTTGTGTCGACACTTGGTATATAAGTGTCGACACTTAAAGACAGACTGTCTTGACACTTTCAGACAGTTACAGAAAATTCAAGAAGTGACTGGATGACTTGACAGCTGCCATTCCAGCCGGTCTACTGCAACTGTCAGAGATGTCAGAAAGTTGTTAGGAACCGGATCAGCCGGTCACCATGAAGAAAGCCTATATAAAGGCTTATTCTGACAACAGAAAGAGATGATCAAGCAATTCATTGAAGAATCAATTCAAGTGAAGATCTAAGTAGTTGGAGAGAGAGAGCTCCTTCCAAGAAGACAGCTATTGAACCAGGCTGTGAAGAAAGTTTCAGACTGAGTTCTGATTCTTAAGTTAACAGTGATTGGAGATCAGCTGCATTGAGACTCAACCCTATTGTGTTCAAAATTCAAGAAGCTTTGAAGGAAGCCAAGGGAGGTTGTTCTCAGCAAAGTTCTTCCAAGAACTCATCAAGAAACCTATCAACTCTTCTCTCTTATTCTGAGTTGTAGGTTTATACTTTGTAACTTTAATTTCTTGTAGGATCCTTAGGGATCTGAGTTGTAAGCCTGAAAGTATAAAGGGTGAGTGGTAGGGCCTGTGTGCCTGAGTGTAGGAGATATTTTTCTCTGAGTGTAGACCTTGGTGTGGGCTGAGTGTAGGCCTTGTTGAAGGCTGAGTGTAGGTCTTGGTAAAGACTGAGTGGTAGGGCTTTGAGCCTGAGTTGTAGGAACCTGGTTGGGGTTCTGAGTGTAAGATCTGAGGATCTGAGGAATAGTGGAGGAGTTTGGCCGAATCTAGTACACTACTAGATAGGCGAAGGGGGAAAGTGGATGTACCCAGACCTTGGGGAACCACTATAAAACTGTGTGTACTCTGTGTGTGTATGATTCTGTGGTTCCTATTTTATGTTCTGTGAAATTTGTGATTAAATCTGCCTAAAAGTTTAAAAAAATTATGGTCACCTATTCACCCCCCTCTAAGTGATTAGGTACAATTTCTTTCAAGTAGTATATGCATTGAGTGAGTAAGTATCACTCAATGCCAAAACACTTAGACATAATTCTATCTATCTCAAGCGTTGAGTGAACAAGCTTCACTCAATGCTTTTGTCCTTAGCCAATCATTCTGTCACTAGAAGTTGAGTGAGCAACCTTCACTCAACACAAAACACTTAAAAAATATTTTAGTCATTAAGCGTTGAGTGAGTAAGCTTCACTCAGCTCCAAAACACTTAGAAATCTTTGTCTCAAGGCATTGAGAGTGTCGAGTCCAGTTAATGCTTTTTTACTTAGCCAATATTACTGCTTCTCAGGCATTGAGAGCGTTGAGTCAACCCAATGCTTTTTGCCTGGCATTGAGAGCATGAGTCCACTCAATGCTTTTTGCTTATTTACAGAATTTCTATCTCTTGGCATTGAGTGAGTAAGCTTCACTTAACGCCACATCACTTAGAAATGATTCTAGTCACACAACGTTGAGTGAGCAACCTTCACTCAATGTGGTGTAGCGTATGTCGCTAACGAAAATCTACACGAGAGAAGGCTCTAGTTCGCCAACAACGCACTCTAGATCCGCCGCACCTACACAAGAATCTATCGCCCTTAATATGTGATCGTTTCGCGCACAAAACATAAACACATTCGGAGAATGATCGTCTCTAAAACAGCGATGAAAAACGAGTCAGATTGTTCCCAAAGTTAATGCAAAGGTTGTCAATCCTTTTGAGAGAAAGATCAAGGCTATATGCCAAGATCCCGTCAAGCAAAATAGACCTACCTGGTCCGAAAAATGGAAATAAGAACAATAATGTTTTCTATTCAAATATTTGTAAGCGATTAAAATTTAAAACTGCGGAGAACACGATGGTTCACCTTCCACAAATCTAAGAGAGGAAGCACAAAGAGAGGGGAAGAGTTTACCCAACCTGAATTCACCGTGCACACCAGATATGGTGGGAGAATCACTCTCTCCACGGATCCACCGGCGTCACACCGAATGGGGCTGCAACCTTCTTCCTTGGAGTCGCACCAAAGGAATCCACGCCGGAGTCGCACCCAATAGGGGTGGAGGAAGCAAGGGATGGTTCACACCGGAGGCTAGGAGGAATGCCTTGGCCGAATTCTCTTTTGGGAGTTTTTTAGGATTCAGATTCTTCTTGTCTATTAATTCTCATAAAGAGTCTCCTTATATAGGAGTTACAAACACATAGGAGTTACAAACACATAAGAGTTACAACACACATTTAACCGTCCAAAATGGAGTTGACATCTCATCCATCCGACTGGTTAATTACACACCAAATGTTTTAAATGCAGGAAATAAACAAATAAGTCCACACATGAATATAGAATTATTACCCAAGCATGGAATAATTTTATATTCTCAAATATAAAATAAAAATAAAAATAATGTAACTAAGAGCATGATTTTAAAATGAATCTTCAAGTGGGCTTAGCATGCCGCAGACGGAGGTTATAACGTTGCCTTCCGTTAGCGTCATCATGACTCCTAACGTCTTTCTGCTGTAGCGCCTTGGCAACCGGATCATAATCAAGTAGTGGAGGAGATGCCGCGACATCAATCCTCCCCCGCTCAAAATCACGTATCTCCGATGCGTGGTCCAAGAGATAGCGGCGGAGAAGAGCAGCATTCAATTGTTGAAGATCTGGCTCGAGTACCCAAGAGTCGTCAGAAGGAGGGCGGTCACGCCAATGGATGAGAAAGCGGCGGGGCGGGTAGCACCATCCGTGGTAGTAAGCAGCTCAACATCAAGTATCCTGTCTAGTATAAGAAAGGTTTTGGGAAACCTTAGAAACATGTCAGCAGTGGGAATAAAAGAAGGCAACTTACCATCCGATGCTAAACCTGTGGAGAACAGGGGAGAGAGATCATCCGTACTACCACTCCCCAAATCCAAAGAATTTTGAGTGGAAGGAGAAGACGGCAAAGAAGTAAACTCTTGTGGAGGCGAAACAAACATCGTCAAATCCGAGACATTAAAAATGGGTGAGACACCCCAATCGACAGGCAAATCTAAGAGAAAAGCATTATCACCGAGTTTCTTTATAATCCAGAAGGGGCCGACGCGCTTTGGAGCTAACTTTCTAACGGTGCCAGTTGGCAGTCGCTCGGGAACTAAGCAGACAAAAACTTGATCGCTGACTTTAAAGTGTGACACTCTCCTATGTTGATAAGCTTGTGTTTGATAAGATTCATATTGGGAGGCTAAGGTTGTCTGGATATGTGCGTGCAAGTCATGAATGTGTTGGGCGAAGGATTGTGCGAATTGACTTGTTTTATATGTAGGTGGTAATGGAACCAAGTCAAGTGGCATAGGAGCCTTATACCCGTGAACAATTTCGTTAGGGGACATACCCGTGGACCAATTCTTAAAGTTATTGTAAGCGAATTGTGCATGGGGAAGAAGTAGATCCCAAGTTCCCTTGTGATCACTCACAAGACACCTTAGAAGATTCCCCAAACTCCGATTGACTACTTCCGTCTGACCACCGATTTGTGGATGATAGGCAGCGGGAAATAATAATTTGGTCCCCATTAAAATCCATAAAGTTTTCCAAAAAATGGCTAGTGAATTTCACGTCCCTATCCGAGACAATTGTCTTCGGCACTCCGTGATGACTAACGACCTTCCGAAAGTATAACTTATCTACGTGAGATGCGTCGTTGGTCCTACTACATGGGATAAAGTATGCTATTTTTGAAAACCTATCCACAACTACAAAAATGGAGTCGTGTCGACGAGTCGTCGAAGAGTGGTGGGGAGGCCTAATATGAAATCCATGCTCACGTCTTCCCACGGTATGGAAGGAATTGGTAAAGGGGTGTATAACCCAACATTGGTTTTAGCGCCCTTAAATACTTGACATGTTCGGCAACTACCCACTATTCCCCCAACCATCGCCTTAAGCTTAGGCCAGTAAAATTTCTCCTCAACGAGTGCAATGGTGTTATCCCTTCCAAAGTGTCCACTCAGACCTCCGCTATGTAATTCCCAAATAATGTGATGCCGTAAGGAGGATCGAGGAATACACAACTTCCCGTGCCTAAAAAGATAACCGTCCTTAAGAACAAATGCAGATATGGTCGTTGGAGAGCTATCCTGGGCGGAGAAATACATCTCGTGGAAGTCTGGGCAAGTGGCATATTCATCCTTAACTCATTCAAATCCTACGACATTGACATGCATGGTAGATAGTAGAAGGGTAAGGCGGCTAAGTGCATCGGCAACTCGATTGTCAGATCCCTTAAGGTGCTTAAGGCTAAAAGTGTACCCTTGTAAGAAAGCTACCCACTTAGCGTGGCGCAGGCTGATTTTATGCTGACCATTTATGAAACGTAAACCAACATGATCAGAGAGGATCACAAACTCCTTGGAGAGGAGATAATGATGCCAATGATGCAAACACCTAACAACAACATAAAACTCTCTGGCGTAGTTCGAATAATTCAACTTAGCGCCCGCTAGTTTCTCACTGAAATAACTTACCTGGTGACCTTCTTGACTCAAAACACCTCCTATTCCTACCACAGAAGCATCACAAGTTAACTCAAAGATTTTAGTGAAGTCAGGTAGACGTAAGACAAGCGCCTCTGTCATAAGCTTCTTAATTCGTTGGAAAGCATGGGTGGCAGTCTTCATCTAGGTGAACTCTCCTTTCTTCATGCATTCAATAATGGGGGCCATGATACTACTGAAGTCCCGTATAAAACGGCGATAGAATGTAGCTAAACCATGGAAACTACGCACCTATCGCAGGTTAGTCGTTTCGGACCAGTCCTTAATCACCCGAACCTTTCCAGGATCAACTCGAATTCCCTCAAACCCGACTATATAACCTAAAAACTCTACCTCTGGAACATAGAATATGCATTTCTTAAGGTTTAGGAATAAAGATTCCTTCCTCGAGGTGGATAGGGTCACTCTCAAGTTGGAGATGTGCTCGATAGTGGAGGTGCTATAGACTAAGATGTCATCGAAATAAACTACCACAAACTTCCCCAAGTACGGTCGAAAGACGTGTGTCATCATCTGGGAGAAGGTGCTGGGGGCATTGGATAACCCAAAGGGCATCACTAGATACTCATATAACCCATCCTTGGATTTAAACGCAGTCTTCCACTCATCACACTCACGGATCCTAATATGGTGATAACTGCTCCTAAGATCCAACTTAGAAAATATAGTGGCTCCAGATAATACATCCAAGAGGTCATCCAATCATGGTATAGGGAACCTATACTTGACGGTAATCTTGTTGATAGCCCGACTCTCAACACACATTCGCCATGAGCCATCCTTCTTGGGGCAAGCAGAGCTGGAACAGCACATGGACTCATACTAGTCCTAATAAACCCCTTCTTCAACAAGTCCTCAATATGAACCTGCAACTCCTTATGGGCAGTGTCATGGAGTCGATAATGGGGCTGGTTGGGTAAGGAAGACCCTGGGATGAGATCTAAGTGGAGGTAATGTCGATGACAACTCATCCGGGTATGTATCCCTATACTCTTCCAACAATACCTGTAACTCACTGGGCAGATCATCCAATACTCCAGATTCCGTCTTCGCACTCAGTAGGACTAGCACATACATCACTCCATCAAGAAACGGGTCCTTAATAAATTCTTTTCTTCCGACTAGGTTCCGGGCCTTCCTCTCAACTGGGATCGTGGTGTCCTTAATCGGTCCAACCGGTTCCTTCGGGATAGTTGGCCTCTACGTAATGGTTTTTCCATTGAATTTGAATTAATACTTGTTGTCTCTACCAAAATACATCACATCACAGTCATAGAGTCAAGGGCGGCCTAATAACACGTGACAAGCGTCCATGGGAAGGACATCACACCATACCTCAAAAGTATATGATTTGAATGAGAGTGGGACCAGGCATCGCTTGGTAACCGGGACGGTGATCTTGTTTATCCAGGTTACTTGATATGGGGTCGGGTGTGGTTCCGTGGTTAGGGCCATACGCGTGACGACGTTCTCCGAAATGACATTCACACAGCTACCACTATCGACAATTAACTTGCAGAGTTTCTCATTACTCTTAAAAATCAGAGAAAATATGTTCATCCTCTTCCAATCATCTAATGGACGAGGAGTGGTCAAGATACAACGCATCACCATAAGGTGGTGATCATCCTCTAAATCACTTGGGACCCCTTTTGGGTCACTCTCCTCTACAACCTCATGCACTAAGTCAGCGGGATCGGTAGACGTCTCTAATAGGGCTACGACCTTAGTCTTCGTTGGGCATTCAAAGGCATAGTGACCTTGAATGCCACAAGAGTAATATGTAGCGTTATCCTTTCTAACCTTTCCTATGGGAATACGCTCACTCGTGGGATTCCTAGCATTCCTAGCAGTGATCACTACAGACTTCGACTCGGTGGACCTAAACTTTCCCTTATCCGGATATGTGGAAGCAGATGCTCTAGCTGTGGACTTATTCTTTGCATGGGAATAGTGGGAGTGGGCCTTAGAGGCCAGATGTTTTTCAATGTCGAGGGTGGAATTTAAGGTCGTGTTCAGGTCTGTATGACCATAGCGCAAGAGCTTCCTTTGAATCTCGGGTTGAAGCCCTTTATGAAATCTAGACAAGTTGACCTCGGAGATCTCCCTAAGATCACAGCGCACCATGCGGTCCTTCAGCTCTCCCATATATTCAGCTACAGAATTCGAGCCCTGCCGCAGGGTGGCAAGATCGTCAAACATCTGTGTTCGGTGGTATGTCGGGACGTATTGATCAGTTAGCAAATTCATCACCGGCCATCCTATAAGTGGGACTCTGTTCCCGGTCCCTAGCCTATGCTCCTCATTTAGCCAATATGTCTTAGCATGCCCGGTTAACTTCATCCTGGCGATTTGGACCTTCTGATGTTCCATGAGAGTGTGCCAATCGAAGTAACATTCCATGTCCACTAACCAGGTGAGGAAGATCTGAGGATCTCCCATGCCACCGTAGATTGGGGCATCGATCTTAATTGCCCTAGTAATATCGAAGTCACGCTCGTGGTGACGATCTAGGCGTGGCATTCGGGGAGAAATCCCATCAGAGTCAGAATCGACTACCGGTTGGTGCCGGTTGGGTGGCCTCACATTAACAGGTGGAGGTGGTCGTTCTTGGTTCTATAGGATTTGGGCTAGCATTGTTCTAAGTTTTGTCATCTCAGTTCGTAGTCCCTCAATAGCCTCGGTATTTGCATCTCGTTTCTCATTCGCGGCCATTCTAGACGAAGACGGTGTTGTGTACTCCGTTCCTAGTCTACTGCGCATACAGGGTTACCCAAAATTTTGAAAGATGATTTTTTTGAGGCTGGTCCTGTAGTTAAAACAAGATTTTTTTGTTTTCCTAAAGTGACAGGAATGACGAACGTTAAAATATTTTTTTTATATATTTTCGTAGAAAAATAAAGATTTTAGACCGCTATTTGCAGACCAGAATTTTTTTGTTGTTGTTTTTTTACTAATTCATGGCAATGAAAGAGAGCGAGGACGTTTGCAACATATAAGTTGAAATGACCGCTTTGATACCAAATTGGTGTAGCGTATGTCGCTAACGGAAATCTACACGAGAGAAGGCTCTAGTTCGCCAACAATGCACTCTAGATTCGCCTCACCTACACAAACATCTATCACCCTTAATACGTGATCGTTTTGCGCACAAAACATAAACACATTTGGAGAATGATCGACTCTGAAACAGTGATGAAAAATGAGTCAGATTGTTTCCAAAGTTAACGCAAAGGTTGTCAATCCTTTTGAGAGAAAGATCAAGGCTATAGTCAAGATCCGCTCAAGCAAAATGGACCTACCCGGTCCGGAAAATGGAAATAAGAACAATAACATTTTCTATTCAAAGATTTATAAGCGATTAAAATTTAAAGCCGCAGAGAACACGATGGTTCACCTTCCACAAATCTAAGAGAGGAAGCACAAAGAGAGGGGAAGAATTTACCCAACCCGAATTCACCGTGCACACAAGATATGGTGGGAGAATCACTCTCTCCACGGATCCACCGGCGTCTGGTGTTCTGATTGCTATCAACCCGAAAAGGCAAGTGTACCTATCAAATTGTAGTACCAAGGTCGTATTTAAACTCGGGGCTGTCAAGTACTGCTACTCACGCTTCTACTATTTTCCTACCGAAAGATTCTTGGGTCTTTGAGAATTTTTAAATTAAAACAAAAGATAATTTTTGAAACAAAAACTTATGATAAAAAACTAGCATTCGATCAATGATTCACCATGGAATGAGAGGAGAAGGAAAAAATATAGATTTAAATTTGCAAATTAACCTCGACCGTGACGGATCCGATATTAGGAAGTAATCTCGCTAGAGCATTAAATCCACTAACTTATAGACATTTTGACCGAAATCTCTTTACAAGTCAAAATGACCTAAAGTCGCATTACCGAAGTGACCCGCACTATTGGATTTGACTCCAATCCAGAAGATTTACGTCATCCTATCTCTAGGGTTGCGATCAACTCCTTCCTTATTTGAGTGATCTTTCAAATCAATGAGTCTCTCGACTACTATGAAATGAGATCAAATTGCCTACTACCGTATACCGAAAATACGGAGTCGACACGAGATAAATCAAAGAAAGATCGAGAATAATTTAGACAAAAAAAACTAAAAAAATAAAGGAAAACCTCATCTCATTTCATAGATCCTCACGATCGAATGCTAAGGGAAATTAGCTACGCATAACTGAAAGGAAAACCAAAATAAGAGAAAAGAAATTCATTTTCATTAATAGTTAAAAAGAGGTACACAATGATAAAGAGACAAGATTATGATAATAAAAAGATTACACTAAATAGAAAATGGTTACATTAATAGAAAAGAACTTAACAACAACAACTAAGAAACATAAAAGAACTCTCTCTTGGACTAGATATCTCACTTCCTCTCTCACCAATCCAACCTTCCAATGCATGAGACATGGGTTCCTTTTATAGGAGAGGAGAAGGATCTAGAATGAAGGGAATATGAAGGGAGCAATGGTGTGGCCGGCCATGCATATTGGGGAGGGTGGATGCATTTCATTTAATGAGGGAGAGAGAAAAGGTGGAGTTCAATGCATGGTATTTAATGGAAATGAAAGTGGAAAATATAAAATAGAGAGGGGGATGAATGTAGAATAAAAAAAAGAAATAAAAGAGGGCGAACGAGAGTGGTCGGCCATGCAAAGTGGCAAGGTGCATGCACGGAGAAATTAATGAGGAGGGGAGAGAGAGGACATGAGGTGGCCGGCTATGCATAGATAAATGGGCTGTTTTGTAGTAGGCTTTGATGAGGGCTTGGGAAGGCTAGGTGAGCTGCTTGGGTTTGGTGGGCCGCAACATGGGCTGCTCGGGTTGCATGTTGAGGAGGAGGCTCGGTTTGACTTGATGAGAAGGGGCCGGGCTGCTCGGGCTGCATGTTGACTTGAGGGCTCGGGTTGGTCTTCATTGTTGAGGGCTGCATTATGTAGAGGGGCTGCACTTGAAAGGTTGAGTTGGTCTTGAGCATTGAACTTGAACCTACAAATAAAGCAAAACAAAACTTAATAACATTAGTCAAATTTTTATAACATAATATAGATAAATATAAAACATAAAACATAAAATAATAAAAGTGAAATTACATAAAACATATAAATAAAACTATGAATTTTTATATCATAACAGAACAAAACATTAAAATAAAATAACAACATAACAAGCATATAAATACAAAAAACTATAATAAAACCTAAGAATTATGAATACTAAACTACCGCAAAAAAGGATGACTAAAACTAGTCATCAAATTCCCCTATGCTAGAGTATTTGCTTGCCCTCAAGCAAATGAAAATGAAAATTAGGGAAGAGGAATCAAAAGTAAACAAGCAAATTTAGGTTTCATAGATTAAGAAAACAAAAACATGAAAAATTAAACTATCCTAATTTCTATGTTATCAACTAGTGGGGTGAGAAGTGCACAATAGAAAACTTGAAAAATGGAGATATAAAAATATCATTAGAACATAAGGAAGAATTACACATTTCTAAATCCCTGAAACAAGGCATCCAAAATAAATGAAAATAGGAAAGACAAGAGCAGAAATTCTAAATAAACGGCGTATTGACAAACTACTAGGTTGCTAAATAACAATTAACCCTAAAACACCTCAAGATAACCTCCAAAGAAATCTATCAATGATGGTGGCCATAGGCTTGTCCGTTCACACTCTCTCCACTACGCGAATTCACGTCTAAAGATCAAAAGGACTTTAATCAAGAGTTAAGACTTGGCTTAGGTAAATGTTTAGGAATTGGAAATCAAAGATAAAAATCGGCGTTTAAATCACACTAAACTAAGGGTGAGCTTAAAATAAAAAAATGATAAAAATGAGAAATGACAAGTACGTCATTTCTCCAGTTCAAACTACAAAACAAGGGCATGAAAATTTTTCTTTTCAAAATTTGGCCACAAATAAATTTTTTCTCTTTTTTTTTGTTTTTTTTTGATTTGATAACATTTTGATAATAACATTTTTTTCTTTCATAAAAGAGAGCTCTAAATGCAAACTAATAATTTTCCTTTTCATTTTCAAAGATAATAACCCTTCACAAACATAATATTCAAGCTCAAAATTTAGTGTGAAATAGGAAATACATTTTGGCTTTGGCGAAATAATGAAATGAGAGGTGGAGCTAAAAACAAAGAAACATGGAAAAAGGCCCAAAAACTATTTTGCAACGGTGAATTTTTTTGGTGGGCAAAAAGGCTCAACCGGATCAACGGGTGGCCTAAATCATGTCTAAAGTACGTAAAAACGACGCAAATGCTTCGAGAGTAGTTAGGGACAAGTTCTAGACACCAAAAAAGTATTACCCCACAAATGAAAAAGAGATAACATTACCTAGCAATCATTCGTACGCAACTAACCGAATAAAAAAAACTTACAAATTGCTAACTTACAACTTAAAAAAACAGATGCCTATATTTAAGAACAAGAAATTTGTAAAACTAAGCTATGTAAGAATGATAAAATTAGAAAACCAATTCAAGGAAATCTACATAGAACTACAAAACCGCACGGGCCTACATATCACTAGAAGAAACATAAAAATAAAGATAGAAAATAATTTTTGATTTTGGCTTTCAAATAGATTTTAGCAATTTTTGTTTTTTGGATTTTGATTTTATCAAAATTTTTTTGGGTTTTGTATTTTAAAAAGGAAAGACAGAAAATAAATAAATAGACCCTCCCCCATGCTTAAGTTTTGCATTGTCCTCAATGAAAAAGAAAAAAAATGAGAAAGAAGAAGGAAGGGCAGTAAAGGAAAAATAAAAGAACGGGACTTCCCCGGGTTTGTGAGATGAAGGCGGATGTCGCTCCCCCATGCTTGCTTTTTAGCGCACTTGATCATCAGCAGGTTTGATTTGATCCATCTTTAATATCAGCAACATTGGAGAGGCAATCACGAACTTGTATTGTTGGGCCACCGGGAGGAAGAGCAAAATAAAAATAAAAGCAGAAAATACTTGGGCAGGCTCCCAAAACTGTTCTTTATTTAACAAAATAAAAGAGTGTCTGAATAATAATAAAAGTTTCATAATAATTAAGAACTCCAAAAAAAAATCCACATGAAGATAAATATTCAAAAGTCGAAAATAAGATCCTCCTTTGCAGGAGACATAGAATCATTAGAAAGATAAAGTTTCAGTCTATGTCCATTTACTTTAAAGTCACCCTTATCCGGGTGCGAGGGTAACACAGTTCCGTAAGAAAAGACTTGCTTGACCGAAAACAGTCCAGGCCATCTAGATTTAAGCTTGCCAGGAAAAAGACGTAAGCAAGAATTGAAAAGAAGAACTTGATCGTCAGGTTTAAACGTTTTAGGATGGCGCAAGTTCTTATCGTGGTAAAGTTTCGTGCGTTCTTTATAAATTATTATTTTTATAAGCTTATGCTCGCCATTCGTCAAGTTCATTTAGTTGGTTTTTTCTATGCTCGTCGACCGAGTGCGGATCGAAATTTAAAAAACTTTAGCGCCCAATATGCACGGTGTTCTACTTCTACCAGGAGATGACACGATATTCCGTAGACTAATCGGAAAGGAGTACAACCAATAGTGGTCTTGTACGCTGTCCGATAGGCCTAAAGAGCATCGTTTAACTTTAAAGACCAATCTTTACGAGAAGTAGAAACCGTTTTTTCCAAAAATCATTTAAGTTCTCGATTGACTACCTCGACCCGACCGTTGGTTTGGGGGTGATAAGTGGTGGATATTTTATGCGTAACGCCATATTTTGTTAAAGCTTTAGCGAGTTGAGCGTTGCAAAAATGACTCCCCCTATCACTAACGATTGCTCGAGGAAAACCAAAACGAGAAGATAATTTCTTAAGAAAAGAAACTACGACACGAGCATCATTACTTGGTAAAGCTTGGGCCTCCGTCCATCTAGAAACATAATCTACGGCGACTAGAATATACTTATTTCCTAAGCTTGAGGGAAACGAGCCTACAAAGTCGACGCCCCACAGATCGAAAACTTCGCGTTCAAGAAAATAATTTTGTTTCATTTCATTTTTATTAGAAATGTTTCCAGTCCGCTGACACCGATCACATCCGCTCACAAAGATTTGTGCATCTTTAAATATGCTTGGCCAATAGAAACCAGCACTAAGCACTTTGTGGGCGGTGTAGTTTGCTTGAAAATGCCTGCCAGTCGGACCTTCATGAACATGCTTTAAAATCTGTTGACCTTTTTCCCAGGAAAAACATCTTCTAACCACCTTGTCCGCACAAATGCGAAATAGAAAGGGGTCCTCCCAAAAATAATACTTCAACTCAGAAACAAATTTCTTCTTTTGGTGAGAAGAGTACTCTTTTGGAAGGATCCGGGCCACGAGATAATTGGCCAGATCAGCAAACCAGGTGGTAGAAGAAGAAACGTTAAAAATTCATTCATCCGGAAAAGAGTCATTAATAAAATTTTCATTTAAAAATCGAGTTCAGGATTTTCAAGACGAGAAAGATGATCAGCTGCTAGGTTTTCCGCTCCTTTCTTATCCCGAATCTCCAAGTCGAATTCTTGAAGTAAGAGGATCCAACGAATAAGACGCGGCTTGACATCCGGTGTAGAGAGGAGGTACTCCAAAGCGGAATGATCCGTAAAAACGACTATCTTAAAAAGAGTATATACGGTCGAAATTTATCAAACGCAAAAATAACAGCTAAAAGTTCTTTTTCAGTTGTGGTGTAGTTTTCTTGTGCTGAAGTTAAAGTTTTACTTGCATAGTGGATTAGATGAAAGTTCTTAGCAATTCGTTGTCCTAAAACTGCACCTACCGCAAAATTACTCACATCACACATTATTTCGAAAGGTAAATCCCAAACTGGGGTGATCATAATTGGAGCATTTATAAGTTTAGATTTAATTAATTGAAATGCAGCAAGACAAGAGTCGTCGAAAACAAAAGGAGCTTCTTTTTCGAGAAGGTGGGTGAGAGGCTTAGTAATTTTGGAAAAGTCCTTAATGAATCGTCGGTAAAAACCTGCATGCACTAGAAAACTTCTAATCGCTTTTATACTCGTAGGCGGCTGTAACTTTTCAATTACTTCAATTTTTGCCTTGTCCACTTCAATTCCCTTAGCGAAAATCTTACGGCAAAGGACTAAGCCTTCACGCACCATAAAATGACACTTTTCCCAATTTAAAACTAAATTTGTTTCTTCGCAGCGTTGTAAAACTTCTTCCAAATTTGTTAAAGATAAGTCAAAAGAATCGCCAAATACCGAAAAATCGTCCATAAATACTTCCATAATATTTTCTACATATTTATCAAAAATTGCTAACATGCACCGCTGAAAGGTAGCTTGTTTGTTACAAAGACTGAAAGGCATCCTACGATAGGCAAAAGTTCCGAAGGGGCAAGTGAATGTTGTCTTCTCTTGGTCCTCGGGTGCGATAAGGATTTGGAAATACCCCGAGAGACCGTTGAGAGAAAGTAATAAAAACTATGCCCGGATAATCGTTCTAAAATTTGATCGATAAAGAGAAGGGGGAAGTGATCTTTACGAGTGGCATCGTTTAGCTTAGGGTAATCGATGCACATCCTCCATCCCGTTACCGTCCTAGTTGGAATTAAATCGTTGTTTTCGCTCGTCACTACCGTGATCCCGCCATTCTTAGGCACAACCTGGACCGGACTTACCCACTTACTATCGGAAATAGGATAAATTATCCTCGCATCTAATAATTTGAGCACTTCTCCCTTCACAACCTCCTTCATATTCGGATTAAGACGACGTTGAGGTTGGACTACGCCCTTAGAATTATTTTTAAAAAATATTTTATGCGTACAAAAAGAAGGGCTTATACCAGGAATATCAGAAATTTGCCACGCTATAGCTCGGCGATGCTTTTATAGTACTTCGATCAATTGATCGTTTTCGGATTGAGAAAGGTAGACCGAGATTATAACGGGCAATTTAGAATTGTTTCCAAGAAAGGCATATTTTAGATGTTCAGGGAGTGGCTTTAATTCAAGGTGGGGTGCTTCATCATAAGAATTTTTCAGATTTTTTTCTTGTTCAAAAATAAGATTTTTGTTGGGTATTGTATCCACAACGTACCTGATTTGAAGAAGCCCCTGGACAAGCTAAGGTAAATAGACAATGTATTTGACAAAATATTTCAAGTTGTGCTTGCAGTTATTCCACGCTAAGTACACACCAATGTCAGGGTGCAGTAGGTCAATATACACGGGTCTGCACGACGTAATCCCTCGTTGAGCAGATCAGTGTGTTGGCCTACGTGTACTCTTTCTATTGGAGTGTACTTACTTTCAAGTACAGTGCTGTGATTATGCAAGAGTAGACAAGGAGCAAGGATGGGTCAAAGAGCAGCTTTTGGGCGGAAAGACGAAAAATCGTCTAAGTGATAATCGACGAGAATCACCAAGTGATTCTCGCTGTTTCGGTGAGAATCACTAGTGATTCTTGCCGAATCGTCGAGAATCACTGGCTGATTCTCGTCGTTTCTTTCCGGCTACATTAAAGCGTGCAAATCTGGCGCTAAGTCATATTCATCGAGAATCATCAAGTGATTCGGCGAGAATCATCAAGTGATTCGGCGAGAATCACTAGTGATTCTCTCCGAATCGTCGAGAATCACCTTCGATTCTCACCGAATCTGACTTGGACAATTTTCTGGAAACCGCTGGACCGGACTCTGCCGCTGGCACTGTTTTGAACCGGAATTAGGGTTTCTTCTGGTGGGACCACAACGGTCATTAAGGAGTATACTTGTGTATAAATACACGCGTATTTTTGAACAGTGACGACACACAGAAAAAAAAGCTGAGCCGCCGACGTGACCTAGATCGCGATACCTGCTCCGCCGCCGTCGCCGCTCGTGCAAGTCGATCGCCGGCCGATTGATCGTGGTTTCCTCCAGATCTCCCGGCGACAGAAGCTTAGCCAAGCATAACGTCTCACGCGTCTAACCAGAGATCCTTTGTCTCTTAATTTGTTGATCGGGAAAACCTTCCCCGTCCGAATCGATCGAGACGATCGATCCTAGTGTGACTGTTGGAAGACCTTGTTAGCTTTGCTACGAAGTTTGAATCTCCAAAGTACTACAGCCACACACCGTTGTCGCCGCCGATTCCGAGAACCATGCTGCTGCCCTTCTTGCCGCCGCCGATTTCGGGGAGATTCTCTCCAAGAGAGATCTAGGGTTGTGGACTCTTCGTTGACCGTCATCGAACGAAGAGGCACATCCTAGTCTCCAAAAGTAGTTTGTATTTCTTGTACATTCTAGTTTCATTGTTGTTGTAAAGGAATGTTAGTTCCTAGTTGTAAGGGTTGGGTGCAACCCGTGTTGTGGGAGTGTTGTCTCCTACGTGTGGAAGGGTTCCTTCCGATAGTGCAAGGATTGGATTTCAATCCTGTTGGTGAAGTGACCGAGTCGTCCCTTATTGGGAGATAGGTCGAAGGGGGAAAGTGGATGTACCCAAATCGGGGAACCACTATAAATTGCTTGTGTACTTTCTTTGCTGTGCTGTTTTGTTTTCTTGTGCAGGTACAATTTTAAATTCCGGAAAAACGCTACACGTCACCTATTCCCCCCCCCATAGGTGAAGGTTGTTGACACTAGGTGGACTTTCAAGTGGTATCAGAGGGAGGTTTCTCATCAAAAAGGTTCACACCTTGAGTAGAATCCTGCCGCTAGTGTCAAGAAGAAGGCAAACATCTACTATGGACGGGCTCAAGTACACAGGCAAGATCCCAGTGTGCACCAGGCTCAACTTTCCTATCTAAAAGGAAATGATCAGGTTCTACATGGAAGCAGTTGATCCTCGACTCTTCACGATCGTGGAGAAGGGACCCTATGTCCCTACTAAGGTCTCCACCATTGATCCTACCAAGAAAGTGTCAAAGAAAATTTCTGAAATGGACAAGGACAAGATGGTGCTGGTGGGACTTGACAAGAAGGCGCAGAACATTCTGGTCAGCGCGGTCGATGACTCAATGATGCAGAACTTCTGCAACTGCAGGACAGCAAAGGAAATCTGGCACTGCCTGATTATCCTAATGGAGGGCACTGATGAAGTGAGAGATGATCGGAGATCCCTCATGAACCAGAAATATAAGGCCTTCAGACAAGGGCCTAAGGAAGAGATCGGAGTCACCTTCGAGAATTTCCTCAAGATTGTCAATGCCCTCAAAGGATATGGAAGAGTGTTCACTGATGGTGAACTTAATGATAAATTCCTTAGGTCCCTTACTAAGCAATGGGACACAAAGATCTGCGCCATCCGAGAGTTTGGCAGACTAGCTGAAACAGACCCGCAAATTCTGTTTGGGAAGCTGATGTCCTATGAGCTTCAACTGAACACCAGGAAAGCAGAAGAAGAAGCAGAGAAGGCTGCAGCCAAGGAAAAGACTGTGGCCCTAAAAGCCATTCACTCCAGGAAGGGCAAGGGTGCGGTTTCATACCGTGCCAGGAAAAAGGATGAGGAGGAGGACTCCGAGCCATGCTCCTCCAGCTCAGAGTTGTCTGAGGAAGATTTCTCCCTCACCACCCGAGAATTCAAGAAGTTCCTCAAGATGAGGAATCAAAGGAAGAGAGACGGCTCCTCCTCCAGGCATCAGATGAAAAATTATTCTTCTGACAGGTATGCATCTAAACCGAACAAACATCGCTCCTCTGACATTATTTGTTTTGGATGCAATAAGCCAGGACACGTCGTGGCCGACTGCCACCAAGACAAGAGAGAAAAGGGGAAGGGAGAGGAGCACAAGTCTTCTAGAGATAAGAAGAACGAGAGGAGCTACATCGCCAAAAAGCCAAAGACACTGAGTGAATCTGACTCCTCAGACTCCAGTGATGATGAGGAAGCCTACTTCGGACTGGTGGGTCGCTCCGACTCAGAAGGAGAATGCCCCCCATTTACTGGGAAGGTAAAAGCTCACACCCCTCTCTCCGACTCTGACTCTGATCCTGAGTCTCAGGATGATGACCCTGAGGATAGCCTTTCGGCCCGTGAAGCGGAGCTCCTCGAGAAGTATGAGCTTCTGCTCAACACTTTCGAGGAGTGTCGTAAGAGATTGAAGGCTGAGAAAAAGGAAGTGAAATTCCTTAAGGGTGAGAGTGTCTCCCTAAGGGAAGAGATCACCAGTTTGATTTCTCTCCGACAGGAGCACCTTGACCTGACTTCAAAGCATTCAGAGTCTCTTAAGCTCCTTGATCTTAAGCAGGAGGAAGTCGACAAGTTGGAAGAACAACTTGCGGCAGAAAGGAAGATCATCAAGAGCTTCTCCATGCCAAAAACAGTTCTTCCAGTGGTTGATACCTTCTCTGCTCAAGCCAAAGGAGCTGGCTTGGGGCATGTAGGGGTATCTGGTTCCTCATCCAGGAGAAACAGGAACCAGAGGAAGAATAAGGCCGCCAAGAAGGCCTCTGCTGCTGAAAAGGGAAAGGCTCCGCTCAGTCCTGTTGCGTTCAGAAAGCCTAGCTTTTCTTGCAACCAACATGACTTTGAATCAACCTTTGGTCATCATTTTCGGCCCTCGGTTGCAAAGCCAAAGAGCCGATATGATGGTTGGACTTTTCCCCGCAACTTCGGTGAGAGTGCCTTCAAGGCACCTTATGAGGAAATCCACATGGGAAATTATGGTCAATTCTCTAGCGGCCATAATGGAAAGCAGGCACCAAGAGCCAAGCCTGTTATACTGAAGAAACAGAAGGTGAAGAAGTCATGTGACTGCAATCACTATGAGGCCTCCACCTCCAGATCCAAGGCCCCGGCTGTACCCACCATTCCCAGGGTAAGGCAGGAGCCTAGGAAGAGGTACAACAGATTTGACTGTTGGTGTTGTGGCAAAGTCGGTCACTTTGCCGTGGATTGTTGGTTTAATCCGAGGTATAACGAGACTCCCTATGTTAGCACTGCGAGGCCGACCACTCGTAAGGTTAACCAACCGAGGGGGAGTATGCTAACCAAGAATCTAGGACCCAAGTTCGATTGGGTTCCTAAGGGAAATTAATTTTGTTTTGCAGGAATGTCCAAAGGCCACCAAAACGCCAATATGGTACTTGGACAGTAGATGCTCCTGGCACATGACTGGGACAAGAAGCCTGCTGCGTGATTACACTCCAGTCGAGAATGGACCCAAAGTCATCTTTGGAGGGTCAGATCGAGGAGTCACCAGAGGTTACGGTATGATTTCCAACGGTATAATCTCTATCACCGACGTGGCTTATGTTGAAGGGTTAAACCATAACCTGATCAGTGTAAGTCAGTTATGTGACAAAGGTTATGACGTTAAGTTCTGCAAGGATAAATATCTGATAATATCTTGTGCCTCTTCTGAGACGGTATTAACAGGCATTAGGAGCAGAAATATCTTCTGCTTAAATTTTCTCAGTTTAGATTCATCTACCCCCGTATGCCTTGTGGCAACAGGCAGTGCATCTCTTTGTGAACAATGGCACAAGAGATTGGCACATATTAATTTCAAAACAATTAGTATGCTGTTTTCTAAAAACTTAGTAAGGGATGCTCCCGTTATCAAGTGCATCAAAGATAGCCCCTGTCCTGTATGCCAGATGGGCAAACAGACTCGGGCTACCTTTAAGAGCATTGCAGACAAAGACTCTTCCCGATGTCTTTACCTTCTACATATGGACTTGTTTGGTCCAATGCAAGTTCATAGCTTGGGTGGCAAGTCCTATACGCTAGTGATAGTTGATGATCATTCTCGGTTTTCATGGGTGTTTTTCTTAAAACGAAAGTCAGATACGTTTGACATCTTCACTAGTTTTGTCAAGCAGGTTCAGAACGAATTTAACTGCCCAGTGGTCAAAATCAGAAGTGACCATGAAACAGAATTCGAATCTGGTGCTATGACAGAATTTTATGAAGAACAAGGTATCTTTCATGAGTTTTCCTCCCCGCGCACTCCTCAGCAAAATGGAGTTGCGGAGAGGAGAAATAGAACTCTCATTGAAGCCTGCACGACAATGTTGAAAGACGCTTCTCTCCCAGAATACTTCTGGGCAGAGGCGGTCAATACAGCTTGTCATGTACAAAACCGAGCGTTGATCAACAAGCATCATCGTAAGACGCCTTATGAGCTACTGAGAGGTAGGAAACCAACCATGTCCTACTTGAGGATCTTTGGTTGCAAATACTATGTACTGAATAATGGGAAGTACCCGCGTACTAAATTTGGTGAAAAATGCTTCGAAGGCATATTCATGGGCTATAGTTCCCACAGTCGGGCATATAGGGTCTTCAATAAGAAAACTCTAGTGGTAGAAGAATCAATTAATGTTGTATTTGATGAAGGAAGTTTGCTTAACAGCAATTCTTCCAGTGGTATTCTTGAAGATGCAGGTGCACGACTTGAACAGCTGAGTCTCGATGAGACCGCTAAAGATGAAACTCCTAAGTACGTCAAAGTTTCCACCTCAACGTCAACTCGGAATGTTGAAGATCAAAATGGAACAAATCTCTTAGAAGAAGTAGAAGCCCAAGAAGTAGTCGAAGCTCCAGACGCCAGACTTCTTGAGCTCCGGCACGTGAGGGATCATCCTAGAGATCAGATCATCAGAGATCCTCGTGACGGTGTCAGAACTCGAAGAGGTACCATTAACGAGATTTTGCATCTTAGCTTCCTGTCACAGGTTGAGCTAAAGAAGTTCGACGAGGCGAACAAAGATGCGGCATGGATTTTGGCCATGCAAGATGAACTACATCAATTCGAACGATGCAACGTTTGGACGCTGGTTCCCAGACCACACAAACAGAATGTGATTGGCACCAAGTGGATCTTCAGAAACAAACTAGATGAACATTGTGTCATCATAAAGAACAAGGCAAGGCTGGTGGCTCAAGGTTACAGACAGGAGGAGGGGATTGACTTCGACCAGACCTTTGCACCAGTGGCAAGGCTCGAGGCAATCAGATTGTTCCTGACGTATGCTTCGCACAAAGGATTCACAGTCTATCAAATGGATGTGAAATCAGCATTCTTGAACGGAGACCTGAAAGAGGAAGTATACGTCGCTCAACCCCCAGTTTTTGTCAATCCTACTTATCCCAATCATGTATATTTTCTTAATAAAGCTCTATATGGTTTAAAACAAGCTCCACGAGCTTGGTATGAGACTTTATCTAGTTTTTTTCTTGAGAACAAGTTCTCTAGAGGTAAAATAGATAAGACATTGTTTCTCAGGGAAGTCAAAGGCAAGATTTTGCTGGTACAAATCTATGTCGATGATATAATATTCGGCTCAACGGACAACAATCTTTGCAAAAAGTTTTCCAAACTTATGCAAGGAAAGTTTGAAATGAGCAGTATGAGAGAGCTAAAGTATTTCTTGGGACTTCAAGTGAAACAGTCTGAGGATGGAATCTTCATCTCTCAGACGAAGTTCACAAATGAACTCCTCAAGAAATTCGGTATGTAGAATGCAACCTCTATGAGGACTCCAATGGGATCCACTATGTCTCTGGATAAGGATGAGAAAGGTAAACCTTTCGATGAAACCAAATACAGAAGCATCATTAGATCCATACTCTACCTTACTGCCAGTAGACCGGATATCATGTTCTCCACATGTGTCTGTGCCAGATATCAGGTGAACACTAAGGAATCTCACTATGTCGCTGCAAAGCGAATTCTAAGATACCTTAAAGGTACTCCCAATCTTGGCTTGTGGTACCCGAGAAATAATGATGTCGAGCTAATAGGTTTTTCAGATGCTGATTTTGCAGGGAGTAGGGATGACAGGAAATGCACTTCCGGGACGTGTCAATTCCTCGGAAGAAGGCTTATCTCATGGAACAGCAAGAAGCAGAATTGTGTAGCTACCTCCACAGCAGAGTCTGAGTACATCTCGGCAGGCAGCTGTTGCGCACAACTCCTATGAATCAGAAACCAGTTAGCCGACTACAACCTTCAGTTCAAGGAAGTACCAATGTACTGCGACTCCTCCAGTGCAATTGCAATTGCCAACAGTCCGGTATCGCACAGCCGAACGAAGCAATTGAAGTGCGCTACCACTTCATTCGGGAGCACATGGAGAACAAGGACATCTCTCTCTGTTATGTCCCCACGGATAAGCAGATTGCAGATATATTCACAAAGCCCTTAGACGAAGCCAAGTTCAGTCTTTTCAAAACTGAATTGGGGATGCTAAACTATGAGGAATGAAGACTACAGAAGCTCCAGGATCATGCCTCTAGGGGGAGCCTCTGCCAGGAACTCAAGTGTGAGCATAGATGCAAGAACTGAGGGGGAGCAAGGGGACAAATGCTACAGACCCATATTTGTAGAAGCCGAAAAGGGGGAGATTACCCTCTCGGCTAAGGCTAAGGTGGCTCCAAGTTGGCTAAGGTGGCTCCAAGTTTGCTCTCAAGAAATTGGTATTGGTAATGAATATCTCTCTCAACTCAATTTCAAGGTTATGATTTTCATTCCCATACGCTTTATTCACCTTTGCTTGTAGGGTTTAGGCTTCTTCAAATAGGGGGAGATTGTTGGGTATTGTATCCATAACGTACCTGATTTGAAGAAGCCCCTGGACAAGCTAAGGTAAATAGACAATGTATTTGACAAAATATTTCAAGTTGTGCTTGCAGGTATTCCACGCTAAGTGCACACCAATGTCAGGGTGCAGTAGGTCAATATACACGGGTCTGCACGACGTAATCCCTCGTTGAGCAGATCAGTGTGTTAGCCTACGTGTACTCTCTCTATTGGAGTGTACTTACTTTCAAGTACAGGGCTGTGATTATGCAAGAGCAGACAAGGAGCAAGGATGGGTCAAAGAGCAGCTTTTGGGCGGAAAGACGAAAAATCGTCTAAGTGATAATCGACGAGAATCACCTAGTGATTCTCGCCGAATCGTCGAGAATCACTGGCTGATTCTCGCCGTTTCTTTCCGGCTACATTAAAGCGTGCAAATCTGGCGCTAAGTCATATTCGTCGAGAATCATCAAGTGATTCGGCGAGAATCATCAAGTGATTCGGCGAGAATCACTAGTGATTCTCGCCGAATCGTCGAGAATCACCTTCGATTCTTACCAAATCTGACTTGGACAATTTTCTGGAAACCGCTGGACCGGACTCTGCCGCTGGCACTGTTTTGAACCGAAATTAGAGTTTCTTCTGGTGGGACCCACAACGGTCATTTGAAAGTCCACCTAGTGTCGGCTATGTGCACCTATGGGGGGGATAGGTGACGTGTGGTTCTTTTGCGGAATTTACAGATGTACCTGCACAATAAAAACAACAAACACAGCACACAGAAAACACAGCAAATTTATAGTGGTTCCCCGACTTGGGTACATCCACTTTCCCCCTTCGAACCTATCTCCCCAACAAGGGACGACTCGGTCACTTCACCAACGGGATTGAAATCCAATCCCTTCACTAACGGAAGGAGCCCTTCCACACGTGAGAGTCAACACTCCCACAAATCGGGTTGCACCCAACCCTTACAACACGGAACTAAAGTTCCTTTACAATGAAATAAAAGTAGAATGTACACGTGATACAAACTTCTCTTGGAGACACCGGTGTTCCTCTTTGTTCGACGACGTGTTCTTGAAGTCGATGAAGAGTCTACGACCTTGGTCTCTCTTGGAGAGGATTTCCCCGGAACCGGCGGCGGCACACGAGCGGCGGCTAGCTTCGGGATCGGCGGCTACGATGAAGAGCAGCTGCTGAACTTGGAGATCCAAACTTCGTTGCGAAGCAAGCTCGGTCTACCAACGGTCACATGAGGATCGGTCGTCTCGATCGATTCGGATGGGAAGTGTTTCCGATCAACAAATCGAGAGACAAAGGATCTCTGGATAGACTCGTGAGACTCAAGCCTTGCTAAGCTACTGTCGCCGGAGATCGGGAAGAAGATCTATCGGTGGCGGCGACGGACTTGCGCGAGCGGCGACGGAGGCGCGGAAGGATTTCGCGATTTTAGGGTTTCCGTGAGCTCGCGTATTTTTCTGTGTTGGTACTGTTCAAAATACCCATGTATTTATACTGTAGCTACCCCCAATAAGACCGTTTGTGGGACCCACAGAGGTAGCCCCCAAGTCCCGGTCCAGATATTAAACAGCGGCAGAATCCGGTTCAGGAGATTAGCTGAGACAGAATCCGGTTCAGGAAATTAACTGAGAAAACGCCAAGGAAAAATCGGCGAGAATCGCAGACGATTCTCGACGAATCGGCGAGAATCATCAAGTGATTCTCGACGATTCGTCGAGAATCGATTGTGATTCTCGTCGAATTACTTGTCGATTCTCAACGAATTCAACTTGTATTCATGGGCTGCATGACCATTGGTTCGGCGGGAATTACAAGCGATTCTCGCCGAATCTTACTTGGCACCATATTGAGATGGCCAGAAGGAGTCGGCGAGAATCATTGATGATTCTCGTCGATTCGGCGAGAATCACCAAGTGATTCTCGCCGATTCGGCGAGAATCACTTGGTGATTCTCGTCGAATTTGCCTTGGACGATTTTTCGTCTTCCACCAAGGAGCTGCTCCTTGATCCTCCATGCTCCTTGTCTTCTCTTGCATATGAGCGGCCCTGTACTTGAAAGTAAGTACACTCCAATAGAGAGAGTACACATAGGCCAACACACTGATCTGCTCAACGAGGGATTACGTCGTGCAGATCCGTGTATATTGACCTACTGCACCCTGACATTGGTGTGCACTTAGCGTGGAGAAACTGCAAGTACAACTTGAAAAAGTTTATCAAATACATAGTCTATTGACCTTAGCTTGTCCAGGGGCTTCTTCAAATCAGGTACATTGTGGATACAATACCCAACAATCTCCCCCTATTTGAAGAAGCCTAAACCCTACAAGCTAAGGTGAATAGAGCAAGTGAAAAGGAAAGCAACTGAAGACCATAAACGTAACATCATTAAGTGGAGACATCCCTTACCAATACCGAGTGCTTGGGAGCAAGCTGGAGCCACCTTAGCCTTGACCCCGAGAGGGTTATCTCCCCCTTTTCGGCTTCGGCAAATCGGGATCAGGAACCTTTGGCCCTTAGCTCCCCCTCAGTTCTTGCATCTGTACTCACGCTGGAGTTCCCGGCTCCCCCTCAGATTATGCACGAGTTGGGAGCCTCTGTAGTCTTCATTCTTCATAATTGAGCATCCCCAATTCTGTCTTGAAAAGATTGAACTTTGCCTCGTCTAGGGGCTTTGTGAATACATCAGCAATCTGCTTGTCCGTGGGGACATAACAGAGAGAGATATCCTTGTTCTCCACGTGCTCCCTAATGAAGTGGTAGCGTACTTCAATATGCTTCGTTCTACTGTGCGACACCGGATTGTTGGCAATGGCAATTACACTGGAGGAGTCGCAGTACATTGGAACTTCCTTGAACTGAAGGTTGTAGTCGGCTAACTGATTTCTGATCCAAAGGAGTTGTGCGCAACAGCTTCCTGCCGAGATATACTCGGACTCTGCTATGGAGGTTGCAACGCAATTCTGTTTCTTGCTGTTCCATGAGATAAGCCTCCTGCCGAGGAATTGACACGTCCCGGAGGTGCTTTTCCTGTCATCCCTGCTCCCTGCAAAATCAGCATCTGAAAAGCCTATTAGCTCGACATCATTGTTCCTCGGGTACCACAAGCCAAGATTAGGAGTACCTTTAAGGTATCTTAGAATTCGCTTTGCAGCGACATAGTGAGATTCCTTAGTGTTCACCTGATATCGGGCACATACACATGTGGAGAACATAATATCCGGTCTACTGGCAGTAAGGTAGAGCAGGGATCCAATGATGCTTCTGTATTTGGTTTCATCGAAAGGTTTACCTTTCTCATCCTTATCCAGAGACATGGTGGATCCCATTGGAGTCCTCATAGAGGTTGCACTCTCCATACCGAATTTCTTAAGGAGTTCATTTGTGAACTTCGTCTGAGAAATGAAAATTCCATCCTCAGACTGTTTCACTTGAAGGCCTAAGAAATACTTGAGCTCTCCCATACTGCTCATTTCAAACTTTCCTTGCATAAGTTTGGAAAACGTTTTGCAAAGATTGTTGTCCGTTGAGCCGAATATTATGTCATCGACATAGATTTGCACCAGCAAAATCTTGCCTTTGACTTCCCGGAGAAACAATGTTTTATCTATTTTACCTCTGGAGAACTTGTTCTCAAGAAGAAAGCTAGATAAAGTCTCATACCAAGCTCGTGGAGCTTGTTTCAACCCATATAAGGCCTTATTAAGAAAATAAACGTGATTGGGATAAGTAGGGTCGACAAAACCTGGGGGTTGAGCGACGTATACTTCCTCTTTCAGGTCTCCGTTCAGGAATGCCGATTTCACATCCATTTGGTAGACAGTGAATCCTTTGTGTGAAGCATATGCCAGGAACAACCGGATTGCCTCGAGCCTTGCGACTGGTGCGAAGGTTTGGTCGAAGTCAATCCCTTCCTCCTGTCTGTAACCTTGAGCCACCAGCCTGGCCTTGTTCTTTATGATGACACCATGTTCATCCAGCTTGTTTCTGAAAATCCACTTCGTGCCAATGACATTCTGCTTGTATGGTCTGGGAACCAGCGTCCAAACCTTGCAACGTTCGAATTGATGTAGTTCCTCTTGCATGGCCAGAATCCATGCCGCATCCTTGTTCGCCTCATCGAACTTCTTTGGCTCAACCTGAGACAGGAAGCTGAGATGCAATACTTCGTTAGTTGTACCTCTTCGAGTTCTGACGCCTACACGAGGATCTCCGATGATCTGTTCTCTAGGATGATCCCTCACGTGACGGAGCTCTAGAAGTCTGGCGTCTGGAGCTTCAGCTACTTCTTGTGCTTCTCGTTCTTCTAAAAGATTTGTTCCATCTTGATCTTCAACATTTTCAGATGACGTGGAGGTGGAAACTTTGACGTACTTGGGTGCGTCATCTTTAGGGGTCTCATCCAGATTCAGCTGGTCAAGTCTAGCACCTGCATCTTCAAGAATACAACTGGAAGAATTGCTGTTAAGCAAGCTTCCTTCATCAAATACAACATTTATTGATTCTTCTACCACTAAGGTTTTCTTATTGAAGACCCTATATGCCCGACTATGGGAACTATATCCCATGAATATGCCTTCGAAGCATTTTTCACCGAATTTAGTACGCGGATACTTCCCATTATTTAGTACATAGCATCTGCAACCAAAGATTCTCAAGTAGGACATGGTTGGTTTCCTGCCTTTCAGTAGCTCGTAGGGCGTCTTACGATGATGTTTGTTGATCAACGCTCGGTTTTGTACATGACATGCCGTATTGACACCCTCTGCCCAGAAGTATTCCGGGAGAGAAGCATCTTTCAACATAGTCGTGCAGGCCTCAATGAGAGTTCTATTTCTCCTCTCCGCAACTCCATTTTGCTGAGGAGTGCGCGGGGAGGAAAACTCATGAAAGATACCTTGTTCTTCACAAAATTCTGTCATAGCACCAGATTCGAATTCTGTTCCATGGTCACTTCGGATTTTGACCACGGAGCAGTTAAATTCGTTCTGAACTTGCTTGACAAAATTAGTGAAGATGTCAAAAGTATCTGACTTTCGTTTCAAAAAGAACACCCATGTAAACCGTGAGTGATCATCAACTATCACTAGCGTATATGACTTGCCTCCCAAACTATGAACTTGCATTGGGCCAAACAAGTCCATATGTAGCAGATAAAGACATCGGGAAGAGTCTTTGTCTGCAATGCTCTTAAAGGTAGCCCGTGTCTGTTTGCCCATCTGGCAAGCATGACAGGGGCTATCCTTGATGCACTTGATACTGGGAGCATCTCTTACTAAATTCTTAGAAAATAGCATACTAATTGTCTTATAATTAATATGTGCCAATCTCTTGTGCCATTGTTCACAAAGAGAAGCACTGCCTGTTGCCACAAGGCATACGGGGGTAGATGAATCTATACTAAGAAAATCTAAGCAGAAGATATTTCTGCTCCTAATGCCTGATAATACCGTCTCAGAGGAGGAACGTGAAATTATCAGACATTTATCCTTGCAGAACTTAACGTCATAACCTTTATCACATAACTGACTTACACTGATCAGGTTATGGTTTAACCCTTCAACATAAGCCACGTCGGTGATAGAGATTATACCGTTGGAAATCATACCATAACCTCTGGTGACTCCTCGATCTGACCCTCCAAAGATGACTTTGGGTCCATTCTCGACTGGAGTGTAATCACGCAGCAGGCTTCTTGTCCCGGTCATATGCCGGGAGCATCCACTGTCCAAATACCAGATTGGCGTTTTGGTGGCCTTTGGACATTCCTGCAAAACAAAATTAATTTGCCTTAGGAACCCAATCGAACTTGGGTCCTAGATTCCTGGTTAGCACACTCCCCCTCGGTCGGTTAACCCTACGAGTGGTCGGTCTCGCATTGTTAACATGGGGAGTCTCGTAGTTCCTTGGATTAAACCAACAATCCACGGCAAAGTGACCGACTTTGCCACAGCACCAACAGTCGAACCTGTTGTATCTCTTCCGAGGCTCCTGCCTTACCCTGGGAACAACGGGTACAGCTGGGGCCTTGGATCTGGAGGTGGAGGCCTCATGGTGATGGCAGTCACATGACTTTGTCACCTTTTGAATAACAGGCTTGACTTTTGGCGTCTGCTTTCCATTATGGCCGCTAGAGAACGGACCATAATTTCCTATGTGGATCTCCTCATAAGGTGCCTTGAAGGCACTCTCACCAAAGTTCCGGGGGAAGTTCCAACCGTCATACCGGCTCTTAGGCTTTGCAACCGAGGGCCGGAAATGATGCCCAAATGTTGACTCAAAGTCATGTTGGTTGCAAGGAAAGCCAGGCTTTCTGAACGCAACAGGACTAAGAGGAGCCTTCCCCTTTTCATCAGCAGAGGCCTTCTTGGCGGCCTTATTCTTCCTCTGGTTCTTGTTTCTCCGAGATGAAGAACCAGATGCCCCAACATGCCCCAAGCAGCTCCTTTGGCCTGAGCAGAGAAGGTGTCAACGACTGGAAGCACTGTTTTTGGCATAGAGAAGCTCTGTACGATCTTCCTTTCTGCCGCAAGTAGTTCTTCCAATTTGTTGACTTCCTCCTGCTTGAGATCAAGGAGCTGCAAAGTCTCTGAGTGCTTTGAAGTCAGGTCAAGGTGTTCCTGCCGGAGAGAAATCAAACTAGTGACCTCTTCCCTTAGGGATACACACTCACCATTAAGGAATTTTACTTCCTTCTTCTCAGCCCTCAGTCTCTTACGGCACTCGTCGAAGGTGTTGAGCAGAAGCTCATACTTCTCGAGGAGTTCAGCTTCGCGGGCCGAAGGGCCATCCTCAGGTTCATCATCCTGAGACTCAGGATCAGAGTCGGAGTCGGAAAGAGGGGTGTGAGCTTTTACCTTCCCAGTAAATGGGGGACATTCTCCTTCTGAGTCTGAGCGACCCACCAGCCCGAAGTAGGCTTCCTCATCATCACTGGAGTCTGAGGAATCAGACTCACTTAGCGTCTTTGGTCTTCTTGCGATGTAGCTCCGCTCCTTCTTATCTCTGGAGGATTTGAGCTCCTCTCCTTTCCCTTTATCTCTTTTGTTTTGATGGCAGTCAGCCACGACGTGACCTGGCTTATTGCATCCAAAGCAAATAATATCAGAAGAACGATGTTTGTTAGGTTTAGATGCATACCTGTCAGAAGAGTAGTTTTTCTTCTGATGTCTGGATGAGGAGCCGTCTCTCTTCCTTTGATTCCTCATCTTGAGGAATTTCTTGAACTCTCGAGTGATGAGGGAGAAATCCTCTTCCGACAGTTCTGAGCTGGAGGAGCATGGATCGGAGTCCTCCTCTTCTTCCTTATTTCTGGCACGGTACGACACCGCACCCTTCCCTTTTCTGGAGTGACTGGCTTTTAGGGCCACAGTCTTTTCTTTTGCAGCAGCCTTCTCTACTTCTTCCTCTGCCTTCCTGGTGTTCAGCTGAAGTTCATAGGACATCAGCTTCCCGAACAGGATTTGTGGATCAGTTTCTGCTAGTCTGCCAAATTCTCTGATGGCGCAGATCTTTGTATCCCATTCCTTAGTAAGGGACCTAAGGAATTTGTCATTGAGTTCACCATTGGTGAACACTCTTCCATAGCCCTTGAGGGCGTTAACAATCTTCAGGAAGTTCTCGTATGTGACTCCGATCTCTTCCTTAGGCCCTTGCCGGAAGGCCTCATACTTCTGGTTCAGGAGGGATCTCCGATCATCCCTCACTTCATCCGTGCCCTCCATTAGGATGATCAGGCACTGCCAAATCTCCTGAGCTGTCCTGCAGTTGCTGAAGTTTTGCATCATAGAGTCGTCAACCGCGCTGACCAGGATGTTTCTTGCCTTCATGTCAAGGCCCACTAGGACCATCTCATCCTTGTCCATTTCAGAGAGTGTCTTTGGCACTTTCTTGGTGGGATCAATGGTGGAGGCCTTAGTGGGTACATAAGGTCCCTCCAGCACGATCATGAACAGTCGAGGGTCCACTGCTTCCATATAGAACCTGATCCTTTCCTTCCAGATAGGAAAGTTAAGTCTGTTGCACACTGGGATCTTGCCGGAGTACTTGAGCCCGTCCATAGTAGCTGTATGTCTCCTTGTTGACACTAGTGACAGGATTCACCTCAAGGTGTTAGCCTTTTTGTTGAGTAACCTGCCTCTGATACCACTTGAAAGTCCACCTAGTGTCGGCTATGTGCACCTATGGGGGGGGGATAGGTGACGTGTGGTTCTTTTGCGGAATTTACAGATGTACCTGCACAATAAAAACAACAAACACAGCACACAGAAAACACAGCAAATTTATAGTGGTTCCCCGACTTGGGTACATCCACTTTCCCCCTTCGACCTATCTCCCCAACAAGGGACGACTCGGTCACTTCACCAACGGGATTGAAATCCAATCCCTTCACTAACGGAAGGAGCCCTTCCACACGTGAGAGTCAACACTCCCACAAATCGGGTTGCACCCAACCCTTACAACACGGAACTAAAGTTCCTTTACAATGAAATAAAAGTAGAATGTACACGTGATACAAACTTCTCTTGGAGACACCGGTGTTCCTCTTTGTTCGACGACGTGTTCTTGAAGTCGATGAAGAGTCTACGACCTTGGTCTCTCTTGGAGAGGATTTCCCCGGAACCGGCGGCGGCACACGAGCGGCGGCTAGCTTCGGGATCGGCGGCTACGATGAAGAGCAGCTGCTGAACTTGGAGATCCAAACTTCGTTGCGAAGCAAGCTCGGTCTACCAACGGTCACACGAGGATCGGTCGTCTCGATCGATTCGGATGGGAAGTGTTTCCGATCAACAAATCGAGAGACAAAGGATCTCTGGATAGACTCGTGAGACTCAAGCCTTGCTAAGCTACTGTCGCCGGAGATCGGGAAGAAGATCTATCGGTGGCGGCGACGGACTTGCGCGAGCGGCGACGGAGGCGGCGGAAGGATTTCGCGATTTTAGGGTTTCCGTGAGCTCGCGTATTTTTCTGTGTTGGTACTGTTCAAAATACCCATGTATTTATACTGTAGCTACCCCCAATAAGACCGTTTGTGGGACCCACAGAGGTAGCCCCCAAGTCCCGGTCCAGATATTAAACAGCGGCAGAATCCGGTTCAGGAGATTAGCTGAGACAGAATCCGGTTCAGGAAATTAACTGAGAAAACGCCAAGGAAAAATCGGCGAGAATCGCAGACGATTCTCGACGAATCGGCGAGAATCATCAAGTGATTCTCGACGATTCGTCGAGAATCGATTGTGATTCTCGTCGAATTACTTGTCGATTCTCAACGAATTCAACTTGTATTCATGGGCTGCATGACCATTGGTTCGGCGGGAATTACAAGCGATTCTCGCCGAATCTTACTTGGCACCATATTGAGATGGCCAGAAGGAGTCGGCGAGAATCATTGATGATTCTCGTCGATTCGGCGAGAATCACCAAGTGATTCTCGCCGATTCGGCGAGAATCACTTGGTGATTCTCGTCGAATTTGCCTTGGACGATTTTTCGTCTTCCACCAAGGAGCTGCTCCTTGATCCTCCATGCTCCTTGTCTTCTCTTGCATATGAGCGGCCCTGTACTTGAAAGTAAGTGCACTCCAATAGAGAGAGTACACATAAGCCAACACACTGATCTGCTCAACGAGGGATTACGTCGTGCAGATCCGTGTATATTGACCTACTGCACCCTGACATTGGTGTGCACTTAGCGTGGAGAAACTGCAAGTACAACTTGAAAAAGTTTATCAAATACATAGTCTATTGACCTTAGCTTGTCCAGGGGCTTCTTCAAATCAGGTACATTGTGGATACAATACCCAACATCATTAAGGAGTATACTTGTGTATAAATACACGCGTATTTTTGAACAGTGACGACACACAGAAAAAAAAGTCGAGCCGCCGACGTGACCTAGATCACGATACCTGCTCCGCCGCCGTCGCCGCTCATGCAAGTCGATCGCCGGCCATTTGATCGTGGTTTCCTCCAGATCTCCCGGCGACAGAAGCTTAGCCAAGCATAGCGTCTCACGCGTCTAACCAGAGATCCTTTGTCTCTTGATTTGTTGATCGGGAAAACCTTCCCCGTCCGAATCGATCGAGACATCGATCCTAGTGTGACCGTTGGAAGACCTTGCTAGCTTTGCTACGAAGTTTGAATCTCCAAAGTACTGCAGCCACACACCGTTGTCGCCGCCGATTCCGAGAACCGTGCTGCTGCCCTTCTTGCCACCGCCGATTTCGGGGAGATTCTCTCCAAGAGAGATCTAGGGTTGTGGACTCTTCGTTGACCGTCATCGAACGAAGAGGCACATCCTAGTCTCCAAAAGTAGTTTGTATTTCTTGTACATTCTAGTTTCATTGTTGTTGTAAAGGAACGTTAGTTCCTAGTTGTAAGGGTTGGGTGCAACCCGTGTTGTGGGAGTGTTGTCTCCTACGTGTGGAAGGGTTCCTTCCGATAGTGCAAGGATTGGATTTCAATCCTGTTGGTGAAGTGACCGAGTCGTCCCTTGTTGGGAGATAGGTCGAAGGGGGAAAGTGGATGTACCCAAATCGGGGAACCACTATAAATTGCTTGTGTACTTTCTTTGCTGTGCTGTTTTGTTTTCTTGTGCATGTACAATTTTAAATTCCGGAAAAACGCTGCACGTCACCTATTCCCCCCCCATAGGTGAAGGTTGTTGACACTAGGTGGACTTTCAATTTTCATAATTTTTTCTACTAAAAATAGATTCATTTTCAAGATTTGCTTGCAAGGACATAACCGTGTTTTCAAAAACATTTGAGGACATTTCAGAAAAAGAAGAAGAAAAAAAAGTTGAAGAAACGTTTGAAAGAGAAAGAGAGGAATCTTCATTTAACACATCCAAAAAAAACAAGAATCATCATTTTTTAAAGAGTTTTTCATTGATTGATTGATAGAAAACGTGACCTCATCATCGCCCACACGCAGAAAAAGTTTTCCATTACTTACATCAATGATCGCTCGAGAGGTGGTTAGGAAGGGACGACCAAGTATAAGAGGGACCCCGACGTCCTCTTCAATATCAAGAATGACAAAATCCACCGGGAAGATGAATTTATCGACCTTCACTAGCACGTCCTCGACGATACCTAATTGATATTTAATTGATCTATCAGCTAACTGAATACTCATTCATGTAGGGATGAGAGTGCCCAATCCTAGCTTCTTGAATAAAGAAAAAGGCATCAAGTTGATGCTCGCACCTAAGTCCGCTAACGCATGCTTTACAAAAAGATCACCAAAAATGCAAGGAATAGAAAAGCTACCCGGATCATTTATTTTTTTAGGAAGATTAGAGTTTTTAATGACCGCCGATCACTCTTCATTTAACGTTACGTGAGAAAGATTTTCCAATTTCTTTTTGTTCGTTAACAAATCCTTGAGATATTTTGCATATTTTGGCATTTGGCTAATGGCTTCGTGAAATGGCAAATTTATATGAATTTGTTTAAATATTTCAAGAAAGCGCTGATATTGATCATCTAATTTTTCCTTCCTAAGCCTAGCGGGATAAGGTGGTGGCGGAAATTCCTTTATAATGGTTGGGGCAGCATTTTGAAAATTATCATGGTCTTTTTCAAAATCAGATTTATCTTTGTCAAAAATAGTTTTTTCTTTTTCAAAAACAGAATTTTCATCATTTGTTTCTGTAACGATAATTTTTTCAGCAATAGGAGAGGCAATCACCTCTGGCTCTTCCCTTGTGGTGGGTTCGTGAATAACTTTACCGCTCCGAAGGGTAATCGCTTTCGCGTGCTCCCTTGGGTTGGGTTCAGTATTTGAGGGAAGAGAGCCAGGTGGCCTCTCAAAGATAACCTTGGCGATTTGGCCGGCCGTATTTTCTAAAGTCTTCATCGACCCTGTTAAGTTTCTAATGGTATCATCGTTCGAGCTTTTATATCTAGAAAGTATTTCCTCCAAAGATGGAGGTTTTTGAAAATTTTGGTTTTGAGGTGGTGGTGGTGTAAAATCATGTGGTGGACGTACGACATTAGCAGGATTACTCCAAGAAAAATTAGGATGGTTGCGCCATCCAGGGTGATAAACATTCGTAGCAGTATTAAAACCAGGAGGAACAAAAAAATTAGAAAAAGCAGAAAAATTGGCAGAATTATTTTGAGCAGGCCTGTGTATGTTCCCCAGATAATCCACCTGATCCGCAGTAGCAGCATTCGAAATTTCATATACCTGAGGGGGAGAGGCAGCAGTCATCTTCGCAATTCTTTTGTTCAATATTTCCACTTGCAGCGCCAGTTGCGATACAGAATCCACTTCGTAGATACCTGCAAGTTTATTTGGGCGAGTCCTAGACGAATTCCACTAATAGGTGTTCATTGCCATGTCCTCTATAAGCTCAAGAGCGGCTTCTGGAGTTTTGCGGTCCAAAGAACCAGCGGAAGCGACGTCTATCATCTGCTTAGTCTCTTGATTTAGCCCATTATAAAATGTCTGAACCTGTAACCATACAGGCAGAGCATGATGAGGGCAGCATCTCAAAAGTTCTTTGAACCTCTCCCAAGTGTCATAGAGGGTCTCAGAAGCAATTTGAGGATAAGAAGTTATATCATTTTTTAATTTAGCAGTTTTAGCGGGAGGGAAATATCTAGTAAGAAATTTATCAACTAAAATATTCCAAGTAGTGATTGATCTTCTTGGAAGAGAACTCAACCACTGCTTGGCTTTGGTTCTTAAGGAGAAGGGGAAGAGTCTTAGCCTAATAACATCGTCTGAGACACCATTTATTTTGAAGGTGTCACAGATCTCGAGAAAACTAGCAATATGCAAGTTCAGATCTTCATCTTGTAATCCGTTGAACTGTACATATTGCTGCGCCATTTGTATGATGGTAGGCTTAAGCTCAAAGTTATTGTTCGCAATTGCAGGTCGAACAATACTTGTTTCTGTACCCTCCAGGTTGGGTCGAGCATAATCGGACATCGTCCTTTGCTGTGCCATTCCTGGATTGGGTTTTCCCATTTCAGAATTGAAATTACAATCACCGTAGGAATCCTCAACTGCTGTTTGACAAGTGGAACCACCGAATCACAAGTTTCTCTGAAAGGAGCGTTCTATTTCCAGGTCCAAGTCACCAAGTAGCGACGGATTCGTGCGGGTCATACACTAAAAAAAGAAGAATGAAAGAAACAAAAAAGAAAAGAACGAAAATAGAGATTGGAGGAAGAAAATAGAGAGAAAGATAATAATAATTTTTTTTGTAGAAGTAATAGCGTAAGCGTTTTCTTAATATTGACGCAAAATCTTCCCCGGCAACGGCGCCAAAAACTTGGTGTTCTGATTGCTATCAATCCAAAAAGGCAAGTGTACCTATCGAATTGTAGTACCAAGGTCGTATTTAAACTCGGGGCTGTCAAGTACTGCTACTCACGCTTCTACTATTATCCTACCGAAAGATTGTTGGGTCTTTGAGAATTTTTAAATTAAAACTAAAGATAATTTTTGAAATGAAAACTTATGATAAAAGCTAGTATTCGATCAATGATTCACCATGGAATGAGACGAGAAGGAAAAAATATATATTTAAATTTGCAAATTAACCTCGACCGTGACGGATCCGTTATTAGGAAGTAATCTCGCTAGAGCATTAAATCCCCTGACTTATAGACGTTTTGACCGAAATCTCTTTACGAGTCAAAATGGCCTAAAGTCGCATTACCGAAGTGACTTGCACTATTGGATTTTACTCCAATCCAGAGGATTTATGTCATCCTATCTCTAGGGTTGCGATCAACTCCTTCCTTCTTTGAGTGATCTTTCAAATCAACGAGTCTCTCGACTACTATGAAATGAGATCAAATTGCCTACTATCGTATACCGGAAATACGGAGTCGACACGAGATAAATCAAAGAAGGATCGAGAATAATTTAGACAAAAATAAAACAAAAAAAATAAAGGAAAACCTCATCTCATTTCATGGATCCTCACGATCGAATGCTAAGGGAAATTAGCTACGCATAACTGAAAGGAAAACCAAAATAAGAGAAAAGAAATTCATTTTCATTAATAATTAAAAAGAGGTACACAATGATAAAGAGATAAGATTATGCTAATAAAAAGATTACACTAAATAGAAAATGGTTACACTAATAGAAAAGAACTTAACAACAACAACTAAGAAACATAAAAGAACTCTCTCTTGAACTAGCTATCACACTTGCTCTCTCACCAATCCAACCTTCCAATGTATGAGACATGAGTTCCTTTTATAGGAGAGGAGAAGGATCTAGAATGAAGGGAATATGAAGGGAGCAATGGTGTGGCCTATCATACATATTGGGGAGGGTGGATGCATTTCATTTAATGAGGGAGAGAGAAAGAGGTGGAGTTCAATGCATGGTATTTAATGGAAATGAAAGTGGAAAATATAAAATAGAGAGGGGGATGAATGTAGAATAAAAAAAGAAATAAAAGAGGGGGAAAGAGAGTGGCCGACCATACAAAGTGGCAAGGCGCATGCATGGAGAAATTAATGAGGAGGGGACAAAGAGGACATGAGGTGGCCGGCTATGCATATATAAATGGGTTGTTTTGTAGTGGGCTTTTATGAGGGCTCGAGAAGGCTAGGTGAGCTGCTTGGGTTTGGTGGGCCACAACATGGGCTGCTCGGGTTGCATGTTGAGGAGGAGGCTCAGTTTGACTTGATGAGAAGGGGCCGGGCTGCTCGGGTTGCATGTTGACTTGAGGGCTCGGGTTGGTCTTCATTGTTGAGGGCTGCATTATGTAGAGGGGCTGCACTTGAAAGGTTGAGTTGGTATTGAGCATTGAACTTGAACCTACAAATAAAGCAAACAAAACTTAATAACATTAGTCAAATTTTTATAACATAACATAGATAAACATAAAACATAAAACATAAAATAATAAAAGTGAAAATACATAAAACATATATATATATATATATATATATATATATATATATATATATATATATATATATATATATATATATATATATATATATATATATAACAATGAATTTTTATATCATAACATAACAAAACATTAAAATAAAATAACAACATAACAAGCATATAAATTCATAAAACTATAATAAAACCTGAGAATTATGAATACTAAACTACCCCAAAAGGGATGACTAAAACTAGTCATCAACGTCACACCGAATGAGGCTGCAACCTTCTACCTTGGAGTCGCACCGAAGGAATCCACGCTGGAGTCGCACCGAAGAGGGGTGGAGGAAGCAAGGGATGGTTTCACACCACAAGGGGGGGGGGGGGCGGCTAGGAGGAATGCCTTGGCTGAATTCCCCTTTTGGAGTTTTTTTAGGATTCAAATTCTTCTTGTCTATTAATTCTCATAAAGAGGTCTCCTTATATAGGAGTTACAAACACATATGAGTTACAACACACATTTAACCATCCAAAATGGAGATGACATCTCATCCATCTGGGTGGTTAATTACACACCAAATGTTTTAAATGCAGGAAATAAACAAATAAGTCCACACATGAATATAAAATTATTACCCAAGCATGAAATAATTTTATATTCTTAAATATAAAATATAAATAAAAATAACGTAACTAAGAGCATGATTTTAAAATGAATCTTCAAGTGGGCTTAGCACGCCGCGGATAGAGGTTGTAACGTTGCCTTTCATTAGCATCATCATGACTCCTAACGTCTTTATGCTGTAGCGCCTCGGCAACCGGATCATCATCAAGTAGTGGAGGCGATGCCGTGACATTACAATGCCTTTAGACTTGGCCATTTTTCCTGCTTGGAAAGCGTTGAGTGTTGCTTCTTCACTCAATGCTTTCAGCATCTGTCAACTTTATTGACATGACGTTGAGTGAGTAGACTTCACTCAACGCCTCTATCCTTAGACAGATTCTCAGTTGATTAGGCATTGAGTGAGCAGCCTTCACTCAATGCTTTTGCCCTTAGACAAAATCCTGTGTTGGAAATACTATCTCTGACTGACTAAGGTTCAGTCAATGCTTTTTATCACATGATCTTGAGTGAGTAAGCTTCACTCAACGCCTGTGGACTTAGTCAAATATTTGCATAGAATTTTTGTGGCTTTGACTGACTGAGCAATACTCAACGATTTTAATATTATGACGTTGAGTGAGTAGACTTCACTCAACGCTTGTGGTCTTAGCTACATTTCAGCCAGTTTCTCCTTAGGCTTTGACTGCCTCAGCCTGTCTCACAGAGTTTTGCAGTATGGCATTGAGTGAGTAAACTACACTCAACGCCTGTGTACTTAGCCACATTTCTTAATGTTTCTTCTTAGGCTTTGCCTATCTCACAACTTTTAGCTGCACGACATTGAGTGAGTACACTTCACTCAATGCCTTTGGACTTATCCATATTTTTAGCCTGCCAAATGTTTGGTTTTGACTGTCCAAGCTATTTTCAACAATTTTACTCACCTGGCGTTGAGTGAGTAGACTCCACTCAATGATTGTGGACTTAGGTAATTTTTATCCTATCTAGCATCTTCACTTGGAATACCAGTCCTATCAATGTTGCAAGGACTAACCTATATACATAAACTTAGGCATATATCAAATACAACTATGCTCTTAGTGTTGATGGTGATGTCACTTCAAATCCAATCTAGGGAACATTATGGGCAATGGACCCAATATGGTGTATTTCATCTAGCATCATAAAGGAAGTTGTTGTTTAGAAGTTGCTAATTTTGGCTAAGTCAATTCATCGAGTGATATCGTGAGGTCTTATGAAATTTGTCAAGAAATAATGTAAGTACTCGAGGAATTCATCAAGTGATCTCTGGAATACTTGAGAGATCACTGAGAACTGCTGTCCAGAATGACTAAGTTAAATTAGCTTAGACTTCTCATATATCCGCGACGAATTCATTGAGTGCTTACATGAGTACTCGTGAAATTTTCCGAGTACTGTCGAGAGGTCAATTAAACTACTTTAATGTTCTAGAGAAAGTTTGAAGTCTTAGCCGGTTCAAGTAAATTCATTGTGTACTCAAGGAAATTCATCGAGTACTCTCGAGATCTTTCAGCTAGTTATCAAAAGGTCTCGTGAAGTCCGAACATCTCATGCAAGATCTCTCCCAAGTTGTTTCGACTGGTTCGTCGAGTGTTTTGGAGAGTTCATGTGATTTCTCGAAGAATTTGGATTTAAAAAAATTTTCGTTCTATTATATAATTGTTTTTACGGCTTTCCAAAATTAGTGCTTCCGCCATATACAATACACACAGATGGTAGAACTAAGTTCAAAATTGAGTCATTGGTGAGGAATCGTCTATAAATAGTCAAGAGTTATTTCAGAAAAATAAAATCATATTCTAATTGAAATTGCCATAAATGATCAGGATTTCTGAAAGTCTTTAGTTTTAAGGATGGTTGAATCACCTAGAGGCGGGGGGGGGGGGGGGGGGGGTGAATAAGTTTCTGAGTATATTTAACTTTCTTTGTGTTTTAGTTATGTTGAGTTAGCTTGCTTTCAAGAACACAAATAACATACACACAATTTTTAGTAGTTCCCCAGATTATGGGTACATACACTATCCCTCCCACCTTTCTAATAGTGTGATAGACAAGGCACTTCTCCAAACTCAGCTCCAAAGAGCTTATAACACAGATCCCACAGGATCTCTTAGTCTCCTCTAGGACCTACAACACATGCACAATGCCACACCACTCAGAGATGTTATCTCCTATAACTCAAGCACGCATGCCCTACCTCAAACTTAAGCACAAGTCCTACACTCCGGCTAGGAGGATAACCCTATAACTCAGATCCACATAAGGATCCTACCTCAAGCACATAGGACCTACACTCAGATCCACACAGGGATTTACCTGATGAATGGTTTGTTGATGATGATTAGGCACCTGAAAATGATCTCTGTGTCTTCCTCCTTCTATCCTGAGAAAACCCAGATCAGATCTTCTTCTTCACAGCTCCAGAAAATGTTCTTCAGGAATGTTTCACTTGGGCAGTGAAACAACTGCAGCTATGGTTAACCCTTACTACTTATTTCTCAGAGATTTTCCCCGAACTTGCTGGTGCAGGTGAGAATGGCAACAACTAACTTGTTGAACTCTTAGATTAGAAGATTGATCTTGTTCTTCAGGCTATGCAGCAATGTCGAGAGGACTAAGAAGAAGTTACTCTTTTCCAAAAGTTAAATTTCTATTATTTGATATGTGGATTTTTATCTTCCACCGTCCAACGGCTCTTTAAGCAATGGGACCTACAATAGTTGTTGGTTGCAACTTAGCTTTATCAGTAAATGTCATACTGTAGGCCTACGACGCCGTTTGTCACATACTATAGACTTCCCACAACGATTTTGAATTTTGTTGATGTTAGCATCTATATACTTAGCCAAATTCAAGCAATTTAGTATATGCGTTGAGTGAACAACCTTCACTCAATACAAAAATCCTTAGATATATTTTTATCTCACTAGGCATTGAGTGATTAGTCATCACTCAATGTATTTGGACTTAGCCAATATTTCTGTTGAGGAAGCATTGAGTGCAATGGCTTTACTCAATGCTTTTGTCCTTAGACAAACTTTCTATTGATAGGCGTTGAGTGCATTGGCTTCACTCAATGTAATTGTCCTTAGACAAACTTTCTGTTGATAGGTGTTGAGTGCATTGAGTCAGCCTTCATCACTCAACACATACTTGACTTTCCTATCATCTTGTTAAGGCATTGAGTGAATAGCCTTCACTCAACACTTTTGTACTTACCTGATTTTCACCAATGTGAAGGCGTTGAGTGAGCTGTCTTCACTCAACGCTTTGTGCCTTTGCATATCTTCTCGATGAGGAATTACGTGACTGCCTTCACTCAACGCTTCTGTACATAGATGATTTGTAACGCCCCAAAAATCATTATCGAGCTGGTCGCGTCCAAAAGTAATTTTGGTGCCTATATAGGGAGGGGTACACGCCATAGGACACGAGCGTGTCCAAGGCCGTGTATGGCTTGGTGTTTTGTCCAGCTGTATCTCGAGAAGGACACGGCAAGAAACACGGCAGAATGACATGGGCGTGTGCCTACCCGTGTCAGTACTCGTGTTCCCTAGAGTCGTGGCGGTTGGCGTGACGGTTATTCGTGACACGACTCCGGTCACGGGCGTGTCCGGGACCCGACACGGGCGTGTCAGGTTGAGACATGAGCATGTCTTGCCCGTGTGGATTTTCTGCGTTCGATGATCGTGCCAGGATCGAGGCACACGGCCTGGGACACGACCGTGTACGAGGCCGTGTTCGGCCCAGGTTTGAGGATTTCTGTACAGATCTGAGCCGTTCGTTTTCTTTAATTAAGATCTGACGGCCCAGGCGTGTTCCTGCCCTGTTAAGGCCGGGAATGGTGGTTTAACTCCTCATTTCTCCCTTAAGCTTTCTCTTTCCAAGGAGTTAGAGCAAGGAGGAAGAAGGAGGAGGATTCCGGCCGCCGGCAGAGCATTAAAGCACCGTTTAGAGAACCGAGAGCGGATCTGTGGAGGAAATCCCGTTGCGAAGTCTTCTATCCGTGTACTTTTCCCATAGCGCAAAAGCGCACTACAAGGGTAACGATTCTCTTCTTGAGCATGTGAAGCTCTCTTCCTTTTTGCATAGGGAAACCCGCTCTCGCGAGTGTGCGGCGAGTGTGCAGTGTTCCTTGGGGTTGACGGGAATAGTCCCCCTTGTGTTGCATATATAGTCCGGAATCGAAGTACGGGCATAAGTATTGTGTGTGAAGCCTACCCGGACATGTTGGTCTGGATCGGTGATGTTTCATTTGTTATGGCTTGCCGGAGAAGACTCTATGCTTTGGGTTTTCGGGTTTCTACGCGGTAGATTGCAGCAGGGATCCTTGGGGATTAACTCCAAGGCGCACCCGAAAACCTGAGCGGAATCGTTGTTCTGCTAACTTGGCGGTCTGGGAACCGGCCTTGAACATAACTAGGTTATGTGATTGTTTGGAATTGACAGGATCCGAGAGAAGCTTGGCTCGTGCGTACGTCTTAAGGTGTACTACGCGTTGTGAGCAACGGGCAAGTAGAATCGGACCTGGGTTATGTGGTTCGGTGCGAGAGACCCGAAAAGGGGACTGGCCGTTGACATAGTCGGGAGCCTTAGAAGGTGGTCAGAAAGGTTAAAATGCTGACATTGTTGCATTTTACAGGACAAGGATTGCAGGCGGGCGCAAGCTCGCCAGCCAAAAATCCCTAAGCCTCATGAAGTGAACCCTCTTTTATTTACTAAAGATTTTTTGAATGCTTTGCTTATTGCACTGTAATCCGGGTTACATGTCGAGGTAGCTTAGCAATGCTAAAGCACTTTTCTCTATTTTTGATTGTTTCAGTTTTGGACAATCGTATGTGTAAGGCCTTAAGGCCGTTTTGATACACCTGTGATAGTGGATAATTTCTAGTTGTTCTGTGTTTCTGCTGTCTTGTTTCTGAGTTTTGAGTTTGGTAGTTCTTTATATCAACTTATAATGCTAAAGCTGTGAAGTCTATATGTTGTGGGGCCCTGACCGGATCCATATTATATTATCATTATAAGGGAGGCGTTGCAGGGGAGACTAAGGCGTCAAGACAAAAGTGTCGAGTGAGCTAATGCGCGGCGGTAACTAGCTAACGCCGCACGCTACCACTCGACGCCCTACACTCGATGACTTCCACTAGACAAAATAAGGCAACCGCCGAGCAATAGCAACCTACTGCCATGCGGTAGCGCCCAGAGCTTCAAGTGTAGAAAAATGGGGTGTTGAATGTTCTTATTTCAAGGTTAGTTGGTCACCTAGAGGGGGGTGAATAGGTCTTTTAAATCTTTTTAAGTCTTTTTACGATCTTGTTGCTTTCTTTTGCTTTCAGCTTAGGGTGATCTAGAGCTTGTCCTTAACACCTGCAATTAATAAAAGAGAAACAAACACACAAACAAGCACACAAAGATTAATAGCGGTTCCCCAAACTATGGGTACATCCACTATCCATCCCACCTTTCTAACTCTTGTTAGATAAGGCCAAACTCCTCCAAATATGCTCCTCATAGCTTACACCTCAGGCTCTCAGCCTTACATTCAAAACTCCAGCAAGTTCCTACACTCAGTATCCTTTTCAGGACACCAACCTCAGAACCAATAGGAATATGCTCCTCAGAACTTACACCTCAGGCCCTCAGCCTTACACTCAGAACTCCAGCAAGTTCCTACACTCAGTATCCTTTTCAGGACACCTACCTTAGAACCAATAGGTTCCTACCTCAGAGATCTGTAGTGCTCCTACACTCAGTGACCCTCAAGTCACCTACCTCAGCCTAACACAAAGGCTTACAGCTCAAGCTTCTCAACCTTACATTTTCTGGCACACAACACTACTCTCAGAGTGCTGCAGCACTCCTACAACTCAGTACCCAGCAGGTACCTACCTTAGTGCCCTTCTAGGAACCTACAGCTTAGTGATTAATTCATCACCTACCTCAGGCACGAAGGTCCTACACTCAGTATCCTCCATGACCTACAACTCAGTGACAATCCTTTCACCTATAACTGCTCAGTGACAATCCTTTCACCTATAACTCAGTGACTTTACAGTCATCTACCTCAGTGACAAAGCCTTACTACTCAGGCTGGGAGGACATCCCTACTCTTAGATCCACACTTGGATCCTACAGCTCAGTGATTCACCAATCACCTACCTCAGAACACCAAGTGTTCCTACTGCTCAGATCTAAACAGATCTAGCACTCAGCCTAATTACTTAGGCCTACACTCAGTTTCAGTACACACTGAATCCTACAAGGTAATTTAAATGAAATGATTAAATAACTGACTTAGAGATTAATCTCTGAGTCTACCTTGCTGGACTGAGTAGATTTCAGTCCAGGCCACTTGCTATTGAAGAAAAGAGTCCTCTTCAGCAGCTAACTTCTTTGCTGATCAGAATTACTCAGCTACCTACTATTGAAGGAATGAGTCATCTTCAACAACTTTCTCCACTCTTGCTGAATCAGAAGAATAACCTATCTTGTTATGCCCAGTACTATCTTGCTGAAGTGGAAGAAGCTTCAGCTATCTTTATCTGCCCTCTGGCTTTCTCTATTGGACTGCTCTTTTAAGATCGTTGGAGAAGATGATGATGTCCAGTAGCCTCTTTTTGCAAACCTAGAAAAATTGTTGTCGTCTTACCCATGCCCTTGCTTTTGTAGTTCGCTGATCAACGACTCTTAGAAGATAGTGGGCCCCAACACATTAAATGTTGGTTGCATCCTTGCTTTAACGCCTAACTATTATATAGTATGTCAGAGGCACCTTTTATCATGTACTATAGCTTTGCCACTAATAATTTGAATAAGGTTGACTTTTTGACTTGCTGACATCAGCAACTAAGGACTTAGTCAAAAATCATTCATCAGTAGAATTGTTGGGTACATTGGTCAAATGTACCTGATTTGAAGAAGCCTCACCCATCTCAATGATATACATCATAATGTATTTGATGTATGTTTGAGTTACTTGTGCAGGTTAGGTATTCACTGGACTGAAGCTAAAACTTTCTAAGTCCATGTGTCGACACCCAGAGGGAAAGTGTCGACACTTGAGAAATCTTGTGTCGACATCCAGACAAGCAGCGTCGACACTTGGAGTCATTGTGTCGACACCTGGGATGAAGAGTCGACACCAGACAGATAGTGTCGACACAAGGAGCTGTGTCGACACTCAGTGAAGAAGAATGCAGAGAAGCAGTATCGACACTTAGCAGAAGTGTCGACACCTAGAAGAGCTGTGTCTACACCAGAAAGTGTCGACACTTGGATTTGTGTCGACACTCAGCAAAATTCTGCGGAGACTAAGTGCAAGTGTCGACACCTAGCATAATGTGTCAACACTTAACCAGAAGAGTCAACATATTAAGTAAGTGTCGACACTCAACACAATGTGTCGACACTATGAAGAAGAGTCAGCACTTGAAGTAAGTGTCGACACTCAACACAATGTGTCGACACTATGCAGAAGAGTCAGCACTTGAAGTAAGTGTCGACACTCAACACAATGTGTCGACACACCATCAGAGAAGTCAACATTTAAAGTATATGTCGACACTCAGAACAATGTGTCGACACACAGTTAAAGACTCAACACTGGAAGGAAGTGTCGACACAAGGAGCAGTGTCGACACTTAGCAAAGAACAGAAATATCTACAAAAATATTCTAAGTACAAGTGTCGACACTAAGGGAATGTGTCGACACTCAGCTGAAGAATCTATATTGAAGACTTGTGTCGACACCAAGAAGCAGTGTCGACACTTGACAGATTCAACACAAGAAGTTGTGTCGACACAAAAGAGATGTGTCGACACTTAGAAGAATACAGTTAAAGAATGAAGAACAAGTACTTGTGTCGACACTCAATTTCAGTGTCGACACATGCAGAAGAATCTGTGTCGAGACATACAAGGAGTTGTGTCGACACCTTGTAGACTTGTGTCGACACTTACACAGCATGTGTCGACACTTGGTCTATAAGTGTCGACACTTGAGAACAGAAAGTCTCGACACTATCTGATAGTTAGAGAATTTCAAGAAGTGACTGGTTGACATGACAGCTGCCGATCCAGCCGATCTACAGCAACTGTCAGGGAAGTCAGAAGTCTGTTATGAACCGGACCAGCCGGTTACCATGAAGAATGCCTATAAATAGGCACTCACAGTTTACAGAAACTGTTGTTGAAGCTATTTGAAGTAATTGATCAGATTATTCAAGTAATCAGAAAAGTAATACACATAGTATCAACACAAGAAGATCTGGCAGTCCAACTACAGATCTAAGAAGTTGGAGAGTGAGAGCTCCAATCAAGAATTCAGTCTTTGGAACTAGGCTGAGAAGAAGGATTCAGAGGCATCTGGATCTTAAGAAGCAGAGGTCATGGAACAACTGCAGAGGATTCAGACTTATTCAGTTCTACTCAAGAAGCTTTGAAGGAAGCTAAGTTAGTTTGGATCTATCTGAGTTCTTCCAAGAACTCAGCAAGAAACTCACAACTCCTCTCTTATTTTCTGAGTTGTTGAGTTATTTGTTGTAATACTATTTTAACTTGTAGGATCTTTGGATCTGAGTGCATTGTAAGCCTAAATTTATAAAGGCTGAGGGTAGGGCTTGAGAGCCTGAGTGTAGGAGTTGAAGAACTCTGAGTGTAGGCCTTGATTGGCTGAGTGTAGGCCTGGGTGGCTGAGTGTAGGCCTTTGTGGCTGAGTGTAGGCTTTGGAGAAAGCTGAGGTGTAAGGCTTTGGGCCTGAGGTGTAGGAACCTATTTGGGTTCTGAGACAGTGGAGAAGTTTGGTCGAATCTAGTACACTGCTAGATAGGCGAAGGGGGAAAGTGGATGTACCCAAAGATTGGGGAACCACTATAAATCATTGTGTGCTGTGCTGTGAATGTGCTGTGTATGTTTGATTTTTGCTGATTGCTGTAATAGACTAGTTAGAAATCTGTGATATAACTATTTGGCTGCCAACAAAGTTAGAAAAGGATTAGGTCACCTATTCACCCCCCCTCTAGGTGTTTAGGTACCATATCTTTCAAGTGGTATCAGAGCCAGGTTCCTCAAAATAAGGACTAACAGTCTAAGGAGATCCTGTTTGGCAGAAACAGTCTAAGTCAGAAAACAGCTTCAAGAAAATCAAGAACCATGGGTTCCTTTGAAAATCATAAAGAATTGGGTTCCATGAAATTACCTATTTGCAGAAAGGAAATTTTTGGGATCTGGAAAGAGAGGGTAAGGCTATTCATGGAGGCCTCAGACCCTAGAATATACATCACAGTAAAGGAAGGGCCTTATGTGCCAATGAAGATCTCAGTATTGGATGCAAATCAGAGGACTCCAAAGGATTTCTCTGAGATGACCAAGGATGAAATTGTCCTAGCCACTATGGACAAGAGGGCACAAAACATAATAGTGAGTGCCATTGATGATGCAACTTTTCAGAACTTAATTCATTGTAAAACAGCAAAAGAAATGTGGGATACCCTCATTGTCTATATGGAAGGTTCTGAAGAAGTTAGGCAAGATAGGAAGTCCTTGCTTAATCAAGAGTATGAGAGCTTTAGGCAAGGCAAGGGAGATAGCATCACTGAATGCTACAAGAAGTTCTATAGAATAGTTAATGAACTCATGTCTTATGGAAGAGAGTTCAGCAACTATGAATTAAATGACAAATTCCTAAGGTCCCTAACCAAAGATTGGGACACCAAGATCTGTGCCATAAGAGAAATGGCAAAGTTGGGAGAAATTCCTCCTCCTACACTATTTGGCAAGTTGTTGTCATATGAGATGCAGCTGACAGTAAGGAAAGAGGAGGATAAATCAACAAGGATTGAGCACAAGGAAAGGACTATTGCCTTCAAGGCAGAAGTTCCCAGAAAATGCAGAACTAAGTCATCAACTCCACCTCCAGAGGTAGTTGAATCTGAGTCAGAAGGGCCTGTCAGTACAATGTCTACAAGCAGTAAAAGTGATGAAGACTTTGCTGCCTTCACTAGACACTTTCAGAAATTCCTGAAAAAGAAACAGTGGAGGTCCAGACCATCTCCTTACAAGGGAAAAGAAGTCTTGTATCAGGAGAAAAAGCCTTCTAAGAAGGACAGGAAGAAGACAAAGATAAGCAAGGCAACTGGATCAAAGATTGTGTGCTACTGCTGCAATAGACAGGGTCATGTCATTGCTGATTGTCCTGAGAAAAGAAAAGAATCCAGTGACAGGAAAAAGACTCACTTCAAAGGGAAGAAAGAGAAGTCTTTTGTTGCCAAGAATGAGAAGACTCTTTCAGATATTTCTTCTTCAGACACTGATACTGATGCTGAAGCCTACATAGGGCTATTTGCTGAAGAAGAAGAAGAAGAATTTATGCAGATCTTGGAGTCAATTTATGAACAAGAAGACTGCCAGTGCCAAGGACTGATGACATTGACTGAGAGTGCCAAAATCCTGGAGCAGCCAGGACCTAGTCAGGTACAAAGTCCAACTCTAAGTTCAGTTTCTTGTTCTAGTTCAGAATCAGAATCACCTTCATCAAATGATGGAAGTGGTTCTGAGTCTGAGGATGATATTCATCAGCTCATAGATGAATATAAGGTGCTGTTACAGGCTTATAAGAAAAGCAAGTCCCTTGCCAAAAGTCAGGCAAAGGAAATTGCTAATCTAAAAGCTGCTGCAACAGACCTTGAGAAGCAGTATGATCAAAAACTGAATGAAGTAGCCAGGCTGAAACACATTACAGTGATTCAGATGGGTACTATTACATTTAAGAATGATCAAATTAAGAGACTGGAGACAAATCTTCAGAAAGAGAGAGAACTGGTTGCAAAGTTTTCAAAGCCTAAATCAGTTCTACCTTTGATTGATGATTTTATTCATCACAAAGGAAAGGCTAGACTGGGTTTTGTTAAACTTGCTAGGACTGTTCAGGATCAGTCCAAGCCCAAGGGCAAGGCCCCAACATTCAATCAGTCAGCTGCAGTTAAGACAGCAAAGACTGTACCTAAGCAAAGGTACAATAAGTTTGAATGTTGGTGTTGTGGCAAGGTTGGCTACTTTGCCTTGGATTGTTGGCACAATGCCAGTGCCAAGTTGAGTAGCAAGTTACCTGGTGGAAAGCCAGTAGGTAGCTATGTCATGTTGCAAACTAACAATCACCAAGGACCCAAGTTTACTTTGGGTTCTAAGGTTCATTAATTTGTTTTGCAGGTGAATCCAAGTGGCCATACCCCAACATGGTACTTGGATAGTGGATGTTCCAGACATATGACTGGAACAAGGGGACTACTGAAGGACTACATTCCAATCAAAAATGGTCCTAAAGTGACCTTTGGTGGTTCTGAAAAAGGAATCATCAAAGGGTTTGGTAACATTTCTTCAAACCTTGTTACCATTACTCAAGTGGCTTATGTTAAAGGGTTGAAACACAACCTTATAAGTATAAGTCAGTTAAGTGATGTAGGGTATGACATCTCATTTGTTAAAAATGGTTGTCATATCAAGAGGTCAAGTGATCAAGAGATCATTTTGACAGGATATAGAAAGAGGAATGTCTACTGTCTAGACATCATGATTGAGAACAATGGTTCTCCTGTTTGTCTTGTAGCTGATGAGACAGTCTCTCATTGTGTCAAGTGGCACAAGAGGCTAGCTCATCTTAACTACAAGACTATTAGCAAACTCTTTAGCAAAGAGTTAGTGAGGAATGGTCCTCAAGTTAAGTGTGTTAAAGATGGCATTTGCTCAGCTTGTCAAAAGGGCAAGCAGACCAAATCCACCTTTAAAAGCATTGAGAACAAAGATGCTGTGAGGTGCTTATACCTCTTGCATATGGATCTCTTTGGTCCAATGCCAGTTCACAGCTTAGGTAGGAAGGTCTATACTTTTGTAGTTGTTGATGACTACTCAAGGTTTTCCTGGGTGTTCTTCTTAAGGCAGAAATCTGAAACACCTAGTGTCTTCTACAGCTTTATCAAGCAAATTCAGAATGAACTAAATAGTACTGTGGTCAAAATTAGAAGTGACCATGATACTGAGTTTCAATCTAAAAGCATGACAAAACTATGTGAAGACTTTGGGATATTTCAAGAATTCTCTTCACCTAGAACACCTCAGCAAAATGGCATTGCTGAGAGGAAGAATAGAACCTTGATAGAAGCTGGTAGAACCCTACTTAGTGATACATCACTGCCTGAGTATTTCTGGGCTGAAGCAGTTAACACTGCATGCCATGTGATAAATAGGGCTACCATCACTAAAAGACTAAACAAGACCCCCTATGAAGTAGTGAAAGGCAGGAAACCAAACCTATCCTATTTTAGGATCTTTGGTTGCAAATGCTTCATACTTAACAATGGGAAGTCTTACATAACAAAGTTTGCTGCCAAGTCCCAAGAGGGAATTTTTGTTGGGTACAGCAACAATAGTAAGGCTTATAGAGTATACAACTTGATTACACAAGTTGTAGAGGAGACTGTGCATGTAGTTTTTGATGAGACAAAACTTATTAACAATGAGTTGTCTAGCAATGTATGCAGCCCCACAGGTTTGACAAAGAAATTGGACAAGCTTACTATAGAAGAGATGCCTGCTGAAAGACAGCAAGTAGAAGGCAATAGCAGTTGTCCAGGGGGAGAACTACATGTGCCAATAGCTGAAGAAATACAAGAAGTACAGCATGATGCAGATGCTGAAGAAGTTCAACCTGAAGCTAGGATGCCTCCAGCCCACAGGCATCTAAGAGATCATCCAGTAGAGCTGATTATTGGAGATCCAAGACAAGGAGTTCAGACAAGGAGCAGAAATCAGAATGCTGCAGTATATTCTAGTTTTCTGTCTCAAATAGAACCTAAGAAATTTGAAGAAGCTATACAAGATCCACAGTGGACTGAAGCTATGCAAGAAGAACTTAATCAGTTCAAAAGGTGCAAGGTTTGGGAACTGGTTCCTAAACCTAAAGACCACAATGTTATAGGAACTAAGTGGATCTACAGAAATAAGTTAGATGAACAAGGGGTCATCATTAAGAATAAAGCAAGACTGGTTGCAAAAGGATATAGGCAAGAAGAAGGTATTGATTTTGATCAAACCTTTGCCCCAGTAGCCAGACTGGAGGCCATAAGGATGTTCTTGGCCTATGCAACCTATCAAGGATTCAAGGTTTACCAGATGGATGTCAAGTCAGCATTCTTAAATGGAAATCTTAAAGAAGAAGTCTATGTGGAGCAGCCATCAGGTTTTGTTGATCCAACTCAACCTCATTATGTCTATAGACTTAGGAAAGCATTATATGGGTTAAAACAAGCTCCTAGAGATTGGTATGAAACCCTATCTAGTTTCCTCATTGAGAACAAGTTCACAAGGGGGAAAATAGATAAGACTCTATTCCTTAGGGAATCTAGAGGCAAAGTCATACTTGTCCAAATATATGTAGATGACATTATATTTGGGTCTACTGAAAGTAGCCTTTGCAAAAAGTTTGCAAAGCTTATGCAAAGTCAATTTGAGATGAGTAGTATGGGAGAGCTAAAGTTTTTCTTGGGTCTCCAAGTTAAACAGACTGAAAGTGGCTTGTCCATATGTCAGTCCAAGTTCACCCTAGAACTCATAAGGAAATATGGTATGGATTCATCCAGCACCATGAAGACTCCTATGGGGTCAAGTATGTCTCTTAGCAAGGATGATGCAGGGAAACCTGTAGATGAAACCTTGTATAGAGGGATAGTTGGCTCCCTACTATACTTGACTGCTAGTAGACCAGACATCATGTATGCTACATGTGTTTGTGCAAGGTATCAAGCCTGCCCTAAAGAGTCTCACTTGACTGCAGTCAAAAGAATATTGAGATATCTAAAGGGCACTCCCTATCTAGGCCTCTGGTACCCTAGGAATGGAGATTTTGATCTAACAGGTTATACAGATGCAGACTTTGCAGGATGCAAAGAGGATAGAAAGAGCACAACTGGAACCTGTCAATTCCTAGGTGGAAGAATAATTTCATGGAGCAGCAAAAAGCAGACTAGTGTGGCTATCTCCACAGCTGAGTCAGAATATGTAGCTGCAGGAAGTTGCTGTGCTCAACTTCTATGGATTCAACATCAGCTAGTGGACTATGGATTTCAGGTAAGTAGAACTCCACTGTTCTGTGATTCTACAAGTGCTATTTCAATAGCTAACAACCCTGTATCTCATAGTAGAACAAAACATATTGAGATTAAATATCACTTTCTTAGGGAGCATGTAGAAAGAAATGATATTGCACTTGAATATGTTAAAACTGATAATCAGATAGCTGACATGTTTACTAAGCCATTAGAAGAAGCTAAGTTTAATCGATTCAAAATTGAACTAGGTATGATAAACTTAGACTAAGTTTACAGAATAGAAAATTGACTAAGTAAAAAGGTGTCGACACATAGACAAGTCTATGTCGACACAGAATAAAAGTGTCGACACTTCAGGAAAAAGGTGTCGACACATCTAGGATGTAGGTGTCGACACTTCAGAATGTTAGTGTCGACACATGTCGTGTAGGTGTCGACACTTCAGAATGTTAGTGTCGACACATGTCGAGTAGGTGTCGACACATCCAATGTGGTGTCGACACTTAAGTTTTACTCAGAATTTTCTAAGTAAAGTCTCGACTATTCGTCGAGTAGAGTAGTGTCGACACATAAACATGTGTCGACACATAATATCTGTTGACTAAACTTGTGTCGACACATGTGTGTCGAGACATTATAAGTCAGTGTCGACACTTATTGACAGTGTCGACACATTTTTAGTTATCCATCCCGCCTGTTCGACTTCAAATCAGAAAGGTATAAATAGGGTTCTGTCTTTGATTGTCGACACGCTTTCAAAGTTTCGAGACCAAAACTCTTGTGTCGACATTTCTCTTTTCTCAAGACTAAATCTCCAAACCCTAATGGCTCCCAAGCTCGAGGAGAATGTTAACGAAGGCTATGAGCTCGTGCGAGGTGCATTCGATGAAGCTGATCAAGAACTCAAGGCGGTAGTAACCCTAATTGCTGATTCTGGATTGGAATACTTGACTTCAGAACCAACGAAAATTTGGAAAAAGGAAGTTCTTGAATTCCTCCATGGAGCTGCTGTAGATGACTCTGGATTCAGGATCAAATCCAGAGTTCATGGGACTAAGGTCAAAGTTTCACCAAAGAATCTGAGAAAGGTACTCCAGCTACCTAAAGCACATGATGAAGAGGAAGTAACTGCTTCAAAGACCAGGGAAGCTCTTACTTGGTGTGGACTGGATCCAAAGATGAAGGTAGGATCAGTCTTTAACAGGAAAGGCATGAATAATCAAGGGAAATTCATGTCTGAAATAGTGGGAAAGGTCATTCTCAGTAAACCTGGAGGGCATGACAGGGTGTCAGCCTCAATGTTCAATATCATGACAAGAATCATCTTCACCCTACAAACAGATTGGTCAATGGTCATCTATGAAAAGATCAAGGAAAGTCTGAAGAAGCCCAATCTGGGCAGAATTATAAGTCTCTACCTGGCTGGTACAATACCAGAGGTAATGAGCACTGCTGCAGGCAGCAAGATCAATCATATGAGAAAGATGGATTCTAGGATATTTTCTAGGTGGGAAAGGGTGTTGTCAAAGGACATGCCTACCCCTGAGAAGCCAGTTTCTGAGAAAGTTACTCCTCCCAGGAAGAAGATAAAGACTGCTGCTGTGACAGAAGAGTCCTCCAGCAGTTCTGATAGTGAAGAACAGGTTGTTTTCACACCTGATGACCATGAAGAAGTGGCTGCAGAGAAGACTCCTGCTCCTCAAGATGAAGCTGAGATCCAGGGGGAGCTGCCTCCAGCTAGCCCCATCCATAGGGATCACAGCCAGGGGGAGCTTCCAGCAGTAGAAGAAACATCTACTCTGGACAGTGAGCAAGCCACCCTCATTATCCAAGAGGTACTCACTGACTTAAAAACTTTAGAATATCTTATTGAAGATGCTGATTTGTCTGATGTTCCTCAGCAAACTCAGCTACCTAGCCAAGCTCCAGATGTTGGTCTTGAAGACACATCTGCTGTTGTGCAAAATGTTCCAGATACTACTCAAGTAGTTGAAGAACCAAGTACTTCTCCTGCACAGTCACCTCCTGAATACACAATGGAAGACCTCTTTCTGAATTTAGATCAAGAGGATTTTGACATGGACAAGGTTGCTGCTGAAGATAAGAGTGCTGCTGCTGAGGGGGAGCACATATCAGTTCAGGATGAGCCTTTAAGGCTAGACACTGAGAAGGCACTAGATGTGCAAGCTGAAAAACCACAAAGCCCTAAGGATAGGGTTGAGATTGCCAGCACCTCTGCCTCTGAAGATGAGGAGAGTGCTAGGGCTAAGAAGAAGAAATTGTTTGTATTCAAAAGAAGAAGTCAGAGCTACAAGAAAGCCCGCCAATCCATTGCCCCACAGCCCATAGTTCAGCAAGCTCCAACTGCTGACTATAGTGCTTTGGGGCAATGGATTGGAGGGCTTTCTTGTAGCTCTGACTTCTTCTTTTGAATACAAACAATTTCTTCTTCTTAGCCCTAGCACTCTCCTCATCTACAGAGGCAGAGGTGCTGGCAATCTCAACCCTATCCTTAGGGCTTTGTGGTTTTTCAGCTTGCACATCTAGTTCCTTCTTAGTGTCTAGCCTTAAAGGCTCATCCTGAACTGATATGTGCTCCCCCTCAGCAGCAACACTCTTATCTTCAGCAGCAACCTTGTCCATGTCAAAATCCTCTTGATCTAAATTCAGAAAGAGGTCTTCCATTGTGTATTCAGGAGGTGACTGTGCAGGAGAAGTACTTGGTTCTTCAACTACTTGAGTAGTATTTGAAATCCATTTTGCATGCTCAGAACTGGCCTTGACTAACACTCTCTCCCCCTTTATGACTTCTTGGGCCACATGGTCTCTTACATCATCCTTTTGGAATCTAATCTGACTATCCAAATACCTGATTCCATCCTTAAAATAAGGTCTAAGCTTTGTAAGTTGTTCAGAGATTGCTTTCTGGGAATCTTGTATAGCAGTTTTGACAGCAGTAATCTCAGCTTGAAAGAGTTTATCAAAATCAGCCTTTGCAGCAGCAGCAGATGTAGATGGTTCAGCAGACTTATTCTTTAATTCAGTGACTATAGCATTGTGGGATGCAGTCAAATTATCATTCATCCTTAATTGATTTTCCAGCACATAGCCTTGTTTCAATGCTATATCATCTACTTGAGTCTTGATCTTCTCCTGGTGAGTAGCCAAATAGACTACTGCATTCCCACCCTTGTGGAAGCAGTCAGTCATCTCCTTTTTATTAAGGTTTATTTCAAACCTTATTGACTGAATTTCCTGTGCCAGATCAAATTGTAGGGTCTTGTGCCCTTCATCAACATAAGTCTCTATAGCCTTCCTTTGCTCATCCAGCTTGATCTGTAGTGCAATCAGTAAAGCACTACAAGAAGTAGCTCAAGTCATTTATCCACCTCCAGATTTTGAAATGACTCATGCAGAGGTGAGCACTATGTATAGCCCATCTGGGGGCAAGGACAATGTCCATTTAGAAAAGGTTGTTCAACCTATAACAGCAGCTATGCAAGAGGCTTTGGACAAAGAAGAAGAGACAAGGCTGTCAAAGAAGAGGTTTAGGGAACTAGCAGAACAAAAGCCAGATTTTGAACAGTGGAGCCCTACCTCTAGAAATATCATTCTAACTGCCTGGAAAGCTGCTAAAGACAACACTACTGATAGAAACAAGTGGTTCTCAGAAGCTGAATGGAGGAAGCATGAGATCAGGCAGGAAGCCATTGTCCAGTACAGAAGAAAGGCTAAGTTAGGAAAGCTACCTCCTACTGCAGTGGAGCCTAGCAAGTACTTTCCTAAGCCCTATCATTATTTTGAGAGACAGAAAATCAAGGCTGAAGAACAAAAGAAGAAGGACTCAAAAGGCAAGAAGCCTGCTGATGCTGAGCCTACTGCTACTGCTGCTGTCAAAGCTCAAGTTAAAGCTGGAAAAGGAATTGTTATCAAAGAACCTGATTAGAAATAGATTAGGAATTAAACTTGAAGCTTGTTGTAATCTTTTAAATGAAAAACATTTTTGTACAACATTGAAAATGTATAAGGAGCAATGTTAGAACAATATATGATAAATATAGTATGATTGTTCTGAAATGTGTTTGTTTCTGGAATGTTGAATGTGTATATGTGTGAAGTTTTACATGTTCATGTTAACCCTGCTGATTATAATCTGCTTTTCATCATTTTGTAATTTTTAAATTATGAATGGTGTATATCATTGACTAAGGGTTATGACTTCTCCAAATAGGGGGAGATTGTTGGGTATATTGGTCAAATGTACCTGATTTGAAGAAGCCTCACCCATCTCAATGATATACATCATAATGTATTTGATGTATGTTTGAGTTACTTGTGCAGGTTAGGTATTCACTGGACTGAAGCTAAAACTTTCTAAGTCCATGTGTCGACACCCAGAGGGAAAGTGTCGACACTTGAGAAAGCTTGTGTCGACATCCAGACAAGCAGTGTCGACACTTGGAGTCATTGTGTCGACACCTGGGATGAAGAGTCGACACCAGACAGATAGTGTCGACACAAGGAGCTGTGTCGACACTCAGTGAAGAAGAATGCAGAGAAGCAGTATCGACACTTAGCAGAAGTGTCGACACCTAGAAGAGCTGTGTCTACACCAGAAAGTGTCGACACTTGGAGTTGTGTCGACACTCAGCAAAATTCTGCGGAGACTAAGTGCAAGTGTCGACACCTAGCACAATGTGTCAACACTTAACCAGAAGAGTCAACATATTAAGTAAGTGTCGACACTCAACACAATGTGTCGACACTATGAAGAAGAGTCAGCACTTGAAGTAAGTGTCGACACTCAACACAATGTGTCGACACTATGCAGAAGAGTCAGCACTTGAAGTAAGTGTCGACACTCAACACAATGTGTCGACACACCATCAGAGAAGTCAACATTTAAAGTATGTGTCGACACTCAGAACAATGTGTCGACACACAGTTAAAGACTCAACACTGGAAGGAAGTGTCGACACAAGGAGCAGTGTCGACACTTAGCAAAGAACATAAATATCTACAAAAATATTCTAAGTACAAGTGTCGACACTAAGGGAATGTCTCGACACTCAGCTGAAGAATCTATATTGAAGACTTGTGTCGACACCAAGAAGCAGTGTCGACACTTGACAGATTCAACACAAGAAGTTGTGTCGACACAAAAGAGATGTGTCGACACTTAGAAGAATACAGTTAAAGAATGAAGAACAAGTACTTGTGTCGACACTCAATTTCAGTGTCGACACATGCAGAAGAATCTGTGTCGAGACATACAAGGAGTTGTGTCGACACTTACACAGCATGTGTCGACACTTGGTCTATAAGTGTCGACACTTGAGAACAGAAAGTCTCGACACTATCTGACAGTTAGAGAATTTCAAGAAGTGACTGGTTGACATGACAGCTGCCGATCCAGCCGGTCTACAGCAACTATCAGGGAAGTCAGAAGTCTGTTATGAACCGGACCAGCCGGTTACCATGAAGAATGCCTATAAATAGGCACTCACAGTTTACAGAAACTGTTGTTGAAGCTATTTGAAGTAATTGATCAGATTATTCAAGTAATCAGAAAAGTAATACACAGAGTATCAACACAAGAAGATCTGGCAGTCCAACTGCAGATCTAAGAAGTTGGAGAGTGAGAGCTCCAATCAAGAATTCAGTCTTTGGAACTAGGCTGAGAAGAAGGATTCAGAGGCATCTGGATCTTAAGAAGCAGAGGTCAAGGAACAACTGCAGAGGATTCAGACTTATTCAGTTCTACTCAAGAAGCTTTGAAGGAAGCTAAGTCAGTTTGGATCTATCTGAGTTCTTCCAAGAACTCAGCAAGAAACTCACAACTCCTCTCTTATTTTCTGAGTTGTTGAGTTATTTGTTGTAATACTATTTTAACTTGTAGGATCTTTGGATCTGAGTGCATTGTAAGCCTAAATTTATAAAGGCTGAGGGTAGGGCTTGAGAGCCTGAGTGTAGGAGTTGAAGAACTCTGAGTGTAGGCCTTGATTGGCTGAGTGTAGGCCTGGGTGGCTGAGTGTAGGCCTTTGTGGCTGAGTGTAGGCTTTGGAGAAAGCTGAGGTGTAAGGCTTTGGGCCTGAGGTGTAGGAACCTATTTGGGTTCTGAGACAGTGGAGAAGTTTGGCCGAATCTAGTACACTGCTAGATAGGCGAAGGGGGAAAGTGGATGTACCCAAAGATTGGGGAACCACTATAAATCATTGTGTGCTGTGCTGTGAATGTGCTGTGTATGTTTGATTTTTGCTGATTGCTGTAATAGACTACTTAGAAATCTGTGATATAACTGTTTGGCTGCCAACAAAGTTAGAAAAGGATTAAGTCACCTATTCACCCCCCCCTCTAGGTGTTTAGGTACCATATCTTTTAAGAATAGGCTTTGAGTGAATGAGCTTCACTCAAAGCCAAAGTACTTAGACAATTCTGTCTATCTAGGCGTTGACAGTGTTGAGTGAGTAAGCCTCACTCAATGCTTATTGCCTTAACTATTTCTACAGCCTTTTTGCAAGCCTAGCGTTGAGTGTGTTCAACTCTGTCATACACTTGGCATTGAGTGAGTAAGCTTCACTCAATGTCATATCACTTAGGAATACTTTCTGCCTTATGACGTTGAGAGCTCAGCTCGACGAACTAAGAACTCAGTTCGAGTTCGACGAACTCAGAACTCAGTTTGACGACCTCTGAGCACAGCTCGACGAATAAGTGAAAGCTCAGTTTGACGATCTCAGAGTTCAGTTCGACGAACTCATAGCTCAGCTCGACGAAGAGTGAAAGCAATCAATGCATTTGGACTTAGCCAATTTTCTGTGTCAGGATGAACACTTCCTTTGAGAATTAGTCAACGCAATATCACATGGCGTTGAGTGAGCATGCCTCACTCAACGCTTGTGGACTTGGTAAATATTCACAGTTTTCCCGTGACATTGACTAACTGAGTTATACTCAACGATTATGAAGCTATGACGTTGAGTGAGTGAGTTACGCTCAATGCCCGTGGACTTGGTCACTTTTCAGCTCATTTCTCCTTAGACTATTACAGCATTAGCCTGACTCACAGCCTTTTGTTGTTTGGCGTTTAGTGCGTTAACTTTACTCAACGCCTGTGGACAGCCACTTTTCTGTCTAGCCAATAGTTAGGCATAGACTTACTAAGTTATATTCAACGATTTTACTTAGCTGGCATTGAGTGAATAAACATCAATCAACGCCTATGGACTTAGGCGACTTCCAGCCTATCCAACATCTCTTCTTTGTGTCCACCTTTCTGCCTGTAACCACCTGTCACAATCACTTAGACCACCTGTCTAAACTTATTCCAAGGAACATCTTGACATAATGAGCTTAAACAACATCAAATACAACAATGCTCTTAGTGTTGATGGTGATGCTTCTTCAAATCCAATCTAGGGAACATTGTGGACAATAGACCCAAAATTCTCCCCTTATTTGAAGAAGGCAGACACCCAGCAATACTAAGAAGCATTAATATAATAAGCAGATTTTTTTTCATGTAGCTGAAAGTTGTATGTTATATCCACTACATTCAATGTACTCCATTTAATTTGTATTGACTCAATAAGTTAAGTCAATGCATCCTCATACCACATGAACAATTTCTCAAGTAATATGCACTCTCCTTTATATCACTTAATACTTAAATGAATCACCACTAGAAGCACTTACCTTATAATATGCACAGACATAATCTTTTCATACTACTTGAATCTTTTCAAGTAATATGAACTGACTCAACATGACCTATTCATGTCAAATATTGCTTCTATATCTCCAATCTCCCTCATTAGAAGTGTTGCCACACCTCTCCTCTCCAGTATTGCCACACATCTCCCCCTTTTTGGCTTCTTCAATAGGTATATATATTGAGGGAGGTGATGCGATCAAGAGAGAATTTATAACTTAATCCTAGCCAAAGTCTCATGTTGATATGACTAAGGAAATTATCCTAGTGATCAATCTACTTGATTAGGAGTCATGCCTTTTATGTTGATACATTGATACAACACAACACTGCAGCATTTGAACTAGTTGTTAACATAGTTCCACTTATGCTGACTGTTTCACTTCTCCAGCAGCAGTCCATCTCAGACTCAAAGAAGATTATGACTATATCATAAATAATCTCGCCCTTAGTCTATGCATTGTCCTTCTTGACAAGTGGTTGATCCTGTTCCAGCAAGTGTTGGACATGCTCCCCCTTAATAGGAGCATTTACTATCATCATTTCTGCAAGTGCTGAGTTTGCTCCCCCTCAACAGGAGCATTAATGTCATTCCCTTTGCTGCACACTTGAGTCCATCTTAGTCTTGATGTCATATCAAGGACTTATCTACTTGTAAGAGAAGTAAATCCTGCAACACAAACTAAAATTTAGAGCAACTAAAGCTGTCACAAGTTCCACATGCCCAACTCAACCAAGAGGGTGTTGAACATGACCTCATATAGTGGCATGATAAACATGTCAGCTACTTGTCAGTGAGGACAAACTCAGGATTGAGTTCTTCCTTATGCTCCCAAATTTATTGATACTTAATATACACATGCATAGTCCTGCTATGAAAGAAAGGATTCCTAGAAATTTATATTACACTAGTAGAATATCAATATAAAGAAGTTCTACTTATCTGAAGGTTAAGGTTCTGATGTCATGGAGCTGATGCTGGATTTACAGCAGCTATGCATAACAACTCCCTTGCACCTTGCATAGTCTCTTCTTGCTGAGCCAGATCTTCTCCTTTTCTTTAGCAATATGTTTGTCTTTGGCTTCAGCTTTCTGATCTGCAGCACAAGAGTGATCAGACCACTTAGTACTATCGTGATCATCACATCGATCTGCCCGCTTGATCACCACACTAGATACCATACAGTCCTTCTTGAATATGAGGAATGTTTCCTGTATGTTGTTCTAGTCACAATGTACTTTTGATTCTATTGGCAACCCAGATAACCTACTCCCCCTTGATCATTGCCTTCTTGGGTTGATACCCCTCGACTAGAGATCATATCTCTTGAGTTGATACCACTGGCCCAACTCTCCTATGCCACTTGATACCATTTGATCAAGTAGTTCTTGGTTTCTGAATAGTCATGGAGGAGCTGGTCTGCTTTGATTCTCTTCTCCACATAGTTAATTTCAGATGATACCACTAGTGCAGCTGCCAGCTTTCTCTTCTCATGAGGCTGAATTTTCTCTTGTAGCTGCCGGACTTTAAGACCACTTGAACCTTGAATGATCTTCCCATGAACCATCCTTTCATTTTGATACCAAGTATTTCTTTACACTACTATTCTCATAGGAATGTGTTGACTTATATCAGTAATAGCTGGAGCAAACTAGTTGTTCTTGTGAACTTGCTCATTCACAGAAGTTGCAAACTTTTGGGTAGTCTCCCTCTTATCCTCAGCAATGTCTATAGAGACATTGCTGAACTTCAATAGTAGTGCTGATCTTTTCAGTGTTGGTGGTACTCTAGGTAAGACTCAAGTTTATCCAACAATCCTGACAAAACATGCTCCCCACACTTGAGAGACTTTTTAGCTGAGAATTATGTGCTCCTTCCTTGCTGCTCTTAGAAGAGCTACCAGTGCTTTCATCAGTTGTTGCAGTATGCAGACTGGGTGGTCTGGCGGATTTTCTGGCGGTCTGGTGGCTTCTCCCAGCTGCTTGGTAGTCGAGCTATTGATGATTGGTTTTTGGCGGTCTGGCGGCTTCTCCAAGTGCCTTGGTAGTTAGGTTGTTGATGATTGGTATTTGGCGGTCTGGCAACTTGTTATGGCGACTTGAAGATAATATCGGGTTGTCTTCTGCACATTATAGTTGTCGAGCGGTTAGTCTAACCGCGCGGCTTATGCGGCTTGTATATGATGAATTGTAAATATACTTATTTTTATGCACATTAATTTAGTCATTTTCATTTATTTTCGTCATTTTTACTTATTTTTGTTCAATAAATTGCTCCTATTCTTGTAAATTTGCTTCTAACTTATTTTATTTTATTTTTCAGAAAAAGTTCAAAATCTGCCAAAATTGGGCAGTACACGCCCGTGACATATTTGTCACGCCCGTGACCAAGGCGTGACGCTCAAATTCCGTGAACTGGCAGATTTCTGAAGTAAAAAGCTCGACACGCCTGACGACACGCCCGTGTCACCCGACACGGGGCGTGGCCCAAGCCCATGTCCTCTCCTCTCGACGAATTCCGCTCGACGATCGTCGAGTGTCGACACCAACAGTCACGCCCAGCGTCATGCCCGTGACCTGGGGCGTGACTCAATTTCCGCTCGACGATTTCGACTCGACACTTTCCACTCGACATTCGTCGAGTGTCGACACCAACTAACACGCCCAGCGTCACGCCCGTGACCTGGGGCGTGACCTTTCCAGCTGGCCCGACAAGATGCTGACAAAGACTTTCGACGCAACCCGCGCCCGGTTCTACCTCCCCGACACGCCCAGAGTCACGCCCGTGACCTGGGGCGTGACTACCGCGAACTCAGCCCGAAGTCAACTTTCCTGTCCAATCGCCGGCCGCCTTCATGAATAGTACTGTCACGCCCCCCCTACACGCCCGTGACCGAGGGCGTGTACTTAGAATTTTTTGCCTATAAATTGCCCAGTTCTGTAAGGTCCAAGGGTTCAGATTTTTGGGCCAATTTAGTGTCTTTTTGTGGGCTGCATCCGTGATTTCTAAAGCTATGTAAGGAGATTTCTCCCTTTTTTATTTCATGTCTTGTTTTGCTTTAGATTTAGCCTTTGTAATAGCTTGTAATAGTTTCTTTTAATCAATAAAATGTTAAATTTTCTCTTCATATATGGCTTTGGAATGAACACTTGTGCCCACTTTCCTTCTCCTTTTTATTCTTAGTTTCATCTTTGTTTTTCATTTATGAAAAGTGTGTGTGTGTGTATGAGTGTAACATCCCTAATATTCATGTTTTTAACTTGTTTTCATGCTTAGGTATGCTAGGTTTTCCTCTTTTTCTCCTTGTCTTTTTCTTGAAAGAATTTTGATTTCATTCTTATGATTTTATAAAAGAGATTTAAAAAGTGATTTTGTTCTTTTTTTACTTAGTTTTCTTTTAGGATTGTAAAACCTCTTTTGTTCTTTTCATCTTCTTTTTCACCTTTTTTTATCACTTTCATAACATCATAAGAATGAAAATGTTGGCATTTTAATTTTCCAAAAACTTTGGTTTTTAATTTGTTTTGAAGAAACTTTTGTCTTCTAAAATTTGAAATTTCCTCTTTTTATTTGTTTTTGGCAAAACCTAAGCATGAAAAAGTTAAAATTTCAATTTTTAGGTAACTTTCATTTTGCTTTTTATTTGTGTGTGTGAGTGTATGAGCCTAAATTTCCTTTTGTTCTTCTTAATCTTCATGAAGTGTGTGTGAGTGTAGGTGTATAATTTTTATGCTTTGATTCAAATTGTGTAGAGTGTGTGAGTGTAGGTGTATAACTTTTATGTTTTGTTCAATTTTGTAGAGTGTGTGAGTGTAGGTGTTAGCTTTATTGCTTTCTTGAATTTCTTATAGAGTGTGTGTGTCTGTGTGTATTTATTTCCGCCTACTCGTTAAGAGTTAAATGACGCACCGTTTTCATTTTCAGTCCTACTCATTAGAGTAGGACTTGTAATTTTTCTTTCTTTATTTTTCCGCCTACTCACTTGAGTTAAATGGCCGGACTTTATTTCCCGCCTACTCATTTGAGTAGGATTTGTAATTTTTCTTTCTTTATTTTTCCGCCTACTCACTTGAGTTTAATGGCCGGACTTTATAGCCCTGTAATCGCATTTATTTTCTCCTACTCATTTGAGTAGGACTCGCTTTCATTTCAGTCCTACTCGTTTGAGTAGGACTTGCAATTTTCAGCTTTTATTTACCGCCCCCACTCGTTTGAGTGGGACTCGCAAATTTGAATTATGCAAATTTCTTTCATGTGTAACTTAGTTCCTTTTTAATTTATAATTTGGAGTGTGCGTGAGTTCTTGTTTTAGCTAGTTTTTCAGTTTTCTAAATGTTGTTATTTTTCTTGTGTCCCCTTCTTATAAACGTTTAGTGTTTAATTTCGAACTCGCGCCTCACTAAATTATAAGCCGTCCCCATACCGATGTGTGGCTAATCGCTATTAGCCTCGGCATCGAAGAGCATTGGGACATTTAAAATGATTTATAATAATTGAAGCTTTTTATTTTCATTTTAATTTAAGCACTTAAGGTTTACCCTGGGTTTACGACGCGTAGGACCACATAATCGATGTGTGGGCCCTATTTCCGTAGTCCATATGCTAGCTAGCCGAGAGGCCGTGCATATGGACCGATCACCCCTGGGTAAATAGAGTCGCGTGCATACCCTCGAGAGAGGACAAGCGTAATTCTACCGGATTGGGTTCCCCACCCAATAGCGGGGTTCTTAGCGTAAAGCGGGCGTTAAGAGGAATCCTTCGTCGGAGTAACGTTCGGTCGAATAGTCTTAATGTTTAGGTGAGCGATATCCCTATAGCTAGGTGAGCTCACATTAGTGGAACCTCCACGGCCAAGTTGCCTTATTATTAATTTGAAAACTAAGTCTTTTTATTATTAAAAATTGTTTTAGTCTTAATCCGATTCGATGCCGAGCGTTAACCCTTCATCGAATATTTTCTAAATCGTTTTTTTTGCTCCTTTGCTTTTTCGTCTTTTATTAAGTAAAAAAATCCACCTTACTTTCAGTAAAATAATAGTCCTTCCGGAGGAGTAAGAATAGTCAACGCGACCCCGAGAACAATACGACCTCGGTATTCCCCCGAATATCGAGTACTACTTGCGATAGGTGCACTTGCCTACCCGAGCGAGCCCGCGACGATCGACTCACCGAACCAACCACAGTAAGAGTCTGTTCGCGGGCGCATCAGTATAGATGCTTGTTCATGTAATTATTAGTCTCATATTGCTTATTTGTAATCTCTCTTCTCTCCTTCATTCTATAAAAGTTAGTTCATACCTTTGTAATAGATACCTTTTTGGATAATAAAAATTTTGTAACTCCAAATTTTCAGTCTATTTATTTTCTGTTCGCACATGGTATCAGAGGACTCGATCTTTTTCTCCTAATTCTGTGAGCTCTCTTTATCTGTACGGCCTGTCCGCGTGGCTTGATCCTTCTTCTCGCGACTTGTCTTCGCGACTTGTTTCTTCCACTTGTTTGCGCCCTGTTTGCGCGACTTCTTTCTGTCCTTATCGTTAATCTTTTGTGTGCGCGACCTCTCTAATTTCCCTTTTTTCCTGTCGCGACTTATTCTTAAGTTGTCACTACCTGTGCTTAGTTGTCGCGCACTCTTTTTATAGCCGCTTTTGTTGTTAAGTCGCTGCGACCTGTTCTTAATTCTCCACGACTTGTTATTGTTTGACGTAACCTGTTCTTCTTGTCGCGACCTATGCTTAGTCGTCGTGCCCTCCGTTTTTAGCCGCGACTTGTTCTTCTTGCTGCTCTCTGCTCTCTTTTATGGCAACCTCTGATAACTCTACCACCACTAGTCTTGTTGCCGCTCCTCCTTCTACTCCTCCTACTCCTTCTGGCAACCTTGGCACCATTTCCAAACTCATCGGTCCCAACTACGAGGACTGGAGTGTCTCCTTCACCTTCCTTCTCCTCTCTCAACGCAAACATCATCATCTCATTGATGATTCTCCTCCGCAAGACTCTCCTCTCTTTGATGATGGGATGCCAGCGACACTCTTGTCCGCACATGGCTGGCTAATAGTCTTTCTAATGAATGCCTACCCGTCATCCATCATGATGAAACGGTCAAGGCTGCTTGGCTTCATCTTGCCGCTCTCAACTCCAAGGGGCTCAGACGTCTCGCATCTATACTTTGTATGCGGACCTCTTTGCCCATCCCTCCATGTCTCTTGCTGCTGCTTACCAATAAGTTCTGGCTCTCGGAGCCAAAATTCTCTAGAATTGCCCCTTCTCTGCGGATCTGGCTGAGCAACACAAACACTTCCAGGAGCTTCTGGTTGTGTTCTACCTTCTGTAACTTCCTGAGTCATATGACTTGATCCGTCAATAGATCCTTGGCGAGGCAGAGTCTCCCACCCTGGATGCCACTACTGCCAGCATAGCCGCAGTTACCCCTCTCCTACAACGTCCGCTATTATCCTCCCCTCCTCAACTGGACAACTACGCTCACCAGACTCAGCGGAGTGGCTCTGGTGGCCGCAGCCACCAATCTGGCGACTGCGTGCTTCCTGTTTTCTCTGCTCTCATTGTGGCCGCACTAGCCATATAGTTGACCGCTGCTGGAAGAAGCATCCTCCTCTTCGACCAACTAGGGACGCTTCCACCTCCTCTATGAAGAAGTCTGCCTCGGTGTTCACGTCTTTAGGTAGTGCCCATGTCGCTACTCAAGGTAAATGGCTAATTGACTCTAGTGCTACCAACCATATGACCAGCAATCCACAGTGCTTTTCTCTCCTAGAACAACATAATCGGTTTCCCCCGGTCTTCATTGTGGATGGCTCTCTCTCACCGGTCAATAGAACAGGAGTGGTTCAAGTCACTCCGTCTCTTCGCTTGGCGGACACCCTCTATGTGCCCAAGTTCCCTTGAAATTTTTTACCTGTTACTTCTCTTTGCAAGCAACTTCAGTGATCCGTCACATTCACTTCTACTTCGTGTTCTTTTCAGGATCTGGGCTCCAAACGGACGATTGCTAATGGGACTGAGAGCGGCGACCTCTACTTCCTCGACAACATTTCTGCGTTGTCTGCCTTCTCCTCCTCTTCTACTGATCTTCTCCAGTAGCACCTTCGTCTTGGTCATGCTCCTCCATGACTTCTTCGTCAGCTTCTTCCCCACCTTCCTCAGCAGTGTCCTCCTCTGAACTGTGATGCATGTGAGCTTGGCAAGCATCACCGCTCCTCCTTCCCACCAAAGCAAGGTCGTGGATCTTCCCGACCGTTTGATCTAGTTCACTCCAATATCTGGGGTCCTGCTCCTACCCTCACCATAGGTCGGGGTAGTTCATATTTTGTAACTTTTATTGTCGATTTCTCCTGTTGTACTTGGGTGTATCTCTTAAAAGATCGCTCTGAATTATTCAGTGTATGGACATCTTTTTATTTTATGATTAAGAATCAATTTGATGTCTCTATTAAAATCTTTCGCTCTGATGATGCAAAAGAATATCTGAGTCATGATTTGTCCTCTTTCTGTATGATACATTGTATTGTTCATCAAACTAGCTGTGTCTATACCTCACATCAAAATGGTGTGGCAGAATGCAAAAATAGTCACCTACTTGATGTCGCGCGCCCTCTACTGACTCAAATGCAGGTTCCTCGCTCCTATTGGGGCTATGTTGTTCTCATATCCTGTTATCTTATCAATCGTATTCCCTCCACCGTTCTCCATGGCAAAACACCCTTCTCCATTCTCTATCCGCGCAAAGATTCATTTCCTCTCCCTCTGCATGTCTTTAGGTGAACAGCCTTTGTACACTCTCCCTCAGCCACGCGTAACATACTCTCACCACGGGCCACCAAATGTTTCTTTCTGGGGTACTCTACCACTCAGAAAGGTTATTGTTGCTTTGACTCGGTCGCCTGCAAGCAGTTTGCCTCTATGGACGTCACCTTCTTTGAAAATACATCCTACTTCTCTCACGACTCCTCTTCTCCTCCGGATGTTCTTCTCATACCACCCCTTTCGTCCCCTCTACATCTGATGAGATTCCTCCACCTCCACCGTCTCCACCGTCTACTCCACCGTGTCCACCTCCTGAGATATCTCCCTCCTTTCATCAACCATCTCTCTCTACTCCCGGGCCAGCTCTCTCCTCCACGGATGCTTCAGAAACTGAGGAACACGCCGACCTGGATCTTCGCATTGCTATTCGCAAAGGGGCGCGGACACGTACCCAACAGCCGCTAGCTGTTGTTGTTTCCTATGATCGCCTAACTCCTTCTCGCAGGGCGTTTGCCTTGGCTATCTCTGCCATTGCCACTCCCTGCACCTACCAAGAAGCTCTTACCATTCCTCATTGGAAGACTGTCATGGATGAAGAAATTGTTACTCTCACTGAAAGGGGTACATGGACCCTTGTTCCTCCCCCTTTGGGCACTGATGTTGTTGGATATCGCTGTGTCTTGGTTGTGAAGTTCCGTCCGGACAGCAGCGTGGATCGATACAAGGCCTGCCTGGTTGCCAAATGCTTTACTCAGAATTATGGTGTTGATTACTTTGACACCTTCTCTCCCGTTGCTCGTCTCAGCACCATTCAGGTTCTTCTCTCTGTGGCTGTCAACATGGATTGGCCCATTTCTCACTTGGATGTCAAGAATGTCTTTCTCTATGGTGATCTTCAGGATGGTGTTTACATGGAGCAACCTCCTGGGTATGTTGCTCAGGGGGAGATACGAGTATGCCGGCTAAAGAAGACCATCTAAGACCTAAAGCAAAGCCCTCGGTCTTGGTTTGACAAGTTTAGCAACATTATTGCGGCCATTGGTTTTGCAAGAAGTTCATCCGATCACTCCTTATTCATCCGCAAAACCTCCTCTGGTATGGTGGTTCTTGTTGTATATATGGATGATATTCTTCTAACTGGCGATGACCAGGCTGGGGTAGCTTTGACAAAGAAAAACCTCCGTCAGCACCTAGTCACGAATGATATGGGCTCCCCCAAGTACTTTCTACCGATTGAAATATCTCGGAAGCCCAACTCTTTGGTCCTATCCCAACAGAAGTATGCTCTTAATTTACTAAAAGAGGCAGGGTTGACTGGTGCTAAACCTTCCTGATGTCCCATGGCTACTGGAGTTGACAAAACTTGGACAGATAACTCGCCTCCTCTATCTGATACTACGAGGTACCGGTGTCTGGTGGGCAAACTCATTTATCTCACTGTGACCAAACCCAACATTGTTGAAATTTGTGATGTGAAAGTGGGTGAATAGAGCACTTGGACCTATCCGCGCGGACTACGCGGACAGGGTTGGCAGACTGCTAGGTCGGTAGGGATGTTGAGGACGGTTTGTTCTATAGTGGCCTGGGCGGTCTGTTCGCGCGGACTACACGGACATCAGAGGTGGTTTGCCAGGCCGGCTTGTGCTCAGCAGGAAGTTGGATCCCAGGAAGTAACCGGGCGGATAGAAACTCTATCCGTAGAGTCTGGCATGAAGCGGACTGAAGACCTGGAGCTCGACAGACCAGTTTGGCAGTTGCCTTGGTCTTGCTCTGGTGCAGCAGCAACTAGTAGCCGCGGAGACCGCCAGTTAGTGCGGACTGATACTGGAGTTAGCCAGGACAGGCGGACTGAATCCAGTGTCCGCCAGTAAGTACAGACTGGCCCTTGTGGTCAGTGGTGTGAACTTTTGGTTCTAAACCAAGTCCATGTTTGGCTCAGTCCAGGGAGATCGCGTAATGGAGCGTATACTGCTTCTCAGTTCGCCAAGCTCGGCAGAAGTACTGTGGGCCTTGGTTGCGAGTTTGGGAGAAGCGGACTGGAGATTGTGTCCATAACAGTGTGCGGACTGGAGCTGGAGTCCGTTGAGTCCGACAGCTGCCTTGCTGGCGTTGCTGTGGACTTGGGATATGCGAACTAGAGCAGTCTACGGGATATGCGGACTGGAGAAGTCTGCAAGATATGCGGACTAGGATGTCTACAGGGATATGCAGTCTAGAGCTGCCCGCAGTGCGTGCGGACTGGATCAGCGTGCCCGCTGAGTCCGGCTATTGCCTTGGTGGCGAAGCTATGGTCTCGGGATGAGCGGACTGAAGCTATGTGTCCGCTGAGTCCGGCAGGTGCCTTAATGGCGAGGCTGTTGGCTCGGGATAAACGGGCTGGAGCTATGTCTGCGGATTGGCGGACAGTGTTGCTATGGAGTCCGGCTGTGGCGGTCCTGGCTTGGCCCTTGGCGACAAGGCGGACTGGTGTTGCTGTCCGGCATTGGTGATGTCTTGGCGGTTTGGCCTTTGGCGACAAGGCGGACTGGCGATTGTGTCTGGCCTTGGAGAAGCTAGGCGGGCTGGCTATCTTGCACAGGCGTGGCGGACTGGAATATATCAGCGGACTGTGGATAAGTCTTGCTGCGGGATGTGGCTCTAATCCTATCGGCTAGGGCGGTGATCACACCCATCATCGTGCCTATAAATAGGAATCATATCGCATCAGGGATAGTAACCTGAGAGTAACCTGAGAAATCGAGTGAGCAGTAAGTGAGCTCGCCACAGTTGATGCGAACTGGACTTTTGTGTCCGTGCAGTTTGATTGAGTTGACTGGGTTGTGTTGTGCAGGTTGTGTGGATAGCGCTGAAATGCCATGACTTATCTTTGATTACGGTCAAGGACAGTGCGGACTCTGCGGTTAAGCAACAGGCGGTAAACAGCAGGTCGTGGACATCGACAAGACGGTCTTCTCTTTCGCAACTTGGTTCGGGGTTCAATAAGTTGCTTGCTTCAGGCGGACTGTTCTATTCGGCATCACAGCGTGTGCAGTCTGGCGGCTAGGCGACCTCTAGGTCTGGCGGCTTGCAGATCGTCAGTTAGAGCTAGCATTAGAATAAGAGGTAGTCCACGCAGCTTGGGTTGCGGTCTGGCGACCTGGCGACTGAGCGGACTCCACAGCAGTAGACCGACGGCTTGGTGGTTGAGTCCGCGCGACATGTTTCTGTTGTCTTGTTTTTATAGTTCTCTACTTTCCCTTGGGTGGTTGTTTGGTGAAGCATGTCTCGCCATGTATGTCTTTCCTTGTAAAGAGTATTGTTGTTAATCAATAAGACTCTTGTGCTGCATGTGTTGCTGGTTGATTGACTTCAGTTGAGATAACCCCTGCTCACTCCAGGTTCCAGGGAATTTTTCACGTGATCAAGGTGTGATCTTGATAGTGCTGAGAATATTAATTTGACATCAGGCTATCTTGTTGATCACCTGGAGAAAATTCAATGTGGTAGTAGTGCCAGGTTATGGAATTATGGAATTTTAACATGGTATCAGAGCTGGATTAGAGTGGATAAGCAGTGATCGTCTGAAGTGGTTGTTACTCTTTGAAGAGGGAACCAGTGGTAGAACCATGGTAGTGGAATATGCAAGTTGTCTTGGAATTGAACTCCTTACAGAGACGAACTTTGATTGGTGGAAGTCTTGTATGAAGAGCTTTCTTCTTGGCAAGTACCTTTGGGAGGTAGTATGCAGAGCAGAAAGACAAGAGGCTACTGCTGGCAATGCTGAAGAGATGAGAGCTTGGAAGGAGACAAATGAGAAAGCAGAGTCTATTCTCAAGCAGGTGATCTCATTTGAGCTCTTGGACCACATCAGTGGATGTCGGTCAGCTGCGGAGGTTTGGACTTCCGTTGATGGGTTGTTCAGGAAGGAGGTGAAGGTTTGTCACGACCCGCATTTTTCTCCGAATTCAAGAAGTATTAGAGTATGAGAAAAACACGCGTCGTGATGCCACATCGAGCAAGGGATAACTGTCGACGCTCAGGCGAACACCATCTAACTAGACTATGAAAATTTCATAAGTTTAATGATTAGAAAATCAGATATAATTTTTAAGGGCCGTATCCCTCGGCTCGGTGGATCATCTAGTCCACGGTTTAAAAACTATACTTATATGCAGCGGAAAATACTATATTTATTTTTGTAATCCTATGAGAGTGCATAAGTGACCCCCGAGGTCAACTTATACTATGCAAGACTATATATTTATATTATATTATAAGTGGGAAAATAATCTTTTTACGTTGCTTGAAAAGTAATGTATGAGCTTTATAAAATATGCTGATCATGAGATATATATACATAATAGTTTTTTTTAGGTTTTAAAGTAACTATCAACCTAGCATAAAACTTCCCAAGAGCAAGTAGACTATCTCCAGAAAAGGTAGCAGTAAAAGAAACATATCTAGTATCAAAAGGTAAAACTACCAGTGGGCGCCAACAAACTGACACGAACCCACTGACAAGCATGTATGTCTGTAAGAAAAGCAGGGAAACTACCTCACAACAGTAAGAGAAAGATCCTTACAACTCAAGGGATCACCAACAATACCACAGCAAATCTAGTCGTCTACTCGGCTACTAGTCAGAACCTGAGGCATTCAGAAAAGAAATGAACACCTCAGCAAGAAAATCAAGAAAATCTGAATTATGACATTAAATTAAAATGGAATAAAGAGGGTAAGTAAACATGACAGTTAAAACAAACACTGCCCAAAGAAGCAAAAGTACACCAAGTACCAAGCAACAACACCAAGCCCTGCTCAAATCCTGCACAGGCTACAAGGCAAAAGACAAGAAAAACTTGACACTATAAGTTGCATTTAACCAGGAAGAAATACCTAACAATCCTAGTTTGTGAGTTAAAGACAGTAGTAAACAACATGGACCTGAGTTGGTGACCAAAAATAGTCCCCCAAACAAGACAGTTTCAACTAAAATAAAATTTCACCGTGTCAACACAAAACCACCACAAACCCAGCTCGTACCTGGGATAAAAAGGGTAGCGGCCACAGCAAATGCCTAGCCCGTACTTGGGACTAAAAAGTGGCGGCCACGGCCCGCACACAAAACATCCCGCTCCTTTAGAGCGTCATAACACCACTACCTGCCATAACCCACGATTCGGCCCTCAAAACAAAGGAAGAACGAAAGGTCGACAAGACATTTACCCTAGGAGGTAATCACTCGGGAAGAAAAGTAATTGAAAAGAAATAAATTTCTGCCTACAGGAATCGTCAAACGCAGCTCGACGAGTCTCGTCGAGCGCGGGAGAAATCGTCGAACTCAGGAAAATCGGCGAACGCAGCTCGACGATTTTCGTCGAATCACAGGACACGGGAAATCGTCGAACTCCGTTCGACGATTTGCCTTTCGCCGATCACAGGTCACGGGAAAAGTCGTCGAACACCGTTCGACAATTTTCCTTAACCGCAGGCCATAGGAAATCGTCGAACTCCGTTTGACGATTTTGCGTTAAACGCGGGCCATAGGAAAACGTCTAATATAGGCCACGAGGAATATCGTCGAATGCCGTTCGACGATTTTCCTTACGCCGAACACTGGCCACGGGAGAATCGTCGAACTCCGTTCGACGATTTCCGTCAGACCCAGAACTAAGGCGCATCGTCGAGCTCAGCTCGACGATAATCGTCGAACCCAGATCGACAATTTCCGTCGATCTGGCTGCATTGAGCGCACAGAAAATCCTGCAGCTCCTACTTCATTTTCGTCCAATCTCCTTAGCCTAATTCAAACCTATTACTGGTAACATAAGTATGAAATCTCACTGCTATTAAATTCTAGGGTTGAAAGGCTAGATACTACCCAAACAGAGGTTTTAACAGGGAACACTTTGAATGATTATCAGGGAACAATTTGATAAAAACAAACAAGACTACAGTACTCCAGCCGAAGATTTGAGTTTCAGAACTTGAGAGAATGCAAACAGAAACATAAAGGGGTACTATGGTTTAAGATTAACATGCTTTTGACGAAAAACAAACAGAGTAAAATATTAATCTCGGGTAACAGGGAATATTATAGCAAATATGACCATGAAAAGGAGGAGGAAACTTGGCAAGGGTAGGAGCACCACTTGCCTCAATTCCAGAATTTATCTTGCACAGCCCTGCCTCTCTCTCTCTCTCTCTCGGCTCCAGCCGCAACAGCACCTAAACAGGATCTAAGGTTTTAATGGCGGAAAAGGATCAACTAAAAATTCTGAGTCCCCTAGAAACACCACAAAAATTGAATCCTTTACCGAAGGAATGAAGGTCTAAGCAAGAACACTCCAAATCCGCTTTCGGAATCGAATTCCGTCCACTAATGCTCCCAGAATTGGCGTCTGAAGGGTAGCAGTGGCAGTTTTCTTCCTCTCGAACAAGCAGTGGTTACTCTTTCAAGGAAGGAGACAGTGAATAGTCTCGATTTTTGCCTAAGGCTTTATATATGAGCATGGACGCGTCTAATCAACCTTAATCGCCACCTAAAAGCCACTGATTCGTTCAAACCTTAATAATTAATCATTTGCATCATTATTATTAATACCACAAAACGACGCGAAAACCGAACCACCTCGGATTCCGACGAAATTCACATCGTAGCTAATTACCTATGCTACGAACGCAACGGCGAAGTCGAAATCAACTTTCGACAATCAAAAACTCGGGTTAACACTACCCGAAGCCAAAACACAATCATCCCCCAAGAAGCCTCACCGGTCATCAAAACAGACCCGGCTTGCTTGGGGATCTTGCCAAAAAGGCTACCAATAACCACACAAGGAACCTAAAGAGTTAAGACCACGCTCTAACAAACAACACATGTCGGAAACGCGTCAACGTAACGCCCAACGAGAATAAATACTCGCAGAAAAATCGAGGGCGTTACAGTCACTCCCCATAAAAGAAAGTTTCGTCCCAAAACTTTATATACGCTACTTCTAATATAGAAGGAAAGTAACAAAACAAGAGTTACTAGAAAGAAGACATACCAATCAAATCAAGGGAACATATGAGGGTGAGCCTCCCTCATAGCTGACTCTAGCTCCCAAGTCGCGCTTTCCAAATCCTGATTCTTCCATAAAACTTTCACCATCGGGATAGACTTCGTCCGCAGCACCCGATCTTGAGTATCCAAGATGCGGACCGACACCTCAACATATGAAAGATTAGGCTCCAACTGGGGCACAGTATCTAAGACTTGCCCACTGCTTCGCACACACTTCCGCAATTGGATTACATGAAACACATTATGAATACCTGGGAAATTTGCTGACAATTCCAATGTATATGCTGACACGCAAATCTGTTCAGCAATCTTAAATGGGCCCACATACCTCGGGTCCAATTTCCGATTCTTACCGAACCTCTTAACACCAACCATCGGGGAAACCTTCAGAAACACAAGGTCCCCTACAGAAAACTCCAAGTTAGACCTACGCCGGTTGGCGTTCTTCTCATATCTCTCCTGAGCAATACAAAGCTTTTCCCTAATAAGCTTCACAGCAGTTTCCATCTCCTTGAGCGCATCCGGTCCCAACACAGGCCTCTCACCGACCTCGGTCCAAAACAAGGGAGTTCTGCAGCGCCTCCCATACAAAGTTTCAAACGGAGCCATTTGCAAGCTCTCTTGGTAACTGTTGTTGTATGCAAATTCCATAAGCCGCAAACGCTCATCCCACGCTCCACCATGGTCCAAGATGTAGCACCTGATCATATCCTCAACTATCTGGTTCACTCGCTCAGTCTGACCATTGGTCTGCGGGTGGTAAGCTGTAGAATACCTCAAATATGTACCCAAACCCTCTTGCAGACTCCTCCAGAAGAGAGATGTAAAACGGGAGTCTCGATCCGAAATGATGCTAACTTGCACACCGTGTAATCTGATGACTTCACTCAGATACAGCTCTGCTATCTTTTTCATCGGATAATCAATCTTGTACGGCACGAAGTGAGCACACTTCGTCAGTCTGTCCACTATAACCCAAACAGAATCAAATCCTCTAGGAGATCTCGGCAAGCCCGTAATGAAGTCCATAGAAATACTTTCCCACTTCCAAGTAGGGATCTCCAACGGAGTCAACTTGCCACCAGGCCTTCCATGATCAGCCTTCACACGCTTGCAAGTGTGGCACTCAGCAACAAATCGGGCTATATCTCCCTTCATCCCATACCACCAGGCAATCTGCTTCAATTCATGATACATCTTTGTAGATCCTGGATGGTAGGCAACACTGGATCCATGAGCCTCTCTGCAAATCATACCCCTGATGTCTCCAACAGCTGTGATGCAGAACCTGCAGCGGTACTTCAAAGTACCCGCATCATCGATAGAGAAATCCGGCAACTCCCCTCTCTCAGTCCTGAGGTATAAGTGCAGAAGATCCGGATCATCCTTCTGGTGCAACCTGGTGAGTGCAATCCAAGACGGCTCTGCCACTGCCAAACTGCTCTGCATGTCACAACGTCCCATGGAAATATCCATCAGGAGGAACTCTTCCACTAAACGATCGGCGGTGAGATTAAAGATCTTCCCTGTCTTCCGGCTCAGGGCGTCGGCCACCACATTGGCCTTGCCCGGATGATACTGTATTTCCACATCATAATCGACCACATACTCCAACCAACGCCGCTGGCGCAAATTCAGCTCCTTCTGGGTGAAGACATACTTTAGGCTTTTATGATCGGTGTAGATCTTGCACTGGGCACCATAAAGTAAATGTCTCCACAACTTCAGGGCAAAAATCACTGCTGCGAACTCAAGATCATGCGTGGGGTAGTTCCTCTCATGAGTATTCAATTTCCTCGACCCATACGCAATCACCTTCCCTTCTTGCATCAACACACCTTCGAGCCCAACATGCGAGTCATCCACATACACATCAGTCCATGCCCTCCGTAGGCAATGTCAAAACAGGAGCAGAACACAACCTGCTCTTCAGCTCTAGAAAAGCCTCCTCGCATTTCTCGCTCCAAATGAACGCCGCATTCTTCTGCGTCAGCTTAGCCAAGGGGGATGCCAAGGTAGAAAATCCCTCCACGAATCTTCTATAATAGCCGGCCAACCCCAAGAAGCTCCTAATCTCCTTGGGTGTGCTCGGCCTATGCCAATCGATCACTGCATAAATCTTTTCCGGGTCAACCGAAATGCCGTCCTTGTTCACCACATGACCCAGGAAGGAAACCTGGGACAAACAAAATTCACATTTACTCAACTTGGCGAATAACTGATGGTCTCTCAAAGCAGATAAAACCAATCGCAGATGCTGCTCATGCTCCTCAGCACTGCGAGAATAAATCAAAACGTCATCTATAAATACGACCATAAACCTATCCAGAAAATCCTTGAGCACCCAGTTCATCATGTCCATGAATGCTGATGGCGCGTTGGTCAAACCAAACGACATAACCAGGAATTCAAAATGCCCATGCCTCGACCTGAAAGCAGTCCGTGGAATGTCCGTCTCAAGGATCCTGAGCTGATGATAGCCTGAACGAAGATCGATCTTGGAAAACACCGTGCTACCACGTAACTGATCAAAAAAATCATCGATCCTCGGCAGAGGGTACCTGTTCTTTATGGTAACTTTGTTCAGCTCCCTATAGTCGATGCACAGCCTCATCGACCCATCCTTCTTCTTCACAAATAGAACAGGAGCACCCCAAGGCGACGAACTCGGCTTGATAAAACCTTTTGCCAATAACTCGTCCAACTGGACTCGCAACTCCTCCAACTAGCGAGGGGACATCCGATACGGCGCCTTAGCAATAAGACGCATCCCCGGTTCCAAATCAATCACAAACTCAACATCCCGCTCGGGGGGAAGACCAAGAAGGTCATCAGGAAAAACATCTGAGAAACCACGAATCACAGGAATCTCCTCCAAGCGCGGTACACTAACAACAGTCCCAACCACCGAGACTAAACAAGCAAAACAATTAGAATGAAACAGCTTCTGAGCACATACCGCAGAAATGATAGGAGAATCCTGACACAGATCATCATACACACTTCCAGGCTGACCGTTGTACTTGATGAAGTCTAAGCGCTTCCCTTTACACTGAATAACCGCATCATACTTTAGACAACCAGTCCATGCCCAGAATAACATCGAAGTCCTTTAGATCAATCATCTTCAGGTCTGCCTTCGCAAGAAAGTCCCCCAACAAAACAAGGCAATCCAAAATGCCCAAATCTGACAACACAGATTCACCAGAAGGGAACTTGACGCGGAAGGTATCACGAACTTTATCTAGAATCAACCGATACCGCTCTACAAAAGCTCTAGCCACAAACAAGTGGGTAGCGCCAGAGTCAAACAGAACATGCGCCCAACGGTTCTTCACCTTAAATTTCCCTATAGGAGTATATATAAACAACTAAGGAACTACCAAAACCAAAAACTATAGCCATACTAGCAAATAAAACTTTCAAGCTAGGAAAACAACTAACCTGAGATGACCTGAGTCGAGGTCTGAGCCTCCTCGGAAGAGATCACGTTCAGCTTTCCCTTGCCCTTGTCCACACGCTGAGGCGGAGGTAAAGCCTGAAGTGGAACCGCCTGCAGAATAGGCTGGACCTGAGGACACCTAGTCTTGATATGGCCCTTCTAGCCACACTGAAAGCAGACTCTATCCTTGGACCAGCACTGGGCAGCATCATGCCCGGGTCGCTTGCAAAAAGAACAGGAACCATCCTTCCTCGGAGCACCTTGAATGGTATGCACCTGCTCCTTCTTCTGAGATCCCGCCTTCTTGAAACACCTCTCAACAGGGTGGCCTGACCGGCCACAGAAGCTACACACTACCCTGCTCTTCTTTCCTAGAGCAGCATCGAGTACCTGGGGGTTCTTCTCTTCAGCAGACTTCCTCTTGTCCTTCCTCATTTGCTGGCCTCTGTTCTTCGCGGTATCAATCGCCTCCACTTTCAGAGCAGCCTCCATAACCCCTGCATAAGTCACTGATCCATAGGCACTGGCTAACTGCTGAACCTCGCTCCTCAAGACACCAAGGAACCGCTTGACTCGATCTGCTTCAACACTCACCAACCTAGGGGCAAACCGGCTCAACTTGCTGAACTCTATCTCGTACTCACTGACCGTGAGTTGTCTCTGCTTCAGGTGAAGGAAGTCGTTCATAAGTCGGTCACGCTCGACCGAAGGCAAGAACTTCCTCAACAACATCTCCTTGAATAATCCCCAAGTGCAACCAACCACCAAGCTCTCCTTTCCCTAAGCCACCAGCTCTTATCCAAACCCTTTAGCTGATAGGTGGCTATCATAACTCTCTGATCATCTGCAACACCGGAGTACGAGAACATCTCCTCCATGGAGATCAGCCAATCATCTATGACCATGAAATCTGCCTTCCCATCATATGTAGGAGGGCTAAGCCTCTGAAACTGAAAAAAGAAGGACATCTCCGCTGGCACCACCACTAGAGGTCTCAGGGGAGCAGGAGGGGGAGGGGCAGCTGACCCCCCTTCAGGGTCTTGCACTCCCTGAGTCTGTCCTGCCACAACTGCTGCCAGAGACTGGATCTGGACTTGCATCTCCACCAACTGCCTGGTCAAGGAATCGTTGCTCAACCGCAAGCTCTCGATCACTGCATCACTCTGCGCTCCAGAATTCTCACCCTCAGATAGGGGAGTTGACCTGGTCGAAGGACGCCTTGCCATCCTATGTCATATCAACATTAGTCAAATCCTGGTACGATAGTTGGAACTAACTACAAGTACAGACAATACATACATAAATATGATCTTAAAACTGCTAAACTTACTCTAGGATTTTATTTTGTTTAACAAAAGTGATGCTATGTCTAGCCTAGGATGGTTAACCACCATCATCTAACTCTTGTGCCTATATCGGGAATGCATGAATTTATATTATTTTTCTGATTTAAAACCATGTGCGTATATATGTCATCCTGCAAATCTTTAGCTTGGCACGTTATGCTTATGCAATGTTATGCTATGCATGATTGTGCTATGCATTCTAAAAAGGCCCTAATACATGTCATGAGCGGCGTACGCATGAAAATGTTATGCATCCCATACTATATAACATTCCCATGCAACGAAAAAGAAACGTGTTAGTCGCATTCACGTGGTGAGGTTATGCATCCCATACTACATAACCCTCACATATTGCCCTATGGTGGATCCATATACAGACACATATTATGCAACCCATACTACATAATATGCCCCGTATACTTCATGTTATGCTATGAGTGTAGTGCTCGTGCTTCAGCCAAGACGTGCTGATGACATATCAGTGTGTGTATGCTATGATGCTAAACACCTAATACCTACAAGGAAAGGTTGCCCGACAAATTGTCAAGCAACCTCCCTCTGATACCAACTATCACGACCCGTATTTTTCTCCGAATTCAAGAAGTATCAGAGTATGAGAAAAACACGCGTCGTGATGCCACGTCGAGCAGGGGATAACTGTCGACGCTCAGGTGAACACCATCTAACTAGACTATGAAAATTTCATAAGTTTAATGATTAGAAAATCAGATATAATTTTTAAGGGTCGTATCGCTCGGCTCAGTGGATCATCTAGTACACGGTTTAAAAACTATACTTATACGCAACGGAAAATACTTTATTTATTTTTGACATCCTATGAGAGTGCATAAGTGACCCCGATGTCAACTTATACTATGCAAGACTCTAGATTTATATTATATTATAAGTGGGAAAATGATCTTTTTATGTTTCTTGAACTGTAATGTATGAGCTTTATAAAACATGCTAATCATGAAATATATATACATAATAGTGTTTGTTAGGTTTTAAAGTAACTAGTAACCTAGCATAAAACTTCCCAAGAGCAAGTAGACTATCTCCAGAAAAGGTAGCAGTAAAAGAAACATATCTAGTATCAAAAGGTAAAACTACCAGTGGGCGCCAACAAACTGACACGAATCCACTGGCAAGCATGTATGTCTGTAAGAAAAGCAGGAAAACTACCTCATAATAGTAAGAGAAAGATCCCTACAACTTAAGGGATCACCAGCAACACCACAACAAATCTAGCCGTCTACTCGGCTACTAGTCAGAACCTGAGGCATTCAGAAAAGAAATGAACACCTCAGCAAGAAAATCAAGAAAATCTGAATTATGGCATTAAATTAAAATGGAACAAAGAGGGTAAGTAAACATGACAGTGAAAACAAACACTGCCCAAAGAAGCAAAAGTACACCAAGTACCAAGCAACAACACCAAGCCCTGCTCAAATCCTGCAGAGGCTACAAGGCAAAAGACAAGAAAAACTTACCACTATAAGTTGCATTTAACAAGGAAGAAATACCTAACAATCCTAGTTTGTGAGTTAATGGCAGTAATAAACAACATGAACCTGAGTTGGTGACCAAACATAGTCCCCCAAACAAGACAGTTCCAACTAAAATAAAATTTCACTGTGTCGGCACAAAACCGCCACAAACCCAGCCCGTACCTGGGATAAAAAGGGTGGCGGCCACAGCAAATGCCCAGCCCGTACCTGGGACTAAAAAGTGGCGGCCACGGCCCGCACACAAAACATCCCACTCCTTTAGAGCGTCAAAACACCACTACCTGTCATAACCCACGATTCGGCCCTCAAAACAAAGGAAGAACGAAAGGCTGACACGACATTTACCCTAGGAGGTAATCACTCGGGAAGAAAAGTAATCGAAAAGAAATAAATTTCTGCCTACAGGAATCGTCGAATGCAGCTCGACGAGTCTCGTCGAGCGCGGGAGAAATCGTCGAACTCAGGAAAATCGGCGAACGCAGCTCGACGATTTTCGTCGAATCACAGGACATGGGAAATCGTCGAACTCCATTCGACGATTTGTCTTTCGCCGATCACAGGTCACGAGAAAAGTCATCGAACACCGTTCGACGATTTTCCTTAACCGCAGGCCATAGGAAATCGTCAAACTCCGTTCGACGATTTTGCGTTAAACGCAGGCCATAGGAAAACGTCTAATACAGGCTACGGGGAATATCGTCGAACGCCATTCGACGATTTTCCTTATGTCGAACACTGGCCACGAGAGAATCGTCGAACTCTGTTCGACGATTTCCGTCAGACCCAGAACTAAGGCGCATCGTCGAGCTAAGCTCGACGATAATCGTCGAACCCAGATCGACGATTTCCGTCGATCTGCCTGCATTGAGCGTACAGAAAATCCTGCACCTCCTACTTCATTTTCGTTCAATCTCCTTACCCTAATTCAAACCTATTACTGGTAACATAAGTATTAAATCTCACTGTTATTAAATTCTCGGGTTGAAAGGCTAGATACTACCCAAACAGAGGTTTTAACAGGGAACACTTTGAATGATTATCAGGGAACAATTTGATAAAAACAAACAAGACTACAGTACTCCAGCCAAAGATTTGAGTTTCAAAACTTGAGAGAATGCAAACAGAAACATAAAGGGGTACTATGGTTTAAGATTAACATGCTTTTGACGAAAAAAAACAGAGTAAAATATTAATCTCGGGTAACAGGGAATATTATAGCAAATATGACCATGAAAAGGAGGAGAAAACTTGGTAAGGGTAGGAGCACCACTTGCCTCAATTCCAGAATTTATCTTGCACAACCCTGCCTCTCTCTCTCTCTCTCAGCTCCAGCCGCAACAGCACCTAAACAGGATCTAAGGTTTTAATGGCGGGAAACGATCAACTAAAAATTCCGAGTCCCCTAGAAACACCACAAAAATTGAATCTCTTGCCGAAGGAATGAAGGTCTAAGCGAGAGCACTCGAAATCCGCTTTAGGAATCGAATTCCGTCCATTAACGCTCCCAGAATCGGTGTCTGAAGGGTAGCAGGGTTGGCGGTTTTTTTCCTCTCAAACAAGCAGCGGTTACTCTTTCAAGGAAGGAGATAGTGAATAGTCTCGATTTTTGCCTAAGGCTTTATATATGAGCATGGACGCGTCTAATCAACCTTAACTGCCACCTAAAAGCCACTGATTCATTCAAACCTTAATAATTAATCATTTGCATCATTATTATTAATACCACAAAACGACGCAAAAACCGAACCACCTCGGATTCCGACGAAATTCACATCGTAGCTAATTACCTACGCTACGAACGCCCACAGCGAACTCCACGTTCCTGTGCTTGGCATTATAGTACTTTGCTTGCCGGTCCTGAGCGATAAGCAACCTCTCCCGAATTGTTCTCACCAAAGAAGTAGCATCCTCCACTTCCGATCGCTTATACAACTTTGACTCACCCGTTTCTAACCAAGACAACGGCGTGCGACATTTTCTACCATATAGGGCCTCGAAGGGCTCCATTTGAATACTCGCTTGGTAGCTGTTATTGTATGCGAACTCCACCAAATAAAGGTGGTCTTCCCATTGCTTTCCGAAATCCAAGACACACATGCGAAGCATGTCTTCCATGGTTCTATTGACCCTCTCGGTCTGCCCATCCGTTTGAGGATGGAAGGCTGTGCTAAATTTCAACTTTGTTCCCAACATTTGTTGCACCAGCCTCCAATCATTGGACGTGAACCGCCCATCTCGGTCACTGACGATGCTGCGGGGCACACCATGAAGCCGTACTATGTTATCCACATAAAGCTTTGCCAGCTTCTCCACCGGATCATCCTTCCTATGCGGAATAAAGTGCGACACCTTCGTTAATCGATCAACAACCACCCAAATGGCGTCGTTCCCCTTTTGCGACCTTGGCAAACCGTGCACAAAGTCCATAGAGATGTCGTCGAACTTCCACTCCGGAATAGGCAAGGACTTAAGAAATCCTCCCGGCTTTTGGCACTCCGCCTTTACCAAGGCGCAGGTTTGGCACTTCGCTACGTATAGCGCCACATCCTTCTTCAAACCCGGCCACCAAAACAGTTTCTTCACATCACGGTACATCTTCGTGCTCCCCGGGTGAATCGAGTACTTGGTATGGTGCGCCTCGGACAACAACTCCACCCGTAAATTGCCCACACTTGGGACGCACAAACGACCGTCTTTCCATAGCAACCCGTCCTCCACGACGAATTGGGAATTTGACCCATCCAGAGCCTCTATCATGAACTGCTTCATATGAGCATCCATATCCAAAGCCTGCCGAATACGATCAGCCAGGTCATATTGGACTTCAGTCCAATTCAGAACTGCTTCAGCACTTGATTGCCTGTCCACACAAACAATCTCCAACGCCGCCAACTCCCGCACCAACCGCTCATCGTGCACCGATAGCCAATTGGCTTGAGCTGGGGCTCGGCGACTCAACGCGTCCGCAATCGCATTCCCTTTGCCAGGCACGTAGTGGATCTTGAACGTATAGTCCCCCAGGAACTCCATCCACCTACGCTGTCGCATATTCAGATCTTTCTGATCAATAAGATATTTCAGGCTCTTATGATCGGTGTAGATATCAATCTTCACACCGTACAAATAGTGCCTCCACAGCTTCAAAGCAAAAATCACGGCCGCTAACTCCAAGTCATGGACCGGATAATTCCTCTCGTGCACTTTTAGCTGTCTCGAGCCATAAGCTATCACGCTTCCGTGCTGCAGTAGCACGCAACCCAAACCGCTGCCTGAAGCATCGCTATATATCTCATAGCCTTCGGTTCCACATGGCGAACTCAGCACAGGCGTCGTGGTCAACCGACACTTCAATTCCTCAAAAGCTCGCGCGCACTCCGGCGTCCAAACGAACTTATACTCCTTCCTCGTCAAAGTAGTGAGAGGTAACGCTAACCGCGAGAAGTTCTCTACGAAGCGCCTATAATAGCCGGCAAGCCCCAAAAAGCTCCAGACTTCTGCAACAATCTTCGCCGGATCCACAACAATACCCTCTCTACTCACTATATGCCCGAGGAACGCCACTGAGAATAGCCAAAACTCGCACTTCGAGAACTTGGCATACAACTGATTTCTCCTTAGCATCTCCAACACCAAATGAAGATGCTTGAAGTGATCTTCCTCACTTTGCGAGTACACCAAAATATCGTCGATGGAGACGATCACAAAATGGTCCAAGTACTCCCTGAACGTCCTGTTCATCAAATCCATGAATACTGACGGCGCATTAGTCAGCCCAAACGGCATGACCGTAAACTCATAATGCCCGTATCTCGTAATAAACGCTGTCTTCGGGATATCACTCTCCCTTATCTGCAGCTGATAGTACCCAGACTTGAGATCTAACTTCGAGTACACCGTCGACCCGACTAACTGATCAAAGAGATCATCAATCCGGGGGATCAGGTACTTGTTCTTCTCCGTCAGCTTGTTTAGCTCCCGATAATCAATACATAACCTCAAGCTTCCGTCCTTCTTCTTAACAAAGAGGACCGGCGCGCTCCAAGGCGAAGAACTCGGGCGCACATACCCTTGCTCCAACAACTCTTGCAGTTGAACTTTCAGCTCCGCCATTTCCTTAGGCGCCATCCGATAGGGAGATCGTGACACAGGCTTTGCACCTGGCACTAGCTCGATAGTAAAATCTATCTCCCGCTGAGGCGGGGCTCCAGGAAGATCTGCGGGGAACACATCAGGGTATTCCGATACCACTGAAATGCAATCCAACGCAGGCTTCGGCTTTGCAACCTCCACTAGTGTAAAGAACAGTTCTGCTCCGGCACGAACCGCCTTTACCACCTGAAGAGCAGACATCAACGTCTTGCTCGACCCCTTTAAGCCCGTAAAAGTCATTTCACGACTTGCTCCCAGCTTGACTTCTTTGCTACCACAATCTATATGGGCCTGCTGCTCCGAGAGCCAGTCCATGCCAAAGATGACGTCGAACTCCACCAACGGAAGTAAAGACGCCTGCAGGTCGAACTCCTGCTCCCCAATACGAACCTTAACACTGCAGATCCTATCCGCTCGCATCGAACACCCGTTGGGCAACAACACATCCAACTTATCCTTCGCCATCGAAGAAGGGACTCCGATGCGTGATATAAATCCTTTGGACAAGAAGGAGTGTGAAGCTCCCGTATCGAAGAGTGCTCATGCCGGATTTTCACAAATCAATACAAATCCTAAACAAGCAGTGGTAAGGTAACATGTGCATAACAAGTATTTAAAGAAATTGACTTGCTATAAATTAAATCATACCTATCACCACATCAGCTTGTTTGATGGCCTCCTGTTGGCCAAGATTATAGACCCTTGGTTGGGCCGGAGCATAATGGGATGCAGTCGACTCCACCGCCTTTCCCTTCTCTTCATAAGTAGCTCCCGGCTTCCTCTCGGACTTAGGACGTCCGCTCCAACAGTCAGGGCAAAATGCCCCGTCTTGCCACAAGTAAAACACGCGCCCGGGGTCCGACTCGTAGTCGCCCCAGAAGCACCAGAAGGAGCTGGACTCGAAGTCCTATGCTTCTTGAAAGCCCTCCGATAGCCGGACTTTGAAGTACTCGGCACTTTAAACTCAGATTTCTTCTCACCCAAGCTTTTCTTTGCTTGTACGTTCTTCATGTCCTTTTCTAAGGACCGGACAGTATTGACCAAGGTTAAGAAACCCTGCGTCATTGGCCCCGAAAGTAGTAGTCTCAACTCATCCCTCAAGCCTTCATAGAAGCGATTAGTCTTGCGCTCCTCATCCACTATGGTGGAGCTAGCATAACGACTCAGATGAGTAAACTCGTGGAGATATTCATCCACGCTCCTCTCACCCTGTACCAACTTCAGGAACTCATTCTCCAACGCTATCTTCTGCGTCGAAGGGAGGTATCTAGCCAAAAATAATCTCGAGAACTCCTCCATCGAGACATCACCAAGTTGCCTACCTCTCAGTAAGTGCAGCTCCAATCCTTCCCACCACATCCTCGCTTCACCGTCCAAAAGGAACGTAGCGATGGTGGTCATTTGCCACTCCTCCGTCTCCGTCGCTGTCATGACTCTCTTCACCCTGGAGAGCCAGTCTTCAGCCTGAGATGGGGTTCCCAACCCCGAGAATACCGGAGGGTTAAAGCTCATTACATGCTTAAGCTGCCTCTCAGTTGCCCTCCTCGGCACTACCGGTTCCACAACCACTTGCTCCACCCTCCTCGGCTCAGCCTCTTGAAGAGGTACTTGCTCCAACACAGGAGCGGGCTGCTGCGTCTGCCTTCCAGGCTGCGCATTAATCACGGCCAACACCGCTTCAGCCACCAATCGAATATTCTCAGCCGACAGAGGTGTTACAGGAGCAACATCCGGTGCACTACTAGCCTCAGAAACTCGGCGTTCTGACGGCCCAACACCACTTCTGGTCACCTATAGTGGCACAAAACACCGTTAAGTGACCAAATAAATTGCAAACAGCAATTATAGGAACACGCAGGTTCCTCAAACACGAGTATTTTCATTCCTAAGTGGACATTCATGGGTTCTTTTTACTGTTATTACGATGACGCACACAATGTGCTCACCACCCCGTAAAAAGAATTCGCCCGCGAATTCAGTTGAAGCCCAACCAAAACCAGTAGTCTGATACCAAATTGTAACACCCCCTATCCGTCGCATAGCATAAAATAATAGGTCCGGCCGGGGCCCGACGCCGTATGCCACAGACAAACCGGGTGGTTACTTATGGAAACCATCCAACCAATCTCAACGTCCTACACAGAGCATTCTAGCGGAAGCAGTTTATAAAAGTTGTAAACAAAGAACCCAGCATTAGAGCATGAATGTCCACTAATACATAATAGGAATGTTATACAAAATACCCAAAATAAGCCTTAAGGCCTTACAAAATGTTTCACTTGAATATTACATGTTTTACAAACCACGACACGCAGGCCGGTCATACATGAATAAAACAGAAAACACTTTCAATTGGGCCTTCGAGGGCCGGCTTCGCAAAAAGGGCTTTAGCCCGCTATTGACCGCTTGGTCCAGCTGCACCTGCAAGCAACAAACCACCGCACGGTGGCAAAACAAGGCAACGGTCAGCAATGCTGACCAAATTATAACGATCCCGTCCCCAACTCGGGGCGGCGATGCTCCTTCCCTGCATTTCATTAGCATAAGCGAGCAATATATAACAATAGCCATTTCATCACAGACGTTGGCTCGCTCGGCCACACGCCCCGTGCACTCAGGGCACATTCTCGGTGAACCGGTCGATGTCACGTCAATTGAAGCCATAGACATTCCGGACTCACCACCGCCACTTGGACGGCCAAACCTATGAGCAATTTGTCTTCTTGGCCTGGGTCACGACAATTTAAGCCATTGACCGCCGAAGACCCTACTCTATGCCAATGGTAAGTGCCACGTGCCTTTAGGTCTCTTTAACCGAATGACATAGAACGGATACGGTTCCATCTAACCCGTGCTCACATCGCAACGACAATTTAAGCCATTTGCGCGGGTCAAACTTCCGCCGAGTCCCATTTCCATTACAAGTCACATAACCCGGTTATGTTCAAGTTGGCTCTCAAGCCACCAAGTTGGCAAGATCTCGTATCCGCCCAGTTTTCCGGGTGCACCTTTGGGTTAGTCCCCAAGGCTCCCTGCTGCAATCTACCGCGTAGAAAACCCGAAAAACGACCACTAGCACGGAGTCTTCTCCGGCATTATGCAATGCAACATCACCGATCCAGACCAACATGTCCGGGTAGGCTTCACACATCATGCCTATGTCCGTTCTCGCTTACGGACTCTAAACAACGGGGACTTCACATATCTACCCGGAGGAACGCCTCCAACTCTGCGCGAACTCGCGAGAGCGGGCTTCCTATGCTAAGAAAGAGAGCTACTCATGCTCAAGATGAGGATCGTTACCCTTGCATTCCTCTTTGGCGCCATTGAAAAGTAATCGGATGAAAACAACCGCACTAACATTGCCTCCGTGGATCCGGAGTCGGCTCGCGATTCGGAGCTCCGAAGCTCCTCCAATGGCGGATCTAGCTCTTTCTTCTTCCCTTAGCTCTCCTCTCTTTCCAAGGATTTAGAAAGAGAACACTTAAGAAAAGTGAGGGTCTTCTAAGTCCATCCACGGGTATATCCCTTCAGGAACATCCCCCAGCCGTTGGATCTCAAAATAAGGAAACGAACGGCTTTGATTCGGGGCTGAAATGCCCAATCTGGACCGAACACGGCCTGGCACACGCCCGTGTCCAAGGCCGTGTGCCTCATTCGCCATCAAAATCGAATCACCTGGAACCTCACACGGGTATCGAACACGCCCGTGTTCGATCTGACACGCCCGTGTTCCACCTGACACGGCCGTGTACCCCATGATTTTTCCCCAAAATCAACCCGAGCACTGCACGGGTTCTAGGACACGCCCGTGTCCCTACCCGTGTCACCTTGACACGCCTAGGCTCCAAGCCGTGTACACGGTCTTGACACTTCGCGGCTAAGTGTCGACACGGGTCGACACGCCCTGCGACACGCCCGTGTCGCAGGCCGTGTGCCCAGTCTCGACACATTGTCGACACCAAAGTGTCGACTTCGCGGGACGAGTGTCGACACGGGCTGACACGCCCTGCGACACGCCCGTGTCGCAGGCCGTGTGCCATGTCTCGACACATCATCAAAGCACAGTGTCGACTTCGCGGCTAAGTGTCGACACGGGTCGACACGCCCTGCGACACGCCCGTGTCTCAGGCCGTGTGCCCAGTCTCGACACAATGTCGAGATCAAAGTGTCGACTTCCCGCCTTAGTGTCGACATAGGCTTGACACGCCCTGGGACACGCCCGTGTCCCAGGCCGTGTGCCTGCAGCCAGAACTCAAACTGGCCCAAAACATCCCCCTTTTCACCTTTGAGTTTCGGGGCGTTACACGGGTACTCCATGTAACCTGATAACTTCACTCAAATATAGTTCCACTATCGTTTTCATCGAGTAACCAATCTGAAAGGGTACGAAGTGCGCACACTTTGTTAATCTATCAACAATCACCCAAACAGAGTCATGCCCTCGGGGAGATCTTGGCAAACCAGTAATGAAATCCATTGAGATACTCTCCCACTTCCAAGTTGGAATCTCTAAAGGCGCTAACTTTCCACCAGGCCTTCCATGATCAGCCTTAACTCTTTTGCACGTAAAACATTCTGACACAAACCTTGCAATGTCACCCTTCATCCCAATCCACCAGGCAATCTGTTTCAAGTCCTTATACATTGTTGTAGACCCTGGATGGTAGGCCACACTTGAACCATGTGCCTCACTGCACAACTTAACTCGAATATCTCGAAAATTAGGGACGCAAAATCTACCGCGGTACTTTAGAGTACCCGCGTCATCGATCGAAAAGTCAGGCAGCTCCCCCTTCTCAGTTCTATTATGAAGGTGCAGTAGATCAGGATCGTCCTTTTGATGAAGCCTCGTAAGAGAAATCCATGAAGGCTCAGACACTTCCAAACTGCTTGGCGAGTCACATCTACCAACTGAAATATCCATTAAAAGGAACTCTTCTACTAACAACTCAGTGGAGAGATTGAAAATTTTCCCTGTCTTCCTGCTTAAGGCGTCGGCTACCATGTGATAATACGTTTGCAGTCAATTTTATTAGGATATTTTCGGGGTTTTAAAGCCAATCATGTCTTGTAAAGTACTTGTTTTGATTCTCCCTTGTATATATTTTTGTCGCTAATACATTTTTTCTGCTTTTTGCAGGTTTTCACGGCTTTCAGCCGAAGTTTGCTGTGACACGCCCCAAGGTCACGCCCTACCAGGGCGTGTACCTAGGGCGTGTACCCAGAGGAATGAAGCAATTGGTCCGAAACTGCATTCCATGGAAACTTAGTGTACACGCCCTCGGTCACGCCCGTGACACACCCGACACGGGCGTGTACTAGAGGCGTGTCCCCAGGTTCCGAGGAATCGCCGCAGCGCGCTCGTTTTTCCCGCTCCACCGTCGCACCGAAAGTGTCACGCCCCACGGTCACGCCTGACCCGGGCATGACATATGGGCGTGTACTTCAGCAATTCCGCCCGTCACCTCCAGCATTCAATTTCAGCTCCCAAAGTCACGCCGCAAAGAACACGCCCCAGGGTCACGCCCTACCAGGGCGTGACCGGTGGGCGTGTACCGCAACAACTCCGTCAGAATTCAATTCCTGCCCGAAAAAGTCGCGCCGAATGTGTCACGCCCCAGGGTCACGCCCGACCAGGGCGTGACCGTGACCCGACCCGAAAAATTCTATAAATAGAGCCCAACTCCAGGGGTTTTAGGACAACTTTTCGCTTTGAGAGGGGAGGTTCTGTCCTTTGTTTTTCTGAACTTTTTAAGCATGTATTTTCATTTCTAGTTCATAGCTCTAGCTTTATGCTTCCTTGTATTAGCTCCTAGTTTATTTCTGTAGTATGATGCTAATGATAGTGTAGTTTCCTTCTCATGTTCTTGTAATCTCTGGTTTTCAAGCTGTAAGATCACTGTTTCTATTAATCAAAATTGCTGTTTTCTTTTACGTTTCTGCTCTGTTTTCAGTATTTTTCTTCTACTCATCTCCCTCTTCCACCTCACCATGATTAACTAATCCTCCATGTACTCGATCTAATTGATCCGAGGTTCGAGTGATTAGGTTATGATGCTTTGAATCTTACCTTTTCTTTTTAGGGTTTAGCTTTGAATTACTCTTGATTTATCACGGGTTGGAGGTATATTATCGATATATACTCTCCACCTTTGCTTTCATTCTGGGCTAGCCGAGAGGCCTAAAGTTTGAAATGAGCACTCAAGAGTAAAGGGAGTTGTTCGCACCCCTCGAGAGAGGCAGACGTTCAAATCTCCCGAATTGGAGTAAAATCCATTAGAGGGGTTCACCGCGTAAAGCGAGTTTTAGGCCTCCGATTTAGGCAAAAGTCGGTCGGACCTTCCTAAACTCAGTTAGGCACGGCCTTCGAGAGAAGCGTGTCAATATTCATGGAACCTCCACGGTCAAGGACCTTTACACTAATTAGCTTAGGTTTATTTATCGTATTTTTTCTAACCACTCTTGCCGAGGTGATTTCTGATCGAGTGCATTTTCCCTTCATCGTTACTAAGCTTAAGTTAATCGCTCTTTTAGCTCTCTTTATCTTTTCATACAAGTAGTTCTCTTCTTTTAGTACATTTAGCCAAACCTTATTTTGCCGTCGATAAAATAATAGATTTCGTGTGAGTAAGCTTACTCAACTGTTCCCGGATTTCAATACGACACTTGTGTCCCCTAGCTGCATTTCGATAGGTATACTTGCCTTGATGAATTGTTAGTTTGGTATTTTCTCTTTGCAGATATCTCAGAGACAATCACCATGTTAGCCTTACCCGTATGTTATAGGATCTCCACTTCATAATCAGCCACATACTCTAACCATCTACGCTGGCACAAGTTCAACTCCTTTTGAGTGAAAACGTACTTCAAACTCTTATGATCTGTATAAATCTTGCACTGTGCGCCATACAATAAGTGTCTCCATAATTTCAATGCATAAATAACTGCTGCGAATTCCAAGTCATGCGTAGGGTAGTTCCTTTCATGAATCTTAAGCTATCTTGACCCATACGCAACCACTTTTCCTTCTTGCATCAGCACACAACCAAGACCCACGTGGGATGCGTCCACGTAAACGACATAGTCTAATCCTTCCGTAGGCAATGTCAATATCGGAGCAGTGCACAGTCTATTCTTTAGCTCTTGGAACGCTTCTTCGCACTTATCGCTCCACACAAATGCTGCATTCTTCTGCGTCAATTTGGTCAATAGCATAGATAATGTAGAGAAACCCTCTACAAATCTTCTATAGTAGCCAGCCAACCCTAGGAAGCTTCTTATTTCTTTGGGTGTGGCAGGCCTCGTCCATTCCATAACTGCGGCTATCTTTTCTGGGTCGACAGAGATTCCGTCCTTGTTAACCACATGACCCAGGAAAGAAACCTGAGGCAACCAGAACTCGCATTTACTTAGCTTGGCGAACAACTTATGGTCCCTCAAGGCAGATAAAACTAGACACAAATGTTGGTCATGCTCCTCAACATTGCGTGAATACACCAACACATCGTCTATAAATACGACTACAAACTTGTCCAGAAAGTCCTTGAAAACCCTGTTCATCATGTCCATGAAAGCAGAAGGTGCGTTGGTCAAACCAAACGACATCACCAAAAATTCAAAATGTCCATGTCTGGAACGGAAGGCAGTCCGCGGGATATCTGATTCACGGATCCTTAAATGGTGGTAGCCCGAACGAAGGTCAATCTTAGAGAACACGACGCTGCCTCGCAGTTGATCAAACAAATAATCTATCCTCGGCAACGGATACCTATTCTTGATCGTTACCTTATTTAGCTCTCTATAATCGATGCACAACCTCATCGATCCATCTTTTTTCTTGACGAACAAAACGGGAGCACCCCATGGCGAAGAACTCGTCCTTATAAATCCGTTCTCAAGCAACTCATCTAACTGGATACGCAACTCCTCCAGTTCGCGTGGGGCCATCCGGTAAGGCGCCTTGGCAATAGGACGCGTACCCGGCTCCAAATCTATAACAAACTCCACATCTCGATCAGGCGGGAGACCAGGAAGATTAGCTGGAAAGACATCAGAAAAATCACGAACCACCGGGATCTCCTCCAAACACGGCAAACTAACCTTGGTTTCTAAAACCGAAACCAAACAAGCAAAACATCCGGAATCTACAAGCTTCCGAGCACATACCGCCGATATAGTCGGAGAATCCTGGCGCGGATAACTGTAAATACTCCCGGGCTGACCGTTGTCCATCCTGAAGTCCAAGCGTTTACCCTTGCATTGGATCACAGCATCATATCTGGACAACCAGTCCATGCCTAGGATCACATCGAAGTCTTCCAGATCCAACAGCTTCAAATCAGCAATCGCGAGAAAATCGCCTAGTAAAATCGGACAACTCTGAATACCCTGATCCGAAACTACAGATTCACCTGAAGGAAACTTGACACAGAACGCATCACCAACACGATCGAGATCCAAACGGTAATGCTCTACGAAGGCCCTAGCCACAAATGAGTGGGTAGCGCCGGAATCGAACAGAACACGCGCCCAACGGTTCTTTACCTTAAATCGTCCTATAAAATTGCACACACGACTAAGGAAGCGAACGCTCAAAACTATAACTATGAGCTAAACATTAAAACTAGGGGATAATCTAACCTGATATCACTTGCATGGACGCCTGAGCTTCCTCCATAGAGACCACGTTCAACTTTCCTTTTCCCTTGTCCACTCGCTGCGGCGGCGGCAAAGCCTGAAGAGGAACTGGCTGTAGAGTAAGCTGAGCTTGCGGGCACTGATACTTGAGATGACCCTCTTGACCGCACAAGAAACAACTTCTCGCCTTCTTCCAGCAATGGGCAGCATCGTGCCCAGGCTTCTTGCATACAGAACAAAGCAAGTCTTTCTTTGGGATACCTTGGATCGCATGAATCTGCTCTTTCTTCTGAGCTCCTAATCTTTGATAGCACCTTTCCAATGGATGGCCCGGTCGGCCACAGAAACTGCATACCTCTTTGTTTCTCTTCCTCGGAGCAGCGTCAGGGACCTGAGTACTCTTACCCTCATCACACTTTCTTTTATCTTTTCTCAGTTGTTGACCTCGATTCTTGGCGTTATCAATTGCTTCTACCTTTAAGGCAGCTTCCACCATACCAGCATAACTTGATGTCGCATAGGCACTTGCTAATTGCTGGACGTCACTCCTTAGCCCAGCCAGAAATCGCTTGCTTCTATTTTCATCAAAACTCACCAAGTCTGGGGCAAATCGGCTTAGCTTACTAAACTCGATTTCGTACTCACTAACTGTGAGCTGCCTCTGCTTTAAGTGCAGGAAATCATTCATCAGACGGTCCCTCTCGACCGATGGCAGAAACTTGCTCAGAAGTAGCTCCTTAAAGGACTCCCAGGAACACCCGTCCTTCAGACCTTCTTTCTCCCTCAGCCACCAGCCCTTTGCCAACCCTTTGAGCTGATATGCGGCTAACATCACTTTCTGATTATCAGTGATCCCGGAGTATGAGAACATCTCCTCAATTGATATCATCCAATCATCTAAGACCATGTAATCTGCCTTGCTATCATACGTCGGAGGCCTAAGTCGCTGAAACTGAGAAATAAAGGTCATCTCTGGTGGCACCACGACCGGAGGCACCAGAGGAGCGGGGGGAACAGGGACAGCTTGACCCACAATAGGGTCCTGAACTCTCGGAATTTGCCCTGCCACAACTGCTAACAAGGACTGGACCTGAGACTGCAAATCCACTACTTGCTTTGACAAGGCTTCATTGCTTTGTCGCAGACCTTCTATCATTGCACTGCTCTGCGCACCTGAAGATTCTCCCTCCGATTGGGGAGTCAACCTTGTCGAAGGACGCCTCGACATTCTAATGTAACAACAAAACACTAATCAGACACCTAGCCCACCCACTAGAACCAAATAACATAGTACAAACAATACATACTTAAGTACTTGCTCATGCTGCTAACTTGCTCTGGGATTTTCAATAATGATGTTATGCTTATCCTACGATGATTCACTATCATCACACTAACTCTTGTGCCTAGATCGGGAATGCATGAATTTATATTCTTTTTGACTCAAAAATTATGTGTGTACACATGTCATCCTGCAAATCTTTAGCTTGGCACGTTGTGCTTATGCAATGTTATGCTATGCATGATTGTGCTATACATTCTAAAAAGGCCCTAATGCATGTTATGAGCGGCGTACACATGAAAATGTTATGCATCACATACTACATAACATTTCCATGCAACGAAAAAAGAAAATGTGCTAGCCGCATTCATGTGGTGAGGTTATGCATCCCATACTACATAACCCTCACATGTTGCCTTCTATGGTGGATCCATATACAAACACATAGTATGCATCCCATACTACATAATATGCCTCGTATACTTCATGTCATGCTATGAGTGTAGTGTTCGTGCTTCAGCCTAGACGTGCTGATGACATATCGGTGTGTGTATGATATGACTCTAAACACCTAATACTTACAGGGACAGGTTGCCCGACAATTTGTCAAGCAACCTCCCTCTGATAACAACTGTCACAACCCACATTTTTCTCATTAATAAATAAATCAGAGCATGAGATAACTACGAGCTGTAATGCCACGTCAAGCAGGGGATAACTGCTGACGCTCAGGCAACACTCTAATCCTTCAAATCATAAGTTAAAATGAATAGAAAACTGATTTTTTAAAATTAATTGGCCGTATCCCTCGGCTCAGTGAATCAGATAGTCCATAGTTTGAAAACTATTTTTATACGTAGCGTAAAAATACTTCATTTATGTTTAACATCCTAAAAGAGCGCATAAGTGTCCTAAGAGGACAACTTACACTATGCAAGACCCTAGATTTCAATTTATAACATTTATAAAGAAAACAATCTTTTTACGCATTTGGAAAATAATGATTGAGCTTTTATAAAACATGCTGATCATGCAATACATATAGTAGTTTTTTTATAGGTTTTAAAGTAACTAGCAACCTAGCATAAAACATTCCCAGAGAGCAAGTGAAACTACCACAAAACAGGTAAACTAGCAGGTAAGCAAAGACTTAGTATCACCAAGGAAAATCACCAACGAGCGTCAACAACCTGACACGAACTCGCTGGCGAGCATGCATGTCTGTACTACTACAAAGCTAAAGAACTACCTCAACAGGTGAGGAAAATACTGCCACAACGCAGTCCACAAGGGAACTCCTGAAATTAGCCGTTCAGCCGGCTACAGACCTGAACCTGAGGCATTCAAAAGAAGAACACCTCAGTAAGAAATAATAAAACAAGTGGCAAAGAAACATCAGATAATAATCGAATGAAAAGAGCAGAAAGAAAAAGGGTTACCAACCCTGCAAGAGAAATGCTGAAAATCTCAGCTAAAGAATCAAAAAAGGGACAAAATGTAAGTATAACAATCAGTAAAGTGAGAGAAATGCATCAAGTACTAAAACGTACCAAACTCCGCTCAAGCCTGCAGAGACAAAAAGGAAACCAATATGCATCAAACGAATAGTATGAAAGGAATTAACAGTCCTAAACTTGTAAATCGTTAGCACTGGCGCAAATCCCAAACCTGTGTCGGAGACTAAGAACAGTCACAACCGAACAACCAGGTCCAGGTGTGTCAAGAGTACTAAAGGGGCCGCCACAGCGTCCACACACATAGAGTTTCAACCTCTTACAGGAACCCAAAATGTCCAAAGGAGGGAATGGTGGTGGCCACGGCTCGAACTCCCCCGGTACCATACTCCCTCAGAAACCCAGCTACCACATGCTAAGGATCCACGATTCGGCGCCAAAACTAGCCGACAACACCACTTAGAAACTACCAAGTTCTACAACCAAAACCCGCCGAAATAGACTTAACCTAAATTCGGCGATACCCGCCGAATTATTTCTCACTACCCGCCAAATTATTTCCCCTACCCGCCGAATTATTTCCCCCTACCCGCCGAACTCAACTTAAAATAAATTCCGATATCTTCCTAGTTTAGGCCGACTACAAGCCCTAACCTAGGAATATTTCTAATCTCACCTATACTACTCCGGTATTCTACGACAAGGAGAGTTAATAAGGCGAAATACAACCCATGGAGGCACGCAAGAGGGGAGAAATCCACTTGCCTCAAATCGTTCTTGAAAACGTCCACCCAAAATACTCCACCACGTAGATCCGTCCAAAAGGGGGCACGTGGAGACGAGATCTACAAAAAAACGGACAATCGGGTTTAGGGCCGGAAAAATCTATGGAGAAACGGTCACCGAAACGGGAAAAGCTTACCGCGATCTCGAAGCTCTCGCCGAGAGCTTTCCAACGCCGCGATCGGATCGAGATTCCGTCCACCGGATCGGCGGTGGCGGCCGCCGGAAGGTTCGCAAACGAGAGGATCTGCACTCGCCTCTTTTTTTTTCGCACAGGAGGGGGGGGGGGGGCTGCTGGTTCGGAGGAAGGAGAAAGGGGCTTCTTCTTTTTATATATATATATACTTAAGAATAATAATATTAATAATAATATTATATTTATTACTAATAATGATAATTAGTATTTATTATACACATATAACAAAAAAAGGGGGGGGGGGCTGCTGGTTCGGCGGGAAAGGCACGGGGGGGGGGGGGGGGGCTGATTCGGTGAGAATGGTAAACCATTCTCACCGATTCCCTCTCCCCCTTTTTTTATTCTTTATATATATATGTAATAATAATATTTATAATTATTAAAAAATGATATAACATTATATCGTTACGGAGGGCCAAACGCACGCCGAATCGAACGAAATTCGCACCGTAGGCGAATGACGACGCTACGAATCCAACGGCGAAGTCGAAATCGAATTCCGACGCACCGTTTTCGAGATAATAATTTCTAAAGTTAACGGCGTACGCGAAAACATACAAACTTCAATCGCGCGCCGAGGCTCCAAAAATGCTCGGAACGCGACGAAACTTGACGAGCAAGTCTAAAATTAGCCGATCTAATTTCCTAATGTAAAATTTTCCACTCCTGACGCAAATCCCAAAATTTGGCCGGTCAAACCTAACGAACGCAAAACGCGCTAACGACAAAGTCGGTAACAAAATCCGATGAACAAAACTCGGGCAAATTTCTCCCGAAGTCAAAACACAAGCATTCCGCAAGAGGCTCCACCGAGTCACCAAACAGACTCCGGCTCGCTAGGGAATCTTGCTATCAGGCATCACCAAGCCACGCAGGGAACCTAAAGAGCTAAGAGCACGCTCTAACAACGTCACATGACCAACACGCGCTAACATAACGCTCTGACGTCATAATACGTCAAATAAGAAATTAAATAAATCAATGGAAAATCGGGGGCGTTACACGCCCCTAGGTCACGGGCGTGTCAGGTTGAGACACGGGCGTGTCTTGACCCGTGTCCTTTTCTGTGCTCGACAATCATGCCTGGATCGGGGCACACGGCCTGGGACACGGCCGTGTGCAAGGCCGTGTTCGGCCCAAGATTGAGAATTTTTGGGTGGATCTGAGCCGTTCGTTTTCTTTAAATAAGATCTGACAGCCCAGGTGTGTTCCTGCTTTGTTAAGGCCGGGAATTAAGGATTAATTCCTCATTTTCTCTTAAGCTTTCTCTTTCTAAGGAGTTAGAGAAAGGAGAGAGCAAGGAGGAAGGAAGAGGAGCATTCCGGCCGCCGGCGGAGCATCGGAGCACCGAATCGAGAACCGAGACCTGATCCGCGGAGGAAATTCCCTTGTGAAGCTTTCCATCTGGATAGATTTTCATGGTGCAAAAGCGAACTATAAGGGTAACGATTCTCTACTTGAGCATATGAAGCTCTCTTTCTTTTGCATAAGTAAACCTGCTCCCTCGAGTGTGCGGTATTCCTTGGGGTTGATGTGAATAGTCCCCTTTATGTTGCATATAGAGTCCGGAACCGAAGTACGGACATAGACATTGTGTGTGAAACCTACCCGGACGTGTTGGTCTGGATCGGTGATGTTGTATATTGTATGGTTTGCCGGAGAAGACTCTGTGCTTTGTGTTTTCGGGTTTCTATACGGTAGATTGCAGTAGTGATCCTTGGGGATTAACTCTAAGGCGCACCCGAAAAACTAAGCGGAAACGTAGTTCTGCTAACTTGGCGGCCGGGGAGCCAGCCTTGAACATAACTGGGTTATGTGATGTTTGGAAATTTTTTGGGATCCGAGAGAATCTTGGCTCGTGTGTACGTCTTAAATTGACTATGCGGAGTGAGCAACGGGCAAGTGGAATCAGACCTGAGTTATCTGGTTCGGTGCTAGAGACCCATAGAGGGACTGGCCGTTGGCATAGTCGGGAGTCTTAGACTGTGGTCGGAAATAATAAAATGCACATGATGTTGTCATCCCGAGGATGGTGGTGAAGCCACGGAATTGATCGGATTCACCGATAATGTGCCTTGAGTGCACGAGATGTTTGGCCGTGCGAGCCTACACCTGTGGCGAAGTATGTTTGTACTATATTGTTTAGCTGGGCTAATGAAATGCAGGGAAGGAGCACCATCGTCCCGAGTAAGGGCGGGATCGTTATAATTTTGTTGGATTTGACTGACCGTTACTTTGTTTGCCACCGTGCGGTGAAATGTTGCTTGTAGGTGCTGCGGAGCCATGTGCCAAATAGCGGGCTGAAGCCCATGTTGCTGAGCTGTCCCTCGAAGGCCAAAGCGAATTGTTGTTTTTATTTTTGTCATGTGTGGCCGGCATGTGAGCCGATGTATGTAAATCATTAATTTGTTAAGTAAACTCTTATGAGGCCATAAGGCCAAGTACTTTCAGTGTATTTGTTATTTCATTCCCGTGGTAGTATGTGGACATTCATGATAGTTGTTATTCAATTATGGGTTCTTTCCAACTGTTTAAAAACTTCTTTTAGAATGCTCTGTATTAGGGCGAGTAGTTAAAGTTGGATTTTTGATATTCTTATATAACCATTCCGAGTGTCCGTGGTATATGGCGTCGGGTTCCAGGTGGACCTTCTATTATATGTCATTCGACAGATGAGGGTGTTACAATTTGGTATCATTCTTCGGTGTCGATCTTCTTTATTTGAATTCGTGGGCGAATTCTTTTAAGGGGTGGTGAGCACATGTATGTGCGTCATCGTTATAACATAAAAGAACCCATGAATGTCCACTTAGGAATGAAAAATACACTTGTTTTGAGGAACCTGAGTGTTCCAATGATTGCTTTTAGCAATCTGTTTGTTGCCTAATCAAGGGTTTATGCTATTATAGGTAGCTAGGAGCGGTGCTGGGCAATCAGAACGTCCGCCATCGGCGGAAAGTAGTGCACTGAATGACGTGCGTACAACACCTCCTTCAGCAGAAACCATCAGATTTGTGCCTGATGCAGTCTTTGCTATGATAAATGCCCAACCTGCAGGGCAAATGCACCATACACCACCTGTTAATGAACAAGAACCGATTAGGCTGGCAGAGCCGGGAGTGGTAGAACACGTGGCAGTTGATCAAGTAACACCAAGGAGAGCTACGAAGAAGCAGCTCAAGCATGTAATGAGCTTTAATCCTCCGATGTTCGACGGGATTGGAACGCCAACTCATGCTGAGGATTGGCTCTCTACGATAAAGAGTGTATTGACGGCCATGTTAACTGAGGAGTGTCAGAAGACCACCATAGTGACCTTCCTATTGGCTGGTGAGGCGAGGCTGTGGTGGGACGAGTTAGAGGTTCACCGCTTAGTGGGAAGGCAACTTGCAGATGTGCCTATGGAGGAATTCTCATGGTTGTTCTTGGCCAGATATCTATCCTCTACTCAGAAGCTTGAGATGGAGAATCAGTACATTGGTTTGACTCAGGGAGATAAAAGCGTGGATAAGTATCTCCACGAGTTTACACGATTGGGTCGTTATGCTGGTGCTACGTTTACTGAGGAGGAGCGGAAGAACAACCGATTTTATGAGGCTCTATGTGGCGACCTACAACTACTCCTTACTGGGCCTAAGGCACAGGGCTTCCTAGCCTTGGTCAATTCGGCCCGGTCATTGGAAACGGTCGTGAAGAAGGTGCAAGATAAGAAGGAACCAGGGGATAAGAAGCCAGAGTTCAAAGTGCCAAATGCAAAGTCAGGATTCCGCAGATGGACAAGAAGCTGAAGACTTCGATCTCAGTCCCTTCGTCTGGTGCAACGGGGGCAACCACAAGTCGAGTCCAGGAGCTTGCTACAACTGTGGAAAGAAGGGGCATTTTGCTCGTGAATGTTGGAGCGGACGTGCAAAGTCTGAGAGGAAGCTTGGAGCAACATATGAAGAAAAATGGAAGGTGGTGGAGTCAACCGCATCCCACCATGCTCCAGCCCAGCCTAGAGTATATAATCTTGGTATGCAAGAGGCCATAAAACAAGCTGACGTGGTGACAGGTATGAGTTAAGTTGTAGCAGTTTAACTTTATGTAGTTGTTACCTTTTTATATGTTAGCTTATAAATGTTGGTGCTAGGCTTTGTGTTAATTTTCAATTGTCCGGCGAGAGCCCTGTTTGATACGGGAGTTTCGCATTCCTTCTTGTTCGAAAGATTTGTATCGCGCATCGGAGTCCCTTCCTCGATGGCAAAAGACAGGTTGGATGTGTTGTTTCCCAATGCGTGCTAAATGCGCGCGGATAGAATCTGTGTGGTAAAGATACGAATTGGGGACCAGGAGTTTGATTTGCGAGCGTCAGTACTGTCGTTAGTGGAGTTCGACGTAATCTTTGGTATGAACTGACTCTCGGGGCAGCGAACATGCATTGATTGCAACCGAAAGGAGGTTAAGTTGGGACTGAATACTGACCGGGAGACTATGTTTGCCGGCATGAGTGGGTCGAGTAAGATTTTGATGTCGGCCCTACAGGTGATCAAGGAAGTTCGGTCTGGGGCAGAGCTGTTTGTCACATTAGTGCAGACTTCAACGCCTAAGCCAAGTCTGGGCAGTATTCCAGTTATGTCCGAGTATCCTGATGTGTTCCCAGATGATCTCTCAGGATCCCCTCCTCAGCGAGAGATTGATTTTACTATTGAGCTGGTACCGGGTGCCAAACCGGTGTCATGCTCTCCGTATAGGATAGTGTCAAGAGATATGGCAGAGCTGAAGGTGCAACTACAAGAGTTGTTGGAGCAATGGTATGTACGTCCAAGTTCGTCGCCTTGGAGTGCACCGGTCCTCTTCGTTAAGAAAAAGGATGGGAGCTTACGACTTTGTATCAACTATCGGGAGTTGAACAAGCTTACGAAAAAGAATAAGTATCTGATCCCAAGGATTGACGATCTATTTGATCAGTTGGTCGAGTCAACAACATATTCGAAGTTAGATCTGAAATCCGGCTACTACCAATTAAGGATAAGGGAAAGTGACATCCCAAAGACAGCGTTCAGCACACGATTTGGGCATTACGTGTTCACGGTCATGCTGTTTGGGTTGACAAATGCGCCATCTGTGTTTATGGATCCGATGAATAGGACGTTAAGAGAGTACCTGGACCGTTTCGTGATAGAATTTATCGACGATATCTTGCTGTACTCGCAGTGTGAGGATGATCACTATAAATATCTGCATATGGTGTTGGAGATGTTGAGAAGGAATCAGTTGTATGCTAAGTTCTCCAAGTGTGGGTTCTGGTTATCCTCGGTAGCATTCCTTGGTCATATTGTTAGTGGACAAGGGATAGCGGTGGATCCTGCGAAGATAGTGGCGATACGGGAGTGGTCTGTGTTGTTTACAGTAGCGGAAGTCCGGAGCTTTCTGGGGCTTGCCGGCTACTACATGCGATTCGTAGAGAACTTCTCGTGGATAGTGCTACCACTCACGATGTTGATAAGGAAGGATCAAAAGTTTGTGTGGTCGCTGGAGTGCGAGCAGGCTTTTGAAGAATTGAAGAGGCGGTTGACCACGACGCTTATTTTATGTTCGCAGAGTGGGACCGAAGGGTTTGAAATCTTTAGTGATGCTTCGGGCAGCAGTTTGGGTTGTGTTCTTCTACAGCATGGGAGCGTGATAGCCTATGGTTCACGATAATTGAAGGTTCACAAGAGGAATTATCTGATTCATGACTTAGAGTTAGCGGCCGTGATATTTGCTCTAAAGCTGTGGAGGCACTACTTGTACGGTGTGAAGGTAGATATCTACACCAATCATAAGAGCCTGAAGTACTTGTTAGATCAGAAGGACCTGAACATGAGGCAGCGGAGGTGGATGGAGTTCTTGGGGGACTACACCATCAAGATACATTATGTGCTTGGAAAAGGAAATGCAGTGGTGGATGCATTGAGTCACAGGGCTCCTGCGTAGGCCAGTTGATTGTCGGTATATGATGAGAGTTTGGTCCGTTATTTGGAGGCAATAGAGATCTCCTGCGTCGACAAGCAGACTAGTGCTGAGGCGAAATTATATTAGACAGAGGTGCAGTATGACCTAGCTGATAGGGTTCTGCGGGCTTTGGTTCAGGATAGCAACATGAAGCAGATTTTAGATGAATCTTTGGATGGGTCAAATTCCCAATTTATTGTTGAGGATGGACTGCTATGGAGGAACGGTCGCTTATGCGTCCCTAGTGCGGATAATCTTCGAGAGGAGTTGATGTACGAGGCTCATCATACCAAGTTCTCAATCCACCCAGGGAGCACGAAGATGTATAAAGACATGAAGAAGTTGTTTTGGTGGTCATGATTAAAGAAGGATGTAGCACTTTATGTGGACAAGTGCCAAACATGTGCCTTGGTGAAGGCGGAGTGTCAGAAGCCTGGAGGTTTCTTGAAGTCCTTGTGTAACGCCCCCTATCCGTCACATAGCATATAACAGTAGGTCCGGTCGGGGCCCGACGCCATATACCACAGACAGACCGGATGGTTACTCAATGGAAACCATCCAACCAATAACAACGTCCTACACAGAGCATTCTAGCGGAAACAATTAAAATTGTTGCATTAATAAAGAACCCAACACTAGCATGAATGTCCACTACAAAGCCAACAGGAATGAAGTACAAATACACAAGTACTAGCCTTAAAGCCTTACAATTGTTTTTCTCAAGTTACATGTGAAAGGGGAAACTAGATCTGATATACTCTAGAGGGGGGGTGAATAGAGTATATGGTGCTTTTTAGAACACAAAGAAAATCTTTTGCAAGGCTTTACAACAATTGTTGTAATGAATGTGAGCAGGGAAGCAGAAATAAAATAAACCACAAAACTAAGCTATGCACAAAAGAATCTAGTCCAGAAACAAAAGAAAAACATGCACAACCAGAAGACACAAGGAAATATAGTGGTTCCCCAACTTGGGTACATCCACTCTTCTACCACCCTAGGTAGGAATCCACTGCATGATGAGTTGATCAGGTGTCCTGGGCACCAATGAGCTTTTGATAAGGTGCTCAAAAACCAAAACAGATTTTTTGATCAGGTGTCTTGCCACCAATGAGCTTTTGACAAGGTGCTCAAAAACCAACTTCAAACTTTTGAAGGGAGTTTGAAAAACCCTTTACAGAATGGAGGTGAGAGAGTGATGGCAGTCTTCTCTTTCTCAAGCAACTGAGAAGACTATGTGGATTCAGTGATGTTGTCAAAGCTCCCCCTGAGTCCTTGAAGTCTTCAGGAAGATGAGCTTTGCTGAGGGTGATAGGCCTTCAAAGATAGATCTCCAGCAAAGGATGATTTCAGCAAGCTGAAATGTTGATTGTCTGGAGTCTTGAAGTGATGTTGGCCTTGAACACTTGAGAGCTGAAGAGATCTGAAAAATGCTTGAAAGCTTGATCTCTTCTTGATGAGTGTTCTTCAGAATTATTGTTGACAGAAAATTTTTCAGAGTCTCTGTATATTGAGAGATGTCCTGTTCTTGTCAATCTCTCTTAGCTGTGTTATTGATTCAAAAACATTCTCTCTTTTATTCCCTGAATCTCAATAGGAAAATTGCTCTGTCAAAGATAGCCGTTGGTCTGAATTAATTACAACCTTAATTGCATAAAATATTCTGAAGGAAAGTCCACTGAATTGTTCCTTGAAAAATCCCTTGAAACTTGCTCCAGAATTAAATGAAAACGGCTGGCAGATCTTCTGACTTAAATGCAGAATAACTTCTATCTTGATTTGAATTTGAATTCTGAAGATCAACTGAAATCGTCGAACTGAGCTCTGCTATCGTCGAGCTGAGCTCAGCGAACTGGAAAAAGCAAGCAGCAAAGAAATCGTCGATCTGAGCTCAAAGATCGTCGAACTGAGCTCAGAGATAAAGATCCAGTACAGAGTCAAAATCGTCGACCTGAGCTCAGCGATCGTCGAATGGAGTTCGACGATATTGAGAAGTTGAGCTCAGCGATCATCGACCAGAGCTCGACGATATTGAGAGGCTTGAGCTCAGCGATCGTCGAATGGAGCTCGACGATCTGCCAAAGTTGAGCTAGACGATCGTCGACCGGAGTTCGACGAAACGTCGTGCTGAGCTCGACGATTTGGACTTAGTCTCCAGAGAAACTTGGGTCTTCAGAGCAGCTTCCAAACCTAGACTCCTGATCCCTTAGACTCAATTCTAATTGACCTATAATCTATACAGAAGGTCAAAACATAGAATCCTAGAGACATAGTGATCCTGACCCAAATTAGTAATAGGGTGTTCCAACAATCTCCCCCTATTTGGGTTAGGAAAACTATTTACAGACATTGAAAAACAAACAACATCATACAGACAGAAGAGCACAGAACAACAATAACAAGACACAGAGCAGAACCATCACAGAGATATATATTATATATGTGATATCCAGATAGCAGTTAGAAGAACCAAAAGTTGTCACCTTACAGAGTTATTCCTTTTCTTTGCCTTTTACCATTTTAATTTCCCTGTTAGGATTTAATGCTTGTTGTTTTGATCTGGTATCATCAGCTGCACCCAAATAGATTTGCTTTGAAGCCCTGGGAACCACTACAGCTGGATGCAACTCCATGTACCTGTCTGCATCAAAAAACTTACTGGAAGCATATCTTTCTAACTCTTTTTGCCTCTTCTCTGACATGGTGGATATGTTGGAGGTGTCTAGCCCTTGTTCCTTTGCTTTCTTTATCTGATCTAAGGCAGCCAGTTCTTTCATCCTTGCAGTCCAAGCCATAGGATTTTTCTCAGGATCCTCAAATGGAACAGGTGGCTCATACCTGTTGGAAGTAGTTTCTTGAGGTGTCCTGGCAGTCACATTTTCTCTAAGCTTATAAGGGAATGGACCTGAAGATGTATCAGAAGAAACATGTCCACCCCTGGAATAAGGATGCTGCCTGGAGTGTCCTTTGGAGTAAACCTGAGTTTCTCTTTGGTTTCCCCTATATCCTCCCCTTCTAGAGTAGGACCCCCTAGATTGGCTTTCCCTTTGATATGTTCTTGCATGAGGCTGGTAGGGAGCCTGGCTTCTAGCAGGGCCTGATCTTGCAGAGCTGCCACCTGCACCTGCATCAGGTGGAGGTGGTGGAGGAGGATGAGGGTGCTTGGACTGGGAAGAATCTTTATCAAACTTCCTCTTCTTCTTCATTGCCTTTAACTGGTTCCTGGAGAATTGCATCCAATGCTCAGAGATTGGGCAATTGTGCAGAATATAATATGGAACATCATTATCATCTCTGACTTTGGCAGGAGGAACTCTCTTCAAGGCCTTACTTCTTGCCTTTCTTTTCCTTGCAATTGTGGCAGATGAGTCATCAGAAGCAGTAGCATAATCCTCAGATTCAGAGCTTTGTTCATCATACAAGGCATCAAGCTTCTTCATCAAATCCTCTTTTAACTGGACAGCAGCTGATGGGGCAGAAGATACAGAAACAGGAGGAGCAACAGGAGCAGCAGCAGATGTTACAACAATTACAGGAGCAGCAGCAGCTTCAGAGATAATAACTTCAACAGCAGGCTCAACATCAACAGCCTCTGTCATCAGAAAATCCTGTGAGAAGGGCTCAACAGCAGCAGATATTACTTCAGAGGTAGACACAGCATTGTCTTCAGCAGCAGCAGCATCAGCATCATCATAAGCAGCAGTCACTGACTGAATAAAATCAGAGAGGATTCTGGGGTCACAGCAGGAGAAGGGCACTAGAGCCCTGGTCAAGTCTTCTGACTGGGCAGCAAGAACCTCTGGGGGCTGGACAGCATAGACTTCTGGAAGGCAGCTGAAGTAAGCAGTGTCAAAAGTAGATAACAAGGACCTTAGGTCTATTGCTATTACTGGTGTAGCAGCAGCAGCAGAAGCAGACACAGCAGGGGCAGCAGCAGAAACAACAGCAAGAGGAGCAGCAGCAGCAACAGCTTCATAAGGCATCTCCCCCTGCCTGGATGCAGAAACCTGTGCATCAAGGCACACAGCTGGGGGTGCTGCTGCAGGGGTAAGGAGGGAGGACAGCCTGGCAGAGAGAGCTGCCACTGATTGTTGCAGAGGAGCTAAGGAGGCCTCCATGAGAAGGGAGAGCCTAGGAGCAAGGAGCTCATACAACAGATCAGCAAGGGCTGGGAGATCTACATGCTCAAGGGGAGCAGAGGTAGAGGGTACAGGGATGGCTGAGGGAGCTGGAGGAGGAGGGCTGAAGGGTGGAAGGGATGGCTCAGGAGAGGGTATGGTAGAGATGGAGGGTACAGGAATGGAAATGGAGGGAGAGAAGGTGGGTTGATCAATAATTTGATGGAGAAGGTCTTGGAAAGTTGTTGAGGTGGTGGGTAAATCTGGAGGAGAGGAGGGGGAATCATCCATGTAGGATTCATCCAAGAGAGTGAAGGATGGAATGGATGTAGAGGAGGTGACATCTGGAGGTGGATAGGAGAAAAGGGGATGGAAGTGGTCTGCTGGAGGAGATGAAATTGTTGCTGGGGATGGAATTGAGGTTGGAGATGGGCTGGAAATGGTAATGGTGGAGGTTGCTGGAGAGGTGGATGGAGCTGGAGGAGGGGAAGCAGCAGCACTGGCAGCAGGCAGGTCTTCTGCAGGGGCAGAGACCTGGGGTGGAGTGACTCTAAGAGTCCTGGTGCCTGAAGGGCCAGAAGAGGAGGGCCTGCTGGGCTTGGAGATTTGCCTGTCCCATTTCCCAAAAAGGGCACAGGTGAGTCTCTTGGAGGCATTGATGTGCACTCCAGAGGAGACTAGCAGGGCAGGGCACTTAGCCTGGAGGAAGATTCCCAGAATTCTTCCAAAGTTGACAAAGGTCTTGTTGATCTTTTTCTTCAATAAATCAAAAAAGACTTCTCCCCAGTTCAAGCTTTTTCTATCTACCAGAGCTCCCATAAGGCAGAGCTGGAATCTGGAGATAGTATCATGAGCAGAATGCTTGGCCAAAAGGACCTTGCCTACAACATCAGCCATAAACCTGTATTCCACAGACAGGTTTCTCTTAAACAGTTTGCTAGGGTTCCCCTCAGGATGACCCATCCTGGCAAGAACATCAGCAAACTCTTCTCCAGAAAGGTCAGCAGAGTCTTCACCATTCCTGAAGCCAAATACCTCTGTGAGTACTGTTGGAGTCAGAGGTACCTGGGTGCCACTGATGGAGCCAACTATGGTGTTGTTGTCCAGGTTGTGGGCAGTATAAACCCATTCTTTAATTTCATCAGATGCTAGTTTGATTCTGGTGGACATCAAGGCAGTTAATTGCTGATCTTTGAATAAGGTGAGAATATCTTGGAAGATTTGATCTGTGGTGTTGAAGGAATCGAAATCGATGTCAAAGCCGGCATCAAATTTCATTGCAGAGAGTATAGCAACTGAAACGGCCATGGTACCTGCAAAAAATCAACAAACAAAATGACCAAGTGTAGAACTGTTTGGAGGGAAGAAAAGTTTGCAGAGAAATTGAAAGCGCAAGAGAGAACGACGGCGAAAAAAGAGTTTTATATTAGGGTTCGACGCAGAAAAGGAAAGATCGTTGAACTCAGTTCGACGATCGAGGCTCCTAAAGGAATCTGAAGAGACTCCAAAATCGTCGATCTCCGTTCGACGATCTGGAAAGGCGTCGAGCTCCGTTCGACGATCGTTCAGTGAACAAAATCGTCGAGCGCCGTTCGACGATCGTTCAGTGAACAAAATCGTCGAGCGCCGTTCGACGATCGTTGACCAGAGGAGATAGTCCATACTATCAGAGGGGCGCTGAACTCAGTTCGACGATTCTGGAAATCGTCGAACTCCGTTCGACGATCTTTGGGGAAATCGTCGAGCGCAGTTCAGAGATCAGAGAATTTCTAGATACTAAGAAAAATCAGAAATTTTGCCTAGTCTTGGTCAATTTTTAGCTTTCAAAATCTGGGGTTTTATTTGAGACTTCCTCCATCTAGCATGCCTAACTGATTTAGGAAGAAAGTATGTTTCTTTTCATCCAAAGGCTTGGTGAAAATATCTCCCCTTTGTAAATCAGTTGGGATATACTGCAATTCAATTTTATTCTTCTCAACATTATCCCTTAAGAAATGATGCCTAATTTCTATATGTTTTGTCCTACTATGGAGGACTGGATTTTGAGCTATGGAGATAGCACTTGTATTGTCACAAAATATTTTTGACTTCTCTAAGTTGTAACCATAGTCTAGGAGTTGATTTTGAATCCACAATATTTGTGAACAACAACTGCCTGCAGCCATATATTCAGCTTCAGCAGTTGAAGTTGACACAGATGTTTGTTTCTTGCAAAACCAGGAGACAAGTCTATCACCAAGGAACTGACAAGTTCCACTGGTGCTTTTCCTGTCAATTCTGCATCCAGCATAATCAGCATCAGAGAATCCAGTTAACTCAAATGCTGAATCTTTTGGATACCAGAGTCCTAGATTTGGACAACTCTTCACATACCTAAGAATCCTCTTTACTAATGTGAGGTGTGACTCTCTAGGGCTAACTTGGAATCTAGCACATATACATGTAGCAAACATTATATCTGGTCTACTAGCTGTAAGGTACAGTAAAGAGCCAATCATTGCTCTATATGTTGTCTGATCAACAGGTTTCCCATGTTCATCAGCATCCAATACAGCATTGGTAGGCATGGGTGTTTTCATGCAAGATGCCTCAGACATGCCAAATTTCTTAACCAGCTCATTAGCATATTTGGTTTGAGAAATAAAGATGCCTTCAGCATGTTGTTTGACTTGCAATCCTAGGAAGAAGGATAGCTCACCCATGCTACTCATCTCAAATTTAGAATGCATTAAATTAGAAAATCTTCTGCACAATTTTGAGTCAGTAGAACCAAAAATGATATCGTCTACATAGATTTGTACTAGTAGGGTATGGGACTTATGGGTTCTAATGAAAAGAGTTTGGTCTACTCTACCCCTTATAAAATCATTTTTCAAGAGAAAGCATGCTAGGGTCTCATACCATGCTCTGGGAGCTTGCTTGAGACCATATAATGCTTAATTCAATTTAAAAACAAAATCAGGATGAGTTGGAGAGATAAAACCTGGAGGTTGTCTGACATAGACTTCCTCTTTGATGTCTCCATTTAAGAAGGCACTCTTGACATCCATTTGATAAACTTTGAAGCCTTTGTGAGCTGCATAAGCTAAGAAAATCCTGATGGCTTCTAATCTTGCAACAGGTGCAAAGGTCTGGTCGTAGTCAATTCCTTCTTCTTGAGAATATCCTTGGGCAACTAGCCTTGCCTTGTTCCTTATTATTACTCCTTGATCATCCAGTTTGTTTCTGAATACCCATTTTGTTCCAACAATGGAATGATCCTTAGGCCTTGGCACTAGTTCCCATACTTTGTTCCTCTCAAATTGATGCAGCTCCTCTTGCATGGCAATGATCCAGTGTGGATCTTGCTCTGCATCTTGAATGGACTGAGGTTCAATTTGAGAAAGGAAGCAGGTGTGCAACAGGTTTTGGTTGACCTGATTTCTGGTTTGCACACCAGCTGAGAGTTCTCCAATTATTTGGGTAATTGGATGGTCTCTGGATGTTACTAAATCAACAGGGGGTGTTGATTGTTCATCAACCTGTGTTGTTGTTTCCTCTTGTGGTACAACAACTGGCTCTTCAAGCTGAGCTTCAATATGTTGAGCATTGCTTTCATCTTCACTGCTTTCATCCTCTTGAGCAACCTGTAGCTTGTTCATATCTTCAACTAGAGAGTGTTCCTGCAAAGGTTCTATGGTAGAGGAAATCTTCTCCTTGAAAGACATGTTAGTTTCATCAAAAGAGACATGAACAGATTCCTCAATTTTCAATGATGATTTATTATAAACCCTATATGCCTTGCTGATCATGGAGTATCCCAGAAACACTCCTTCATCAGCTTTGGCTTGAAATTTTGCTAGATGTTTCTTATCATTATTGTGAATATAACAAATGCAACCAAAAATTTTGAAATAGTCAACTTTAGGTTTCTTCCCTTTGAGTAATTCATAGGGAGTCTTTCCCTTCAGTTTATGTATCAGACTCCTGTTCAGCACATAGTTGGAGGTGTTTACTGCCTCTGCCCAAAAGGATAGAGGTAGATGAGCATCTGACAACAATGTGGTGGCAGATTCAATAAGGGTTCTATTTTTCCTTTCAGCTACCCCATTTTGTTGAGGAGTTCTAGGAGCTGAGAAAGTGTGCCTGATCCCTTCACTCTGACAGAACTCTTGCATAAGAAGAGAATCAAACTCTGTCCCATGATCACTTCTGATCAGGGCAATGTGAGTATTGAACTCAATCTTTATACATTTGAGAAACTCTGTCAGACACTTAAAGTTATCAGACTTCTTCCTTAGAAAGAACACCCAAGTGAATCTGGAGAAGTCATCTACAATCACTAAAGTGTAGGATTTCCCTCCTAGGCTTTGTACTGTGATGGGTCCAAATAGATCCATGTGTAACAGATACAATATCCTAGGTGAATCACTCTTATTAAGTGACTTAAAGCTGTTTTTAGTTTGCTTGCCTAATTGACAAGCCTTGCAAAGTCCTTCCTTCTTGTAGGGGCCAGAAGGTAGTCCTCTAACAAGGTTGTCCTTGGATAGCCTAGCAATAGTTCTAAGGTTTAGGTGTCCTAATCTCTTATGCCATAAAACATTTGGTCTATAAACTGAATTGAATAAGCAGATGTCTACAGTAGTTGAAAGAAAATCTACTAAGTAGATGTTACCTTTCCTTTTACCTGTTAACACAGTTGTGTTGTCCTCTGATTTGACTTTGCATGAAGTTTTGCTGAAGTTCACTTGGTAGCCTTCATCACACAGCTGACTGATGCTGATTAGGTTGTGCTTCAGTCCTTCCACATATGCTACCTTCTTGAAGGTTACAGAACCAATCTGGACTGCTCCATATCCTTTAGTTTGTCCAAAGTTGGAATCACCAAAGATAACTTTGGGTCCAAGCTTGGCTCTAAAGGAATTGAGGTTGTCCTTGTTCCCTGTCATGTGCTTGGAGCACCCACTATCCAAATACCATTGCTGGTTAGATGTTGGATAGGTCTTCATCTGCACATAAAGCAATTCACTTGTTTTTGACCCAGTTTACCTTGGGCCTAGGTTGATAACCTTTAAACTCAGAAATAAAAGATATCCCTGGCTGACTCTTATATCCTTCAGGATGATATCTCCTTGGAGGTAAAATCCATTCAGTATAAGGGTTAAATGTTTGGGATGAAGAACCCTCAGGATTCAATTTTGACTTGCCCTTGAAAATTTTTCCACTGCTCTGACCTCTGTTCGACGATCTTGGAGCTGAGTTCGACGATCTTGGGTCAGATCGTCGAGCTCCGTTCGACGGTCGACTATGGCTGAGGTCAGGTATATGGGATCGTCGAGCAGCGTTCGACGATCTTGGCTGAGATCGTCGACCTGCGTTCGACGATATTTCCTGAGATCGTCGAGCTGCGTTCGGCGATCGTCGAGCTTCATTCGGCGATCGTCGATCTCCGTTCGACGATTTGTGCTGGACTTTAGTTTTCTGAGGCAGATCAGAATTCTTCCTGGCAACCTCTACAACTCCCTTTCCCTTGTCAGAAATGAACTTGATAGGGGTTGTTAGAACAATAGGTTGGCTGGATGAGGCACCCAAGCCCAGTGTACTGTTGAATCTTGAGTTCACTGTGCTTGTGATGTCCATCAACTTGATGCTTCTCCCATTGAGAGATTCTTCAAGCTTCTTGGCCTCAAAGAGCTCACTCTTCAGTGAAGCTATCTGTTCCCTATAGTTCTCCAACTCCTGAGAGAGTTTGAGGTTTTCTGATTTTAAATCACTTTGTTCAGATAATTGATTTCTGAGAGAGATGATCTCTTTCTCAGACTTTAGCAGATCTAAACATAGTGCTTTAAATTCAAGCTTAAAATCTTCTGAGGTAAAATCAAAAGAGCTGATTACCTGATCTTCTTCTGGTTGAGTCTCTGAGTCTGACTCTGACTCCTCTTCTTCTGAGCTGTTCTGTGAGGCATTGATTGCCATCATGCAAAACTCCTTTTCCTCTGCATCATCCTCATCATCACTTGAGTTGGAAGAGGTCTCTGACTCTTCTTCAGTCTCACTCCAGGATTCAGCAACAAATCCTTTCCTTGTGTGCTTATTTTTGCTGGTGGAAGGTTTGTTGTTTCCATGCCTTTTGGAGTCCTTCTCCTTTCTTCTTTCTTTTCTTTCCCTTCTGTCCTTGTTCTTATTCTCTGGACAGTCAGGAACTATATGCCCTGGTTTCCTGCAACCAAAGCAGATGATATCTTTGTTATTGCCAATGGACTTGTCATACCTTGGCTTGTCTTGCTCCTTGTATGATCTTCTTCTGAAGTCCTTCCTGGCCATCTTATAGAATCTTTTGGCCAATAGGCTGAGAAGTTCATCATTGCTTGTGGCCTTTTCTTCAGGCAGATCCTCAGCTGCCTTGAATGCAATAGTCTTCTCCTTTCTTGTGGCTGGAGAAGCAGCCTTCTGTTCTTCTTCTCTGTTCTTGATGAGTAGCTCATAAGATTTGAGCTTTCCCAACAAGGCTTCAGTGGTAATCTCATTTAGGCTTCTGGCATCTTTAATTGGCCAGATTCTTGAATCCCAAGTGCTGGGGAAGCACATTAGGATCTTGTCATTGAGTTCTGTCAGTGAGATTTCTTTATCTAATGTCCTCAGTTCACTGACAATTAGACTCAATCTATTGTACATGTCTCCCACTGACTCAGTTTCTCCCTTCTTGAAGTTCTCATATTGGGAGATGAGATGAGATCTTCTGTCCTTTCTCTCATCAGCTGAGCCAGAGACAATTTCTGAGAGCTTGTCCCAGATCTCCTTGGCTGAATTACATTCAGCTACCTTCTGAAAAATGTCATCTGACATTGTCTGAGCTAGAATGTTCATTGCCTTGGCATCAGCTACTTTCCATCTTTTAATGTCAGCATCTGTTCCCGATGGAGGTGGAACAGCACTTGTGCTTGTGCTCTCTGGAGGTCTTGGGCACACTGTCAAAACAGAATTAAAAATATCTTCATCAATTGAATTCATGTAGAGTTTAATCCTTGCCTTCCAAAGTGCAAACTTTGATAGATTGCACACTGGAGGTCTGGTGCTAGCATAATCTTTGTTCTGGGCCATGGTTTGTGCAAGCTAACACTAATAAAAAAGGAAACAAAAGAAGGATCTAGTTTGGGATCTTTGGGGTTCAGGTGTTAGCCTGTACAACCAAACAGATATGGTATGTTTAACCAACCTGCCTCTGATACCAATTGAAAGGGGAAACTAGATCTGATATACTCTAGAGGGGGGGGGGGGTGAATAGAGTATATGGTGCTTTTTAGAACACAAAGAAAATCTTTTGCAAGGCTTTACAACAATTGTTGTAATGAATGTGAGCAGGGAAGCAGAAATAAAATAAACCACAAAACTAAGCTATGCACAAAAGAATCTAGTCCAGAAACAAAAGAAAAACATGCACAACCAGAAGACACAAGGAAATATAGTGGTTCCCCAACTTGGGTACATCCACTCTTCCACCACCCTAGGTAGGAATCCACTGCAGGATGAGTTGATCAGGTGTCCTGGGCACCAATGAGCTTTTGATAAGGTGCTCAAAAACCAAAACAGATTTTTTGATCAGGTGTCTTGCCACCAATGAGCTTTTGACAAGGTGCTCAAAAACCAACTTCAAACTTTTGAAGGGAGTTTGAAAAACCCTTTACAGAATGGAGGTGAGAGAGTGATGGCAGTCTTCTCTTTCTCAAGCAACTGAGAAGACTATGTGGATTCAGTGATGTTGTCAAAGCTCCCCCTGAGTCCTTGAAGTCTTCAGGAAGATGAGCTTTGCTGAGGGTGATAGGCCTTCAAAGATAGATCTCCAGCAAAGGATGATTTCAGCAAGCTGAAATGTTGATTGTCTGGAGTCTTGAAGTGATGTTGGCCTTGAACACTTGAGAGCTGAAGAGATCTGAAAAATGCTTGAAAGCTTGATCTCTTCTTGATGAGTGTTCTTCAGAATTATTGTTGACAGAAAATTTTTCAGAGTCTCTGTATATTGAGAGATGTCCTGTTCTTGTCAATCTCTCTTAGCTGTGTTATTGATTCAAAAAACATTCTCTCTTTTATTCCCTGAATCTCAATAGGAAAATTGCTCTGTCAAAGATAGCCGTTGGTCTGAATTAATTACAGCCTTAATTGCATAAAATATTCTGAAGGAAAGTCCACTGAATTGTTCCTTGAAAAATCCCTTGAAACTTGCTCCAGAATTAAATGAAAACGGTTGGCAGATCTTCTGACTTAAATGCAGAATAACTTCTATCTTGATTTGAATTTGAATTCTGAAGATCAACTGAAATCGTCGAACTGAGCTCTGCTATCGTCGAGCTGAGCTCAGCGAACTGGAAAAAGCAAGCAGCAAAGAAATCGTCGATCTGAGCTCAAAGATCGTCGAACTGAGCTCAGAGATAAAGATCCAGTACAGAGTCAAAATCGTCGACCTGAGCTCAGCGATCGTCGAATGGAGTTTGACGATATTGAGAAGTTGAGCTCAGCGATCGTCGACCAGAGCTCGACGATATTGAGAGGCTTGAGCTCAGCGATCGTCGAATGGAGCTCGACGATCTGCCAAAGTTGAGCTAGACGATCGTCGACCGGAGTTCGACGAAACGTCGTGCTGAGCTCGACGATTTGGACTTAGTCTCCAGAGAAACTTGGGTCTTCAGAGCAGCTTCCAAACCTAGACTCCTGATCCCTTAGACTCAATTCTAATTGACCTATAATCTATACAGAAGGTCAAAACATAGAATCCTAGAGACATAGTGATCCTGACCCAAATTAGTAATAGGGTGTTCCAACAACATGTTTTCCAAATCACGGCACGCAGGCCGGTCATACATGAATAAAACAGGTAAACATTCCAATTAGGCCTTCGAGGGCCGGCTCAGCGATTTGGGCTTTGGCCCGCTATTTACCGCTCGGCTCTGTAGTACTTACAAACAACAATCCACCGCACGGTGGCAAACAAAAGCAACGGTCAGCTATGCTGACCAAATTATAACGATCCCGCCCCCAAACTCGGGGCGGCGATGCTCCTTCCCTGCACTTTATTAGTATAACCAAGCAGTAATGTAACAACACTACATCACAGGCGCAGGCACGCACAGCCACACGCCCCGTACTCTCAGGGCACATTCTCGGTGATCACGGTCAAAGTCCGCCGACTCACCACCGCCCCCAGGACGGAAATATCTCGTGAGCAACTGGTCTTTCTGGCCACTGCTTAAGACCCTCCAACTATGCCAACGGCAAGTACCACGTACCTTAGGTCTCTCTAACCGAATGACATAGATCGGGTACGGTTCCACCTGACCCGTTGCTCATACCGCAACATCAATTAAGTTGTCTGTGCGGGTCAAGCTTCCCCGAGTCCCGTATCTCCCATACAATCACATAACCAAGTTATGTTCAGGTTGGCTCCCAGGCCACCATGTTGGCAGAACCACACATCTGCCCAGTTTTCCGGGTGCACCTTGGAGTTAATCCCCAAGGCTCCCTGTTGCAATCTACCACGTAGAAAACCCGAAAAACAAATATTTGCACGGAGTCGTCTCCGGCCATTTATGCAATGCAACATCACTGATCCAGACCCGAGTAGGCTTCACACATCATGCCTATATCCGTTCTCGATTACGGACTCTACATGTATACAACGGGGACTATTCATGTCTACCCGAAGGAACGCCTCAAACTCACCGCAAACTCACGAGAGCGGGCTTCCCTATGCAAAAGAAGTAGAGCTTCACATGCTCAAGTAGAGAATCGTTACCATAGCGTTCTTCCTTGGCGCCATGGAAATGTAAGCGGACGAAAAGCACCACCCTCTCCTAGCCTCCGTAGATCCGAAGTCGGTTCGCGATTTGGAGCTCCGAAGCTCCACCGGTGACCGGATCTAGACTTCTTCTTCCTCGTTTCTCTCCTCTCTCTAGAACTTAGACAGAGAACCAACGAATAGAAGATAAGGGTTTTGAAACCCTACACTCGGGTATATCCCAATAGGAATAGCCTCCAGCCATCAGATCCCAACATAAAGAAATGTACGGCTACGATCCAGGTCTAACATGGAAAAACTGGGCCGAAACATCTCACGGTTCACAAACCGGAGCAGGACACGTCCGTAATAAACTCAAAATGTGTCAGGACATTTAGTCGAGACCCTGCCAAGACCCCTGTATCGACATCCTGTGTCGACACCCTGTGTCGACACCCTGTGTCGACACAGCACAACCTGTGTCGACACTCTATGTCGACACAGCAGGCCCTGTGTCGACACAGCAGGCCCTGTGTCGACACAGCAGGCCCTGTGTCGACACAGCAGGCCCTGTGTCGACACAGCAGGCCCTGTGTCGACACAGCAGGCCCTGTTTCAACACAGCAGACTGTCAAACATGCCACAACTAGCCAAGAACACGGCCTATGGCATGCCCGTGTCCCAGGCTATGTGACCCCTACAAAATTCCTAACTTGGCTCAAAACGCCTCCCGTCGCTCTTTTGAGTTTCGGGGCGTTACAACTCTCCCCCTCTTAAAAGAATTTCGTCCACGAAATTATATAAAGGAAAGATAAGCATAAAACTTAAACGGTACTTGAGCAAAATAACATCGGGTACTCCTCAAACATAGTCTGCTCTCGCTCCCAAGAGAGCTCCTCCCGACCGCAATTGTCCCAACGGACCTTGACCATCCTGATCTCTGTATTGCGTAGCTGCTTGACTTCCGAGTCCTCAATACGTACGGGCTTCACCTTCATCGTCAGCCCATTATTGACCGGCACTTGATCGACCGCGATCACTTGGGTAGGCTCTTGCACCGCCTTCCGTAGTGTAACGCCCCGAAAATCGTTTTTGAGTCGGTCGCGAAAAAGGGGTTTTTGGTTCCTGTATAGGGGTACACGGCCTAGGACACGGGCGTGTCCAAGGCCGTGTCTGACATGTGTTTTTGGCCGTTTTCATCCCGAGAAGGACACGACCAGGAACATAGCTGGAAGACACAGGCATGGCTTTGGACACGGGTGTGTGCCTACCCGTGTCTGCACCCGTGTTCTGTGTTCAGCGATCGACGATAGCCGCTCGACGATTTTCAGGTGATACGAGCGTGTGCATACCCGTGTCCCTACCCGTGTTCTTTTGGGTCGTGTACGTTACCGTGGCGGTTACGCGTGACACGCCACCGAACACGGGCGTGTCGACAGACCCGACACGGGCGTGTCAGGTTAGACACGGGCGTGTCGTTGCCCTGTGTCTTTTCTCAGTTCGACGATCGTGCCTGGATCGAGGCACACGGCCTGGGACACGGCCGTGTGCCAAGCCGTGTTCAGCCCAGGTCTGGAGAGTTTTGAACGGATCTGAGCCGTTCATTTTCATTAATTAAGATCCAACGGCCCAGATGGTTTCCTGCTCTGTTAAGGCCGGGAATAGGGGAGTTAATCCCTCATTTCTCTCCAAGGCTTTCTCTTTCCAAGGTGTTAGAGATAAGAGGAAGAAGAAGGAGGTTTCCGGCCGCCGGCGGAGCATCGGAGCACCGTTTTGAAATCTGAGAGCGGATCCGTGGAGGAAAGTTCGTTGCGAAGATTTCCATCCGCGTAGTTTTTCCATGGCACCAAAACGAACTACAAGGGTAACGATTCTCAACTTGAGCATGTGAAGCTCTTTCTTTTTGCATAGGGAACCCCGCTCCCGCGAGTGTGCGGTGAGTGCGTGGTGTTCCATGGGGTTGATGTGAATAGTCCCCCTTGTGCTGCATATAGAGCCCGGAATCGTAAGTACGGGCATAGGCATTGTGTGTGAAGCCTACCCGGACGTGTATTGTTTGGATCGGTGATGTTTCATTTGGTATGCTTTGCTGGAGAAGACTCTGTGCTTTGGGTTTTTCGGGTTTCTACGCGGTAGATTGCAGCAGAGATCCTTGGAGGCTAGCTTCAAGGCGCACCCGGAAAACTGAGCGGAAACGTGTTCTGCTAACTTGGCGCTCTGGGAACCAGCCTTGTTCATAACTGGGTTATGACATTGTTCGGGAAATTTTGGGATCCGAGAGAAGCTTTGCCCGTGCGTAGGACTTAAATTGTATATGCGGCGTGAGCAACGGGCAAGTGGAATTGGACCTAGGCTATGTGGAACGGTGCGAGAAATCCGAAAAGGGCACTGGCTGTTGGCATAGTTGGGAGCCTTAGACGGTGGTTAGATAGGCTAAATGCTCACTTGGTTGTCATCTTTGGGATGGTGGTGGAGATACTGATATATCAGGACTCACCGTTAATGTACCCTGAGTGCACGGGGTGTTTGGCCGTGTGAGCCTACACCTGTGGCATAGTATAGTTGCGCTTTACTATTTTGTTGGGCTAACGTTATGCAGGGAAAGAGCACCGTCGTCCCGAGTAAGGGGCGGGGTCGTTATAATTTGGTCAGCTTTTGGCTGACCGTTGCTTTGTTTGCCACCGTATGGTGGTATGTGCTTACACGTGCTGCGGAGCCGAGTGCCAAATAGCGGGCTGGAGCCCATGTTGCTGTGCTGGACCTAGAAGGCCGTAAAATAGTTATTTCTATTTTTGTCATGTGTGGCCGGCCTGCGAGTCGATGTATGTAAGACATGTTTTTATTAAGCGAACTAATGTAAGGCCATAAGGCCATGTACCCTTTTTAGTGTATTTTGGGTTTCATTCCTGTAGTGCGTTGTGGACATTCATGCTTATTGGATTTAAGATTTGGGTTCTTGCAACTTTAAAAGCTTCCGCTAGAATGCTCTTTGTAGGACGTGTAGTCTTAATTGGATGGTTTGAATATTCATTTGGTATTCCTTCCGACTGTCTGTGGTATATGGCGTCGGGTTCCAGTTGGACCTTCTGTTATATTCCATGCGATAGATGAGGGTGTTACAATTTGGTATCAGACTTCTGGTTACGGTCAGGCTTAAATGAATTCGTGGGCGAATTCTTTTAAGGGGTGGTGAGTACATGTGTGCGTCATCGTTATAACATCAAGAAGAACCCATGAATGTCCACTTAGGAATGAAAATACACTTATTTTGTGGAATTTGAGTGTTCCAATGATTGCTTTTAGCAATTTGTTTGTCGTCTAATCGTGTGTCTTTGCTACTATAGGCAGCTAGGAGCGATGCTGGTCAGTCAGAGCGTCCGCAATCAGCGGAAAGCAGTGCACCAAGGGACGTGCATACAACACCTCCTTCGGCGGAAACCATCAGGATGGTGGCTGAAGCCGTGTTTGCAATGATTAATGCCCAACCTGCAGGGCAAATGCATCACGCACCTCCTGCGAATGAGCAAGAACCGGTTAGGGCGGCAGAGCCGAGAGTGGTGGAGCGCGCAGCAGTTGATTTGGTAGAGCCAAGGAGAGCTACGGAGAGGCAGCTAAAGCATGTGATGGGCTTTAATCCTCCGAGGTTCGATGGGGTTGGAACGCCAACTCAAGCTGAGGACTGGCTCTCTTCGATAAAGAGGGTGTTGACAGCCACAATAACTGAGGAGTGGAAGAAGACCGCCATAACGACTTTCCTTTTGGAAGGTGAAGCGAGGCTGTGGTGGGATGAGTTGGAGTTTCATCTTCTAGTGGGAAGATGTTGGAACGCCCTATTACTAATTTGGGTCAGGATCACTATGTCACTAGGAAACCAGTTTTTGACCTCCTGTATAGCCCAAAAGGTCAATTAGAATTGAGTCTAAGGGTTAGAAGTGTAGGTTTGAAAGCTGCCCTCAAGACCAAGAATTTTTCAGTTTGAGACTAAGTCATATCGTCGAGCTCAGCACGACGATTCGCCGAACTCCGATCGACGATCATCTAGCTCAACTTCGACAGATCGTCGAACTCCATTCGACGATCGCTGAGCTCAACTTCCACAAATCGCTGAACTCCATTCGACGATCTGCGAGCTCAGTTCGACGATCTTGACTCAATATTGGATCTCTATCTCTGAGCTCAGTTCGACGATCTTTGAGCTCAGATCGACGATATTTTGTTGCTATATAAGTCCATATCGCTGAGCTCAGTTCGACGATAGCAGAGCTCAGTTCGACGTTTTCTGATGACTTCAAGGATTTTCAAGATTCAAATTCAGATCAGTTAAGGAGTTATTCAGCAATTAATTCAGAAGATTTTCTAGCCGTTTTCATTTATTTCTGGACCAAGTTTCAAGGGATTATCAAAGGAATGTTTCTTTGGACTTTCCTCCAGAAGACATTTTGCAATTAAGGATGCAATTAATGCAGGCCAACGACTATTCTTGACAGATGATGTTTTTCTATTCAGTACCAGAGAATAAAAGACAAGATTTTTGAATCTCTCAGAGACATCACAACACTCAGAACACAGACAAGAAAAAGAACAAGAACAACATATTCTCTGTCAAAAAGAATTCTCTCAAGAACACACATCCAAGGAGATCAAATTTTCTGAAATCTTCTGATCTCTCTTGTCTCAAGTGTTCAAGGCCAACATCTTTCAAAGGCTCCAGACACCTAACATTTCAGCTGTTGCTGAAATCATCTTATGCTGGAGATCATCTTCTGAAGGCCTATCACCCTAAAGCAAATCTTCTTTTCCTGAACATCTCAAGGACTCAGGGGGAGCTTTGACACCATCAAATCCACATAGTCTTCTCAGCTGCTTTGAGAAAGAAAAGACTTCCTTCACTCTCTCACCCCCATCTCTGTAAAGGGTTTCTCAAACTCCCTTCAAAAGTTTGAGTTTGGTTTTTGAGCACCTTGTCAAAAGCTCATTGGTGGCAAGACACCTGATCAAAAAATCTGATTTGGTCTTTGAGCACCTTATCAAAAGCTCATTGGTGCCCAGGACACCTGATCAAGTCATCCTGCAGTGGATTCCTACCTAGGGTGGTAGAAGAGTGGATGTACCCAAGTTTAGGGGAACCACTATAGCTCCTTGTGTCATCTGGATTGCTTGTCTTTATTTTTGTTTCTGGCTGTGATTGTTCTGTGATTATTTTGTGATTAGTTTAGTTCTGTGATTAGATTTTATAACTGCTTCCCTGCTCACTCAGATTACAAAAATTGTTGTAAAACATTTTCAAGCACCATATACTCTATTCACCCCCCCTCTAGAGTATATCAGATCTAGCTGCACTTTCAATTGGTATTAGAGGGAGGTTACGGGTTCAAGACCGGGGGAGCGCTATTAAATCCTGATTTTCCCTTCTACCTGTGTGGGTCCGGCGGGTCAGGCAACCGTGGACATGTGGTAACCCCACCTCTGAGCCGTGCAACCGTGGACATGTGGTAACCCCACCTCTAAGCCGTGTGGGCCATGTGGTAACCCCACCTCTGAGCCATGTGGGCTATGTGGTAACTCCACCTCTGAGCCGACGGGTTGTGCTGGACGCCGGGGGGGGGATTGTTGGGTCCGGCGTTCCTTCACTTGACCCATGGCGCTTTGCTACTTATTTAAGAAATTAAGTAGCGCCCTCTCCAACAGTCCGCGCTTTTGGTGTAGTTGGGTATGCGCTTGATCCTTCAATTGGTATCAGAGTTCAACGATCGTCGAACTGAGTTCAACGATCTTTCCTTTTCTGCATCGAACCCTAATATAAAATTCATTTTTCGTCGTCGTTCTCCTTTGCGCTTTCGATTTCTCTGCAAAAACTTTCTTTCCCTCCAAACATTTCTGCACTTGGTCGTTTTGTTTGTTGATTCTTTGTAGGTAACTATGGACGTTTCTGTTGCTGTTCTCGCTGCCATGAAGTTTGATGCCGGCTTTGACATTGACATGGAATCCTTCAGCACGACAGATCAGGTTTTCCAGGACATCTTGGAGCTGCTCAAAGAGCAGAAACTTGCTACAATCATGACAACCAGGATTAAACTTGCTGCTGATGAAATTAAAGAATGGGTCTACACTGCCCACAATCAGGATCAAAACACCATTGTTGGATCAATCTCTGGCACACAGGTACCCTTGACCCCAGCAATCCTGACAGAGGTTTTTGAGTTAAGTACTGGTGGAGATTCTGCTGATTAATCTGGAGAAGAATATGCTGACTTGCTTGCAAGAATGGGTCATTCTGAGGGTAACCCTAGCAAGCTGTTGAAGAAGAATCTTTCTGTGGAATATAGATTCCTGGCTGATGTAGTTGGAAAGGTCCTATTGGCTAAGCACTCTGCCCATGATACTATTTCCAGGTATCAGCTCTGCTTAATGGGAGCCATAGTGGACAGGAAGAATCTGAACTGGGGAGAGGTCTTCTTTGACCTAATTAAGAAGAAAATTAACAAGAGTTTTGTAAATTTTGGAAGGATCTTAGGCATTTTTCTGCAGAATAGATGCCCTGCATTGCTAGTCTCCTCTGGGATACATATAAATGCATCCAAGAGACTGTCCTGTGCCCTATTTGGTAAATGGGACAGGCAGATCATCAAGCCCAGCAGGCCCTCTTCCAGCACACCTTCAGGCACCAGGACTGCCATAGTCACTTCCCCTCAGGTCTCTGCCCGTGCAGATGACCTGCCTGCTGCTGCCTCTCCTCCTTCTCCTCTAATTCCATCTCTTCCAATTCCATCCACCATCTATTTCCATCCCACTATCCTCCATCACCACTTTACCCACACCTCAACCATCTCTTCCCCAATACACTAGCTCTCCACTACCATCATCAACAGCTACACCTCCATCCTCTACCTCTGCTCCAGTCACTACTGAGCAAGTAGACCTTCCAGCCCTTGCTGACAGGATTTATGAATTGCTAGCCCCCAGGCTATCTCTTCTTTTGGAGACCTCCTTGGCTCCATTACTCCAGTAAGTGGCAGCTCTTTCTGCCAGGCTCTCTTTCTTATTCCCTCAGGCAGCCCCTTCAGCAGTGTGCCTTGATCCAGCCTTGTCTGAATCTAGGCAGGGGGAGATGCCCTATGAAGTGAGCCTGCCTACTGTGTTTGCTATTTCTTCAACTTCAGTTGTTGCTGCTGCTTCTGTTGTTCTTCCTCAAGCTCCAGTTACAGTCTTTTCAATAGACCTCAGGTCTCTGCTGTCAGCATTTGATTCAGCCTACCTTAGTTGTCTTCCAGAGACAGTTGCACTCCAGCCCCCAGAGGATTTGTCCAAGGCCCTTATGCCCTTCTCTTATTGTGACCCCAGACAGCAAACCTCTTTAGGTGCAGCAGATGGTACAAGATCAAAGAAGGAAGCTCTCAACCCCAATAGAGAAATCAAACTCATTAAGAGCAAGGAGAAGAAATGATTATGTAAGGCGACAATCACTCTGATTTCTGATTATTATCTGGGATGATATATATCTGTGGTTCTGCAATGTACAGCTTTTTGCTTTTCTGTATTATTGCTTGTATGTTGCTATTTTAATTTTTCCAAATTCTGTAAGTAGTAATCCTAACCCAAATAGGGGGAGATTGTTGGAACACCCTATTACTAATTTCGGTCAGGATCACTATGTCTCTAGGAAACCAGTTTTTGACCTCCTGTATAGCTCAAAAGGTCAATTAGAATTGAGTCTAAGGGTTAGAAGTCTAGGTTTGAAAGCTGCCCTCAAGACCAAGAATTTTTCAGTTTGAGACTAAGTCATATCGTCGAGCTCAGCACGACGATTCGTCGAACTCCGATCGACGATCGTCTAGCTCAACTTCGACAGATCGTCGAACTCCATTCGACGATCGCTGAGCTCAACTTCCACAAATCGTCGAACTCCATTCGACGATCTGCGAGCTCAGTTCGACGATCTTGACTCAGTATTGGATCTCTATCTCTGAGCTCAGTTCGACGATCTTTGAGCTCAGATCGACGATATTTTGTTGCTATATAAGTCCATATCGCTGAGCTCAGTTCGACGATAGCAGAGCTCAGTTCGACGTTTTCTGATGACTTCAAGGATTTTCAAGATTCAAATTCAGATCAGTTAAGGAGTTATTCAGCAATTAATTCAGAAGATTTTCTAGCCGTTTTCATTTATTTCTGGACCAAGTTTCAAGGGATTATCAAAGGAATGTTTCTTTGGACTTTCCTCCAGAAGACATTTTGCAATTAAGGATGCAATTAATGCAGGCCAACGACTATTCTTGACAGAGGATGTTTTTCTATTCAGTACTAGAGAATAAAATACAAGATTTTTGAATCTCACAGAGACATCACAACACTCAAAACACAGACAAGAAAAAGAACAAGAACAACATATTCTCTGTCAAAAAGAATTCTCTCAAGAACACACATCCAAGGAGATCAAATTTTCTGAAATCTTCTGATCTCTCTTGTCTCAAGTGTTCAAGGCCAACATCTTTCAAAGGCTCCAGACACCTAACATTTCAGCTGTTGCTGAAATCATCTTATGCTGGAGATCATCTTCTGAAGGCCTATAACCCTACAACAAAGCTTCTTTTCCTGAACATCTCAAGGACTCAGGGGGAGCTTTGACACCATCAAATCCACATAGTCTTCTCAGCTACTTTGAGAAAGAGAAGACTTCCTTCACTCTCTCACCCCCATCTCTGTAAAGGGTTTCTCAAACTTTCTTCAAAAGTTTGAGTTTGGTTTTTGAGCAACTTGTCAAAAGCTCATTGATGGCAAGACACCTGATCAAAAAATCCGATTTGGTTTTTGAGCACCTTATCAAAAGCTCATTGGTGCGCAGGACACCTGATCAACTCATCCTGTAGTGGATTCCTACCTAGGGTGGTAGAAGAGTGGATGTACCCAAGTTTAGGGGAACCACTATAGCTCCTTGTGTCATCTGGATTGCTTGTCTTTATTTTTGTTTCTGGCTGTGATTGTTCTGTGATTATTTTGTGATTAGTTTAGTTTTGTGATTAGATTTTATAACTGCTTCCCTGCTCACTCAGATTACAACAATTGTTGTAAAAAGTTTTCAAGCACCATATACTCTATTCACCCCCCTCTAGAGTATATCTGATCTAGCTGCACTTTCAGAAGACAACTTGTGGATGTGCCGATGGAGGAATTTTCAAGATTGTTCCTAGCCAGATTTATACCCACTACTTAGAAGTTGGAGATGGAGAATCAATTTCTTGGGTTGACTAAAGGATCCAGAAGCGTGGACGAATATCTGCATGAGTTCAAACGGTTGGGTCGTTATGCTGGTGCTATGTTTACGGAAGAAGAGAGGAAGACCAACCGATTCTATGAGGGTCTTCGTGGTGACCTACAGTTACAACTTGCTAGGCCTAAGGTGCAAGGCTTCCTAGCCTTGGTCAATTCGGCCCGATCGTTGGAAAAGGTCGCTAAGAAAGTTCAAGAGAATAAGGACCCAGGAGAAAAGAAGTCCGAGTTCAAGGTGCCAAATAATAAGTCAAGTTTCCGCAGGTGGAGCAAGAAGCGGAGGACTTCGAACTCAGCCCCTTCGGCTGATGCGTCGGGGGCAACTACAAGTCGAGTCTCAGGTGCTTGTTACAACTGCGGGAAGATGGGGCATTTTGCTCGTGAGTGTTAGAGCGGACGTGCAAAGTCCAAAAGGAGACCTGGAGCTACCTATGAGGAGAAAGGGAAGGTGGTGGAGTCAACCCTGTCCCATCATGCTCCAACCCAGCCTAGATTCTACAACCTTGGTCTTCAAGAGGCCATGAAGCAAGCAGACGTGGTGGCATGTATGAGTTAAATTGTAGTGGTTTAACTTTCATATTTGTTACCTCTTTTGTATGTTAGCTTACTTATGTTGGTGCTAGGCTTTGTGTCGATCTTTGAGTTTCCGGCGAGAGCCCTATTTGATACGGGAGCATCACACTCCTTCTTGTCCGAAAAATTCATATCGCGCATCGGAGTTCCGTTCTCGATGGCAGAAAATAAGTTGGATGTGTTGTTTCCTAATGAGTGCTCAATGCGTGCGGATAGGATCTATGTAGTGAAGATTCGGATTGGAGACCAGGAGGTTGTTTTGCGAGCGTTGGTTCTACCGTTAGTAGAGTTCGACGTAATCTTCAGTATGGATTGGCTCTCGGAGCAGGGTGCATGCATTGATTTCAACCGTAAGGAAGTTAAGTTGGGTCAGAACACTGATCGGGAGATGACTTTTGCGGGCATGAAGGGGTCAGGGAAAGTTTTGATGTCGGCCATTCAGGTGATCAAGGCAGTTCAGTCTGGGGCAGAACTGTATGTCACTCTAGTGCAGACTTCGACCCCTAAGCCTAGTCTGGACAGCATTCCAGTTGTGTCCGAGTATCCCAATGTGTTCCCAGATGATCTCCCAGGAGCCCCTCCTCAGCGGGAGATTGATTTTACCATCGACGATAGCCGCTCGATGATTTTCAGGTGACACGGGCGTGTGCATACCCGTGTCCCTACCCGTGTTCTTTTGGGTCGTGTCCATTGTCGTGGCGGTTACGCGTGACACACCACTAAACACGGGCGTGTCGACAGACCCGACACGGGCGTGTAAGGTTAGATACGGGCGTGTCATTGCCCGCGTGTCTTTTCTCAGTTCGACGGTCGTGCCTGGATCGAGGCACACGACCTGGGACACGGCCGTGTGCCAAGCCGTGTTTGTCCCAGGTCTGGAGAGTTTTGAACGGATCTGAGCCGTTCGTTTTCTTTAATTAGGATCCAACGACCCAGATGGTTTCCTGCTCTGTTAAGGCCGAGAATAGGGGAGTTAATCCCTCATTTCTCTCCAAGGCTTTCTCTTTCCAAGGTGTTAGAGAGAAGAGGAAGAAGAAGGAGGTTTCCGGCCACCGGCGGAGCATCGGAGCACCGTTTCGAAATCTGAGAGCGGATCCGTGGAGGAAAGTTCGTTGCAAAGATTTCCATCCGCGTAGTTTTTTCATGGCGCCAAAACGAACTACAAGGGTAACGATTCTCAACTTGAGCATGTGAAGCTCTTTCTTTTTGCATAGGGAACCCCGCTCCCGCGAGTGTGCGGTGAGTGCGTGGTGTTCCTTAGGGTTGATGTGAATAGTCCCCCTCGTGCTGCATATAAAGCCCGGAATCGTAAGTATGGGCATAAACATTGTGTGTGAAGCCTACCCGAACGTGTATTGTATGGATCGGTGATGTTGCATTTGATATGTTTTGCCGGAGAAGACTCCGTGCTTTAGGTTTTTCGGGTTTCTACGCGGTAGATTGCAGCAGGGATCCTTGGAGGCTAGCTTCAAGGCGCACCCAGAAAACTGAGCGGAAACGTGTTCTGCTAACTTGGCGGTCTGGGAACTAGCCTTGTTCATAACTGGGTTATGAGATTATTTGGGAAATTTTGGGATCCGAGAGAAGCTTGGCCCACGCGTAGGACTTAAATTGTATATGCGGCGTGAGCAACGGGCAAGTGGAATTGAACCTAGGCTATGTGGAACGGTGCGAGAAATCCGAAAAGGGCACTGGCCGTTGGCATAGTTGGGAGCCTTAGACGGTGGTCAGATAGGCTAAATACTCACTTGGTTGCCATCTTTGGGATGGTGGTGGAGATACTGATATATCAGGACTCACCGTTAATGTGCGCTGAGTGCACGGGGTGTTTGGCCGTGCGAGCCTACACCTGTGGCATAGTATAGTTACGCTTTACTATTTTGTTGGGCTAACGTTATGTAGGGAAAGAGCACCGCCGTCCCGAGTAAGGGGCGGAGTCGTTATAATTTGGTCGGCTTTTGGCTGACCGTTGCTTTGTTTGCCACCGTGCGGTGGTATGTGCTTGCAGGTGCTGCGGAGCCGAGTGCCAAATAGCGGGCTGGAGCCCATGTTGCTGTGCTGGCCCTAGAAGGTCGTAGAATAGTTGTTTCTATTTTTATCATGTGTGGCCGGCCTGCGAGCCGATGTATGTAAGACATGTTTTTATTAAGCGAACTAATGTAAGGCCATAAGGCCATGTACCCTTTTCAGTATATTTTGGGTTTCATTCCTGTAGTGTGTTGTGGACATTCATGCTTATTGGATTTACGATTTGGGTTCTTGCAACTTTAAAAGCTTCCGCTAGAATGCTCTATCTAGGACGGGTAGTCTTAATTGGATGGTTTGAATATTCATTTGGTATTCCTTCCGAATGTCTGTGGTATATGGCGTCGGGTTCCAGCTGGACCTTCTATTATATGCCATGTGACAGATGGGGGTGTTACACGTAGCACCGATACATGGAATACATCATGTAGACCACTAAGCTCCACTGACAGCTTCAACTGGTATGCTGCTTCACCAATCCGCTCCAGAACCTCAAACGGTCCAAGGTACCTCGGGCTTAGCTTCTTCAAGCGCCGCACCCGCGAGACACCCTTGAACGACTTGATCTTCAAGTACACCCAATCGCCAGCAGCGAACTCTACGTTCATGTGCTTGGCATTATAGTACTTAGCCTGGCGGTTCTGAGCGATTAGCAACCTCTCCTGAATGGTTCTCACCAAAGAAGTAGCATCCTCCACCTCTAGTCGCATGTACAACTTTGACTCGCCCGTTTCCAACAAAGACAACGACGTGCGACATCTTATACGCGCCATTTGTATGCTTGCCTGGTAGCTATTATTGTACGCGAACTCCACCAAGTATAGGTGGTCTTCCCATTGCTTTCCAAAGTCTAGGACACACATGCGAAGAATGTCTTCCATTATCCTATTGACCCTCTCGGTCTAACCATCCGTCTGCGGATGAAAGGCTGTGCTAAAACTCAGCTTTGTTCCAAACATCTGCTGCACCAGCCTCCAATCATTGGACGTGAACCGCCCATCTCGGTCACTCACGATGCTGCGGGGCACATCATGAAGCCGCACAATATTATTCACATACAGCTATGCCAATTTTTCAACCGGATCATCCTTCCTATGCGGAATGAAATGCGACACTTTCGTTAGACGATCTACGACCACCCAAATGATGTTGTTCCCCTTTTGCGACCTTGGCAACCCGTGCACAAAGTCCATAGTAATGTCGTCGAACTTGCACTCCGGAATAGGCAAGGATTTCAAGAATCCTCCCGGTTTTTGGCACTCCGCTTTCACCAAGGCGCAAGTTTGACACTTCGCCACGTAGAGTGCCACATCCTTTTTCAGTCCTGGCCACCAGAACAATTTCTTAACATCGCGGTACATCTTCGTGCTCCCCGGGTGAATTGAGTACTTGGTATGATGCACCTCGTACAACAATTCCACCCGCAAATTGCCCACGCTTGGGACGCACAGACGACCGTCTTTCCAAAGTAATCCGTCCTCCATAACGAATTGGGAATTTGACCCATCCAGAGCCTCTATAATGAGTTGCTTCATGTGGACATCCATATCCAAAGCCTGCCGAATCCGATCAGCCAGGTCATATTGGACTTTAGTCCAATTCAATACTGCTTCAGCACTTGATTGCTTAGCAACTCAAAAGATCTCCAATGCCTCCAACTCCCGAACCAACAGCTCGTCATGGACCGACAACCAATTGGCTTGGGCTGGGGCCCGATGACTCAACGCGTCCGCCACCGCATTGCCCTTACCAGACACGTAATGGATCTTGAATGTATAGTCCCTGTTGGAACATCCTATTACTAATTTGGGTCAGGATCACTATGTCTCTAGGAAACCAGTTTTTGACCTCCTGTATAGATCTAAAGGTCAATTAGAATTGAGTATAAGGGTTAGAAGTCTAGGTTTGGAAGCTTCCCTCAAGACCAAGAATTTTCAGTTTGAGACTAAGTCATATCGTCGAGCTCAACACGACGATTCGTCAAACTCCAATCGACGATTGTCTAGCTCAACTTCGACAGATCGTCGAACTCCATTCGACGATCGCTGAGCTCAACTTCAACAAATCGTCGAACTCCATTCGACGATCTGCGAGCTCAGTTCGACGATCTTGACTCTGTATTGGATCTCTAACTCTGAGCTCAGTTCGACGATCTTTGAGCTCAGATCGACGATTTTTGTTGCTGTCTAAGTCCATATCACTGAGCTCAGTTCGACGATAGCAGAGCTCAGTTCAACGTTTTCTGATGAGTTAAAGGATTTTTCAAGATTCAAATTCAGATCAGTTAAGGAGTTATTCAGCAATTAATTCAGAAGATTTTCTAGCCGTTTTCATTTATTTCTGGACCAAGTTTCAAGGGATTATCAAGGAATGTTTCTTTGGACTTTCCTCCAGAAGATATTTTGCAATTAAGGATGCAATTAATGCAGGTCAACGACTATTCTTGACAGAGGATGATTTTCTATTCAGTACCAGAGAATAAAACATAAGATTTTTGAATCTCTCTCAGACACTTATCCTCAGAACACAGACAAGAAGAACAAGAACAAAATATTCTCTGTCTCAAAGAATTCTCTCAAGAACACACATCCAAGGAGATCAAACTTTCTGAAATCTTCTGATCTCTCTTATCTCAAGTGTTCAAGGCCAACATCTTTCAAAGACTCCAGACACCTAACATTTTAGCTGTTGCTGAAATCATCATTTGCTGGAGATCAACTTCTGAAGGCCTATCACCCTACAGCAAAGCTTCTTTTCCTGAACATCTCAAGGACTCAGGGGGAGCTTTGACACCATCAAATCCACATAGTCTTCTCAGCTGCTTTGAGAAAGAGAAGACTTCCATAAATCTCTCATCCCCATCTCTGTAAAGGGTTTCTCAAACTCCCTTCAAAAGTTTGAGCTTGGTTTTTGAGCACCTTGTCAAAAGCTCATTGGTGGCAAGACACCTGATCAAAAAATCTGATTTGGTTTTTGAGCACCTTATCAAAAGCTCATTGGTGCCCAGGACACCTAATCAACTCATCCTGTAGTGGATTCCTACCTAGGGTGGTAGAAGAGTGGATGTACCCAAGTTTAGGGGAACCACTATAGCTCCTTGTGTCTTCTGGCTTGGCTGTCTTTATTTTTGTTTCTGGCTGTGATTGTTTTGTGATTAGTTTAGATCTGTGATTAATTTATGTTGTAGGTTATTCTGTGATTAGATTTAATAATTGCTTCCCTGTTCACTCAGATTACAACAATTGTTGTAAAAAGTTTTCAAGCACCATATACTCTATTCACCCCCCTCTAGAGTATATCACATCTAGCTGCACTTTCAATTGGTATCAAAGCGAGGTTGGTTAAACATACCACACCTTGGTGGTTGCACATGCTAACACCTGAACCCAAAGATTCCTAGTTAGATCTGTTCTCTTTTGAGTTTAGTATTAGATTTTGTTTTCACAAATCATGGCCCAAAACAAAGATTATGCTAACACCAGACCTCCAGTGTGCAATCTATCCAAGTTTGCACTTTGGAAAGCAAGGATCAGATTATACATGAATTTTATTGACGATGATATTTTTAACTCTGTTTTGACAGTTTGTCCAAGACCTCCAGAGAACTCAAGTACAAATGTTGTTCCACCTCCATCAGGAACAGATGCTAATATCAAGAAATGGAAGGTAGTTGATGCCAAGGCTATGAACATCTTAGCCCAGACCATGTCTGATGACATCTTTTAAAAGGTGGCTGAATGCAATTCAGCAAAGGAAATCTGGGATAAACTCTCTGAAATAGTCTCAGGCTCAGCTGATGAGAGAAAGGACAGGAGATCCCACCTCATATCTCAATATGAGAATTTCAAGAAGGTAGAAGCTGAGTCAGTTGGAGACATGCACAACAGGCTCAGTCTAATAGTCAGTGAACTCAGGACCTTGGATAAAGAGATCTCACTAACTGAACTTAATGACAAAATTCTAATGTGCTTCCCTAGCACTTGGGATTCAAGAATCTGGCCAATCAAGGATGCCAGAAGTTTGAATGAGATCACCACTGAAGCTCTATTGGGTAAGCTCAAATATTATGAGCTACTCATTAAGAATAGAGAAGAAGAATAGAAGGCTGCCTCACCAGCCACAAGAAAAGAGAAGACAATAGCCTTCAAGGCAACTGAAGATCAGCCTAAAGACAAAGTCACAGGCAATGATGAACTGCTCAGTCTGTTGGCCAAAAGATTTTACAAGATGGCCAGAAAGGACTTCAGAAGGAGATCATACAAGGAGCATGATAAGCCAAGGTATGATAAGTCAATTAATAATAAGGAAATTATCTGCTTTGGTTGCAGGAAACCAGTGCACATTGTTCCTGACTGTCCAGAAAACAAAAATAAGGACAGAAGGGATAAGAAAGAAAGAAGAAAGGAGAAAGACTCCAAGAGGAATGACAATGGCAAACCCTCCTTAAGCAAAAACAAACACACAAGAAAGCGGTTTGTTGCTGAATCCTGGAGTGAGACTGAAGAGGAGTCAGAAGCCTCATCCAGCTCCAGTGATGATGAAGATGATGTAGAAGAGAAAGAGTTCTACATGATGGCAATCAATGCCTCACAACATAATTCAGATGAAGAAGAGTCAGAGTCAGATTCAGAGACTCAACCTGAAGAAGATCAGGTTATTAGTTCATTTGATTTTAATTCAGAGGACTTTAAATCTGAGTTTAAAGCATTATGTTTAGACCTGCTAAAATCTGAGAAAGAAATTATCTCTCTCAGAAATCATTTATCTGAACATAATACCTTAAAGTCAGAAAACCTCAAACTCTCTCAGGAGTTGGAATGCTGTAGGGAGCAGATAACTTCACTGAAAAGTGAGCTATCTGAGGCCAAGAAACATGAAGAATCCCTTAATGGGAGAAATATCAAGCTGATGGACATCACAAGCACAGTGAACTCCAGATTTAATAGTACACTGGGCTTGGGTGCTTCATCCAGCCAACCCATAGTTCTAATAACTCCAATCAAGTTCATTTCTGATAAAGGAAAGGGAGTTGTAGAGGTAGCTAGGAAAAATTTTGATCTGCCCAAGAAAACTAAGTCCCAGCAGAAATCGTCGAACGGAGATCGACGATCGCCGAACGCAGATCGACGATCTCAGGAAAAATCGTCGAACTCAGGTCGACGATCTCAAGTTCCTGAACTCTGCCATAGTCGATCGTCGAACGGAGCTCGACGATCTGACCCAAGATCGTCGAACGCAGCTCCACGATCGTCGAACAGAGGTCAGAGCTCTGGAAATTCTTTCAAGGGCAAATCAAAATCCAATCCTAGGGGTCCTTCATCCCAAATCTTTAACCCTTATACTGAATGGATTATACCTCTAAGGAGATATCATCCTGAAGGTTATAAGAGTCAACCTGAGATGTCTTTTATTTCAGATTTTAAAGGTTATCAACCTAGGCCCAAGGTAAACTGGGTCAAAAACAAATGAATTATCTTATGTGCAGGTGAAGACCTATCCAACATCTAACCAGCAATGGTACTTGGATAGTGGGTGCTCTAAGCACATGACAGGAAACAAGGACAACCTCACATCCTTTAGAGCCAAGCTTGGACCCAAAGTTATCTTTGGTGATTCAAACTTTGGACAAACTAAAGGATATGGTGCAGTCTAGATTGGATCAGTAACATTCAAGAAGGTAGCTTATGTGGAAGGACTGAAGCACAACTTAATAAGTATCAGTCAGCTATGTGATGAAGGCTACCAGGTGACCTTCAGCAAAACATTATGCAAAATCAAGTCAGAGGACAACACAACTGTGTTGACAGGTAAAAGGAAAGGTAATATCTATCTAGTAGATTTTTTTTCAACAGATGTAGATATTTGCCTGTTCAATTCTGTTTGTAGACCAAATATTTTATGGCATAAGAGACTAGGACACCTAAACCTTAAAACTATTGCTAGGTTATCCAAGGACAACCTTATTAGAGGACTACCTTCTGGCCCCTACAAGAAGGAAGGACTCTGCAGGGCTTGTCAATTAGGCAAGCAAACTAAAAATAGTTTTAAGTCACTTAATAAGAGTGATTCACCTAGGATATTGTATCTGTTACACATGGATCTTTTTGGACCCATCACAGTACAAAGCCTAGGAGGGAAATCTTACACTTTAGTAGTTGTAGATGACTTCTCTAGATTCACTTGGGTGTTCTTTCTGAGGAAGAAGTCTGAAAACTTTAAGTGTCTGACAGAGTTTCTCAAATGTATACAGATTGAGTTCAATACTCACATTGCCCTGATCAGAAGTGATCATGTGACAGAGTTTGATTCTCTTCTTATGTAAGAGTTCTGTCAGAGTGAAGGGATCAGACATACTTTCTCAGCTCCTAGAACTCCTCAACAAAATGGGGTAGCTGAAAGGAAAAATAGAACCCTTATTGAATCTGCCACTACATTGTTGTCAGATGCTCATCTTCCTCTATCCTTTGGGGCAGAGGCAGTGAACACCTCCAACTATGTACTGAATAAAAGTTTGATACATAAACTAAAGGGAAAGACTCCCTATGAATTACTCAAAGGGAAGAAACTTAAAGTTGATTATTTTAGAGTTTTTGGTTGTATTTGCTATATACATAATAATGACAAGAAATATTTAGAAAAATTTCAAGCTAAAGCTGATGAAGGAGTGTTTCTGGGATACTCCATGATCAGCAAGGCTTATAGGGTTTATAATAAATCTTCTCTAAAAATTGAGGAATCTGTTCATATATCATTTGATGAATCTAACATGTCTTTCAAGGAGAAGATCTCTTCTAGCATAGAACCTTTGCAGGAACACTCTCTTGTTGAATACTTGAACAAGTTACAGGTTACTCAAAAGGATGAAAGCAGTGAAGATGAAGAAAGTATTCAACATATTGAAGAACAACTTGAAGAGCCAGTTGTTGTACCACAAGAGGAAACAACAACATAGGTTGGTGAACAATCAACACCCCCTGTTGATTTAGTAACATCAAGAGACCATCCAATTTCCCAAATAATTGGAGACATCTCAGCTGGTGTGCAAACCAGAAATCAGGTCAACCAAAACCTGTTGCACACCTGCTTCCTATCTCATATTAAACCTCAGTCCATTCAAGATGCAGAGCAAGATCCACACTGGATCATTGCAATGCAAGAAGAGTTGCATCAATTTGAAAGGAACAAAGTATGGGAACTAGTGCCAAAGCCTAAGGATCACTCCATTGTTGGAACAAAGTGGGTGTTCAGAAACAAACTGGATGATCAAGGAGTAATTGTAAGGAACAAGGCAAGGCTAGTTGCTCAGGGATATTCTCAAGAAGAAGGAATAGACTATGACCAGACTTTTGCACCAGTTGCAAGATTGGAAGTCATCAGAATCTTTTTAGCTTATGCAGCACATAAAGGATTCAAGGTATATCAGATGGATGTCAAAAGTGCATTTCTAAATGGAGACATCAAAGAAGAAGTATATGTCAGACAACCTCCAGGTTTTATCTCTCCAACTTATCCTGATTATGTTTTTAGGTTGAATAAAGCATTATATAGTCTCAAGCAAGCTCCTAGAGCATGGTATGAGACACTAGCATGCTTCCTTTTGTAAAATGGATTTATAAGGGGTAGAGTAGACCAAACTCATTTCATTAGAACCCATAAGTCCCATACACTACTAGTACAGATCTATGTAGATGATATTATTTTTGGTTCTACTGACTCAAAATTGTGCAGAAGGTTTTCCAACCTAATGCATTCTAAATTTGAAATGAGTAGCATGGGTGAGCTATCCTTCTTCCTAGGATTGCAAGTCAAACAGCATGCTGAAGGCATCTTTATTTCTCAAACCAAGTATGCAAATGAATTGGTTAAGAAATTTGGCATGTCTGAAGCATCTTGTATGAAAACACCTATGCCTACTAATGTTGTATTGGATGCTGATGAACATGGGAAACCTGTTGATCAGACAACATATAGAGCAATGATTGGCTCTTTACTGTACCTTACAGCCAGTAGATCAGATATAATGTTTGCTACATGTATATGTGCTAGGTTCCAAGTAAGCCCTAGAGAGTCACACCTAACACTAGTAAAGAGGATTCTCAGGTATGTTAAGAGTTGTCCAAATCTAGGTCTCTGGTATCCAAAAGATTCAGCATTTGATTTAACTGGATTTTCTGATGCTGATTATGCTGGATGCAGAATTGACAAGAAAAGCACCAGTGGAACTTGTCAGTTCCTTGGTGACAGACTTGTCTCTTGGTTTTGTAAGAAACAAACTTCTGTGTCAACTTCAACTGCTGAAGCTGAATATATGGCTGCAGGCAGTTGTTGTTCACAAATCTTGTGGATTCAAAACCAACTCCTAGACTATGGCTACAACTTAAAGAAGTCTAAAATCTTTTGTGATAACACCAGTGCTATTTCTATAGCTCAAAATCCAGTCCTCCATAGTAGGACAAAACACATAGAGATTAGGCATCACTTCTTAAGGGATAATGTTAAAAAGAATAAAATCGAACTGCAATATATCCCAATTGACTTACAAAGGGGAGATATTTTCACCAAGCCCTTGGATGAAAAGAAACACACCTTCTTCCTAAATCAGTTAGGAATGTTAGATGGAGGAAGTCTTAAATAATATCCAAGATTTTAAAAGTTTAAAAATTGACCAAGACTAGGCAAACATCTTGATTTTTCTTAGTGTCTAGAGTTTTTATGGTCTCTGAACTGCGCTCGACGATTTTCCCCCAGATCGTCGAACGAAGATCGATGATTTCCGCAATCGTCGACCTGAGTTCAGAGTTTCTCAGATAGTATGAATTATCTCTTCCGGTCAGCGATCGTGGAACGACGCTCGACGATTTTGTTCTCTGAACGATCGTCGAACAGAGCTCGACGCTCTCCAATATCGTCGAACAGAGATCGACGATATTGAAGACTCTTCAGATTCCTTTAGTAGCCCCGATCGTCGAACTGAGTTCAACGATCTTTCCATTTCTGCGTCGAACCCTAATATAAAATTCATTTTTCGCCGTCGTTCTCCTTTTGCGCTTTCGATTTCTCTGCAAACACTTTCTTTCCCTCCAAATATTTCTGCACTTGGTCGTTTTGTTTGTTGAATCTTTGCAGGTAACTATGGCTGTTTCTGTTGCTGTTCTCGCCGCCATGAAATTTGATGCCGGCTTTGACATTGACATGGAGTCCTTCAGCATAACAGATCAGGTTTTCCAGGACATCTTGGAGTTGTTCAAAGAGTAGAAACTTGCTACAATCATGACCACCAGGATTAAACTTGCTGCTGATGAAATTAAAGAATGGGTTTACACTGCCCACAATCAGGATCAAAACACAATCGTTGGATCAATTTCTGGCACACAGGTACCCTTGACCCCAGCAATTCTGACAGAAGTTTTTGAGTTAAGTACTGGTGGAGATTATGCTGATTTATCTAGAGAAGAATATGCTGATTTGCTTGCAAGAATGGGTCATTCCGAGGCTAACCCTAGCAGGCTGCTGAAGAAGAATCTGTCTGTGGAATATAGATTCTTGGCTGATGTAGTTGGGAAGGTCCTATTGGCTAAGCACTCTGCCCATGATACTATTTCCAGGTATCAACTATGCTTAATGGGAGTCATAGTGGACAGGAAGAATTTGAACTGGGGAGAGGTCTTCTTTGACCTAATTAAAAAGAAAATTAATAAGAGTTTTGTAAATTTTGGGAGGATTTTAGGCCTTTTTCTGCAGAATAGATGCCCTGCATTGCTAGTATCTTCTGGGATACACATTAATGCTTCCAAGAGACTATCTTGTGCCCTATTTGGTAAATGGGACAGGCAGATCACCAAGCCCAGCAGGCCCTCTTCCAGCACACCTTCAGGCACCAGGACTGCCATAGTCACTTCCCCTCAGGTCTCTGCCCCTGCAGATGACCCGCCTGCTGCTGCCTCTCCTCCTCCTCCTCCAATTCAATCTTTTCCAATTCCATCTTTTCCAACTCCAACCACCATCATCATCTCCAGCCCTTCTCCAACATCAATACCATCTCTAATTCCAACAACAGAAGAACCATTCCATCCATTATATTCCTACCCTCAACCAGATATTGCCACTTCACACTCCATTCCCTCATTCAATCTCATTGATGATTCCTTCATGGATGACTCACCCTCATCTCCTCCTGAGCTACCCTCATCATCAACATCTTACTAAGACCTTCTGTAAGAGATCATTGATCAACCCACCTTCACACCATCTGTCTCCATCCCCCTGTCCTCCATCACCACTTTACCCACACCTCAACCATCTCTTCCCCAATACACCAGCTCTCCACCACCATCATCAATAGCTCCACCTCCATCCTCTACCTCTGCTCCAGTCACTGCTGAGCAAGTAGATCTTCCAGCCCTTGCTGACAGGATATATGAATTCCTAGCCCCCAGGCTATCTCTTCTCTTGGAGACCTCCTTGGCTCCATTACTCCAGTCAGTGGCAGCTCTTTCTGCCAGGCTCTCCTCCTTAATTCCTCAGGCAATCCCTTCAGCAGTGTGCCTTGATCCAGCTTTGTCTGAATCTAGGCAGGGGGAGATGCCCTATGAAGTGAGCTTGCCTACTGTGTCTTCTGTTGCTGCTACTGTTGCTCTTCCTCAAGCTCCAGTTGCAGTCTTTTCAATAGACCTCAGGTCTCTGCTGTCAGCATTTGATTCAGCCTACCTCAGTTGTCTTCCAGAGACAGTTGCATTCTAGCCATCAGAGGATTTGTCCAAGGCCCTTGTGCCCTTCTCATGTTGTGACCCCAGCCTCATAACTTCTTTTGTCAATTCAGTATATGCTGCTGCTACTCCTGCTGAAAGCATGGTTGCTGTTTCTGATGTTGCTGCCCTTCCTGCTGAAACTTTTGTTGATATTATTGATGATACTGCTGATGAGTCAATTTCTAAGGATATGCAGATGACAGAGGCACATGATGTTGAGCCTTCTGTGTTTGTTGATGACATTCCTCCTGCTGCTGATATTGTTGTTTCTGAAAGTGAAACTGTTGCTGCTCCAACTGCTACTGTTATTACTACTGCCACAACTTCAGTATCTGCTGCTGTTGCTACTGCTTCAACTTCTGTTACTAATTCTGTATCTACTGCTGCTTCAACCTCTGCTACTGCTTCAACTTCAATTGCTAGAAGTGCTGTATCTGCTGCTCCAACCTCTGCTGCTTCATCTGCTTCAACCCAGCTCAAGAAAGATTTGATGAAAAAGATTGATGCTCTTTATGATGATAAAAGTTCTGAAAGTGATGAGTTCAAGACAAATTCTGATGATTCTTCTGCTACCATTGCCAGGAAGAGAAAGGCAACGAGCAAAGCCATGAAGAGAGTACCTCCAGCCAAAGTTAAAGAAAACAATGACATTCCATATTATATTCTTCATGACTGCCCCATAACTGAGCACTAGATGCAGTATTCAAAGAATCAACTTAAAGCAATGAAGAAGAAGAGGAAATATGAAAAAGGATCTTCTCAATTTCAACATCCTCATCCTCCTCCACCACCTCCTCCTGATGCAGGTGCAGGTGGAAGTTCAGCTGCTCAACCCTCTGCTAGAAGCCAAACCCCCTATCAGCCTCATGCCAGATCCTATCATAGGGGAAGCCAGTCCAGGGGTTCTCAATCCAGAAGAGGAAACTATAGAGGCAATCAAAGAGAATTCTAGGTTTATTCTAAAGGATATTCAAGGCAACATCCCTACTCCAGGAAAGGACAAATCTCATCAGACACAACCTCTGGTCCTTTTCCCTATAAACTGAAGGAAGTAGTTTCATCCAGGCCTCCTCAGGACAATCCATCAAATAGATATGAGCCACCAATGCCATTTGAAGATCCTGAAAATAATCCAACTACTTGGACTGCAAGGATGAAAGAGCTTGCTACACTGGAAAAGATTAAGAAAGCTAAAGAACAAGGCAGAGACTCCTCCAACATCACGACACAGTCTGAACAGAGAAAGAAAGAGTTGGAAAGATATGGTTCAAGCAAATTCTTTGATTTTGATAGATACATGGAGATGCATCCTGAAGCTGTAGTTCCTAGGCCCAAACAACAAACCTCTTTAGGTGCAGCAGATGACACAAGATCAAAGAAGGAAGCTCTCAACCCCAATAGAGAAATCAAACTCATTAAGAGCAAGGAGAAGAAATGATTATGGAAGGTGACAATCACTCTGATTTCTGATTATTATCTGGGATGATATATATCTGTGGTTCTGCAATGTCCACCTTATTGCTTTTCTGTATTGTTGCTGTGTATGTTGTTATTTAATTTTTCCAAACTCTGTAAATAGTAATCCTAACCCAAATAGGGGGAGATTGTTGGAACACCCTATTACTAATTTGGGTCAGGATCACTATGTCTCTAGGAAACCAGTTTTTGACCTCCTGTATAGATCTAAAGGTCAATTAGAATTGATTCTAAGGGTTAGAAGTGTAGGTTTGGAAGCTGCCCTCAAGACCAAGAATTTTCAGTTTGAGACTAAGTCATATTGTCAAGCTCAGCACGACGATTCGTCGAACTCCAATCGACGATCGTCTAGCTCAACTTCGACAGATCGTCGAACTCCATTCGACGATCGCTGAGCTCAACTTCAACAAATCATCGAACTCCATTCGACGATCTGCGAGCTCAGTTCGACGATCTTGACTCTATATTGGATCTCTATCTCTGAGCTCAGTTCGACGATCTTTGAGCTCAGATCGACGATTTTTGTTGCTGTCTAAGTCCATATCGCTAAGCTCAGTTCGACGATAGCAGAGCTCAGTTCGACGTTTTCTGATGAGTTAAAGGATTTTTCAAGATTCAAATTCAGATCAGTTAAGGAGTTATTCAGCAATTAATTCAGAATATTTTCTAGCCGTTTTCATTTATTTCTGGACCAAGTTTCAAGGGATTATCAAGGAATGTTTCTTTGTACTTTCCTCCAGAAGACATTTTGCAATTAAGGATGCAATTAATGCAGGCCAACGACTATTCTTGACAGAGGATGATTTTCTATTCAGTACTAGAGAATAAAACACAAGATTTTTGAATCTCTCTCAGACACTTATCCTCAGAACACAGACAAGAAGAACAAGAACAAAATATTCTCTATCTCAAAGAATTCTCTCAAGAACACATATCCAAGGAGATCAAACTTTCTGAAATCTTCTGATCTCTCTTGTCTCAAGTGTTCAAGGCCAACATCTTTCAAAGACTCCAGACACCTAACATTTCAGCTGTTGCTGAAATCATCATTTGCTGGAGATCAACTTCTGAAGGCCTATCACCCTACAGCAAAGCATCTTTTCCTGAACATCTCAAGGACTCAGGGGGAGATTTGACACCATCAAATCCACATAGTCTTCTCACCTGCTTTGAGAAAGAGAAGACTTCCATAAATCTCTCATCCCCATCTCTGTAAAGGGTTTCTCAAACTCCCTTCAAAATTTTGAGCTTGGTTTTTGAGCACCTTGTCAAAAGCTCATTGGTGGCAAGACACCTGATCAAAAAATCTGATTTGGTTTTTGAGCACCTTATCAAAAGCTCATTGGTGCCCAGGACACCTGATCAACTCATCCTGCAGTGGATTCCTACCTAGGGTGGTAGAAGAGTGGATGTACCCAAGTTTAGGGGAACCACTATAGCTCCTTGTGTCTTCTGGCTTGCCTGTCTTTATTTTTGTTTCTGGCTGTGATTGTTTTGTGATTAGTTTAGATCTGTGATTAATTTATGTTGTAGGTTATTCTGTGATTAGATTTAATAATTGCTTCCCTGTTCACTCAGATTACAATAATTATTGTAAAAAGTTTTCAAGCACCATATACTCTATTCACCCCCTCTAGAGTATATCAGGTCTAGCTGCACTTTCAGTCCCCCAGGAACTCCATCCATCTACGCTGCCGCATGTTCAGATCTTTCTGATCAATCAAATACTTCAGCCTCTTATGGTCGGTATAGATATCGACCCTTACCCCATACAAGTAGTGCCTCCACAGCTTCAAGGCAAAAATCACGGCCGCTAACTCCAAGTCATAGACCGAATAATTCCTCTCGTGTACTTTCAGTTGTCTCGAGCCATACGCTATAACGCTTCCAAGTTGCAGTAGCACGCCACCCAAACCACTGCCCAAAGCATCGTTATAAATCTCATAATCTTCGGTCCCACTCGGCGAACTCAACACAGACTCCATGGTCAACCGACATTTCAACTCCTCAAAAGCTCGCGCGCACTCCGGCGTCCAAACGAACTTCTGCTCCTTCCTCGTCAAAGTAGTGAGAGGTAACGCTATCCGCGAGAAGTTCTCTACGAAGCGCCTGTAATAGCCGGCAAGCCCCAGAAAGCTCTGGACTTCCGCTACCGTAGAAAACTCAGGCCACTCTCTTATCGCAACAATCTTTGTCGGATCCATTGCAATACCTTCCCCACTCACTATATGACCGAGGAACGCCACTGAGGATAACCAAAACTCGCATTTCGAGAACTTGGCGTACAATTGATTCCTCCTTAGCGTCTCCAAAACCAAATGAAGATGCCTGAAGTGATCTTCCTCACTCTGCGAGTACACCAAAATATCGTCGATGAAGACGATCACAAAATGGTCCAAGTACTCCCTGAAGGTCCTGTTCATCAAATCCATGAACACCGACAACGCATTGGTCAGCCCAAACGGCATGACCGTAAACTCATAATGCCCGTATCTTGTACTGAACAGTCTTAGGGATATCACTCTCCCTTATCCTGAGCTGATAGTAACCTGACTTGAGATCCAACTTAGAGTACACCGTCGACCCGACCAACTGATCAAAAAGATCATCGATCCTTGGGATTGGGAACTTGTTCTTTTCCGTTAGCTTGTTTAACTCCCGATAATCAATACAAAGTCTCAAGCTCCTGTCCTTCTTCTTTACAAAGAGGACCGATGCGCTCTAAGGCGACAAACTTGGACGCACAAACCCTTGCTCCAACAACTCTTGAAGTTGAACCTTCAGCTTCGCCATTTCCTTAGGCGCTAACCGATACGAAGATCGTGACACAGGCTCGCACCTGGCACTACTTCAATAGTGAAATCTATTTCCCGTTGAGGCGGGGCTCTAGGAAGATATGCGGGGAACACATCAGGGTACGCAGCTACCACTGAAATACTATCCAACGTAGGCTTTGGCTTTGCAACCTCCACTAGTGTAAATAACAGCTCTGCACCAGCACGAACCGCCTTCACTACCTGAAGAGCAGACATCAACGTCTTGCTTGACACTTTCAAGCCCGTAAAACTCGTCTCACGACTTGCTCCCAACTTGACTTCCTTGCGACCGCAATCAATATAGGCTTGCTGCTCCAAGAGCCAGTCCATGCCAAATATAACGTCGAACTCCACCAACAGTAGTAATGACGCTTCCAGATCGAACTCTTGATTCCCAATGCGAATCTTAACACCGCAGATTTTATCCGCGTGCATCAAGCACCCATTCGGTAACAACACATCCAACTTGTCCTTCGCCATCGAAGAAGGTACTCCGATGCCCGATATGAATCCTTCGGACAAGAAGGAGTGTGAAACTCCCGTATCAAAGAGTGCTCTCGCCGGAAACTCACAAATCAAAACAAATCCTAAACAAGCAGTAGTAAGGTAACATACACATAACAAGTATTTAAAGAAATTTAACTTGTTACAAATTAAACCGTACCCGGGGTCCGACCCGTAGTCGCCCCAGAAGCACTGGAAGTTCATAAAAAATATGCACCCGGGGTCCGACCAGTTTCCAAGTATCATTTTTGTGGATCATGTCCATCTCTGTGTTCATTTTTGTGTTCATTTTTGTGAAGCTCCCGTATTTAGTTACCAGTTTCCAAGTATCATTTTTGTGGATCATGTCCATCTATGTGTTCATGGCTTTAACCCACTCAAGATGTTCAGCAGCTTCAGCATAGGTCCTAGGTTCTTTGCAGGCAAGTGCCACATTACAGGAGCTGTATATGTCATTTATGGACCGATATTTGTGAGGAGATGATGAGTCATACCTGGGGCTCAAATTGAGTTCATCAGCACACTCAGGAATGGGCGGCTGATTGAATTCACTGCACGTTGGAGTTCCATTGGCATCCTCCAGAGCTTTAACAGTAATCTCTGGATTGGGCGGCAAATTGGTCTCTACGTTCCTGGGAGTTCCTTCAGCATCCTCTAGAAACTCTGATAAATAGTGACTCTGATCCACAGGTGAGTCCCACACCCAGCTTGCATCCTCGTCAAAAATAGTGTCCCTGCTAAATACCAGCCTTTTTGAGATGGGATTATACATCCTATATGCTTTTGATTCGTGACTGTATCCGATCATGATACATTTCTCCCCCTTGCTTTCCAATTTATCTCTGTGATCTTTGGTGTTTAGAGCATATGCTATCGACCCAAAAACTTTGTAGTGATGTATGGATGGTTTCCTATGGTACCACTGTTCATATGGTGTGGAGTTTGGCACGGCTTTGGAAGGTGCCCTGTTGAGGATATGAATAACAGTGTGGATGGCTTCTCCCCAAAACTCCTTAGGTAAAGTTTTTTGTTGTAGCAAACTCCTCCCCATCTCGACTACCGTTCTGTTTTTTATTTCTACAATGCCATTCTGCTGAGTGTTGTAAGGGGCAGTAAGCTGCCGTTTGATCCCAGTAGTCTCACAGAAGGAGTTGAATTCAGTGCTGAGGAATTCTCCACCTCTGTCCGTTCTTAAGCATTTGATCTGTTCTCCACATTCTTTTTCCACCATGCTCTTGAACTCAGTGAATCGTTTGAATGCTTCTGATTTTTGTTTAAGAAAGTACACACTCATCCAACGAGTGTGATCATCCACAAGAAGAAAGTAATACCTGTTTCCTGACAGTGAGGGTGTGGAGGCTGGTCCCCAAATGTCCGCATGAACAAGCTCCAAAGGTCTCGTGGCTCTCCAAGTGGTTTGATGTGGAAAGGGGTTCGATGTATTTTGTTTAGAGCACATGTCTCACACACGCCATTGCAACTCACGGGCTTGAGAATTCCGTTTGCAAGGTCTTTCAATTTATTCAAATCAACATAGTTAAGGTGTCCACACCTCATGTGCCACAACATAGAATATTCTGAGTTGTAAGCAGGGCTGGCAATATGGTTTTGTTCAGCTAACTTCACTGGCATACTCATGGGAAAGATTTTATTGCTCGACATCTTGACTACAGCAGTTACCTGTTGAGTTTGCTTCTTCTAGATCAAAGATCAGTTTGTAACCCCGTTTTAGGAGTTGTCCCACGCTGAGCAGATTTTGTGTGAGAGAGGGTACATACTGAACTTCATGAATAGGTTTCTTAATCTCTTGTGACTATCTTTTATTTTCCTTCTTTAAGTGTTTTGTGAGTTAGTAGTTTTCTGCTTTCAATAAACACAACATGCAATAAAGAAACAACACAAGAAGCACACACACGGAATTTATAGTGTTTCCTATGATTATGTGTACGTCCACTTTCCCTCTCACCATTATAACTACTTGTTAGACAAGACACTTCTCCAAAAACTCAGCTCCAAGGACCTTACACCTCCGATACCGCAGGATCTCTCAATCTCCTCCAAGACTTACAGCTCAGGCACAAGGCCCTACAACTCAGTGATCCAAAGATCACCTACCTCAGGCCCAAATGACCTACAACTCAGGCTGGGAGGACACCCCTACCTCAGAGAGAATGACTCTCTTACAGCTCAGGCACAATAGTCCTACCTCAGATCCAAAAGATCCTACAACTCAGGCACAAGTGCCATACAACTCAGAGAGAATGACTATCTTACCTCAGGCTCAAGAGCCCAACCTCAGATCCAAATTGGATCCTACTCTCAGGCCAAAACCCTATCTCAGGCACACAGTCCCTACCTCAAATTCTCAACAGAATCCTACCTCATGTTAAACAACCCTACCTCAAATCTGAAACTAGATTATACACTCAGATCTGCAATCAGATCCTACATTCAGATCCAAATAAGGATCCTACCTCATCCTTTATAAAATAGGCTTACTACTCAGATCCAAAAAGGATCCTACACTTAGATCCAAGAATGGATCTTACAGGGAGAAAGGTTGGTTGGTATGGTTGATTTGACACCAAAAGATTTCTCTATGCCTACCTTATGAGCTGAGTTTAACTCAGTCCAAACTTCTTCTCAGCAACAAGAAAACTATTCATCAATAAGTTGCTGCTTGTGTTGAAAGTAACTCAGAATCTTGTTTTTGAACTTGCTGAAGAATACTGGAGATCGGATAGATCTTGTGTTCTTCAAACAGCTAAATTGACTGCAGAGACTAGAATGCTTTGCTTCTTTTTCTTTCTCAGAACTCCCTTCTGAACTTGTTGTATTAGATGAAGCTTGCTACATCTAACTTACTTAAACCTCTGGATTAGCAGATTTGTGTCCTTCAAGCTTCAGCCTCAACAATAATGGCGAGAAAGAAGATGAAGTTCTTTCTACTCAGAATAATCCAAAAGTTATTTTCACCAAGCTGATCCTTATTCTTTTATTCCCGAGGCTCAACAGTTATTTTGACCTGTAGGCCCCACTGAAATTGGCAGCTGCATCTGAAAGTGCAGGTTATATCTGAAATACTCTAGAGGGGGGGGGGGGTGAATAGAGTATTGTGCTTTCTTCAAACTTTTTACAACTTTTGTTGTAAGCCTAGGTGAACAAGTCAACACATAAAATAATCTAAACATAGCAAACTATCTAATTCACAGAGCACAGGCAAAACACAAGAAAAGGGCAACCAGACGACACAAGAAATTTTATAGTGGTTCCCCAACCTGGGTACATCCACTCTTCTACCACCCTGGTAGGAATCCACTCAGGTTTTTGATCAGGTGCCTGACACCAATGAGCTTTTGTTCAGGTGCTCAAAAACCAAAACCTCAAGTTTTTTGGAAGGAGACTTGCAACCAGAATAATTTTGAAGGGAATTAAAACCCTGTACAGGAATTGGAAATAAGGTGATGGTGTCTTCTCTTTCTCAAAACAACTGAGAAGACTTGTGGATTGATGTTAGCAGATTTTGCTCCCCCTGAGATCACGAAAACTGGAGCACTGCTTCAGGGTGATAGGTCTTCAAAGACCTAGAGTGCCTGGACCAGAAATTTGCTTCAGGAACTTCTTTGACAGATTGAAATTTGTTGTCCTTTGAATTTGTCCTGAGAATTGACAGAAGAAGACTCTTGATAGTGATTGGTTCTACTTCTTCTTCTTGATGAAGTTGTTCTCTGGTCAAGGCTGATTGCAGTAGAACTTTTGATTTGAGTATGACTGTTCTTCTGTGCAATCTGAGTGTCTGTCTGATTGTCTGCATTGCTTGCTATCTCTTACTGATTGATTTTTCTCCTTTTCTGTCTATTGACTGACTGAGAACATTCGAAATTTGAATGTTTGAGCAGTAATTGCAGTCGGCATTGGAAGGAAGCGACAATCAATAATTTCCCTAACTGTCCCATGGAAAAACGGCATGTAATAGTCCATAGTTAATGCTCGTTCCAACGGTAACTTTCCGAGAAGATCTGACATTAATTGTTCAGGAATCATCGTCAAGAAACGGGACGGGAAAACTGGAGAAGACCTAGTCTGGAATCGTCTAACGAAGAACATAATTCGTCGAGCTGAGTTTGAGTTCGTCGAGCTGAGCTTGAGTTCGTCGAGCTGAGCTTGAGTTCGTCGAGCTGAGCTTGAGAGATTTCGTCTACCAGACAATCTTCATTAGTCGAACAGACAGTCTCCATTAGTCGAACAGACAGTCTTCATTCGTCGAGCTGAGAAAAGATTGTGGACTTAGCCAAATATTCTGCATCTGCTGATATCCAGTGTCGACATAAGCTGGTGTCGACTGATTGATCTTGGTGTCGACTCAAATCTTCTGGTGTCGACATATGCCCTAAGAGTCTACACAAATCCTCTGAATTCAGAATTCGTCGAGTAGAGTACTGCATTCGTCGACCTGAGAAGCTGACTTCGTCTACCTGAGAAGTTGAGAACTTGAGGTCCAAGTTCGTCGAGCTCAGAATCTAATTCGTCGACCGAAGCTTGAAGTTGGACGTAGAAAAATTCTGAAGTTTTCCTGACTTTAGCTTGATAAAGAACCTCAGTCTTCGTCGAACAGAGAACTAAGATCGTCGAGCTCAGCACAAAGAATTGTCTCACTATCGTCGAGCGCCGAACACCTTTCGTCGAGCTGAGTTCGACTAACGTCGAACTCATTTTACTTAGTCTTGATAACCTCTAAGTCTGGAGTCTCTGATGGTCTTGTTGATAGCTGGTCCATCTGAAATTGAACCTAAGGACTTGGCCTAGACTCTAGGACACAAACTTGACCCTGGCTATACATGTTGGGTCACATCCTAAGCTAGTGAACCTAGACCAAATCAACTAGAGATCCAACAATCTCCCCCTATTTGGGTGAGGTCACTAACAAAGACAAAACAGAAACAAACAGAAAAACAAAGCAGGAAAAGAAATATATCTGGCAGAGAATTACCAACACATGCAGCAGATATATATATATATACATGACTTTGTTTAAACAAAAAGCATAGTTCTGAAAGAAAAAGCAGAAAAAAATTAAACCAAAATAAAGATTACTTCTTCTTTTTCTGCTTGGACCTGTCTTCTGCTGTCTGTTCTCCTAGCTTTTTGAAGATGATTTCTCTCTTTGGATCCGAAGCATGGGCCTTTGTCATAGTCATATCAGCTGCCCCAATAATGTTCAATGATGTTGCTCTGGGGACAACTGTTTCTGGATGAAGTTTCATATAGTCATCAACATTAAACAGTTTATTGCCTTTGTCAAACATTTTCAGCTCTTCTTTTCTGTACTTTGACATTGTTGTAAATCCTGATGTGTCTTTTCCTTCAGCCTTTGCTTTATTAATCAGAGATAAGCCAATTAACTCCTGGAATCTGGCCATTTTTTGCAGTATTAGCAGTTTTAGGATCTTCAAATGGGATTGGAGCAGAGTATGGCCTTTTTGGACTGTCAGCTTTCTGTACTTCAGAGGTTTGTTGCTGCTGCTGTTGATGCTGATTACCTGAGGATGGTTGCCTCTGCTGGCTGCTTCCAGATGATCTCCCTGACTGTCTCTGATATGTTTGCATGGGGGCAGATCTCTGGGAGCTAGAGGAGCCAGTGGCACCAGCTGCTGGAGGAGGAGGAGGAGGATCCTTCCTGTATCTGTGCACTGGAGGAGGGGAATATCTCCTACTTCTCTTCCTATCCTTCTGCTGGTTCTTGGATAGCCACATCCATCCAGGCATTCCCTTATATGGAGTGACATTGTGCAGAATGTAGTAAGGGGTGTCAGCATTAAGATTAGGCTTAGGAGCTGGAGGAGGAGGAGCCTTCCTTTTCTTTGCTAGCATCTTCCTTTTCTTACTAGCAGCATCTTCATCTGAATCATCATCATCATCATCTTCTTCATTGTCAGAACCCTGAGGGTTATTATAAAGAGCATCCAAAGCTTTCAAAGCTTTATCATCAATAATAGCTTTTGCTGGAGGAGGGGCAGAAGGTTCAGGAACTGGAGTTTCAGTAACAAGAGAGGAGGAGACTACATAAGAATCAGAAATAGTTAAGTCAGAGCTTTCAGCTGCTGCCTTATTCTCCTCTTCAATATCAGCCTAGATAAGCTCATCCAAAGCAAGCATTGGTGAGTCATCCATAACAAAGACTGGGGCTGAAATATCTTCTGGAATGACTGTAGATGATGGAGCAACAACTGGAGGAGCAAAGCTGTCACAGAGTTGTTTAGCAACTGCTGGACTTATTGGGGAGGTATATGGTACAATAGCCAAATGTGGCTTAGTAAAAGCTGCTGGAAGAAACTGCATAAAAACTGTATCAAAACTACTCAACAAAACAGACAAATTTACTGTGGGATTTAAATGGAAATCACCAACAGGTTTTATTTGCTCAACTGACTCATCTAAGTCATTGTCAGTATCCATAAACTGAATTAATTCAATCATTTCAGAATCAAAATCTGGCAAACTATCTGTATATGTATCTGAAACTTCTGTTGTAGAGGGGGCTGCTACTATATCTGCTGCTGCTGCATCTGCTTCTTCATAGAGCATCTCCCCCTGCCTGGGTTCAGGAATACCTGGAGCCAGGCCCCTGAAGGAAGAGGGGACAGCAGATAGGGCATAAATCTGGGCAGATAAGGAATTGATGGAGGTCACAAGAGGTGTAATGGCCTCTTGGATGAGAGATTTGATGAGGGGAGTGAGCAAGGATATGATGGTAGATGGATCAAATGGGGAAGGGGAAGAGGATGGAATGGGGGATGGAATGACATGAATGTGATGAGTGGATGGAGATGAAGATGGAATGGGGGCATCTGGTATGACAGAGTCTGTGGGTATGTTGTAAGATGGAATGGATGACAAATGAGGGGGAAGAGGAGACTGAGGAGGTGTAGGAATATGGGTGTCATGAGGTGAAGCTGGAGGTGTTGGAATATTGGTGATGTCCAGAGGTGGAGATGAAGGAGTAGGCACATGAGGAGGCTGTTTTGGTGGAAGGGGTGCTGGAAGAGGTGGTGGAGATGAAATGACCTCTTCAGCAGGGTGAGGAGTGGCCTTCACAGCCCTAGTGCTCTCAGAAGCTGGGATGGAAGAGGAGGAAGCCTTGGAGGGCTTGGAGATAGTCATCTCCCATCTGCCAAACAAGGCGCAGGTGAGGTGCTTGCTAGCATTGATGAAAATGGTCGGGGAGACCATTAATTCACCAGCCTTTTTCTGGAGGAAGATCCCCAGGATTCTTCCGAAACAAACTTCCTTCTTGCTGTTCTTTTTCTTTATCAACTCAAAGAAGATTATGCCCCAGTTGACATGTCTCTTGTTCACCACGACACACATAACCAGGAATTGGTAGCGGGTGATGTAGTCATGCGCTGAGTGCTTGACCATCAGCACTTTTCCTACAATGTCTGCTAGAAATTAGTAGGCGGCGGACAGTTGCTTCTTCAACAACTTGTTAGGGTTGCTTCCAGTAAACCACATTAACTTCAGCATATCACCGAATTATTCAGAATCCATTTCCATGTCATCTTCTCCATTTACTAATCCAAAAATCTCAGAAAGAATTGTGGAAGATAGCGGAACAGCAGTACTCCCGATATTGCCTGTCAGCACATCTTCCTCAGTAACAGACGATGTATACACCCATTCTCTAATTTCAGTTGAGTGCAGTTTAATCCTTCGGGTCATAAAGTCCTTTAGATTAAGTTCTTCTAGCAGTTCCAAGATATAAGAATCAAAACCAGTATCAAATTTCATTGCCGCCAAAGCTCCTGCGGGAATCGCCATTGATGACCTGCAAGAAAGACACAGAAAAAAACAGCGATCAAGAGCAAAGGAACTGAAAGTGCGGGATAAAGGTCGAAGAAAACCTAGATATAAGATTTTCAAAATATGAATCGACAATCTCCGATCCACGAAAAGAAACAGTTCTTCAAACTGAACTCGACGAAATAAATTATAGACAAATAATTCATCGATCTCATCCAGAAGAATCGAACATAGTTCGTCGAACTCCGGTCGATGAAATATCTTCTGAAGCAAAGTTCGTCGATCTCCGGTCGATGAAAATTGTTTCCACACAGAGAATTCGTCGATCTCCAGTTGACGAGAATCTCTCAAACTTTCCCTAATTCGTCGAACTCCGTTCGACGAACTCTAGAAAATTCGTCGAATGCAGACAGAAACTAAGTTAACTCTTCTCCATTAATCATTCCCAGTTGATTCATAAAGAACAGATGACTTTTCTCATCCAAGAGTTTGGTGAAAATGTCTGCTCTCTGTAAATCAGTAGTAATATGGATCAAGTTAATTTTCTTTTTGTCTACATTATCTCTAATGAAATGATGTCTTATTTCAATATGTTTAATCCTACTATGGTGAACTGGATTCTGTGCTATAGCAATAACACTAGTATTATCAAAAAATAATGTTGAATTATTTAAGTTGATACCATAGTTTAGGAGTTGGTTTTGTATCCATAGCATTTGTGAACAGCAGCTGTCAGCAGCCATGTATTCTGCTTTTGTAGTTGATGTAGACACAGATATTTGCTTTTTACAAAACCAAGAGACAAGTCTCATACCCAGGAACTGACAAGTTCCAGAGGTACTCTTCTTGTCCACTCTACATCCAGCATAGTCAGCATCTAAGTATCCAGTTAACTCAAACTCTGACTCTGCAGGATACCAGAGTCCTAGATTAGGACAACTCTTTACATATCTCAAAATTTTTTTTAGGAAAATAAGGTGAGATTCTTTAGGGTTCACTTGGAACCTAGCACAAAGTCATGTGGCAAACATTATATCAAGTCTGCTAGCTGTTAGGTATAATAGGGATCCAACAATTGCCCTATAATGTTTCTGATCTGCAGGTTTCCCTGCTGTATCAGAATCCACAACAGCATTAGTAGCCATAGGTGTTTTCATTCCTGAAGCATCACCCATCTCAAACTTCTTAATAAGCTCTTTAGCATACTTAGCTTGGGAGAGGAAGATACCATCAGGGAGCTGCTTCACTTGAAGACCAAGGAAGTAGCAAAGCTCACCCATACTACTCATCTCAAATTTAGAATGCATGAGGTCAGCAAACCTCTTGCACAATTTGGGATCAGTAAACCCAAAAATGATGTCATCCACATATATTTGTACTAACAAAATTTGGTCCTTACGACTTCTAGTGAAAAGAGTTTTATCTATGGTTTCTCTTGTAAATTTATGCTCTAAAAGAAAGCTTGCTAAGGTCTCATACCAAGCTCTTGGAGCTTGCTTTAAACCATAGAGAGCTTTATGCAATTTAAATACAAAAGTGGAATAAGTTAGAGAGATAGAACCTGGAGGTTGTTCTACATAAACCTCTTCTTGAAGCACTCCATTCAAGAATGCACTCTTGATATCCATTTGGTAGACTTTGAATCTCCTGTGAGCTGCATAGGCTAGGAATATTCTTATGGCCTCTAACCTTGCAACAGGGGCAAAGGCTTGGTCATAGTCAATTCCTTCTTCTTACCTGTAGCCTTGAGCAACAAGCCTAGCCTTGTTTCTCACTATGTTCCCTTGAGCATCCAACTTGTTCCTGTATACCCATTTGGTTATAATAACTGGATAGTTATGGGGTCTTTGAACCAAATCCAAAACTCTAAATATCTCAAATTGATTTAGTTCCTCTTGCATTGCAATGATCCAGTGGGGATCTTGCTCTGCTTCATGGATGGTGAGAGGTTCAATTTGAGAGAGAAAACAAGCATGCATCAACTCTTGGCTGAGTTGATGCCTTGTCTGTATACCTAATGAAATGTCTCCAATCACTTGAGATCTGGGGTGATCTCTAAGTGTGACGAGATCAGTTGGTGGAGTTTGTTGAGCAACAGCTTCTGTAATTAATTCCTCTTGTGGAATGGTACTAGCTGTTGAGGGAAGTTCATCCACTTCCACTTGAATCTCTTCTTCACTATCTTCAGCAAGCTGTGGAGTAGGATGAGTTGATACCTCTTGGGTAAGGTTTAGTCCATCCATAGACTCACACAGTTGTGGAACCTACAAAAAGCTATTGGTAGAAATCTCTTTCTCCTTATAAGACATGTTAGCTTCATCAAAAGATACATGAACAGACTCTTCAATTTTAAGGGTGGATTTATTGAAAACCCTATAGGCCTTGCTTACTTGGGAGTATCCTAGAAAAATCCCTTCTTCATCCTTAGCCTCAAACTTTCTAATGTATCTTTTATTGTTAGTGTGAATGTAACAAATACAACCAAAAACTTTAAAGTAAGTGATTTTATGTTTCTTCCCTTTAAGTAATTCATAGAGGGTCTTATTTTTCAACTTATGTATTAGGCTTCTATTCAGGACATAGTTAACAGTGTTTATAGCTTCTGCCCAAAAGGATAGAGGCATGTAAGCATCTGACAATAATGTGTTTGCAGATTCAATGAGTGTCCTATTTTTCCTTTCAGCAACCCCATTTTGTTGGGGAGTTCTAGGAGCTGAGAAGCACTGCCTGATACCTTCCTTCTCACAGAACTCATGCATAAGAAGAGACTCAAACTCTGTGCCATGATCACTTCTGATCAATGCAACATGAGTAGAGAACTCAATCTGTATGGTCCTGAGAAAATCTGTAAGAACCTTGAATGTATCTGACTTAGCTCTCAGAAAGGCTACCCAACTGAATCTAGATAAGTCATGAACAATCACTAAAGTATAAGATTTCCCTCCTAGGCTTTGTAATGCAATGGGTCCAAATAGATCCACATGAAGCAAATACAATATCCTAGATGAATCACTTTTATTAATGGATTTAAAATTAGTTTTGGTTTGCTTGCCTAATTGACAAGCCCTGCATATGCTTTCCTTCTTGTAGGGGTCAGAAGGTAAACCTCTAACAAGATTGTCTTTAGATAACGTAGATATATTCTTAAGGTTTACATGTCCTAATCTTTTATGCCATAACTCATTTTGATTACTCGTGATATTGAGTAAACAAACATCTGTTTTGGCAGAAATAAAATCTACTAGGTATATGTTGCCTTGTCTAAGTACAATTAAAACAGTTTGGTTTTTATCATTAATAATAGAGCAAGAGGTAGAGATTAAGTGTACCTGATAACCTTCATCACATAATTGACTTATGGATATTAGATTATGTTTAAGTTCTCTTACATATGTTACTTTCTTGAAAGTAACTGCTACAATCTTCACTGCTCCATATCCTTCTGACTGGCCACTTTTTGAATCTCCAAAAATCACCTTTGGTCCTAGCTTGGACTTATAATTGGATAAATTTGCCTTGCTGGCTGTCATATGTTTGGAGCAACCACTGTCCAAGTACCAAGTTTTACTCACCCTTGGACAGCTTTTCACCTGTACCTGCAAAGAAAAACAAAATTCAATTGTTCTTGACCCAGGTTACCTTGGGTCCTTTATTTGGTTGAAATGAAAGCTGGAAATAACTAATAAAGCAGGTTGAGATTTATAACCTAAGGGGTGATATCTCCTAGGTGGAATAACCCAATTAGCTACTGGATTAAATGTCTTATAAGTTGGCTTAAAATTTCTGTAAGTGAAATGATTTAGGTTTGGTTTTTCTGGGTTCGACGAATTGTTGTAAGTTCGTCGACTAGAGTTCGAAGAATAGGGATGAGATCGTCGATCTCTGCTCAGAGAATGACAGTAGTCATTTTCTGTGCCCCAAGTTCATCGACCTCTGCTTGACGAATCATACACAGTTCGTCGATCGCAGTTAGTCGAATTGTTATTACCAAAATTTGCGTTCAGCGTTCGTCGATCTGGGTTCGACGAACTGGCCACATTTCGTCGATCTGAGTTCGACGAATGCTGCTGAACCTTGTTTTTATTAACTGTTTTCTGATTTCTGTTTCTCTTGTCTATGAGTCTTGGATTGCTTTCTGACATTGGTTTGTCTATTAACTTTTCTTTTCCCTTTGTAGAAATAAACTTGATGGGGGTTGTAAGTATATTTTTCTTAATTATGCGGGGTAAACTTGATGAAGCACCCAAGCCCAGCTTGCCATTTAATCTAGCATTCACTGTGCTTATAATGTCCATCAGCTTGAGACTTCTCCCATTAAGAGATTGCTCAAGTTGTTTGACCTCACATAATTCAGATTTTAATTTAATTATTGTTCATTAGCTAAGGTTAGTTGATCTTGTAGTTTAATGTTTTCTGAGTTAACATATTCAAAATTTCCTAGTCTTTCTCTAAGAGTTTTTATTTCTTTTTCTGAGTTGATTAGGTCTAAGCACATAGTTTTGAATTTAGTTTTAAATAAATCAGAATTAAAATCAAAACTGGAAATAACCTGATCTGCCTCTGAGTTTGAGGCTGCTTCATCTTCAGATTCTTCTTCTGATCTAGAGTTGTTCCTGGAGGCATCAATTGCCATTAGGCACACCTCCTTGGATCTTGCTTCTTCCTCTTCTTCACTTGAACTGGAGGAAGATGTTTCTTCTTTTGTATCACTCCATGTCTCAGCAACAAATCCCTTGTCTTTCTTTTTATATTTGCTGGAGGAGGGTCTGCTGTTGTGCTTTCTCCTGGAGTTCTTTTCTCTGCTCTTGTCCTTCTTCTGGTTTTCTGGACATTCTGAGATGTAATGTCCAGGCTTTCTGCACCCAAAGCACACAACCTCCTTGGTTGGTGTCTTGTCATACTTGGGCTTATCATCCTGCCTGGATGATTTCCTTCTGAAATCCTTTCTAGCCATCTTGTAGAATCTTTTGGCAAAGAGGCTCATGAGTTCTTCATTGGGAGTTGATGACTCACTTTCCTCAGATTCTTTGAAGGCTATGATGTGATCCTTTCTCACTGGAGTTGTAGCCTTCTGTTCTGCTGCTTCTCTTGATTTGATTAGCTGCTCATAGGATTTTAATTTACCTAGCAGAGATTCAGTTGATATCTCATTTATGCTTTTGCCTTTCTTGATTGGCCAGATTCTGGAATCCCAAGAGCTAGGGAAGCACATCAGTATCTTATCATTCACTTCTGTCAAGGTGATGTCTTTATCCAAGGTTTTGAGCTCATTGATGATTGAACTCAACCTGTTGTACATCTCAGCCACTGATTCTATCTCATCCTTTTTGAAGTTCTCATACAGGGAGATGAGATTGGATCTCCTGTCTTTTCTCTCATCTGCTGAGCCAGCTACCATTTGGTTGAGGGAATCCCAAATGGCCTTGGCTGAGATGCACTCAGCCACCTTTTGAAATATGTCATCTGACATGGTTTGAGCCAAAATATTCATTTCCTTAGCATCTGCCATTTTGGCTTTCTTGTAGGCATCATTGTTTTCAGGAGGAGGTACTGCAGTCATGTTGGTAGAGGTGTTGGTAGAAGCTGCAGGTGCTGGAAGTACACCTGTCAAGATAATAGAAAAGATATCCTCATCAATAGAATTCATGTATAATCTGATTCTTGCCTTCCAGATGACAAACTTGTTAAGGTTGCATACTGCAGGTCTGATGCTTGCATAATCTTTGTTTTGAGCCATTTCTATGAAGAAATAAATATAACAACAAAAACAAAACAATCAGATCTCACCAGATGGATCTTTGTGGTTCAGGTGTTAGCCTGTACAACCAATTAAGGTGTGGTATTTTAACCAACCTCGCTTTGATACCAATTGAAAGTGCAGGTTAGATCTGAAATACTCTAGAGGGGGGGGGGGTGAATACAGTATTGTGCTTTCTTCAAACTTTTTACAACTTTTGTTGTAAACCTAGGTGAACAAGTCAGCACATAAAATAAGCTAAACACAACAAACTATCTAATTTACAGAGCACGGACAAAACACAAGAAAAGGGCAACCAGTCGACACAAGAAATTTTATAGTGGTTCCTCAACCTGGGTACATCCACTCTTCTACCACCCTGGTAGGAATCCAATCAGGTTTTTGATCAGGTGCCTGACAACAATGAGCTTTTGTTTAGGTGCTCAAAAACCAAAACCTCAAGTCTTTTGGAAGGAGACTTACAACCAGAATAATTTTGAAGGGAATTAAAACCCTGTACAGGAATTGGAAATAAGGTGATGGTGTCTTCTCTTTCTCAAAACAACTGAGAAGACTTGTGGATTGATGTTAACAGATTTTGCTCCCCCTGAGATCAGGAAAACTGCAGCACTGCTTCAGGGTGATAGGTCTTCAAAGACCTAGAGTGCCTGGACCAGAAATTTGCTTCAGGAACCTCTTTGATAGATTGAAATTTGTTGTCCTTTGAAGTTGTCCTGAGAATTGATAGAAGAAGACTCTTGATAGTGATTGGTTGTTCTTCTTCTTCTTGATGAAGTTGTTCTCTGGTCAAGGCTGATTGCAATAGAACTTTTGATTTGAGTATGACTGTTCTTCTGTGCAATCTGAGTGTCTGTCTGATTGTATGTATTGCTTGCTATCTCTTACTGATTGATTTTTCTCCTTTTCTGTTTATTGACTGACTGAGAACATTCAAAATTTGAATGTTTGAGCAGTAATTGTAGTCGGCCTTGGAAGCAAGCGACAATCAATAATTTCCCTAACTGTCCCATGGAAAAATGACATGTAATAGTCCATAGTTAATACGCGTTCCAACGGTAACATTCCGAGAAGATCTGGCATTAATTGTTCAGGAATCATCGCCAAGAAACGGGACGGGAAAACTGGAGAAGACCTAGTCTGGAATCGTCGAACGAAGAACACAATTCGTCGAGCTGAGTTTGAGTTCGTCGAGCTGAGCTTGAGTTCGTCGAGCTGAGCTTGAGAGATTTCATCGACTAAACAATCTTCATTAGTCGAACAGACAGTCTCCATTAGTTGAACAGACAGTCTTCATTCGTCGAGCTGAGAAAAGATTGTGGACTTAGCCAAATATTCTGCAACTGCTGATATCCAGTGTCGACATAAGCTGGTGTCGACTGATTGATCTTGGTGTCGACTCAACTCTTCTGGTGTCGACATATGCCCTAAGAGTCGACACAAATCCTCTGAATTCAGAATTCGTCGAGTACAGTACTGCATTCGTCGACCTGAGAAGCTGACTGTTCGACCTGAGAAGTTGAGAACTTGAGGTCCAAGTTCGTCGAGCTCAGAATCTAATTCGTCGACCGAAGCTTCAAGTTGGACTTAGAAAAATTCTGAAGTTGTCCCGACTTTAGCTTGATAAAGAACCTCAGTCTTCGTCGAACAGAGAACTAAGATCGTCGAGCTCAGCACAAAGAATTGTCTCACGATCGTCGAGCGCCGAACACCTTTCGTTGAGCTGAGTTCGACGAACGTCGAACTCATTTTACTTAGTATTGAAAACCTCTAAGTCTGGAGTCTCTGATGGTATTGTTGATAGCTGGTCCATCTGAAATTGAACCTAAGGACTTGTCCTAGACTCTAGGACACAAACTTGACCCTGGCTATACATGTTGGGTCACATCCTAAGCTAGTGAACCTAGCCCAAATCAACTAGGGATCTAACAACATCTTTACTTTAACAACCAAGAGTTGTATTATAGACCCTCAGTGTCGTTTATCGCGTACTGTAGCCATCCCGCCTCATTTTGAATCTTGTTGACTTTTATTGATGTCAGCATCTGTGGAGTTGAGTGAGTAACATTCACTCAACGCCAAAACACTTAGACAGATTTTCTGTCACTCGGCGTTGATTGAGTAAGCTTTGCACAATGCCAAAACACTTAGGCAGATATTCTGTCACTAGGCGTTGAGTGAGTAAGCTTTACTCAACGCCAAAACACAGACAGATATTCTGTCACTAGGCGTTGAGTGAGTAAGCTTACTTAACGCCAAAACACTTAGATATATTTTCTGTCACTAAGCGTTGAGTGAGTATGCTTTACTCAACGCCAAAATACTTAGACAGATTTTATTTCACTAGACATTGAGTGAGTAAGCATTACTCAACACCAAAACACTTAGACAAATATTCTGTCACTAGGTGTTGAGTGAGTAAGCTTGACTCAACGTCAAAATACTTAGACAGATATTCTGTTGCTAAGCGCTGAGTGGACATTCATCACTCAACGCCATTTGACTTAGCCAATATTTCATTTACAAAAGCGTTGAGTGTTACTTCTTCACTCAACGCTATCACACTTAGTCAGCTTAGCTGAAGAGGTGTTAAGTGAATAGGATTCACTAAACGCTTCTGTCCTCAGATAGTTTCTTAGTGGATACGGCGTTGAGTGAATAGCCTTCACTCAATGCTTTTGTCCTTGGACAAAATTCTGTGACTGAATGGGTATCAGTCAACACTATTACCTCTTGTCGTTGAGTGAATAGGCTTCACTCAATGCCTCTGTACTTAGCCAGATTTCTCCACAGATTTTCTGTGACTTTGACTAAAATAGCTTGATTCAACGCTTCTAGCTGTATGGCATTGTGTGAGTTGTCATCACTCAACGTCTATGGACTTAGCAAATTTTCTTCACTGTCAAGGCCAAGGATTTGACTGACTTGTCTTCTCTCAGCGCTTTTTGGTATCTGGCGTTGAGTGAGATTGCTTCACTCAATGCCTGTGAACTTAGATAGATTTTTTATCTCTTCACTTGCCTACCTTGTAACCACCTGTCACCATCACTTAGACAATCTGTCTAATCATGTTCCAAGGAACATCTTCCACAAATAAAGGTTGTGACTACTGTTAGATTACACATGTGTATATCATTGTCTATTAGGACTTTTTCAAAACTTGAACATTGGGATCAATGGACCCAACAATCTCCCCCTATTTGAAGAAGTCAAAATCTTAAGACAATGTTATGCACTAACTCAAATATGCAACAACTACAGTAAATAACATAATGCATATCATAAAAATAATGAACACATATTTGATTAAAATGTAGTTCATTAACAGAAGGATAATTGTTTTTAATGTGCATAATACAAAAATCACACATCCTTCAGCCCTCTATGATAAACAGGAAACACTATCATATTTCAGGTTCTCTTATGTTGAAGTATTAGACCGGGCGGCCTTGCGGTCTTGTCCAGCGGTTTGTTGACCGAGCGGTCTGGTGGTCTCACTCAGAATCCTGGAGACCGGGCGGTCTATCGGTCTCCCATTGCGACCTGTTCTTATCCTGCTGGAGTTGCCGAGTGGTTAACTCATTTGTCTAACCGCGCGGCCTGTGCGGTCTCCTTTATTTCTAGCCGCTCAGTATTGTACATGTTTAGTCCCACATTGTTTGTTTGTACTCTCTCATATCTCCTCCATTCTATAAAAGGGAGGTCATACCTTTGTAAATGATATCTTTTTTGGATAATAAAATTTCAATTATTCAAAATTCTATCCGTTTGTTCTTGCATGTTCGCTACTATTTACATGGTATCAGAGGACAGGGTCTTTTCCTCCTGATTGTGTGCGCTCTCTGAATCTTGCGGCTTGTTTTCTGCTTTACGCGACCTGTCTTCGCAGCTTGCCTTCTCTTCTGTCCGCTGCACTGTTCGCGTGGCTTGTTTCTCATTGCTTCTCTTCTCCAGCTGCTATTCGTCGCCGCGACTTGTTTAGTTGTCGCCGCACCCTGGTTCCTTCTTGCCTCTCTGGCTTCCTAGTCGTTGCGGCCTGCTTCTGTTCGCCCGGCTTGCGCTTGTTGTTGTCGCTGCTTCTTGCTTCCTCTTCTCTTCTGTTCACTCGGACTTTTCAGCCCGCGCGACCTCTTCCCCGTTGTGCCTTTGTCTACTTCCTGGCCGCTTGTGTTCGCGCGACTTCTTCCTTTTAAACCGCTGCGGTTTCGCGCGGGTTGCTCTCCTTTTTCCTCTCCCCGCGCCTTCTCTTCTTCTTGCGCGGTTTCTTGCTGTTTTCTATGACAACTTCCGGTCTCACCACCCCCGTTATCTCCACCACTCCTGTAGCTCCTTCTCCACCTCCTCCTTCGGGCAACCTTGGCACACTTTCTAAGCTTGTTGGCTCCAACTATCCCGATTGGAGCGTTTCTTTCACCTTTCTTCTTCGCTCTCAGCGCAAGCGTCATCACCTCACCGATGACCCTCCTCCTCGTAACTATCCTGAGTTTGATGACTGGGATGCGAGTGATGCTCTTGTCCGCACTTGGCTGGCCACCAGCCTCTCTTATGAGTGCCTTCCCGTCATTCGCCATGATGAGACGGTCAAGGCCGCCTGGCTTGACCTCGCTGCTCTCTATTCGAAGGGGGGACTGACGTCCCGCATTTATACTCTCTATGCGGACCTCTTCGCCCGCCCTTCCATGTCTCCTGCTACGGCTTATCAGTAGGTTCAGGCTCTTGGTGCTGAAATCCTCCAGAATCTCCCCTTCTCCGCGGACTTGGCCGAATAGCACAAACACTTCCAGGAACTCCTGGTTGTTTGTTATATTCTCCCTCTTCCCGATTCCTATGATATGATCCGCCAGCAGATCCTGGGTGAGGCGGAATCTCCTACTTTGGATGCCACTGCGGCTCGCATTACCGCTGTTACTTCGCTGCTCCAGCGGCCTCTGTTGGCCTCCCCCCCTTCCCAGGACTCCTTTGCTCACCAAGCTCAGAAGGGGGGCCCTAGTGGCCGCGGCCACTCCGGCAGACGGGGTTCGTCCCGGTTCCTCTGCTCTCACTGTGGTCGTACTGGCCATTCTGTTGACCGCTGCTGGCAGAAACATCCTCATCTTCGCCCTTCCGGTGATGTTCCTTCTTCGGCCTCCGCCTCTTCTCGGCCGTCTGCCTCTGTGGCCACGATGTCAGGTAGTGCCCACGTCGTTACCCAAGGTAAATGGCTGATTGACTCCGGTGCTACAAATCATATGACTGACAACCCTCATTGCTTCTCCCGTCTTGAGACACATGACCGCTTACCCCCGGTTTGTGTGGCGGATGGTTCACCGTCCCCGGTTCATGGGACGGGCATGGTTCAACTCACCCCATCGCTTTGCTTGGAGGACACTCTCTATGTCCCGAAGTTCCCGTGCAATTTATTATCTGTTACTACTTTATGCTGGCAACTTCAGTGCTCCATCTTATTCACTCCAACTACTTGTTCTTTTTAGGACCCGAGGACCCAGCAGACGATTGCTACTGGGACTGAGAGCGGCGGCCTCTACTTCCTCAACGATGTTTCCGCTCTGTCCGCCTACTCCTCCTCTACAGATCTCCTACAATGGCATCTTCGCCCTGGACATCCTCCTCCTCGGATTCTTCGATAGCTTCTGCCCCACTTACCTCCTACCAGTTCTCCGCTCAACTGTGATGCGTGTCAGCTTGGCAAACATCATCGCTCCTCCTTCCCACCGAAGCAAGGTCGTCGCTCCTCTCGCCCGTTTGATCTTATTCATTCTGATGTCTGGGGTCCTGCTCCTACCCTCACTGTTGGTCGGGGTAGTTCCTATTTTGTCACTTTTATAGATGATTTTTCACGATGTACCTGGGTGTATCTATTAAAAGATCGCTCTGAACTCTTTTCTGTTTGACAATCATTTTATTTTATGATTCAGAATCAGTTTGACATTTCTATTAAAGTTTTACGTTCTGATAAGGCCAAGGAATATCTTAATCATGAGTTCTCCTCTTTCTTTCACCAACATGGTCTTCTTCATCAAACTACTTGTGTTTACACCTCCCAGCAGAATGGGGTGGCGGAACGTAAAAACCGTCACCTGCTTGATGTTGCTCATACTCTCATGACGCAGATGCAAGTACCTCACTCCTATTGGAGCTACGCTATGCTCCTCGCCTGCTATCTCAACAATCGCCTTCCCTCCACAGTTCTCCACGGCCAGACCCCCTTCTCCATTCTCCACCCCCAAAAGGAACCTTTTCCTCTCCCTCTCCGTGTCTTTGGCTGTACGGCCTTTGTTCACGCTCCCTCCGCTACCTGCGACAAGCTTTCCCCCCATTCCACCAAGTGTGTCTTTTTGGGGTACTCTACCACTCAAAAAGGCTATTGCTGTTTTGACCCCCTTCTACGCAAGTAATTTGTCTCCGCGGATGTGACATTTTTCGAGAATGCTTCCTACTTCTCTCCTACCTCCTCTCTTCCTTCTGATATCTCCATTCCCTCCACGCCTCTCTACGTCTCCCCACCTCCGTCTCCTCCTCCACCGTCTCCTTCCCTGTCCGTCTCCCCACCCACCCCTCCTCCCTCCTCTCCGACGCCGTCTCTCTCTAGTCCCGGGCCAGCCTTCTCCTCCATGGATGCTCCGGTCGCTGACGCACTCGTCGACCTGGATCTTCCCATTGCTCTTCGCAAAGGGGTGCGGGCGTGTACTCAACACCCACTTGCGGCAGTTGTTTCCTATGATCGGCTTTCTCCTTCTCGCGGGTGTTTTGCCTTGGCTATCTCCGCTACTTCTACTCCCCACACCTACCAGGAGGCTCTTGCTCTCCCTCATTGGAAGTCTGCCATGGATGAAGAGATGGCTACTCTTACTGAAAGGGGTACCTGGACCCTTGTTCCTCCTCCCGTGGGCACTGATGTGGTTGGCTGTCGCTGGGTCTTCGTTGTGAAAGTTCGCCCCGACGGCACTGTGGATCGCTACAAGGCCCGGCTGGTGGCCAAAGGCTTCACTCAGACTTACGACATTGATTACTTTGACACTTTTTCTCCGGTTGCTCGCCTCAGCACCATCTGGGTTCTTCTCTCTGTGGCTGTTAACTGGGATTGGGCTATTTCCCAGCTTGATGTGAATAATGCCTTTCTCTATGGCGATCTTCAGGAGGACGTCTACATGGAGCAACCTCCTGGGTATGTTGCTCAGGGGGAGACACGCGTATGCCATTTGAAGAAGGCCATTTATGGCCTAAAGCAGAGCCCTCGGGCGTGGTTCGACAAATTCAGTGGCATTGTGGCTACCATCGGCTTTACAAGGAGTTCAGCTGATCACTCCTTATTCATTCGCAAAACGGCCTCGGGACTGGTGGTTTTGGCAGTATATGTGGATGATATTCTTCTTACTGGCGATGACCGAGATGGGGTGGACTTGACGAAGAAGCACCTCCGTCAACACTTGGTCACGAAGGATATGAGCTCCCCGAAATACTTTTTGGGGATAGAAATCTCTCGAAAACTTGACTCATTGGTTCTCTCCCAACAGAAGTATGCCCTTGATCTTCTACAAGAAGCAGGATTGACAGGTGCCAAACTGGCTCGTTTTCCCATGGCTATTGGAGAAGACAAAACGTGGACGGATGACTCGCCTCTTCTATCTGATGTCACAAGGTACAGACGTTTGGTAGGCAAACTCATCTATCTCACGGTGACTAGACCCGACATCGCCTATGCTGTAGGCAAGGTCAGTCAGTTTATGCAAGATCCCAGGGAGTGCCATCTTCAGTCTGCCCTGAAGATTTTAGAGTATATCAAAGCAGCACCAGGCAAAGGGCTAATCTTTCAGAAGAATGGTCATATGAGGGTTGAGGCCTACCCAGATTCAAGTTACGCGGATGACAAAGGCGATCGTAAGTTCACATCAGGTTTTTGTACCTTTGTTGGAGGAAATATTGTGAGTTGGAAGAGCAAGAAACAGTCTGTTGTCTCCAGATCCAGTGCAGAAGCCGAATATCGGAGTATGGCGTCAACCACGTGTGAGTTAAAGTGGTTGCGGGCTCTCATGCTTGACCTAGGGGAGGTCTATGACTATCCTCTTCCTATGTTCTGTGACAACAAGGCCGCTATATACATATCCAGAAATCCGGTCTTCCATGAGAGAATAAAGCATATAGAGGTTGACTGCCACTTCATTCGGGAAGAGATTTTGAAGAAACAGATCTGTACACCGTTTGTCACCTCTGACAAAGAATTGGCAGATATCTTCACAAAGCCGATCTCTTCTTCCTTCTTCCACATTTGTGACAAGCTGGGCATGATTGATATCTATGCTCCAGCTTGAGGGGGAGTGTTGAAGTATTAGACCGGGCGGCCTTACGGTCTTGTCCAGCGGTTTGTTGACCGAGCGGTCTGGCGGTCTCACTCAGAAGCCTGGAGACCGGGCGGTCTATCGGTCTCCCATTGCGGCCTGTTCTTATCCTGCTGGAGTTGCCGAGCGGTTAAATCATTTGTCTAACCGCGCGGCCTGTGCAGTCTCCTTTATTTCTAGCCGCTCAGTACTGTACATGTTTAGTCCCACATTGTTTGTTTGTACTCTCTCATATCTCCTCCATTCTATAAAAGGGAGGTCATACCTTTGTAAATGATATCTTTTTTGGATAATAAAATTTCAATTATTCAAAATTCTATCCGTTTGTTATTGCATGTTCGCTACTATTTACACGTGTGTGTGGGACCGCATGTTTGGGCTTTCCCCATCGCGTTCCAGGTCTGGGTGTTGACTCCGATTATATTAGCCAGCAGGACACGTGTGTGTGGGACCGCATGTTTGGGCTTTCCCCATCGCGTTCCAGGTCTGGGTGTTGACCCTGGTGGGCCCCCTTGTGTGGCGGAATATCCCCGCGGTCCTGTGGTTGGGGTTAGTCCCACATCGCTCGTAGCAGGCGATCCTTTGTGTTCATGTACCCCCGTCCCCCCTTACCATCACCTGGGGTTTTGGGAAGATGTGTGGTGACAGGTGGTTTCCACATGGTATCAGAGCCAGGTTACCATGTGGAAACCACCCGTCACCACACATCTTCCCAAAACCCCGAGGTAATGGTAAGGGGGGACAGGGGTACATAAACACAAAGGATCGCCTGCTACGAGCGATGTGGGACTAACCCCAACCACAGGACCGCGAGGATATTCCGCCACACAAGGGGGCCCACCGTGGTCAACACCCAGACCTGGAACGCGATGGGGAAAGCCCAAACATGCGGTCCCACACACACGTGTCCTGCTGGCTATTATAATCTCAACACACCCCCACAGCAGGACAACCTGACTCTGATACCATGTGGAAACCACCCGTCACCACACATCTTCCCAAAACCCCGAGATAATGGTAAGGGGGGACGGTGGTACATGAACACAAAGGATCGCCTGCTACGAGCAATGTGGGACTAACCCCAACCACAGGACCGCGGGGATATTCTGCCACACAAGGGGGCCCACCGGGGTCAACACCCAGACCTGGAACGTGATGGGGAAAGCCCAAACATGCGGTCCCACACACACGTGTCCTGCTGGCTATTATAATCTCAACACACCCCCGCAGCAGGACAACCTGACTCTGATACCATGTGGAAACCACCCGTCACCACACATCTTCCCAAAACCCCGAGGTAATGGTAACGGGGGACGGGGGTACATGAACACAAAGGATCGCCTGCTACGAGCGATGTGGGACTAACCCCAACCACAGGACCGTGGGGATATTCCGCCACACAAGGGGGCCCACCGGGGTTAACACCCAGACATGGAACGCGATGGGGAAAGCCCAAACATGCGGTCCCACACACACGTTTCCTGCTGGCTAATATAATCTCAACATCTTACAACAATGTCACTGCTTCTGGTCTTCTTGACAGTCTTCTCAGCTACAACTTCAGACTTTTTGACTTTCTGCCTTCGCAAGTAACTGAAGGGTTTTGGAATGTATTTTGTAGGCAACAACATTTGGAGGCAAGGTGCTAGCATTCCTGTCCTTTTTGTATTGCCTTCTTTCATTATCCCTCTCTTCCATCTTAGCCCACTCAATAGAGTTATACAACTTTCATCTCTCAGTCTTCGTGGTCTTTATCTGCTCCCATTGTAACACCCCCATCCGTCGTATGACATATAGTAGAAGGTCCAGCTGGAACTCGACACCATATATCACGGACAGTCGGAAGGGTTACGTATGAATAACCAAACTATCCAATTAAGACTACTTGTCCTAACACAGAACATTCTAGCGGAAGCTTTTAACCAGTTGGAAGAACCCAAACTTGTATCCAAATAACATGAATGTCCAACACCACTACAACTAGAATGAAAACAAATACACAGAAAGGTACACGACCTTATGGCTTTACCGAGGTTCACTTAATTAAATAATGTTTTCCACACATCGGCTCGCAGGACGGCCACACATGACAAAATAAAGTACAACTATTTGCTTTGGCCTTCTAGGGCCAGTACAGCAATATGGGCTCCAACCCGCTACTTGGTACTTGGCTCCGCAGCACCTGCAAGTAACATTCCACCGCACGGTGGCAAACAAAGCAACGGTCAGCCAAAAGCCGACCAAATTATAACGACCCCGCCCCTAACTCGGGATGGCGGTGCTCCTTCCCTGTAATTCATTAGCACAGGTAAAATAATATAGTACAAACATGCTAGCCACAGGTGTAGGCTCGCACGGCCAAACACCCCATTCACTCAGGGCACATTATCGGTGAATCCTGACACTTCAGCGTCTTCACCACCACCCCCGGGATGGCAACAACGTGAGCATTTTAGCCTTTCTGACCACTGTCTAAGGCTCCCGACTATGTCAACGGCCAGTCCCCTTTTCGGGTCTCTCGCACCGAACCACATAGCCCAGGTCCGATTCCACTTGCCCGTTGCTCACAATGCGTAGTACACCTTAAGACGTACGCACGAGCCAGGCTTCTCTCGGATCCTGCCATTTCCAAACAATCACATAACCCAGTTATGTTCAAAGTCGGTTCCCAGACCGCCAAGTTAGCAGAACAACGATTCCGCTTAGTTTTCCTGGTGCGCCTTGGAGTTAATCCCCAAGGATCCTTGCTGCAATCTACCATGTAGAAACCCAAAAAACCAAAGCACGGAGTCTTCTCCGGCAAATCATAACAAATGCAACATCACCGATCCAGGCCAACATGTCCGGGTAGGCTTCACACACAATGCCTATGCTCGTACTTCGATTACGGACTCTATATGCAACACAAGGGGGACTATTACTCGCAGGAGAGGGTTTCCCTATGCAAAAGGAAGAGAGCTTTACATGCTTAAGAAGAGAATCGTTACCCTTGTGGTACGCTTTTGCGCCATGGAAACATTACACGGATAGAAGTCTTCGCAACGGGATTTCCTCCACGGATCCGCTCTCGGTTCTCTAAACGGTGCTCCAATGCTCCGTCGACGGCCGGAATCCTCCTCCTTCTTCCTCCTTGCTCTAACTCCTTGGAAAAAGAACGCTTAAGGGAGAAATGAGGAGTTAAACCACCATTCCCGGCCTTAATAGAGCAGGAACACGCCTGGGCCGTCAGATCTTACTTAAAGAAAATGAACGACTCAGATCTGTAAAGAAATCCTCAAACCTGGGCCGAACACGGCCTCGCACACGGTCGTATCCCAGGCCGTGTGCCTCGATCCTGACACGATCGTCGAATGCAGAAAAACCACATGGGCAAGACACGCCCATGTCTCAACCTGACACGCCCGTGTCGGGTCTTGGACACGCCCGTGACCGGAGGCGTGTCACAAATAACCGTCATGCCAACCATCACGACTCTAGGGAACACGGGTACTGACATGGGTAGGCACACGCCCGTGTCAAATGACACGCCCGTGTCATTCAGCCGTGTTTCTTGTCGTGTCCTTCTCGGGATACAATCAGCCAAAACACCATGCCAGACACGGCCTTGGACACGCCCGTGTCCTAGGCCGTGTACCCCTATACAGGCACCAAAATTACTTTTGGACGCGACCAGCTCGATAACGATTTTCGGGGCGTTACAAATCTCCCCCCCTTAAGGAATTTCGTCCCGAAATTAAGTAAAGGTATACAAAAATTAAATGTTACCTGAGTGGAATAACTCGGGGAATTCCTCCAACATAGTTTGCTCTCGCTCCCAAGAAAGCTCCTCACGTCCGCAGTTATCCCAACGAACCTTAACCATTCGGATTTCCTTGTTGCAGAGTCATTTGACCTCAACGTCTTCTATACGTATAGGCTTGACCGTTGTCGTCAACTCATAATCCACTGGCACTTGATCAACCGCAACAATCTGTGAAGGCTCTTGCACCACCTTCCGCAACACCGATACGTGGAACACATCGTGTAGCCCACTCAACTCCACCGACAGCTTCAATTTATACGCTGCCTCGCCAACACGCTCTAGGACTTCAAATGGTCCAAGGTATCTCGGACTCAACTTCTTCAAGCGTCGAACCCGCGAAACACCCTTGAACGGCTTGATTTTTAAATACACTCAGTCGCCAACACCGAACTTCATGTTCCTATGCTTGGCGTTATAGTACTTTGCTTGCCTGTCTTAAGCGATCTTCAACCTTTCCTGAATTATACGTACCATTGAAGTGGCGTCTTCCACTGCTTGACGTTTATATAACTTCGACTCGCCTGTCTCCAACCAAGACAACGGCGTACAATACTTCCTCCCATACAAGGCCTTGAAAGGTGCCATTCCAATACTCGCTTGAAAGCTGTTGTTATACACAAACTCCACCATGTACATGTGATCTTCCCAATGCTTTCCGAAATCTAGGACGCACATGCGAAGCATGTCCTCCATCATCCTGTTGACCCTCTCGGTCTGACCATCCGTCTGTGGGTGGAAAGCTGTGCTGAAACTCAGCTAGTTGCCAACAAATTATGCACCAGCCTCCAGTCCTTCGACGTGAAGCGTCCATCTCGGTCACTAACAATACTGCGCGACACACAATGCAACCGTACGATATTATCCACATAAAATTTGGCTAACTTTTCCACTGGATCTTCCTTCCTATTCGGGATGAAATGCGACACTTTCGTAAACCTATCTACGACCACCCAGATGGTGTCGTTTCCCCTCTGCGACTTTGGCAAACCATGCACAAAATCCATAGAGATGTCGTCGAATTTCCATTCCGGGATAGACAAGGACTTTAGGTAGCCTCCGGGCTTCTGGGACTCCGCTTTCACCAAGGCACAAGTTTGGCACTTGGCCACATAAAGTGCTACATCCTTCTTTAATCCTGGCCACCAGAATAACTTCATGTCTCTATACATCTTCGTGCTACACAGGTGGATTGAGTACTTGGTATAATGATCCTCGTACATCAACTCCTCCCGAAGATTATCCGCACTAGGGATGCATAGACGACAATCCTTCCTTAGCAGTCCATCCTCGTCCGCAAACTGGGAATTTGACCCATCCAAAGATTCATCCAAGATCTGCTTCATGCTGCTATCCCGAATCAAAGCCCGTCGGACTCTATCAGCCAGGTCATACTGCACCTCTGTCCAACACAATATCGCCCCGGCACTAGACTGCTTATCGACGCAGGAAATCTCTAATGCCTCCAAATCACGGACCAATCTCTCATCATGTACCGATAACCAACTGGCCTGCGCAGGAGCCCTGCGGCTCAACGCATCTGCCACCGCATTTCCTTTCCCAGGTACATAATGTATCTTGAAGGTATAGTCCCCCAAGAACTCCATCCACCTCCGCTGTCTCATGTTCAGATCCTTCTGATCTAGCAGGTACTTCAGTCTCTTATGGTCGGTGTATATATCGACCTTTACCCTATACAGATAGTGCCTCCACAGCTTTAGAGCAAATATCATGGCCGCTAACTCTAAGTCATGGACCGGATAATTCCTCTCATGAACCTTCAACTGTCGTGAACCATAGGCTATCACGCTCCCATGCTATAGTAGAACACAACCCAAACCACTACCCGAAGCATCACCATAAATCTCAAACCCTTCGGTTCCACTTGGCGAACGCAAAATTGACGCCGTGGTCAACCGCCTCTTCAATTCTTTGAAAGCCTGCTCACACTCCAGCGACCACACGAACTTTTGGTTTTTCCTTGTCAACGTCGTGAGTGGTAACGCTATCCGCAAGAAGTTCTCTACAAAGCGTCTGTAGTAGCCGGCAAGCCCCAAAAAGCTCCGAACTTCCGCCACTGAAGACAATACAGGCCACTCTCGTATTGCTGCTATCTTCATCGGATCCACCGCTATCCCTTCTCCACTAACAACATGACCAAGGAACGCTACTGAGGATAACCAGAACTCACACTTGAAGAACTTTGCATACAACTGATTCCTCCTCAAGGTCTCCAACACCATGTGTAGATGCTTGTAATGATCCTCCTCACACTACGAGTATACCAAGATATCATCGATAAATACTATCACAAAATGATCCAGGTATTCTTTGAACGTCCTGTTCATCAAATTCATAAACACGGATGACGCATTGGTCAGCCCAAACGACATGACCGTGAACTCATAATGCCCAAACCGTGTGTTGAACGTTGTCTTAGGGATGTCGCTTTCCCTTATCCTCAATTGGTAGTAACCAGACTTCAGATCTAACTTCGAATATACTGTTGACCCAACCAATTGATCAAATAGATCGTCAATCCTGGGGATCGGATATTTGTTCTTCTCTGTAAGCTTGTTCAACTCCTGATAGTCAATACAGAGTCGCAAGCTCCCATCCTTCTTCTTAACGAAAAGAACCGGTGCGCTCTAAGGCGACGAACTTGGACGCACATAACCTTGCTCCAACAACTCCTGCAGTTGCACCTTCAACTCCGCCATCTCTCGTGGCGCTATCCGATATGGAGAGCGTGACACCGGATTGGCACCAGGTACCAGCTCAGTGGTAAAATCAATCTCCCGCTGAGGAGGGGCTCCTGGGAGATCATCTGGAAACACATCAGGATACTCAGACACAACTAGGATACTGTCCAGACTTGGCCTAGGCGTTGAAGCTTTCACTAAGGTGACAAATAGCTCTGCACCAGACCGAACCGCCTTAATCACTTGAAGGGCCGACATCAAAACTATACCCGACCCCTTTATGCCCGCAAACATAGTCTCCCGTTCAGTATGCAGTCCCAACTTAACCTCCTTTCGATTGCAATCGATGTAAGATCGCTGCTCCGAGAGCCAGTCCATACCAAAGATTACGTCGAAATCCACTAACGGTAGAACCAACGCTCACAAATCAAACTCCTGGTCCCCAATCTGAATCTTTACCACACAAAACTTATCCGCTCACATTGAGCACCCATTGGACAACAACACATCCAACCTGTCTTTTGCCATCGAGGAAGGGACCCCGACGTGCGATATGAACCTTTCGGACAAGAAGGAATGTGATGCTCCCGTATCAAACATGGCTCTTGTCGGACGATCGAAAATCAACACGAAGCCTAGCACCAACAAACATAAGCTAATGTATAAAAAAGTAACAGCTACAAAAAGTTAAACTGCTATAATTTAACTCATACCTGTCACCACGTCAGCTTGATTCATGGCCTCTTGCAGACCAAGATTATAAACTCTAGGCTGGGCTGGAGCATGATGGGACGCGGTTGATTCCACCGCCTTCCGTTTCTCTTCATAGGTCGCTCCAGGCTTCCTCTCGAACTTTGCACGTCCGCTTCAACATTCACGAGCAAAGTTCCCTCTCTTCCCACAGTTGTGGCAAGCTCCTAGAACTCGACTTGTGGTTGCCCCCGACGCACCAGACGAAGGGGCTGAGTTCGAAGTCTTCTTCTTCTTGCTTCATCTGCGGAATCCTGAATTTGCATTTGGCACTTTGAACTCTGTCTTCTTTTCCCCTAGGTCCTTCTTCTCTTGGACTTTCTTCACAACCTTTTCCAATGACCGGGCCGAGTTGACCAAGGCTAGGAAGCCCTATGCCTTAGGCCCAGCAAGGAGTAACTGTAGGTCACCGCGTAGACCCTCATAAAATCGGTTGGTCTTCCTCTCTTCTTCCGTAAACATAGAACCAGCATACCGACCCAACCGTGTAAACTCATGGTGATACTCGTCCACGCTTCTGTCTCCATGAGTCAACCCAAGATACTGATTTTCCATCTCAAGCTTCTGAGAAGAGGGTATATATCTGGACAAGAACAATCTTGAGAATTTCTCCATAGGCACATCAGCAAGCTGCCTTCCCACTAAGAGATGAAACTCCAACTCATCCCACCACAGCCTCGCCTCACCATCCAAAAGGAATGTCGCTATGGTGGTCTTCTGCCACTCTTCTGTTAACGTGGCCGGCAAGACCCTCTTTATCGTAGAGAGCCAATCTTTAGCTTGAGCTGGCGTTCCAACCCCATCGAACCTCAGAGGATTAAATCCCATAACATGCTTGAGTTGTCTCTCTGTAGCCCTCCTTGGCTCTACCTGATCCACCACCAAGCGCTCCACCACTCTCGGCTCTGCCGCCCTAATCGATTCTTGCTCATTCACAGGAGATATGTGATGCATTTTCCCTGCAGGTTGGGCATTTATCATGACAAAAACTGCTTCAGCCACCAACCTGATAGTTTCCGCTGAAGGAGGTGTTGTAGGCACATCCCTCGGTGCACTACTTTCCGCTGATTGCGGACGCTACAATTGACCAGCACCACTCCTAGCTGCCTATAATAGAAAAGAACCTAGATTAGACGACACACAAATTGCTAAAAGCAGTCTTTAGAACACTCAGGTTCCATAAAACAAGTGTATTTTTCATTCCTAAGTGGACATTCATGGGTTCTTTTAGATGTTATAACGATGACACACACATGTGCTCACCACCCCTTAAAAGAATTCGCCCACGAATTCATTTAATCCTGACCGTAACCTGCCTCTGATACCAAATTGTAACACCCCCATCCGTTGTATGACATATAGTAGAAGGTCCAGCTGAAACCCGACACCATATACCACAGACAGTCGGAAGAGTTACGTATGAATAACCAAACTATCCAATTAAGACTACTCGTCCTAACACAGAGCATTCTAGCGGAAGCTTTTAACCAGTTGGAAGAACCCAAACTTGTATCCAAATAACATGAATGTCCAACACCACTACAAGTGGAATGAAACCAAATGCACAGAAAGGTACACGGCCTTATGGCCTTACAGAGGTTCACTTAATTAAATAATGTTTTCCATACATCGGCTCGCAGGCCGTCCACACATGACAAAATAAAGTACAACTATTCGCTTTGGCCTTCTAGGGCCAGCACAGCAACATGGGCTCCAGCCCGCTACTTGGTACTCGGCTCCGCAGCACCTGCAAGCAACATTCCACCGCACAGTGGCAAAGAAAGCAACGGTCAGCCAAAAGCCGACCAAATTATAATGACCCCGCCCCTAACTCGGGACGGTGGTGCTCCTTTCCTGCAATTCATTAGCCCAGCTAAAATAATATAGTACAAACATGCTAGCCACAGTTGTAGGCTCGCACGGCCAAACACCCCGTGCACTCAGGGCACATTATCGGTGAATCCTGACACTTCAGCGTCTTCACCACCACCCTGGGATGACAACAACGTGAGCATTTTAGCCTTTCTGACCACTGTCTAAGGCTCCCGACTATGACAACGGCCAGACCCCTTTTCGGGTCTCTCGCACCGAACCATATAGCCCAGGTCCGATTCCAGTTGCTCGTTGCTCACAACGCGTAGTACACCTTAAGACGTACGCACGAGCCAAGCTTCTCTCGGATCCTGCTATTTCCAAACAGTCACATAACCCAGTTATGTTCAAGGCCGGTTCCCAGACCGCCAAGTTAGCAGAACAACGATTCCGCTCAGTTTTCCGGGTGCGCCTTGGAGTTAATCCCTAAGGATCCCTGCTGCAATCTACTGTGTAGAAACACGAAAACCCAAAGCATGGAGTCTTCTCCGGTAAATCATAACAAATGCAACATCACCGATCCAGACCAACATGTCCGGGTAGGCTTCACACACAATGCCTATGCCCGTACTTTGATTCTGGACTCTATATGCAACACAGGGGGGACTATTCCTGTCAACCCCAAGGAACACCGCACACTCGCCGCACACTCGTGGGAGCGGGTTTCCCTATGCAAAAGGAATATAGCTCACAATGCCTATGCCCGTTGCTCACAATGCGTAGTACACCTTAAGACGTACGCACGAGCCAGGCTTCTCTCGGATCCTGCCATTTCCAAACAATCACATAACCCAGTTATGTTCAAAGTCGGTTCCCAGACCGCCAAGTTAGCAGAACAACGATTCCGCTTAGTTTTCCTGGTGCGCCTTGGAGTTAATCCCCAAGGATCCTTGCTGCAATCTACCATGTAGAAACCCAAAAAACCAAAGCACGGAGTCTTCTCCGGCAAATCATAACAAATGCAACATCACCGATCCAGGCCAACATGTCCGGGTAGGCTTCACACACAATGCCTATGCTCGTACTTCGATTACGGACTCTATATGCAACACAAGGGGGACTATTACTGTCAACCTCAAGGAACACCGCACACTCGCCGCACACTCGCAGGAGAGGGTTTCCCTATGCAAAAGGAAGAGAGCTTTACATGCTTAAGAAGAGAATCGTTACCCTTGTAGTACGCTTTTGCGCCATGGAAAAATTACACGGATAGAAGTCTTCGCAACGGGATTTCCTCCACGGATCCGCTCTCGGTTCTCTAAACGGTGCTCCGATGCTCCGCCGGCGGCCGGAATCCTCCTCCTTCTTCCTCCTTGCTCTAACTCCTTGGAAAGAGAATGCTTAAGGGATAAATGAGGAGTTAAACCACCATTCCCGGCCTTAACAGAGCAGGAACACGCCTGGGCCGTCAGATCTTACTTAAAGAAAACGAACGGCTCAGATCTATACATAAATCCTCAAACCTGGGCCGAACACGGCCTCGTACACGGTCGTGTCCCAGGCCGTGTGCCTCGATCCTGGCACGATCGTCGAACGTAGAAAAATCACACTTGCAATACACGCCCGTGTCTCAACCTGACACGCCCGTGTCGGGTCTTGGACACGCCCGTGACCGGAGGCGTGTCACGAATAACCGTCACGCCAACCGTCACGACTCTAGGGAACACGGGTACTGACACGGGTAGGCACACGCCCGTGTCAAATGACACGCCCGTGTCATTCAGCCGTGTTTCTTGTTGTATCCTTCTTGGGATACAATCGGCCAAAACACCACGCCAGACACGGCCTTGGACACGCCCGTGTCCTAGGCCGTGTACCCCTATACAGGCACCAAAATTAATTTTGGATGCGACCAGCTCGATAACGATTTTCGGGGCATTACACCCATGCTGACAGAATGATGGTCCTTGACTTAGGGCTCCACTGCTCAAAGTCAGACCTAGCTTTCATTTGCTCTCTGTATCTTTTCTTGCTGGCACTGACAGCTTCTTCCTCTTCATTAGCTGTAGATTTCCCTTTTGCCTTCAGAATCTGGTCAGCAGTGGGGCTGCATGATGGAATATCAGCAACTGGTTCATCCCACTGAGCACCTTCATCAGCATACTGAGCTAACTGACCTGCATTCAGGGATTCTTGAATCTGTGTGGGCAACATAGGGATGTTATCATACTGAACTGGTTCTATCCCGAGTGATCCCCTTATGACAATTGTGGCCTACACAGCATTCTCAGTGTAGGCCTTGATTGTCTCCCTCTCCCCCTTTTTGACTTCTTCAATCAATTCTTTGGTTTGGGAGAGGCTGACCTTGTTCCTTTCAGATTCAAGATGGTTTACACCAAATGTTACTTGATTCTTGACCTGCAACAGATGATCATCTAGGAGCTTGGTGCAAGCATCCATCTTTGTGAATATAGCAGCCTTTTGTTGATCCAACATTACTTTTTCAGCATTGTGGACTGCAACCATGTTGGTAGCTTGAATAGTCTGATTTTCTATGATTGTAACAACATTTTGGCCAACCTCATCCAGTTTATTCATGGTATAATCAACAGTTGGGGCTGCACTAGTGAAGAATTTTACAGTTTCAACATTCAGAAGATTGACTTCAAATCTGATAGAATTTATTTTCGTGGACAACTCATTTCTAATTTCTTTAAGGGCATCATCAACAAAGGTCTCCAGAGTTCTCCTTTGTTCATCCATCAAGCCTCTCAGCTGAGCTAGAAAGATAGGTGGCAATTGATCTATCCTGGCTGATGTACCTTCATCACAGACGGCTTCTTGTTCTGGTCTGATCTCTACTCTGTTATCAGAGTCACCCCTGATGTACATTGAAGAATGTGCTTTCTTGGATGGCTCCTTTTCAGACGCAGAGGAGTCAACATCATACACTTGACCTTGAGTGGGGAGTTCAGATTGAATCTCTCCCTCAACTACTGTCATGTATTTAGTGACATGCAGAACAGCAGCGCCAGCAACAATAAATCCTTCATTCATAGTATCCTTACTTTCCTCTGGAAGACACTGGGATTTCTCCCCCTCAGTAACTACAGTCTCCATTACTTGATCCTGATATGTCTCCCCCTCACTCTGTGGACTATTTTCATCATGAAGATCTTGGGGTGTTGGAGTAGATACATCAGCAACTGAGAACTTGGAGGTCTCCCCTGCATTACAGCAGAGATTTTGTCAACAATATCTTGTGCCACTTGCTCAGCTTCCTCAGCTGATGGTAGGTTTGCTTCAGCTGTATCCTTAGATATAGAGGCATGGGCGCTCGTGTCCCTCCTGGACTCCTCAGTTGAGTCAGTCAAGTTGGGATCATGAGGCTCTTCTTCACGGTGTTCAGATGAACTGCTGGTGGTGCTTTCTTCTGGTATAGGAGCTTGTTTCTCTTTCTTCTTGGAAATAGACGGGTCATGGGGCTGAAGGACCCGGTCCCATTTGTCTAGCATCTTTATGTTCATTTTTATCATGTGATTAATCTTGGTTCCTAACCTCACCTTGAGGATCCCTGGAAAACTATTCAGCTGGTATAGGGAGGGAATTCTTCCAAGATTTGGCTCTGCCAAGCATTCCATTATTCTGTCAAAAAGAATTTTACCCCGATCTGTCCTCTTGGAGAGAATTACCCGGGCCATGAGCTCAAACATTTTCTTAGATATTTTGTCATGGGATCCTGTCTTGCATAAAAGAGCTTTCACAATCACATCAGCTAGGAACTTACCTCGCAAGTTCAGTTCCATCCTAAGAATAGAGTTGGTGGTGTGTTTAGACAGACCACACCCCTTCAGGGATGATTTTACGTCTAAATGATCCAGGTCTTCTTCTTCATCTGTCTCTGTGAACTTAGGCAGCTGTAGTGCCTTACTTAACCTTCTTGGGGTCATCTTTATCTTTGTCCCACTGACCTCTGACTTGATTTTGCCGGAGGATGAGTTGATCGAGGCATTCGAGTACAACTCCAGAACCTCCCGCTTCCATAGCAAGCAGGGCTCTGACAGAACGTATTCTAGGTCAGCGACCTGGAGCAGATGTAAAACAAACTGTACTTCCTCGGAAGCATCTTTGAAGACACTCTGAACAAGTTCAGAGCGTTCAAACAGGAAATCTTGACCTTTCAGAGCCATTTCGCTTTGGAATTTCTGAAGGTCGGCGAAACACTTCCATCGATTCGGCGAAATCGGGCAGAGTAGGACAAGGAACAGTATGTTTTTTCTATGCACAAGTTCTTCTATTAATAATTATTTCTAAGTTAGAAGGTGGAGAGGCACGTACCTGTTTAGGATCAAGTCTATGATCAACGACTGGGATTAATTCCCGATACTTAGCCGCAATTAGACAATTTTGACGCACTCATTGAGTGAACACAATGGACTCGATCCTTTTAATGTTTTCATACTTAGTCTAATTTTGACTAAATTTTCCTGCATGAATTAGATAAACCTTCTACCTACAAGCACAATGCATACATATGGTAGAGAGCTACTTAAGATGACCTAAATTCAACATACCCAGTTCAAGTTTGAAGGTGTTGAACTTAGCACCATCTAGTGGCTTAGTAAAGGTGTGAGCCACTTGCTTATCTGTTGAGACAAATTTAAGACTAATGTCTTTCTTATCCTCATGCTCTCTAATACAAAGATATGTCAATATGCATAGTCTTGTTATGAGAGACGGGATTTCTAGCAATTGAAAGTGCACTAGTAGAATCATAATATAAAGGAGTTTTACTAATCTTTATATTGTAGACTTGGAGCAGATGCTGGATTCACAACAACTTCCTTGCACCCTACAAAGTCTCTTTTTGCTGAGCCAGATCTTTTCCTCATCTTTAGCTACAGATTTGCCTCTAACTCTAGCTGACTGATCCATTTGGTGCAGGACATTTCCTGACACCAATTATCTTGGTGAGACACAAGCTAGTCCGGCAAACCAAACTTTCCTAGATCCCCCTCAATAGGAGCATCTAGCTTGTTGGTCTACCCCTCAATGTTTACACATGTCTTGGACATCCTTTGCTTGATAGTTAGTCAATCCACTTCCATCTACAGGTGTATGATCCTGAACACAACTTCCTTGTTCCAGTCTTAAGTTTGGAACATCCTCTATCCAAGTACCATATATGCGTATGGGCACTAGGACTGCCCTGCAAAACAAAATTTAATTTACCTTAGGCCCCCAAAATGAATTGGGTTCTAGATTCTTGTTAGCTTCAAACTGAACGTGTCTTCCTGCAGATTTTCTGACAGGAAGACTAACACTAGCTTTTGGCATAGTAGGATTATGCTAGCAATCTAAGACAAAATGTCTCACTTTCCCACAACACCAACACTCATGAGTGTTGTATCATCTTTTTTGTGTTGGTCCTGCAGTTTGGTTAACTGCTAACTGAACAGAAGGAAGAGGAACAATAGCCTTCTTCAGATTCCTTTCAGAAAAGATCTGAATGAAGGTAAGTCTTCCAGCTGACTTATTGGGACTGCTCTGAGTGCTATCAGCAGTAATCTTCTTTGCAGAAGACATGCTCTTGATAGCATCAGAGATGCCCAAATCAGACTTGCTGATAGACTGACCCTTGGTATGAGTCTTAGCATAATGGTTCTGAAGCTTCGCCACAGCCACATTCTTGAGAGTGGAGGCTGGAGTACCAAAGATAAATGGTCCATGATAAGCCATTTGAATTTTCTCATGAGGAGCCTAAAAGGCACTCATTACCCTACTATACCTTCCACCATTATTGTGAACATCTTTGTTCACACAAGTGGATCTACCATTCATCCAGTGACCATAGATGCTCTCTTGGGCATATTTGTTTGAAGGTAACTGAAGTTTCCTAAAAGGAATGGGAGGCTTGGAAGTTAGTGGCAGAACAGGAGTTTACATTTCCCTTTGGACTGGGCAACTCTTGTGCTTCCTTTGAATTTCAACCCTTTCTTACCCTTTTGAGAGAAGAAAGAGTCTATCAATGGCAGCACAGTACTTGACTTAGAATAACTAGTCACTATCCTTTTCTCCCTCTGGAGCCTCTCTTCAAGATCCCTAATGAGATTGTTCTTGTCTTTGATGGTGTCAATCTGAATGAGAGTGATATTTTTCAGTTGGCTATCTTGCCTTGCTTTCTCATCCAACAGGATTGCTCTCAGCATGCTGGGCAGCAGCTAGCTGAACAGAGGCAATCTCCTCAGTTTGCTTTTTGGCCAACTTACTGCTTCTCTTGAAGGCATCCAGAAGTGAACCATACTTGTCATTCAATTAATTGACACCATCCTCTGATTCTGATCCATCATCAGCACTTGATGTGGAAGCGTCAGAGTTTGGACTTGTCTTATAAACAGATTTTGAGGATGAGCTAGATAGGGAATATACCTGATCTGGACCAGGCTGATCCAGGCGGGATTCTTCTTCTATCATGGTTATTAGCCCATAACATCTGTAGTCATCTACCTCATCATAATCCTCCTCTGAATCACTGTCTAAATGTGACAGAAGGACCCTGATCTTTATTCTTGCATCTAGAGAGACATCATCTGTATCACTGTCACTGAACACAGAGTGTTGGGTACATTGGAAACAATGTACTTGATTTAAAGAAGCTCTTTCAACTCAATGATATACACAAATTTGTATTTGATGTATGTTTCAGTTTATACATGCAGGTTAATCTATGTCATATTGATTGGATAGGTGGTCCAAGTGGCATTGACAGATGGACTCATAGAAGTTGATTGAAAATACAGTAAAGAAAATTGACTAAGTCCACAGGCGTCGAGTGAAGTGAGTTCACTCAATGACATACAGCTAAAAGTGTTGAGTAAAATCAGGACAGTCAACGCCTAACAAGTTGCAGTGCAGAGAAATGGCTAAGTACAAAAGTGTTGACACACTTCAACTATGTCGACACCTTTGCAGGAGTTGTGTCGAGACAAGTCAGTTATCACGACACCTTAAAAATCAAGTCAGCTGTATCGAGACAAGTCAGTTATCTCGACACCTTGAATATCAAGTCAATTGTGTCGAGACAATTCAGTAATCTCGACACCTTGAAGATTTAAGACAGCTGTGTTGAGACAATTCAGTTATCTCGACACCTTGAAGATTCAAGACAGCAGTGTCGAGACAAGTCAGTTATCTCGACACCTTGAAGATTAAGTCAGCAGTGTCGAGACAAGTCAAATATCTCGACACCTTAAAGATCAGGACGGTAGTGTCGAGACAATACAACTGTCTCGACATAATGTAGAGCTCAAGTGAAAACTTAAAGATGTCACACTCAGTAAGCAGTAGTGTTGAGACAATTCAACTGTCTCGACACAGTGAAGACTTAAAGATGTCGACACCAGCAGACAGTTGTGTCGAGACTGCTAAGATGTCTCGAAACTTTGTAGTTTACACTAAGTATTATTGTGTCGAGACACTTGGGACATCTCGATATTTATGATTCTGAAGATGTACAGAGTCAACACATAAGTGTCAAGTCAAGTCAGAAATGTCACATCAACTACAGTACCATGATATCTCATCAGAAACTGTTTGAAGGAGAACTTAAAGCATGATGGCGTAATGATGACGTCATCAATCAGAAGACAACAACCCGTAAAGGCTATAAATAGAATGGTCGTCTACACAGAATACAACCATTAGAACAATCAGACAAATCAATCAATTCTCTCATTATGATTTTTTCTAAGTCAGAGGCGAGCGACAACCCCAAGAAAAAGGAAGACGAAGGTTTTCAAGAAAATCTTATGATCCTTTCAACAAGTTGATCAGAGAATTAAGGTGGATCTGTTCTACAAGTTCTTCAAGGAAATCAAGCCGATCAACATCAAGAACATTGCAGATCCAGAGAATAATCATTTCAGTCGGGTTGATTTTCAAGAATCTATCTGTACAACCTTAGGCTCGCGGGAGGCGGCTCAGGCAGTAGGGAGGAGAAGCTAGAGAGACGGATTGGATAAGCGAGTTGGACCATGTGGTCCACTCACAGAAGGCGAGACTGGTCTCGGCATTGTAGGTGAGATGTCCTCTAGGGCGCGAGCTGACCCTTGAGGGCGAGATGGCTCCCTTAAGGCGGGAGGCGAGCGAGACGAACAGGTGGGCTCGTCTCACCTGCTGGTCATTTCCCCACTCGCCTTATAGAAGGAAGGATGTTTTTACCTTTTTATCCCTAAGGGGGATTTTACTCTTCTACCCCGGGTAATTTTAACCTTCTACCATCAGTGGTCTGCATATAGCCCTTCAGAACAGCAGAGTTTGGCTGTTGGCGGACCCAACCCAGGATATTTTGATAATTTCAGGTCAGTTCAGTGTGGTTATTTGCAGATCAAACTCAGAGGCCTATAAATAGACCGATAAGGTACCTTGAAAAGGTTGTTGAACCTTTCCATATTCTTCCTCAGAGTCACCTAGCTCAGCATTGGCTAGGGAGGGGAAGAACTTCAGATCCTTCCGGGTAAGAGGTGGGACCTCCGAGCTGAGACCATCGGTCTATTTCTGGTCTTGTGACTCACGTCGGGAGGGTCGTTCGAGAAGAGTAAGTGTGTGCCGCAACTTCAGGTCTGAAATCTAGGTGGAACCGGGTGACTGGTTTCAACATTTTTGGTGCGGTGAGCGTGGACCGCAGCCCACACAGAAGAATCTTTAGTTACCTCATGGCGAGAGGTCACGGAGAAGGAGACGGAGACGGGTCGAATAACCTGGGAGGATTCGTTAGAAGGGAGGAGTTCATGGCGTCAATCAAAGGCATTATGGACATGCTGCAGGGGATCTCGCGACATGGTGATTGTTCGACCCCGCTGCCTGATATGCTTGCTCTCGCGCCACAGGAAGAGCTCGTCTCGGCAAGAGTGGGAGAAGATGCCCCAGGGAGGCGACCAGGGAAGGAAGTGATGGTGGAAGGAGGCAGGCGAGACATGCCGGGAAGGGAGTTGTTCCCGAGCCCTGCGAGCGCCGTCTCGCCAGGGGACGTCATCGCGCTAGTGGGGGCGGCGAGACCCGGGGTGAGAGGGTCGCCGTTCTGCGAGTTGATCCTATCAGCTCCCGTCCTGGAAGGATTCAGGGAGCCCGAGATAAACTATTATGTGGGGAAAGATGATCCCCTCCAGCACCTACCGTGGTTCGAGAACGCGGTTTCGATCAGACCGATGACCAATGCGTTCAAATGCCGTCTTTTTGTCATCACTTTGAAGGATAAGGCTAGGGACTGGTTTCATCAGCTCCCGACAAGCTCAATATACAGCTTTGAAGACCTGAGTAGGAGCTTTCAGCTGCATTTCCCGACTTCAAAGAAGAGGAAAAAGAACCCGGAGTCGATCTTTCTGATTAAGCAGAGGGAGGACGAGTCCCTAGCTCAGTATGTAGACAGATTCAAGGATGAGATCTTGGATATTCAGGAGGTGCCTGGATTCGCCCTCCAGATGGCCTTTACCGTGGACTACGGGAAGGCTTCTTCAAGATGAGCCTCACTGGGAAGGCGCCACTGTCCTTTGAAGGGTTGATGGAGAAGACTGCGAAGGAAATAGCAGTGGATGCGGCGAATCCTGCTTTTGCAAAAAAGCTAGCAAGATTACGGAGGTTGAATCAAGAGAGACAGGAGGAGGGAGACAGCAAGAAGGGAGGAGAAGAGAAGAGTCGAGGGCACCGGCGTACCAGGAGTTGGGATGGAGGCAGCAGGGAGGCCCTGCCCAAGGGCAAGGGTGAGGATTTCCCTGGGGGAAGGAACCAACCAGGAGGACCCGAAAGGTTTAACCAGCAGGGGTGGCGGTACGGTCACAGACCACCCCTACCCTCGCCGCTGCAAGATATGGCCATCGACCGAGGGAGAGGTAGAGGCCGAGAGAGAGTAAGAACAGGATTAGGAGCTGGAAGGAGGAGGAACCCTCGGGAGGGGAGACGCGGGGAAGAGGTAGCGTTGCCGTACTTTGACTTCTACGAGGAGGAGGGTCACGCAGCGGCTACCTGCCCAGAGTTCTTGGAAATGAGAAGAGCTAGGGGAGCAGGAGAGCAGCAGAGGCCGGTGCGAATAGTGGAGGTGATCGGGACGGAGAGGAAGAACGGTGTGTAGATCGAGCAGATGTAGGGGACCGAGGGTGAATCAGAGTAATCCATGGGGGGTGGGTATAGAGGCTGCCCGAAAGGCGAGCCTTCATACTGTAATGCCCTGAAACTCAAAAGAGCGACGGGAGGCGTTATGGGCCAAAATTGGATTCTGGCAGGGGGCACACGGCCTGGGACACACGCGTATCCCAGGGCGTGTCAGGCTCCAGTCGACGATTTGGTCGAGAGGTCGACGATTTTGGATTCGACGATCGTCGAGCAGAGAACACGGCCTGAGACACGGGCGTGTCTCAGGGCGTTTCGAGCCCGTGTCGACGATCGACCTGGGAAGTCGATAAATTTTGCTCGACGATGTGTTGAGACAAGGCACACGGCCTAGGACACGGGCGTGTCCAAGGCCGTGTCAGGCAGTCGACGAACTTCGCTCGACGAAGTGTCGAGACAGTGAACACGGCCTGGAGCCCATGCGTGTTCGAGTTAGACACGGGTTAGGACACTGGCGTGTCCAATACCCATGTGAGTCTCGGGTTGTTTTCGGGGCTGTGTCGATGGAGGCACATGGCCGACCACACGGCCGTGTCAGTTGGAACACGGGCGTGTCAGGTTGAACACGGGTGTGTCGGATGCCCGTGTGTTGTTCCAGGCGCGTCGATTTTGACGGCGAATGGGGGACACGGCCCTGGACGTGGGCGTGTCGCAGGCCGTGTTCGACCGAGTTTTAGCATTTCAGGCCCGAATCAAGGCCATTCGTTTCTTTAATTTGGGATCCAACGGCTCGAGGTTGTTCCTGATGGGATATACACGAGATTGAACCCTTGAAACCCTCATTTCTTTTGAGTGGTTCTCTTTCTAAGTCAAGAGAGAGAGGAGAGCAAAGGAGGAAGAAGAAGCTTAGATCCGGCCATTGGAGGAGCTTCAAAGCTCCAAATCGAGAGCCGACTTCGGATCTACGGAGGCAAAGAGAGTGCGGTGCTTTTCATCCGCTTACATTTCCATGGCGCCGAGGAAGAACGCTAGGGTAACGATTCTCTTCTTGAGCATGTGAAGCTCTCCTTCTTTGCATAGGAAGCCCGCTCTCGCGAGTTTGCGGTGAGTTGGAGGCATTCCTTCGGGTAGATATGTAAAGTCCCCGTTGTTTAGAGTCCGTATTCGAGAACAGACATAGGCATGATGTGTGAAACCTATCCGGACATGTTGGTCTGGATCGGTGATGTTGCATTGCATAAATGCCGGAGAAGACTCTGTGCGATTGTTTGTTTTTCGGGTTTTCTACGTGGTAGATTGCAACAAGGAGCCTTGGGGATTAACCCAAAGGTGCACCCGGAAAACTGGGCAGATGTGTGATCTTGCCAACTTGGAGGCCTGAGAGCCAACTTGAACATAACCGGGTTATGTGATTTTGTGATGGAAACGGGACTCGGGAGAAGTTTGACCTGCGCATATGTTTTTAATTAACGTTGCGATGTGAGCTCGGGTTAGATGGAACCGTACCCGTTCTATGTCGTTCGGTTAAAGAGACCTAAGGGTACGTGGCACTTGTCGTTGGCATAGATGAGGGTCTTCTGCGGTCTATGGTTTTAATTACCGTGACCCATGCCGGGAAGACAAGTTGCTCATTGTTTGGACGTCCAAAGGGATGGTGGTGAGTCAGCAGACTTAGACTGTGATCACCGAGAATGTGCCCTGAGAGCACGGGGTGTGTGGCCACGTGAGCCTACGCCTGTGATGAAATGTATATTTTATACACTGCTTGTTATGCTAATAAGTGCAGGGAAGGAGCATCGCCGCCCTGAGTTGGGGGAGGGATCGTTATAATTTGGTCAGCATTGCTGACCGTTGCCTTTGTTTGCCACCGTGCGGTGGTTTTGTTGCTTGCAGGTGCTGCTGGAACAAGCGGTCAATAGCGGGCTAAAGCCCAAATTACAAAGCCGGCCCTCGAAGGCCTAATTGGAGTGTTTACTTACTTTTGTTCATGTATGACCGGCCTGCGTGTCGTGGTTTGTAAAACATGTAATATGAAGTAAACCATTTGTAAGGCCTTAAGGCCAGTACTTGTGTATGTACTACATTCCTATTTGGTGTTTTAGTGGACATTCATGCTTGTGCTGGGTCCTTTTAATTGCAACTTATAAATTGCTTCCGCTAAAATGCTCTGAGTAGGACGTTGGATTGGTTGGATGGTTTCCATTGAGTAACCACCCGGTCTGTCTGTAGTATATGGCGTCGGGCCCCGGCCGAACCTACTGCTATATGCTATACGACGATAGGGGGTGTTACAATTTGGTATCAGACTACTGGTTTCGGTCAGGCTTAAAATGAATTCGTGGGCGAATTCTTTTTTAAGGGGTGGTGAGCACATGTGTGTGTGTCATCGTTATAACAGTAAAAGAACCCATGAATATCCACTTAGGAATGAAAATACACGTGTTTGAGGAAACTGCGTGTTCCTATAATTGCTTTTGCAATTTTGTTTGGTTGCTTAACAGTGTTTTGTACCTCTATAGGTGACTAGAAGTGGTGCTGGGCCGTCGGAACGTCGAGTTTCTGAGGCTAGTAGTGCACCAGATGTTGCTCCTGCAACACCTCCATCGGCTGAGACCATATGATTGGTGGCCGAAGCAGTGTTTGCCATGATGAATGCGCACCCTGCAAGGCAAATGCAGCAGCTCGCTCCTGCGGTGGAGCAGACAGTAGTGGAGCCGTTGGTGCCAAGGAGGGCAACCGAGAGACAGCTCAAGCATGTCATGAGCTTTAATCCTCCGGTATTCTTGGGGTTGGGAACCCCATCTCAAGCTGAAGACTGGCTCTTCAGGGTGAAGAGAGTCATGACAGCAACAGAGACAGAGGAGTGGCAAATGACCACCATTGCTACGTTCCTTTTGGACGGTGAAGCGTGATTGTGGTGGGAAGGATTGGAGCTGCATCTATTGAGAGGTAGGTAACTTATTGATGTCTCGATGGAGGAGTTCTCGAGACTATTCTTGGCTAGATACCTCCCTTCGGCGGATAGGATAGCGCTGGAGAACGAGTTCCTGAATTTGGTTCAGGGTGAGAGGAGCGTGGATGAATATCTCCACGAGTTTACTCGATTGAGTCGATATGCTAGCTCCACCATAGCGGATGAGGAGCGCAAGACGAATCGATTCTACGAAGGGTTGAGAGATGAGTTGAGGTTACAACTCTCAGGGCCGATGACACAGGGTTTCTTGACCTTGGTCAACACGACCCAGTCCTTGGAGAAGGACATGAAGAATGTTCAAGCAAAGAAAAGCTTGGGTGATAAGAAGTCTGGGTTCAAAGTGCCGAGTACTTCAAAGTCCGGCTATCAAAGGTTCTTCAAGAAGCATAGGACTTCGGGTCCAGCTCCTTCTGGTGCTTCTGGGGCGACTACGGGTCGGACCCCGGGTGCATGCTTTCCTTGTGCGAAGCCGGGGCACTTTGCCCGCGATTGTTGGAGCGGAGGTCCCAAGTCCGAGAGAAAGAGGGGAGAAAATTACGAAGAGAAGGGCAAGGCGGTGGAGTCAACCGCGTCCCATTATGATCCGGCCTAACCAAGGGTGTATAATCTTGGCCAACAGGAGGCCATCAAACAGGCGGATGTGGTGACAGGTACGGTTTAATTTATAGCAAGTTAATTTCTTTAAATACTTGTTATGCACGTATTACCTTACCACTGCTTGTTTAGGATTTGTTTTGATTTGTGAAAATCCGGCAAGAGCACTTTTTGATACGGGAGCTTCACACTCCTTATTGTCCGAAGGATTTATATCACGCATCGGAGTACCTTCTTCAATGGCGAAGGATAAGTTGGATGTGTTGTTGCCCAATGGGTGTTCGATGCGCGCGGATAGAATTTGCGGTGTTAAGATTCGCATTGAGAATCAAGAGTTCGATCTGCATGCGTCGTTACTACCGTTGGTGGAGTTCGACGTTATGTTTGGCATGGACTGCCTCTCGGAGCAGCAAGCCTATATCGATTGCGGTAGCAAGGAAGTCAAGCTGGGAGCAGGTCGTGAGACGACTTTCACGGGCTTGAAGGGGTCGAGCAAGACGTTGATGTCTGCTCTTCAAGTGGTGAAGGCGGTTCGTGCTGGTGCCGAGCTGTTCTTTACACTAGTGGAGGTTGCAAAGCCGAAGCCCGCGTTGGATTGTATTTCAGTGGTATCGGAGTACCCTGATGTGTTCCCTAGTGATCTTCCTGGAGCCCCGCCGCAGTGGGAGATAGATTTTACGATAGAGCTCATACCAGGTGCAAAGCCTTTGTCACGCTCTCCATATCGGCTAGCGCCTAAGGAAATGGCGGAGCTGAAGGTTCAACTGCAAGAGTTATTGGAGCAAGGGTTTGTGCGCCCAAGTTCTTCGCCTTGGAGCACGCCGGTACTCTTTGTTAAGAAGAAGGACGGAAGCTTGAGGCAATGTATTGATTATCGGGAGCTCAACAAGTTGACGGAAAAGAACAAGTACTTGATCCCCCGGATCGATGATCTTTTTGATCAGTTGGTCGGGTCGACGGTGTACTCGAAGTTGGATCTCAAGTCCGGGTACTATCAGCTGCGAATAAGGGAGAGTGATATCCCGAAGATAGCGTTCAGTACGAGATACGGGCATTACGAGTTTACAGTCATGCGGTTTGGGCTGACTAATGCGCCGTCAGTGTTCATGGATTTAATGAACAGGACCTTCAGGGAGTACTTGGACCATTTTGTGATCGTCTTCATCGACGATATTTTGGTGTACTCGCAGAGTGAGGAAGATCACTTCAAGCATCTTCATTTGGTTTTGGAGACGCTAAGGAGGAATCAATTGTATGTCAAGTTCTCAAAGTGCGAGTTTTGGTTATCCTCAGTGGCGTTCCTTGGTCATATAGTGAGTGGAGAAGGTATTGCAGTGGATCCGGCGAAGATTGTTGCGATACGGGAGTGACCTGAGCTTTCTACGGTAGCGGAAGTCTGGAGCTTTCTGGGGCTTGCCGGCTATTATAGGCGCTTCGTAGAGAACTTCTCACGGATATCGTTACCTCTCACTACTCTGACGAGGAAGGAGCAGAAGTTCGTTTGGACGCCGGAGTGCGCGCGAGCTTTTGAGGAGTTGAAATGTTGGTTGACCACGACGCCTGTGCTGAGTTCGCCATATGGGACCGAAGGTTATGAGATTTATAGTGATGCTTTGGGCAGCGGTTCGGGTTGCGTGCTACTACAACACGGAAGTGTGATAGCTTATGACTCGAGACAGCTGAAAGTGCGCGACAGGAACTATCCGGTCCATGACTTGGAGTTAGCGGCCGTGATTTTTGCCTTGAAGCTGAGGAGACATTATTTGTACGGTGTGAAGATTGATATCTACACCGATCATAAGAGCCTGAAGTATCTGATTGATCAGAAAGATCTGAATATGCGGTAGCGTAGATGGATGGAGTTCCTGGGGGACTATACATTCAAGATCCACTACGTTCCTGGTAAAGGTAATGCGGTTGCGGACGCGTTGAGTCGCCGGGCCCCAGCTCAAGCCAATTGGCTGTCGATCCATGACGAGCGGTTAGTTCGGGAGTTGGAGGCGTTGGAGATTGTTTGTGTAGATAAGCAATCAAGTGCTGAAGCAGTACTGAATTGGACTGAAGTCCAATATGACCTGGCTGATCGGATTCGGCAGGATTTGGATTTGGATGTCCATATGAAGCAGTTCATGGATGAGGCTCTGGATGGGTCAAATTCTCAATTCGTTGTGGAGGACGGATTGCTTTGGAAGGACGGTCGTCTGTGCGTCCCAAGTGTGGGCAATTTGCGGGTGGAATTATTGTACGAGGCACACCATACCAAGTACTCGATTCACCCGGGGAGCACAAAGATGTACCGCGACGTTAAGAAACTGTTTTGGTGGCCGGGTTTGAAGAAAGATGTGGCGCTCTATGTAGCGAAGTGCCAAACTTGCGCCTTGGTGAAGGCGGAGTGCCAAAAGCCGGGAGGATTTCTGAAGTCCTTGCCTATTCCGGAGTGGAAATTCGACGACATCTCTATGGACTTTGTGCACGGTTTACCAAGGTCGCAAAATGGGAACGACGTCATCTGGGTGGTCGTAGATCGGCTAACGAAGGTGTCGCATTTTATTCTGCATAGGAAGGATGATCCGGTGGAGAAGTTGGCAAAACTATATGTGGATAATATAGTACGGCTTCACGGCGTGCCCCGCAGCATTGTGAGTGACCGAGATGGGCGGTTCGCATCCAATGATTGGAGCCTTGTGCAGCAAATGTTGGGAACAAAGTTAAAATTCAGCATAGCCTTCCATCCGCAAACGGATGGGCAGACCGAGAGGGTCAATAGAACTATGGAAGACATGCTCCGCATGTGTGTCTTGGACTTTGAAAAGCAATGAGAAGACCATCTTTGTTTGGTGGAATTTGCGTACAACAATAGCTACCAGGCGAGTATTCAAATGACGCCCTTCGAGGCCCTTTATGGTAGAAGATGTCGCACGCCGTTATCTTGGTTAGAAACGGGTGAGTCAAAGTTGTATAAGCGATTAGAAGTGGAGGATGCTACTTCATTGGTGCGAACCATTCGGGAGAGGTTGCTTATCGCTCAGGACCGGCAAGCGAAGTACTATAATGCCAAGCACAGGAACGTGGAGTTCGCTGTGGGCGACTGGGTGTACTTAAAGATCAAGCCGTTCAAGGGTGTCTCGCGGGTGCGGCAATTGAAAAAGCTAAGCCCGAGGTACCTTGGGCCGTTTGAGGTTCTGGAGCGGGTTGGTGAAGCAGCCTATCGGTTGAAGCTTACAGTGGAGCTTAGTGGTCTACATGATGTATTCCATATTTCGGTGCTACGGAAGGCGGTGCAAGAGCCTACGTAAGTGATCACGGTCGATCAAGTGCCGATTGATAGTGGGTTGACGACAAAGGTCAAGCCCGTATGTGTTGAAGACTCGGAAGTCAAGCGGCTACGCAATAAAGAGATCAGGATGGTCAAGGTTCGATGGGACAATTGCGGTCGAGAGGAGCTCTCTTGGGAGAGAGAGCAGACTATGCTTGACGAGTACCTGGAGTTGTTCCGCTCAGGTACAATTTTAGTTTTATGTTTCTTTCCTTTATGAAATTTCGAGGACGAAATTCTTTTAAGATGGGGAGAGTTGTAACGCCCCGAAACTCAAAAGAGCGACGGGAGGCATTTTGTAACGATTCTCTTCTTTATGTAACGACCCCAGGCCCGAGCTCAGAGGCCCATAGGCTTGTCTCGTTCTGGACATCGCTACCGGGCTGCAGCCCAAGCACCCCAAAGTCTCTTCGCGCCTGTTTCTCAGCCACGGTGCATTGTTGAGGCCAGGTCTTGAACCCGCAACCCCCTTGATAGGCAACCTTCAATAGTTCCTATCACCAACTGAGCTGCAGCTCAGTTGGTGATGAGGAGTGGTTAGAAGACTCCTTATCAAGGGGGTTGCGGGTTCAAGACCTGGCCTCAACAATGCACCGCGGCCGAGAAACAAGCGCGGAGAGGCTTTGGGGTGCTTGGGCTGCATCCCGGTAGTGATGTCCAGAACGAGACAAGCCTATGGGCCTCTGAGCTCGGGCCTGGGGTCTTTGCATAAAAAGTGCACTTTTTATGTAACGACCCCAGGCCCGAGCTCAGAGGCCCATAGGCTTGTCTCGTTCTGGACATCGCTACCGGGCTGCATCCCAAGCACCCCAAAGCCTCTCCGCGCCTGTTTCTCGGCCGCGGTGCATTGTTGAGGCCAGGTCTTGAACCCGCAACCCCCTTGATAGGCAACCTTCAACAGTTCCTATCACCAACTGAGCTGCACTTTTTATGTAACGACCCCAGGCCCGAGCTCAGAGGCCCATAGGCTTGTCTCGTTCTGGACATCGCTACCGGGCTGCAGCCCAAGCACCCCAAAGCCTATTCGCACCTGTTTCTCGGCCACGGTGCATTGTTGAGGCCAGGTATTGAACCCGCAACCCCCTTGATCGGCAACCTTCAACAGTTCCTATCACCAACTGAGCTGCAGCTCAGTTGGTGATGAGGAGTGGTTAGAAGACTCCTTATCAAGGGGGTTACGGGTTCAAGACCTGGCCTCAACAATGCACCGCGGCCGAGAAACAGGCGCGGAGAGGCTTTGGGTGCTTGGGCTGCAGCCCGGTAGCGATGTCCAGAACGAGACAAGCCTATGGGCCTCTGAGCTCAGGCCTGGGGTCGTTACATAAAAAGTGCACTTTTTATGTAACGACCCCAGGCCCGAGCTCAGAGGCCCATAGGCTTGTCTCGTTCTGGACATGGCTACCGGGCTGCAGCCCAAGCACCCCAAAGCCTCTCCGCGCATGTTTCTCGTCCGCGGTGCATTGTTGAGGCCAGGTCTTGAACCCGCAACCCCCTTGATAGGCAACCTTCAACAGTTCCTATCACCAACTGAGCTGCAGCTCAGTTGGTGATAGGAACTGTTGAAGGTTGCCTATCTAGGGGGTTGCGGGTTCAAGACCTGGCCTCAACAATGCACCGCAGCTGAGAAACAGTCGCGGAGAGGCTTTGGGGTGCTTGGGCTGCAGCCCGATAGCGTTGTCCAGAATGAGACAAGCCTATGGGCCTCTAAGCTCGGGCCTGGGGTCATTACACATACCATGTACCGTCAAAGAGTAGCTTCGACGTCACAAGCCCCTCCTCCGGATGAGAAGATCACCTTTTCTCGAAAAGACATGTCGGACCATGAAGACCCCTTCTGTGACGCACTGGTGATCTGAACTGCCATTCAAAACTTCACGGTATCACGGATCCTGGTCGATAATGGAAGCTCAGTGAATGTTATCTTCAAGAAGGCGTTTAGCGAGATGAGGGTGGAGGCCCGAAGGGTGCTGGCAGCAGATGGACCATTGTTTGGATTCTCATGAGAGAGGAAGGAAGTTGAGGTTGGAGTGGGACTCCAGGTAACCCTTGTGGGGCTATCCAGGAACTGTCGTTTTGTCATAGTGGATGCCCCCAACAGTTATAACGCCATTTTTGGGCGCCCCTTGATCAGTGCATTTAGATGTGTGTCGTCCTCTTTCCACCACTGCCTGAAGCTCAATGCTGGAGGTACTCAAATCAGAGTACGGGGAGACCCGAAGGCGGCCAGGGAATGCTACGTGATGGCGATAAACACCATCTCATGTTAGGGAGAGGCTGAGGAGATGGGGAAGAGGATGGAACAATGGCAGCAGGAGTTAGGTAGAGAAGCAGAGGAGGAGAAAGAAAAGAGGACGGAGGAGAAAGAGAAGTGGAGATTGCAGGAGGCATTACGGTGGAGCCGTAAACGGCGGGGGAGAAGGATGGAGAGATGGGGATGGAAGAGGAGAAAGAAGAAAAGGGGGACGAAGGAGAAAGAGAAGTGGAGATGGTAGGAGATATTGCGGTGGAGCCGGAAATGGCGGGAGAGAAGGATGGAGAGATGGGGATGGAAGAGGATAAAGAAGAAAAGGGGGACGAAGGCGAAAGAGAAGTGGAGATGGTAGGAGGCATTGCGGTGGAGCCGGAAATGGCGGGAGATAAGGATGGAGAGATGGGGATGGAAGAGGAGAAGGAAGAAAAGGAGGACAGAGGAGAAATAGGAGTGGAGATGGTAGGAGGCATTGCGGTGGAGCCGAAAACGACAGGGGAGAAGGATGGAGAGATGGAGGTGGAAGAGGAGAGGGGGTCGAAGGAAGGCGAAGGGAGGAGAAAAGAAAAGAGAGATGGAGGAAGCAGGAGGGTTTCCCAGGGGGGAGGCCCGGCTGGAAAAAAGAAGAATTACACTACTGGAAGGAGGGAGCATTAGCGAGCTGGAGATGGAGAAGCTTTGGGAAGAAATGGTGGTGACTGTTACGGAGCACGAAACAATGAACCAGGAAGCCGGAGGACAGGGTATGCTGGGAGAGCAGGAGAAAGAAGAGGAGCCGTCAAGGCTGAAGGCAGCCGGGGAGGTACTAGAGATGGAGATCCTCACTGGAGAAGGAAGAAAAGAGAAGATAAAGGTCAGTGGCGAGCTCAGTGCAGAAGACCAAGAGGAGATCAAGACATGCGTGCAGAGGAATATTGACATCTTCGCCTGGAGCGCGGCTGACATGCTAGGGGTCGATGCAGACGTGGCTTGCCACCGTCTCAACCTCGACCCCAACACTCGCCCTGTGCAATAGAAGAAGAGGGTCATCGCCACTAAGATGGCCGGACCCATCAGAGAGGAGGTATAAAAGCTGCTTAAGGCGGGGTTTGTGTCTGCCTGTAAGTATCTGGGGTGGGTAAGCAATGTTGTAATGGTTAAAAATGGGGATGGTAAGTGGAGAATGTGTGTAGATTTCTCTCTATTGAATAAAGCATGCCCTAAGGATTGTTACCCACTGTCTCGAATCGAGGCGCTGGTTGACTCAGACGTCGGTTTCTCACTAATGAGTTTTCTAGACGCGTTTTCAGGATACCACCATATACACATGCACCCTCCGGACGTCAATGACGTCACCTTCGTTATGGAGGATGGATGTTTCTGTTTTAACATTGAAAGATGGGGTTAGACCTAATTTACTCTAGGGGGGGTGAATAGAGTAAATCTGAAATCTTTTTGTTGTTTATAAAATAATATCAGAGTAATGAAATAAGAGGTACCAAGATTAACAGAAAGCAAAAGAAACCTAAGTTAATCTAATCTAACATAGCACAGATAACCTAATCTATCACAGACACAGTAAGACCAAAAAGAAAAGGGCAACCAAACAACACAAGAACTTTTATAGTGGTTCCCCAATCTGGGTACATCCACTCTTCTACCACTCTAGTAGGAATCCACTAGTAGGTTTTGATCAGGTGACTGCCACCAATGAGCTTTTGATCGGGTGCTTAAAAACCAAAATAAACTTTTGAAGGGAGTTAATAAACCCTTTATACAGAGGGAGGAGAGGGATTGATGGTGTCTTCTCTTTCTCTTTTCAACAGAGAAGACTAGTGGATTTTGTTGTTGTCAAGAACTCGTCTCAATAGCACTTGGAGTCTTACACAGTGTGTAGGTCTTCAGTCTTCAGCCTTGACTTCAAAATGAAATCCAGGAACTTCTGACTGATAGAAGTTTGTTGTCCTAGAAATCTCCTGGAGTGAAGATTGAAGAAGTCTCTTGATTTGTAGTTGATGTTCTTCTTCTTCTTCAGCAAGGTCAAAGAGAAAACAAACTATTTTCTGTACAAAGAAGATTCAAAATGTTTTTGCTGTAGATCTTTTTGTCTCTGTATTCCTTGTGTTATCAGTTATCTCTGTTACTCTGGAAAAGAAAAACTCTTTTATATCTTCAGTCGAATTCTCCTTTTGAATTTTGAATTACATGCATTAATTGCTGACGGCTTGGAGAATGAAAATCGGTAGGAGAGAATATTTGCATTAATGAATTTCCCCAACTGTCCCAATAAAAAGAGTAAGTAATTAACTTGATGAAGACCATAATCAATGCTGCCACTAACGGATATATTCAGAGAATATATGCATTAATTATTCAGGAATTACTGCAAGATAATAAGGACAAAATGAGGGAAATTTCCAAGTCTGGAACTGCACAAAAATCATCGACCAGAGAACATATTTCGTCGACCTAAGATCAAAGTTCGTCGACCAGATAAATCATGTTCGTCGATCTGAGAATTCTTGTTCGTCGACCTGAGAACCAAGTTCGTCGACCTGACTTCAGCTAACTGCTTTCTGTAAAAAAAACTTCCCGATTCTGTGCACCAAGTTCGTTGAGCTGATAATGTAACTTCATCAACCTCAGTTTAGAGAAAGTATTTTGGACTTAATGTGTTGAAGTTGAACTTCCAGAATTTGTCGACCTGAGCTCGAATATCGTCTAGCTGAAATTAGAGAATTGACTCAGAGTTCATCGAGCGGAGCGCGACTTTCGTCGAGCTGAGTTTGACGAACGTCGAACTCACTTTTCTGAACTTGATTTTCTTCAAAGTCTTTGAGTCTTCTGTTGTCTTCTGTTGGCTGGTCCATGTGTGGTTGATTCTAAGGACTTAGACTAAACGCTAGGACACAGACATGACCCTAGCTATACATGGTGGGTCAATCATCCTAGTTAATGAACCTAGCCCAAATCCAACTTGGGATCCAACAATCTCCCACTATTTTGGTGAGGTCACTAATACAAATGAAATAAATATATTCACAGAGCAGAAAAATATATCTGGCAGAAAAATTGAAATATGCAGCAGATATTTACACAGTAGCTTTGTGACAGTAAATAGATATAAAATTCAGACAAACAGAAACAAAATAAAATGCTCTCATTTCTTCTTCTTTTGCTCTTCCTTTTGTTTGTCTCATTTCTCTTTGTTAGAAGGCTGTGTAAATTTGATTTCCTATTTGGATTTGCTGCTTGCCTCTTGGACATTGTCATATCAACAGCTCCAATAATATTCAGAGATGTAGATTTAGGCACAACAACCTCTGGATGTAGGTTCATATAAGCATCTACATTAAAAAATTTATTAGCTTTTTCATACCTGTTTAGCTCTTCCTTTCTGTATTTAGACATTGTAGAATATTGGGATGGATCTTTCCCTTCAGCTTTAACTTTATTTATCAATGAAAGTCCAACAAGTTCCTGGAACCTGGTCATTCTAGAAGTTGTCTCTGTCTCTGGATCCACAAATGGTATGGGTGGAGACTCTGGCCTTTTAGGACTGTCAGCTTTTTGTGTTTCAGGAGCTTGTTGTTGTTGTTGCTGATGATGTTGTTGTTGTCTGCTTGAAGAGTACCTCTGTTGGCTGCTTCCTTGGGGTGTTGAGGATCTACCATGATGTCTATGATAGGTTTGAGCATATGAGGTAGACCTCTGAGAAGTGCTACCTGAAGCACCAGCAGTAGGTGGAGGAGGAGGAGGACCTTTCCAAGGCCTCTGAGGAGGAGGAGGAGGAGAATATCTCCTACTTTTCTTTCTTGCTTTTTGCCGATTCTTTGACAGCCACATCCAGTCTGGCATCCCAGGGTATGGAGTGATTTTCAGAATGATATAATAAGGTGTGTCATGTGTGGGATTTGGCTTGGGAGCAGCAACTGGAGGAGCCTTTCTTTTCTTTAAGACTTTCTTCTTAGCAGTAGGGCTATCATCAGAATCATCAATATCATCATCATCTTTATCAGAAGAGGATCCCTGAGTGTTATCATATAAGTCATCCAGAGCTTTCAGAAGATCTTTAGAAATCTGCTTTTCAGCCTGAGGCTGTGCTTGAGGTTCTAGAGCTGGAGCAACTGTTTCAGGAATATGTTCAGCAATTGATAAATTTTCTGCTTCTATATTTGCCATGATGATTTCATCCAAATCTGGCAGTGGACTATCATCCATCTTATATGTTGGAGCTGAGATGGTTTTTGGAGAAGAAGTTTCCTTGGAAGGGGATACTGTTTGAGTCTCTATAACTGCAAAACTATCCTTAAGTTGCTTGGCAACTGTGGGACTTATTGGTGCAGTGTATGGTACAATGGCCAAAGAATGCTTATGAGAAGAGCTGGGCAGATTTTTTCTGTAGACAAGATTGAATAAGTCTTATAAAGAATGCAGACTAACTGTGAGATTTATAATATAATCACCATCAGTTTCAATTTTAGCCAGAACTGGCTCATCCATATCTGTATCTGAATCAATTAAATCTATTATATCAGTAGGAGTGGATGTTTCCTCTGAAGAATCATCAGACATTATTTCATTTGTTGCTGCTTCTGCTGCTTCAGCTACTGCTGTTGCTTCTGCTGCTTCAGCTGTTGCTGCTCCTGCTGCTTTTGCTGCTGCTTCTTCTGCTGCTGCTGCTTTTGCTACCACTGGAGCTTCTTCATCATGCAGCATCTCCCCCTAACTGGTTTCAGGGGGTCCTAAAGCCAGTCCCCCAAAAGAAGGGACAGGGGATAAAACAGCAATTTTTGCAGAGAGAGTGTTGATGGAAGCAGTGAGAGGAGCTAGATCATCAGCTAGAAGTTTGTTAAGAGTGGGAGAGATGAATGCTAGCAGATCTTTAGCAATGTCAGAGAAGTTTAGGTAGAGGGGTTCTAGAGAAGAGGTGGAATATGGATTGTGATGACCACAATTAGAGCATATAGAGAAAGCATTTGGGAAATCTATATGTGTATACTCCATATATGGACAAATAGTTTGGATGGCTGGAGGGATAGAAATAGATGGCATGGCAGTAGTAGAAAGGGGAATTGATGTTGTGTGGGAGTAGATAAGTTACTGGATTGGTGATTGATGTGGAGATTGATGTGGAGATTGATGTGGAGATTGATGTGGAGATGACAGAAGGTGGAAGGTGGATTCCTGAATTGAGGAGGATGGTGTTGCAGAGAGATTTCTTGGAGGAGAAAGTGGAGGTGTAGAGTGTTCAGGGGATGGAACAGGTGTTGGAAGATGAATTTGATGTTGTTGTTGTTGAGAGAGTGGAGGAGAAGGAATGGTGGTGGTGGAAGGAACTTCTTCTGGGGGTGGAGGAGCGGCTATGATGGCCCTGGTGCTCTCAGAAGGTCTGGAGGAGGAGGAAGCCTTGGATGGCTTTGTGATTCTCCTCTTCCATCTGCCAAACAAGGCAGAGGTTAGCCTTTTGGAGGCATTTATGAACACTGTTGTGGAAACCAGATGTTCAGATGTCGTTTCTTGCAAAAATATCCCCAAGACCCTTCCAAAACAGACCTATTTCTTATTGTTCTTCTTTTTAATCAAGTCAAACAACAACTTGCCCCAGTTTACTCCTTGCTTTTCAACCAAGGCACCCATCACCAAGAACTGGTGCCTGGTGATGTGGTTATGTGTTGTATGTTTGCCCAGCAGCACCTTCCCGACGACATCTGCTAAGAACTTATACTCGGCAGATAAGTTATTCTTTAACAACTTGTTTGGGTTCTCTCCAGAGTGACCCATTTTGATCAACATATTTTCATACTCCTCATTGTCCATTTCAATTTCTTCTTTACCATTCAGTAAATCGAAAACTTTGGTTAGTATATTGGGAGAAAGGGAGACTGAGTTACCAGAAATTATTCATGTCATGGTATCTTTTGTTGTTATAGAGGTAAAGACCCATTCTTTGATCTCTGTCATGGCAATCTTTATTCTGTGGGTCATGAACTGTTTCATATTTTGATCTTCAAACAACTTCAGAATTTCCACGAAGATTGGATTAGAGTGCTGAAATGAGTCGAAGTCAATATCAAAACCCATATCAAATTTCATTGCAAAAAGATTTCTCGCCGGAATCGCCATGAGTTCACCTGCAAGAGAAAAACAAAGATCAAGTGCACGGGAACTAAAAGCGCGGGACGGAGGTCGAAGAAAACCTAGATATAAGGTTTTCAGAATATGAACCGGCAGACTCCGTTCGACGAATAATAAAAAATTCTTCGATCTGAGGTCGTCGATATATTTTATAGTCAAAAGAATTCGTCGATCTCAGTCAGAAGATGTGAAAACATTTCGTCGAGTTCAGTTCGATGAAAATTTTCTGAAGCAAATTCGTCGATCTTCGGTCGACGAAAATAACTTCACTCACAGAGAGTTCGTCGATCGTCATTCGACGAATTTCTCTAGAACTTTTCCCAGTTCGTCGATCTCCGTTCGACGAACTTTGAAAAATTCGTCGACCATAGACATAAATTAAATTAAGGCTTCTCTATTTACCATACCAAGTTGATTTATAAAGAACAGATGATTTCTCTCATCCAAGGGCTTGGTGAAGATATCTGCTCTTTGCAAGTCAGTGTCCATATAGACAAGATTAATTTTATTTTTGTCTACACACTCTCTAATGAAATGGTGCCTAATATCTATATTCTTAGTCCTACTGTGATGGACTGGATTTTGTGCAATGAAAATTGCACTTGTGTTGTCACATAGTAGAGTTGAATTATTTAAGTTGAACACATAGTATAGAAGTTCGTTCTGAATCTATAGCATCTGGGAACAGCAACTGTCAGCTACTTTATATTCTGCTTTAGCAGTTGAAGTGGACACAGATGACTGCTTCTTGCTAAACCAAGAGACTAATCTCATACCCAGGAACTGGCATGTCCCTGAGGTACTTTTTCTGTCTACTTTGCATCCAGCAAAGTCTGTATCTGAGTATCCAGTTAACTCAAACTCTGACTCAGTGGGATACCAAAGTCCTAGACTAGGATAACTCTTTATATATCTCAAAATCCTTTTTAAGAAAATTAGGTGAGATTCTTTAGGGTTCACTTGGAACCTAGCACAAAGACATGTAGCAAACGTTATATCTGGTCTGCTTGTTGTAAGGTATAACAGGGACCCAACAATGCCCCTATATAATTTCTGATCAACAAGCTTACCATGTTCATCAGAGTCAAGTACAACATTAGTGGTCATGGGTGTTTTCTTTGTTGAGGCATTATTCATCCCAAACTTTTTGATAAGCTCCTTCACATACTTAGGCTGGGATATGAAGATGACATCAGGTAGCTGCTTCACTTGGAGACCAAGGAAGTAGTAGAGCTCACCCATGCTACTTATTTCAAACTTTGAATGCATGAGGTCAGAAAACCTCTTGCATAGTTTGGAATCTGTAGACCCAAATATAATATCATCTACATAAATTTGTACTAACAAAATTTGATCCTTATGGTTCCTAGTGAATATAGTCCTATCTACTATGTCTCTAGAAAATTTATGCTCTAACAAGAAGCTAGCTAAGGTCTCATACCAAGCTCTTGGAGCTTGCTTTAAAACATAGAGAGCTCTATGCAATTTAAAAACATATGAGGGATGAGTTGGAGAAATGAAACCTGGAAGTTGTTCAACATAAATCTCTTATTTAAGTTCTCCATTCAGAAAGGTACTCTTGACATTCATTTGATAGACTTTGAATTTCTTATAGGCAGCATATGCAAGGAAGATCCTGATTGCTTCTGGCCTTGCAACTGGCGCAAAGGTCTGGTCATAGTCAATTCCTTCCTCTTGCCTATAACCTTGAGCAACAAGCCTTGCTTTATTCCTTATGATGACACCTTGGGCATCTAGCTTGTTTCTATATACCCACTTAGTTCCAATGACTGGGTAGTCTTTGGGTCTTAGAACTAAGTCTCAAACTCTGTATCTCTCAAATTGATTGAGCTCTTATTGCATTGCAATAATCCAGTGTGGATCTTGCTCCGCATCTTTGATGGATTGGGGCTCAATTTGAGATATGAAGCGGGCATGCATCAAATCTTGGTTGAGTTGATGCCTTGTTTGCACACCAACTGACATGTATCCAATTACTTGAGATATGAGGTGATCTCTAAGTGTGACAAATTCAGTGAGTGGAGTTGGTTATTCAACAGCTTGGAGAATAAATTCCTCTTGTGTAATTAAGTTAGCTGTTGTTGGTTCATCACTGATTACAGTGTCTTCTTCTTCACTTTCTTCAGCACCTTGTGGAGAAGGATGGCTAACTGCCTCATTGGTAAGGGTCAGTTCATTAAGCTTCTCACATAGATTATGTTCCTGCAAAGATTCATTGGCAGAAGAAGTCTTCTCCTTGAAAAACATGTTAGTCTCATCAAATGAAACATGGATAGATTCTTCAATTTTTAAGGTAGATTTGGTGTACACCCTATAAGCCTTGCTTACATGAGAATATCCAAGAAAAATTCTCATTTCAGTCTTAGCTTCAAACTTTCTAATGTGTTTTTTATTGTTGTTGTGTATATAACATAAACATCTAAAACTTTAAAATAGTCTACTTGTTTCTTCCCTTTAAGTAGCTCATAAGGAGTCTTATTTTTAAGTTTGTGTATAAGACTTTTATTCAGTACATAGTTTGTTGTGCTTACAACCTCTGCCTAAAAGGATAGGGGCATGTAAGCATCTGCATGTAATGTGCCTGCAGCTTCAATTAGTGTTCTGTTCTTCCTTTCAGCAACCCCATTTTGTTGAGGTATTCTAGGAGCTGAGAAGTTGTGCCTGATATATTTCTTCCTACAGAACTCTTATATAAGAAGAGACTCAAACTCAGTACCATGATCACTTCTGATCAATACAACTGGAGTAGAGTACTCAATCTGTATAGTCTTGAGAAAATTTGTAAGAACGTTGAATGTATCTGACTTAGATCTCAGAAAGAATACACAACTGAATCTTGAGAAGTCATCTACAATAACTAGAGTATAAGATTTCTCTCCTAGACTTTGTACAACAATAGGGCCAAAAAGGTTCATATGCAGTAAGTACAATATCCTAGGTGAATCACTTTTGTTTAATGATTTAAAATTACTTTTAATTTGCTTGCCTAATTGACAAGCCCTGCAAAAGCTTTCCTTCTTGTAGGGGCAAGAAGGCAATCCTCTAACAAGGTTGTCCCTAGATAGTTTGGCAATGTTTTTCAAGTTAACATGATCTAGCAATCCTCTAACAAGGTCATTATTGTTACTAGTTGAATTAAACATGCAAATTTCAGATTTAGCTGACTGGAAGTTAACTATATAAATGTTTCCTACTCTAGTGTCAGTTAATACTACATGATTATCTAAAGAAGTAATAATATATGAGGTTTTAGTAAATGATACCTGATACCTTTCATCACATAATTGACTTATGAAGATAAAGTTATGTTTCAGTCCACTTACATATGCAACATTCCTGAAGGTGACAGCTCCAACCTTGACTTTTCCATAGTCTTCAGTCTGGCCATAATTGGAGTCACCAAATATTACTTTTGATCCTAGCTTTGCCTTGTATTTGGTTAAGTTGGCCTTGTTTCCAGTCATATGCTTAGAACAACCACTATCCAAATACCACTATTGCTCTGTGATAGGATAGTCTTTTACCTGCAATAAAACAGATTAGCCATTCTTGACCCAGGTTACCTTGGGTCCTTCTTTCTTTACATAACCAAAGCTGAAAATGAATGAATATTCAGGTTGGCTTTTATATCCTAAAGGGTGATATTTCCTAGGTGGAATGATCCATTGATTAAATTAATTATTAAATATTCTTGGTTGGTTATAAGTTTTAGAGAAATTAGAATTTCTGTTATATTGAACTGCGTTCGATGAATTCGGGTGAGTTCGTCGACCTGTGTTCGACGAATTAGGATGAGTTCGTCAAACTCCACTTAGAGAATGAAAGTAGTCATTTTCTGAGCCCCAAAATCGTCGATCTCTACTCGACGAACCATACTGGTTTCGTCGATCGTAGTTCAATGAATAATTATTATATAAATCTGCGTTTGGAGTTCGTCGACTGGAGTTCGACGAACTATACATATTTCGTCGATCTATGTTCGACGAAATCTGTTAAACATTGTTAAAGTTAGGATTTTTTTCCTTTTCTTGTTCTTAGGTTTTGATTCAGTTGGTTTAACATTTTTATCATTATCTATTTTTTCTTTTCCTTTTTTAGAAACAAATTTTATGGGTGTTGTCAATATATTTTTCTTAAGTATGGGAGGTAAGCTTGATGAAGCACCTAAGCCCAGCTTGTCATTCAGTCTGGCATTGACTGTACTTATGATGTCCATCAGCTTAAGGCTTCTCCCATTGAGAGATTCCTCAAGTTGCCTAGCCTCACATAATTATGTTTTCAGAGAAATGATTTGTTCATTTTCTAAAACTAAATCATCCTTTAGCTTAACATTTTCAGAAATACATTTTTCATGATCAGTTAATTTTTCTCTAAGTAGTTTGATTTCTTTTTCTGAATTTATTAAGTCCATACACATGGATTCAAATTCAATTTTAAAGTTATCAGAACTGTAATCAAATGAAGATAGTACCTGATCAGCTTTAGATTCAGATTCTTCATTGTCAGATTGTTCTTCAACATCTGATGGGCTGCAAGAGGCATTGATAGCTATGAGGCAGATTTCCCTTGCCTTTGCGTCTTCTTCCTCTTCACTGGAGTTGGAGGATGTGGATTCGTCTTCTGTGTCACTCCAGGTTTCAATAATAAAGTCCTTCTCCTTCTTTTTGTGCTTGTTGTAGGAAGGCCTGCTGTATTGCTTACTTCTTGAGTTTTTTTCTCTTCTCTTCTCCTTCTTCTGATTCTCAGGACACTCTGAGATGAAGTGTCATGGTTTCATGCACCCAAAACACACTATTTCTTTAGTGGGAGTATTGTCATACCTGGGTTTGTCATCATTCCTGGATAACTTTCTCCTGAAGTCCTTTCTAGACATTTTGTAGAATCTCTTGGCTAAGAGACTCATCGGTTCTTCATTGACTGTTGAAGCTTCAGTCTCTTCTGCAGCCTTGAATGCAATGTTCTGGTCCTTCCTTGATGTTGTAGGAGTCTTGTGTTCTGCAATTTCCCTGGATTTGATCAACTACTCATAAGATTTGAGCTTTCTCAAGAGAGATTCAGTGGAAATCTCATTCAGACTTCTGGCCTCCTTGATTGGCCAGATCCTAGAATCCCATGAGCTTGGGAAGCACATTAGGGTCTTGTCATTCACCTCTGTGAGAGAGATGTCTTTGTCCAAGCTCTTCAATTCACTGATAATAGAACTCAATCTGTTGTACATGTCACTAACAGATTCAGCTTCATCTTTCTTGAAGTTCTCATACTGGGAGATGAGATTTGATCTTCTATCTTTTCTCTAATCTGCTGAGCCAGCAACCATCTGGTTGAGAGAATCCCAGATTGCTTTTGCAGAGGTGCACTCAACCACCTTTTGAAAGATATCATCTGACATGGTCTGGGTCAGTATATTCATAGTTTTTGCATCAGCTATTTTGGCTTTCTTCTGAGCATCAGTCCACTCAGGTTGTGGAACTGCATGAGTGTTTGAAGTTGATGTGAATGTAGAAGTTGTTGGTTGAGGAAGACCTGCCAAAATTGAATTGAAAATATCCTCATCAATAGAGTTCATGTAAAGCTTTATTCTTGCTTTCCAGATTGCAAATCCATTCAAATTACAGACTGGAGGTCTACTGCTTGCATAATCCTTGTTCTGTGTCATGCTGTATACTAAATAAAACTAAGTTCAGATCTAACACAGGATCTTTTGGTTCAAGGGTTAGCTTGTACAATCAAAGGAAACTGCTTTGATACCAATTGAAAGATGAGGTTAGACCTGATTTACTCTAGAGGGGGGTGAATATAGTAAATCTGAAATCTTTTTGTTGTTTATAAAATAATATCAGAGTAATGAAATAAGAGATACCAAGATTAACAGAAAGCAAAAGCAACCTAAGTTAATCTAATATAACACAGCACAGATAACCTAATCTATCACGGCCACAACAAGAACAAAAAGAAAAAGGCAACCAGACAATACAAAAACCTTTATAGTGGTTCCCCAACCTGGGTACATCCACTCTTCTACCACCCTGGTAGGAATCCATTAGCAGGTTTTGATCAGGTAACTGCCACCAATGAGCTTTTGATCAGGTGCTCAAAAATCAAAAAAATCTTTTGAAGGGGGTTCATAAACCCTTTGTACAAATGGGGGAGAGAGATTGATGGTGTCTTCTCTTTCTCTTTTCAACAGAGAAGACTAGTGGATTTTATTGTTGTCAAGAACTCCTGTCAGTAGCACTTGGAGTATTGCACAGAGTGTAGGTCTTCAGTCTTCAGCCTTGACTTCAAAATGATATCCAAGAACTTCTGACTGATAGAGGTTTGTAGTCCTTGAAAGCTCCTGAAGTGAATATTGAAGAAGACTCTTGATTTGTAGTTGATGTTCTTCTTCTTCTTCTTCAACAAGGTCAAAGAGAAAACAACTATTTCCTGTACAGAGAAGATTCCGAATGTTTTTGTTGTAGATCTTTTTGTCTATGTATTCCTTGTGTTATCAGTTCTCTCTGTTACTCTAGAAAAGAAAAAACTTTTTTATATCTTCAGTCGAATTCTCCTTTTGAATTTTGAATTCCATTCATTAATTGCTAACGGCCTGGAGAATGAAAATCGGTAGGAGAGAATATTTGCATTAATGAATTTCCTCATCTGTCCCATAAAAAGAGCAAGTAATTAACCTGATGAAGACCATAATCAATGCTGCCACTAACGTTTATATTCAGAGAATATAAGCATTAAGTATTCAGGAATTACTGCAAGAGAATAAGGACAAAATGAGAGAAATTTCCAAGTCTGGAACTACATAAAAATCATCGACCAGAGAACAGATTTCGTCGACCTACGATAAAAGTTCGTCGACCAGAGAAATCATGTTCGTCGATCTGAGAATTCTTGTTCGTCGACCTAAGTTCAGCTAACTGCTTTCTGTAAAAAAAACTTCCCGATTTTGTGCACCAAGTTCGTCGAGCTGATAATGTAATTTTGTCGACCTGAGTTCAGAGAAAGTATTCTGGACTTAATGTGTTGAAGTTGAACTTCCAGAATTCGTCGAGCTGAGCTCGAATATCGTCGAGCTGAACTCAGAGAATTGACTCAGAGTTCGTCAAGCGGAGCACGACTTTCGTCGAGCTAAGTTCGACGAATGTCGAACTCACTTTTCAGAACTTGATTTTCTTCTAAGTCTTTGAGTCTTCTGCTGTCTTCTGTTGGCCGGTCCATGTGTGGTTGATTTTAAGGACTTAGCCTAAACGCTAGGACACAGACATGACCATAGCTATACATGGTAGGTCAATCATCCTAGTTAGTGAACCTAACCCAAATTCAACTAGAGATCCAACAAACATAATGCCCTTTGGGTTAAAAAATGCGGTGGCGACTTATCAAAGAATGATCGATCGGATCTTCTGAGAGCAGAAAGGGCGGAACCTCGAAGTTTATGTGGATGACCTGATGATCAAAAGCCGGGACCTCAGATCTCATGTCTTGGATCTTGAGGAAACCTTTGGGACCTTAAGAAAATATAAAATGAGGCTTAACCCCCTGAAATGTGTTTTTGGAGCCAGTAGAGGAAAGTTCCTAGGACATCTCCTTACCCCATCCGGAGTATAGCCCAATCCCGATAAGGTAAAGGCAATCCGATAACTGGAATCTCCCAGGAATACCAAGGAAGTTCAACGTCTCACCGGCAAGGTGGCCGGACTAAGCAGGTTCCTCTCCTGAGCCGGAGAAAAATGCTCACCTTTCTTCCGGACGTTGAGAGTGGGTAAGAAGTTCGAATGGACCCCAGAGTGCGAGGAGGTTTTTCAGGCTCTAAAGCAGCAGCTCACCCGGGCACCTCTACTCTAGGGACTGAGGGAAGGGGAGGTCTTCTTGTTATACCTAGTAGTGGGGACCGGGTCTGTGAGTTCGGTTCTCGTACGAGAGGAAGGAAAAAAGCAATTCTCAATCTATTACATGAGCAGGGTCCTAAAGAAGGCGGAACTCGGGTACCCCATCCTCGAAAAGCTAGCATTTACTCTCATCATATCGGCTAGGAAGCTTCGGTCGTATTTTCAGACCTATTCGATTCAGGTGGTGACGGATCACCCCCTCCGTCACATCTTGGAGGGAGTGGAGCACTCTGGGAGGTTGGCCAAATGTTCAATAGAACTCAGTGAATTCGACCTCACTTTTACTCCTCGGCTTGCCATCAAGGCACAAGCGATGGTCGACTTCCTAGCAGACTACGTAGTGGAGATCCAAGAGGCTGAAGCACCCCCTCGAGCGGCTTGGAAGATGCTGGTAGATGGAGCGTCGGGAAAAAAATTCTTTTGGAGGGGGAATGATCTTGGTAAGTTCAGAAGGGACCAGAATCGAGCAGGCTTTGAAGATTCACTTCGCAATCACCAACAACCAAGCAGAATATGAGTCGATCATCGCAGGTCTCAGGTTGGCTCGGGAGTTGGGCATAGAAGACATTAGGGTCTCCATGGACTCTATGGTGGTTGCGAGCCAGATTAAAGGGGAGTTCGAAGCGAGGGAGCCCACCCTCCAGCTATATCTGGGGAAGGTCAAACACATCATCGGGTAGTTTTGCAGTTTTTGGATTCAGCACGTCCCAAGGTATGAAAGCACTCAGGCGGACCAACTTGCCAAATATGTCCCTCGAGCTGGAGGAACGGTGTCGGAGCTTTTCAAGCCGTCCATAGAAGAGGGAGAACTCATTGAGATAAACCAGCAAGTGTCTTGGATGGACCCCTTCATCACTTTCCTAACCTCGAGACAACTTCCTGAGAGCGATCTCGACAAGAAGCGGGTCAGGTATACATCAATGTACTACCTGTTGAAAGATGGGGCACTATACCGCAAGACGTTGTCGGGTATACTGGCTCAATGCGTATCGGAGGATGAGGTTCCAAGGGTCCTAAAAGAAATTCACTTAGTAGAATGTGGGAGCCACTCAGGGAGTCGGACTTTAGAGGGGAGAGTGTTGAGGCAGGGATATTTCTGGCCTACCCTCAGAAAAGATGCAGAAGAGTTCGCAAAAAGATGTCAAAAGTGCCAGGAGTTCGCCCCCCTCCAACTCCTTCCCGCCCAGAGGCAAGGTACAATCACGGCTCCCTGGCCCTCTGCAATATAGGGACTAGACCTGGTGGATCCTTTCCCCCAGGCTAGTGGTCAGAGGAAGTTTCTGTTGGTCATGGTGGATTACTTTTCAAAATGGCTAGAGGTGAAGGCATTGGCTAAGGTAACATCGCAGGCGGTCAAAAATTTCGTATGGGGAGAGATCATCTGCATGCATGGGGTACCGCTGGCCATTGTGACTGATAACGGGCCACAATTTGTTAGTAGAGAATTCGTTGATTTTTGCATCCGTTTGAGACTCTGGGCATAAACCTCTGTTTTGCCTCGGTTCATCATCCACGAAGCAATGGACAGGTGGAAGCATCAAACAAGATCATCGTCAATCTTTTAAAGAAGAAAGTGGAGAACCTAAGTGGGAGCTGGGTGGAACAGCTCCCTTCAGTTCTCTGGGCCTTGAGGACCACACCACACACCGCCACGGGAGAGACCCCATTTATGCTCTCTCATGGCTCGGAGTTCGTCATTCCAATAGAGTTCGAGGTCACATCCCCAAGAGAAGTCGTTGCAAGGGAGGGAGACGAAGGATGGATGGCAGAGAATGTGGAAATGCAAAAACTCTCTCTTGATCTCGTAGAAGAACTCCGGGACTTGGCGCTAATCCGGCAGGAGGAAGTCAAGCGCCGGATGGCGAAGTACTTTGATATGCATATAAGGATCAAGCAGTTCCAGAAGAGTGACTTGGTCCTCAAGAAGGTGGACGCAGCAGGCAGAGGGGCATTGGTAGGAAAGCTCAATCCCAACTGGGAAGGTCCCTTTGTAGTAAAAGAGGTCTTGAATTCGGGAGGGTACCACCTTCAGTATGTGGACGGGGTACCCATCGATCGTGCACGAAGTGGCGATGACTTAAAGAGATTTTATCCATAACACTTTTTGTTCATTACATTTTTTGTCGTTCAATACTTGTAATTTTTATGTGGCCTTCTGATATGATGAAACCGCAGGTGTCCTTGTTCGTGGCATTAAGAGTGAAGTGGGTGCAAGGAGACCCCGAGCAGACCCACTGAGCAGGCTCTCATCTAGCTGGCAGGACTGTAGGCTCACTTAGTGGTTGGAGGTAGATTGGAGAGGAGACCCCGAGCAGACCCGCTGACCAGGCTCTCATCTAGCTAGCAGGACTGTAGGCTCACTCGGTGGTTGGAGGTAGATTGGAGAGGAGACCCCGAGCAGACCCGCTGACAAGGCTCTCATCTAGCTGGTAGGACTGTATGCTCACTCGGTGGTTGGAGGTAGATTGGAGAGGAGACCCCGAGCAGAACCGTTGACTAGGCTCTCATCTAGCTGGCAGGACTGTAGGATCACTCAGTGGTTGGAGGTAGATTGGAGAGGAGACCCCGAGCAGACCCGCTGACCTGGCTCTCATCTAGCTGGCAGGAATGTAGGCTCACTCGTTGGTTGGAGGTAGATTGGAGAAGAGACCGCGAGCAGACCCGCTGACTAGGCTCTCATCTAGCTGGCAGGACTGTAGGCTCACTCGGTGGTTGGAGGTAGATTGGAGAGGAGACCCCGAACAGACCTGCTGACCAGGCTCTCATCTAGCTGACAGGATTGTAGGCTCACTTGGTGGTTGGAGGTAGATTGGAGAAGAGACCCCGAACAGAACTCCTGACCAGGCTCTCATCTAGCTAGCGGGACTGTAGGCTCACTCGATGGTTGGAGGTATATTGGAGAGGATACCCCGAGCAGACCTGCTGACCAGGCTCTCATCTAGCTATCAGGACTGTAGGATCACTCTGTAGTTTGAGGTAGATTGGAGAGGAGACCCCGAGTAGACCTGCTGAAAAGGCTCTCATCTAGCTGGTAGGACTGTAGGCTCACTCGGTGGTTGGAGGTAGATTGGAGAAGAGACCCCGAGCAGACCCGCTGATGGATAAATTTTGGGATTAGTAATATCTCCAAATTCTACGAACTATAGGCAAGAGCACTTATCGTTCATAGTATATGATATTTTAAGAATATCAAGTGTCATATTCTTCCGGGTTTATTGATTACTGTTACTCACGCAAATTAATATTATTTTATCTAATAATAAAATGAGTGAAATTAAACTATAGCTAGAAAAATAAAATAAAGGATAACACTTGATCTAGACTCACTTTAAAATAAAATAAACTTATCATAAAGGCAAACTTCTAGATTACCTACTTCGACCGTGGAGGTTCCTAAATTACGAAAATGCCTCTCTCAAGAATACGCTCTCGACTAAACTTAGGTTGATCGATTAAGACCTCTCGACCAGTCGAAACCCATAAGCCTGCTTCAGGAGGTGAACCCCTCTATTGGATTTCACTCCAATCCGAAAGAGTTATGTCGTCATCTCTCGAGTAGTGCAATCAACTCCTTTTACTTTTGAGTGATCTCCCCGTATCCGCAACCTCTCAGTCATTTAAGATACGGATCTTAGATCGAAATCGAAGCTAATAAATCAAAGATAAATCGAATCGATAACAATTGTGTTGGAACACCCTATTACTGATTTGGGTCAGGATCACTATGTCTCTTAGGAAACCTATTTTGACCTCATTGTATAGATCTAAAGGTCAAGTAGAATTGAGTCTAAGGGTTAGTAGTTAGGTTTGGAAGCTGCCCTCAAGACCAGGTTTTTCAGTTTTTGGAGACTAAGTCATTTCGTCGAGCTCAGTACGACGAATCGTCGAACTCCATTCGACGATCGTTGAGCTCACTTCGACGAGTCGTCGAACTCCATTCGACGATCTCTGAGCTCAACTTCATCAAGTCGTCGAACTCCATTCGACAATCTTCGAGCTCAGTTCTACGATCTTGACTCCAGTTTGTTCCGCTATCTCTGAGCTCAGTTCGATGATAGTTGAGCTCAGATCGACGATCTCTGTTTCTGTCTAAGTCCAAATCTCTGAGCTCAGTTCAACGATAGTGGAGCTCAGTTCGACGTTTTCTCTGAAGAGTTCAACGATTTTCAAGATTCAAATTCAGACAGTTAAGGAATTACTGTCAGCATTTAATTCAGAGATCTTGTAGCCATTTTTCATTTAATCTGGAGCAAGTTTCAAGGAATTATGAAGGAATGTTTTATTGGACTTTCCTCCAGAAGACAAAAGCAATTAAGTAAGTAATTAATGACAGGCTAACGGCTATCTTGGACAGTGGATCATTTCTATTCAGAAAAAAAGGAATAAAAGATAAGATTTTTCATCCCTGAAAGAGAAGAACAAGAAGTTAGAAAAATATTCTCTGCAACAACAGCTCTCACAACAACAATTACACAAGAGAAAGAGAAAGAGTTGCAGACATTCTCAGTCTCAAAGATTCATACAAGAACACCATCACCAAAGGAGATCAACAAACTGAAATCTTCAGATCTCTTTTGATTCAAGTGTTCAAAGGTCATCATCATTCAAGACTCCAGACACCTCACATTTCAGCTATTGCTGAAATCATCATTTGTTGGAGATCAATTTTCTGAAGTCCTATCACCCTACTGCAAAACTTCACTTCATGAACAACTACAGATCTCAGCGGGAGCTTTGACAACATCCACTATCTTCTCTCTGACTGTTGACATAGAAGATCATCTCTTTCCCCCTCTCTCTCTCACTCTGCTGTAAAGGGTTTTTCAAACTCCCTTCAAAAGTTTGTGTTTGGTTTTTGAGCACCTTATCAAAAGCTCATTGGTGGCAAGACACCTGATCAAAAAATCTGGTTTGGTTTTTGAGCACCTTATCAAAAGCTCATTGGTGCCCAGGACACCTGATCAACTCATCCTGCAGTGGATTCCTACCTAGGGTGGTAGAAGTGTGGATGTACCTAGATTGATTGGGGAACCACTATAGCTCCTTGTGTCTTCTGGTTGCTTGTGTTTCTTTTTGTTTCTGGCTGTAGTTTGTGATTGTTTTGTGATTATTCTGTGGTTAGATTTACTTTATATTATTTGCTTCCCTGTTCATATAAGAATACAACAACTATTGTAAAAGTTTTTAGCAAGCACCATACTCTATTCACCCCCCCCCCCTCTAGAGTATATCAAATCTAACTTGCACTTTCAATTGGTATCAAAGGGAGGTTGGTTAAAAATAGCACATCTCAGTGGTTTCACATGCTAACACCTGAACCCAAAGATTCCTATAGTTAGATCTGCTTGTTGTAGATTTTGTTATTAGAATTATTTCTTCATAAAACATGACCCAAAACAAAGATTATGCTAGCACCAGACCTTCAGTGTGCAATCTATCCAAGTTTGCACTTTGGAATGCAAGGATTAGACTCTACATGAATTCTATTGATGAGGACATCTTCAATTCTGTTTTAACAGTGTGTCCAAGACCTCCAGAGAACACAAGCACAAATGTTGTTCCACCTCCCTCAGGAACAGATGCAGAGATAAAGAAGTGGAAAGTAGCATTTGCAAAGGCTATGAATATCTTAGCCCAGACTATGTCTGATGACATTTTCCAAAAGGTGGCTGAATGCAACTCAGCAAAGGAAATCTGGGATAAGCTATCTGAGATAGTCTCAGGATCTGCTGATGAAAGAAAAGACAGAAGATCTCACCTCATAACCCAATATGAGAACTTCAAGAAAGTAGAAGCTGAGTCAGTAGCAGACATGTATAATAGACTCAGTCTGATAGTCAATGAACTGAAAACTTTGAATAAAGAGATCTCATTGACTGAGCTAAATGACAAAATCCTAATGTGCTTCCCAAGCACTTGGAACTCAAGGATCTGGTCAATCAAGGATGCCAGAAGTCTCAATGAAATCACAACAGAAGCTCTCTTGGGCAAGCTCAAGTCTTATGAGCTGCTCATCAAAAATAGAGAAGAAGAGTAGAAGGCTGCCTCACCAGCCACAAGAAAGGAAAAGTCAATAGCTTTCAAAGCCACTGAAGATCAGCCTAAAGATAAGGTCACAGGCAATGATGAGCTGCTTAGTCTACTGGCCAAAAAATTTTACAAAATGACCAGAAAGGACTTCAAGAAGAGATCATACAAAGAGCATGACAAGCCAAGGTATGATAAATCAAACAATAAAGAAATTGTTTGCTTTGGTAACAGGAAACCAGGTCACATTGTGCCTGACTGTCCAGAGAACAAAAAAAGGACAGAAAGGAAAAGAAAGAAAGAAGAAAAGACAAGGACTTCAAGAAGAACAGCAATGACAAACCCTTCTCAAGCAGGAACAAACACACAAGGAAGGGATTTGTTGCTGAATCTTGGAGTGAGACAGAAGAAGAATCTGAAACTTCTTCCAGCTCAAGTGATGATGAGAATGATGCTGAAGAAAAGGAATTCTGCATGATGGCTATCAATGCCTCACAACACAATTCTGATGCAGAAGATTCAGAGTCAGACTCAGAGACTCAACTTGAAGAGGACCAGGTGATAAGTTCTTTTGATTTTAATTCTGAGGACTTTAAGTATGAATTTAAAGCACTATGTTTAGACTTATTAAAATCTGAGAAGGAAATCATTTCCCTCAGAAAACAATTGTCTGAACATAGTACCTTAAAATCAGAAAACCTCAAACTCTCTGAGGAGTTGGAGTGTTGTAGGGAGCAGATAGCTTCACTGAAAAGTGAGCTATCAGAGGCCAAAAAGCTTGAAGAATCCCTTAATGGGAGAAGCATCAAGCTAATGGACATCACAAGCACAGTGAACTCTAGATTCAACAGTACACTGTGCTTGGGTGCTTCATCCAGCCAACCTATAGTACTAACAACCCCAATTAAGTTTATTTCTAATAAAGGGAAGGGAGTTGTAGAGGTAGCTAGGAAGAATTCTGACTTACCCAAGAAATCAAGTGTTCAACAGAAATCATCGAACGGAGCTAGACGATCGTCGAATGCAGATCGACGATCTCAGGCAAAATCGTCGAATTCAAGTCGACGATCTCTAAACCCTGAACTCTGGCACAGTCGATCGTCGAACGGAGCTCGACGATCTGACCCAAGATCGTCGAACGCAGCTCAACGATCGTCGAGTAGAGATCAGAGATTTGAAAACTTCTTCAAGGGTAAATCAAATTCCAATCCTAGGGGTCCTTCATCCAGATTTAACCCTTATACTGAATGGATAATACCTCCAAGGAGATATCATCCTGAAGGTTATAAGAGTCAACCAGGGATGTCATTTATTTCTGAATTTAAAGGTTATCAACGTAGGCCCAAGGTAAACTTGGTCAAAAACAAGTAAATTATTTTATGTGCAGGTGAAGACCTATCCAACATCAAACCAACAATTGTATCTGGATAGTGGGTGCTCAAAGCACATGACAGGAAGCAAGGACAATCTCACATCCTTTAAAGCCAAGCTTAGACCCAAAGTCATATTTGGTGATTCAAACTTTAGACTAACAAAAGGATATGGTGCAGTCCAAATTGGGACAGTCACATTCAAGAAGGTAGCCTATGTGGAAGGACTGAAGCACAACCTGATTAGCATCAGTCAGCTATATGATGAAGGCTACCAGGTGACTTTCAACAAATCCTTATGCAGGATCAAATCAGAGGACAACACAACTGTGTTGACAGGTAAAAGGAAAGGTAACATCTATTTAGTAGACTTTCTTTTAACTGAAGTAGATATTTGCCTGTTTAACTCTGTTAGTAGACCTAATGTATTATGGCATAAGAGATTATGACATATAAACCTTAGAACCATTGCTAGGCTATCCAAGGACAACCTTGTTAGAGGACTACCTTCTGGCCCATACAAAAAGGGAGGACTCTGCAGGGCTTGTTAATTAGGCAAGCAAACTAAAAATAGTTTCAAGTCACTTAATAAGAGTGATTCACCTAGGATTTTGTATTTGTTACACATGGATCTTTTTGGACCCATTACAGTACAAAGCTTAGGAGGGAAATCTTACACTTTAGTGGTTGTAGATGACTTCTCTAGATTCACATGGGTGTTCTTTCTGAGCAAGAAGTCTGATAACTTTAAGTGTTTGACAGAGTTTCTCAAATGCATACAGATGAGTTCAATACTCACATTGCCCTGATCAGAAGTGATCATGGGACAGAGTTTGATTCTCTTCTTATGCAAGAGTTCTGTCAGAGTGAAGGGATCAGACACACTTTCTCAGCTCCTAGAACTCCTCAACAAAATGGGGTAGCTGAAAGGAAAAATAGAACCCTTATTGAATCTGCCACTACATTGTTGTGAGATGCTCACCTTCCTTTATCCTTTTGGGCAGAGGCAGTGAATACCTCCAACTATGTGCTGAACAGAAATTTAATACATAAACTGAAGGGCAAGACTCCCTATGAATTACTCAAAGGGAAGAAACCTAAAGTAGATTATTTTAGAATTTTTGCTTGTATTTGTTATATTCATAATAATGACAAGAAATACTTATCAAAATTTCAAGCTAAAGCTGATGAAGGAGTGTTTCTGGGATACTCCATGAGTAGTAAGGCTTATAGGGTATATAATAAATCAACTCTTAAAATTGAAGAATCTGTGCATATATCTTTTGATGAATCTAACATGTCTTTCAAGGAGAAGAACACTTCTACCATAGAACCTTTGCAGGTACAATCTCTTGCTGAAGACTTGGACAGATTACAAATCATTCAAAAAGAGGAAAGCAGTGAAGATGAAGAAAACATTCAACATCCTGAAGAGAAACCTCTTGAAGAGCCAGTTGTTGTGCCACAAGAGGAAACAACAACACAGGTTGGTGAACAATCAACACCTCCTGTTAATTTAGTAACATGAAGAGACCATCCAATTTCCCAAGTAATTGGAGACATCTCAGCTGGTGTGCAAACCAGAAATCAGGTCAACTAAAACTTGTTGCACACTTGCTTCAAATCTCAAATTGAACCTCAATCCATTCAAGATGCAGAGCAAGATCCACATTGGATCATTGCAATGCAAGAACAGTTGCATCAATTTGAAAGGAACAAAGTTTGGGAAATAGTACCAAGGCCTAAGGATCACTCCATTGTTGGAACAAAGTGGGTGTTCAGAAACAAATTGGATGATCAAGGAGTAATTGTAAGGAACAAGGCAAGACTAGTTGCTCAAGGGTACTCTCAAGAAGAAGGCATAGATTATGGCCAGACTTTTGCACCAGTTGCAAGGTTGGAATTCATAAGGAACTTCTTAGCATATGCAACACACAAGGGCTTCAAAGTATACCAGATGGATGTAAAGAGTGCTTTTCTCAATGGAGATATCAAAGAAGAAGTCTATGTCAGACAACCTCCAGGTTTTATCTCTCCAACTCATCCTGATTATGTTTTTAAATTGCACAAAGCATTATATGGTCTCAAGCAAGCTCCTAGAGCATGGTATGAGACCCTAGCATGCTTCCTTCTGAAAAATGAATTTATAAGGGGTAGAGTAGACCAAACTCTTTTTATTAGAACCCATAAGTCTCATACCCTACTAGTACAAATCTATGTAGATGATATTATTTTTGGTTCTACTGATTCAAATTTGTGCAGAAGGTTCTCCAATCTAATGCATTCTAAATTTGAAATGAGTAGCATGGGTGAGTTATCCTTCTTTCTAGGATTGCAAATCAAACAACATGCTGAAGACATATTTATTTCTCAAACCAAGTATGCAAAGGAATTGGTCAAGAAATTCGGTATGTCTGAAGCATCTTGTATGAAAACACCTATGCCTACTAATGCTGTATTAGATGGTGATGAACATGGGAAACTTGTTGATCAGACAACATATAGAGCAATGATTGGCTCTTTATTGTACCTTACAGCTTGTATACCTGACATAATGTTTGCTACATGCATCTGTGCTAGATTCCAAGTGAGCCCTAGAGAGTCACACCTAACATTAGTAAAAAGGATTCTCAGGTATGTTAAAAGTTGTCCAAATCTAGGTCTCTGGTATCCAAAAGATTCAGCATTTGAGTTAACTGGATTTTCTGATGCTGATTATGCTGGATGCAGAATTGACAGGAAAAGCACCAGTGGAACTTGTCAGTTTCTTGGTGACAGACTTGTCTCTTGGTTTTGCAAGAAACAAACATCTGTGTCAACTTCAACTGCTGAAGCTGAATATATGGCTACAGGTAGTTGTTTTTCACAAATCTTGTGGATTCAAAACCAACTCCTAGACTATGGCTACAACTTAGAGAAGTCTAAAATCTTTTGTGATAATACCAGTGCTATTTTATAGCTCAAAATCCAGTCCTCCATATTAGGACAAAACACATAGAAATTAGGCATCACTTTCTAAGGGATAATGTTGAGAAAAATAAAATTGAACTTTAATATATCTCAACTGATTTACAAAGGGGAGATTTTTTCACCAAACCCTTGGATGAAAAGAAACATACCTTCTTCCTAAATCAGTTAGGAATGTTAGATTTAGGAAGTCTAAAATAATATCCAAGATTTTAAAACTCTAAAAATTGACCAAGACTATGCAAACATCTTGATTCTTCTAGTGTATAGAGTGTTTCTGGTCTCTGAACTGCGCTCGACGATTTTCCCCCAGATCGTCGAACGGAGATCGACGCTTTCCGAAATCGTCGATCAGAGTTCAGCGCTTCTCAGATAGTGCTCAACTATCTCTCCAGGTCAGCGATCGTCGAACGAAGCTCGACGATTTTGTTCTCTGAACTATCGTCGAATGGAGCTCGACGCTCTCCAATATCGTCGAACGGATATCGACGATGTTGATGACCTTTCAGTTTCCTTTAAAACCCCGATCGTCGAACTGAGTTCAACGATCTTTCCCTAATATAAAATTCATTTTTCGGCCGTCGTTCTCCCTTTGCGCTTTCATTCTATCTGCAAATTTTCTCTTTCCCTCCAAACTTCTCTACACTTGGTCGTTTGGTTGTTTATTTTTTTGCAGGCATCAATGGCCATCTCAGTTGCAGTACTGGCCGCAATGAAATTTGATGCAGGATTTGATATTGATATGGATTCGTTTAACAACAGCGATAAGATTTTCAGAGACATTCTAGAACTTTTCAAGGAGCAAAAGCTAGTTACTATAATGTCCACCAGAATCAAATTGGCTGCTGATGAAATCAAGGAATGGGTATATACTGCCCATAACCAGGATCAGAATACAGTTGTTGGATCAATTTCAGGAACCCAGGTATCTCTCACACCTGCTGCCCTGACAGAAATTTTTGGATTGAATTCTGGAGCAGTTTCTGCTGAACTATCTGGAGAAGCCTTTTCTGATTTACTTGCTAGAATAGGTCACTCAGATGCAAACCCTAGCAAACTCCTGAAGAAAAATTTATCTATGGAGTACAGGTTTTTAGCTGATGTTGTTGGGAAAGTATTGTTGGCCAAACACTCAGCCCATGATACCATCTCCAGGTATCAACTATGTTTGATGGGTGCTATTGTAGACAAGAAACAATTAAACTGGGGAGAAGTTTTCTTTGACCTGATTAAGAAAAAGATCAACAAGAATTTTGTCAACTTTGGAAGGATACTAGGGCTATTTCTTCAGAACAGATGCCCTGCACTGCTAGTCTCAAATGGGATGCACATCAATGCCTCTAAGAGGCTCTCCTGTGCCCTATTTGGAAAGTGGGACATGCAAATTGTGAAGCCAAGCAGACCCTCTGCAAGTGCAACTTCAGGCACAAGGACTGTTGCAGTCTCTTCCCCTCAAGTCTCTGCCCCTGCAGAAGACTTGCATGCTGCTTCTCCTCCTCCTCCACCTCTTATTTCATCTCCACCAGTCACCTCCACCATTCAAATTTCCTCCACAATCATTATTTCAACCCCATCTCCAACTTCAATTTCTCCACCTCCACCTCTCACAGAAGAACTTTTCCATCCTCTACATCAATACCCTCACCTAGAAATTGAATCATCATATCATCTTCCATCTTTCAATCTGATAGATGATTCCTTTATGGATGATTCCCCTTCATCCCCTCCTGATCTACCCTCTTCATCCACATCCTATCAACAATTGCTTCATGACATCATTGCACAACTCTCCTTCACACCCTCTGTTTCAATTCCGTTTTCTTCAATTTAAACAATCCCCATATCTCAACCCTTCTTTCCCCCATACACCAGCTCTCCACCAACATCTCCAGCTGTTCCACCTTCATTCTCTACCTCTGCTTAAGTCCCTATTGAGCATGTAGATCTTCCATCCTTAGCAGACAGACTTTATGAGCTGATAGCTCCCAGGCTATCCCTCTTGTTGGAGACCTCCTTGGCTCCACTTTTAAAGTCAGTTGCAGACCTGTCTGCCAGGCTCACCTCCCTCATTCCTCCTCAGGCAATCCCTTCATCTGGGTGCCTTGATCCAGTCCTGACTGAATTTAGGCAGGGGGAGATGCCTCATGAAGTGGTTAGATTGCCTACTGCTATTGTTACCTCGGTTCAAGCTCAAGCCTCAACACCACAAGTTACAGTTTTCTCAATGGACCTCAGTCATTATTATCAGATTTTGATTCAGTTTATTTCAGCTGTCTTCCAGAGAGCGCTGCAGTCCAGCCATCTGAAGATCTATCTAAGGCCATTGTGCCCATTTCAAGCTGTGACACCAGCTTAATTTATTCTTTTGTAAAGTCCCTTTCTGCTGCCCCTGCTGTTTCTGTTGCTGCTGCTTCTACTGATATTGTTGATATTACTGTTAATTCTGATGTTTCAGTATCTGAGGACATACATATGACAGAGGCATTTGAATTTGAGCCTGCTATTACTACTGATGTTATTTCTGTTACTGAACCTATTGTATCTGAAAGTATTTTATCTGTATCTGTTGCTGCCCCAGTTACTGCTGTATCTACTACTATTGTACCTTCCATTTCTGAGAGTGTTACTTCTGAAATTTTTGTATCTGCTGATGTAATCTCCTCTGCTAGTGTTGCTTCTATTCCTCCTTCTATTGTTGCTGCCACAACTGCTATCACTACTGTTACCTCTGCTCAATCCCAACAACAGATAGACTATCTGAAAAGGATTGATGCACTATATGATGAACAAAGCTTAGAAAGTGATCAATATAGTACTGATTCAGATGACACCTCTGCAACTATTGCAAGGAGAAGAAAGGCCAGAAGCAAGGCTATGAAAAGTGTTCCTCCAGCAAAAGTCAAAGATACCAATGATATTCCTTATTACATACTGCATAACTATCCTATCACAGAACACTGGATGCAATACTCCAAGAATCAATAGAAGGCCATGAAGAAAAAGAGAAAGTATGAGAAAGGTTCCTCTCAGTTCCATCATCCTCCTCCTCCTCCTGATGCAGGTGCAGGTGGTAGCTCTGATGTTCAACCCTCTGCCAGAAGCCAAACCCCTTATCAACCTCAAGGTAGATCCCAGTACAGGGGAAGTCAATCCAGAGGCTACCAATCAAGGAGAGGAAACTATAGAGGAAACCAAAGAGAATTTCAAGTATACTCCAAAGGCTATTCCAAGCAACACCCTTATTCAAGGGAAGGACAAGATTCCTCTGATACTACTTCAGGTCCCTTTCCCTACAAGCTTAAAGAGTTAGTCTCATCTAGAGCTCCTCCAGACAATCCCTCAAATAGATATGAGCCTCCAGTTCCTTTTGAGGATCCAGTGAACAATCTAACTTCATGGACAGCCAGGATGAAGGAATTAGCTGCTTTGGATCAAATTAATAAAGCCAGAGAACAAGGCAAAGACACTTCCAGTATTACTACTTTATCAGAACAAAGGAAAAAGGAACTTGAAAGATATGCTTCCAGCAAGTTCTTTGATTCTGAAAGCTACATGAAGCTGCATCCTGAAGCTGTAGTTCCCAGGCCTAAGCAACAAACCTCTTTAGGTGCAGCAGATGACAGAAGATCTAAAAAGGAAGCTCTCAATCCAAATAGAGAAATAATACTTATAAAGAGCAAAGAAAAGGAGTAATTCTGTAAGGTGACAGTTATTTTGATTTCTGATCTATCTGTGACAATATATGTGTGATTCTGCAATGTCTTGTTTGTTATATTGTTGCCTTGTATATGTTTTTAATTTTCCAATATCTGTAAATAGTAATCCTAACCCAAATAGGGTGAGATTGTTGGAACACCCTATTACTGATTTGTGTCAGGATCACTATGTCTCTTAGGAAACCTGTTTTGACCTCATTGTATAGATCTAAAGGTCAAGAAAAATTGTGTCTAAGGGTTAGTAGTTAGGTTTGGAAGCTGCCCTCAAGACCAGGTTTTTCAGTTTCTGGAGACTAAGTCATTTCGTCGAGCTCAGTACGACGAATCGTCGAACTCCATTCGACGATCGTTGAGCTTACTTCGACGAGTCGTCGAACTCCATTCGACGATCTCTGAGCTCAACTTCATCAATTCGTCGAACTCCATTCGACGATCTTCGAGCTCAGTTCGACGATCTTGACTCCAGTTTGTTCCGCTATCTCTGAGCTCAGTTCGACGATAGTTGAGCTCAGATCGACGATCTCTGTTTCTGTCTAAGTCCAAATCTCTGAGCTCAGTTCAACGATAGTGGAGCTCAGTTCGACGTTTTCTCTGAAGAGTTCAACGATTTTCAAGATTCAAATTCAGACAGTTAAGGAATTACTGTCAGCATTTAATTCAGAGATCTTGTAGCCGTTTTTCATTTAATCTGGAGCAAGTTTCAAGGAATTATCAAGGAATGTTTTATTGGACTTTCCTCCAGAAGACAAAAGTAATTAAGGAAGTAATTAATGACAGGCTAACGGTTATCTTGGACAGTGGATCATTTCTATTCAGAAAAAAGGAATAAAAGATAAGATTTTTCATCCCTGAAAGAGAAGAACAAGAAGTTAGAAAAATATTCTCTACAACAACAGCTCTCACAACAACAATTACACAAGAGAAAGAGAAAGAGTTGCAGACATTCTCAGTCTCAAAGATTCATACAAGAACACCATCACCAAAGGAGATCAACAAACTGAAATCTTCAGATCTCTTTTGATTCAAGTGTTTAAAGGTCATCATCATTCAAGACTCAAGACACCTCACATTTCAGCTGTTGCTGAAATCATCATTTGCTGGAGATCAATTTTCTGAAGGCCTATCACCCTACTGCAAAGCTTCACTTCCTGAACAACTACAGATCTCAGGGGGAGCTTTGACAACATCCACTATCTTCTCTCTGACTGTTGACAGAGAAGATCATCTCTTTCCCTCTCTCTCTCTCACTCTGCTGTAAAGGGTTTTTCAAACTCCCTTCAAAAGTTTGTGTTTGGTTTTTGAGCACCTTATCAAAATCTCATTGGTGGTAAGACACCTGATCAAAAAATCTGGTTTAGTTTTTGAGCATCTTATCAAAAGCTCATTGGTGCCCAGGACACCTGATCAACTCATCCTGAAGTGGATTCCTACCTAGGGTGGTAGAAGAGTGGATGTACCCAGATTGATTGGGGAACCACTATAGCTCCTTATATCTTCTGGTTGCTTGTGTTTCTTTTTGTTTCTGGCTGTGGTTTGTGATTGCTTTGTGATTATTCTGTGGTTAGATTTACTTTATATTATTTGCTTCTCTGTTCACATAAGAATACAACAACTGTTGTAAAAGTTTTTAGCAAGCACCATACTCTATTCACCCCCCCCCCCTCCTAGAGTATATCAGATCTAACTTGCACTTTCAAATTAAGTTTGACAAAAAGAAGTACTTTATTATATTAAAAAGCTTGTCATTATCAAGTGGTAATAGAAAGAGAGATACATGAAAAGATAAACAACTACAAACTTGAAATAAAAGTGCTAGAATTAAAGACTACAAAATATGAAATTAAAAAAGTACATAAAGGAAATGCATAAAAGCAAGAAAATAATCTACTGAACTACTCCTAGATTTGGCTCCCTCCATCCTCCCAAGCTTCTGAACTCATCTGAAATTTATAGGAAAAATTGCTGGTCGGTCACGCCCTTGGTCACGCCCGTGACCTAGGGCGTGTCAGGCTCGGAACCGTCATCTTGAAAGCCCGGAAACATTGGAGAAAAACCGCCAAAAGTCGTCGTTTTTCGAGTCACGCCCCTAGGTCACGCCCGTGACCTAGGGCGTGTCAAGTCTGTTACTGGAAACGGCGAGAAATAAATTCTAGCATTTCCTGAAGTGTCACGCCCCTTGGTCACGCCCGTGACCTAGGGCGTGTACTGACCGGGTCAGTAAACGGCTGGAAACGGCGCAATCTAACAACAATTCTGCAGTTTTGGGTAGGTCACGCCCTAGGTCACGTCCGTGACATAGGGCGTGTACTTAAAAAAAGTCTCAGAATTGTCAACGGAAGATTTTTGGAGAAAATTGTACTTTTGCCTGAGACACGCCCCCGTGTCACGCCCTGATAGGGCGTGTCACTGGGGGCGTGTACCTTTGAAACTCTCCAGATTCATAGAGGACGTCGTTCTCTTTCCGTTGACTGGTTGCACGTCTCATAACTCTTCCTGGTTTGAATGTTATGACCATTTGAAGTTCTGCTATCCGCGGCCAAAAATGTTAATTTTCTCCAAATTGCCTCCAGAACAAGGGCATGGACTTAAAATTGATATTTAAAGCTCAATTATACCTAAAATTAGAAAATAAAGTAATTTAGAAAAATATTAATCTAAACTAAATAAAAATTGATTCTTTATTTAATAAAAACTACATAAAATAACTATAAATATAGACTTATCAAATACCCACATACTTAATCTTTTGTTATTACAGAGCAAAACTATAAGAATACTTATAAGCAATTAATATAATTTTTAATTAAACTAAAAATTTATTAAATCGAAAGAAAGTTAACAATTAACTTTAGGGATTCAAATTTTTTTAAGTCCTAAAATATGAAAGTAAAATGTGAAGAGCTAAATATTTAGCAAAGTTTTCTCTTATAAAATAATTAGAATTCAAAATTAAGTATTTAGCAAGCAAAGTTAGATTAAAAATTATAAACACTTTTTTCACTAAAAAGAGACTTCAAGGAAAATTCAAACTACTACTTATGCTCTCTTACAAATTTATTTTAAATCTAAAGTAATTATATTGGATTTTGGGTTTGGAAATAAGGCAATTGAAGAGATCTTAGATTGAGGGTGATGAATTTTATCCTCTCACCCCACAATTTTTTTCCTTTTTGATATTTTTTTTCTCTTCAAACAAAATTACTTGGGAGTAATGAATTTTATCCTCTTACTTCTTTTTTTGGGATTGCATATGTGTACCAAGGAATATTTGATTCTCATGACATATGATCTAACCAAAAATAAAAAATTGCATATGTGTACCAGAGGATAATGAATTTTATCCTCTTATCCCCATGACATATGATCTAACAAGAAAGTTAAAAACAAGGAAAATGTTTGACAAAATTTAGATTAAATTAAAAAACTAAGAGAGCAACTATAGTGAATTAAGCTTTCCTAAGAATCTTAAAGCATAAAGTAAAGATAAATAAAATCTAAAAAATGTTAATCTAAGTACTATAAAATTGAAACTAATTACAATAAAAGAGAAAAAAGGGCTAAATAGATTTCTCAAAACAAATTTACTTCATAAATTTATTTCTTAAAATCAAATCACCTAAAAATTAAATTTAACAAACTTTAATGAAATAAAAGATTAGAAAATCAAAAAATATAAAAATTCTTATAAATACACTCAAAATAAATATCTAAAAATCACAACGAGATTAAGTAGGGGTTTATTATATTTTTTGTATTTGTTTTCCTATTTTTTTGTAATTTTTTGATAATAAAAAGTAAACTATACTATTTTAATTTAGAAAGATTTTATATATATATTTTTTAATTTTTAAAGATTTTTTTTCATTTTTTTGAATTTTTTAAATAAAAACAAAAATAAGAATCCACCCCCATACTTAAAAATAAACATTGTCCCCAATGTTTATATGTCAAGTAGGAGGGGGGAAAGAAAAATAATTTGTGAAAATTTAGAGAAATAAATTCATAAAAGTAAAAGATAAGCAAGGGGTGTCTCCCAAGCCACTTTTATTTTTCCCGTCTTTAAGCTAGAAGGTTTGGGTTAGGAGAAAGGAAAATAAAATTTAAAATGAAGGGGCAACTCCCTTAATTCGCGCTTTGGCGAAGATGCCAAAGTCGCTTCCCCGGCTACTCCTTCGCTTGCTTCTTGATTTTCCTTCTTGTAGTTGACTTGAAAATTTAGATTCAAATCACCTATCCATACCTGAGGTGATTTGAATCTTTCTAGATGAGCGACAAATGGGTCGGGGACAACATTGCATTGCAACAGCTCATCTTCTTCCTGAAACTTGTTAAGGAAAGAAAAATAAAAAAGAAGCGCGTCAGAAAAATCTTCGCAAGGAGGGGGCTCTTGCGAAGTTATAAGATTAGGCTCGGGTTGTTTATTTTCTAAAATTAATTTTTCGTCCGAAAATTTATTTAAAATAAAATCGTCGGAAGCATCATATTCATAAATTTTTGCGCCTAAAAAGTCATAAATTGTGCATGGAGATTCATTAATAGGAGGGAAATTGGGAGTAGTAGGAGGAGAAACATATTCTTCTTCTACTCCTCCCAGCGCATCCAAACAACTAACAAGCTCTTGAAATAAAATTTGTTGTTCTTCTTCGGTATAAACAACTACTGGGGTACATGAAGAGTCATGTTCCTCATTAACGACATTATCCGAAGGAGAAGAAGAATCGCTAAACGTAAGAAAATTCTCATCCAAATTTTGGGGTGAAGAATCAAATTGAGATTGAGAAGGTTTCCCAAAATTAATAGAGAATGTTTGTGTAGCAGAAGAAGAACAAAAATTTGGATTCAAATAATTATTCTCATAACTCGGGAAACCTTCCGGTTGATCTTGCGACCAATAGAAGTTTTCATCCGAGTTGGAAGAATAATTATTTACATCAAAATAATTATTCGCATTATAATTTGAAAAATGAACATTGGAAAAATTAGAAAGATTATTTTCATAAAGATTGGAATTATCATAAAAGTGAGAATAATTATTATCATAATTAGTATCAAAATTATTGTCAAAAGAAAGATTTTTATAATAATTATAATGATAACAATACTCACTTTAATGAGAACCGCCATAATAAAAACAAACACATTGACGTTTTTTTGCGGTTTCCAAAATATCTAGTTGATTTTGAAGCTGGGCAATTTTAGCGGCCAAATGAGATAACATGTTTTAATAAAAGAAAATAAACACAACCCTTTCCTAATAGAAATGAATTTTAAAAAAAAAATTAAAAAGAGAATTGGAGAAAGAGAGTGATAAAAGTAATACAATTTTCGATTTCAAAATATCAACAAAAAAATTCTCCGGCAACGACGCCAAAAACTTGATGGATAAAATTTGGAATTAGTAATATCTCCAAATTATACGAACTATAGGCAAGAGCACCTATCGTTCATAGTATAGGATATTTTAAGAATATCAAGTGTCGTATTCTTCCGGGTTTGTTGATTACTGCTACTCACGCAAATTAATATTATTTTATCTAATATAATAAAACGAGTGAAATTAAACTATAGCTAGAAAAATAAAATAAAGGATAACACTTGATCTAGACTCACTTTAAAATAAAATAAACTTATCATAAAGGCAAACTTCTAGATTACCTACTTCGACCGTGGAAGTTCCTAAATTACGAAAACGCCTCTCTCGAGAATACGCTCTGAACTAAACTTAGGTTGATCGATTAAGACCTCTCGGCCAGTCGAAACCCCTAAGCCTGCTTTAGGAGGTGAACCCCTTTATTGGATTTCACTCCAATCCGGAAAAGTTATGTCGTCCTCTCTCGAGGAGTGCAATCAACTCCTTTTGCCTTTGAGTGATCTCCCCGTATACGCAACCTCTCGGTCATTTAAGATACGGATCTTAGATCGAAATCGAAGCTAATAAATCAAAGATAAATCAAATCGATAACAATAGAGTTTGACAAAAAGAAGTACTTTATTATATTAAAAAGCTTGTCATAATCAAGTGGTAATGAAAAAGAGATACATGGAAAGATAAATAACTACAAACTTGAAATAAAAGTGCTAGAATTAAAGACTACAAAATATGAAATTAAAAAAGTACATAAAGGAAATGCATAAAAACAGCAAAATAATCTACTGAACTATTCCTAGATTTGGCTCCCTCCATCCTCCCAAGCTTCTGAACTCATCTGGAATTTATAGGAAAAATTGCTGGTCGGTCACACCCGTGACCTACGGCGTGTCAGGCTCGGAACCGTCATCTTGAAAGCCCGGGAACGTTGGAGAAAAACCGCCAAAAGTCACCGTTTTGCGGGTTACGCCCCTAGGTCACGCCCCTAGGTCACGCCCGTGACCTAGGGCGTGTCAAGTCTGTTACTGGAAACGACGGGAAGGAGAAATGGCGGGAAATAAATTATGGCAGTTCCTGAAGTGTCACGCCCCTTGGTCACACCCGTGACCTAGGGCGTGTACTGACTGGGTCAGCAAACAGCTGGAACCGGCGCAATCTGGCATCAATTCGACAGTTTTGGGTAGGTCATCCCCTAGGTCACGCCTCTGACATAGGGGCGTGTACTTAGAAAAAGTCTCAGAATTGTCCACGGAAGATTTCTGTAGAAAATTGTACTTTTGCCTGAGACACGCCGCGTTGTCACGCCCTGATAGGGCGTGTCACGGGGGGCGTGTACCTTTGAAACTCTCCAGATTTCTAGAGGACGTCATTCTCTTTCCGTTGACTAGATGCACGTCCTGTAACTCTTCCTGATTTGAAAGTTATGACCATTTGAAGTTCAGCTATCCGCGACCAAAAATGTTAATTTTCTCCAAATTGCCTCCAGAACATGGGCATGGACTTAAAATTGATATTTAAAGCCCAATTATACCTAAAATTAGAAAATAAAGTAATTTAGAAAAAATATTAATCTAAACTAAATAAAAATTGATTCTTTATTTAATAAAAAATATATAAAAATAACTATAAATATAGACTTATCACACGATGACCAGGCTCTCATCTAGCTGGCAAGACTATAGGCTCACTCGGTGGTTGGAGGTCGATTGGAGAGGAGACCCCGAACAGACCCGCTGACCAGGCTCTCATCTAGCTGGCAGGACTGTAGGCTCACTCGGTGGTTGAAGGTATATTGGAGAAGAGACCCCGAGCAGACCCGCTGACCAGGCTCTCATCTAGCTGGCAGGACTGTAGGCTCACTCGGTGGTTGGAGGTAGATTGGAGAGGAGAGCTCGAGCAGACCCACTGACCAGACTCTCATCTAGCTGGCAGGACTGTAGGACCACTCGGTGGTTGGAGATAAATTGGAGAGGAGACCCCGAGCAGACCCGCTGAGCAGGCTCTCATCTAGCTGGCAGGAATGTAGGCTCACTCGGTGGTTGGAGGTAGATTGGAGAGGAGACCCCGAGCAGACCCGCTGACCAGGCTCTCATCTAGCTGGCAGGACTGTAGGCTCACTCGGTGGTTGGAGGTAGGTTGGAGAATAGACCCCGAGCAGACCCGCTGACCAGGCTCTCATCTAGCTGGCAGGATTGTAAGCTCACTCGGTGGTTGGAGGTAGATTGTAGAGGAGACCCCGAGCAGACCCACTGAATAGACTCTCATCTAGCTGGCAGGACTGTTGGCTCACTCGGTGGTTGTAGGTAGATTGGAGAGGAGACCCCAAGCAGACCCGCTGACCAGGCTCTCATCTAGCTGGCAGGACTGTAGGCTCACTCGGTGGTTTGAGGTAGATTGGAGAGGAGACCCCGAGCAGACCCGCTGACCAGGCTCTCATCTAGCTGACAGGACTGTAGGCTTACTCGGTGGTTGGAGGTAGATTGGAGAGGAGACCCCGAGCAGACCCGCTGACCAGGCTCTCATCTAGCTGGCAGGACTATAGGCTCACTCTGTGGTCGGAGATGATTTGGAGAGGGGACTTCGCGCAGACCTGCTGACCAGGCTCTCATCTTGCTGGAAGGGTTGTAGGCTCACTCATAGGCAAGTCAAGGAGTAAGAACTCTCAAAGAATGCTTCTTGAACTTATCAGGAAATTGACGGAAAATCCCTATGATAAGGAGGGGTTGGGGCAATAAAAGTGAAGATGAGTGTTTCAGACTGGCGCTCGGCGAGGGTGGTCTCGCCCACAATGAGCCGGTATTCACTGTCAAAGGCACAGGTCTCGCATAAAAAGGGGGACTTATCATGAAGAGTGGTTTGATCCCAAAGATCTACCCGCGCTGGGTTCATCTCGCGGCGAGACGAGAGCAAAAGTCTAGACGGTCTCGCGCTCGGCAGGGGTGAGGAGAAGTCCAACGACCAGCGCTCTGAACTAACTTTCAAGCGAGACGGCAATAGATAAAGTACAATGAAAGAAAAAGGGCGAAAGGTAATAATAAATCCCCAAAGGTCATAATAAAAATCCCCTTCATTACAAAAAGAAGAAACATTTCAGTATCGGAGAAATACACAAGTACAAGACAAAAAGGGTGGAGTCCCGAGACACATTGACACCCCTTCACTCCTCGTCACTGGAGGTAGAGCTGTCGTACGTCTCGCCATATAGTTGGGGGACCAAGTCGCGGACTGTGACCGTCTCAGCATCTTCAGGACGAGCTCGGCTGTCTTGATATTATCGTCTCGGCAAATGACGTCGACCACATCCAGAGAGTAATGGGTTGGCGGGGGAGCATGGAACGGATCTGGGTGAGAGTGAAGCAAGGTGCTGTCCTGAAGGCGGGCGTTCTCAGCCTTCAATTTCTTGTTCTCCCCCTCCGAAGACGCAATGCACAAGCGCATTCGATCGGCCGTCTCGGCATCCCGTGGGAAGGCTATCAGTCAACAAAAGTTCATGCAGAGCTGGCAAGTGAAACAGGCTAGTGGCAGTTAAAAAGCTTACCACACCATCGTGGCTTCGGGAGAGAAGGTTGTCGGCGACTGCCAGCCTCTTTTCGAGGTCATTCGACTTCTCGCATTCTACGGCAAGGCTAGTCTCGGGCTCTTTCCATTTCTTGTTATTGAAGACTAGGCGACGTGAGATTCTGTGCGAGAGCTCCATGGAGCGGAATTGGGCATGAGCGGTCTTCAAGACGAGGTCTCGCGACGGCTCGTTGTCGAAGGTCTCAGTTCCAAGACCACCATAGAGACCATACCCGGGGGAGAAGGCATTACTGGTGGGCGGGTCTTGCTCCTTATAGGAGGGAAGGAGAGTGGAAACCGACACGCGATTGAAGTCCTTCTCCCACAAAAGTACCGGCTCGCCGGGGGCGTCGTTCACCACGGGCCCCACATTATAATTCTGATGCGAGGCGGGGGCCGGGAGGATGGAAGAGCCAGCTTCGTGAGGGGGAATCTCGGCGGGCTGGACATAGGTAGCAGCGGTTCGGTCAGGTGGGGCCATCTCGCGGGCAGGCGAGACGGCTTGATGGCAAAGTGAGGGAGTTCTTTTCACAGAAATGGGGGTCAGGGACCCCGACATTTCTTTCCTTTCCTTGGGAGCAGCTCCTTTTTTTCTCCTTTGGGAATGACACAGCCTTTTTCATCTTCTTCTTTGGGCTAAGCCGAGAAGTAGCGGCATCGTCCCCAGACCTTTTCTTCGGGGCGGGAGTCAGCGTTTCCTTTGCTGCCTCTGTCGTCATGCGGGCAAGGGCGAGACCCTTGTTGCTCAGATAAGGGGGATGGACGGGGATAGTCCTCTCTCCTGAGCAAGAAAATGGTTAGAATGAAACAAGATGGTAAGCATAATATTAAGAGGGCGCGAGTATACCCTCACCGGGGAGGACGGGATGGAGCGAGTTGAGATCTCGTCATATGTAGTTGACTTTGAAATTTTTCCCCACGAAGAAGTCGCAGAGAGCCTTTTCAGCACCCCCAACCTTAGGGTCTCGTAGTACACCTCGGCAGGCGACACCGGGGCAAGAGGGATGCCTCCCAGGTTCCCGCGGATGAAGACAAAGCAGGTGAGCCAGTGGTGGTTCTTGTTAGGCATCTCGCACACCTTTAGACCTTGACTGGTGAAGTAGGATATGTCATCGTCTTTGGCATGGTAGACGAACAACTTGCGGAAGACAGTGAGACTGAACGCGATGCGCTCACAACGCAGGTAGCTAGTGAAAGCAAACCAACATCGAGATAGCGTTTGGGTTGAGCTGCGTGGGGACAACGCCGAAATATTTCAAGGCCTGTTTTACCTCTGGCCAGAGGGGGAGTCTTAGCCCCGCCTCGAAGTGCGAGATATGGAAGGCGAGTTCGCTGGAGTAGAAGGTGTTAATCGCCTCGCCGACCTTTGGCGGGCGAGACTCGTACCCCTCAGCCAGGAACTCGCTGGCGAAGCGGTTGTAATCCTCTTCGGAGATTCTGCCGGGAGGGAAGTCGTGGTCAACAAATCGCTTTCCGCAGTAGCTACGGCCCTCGCCTTCTTCTGCTCTCTTCTTTCCCATGGCGGGCGAGACGACAGAAGCAGAAGTGGGTAGAAAAGAGTGAGGCGGAAGCAGGACACAAGAAGAGGTAGCCGATGAGGAGCAGACGAGAACTCCAGATCTTAGCAGCAGCAGGAAGCGATATCGCAAGTGTAGAACATCTGGATCTGGGGGGGGGGTATCTATAGTAGATAGAGAGAGGAGAAAAATGGTCGGGATAGTGAGAATGAGAAAGCCGAAGGGGCAACCCGACGGTTCATCTTCTCTCTCTCTCTCTCTCTCTCTCCTGACCCCGAGGCGCGGAACTCCATGGAGACTTTTTCGATGAGCCGAAATAAAAAAGTAGATTAATAAACACAACCATAATAAAAATCCAACATGAAAGAGGTTGACAAAAATATCACAATAAAATATCATAAATTATTTCGTTCCGCACAAGGCGGGCAACTCGTCCAGGGGGGATCTAAATAACAAATCGATAATTAAACAGGCATGGGGCCGATTAATAAGCATAGTTACAAGGGATAATTAAATAGGCGAGATGCTTAAATAGGAGTAACGAAGCCAAGATCCCTCAATTCTTGTACCACTTCCAGCGGCCAACGCAAGATCCCGTGCATGGAGCGCGACCAGGTAGATGAAAGGCGCGGACGACGTCTAGACCGCGGCGTACGAGACAGAGATGTTGGTCAGTCGCGCTTATGATGGCCTGGGGATCTGTCCCATCTATTTCGGCCTCGGCATCGACCTCGGTAGAAAGGCGAGCACACTTAGTGTAAGACCCCTCCCCTTACCAAGGAGGCTCCCGGTCTTATGCCCAGAACTGTCATCTTACGGTGGCACTAACGCACGGGTTAGTCGACACCGCAACACGCCGATTCTGTCGGCTAGTATGATCATATAACCTGTAGGCCAATATGAGAAATAGAAGTAAAACATATCAGAGTACTACACAGCTAGTCCACAGTCACAGTACAACTCATATATATATATGAATGAAAGAGTACACAGTCCACAATGAGAATAAAAATATGAAGAGTAATAAGGGTTTATACCCAGTACATCATATGAATAAACTCTCCTCTCAAAATATCAAAATAGCAGAAGCTAATCAACTAATCTCGTCCCAACTGAGGTAGCGCTGTAGTAGTAGTAGTAGGTGGAATCAACTCCTCACGCCCTGTCACCTCGTCCTACCGGTCGTGCTGGTGCTCCATCTCCTCGAGCTCCTAAAAATAGTTTGGTCACCGACCATTAGTCAAAAAGACTAAGTCGTTTCCTCCGCACCTCGCCCCGCAAATCCTAGGCACCGTGCAGGAGGATGAAGCGGAGGACAATCAAGGGGTAACAAAAGGAAGCAGGTGACAAGAGAAACTAAGCTATCAAGTAAGAGTGTGAACAGTAAATCTACACTAGCAGTTCTATGTATATAGCACAAAAGTAAAAGCATGTACAATACAAGTAAGTAAAGAACTGAAAGTAAGAGCAGAAAGTAAAGTTATGCTACCACTACACTACCATCACAAAACGTACCTTAACTTATAAAAATGCCCATACAAATTTATAAGTTAAGGTTTCCAGGAAATTTAACTTATCATATAAAAGAGCCCATACTAATTTATATGATAAGGATCTATGAAGCGTATGACCTAATATGAATGAATGTTTATGATGCAATTTATGCAACAGGCAAGTGCAACTCACACACAACGACTCTGTGATCACAGACCTTTAGTTCCCACTTTTTGAGAGCTAGCTTCACTCTCGGGTACCACCGTTGTGGCTACGGCAGCAATGGAGCGGACATCTCCACTTCTAGGCAGTTATGCACACTACCAAACCTAGACCACCTCTCATACGCCTCTGTACACATCTAAGGTGCACTCTAGAGTCCGCGTACGCATTTTGCTGACAACCGGTCAGTCTTGTTGGGTCGGGTGTGCGTTATCTGGGATCGTCCTCTAGACCGTAGTGTAAAACAACCCACTAGCCCCTCAAACCCTCACACCCACCTGGTTCACCGTACTGCCATCGGTGTGACAATCGTCCAGTACCGCATGACCCGCCATTAAATTTATGCACATGCAAGTATTTCATCTCGAGCCTCTAGCTCGCAGGACCAACCTGTCCCGATTCCCTCAAACCCTTCACGGGTGAGCCTGCAATATATATCCCTCCAACCCATAGCGGGTGAAAACGCACAATAGTGCCTTTATTCAAAATCCCTCAAACTCATCACGGGCGAGAATGAACCATAATGTCTTAACCTATTAGACTACTCTTGTCTACGGGTTATTATACTTAGTGATTTAAAGTTAATCCCAGGACTGCCCAGGGTATACCCGGTGAAGGGCTCTCGGGGGCACTAGGAACTACGATGGGATTACGCCCAAAGCTCCCTTTCTCAAGGATATTTACTTTAGTTGATGACTACCCATAATTCACCCTCAGCTCTCGTTATTACTCTTGAGTGGTCTTAATGACTTAAGGTGTTTTCAGAAGGGCGACAGTCTTCTGTCGGCCTCCACTCTAGTTGCTACCCAAGGGCTTGTACTTTACTCTCGTCACTAAGACAACTCTACCCACCAGGGTCATATTCCAATTGTAAACTCTAGCTCATCCGTTGATCTATCCACCGGTGGTCCTTATAGCATGACCTACTTACATTATGCGCAACCCATGACCTAATACCACCCCGAAATAGAACTTCTAATTCCTTGGGCCACCTGCCCCTAACTATTTATCCTAGGATGGTATGGAGTAATGAAGTGAACATATTGATTTTCATAATGTCCTTAAGTCATTTAAGCCTCTAATTAAATCATTTAATTAATTTCCTCTAGGTCATTTAATATATGAAGTACTACAAATTATAATCTACTGACCTATGAAATTTTTCCTGAGTTGCATCTTGGTAAAATATTGTTGTCTACCAAATTCATAATTTTCTTTTGATTATTTCTATTTATTCCTTAATTAGTACAAAACTCACATAATAGTCATTTTCCAAAGGAAGTATAAGGAGTTCATTACTAAAACTTCTGAGAAAATTACAGCATACATATATTGGTAAAATAATGCTAAAGACAGAATTTCATGAACTTCAATGGTACAAGGACTACAAAATTTCATTTCTAATTATATTACCAAAATGCCACTATGAGGTTTTAAAAATTACTGAGTCATCCAAAAATGCTGAGAAAATTATACAAGGTTATTCATACTCATATATATCACCAAGAAATTTTCCAAAAGTTTCTACTGAGTATTTGCATCAGTTTTCTAATTAAGTCAAATGAGGGTAAAAATGTAATTTCCACATAACTCCTATCAAAATTCATCAAACAGAGACATAAAACTTTTCAGGAGTTAAACCTATCATTATATTGACCTTAACAAAATTTGGGGATTTTATCTCAATGATGAGCCTATTTTTACATTTATTTTTCAAAAGTCCTATTATTTCAAAAATTCCAAATAATGGGATTTTTGCTTCCAAAAATCCCATCATTACAATGTGGGGTATAATTCACCCTAGTGAGCCTTTGAAATCATTACCATGATTTTTGGATGTCCCAAATAGGCCTAATACACAATATTTCAAAATTGGTTATTTGCACCCCAAGCCTATGTATAACCAACACATGCAAGTGAGTTTACCCAACATGCATTGGTCCAAATGTTCTGGAATTTTTACCATGCACATGTATAGTCACTAAGGACATGACACCAAATTTGGGGCCATTTGGAGTCATATTACTCCAATTATTTCATTTATTTACTTTTGTGTATTATGAATAAAACTATAGAAAACGTTTCCCCACAAATTCTCAATTTTTGGCAGGGGCTGGATATGCCCTAATCATGCATGCATCCAAATTTGGGGTAATTTTGGTTACTGGTTTGGCTTGGGAATCAATTTGAAATTCTGCCCTAGTCAAGGACAAGTCCTAGGAAACCAGCCCTACAGGACAGTATACCGCACCAAATTATAAGATTAAAGTGGCAAAATAAAGTTAAGAGGAAGGGCTACAACTTTCATCGTAATCACCAGATCTAAATATGCCTCTAAGGGGCCTAAAATAGACATGTAATATCACTGTATAAGTGTGACAGATATTCATATATGCCAAAGTTTTATTTTTATTTAATTTAAAATCGGTTGCACGAATCTTGATGCGAAATGGACGGGATCTGGTCGTCTTCTACCTCCAGCCAACGGCTGGGATCGATTCTGGCTGGGCCACCTTTGCTGGCTGTTTCCGGCCAGCTGAGCCACCACCATCGCCGACGGATGTCGCCACCACCTTCACTGAGGTGGTGGCTAGCGATTCCCGGCGATGAGGCCGTCGGAGTTGGCTCCTCCGGCGAACCCGAGCAAGAAGAAAAACTCGGAAAAATCTCCATTTCCTCACATGGTATCGGGCTCTATTAAGCCGGTTGTCTCTCCTAGAGGATCTAGAAAGCTTGTACGGGTAGAGAGACGGCGAAACGGACCTGAATCAGGCCTTGGCGGCGAGTGCGGCGGCGGTTGGCCATGGTTGAGATGCTCCGGCGATCTCCTGCTCAAAATCTCGTTTCTTCACCAAAAGCTCTGCTCCAGGACTCGTTTTCAACTCGTTTCCACTCACTGAAGCTGATGGTGTGGTCGGTTTGAGCTGGGGAGGACTGTATGTTGAGATAACTCCAAGGTGAGCTTAGTTTGGGGCTTTGGTTGTATCACCAATGGTGCCAAGTGGCCACCATGCTCAATATTTTGCTGGATATTACTGAGGAAGCTGGCCAGCAACTTTTTGGGGTAGAAGAAGCCAAGGCCAAGTGGCCTCCTCCTCTTAATCTTACATTCTCTCTCCTCTTTTAGGTGAATTCCCTAAAATGCCCCTTTGCATGTGACCTTGCTCTACAACCAGAGGGGTAGGGGTGGTCTTTGACCACTTGGGCTAATAATGGGCCAAGTTTGCTGGGCTTGGCCCAAGGAGAGTGGGCTTAGCCCTCATTTTCTTCTTTAGGTCAATTATGTTGACTAGGTTGACTTGGTCAACCATGATGAGTGGGCGGACCCCACTTGGTGGTCATGGGTCTAATGGCATCACCCAACTTGGGTTGAGTCAATGTGGTGTCCTACTTGGGCTAATTGGGCCTATAGGTATAGGTTTGACCAACTTAGGGCTATGGTTGACTTTAGTCAACTAGGGTCAAAGGGTTGACCTAATGACATGCCCTAAGGTCCACTTAGATTATTTTAGGATTAGGGCAATGTGGTGGGGTCATGGTGTGGCTAGGGTTCCTATTTAGGCTAATTTGACCTAGTTTGACTTTAGCCCTTTAGTGGGCCCCACATGGCTACAACCCACTACCTAGGGTCAAACCTAGCTAATTTCCCTAACACCCACCCCTTGCTTAACCCAATCTAAGTTAAGGGGTCTAGAAGTAACAAGGGATGTTACAAATCCTATAAACAAAAAAAATAATTATGTCCCCGAAATTTAAGTTCGGGTCTACGGGGTTCTACTTGCAAGAGTTATAAGAATTTAAACGTATAAACTAAAGTATACCTGAAGTGAACAGCTCCGGGTGTTGCTCCATCATCAGATCCCTCGATTCCCATGTGTGCTCCTCCCATCCATGATTGGACCACAATACCTTCACGAGAGGGACCTTCTTCTTACGCAGCACTCGGACATCTATATCATCAATCTGCATCGGCTCCAATCTAACGGATCTGTCTGGCGCTATCGGACCGGCTATAGGAGTAACGTGCTGCTCCGGCCGTAGGAGAGCTCTTCGCAAGGAAGAGACTAGAAGACGTCGTGTAGGGTACCCAACTCCGGTGGCAGCTGCAGTCGGTAAGCTAAGGGGCCGATCCGCTCCAGGATCAAGTATGACCCCATGTATCGAGGACTGAGCTTCTTGTGCCTCCACACCCGAGAGACACCGTGTACCAGATGTATCTTCAAGAAGACACTATCTCCAACCTGGAACTCCACCTTCCAGTGCCGAGCATCATAATATTTCGCATGTCTACTATGACCCATATAGAATCGTGCCCAGAGTGGGAGCGAGGCAATCCGTGCACAAAATCCATAGCAATGTCCTCGAACTTCCACTCTGGGAAGGGCAGTGGCTATAATAAATCTCCCGGGCTCTTGCATTCCGCCTTTACGCGCTGGCATGTCTCGCAATGTGTCACAAAGTGGGTGATCTCCCTCTTCATCCCAGGCCAATACATAGTCTTCCGTAAATCTGCCCACATCTTGGTGATGCCGGGATGCACTGAATATCTGGAGCAATGTGCCTCTCTAAGTATATCATCCCGGATACTGTCCCCTGCTGGTATATAAATGCGTCAATGGAACCGAAGGAGGTCATCCTGTAGCGTGTAATCCTCAACCTTTCCCCTTTCCAGGGCACTGAAAATCGGCTCCAATGCAGCATCCAGCCTCTGATGCGCCATAATGCGCTCCCGAATGTCATCATATCTGATCAATGAGCTCAGGTACTCTCGATATCCTACTGGTTCGGCCTCAGAAAGCATAGTAATATGCGTGTCTTCCATCATCTGTATCAGCTCTATAGCCATCACCCGGGAATCCGGCCCAGAGGTGTCGGCCCTCCTGCTCAATGCATCTGCTACTGTGTTTGCTTTCCCCGGGTGGTAGTGAATCTAGTAATCATAGTCACAGAGAAATTCTAGCCATCTCCTCTGTCGCAGGTTCAGGTCCTTCTGCGTATCGATGTACTAGAGATTCTTGTGATCTGAGAAAATATCATAATGAACCCCATACAGATAATGCAGCCATATCTTTAGTGCAAATACAACAGCCCCGAGCTCCAAATCGTGTACCGGATAGTTATGCTCGTTCTTCTTCAACTGTCTTGAAGCATAAACGATAACATGTCCGTGTTGCATCAGTACAACACTCATCCCTTCGTATGAGGCATCCGTGTAAATCTGAAATCCCTCACTCCCAGATGGGAGTCAAGGATAGGGGATGAGGTGAGTCGGTCCTTTAACTCCTGAAAGGCTGTTCGCACCGCTCTGTCTAAGTAAACTCTACATCCTTCCTCGTCAAGGACGTGAGGGGGAGTGCTATCCTCGAGAACCCCTCCACGAACTTACGATAGTAACCTGCTAATCCCAATGTTGAAACCGAAAAACGGTCTCCTGTGGAGTTCACCCTTGGGGAAGGGGTGGTCTCGCGCCTACTTCACTCCTGCAAGCAAAACAACAAAGAAAACAAGGAAAGACCAACCCAAGGGCTCGGCGGGGAGGACCCACCACACACCCGGAAGATCTGAGAGCGCTTCCCCTCCTTAGCCAGAGATCGAGCTAAGGTACCCTCAGAAAGCACTTGAAAACTGGAGCAGGAGAGCACAGGAAGCATGTCTTCTGAGGTACCCATTGAGTCCTATTTATAGTTTTTGGAATCTGAACTCCCAATAACCAAATGAACTGACCTGAAGTTACCAAAAAACCCTTGGCTGGGTCTGCCAACAGCCAAACTCCACTGTTTTGAGGGGCTATAGGCAGACCAGCGGGGGCAAAACAGTAAAAAGTACCTCATACATCCAGGCGGGCTGGGGAGCTTGATCACCTTGGCAGGTCCTGCTCGCCTGCTGTTGCCGAGCTCCGCTGCGAGGGCGCGAGCTGCGACGGTGAACTCGCCCATCCACTGGTCGCCATCAGTTGACCTGAGCTTGACGATTCTTGGACTAGCTCGGCGAATGCCGAGCTCGGGGTCGACGAACGCCTGATCTTCGTTCGACGAATGCTGATCTCCGGTCGACGAATGTCGATCTCCGGTCGGCGAATGCCGATCTCCGGTCGACAAATGCCGACCTCGGGCTCGGCTAATGTCGATCTCCGGTCGACGAATGTCGAGCTCAGGCTCGACTTCTCTACTACCGAGCTTGCCCACTATCTTCAGCCCGATCTGTCTGGTTCCTGGCGACCTTGCTCGCCAGACACGGGGTTGTACACAATCCCCGCTCTTTTTGAGCTTGGCAAAGCTCGGAAAGAAACATCCAACCCCAAGTGTGCGGCGAGCGTGGGGTGGAGAGTTAGAGGGAATCTTTGGGTGGGGTCCACCTATGGCTATATATATGCACCTGCTCACCTGCCTGACTCTTGTCATTCCCTTTGCTCTAACCCTGCCAAGATGCCGCTCCCCAAGGATATTCAAGAGCATCTAGACCAAGCTCGTCAGGCTTCTGCAGCTCGCGTAGCCGCCCTGACGGCGGTCCCTGCTGCTGTGCCGCAGGGTGGCTCTGCCGAGCCTAGCTCCAAGAAGATGAAACCATTCCCCCAGGCGGCCGAGCCCATATACAACGACTTGAGGGCTACCTTGGAGCATGAGACCGGCTCCTCCACTCTGCCTGCCTCTGAAAGAGGGAGGAACGTCACTGAGGTCTGTGATGGCCCAGACAGCCTCCCTGATGGTGCAGAAGACACCGCGCCGCGAGACGCCACCCCACGAGCTAAGACCACTCTTGGGGACTCGCGGTTCATGACTCAGGAAAAACGCCATCGGGAGCAGTCCCCTCCCTTTGGGACCTTGGGGTTGAGCTCACAGAGGCCGAGCTCGCCGGTGCGCGCCCCCTCTCCTCGGTGAAATGACGTGGCCGCGGGGGCGGGTCTGTGGACCATCCCCACCCCGGGATTCGAGCTTCACTCACCGGGGACTCACGGCCCAGGTCGCGGGAAGGATCTGAGGTTCCTCCCTCCCCGCATTTCTTTCGAGTTGCCGAGCTCGTTAGGTCAATTTTGCTTGTATTCTTGCCCCATGAGCTTTTCCTGCATTCCACTTTTTGCTGATGTTTGACTCCACAGTTCCACCCAGCCAATCCGCTGCCGAGGAGTCTTCGCGGGCAGCCCACTACTCTCCACTCCCTTCCCCAAACTCGCTGGACTCTTACCTGGGCCCTGAAGTGGATCAAGGCGAGCTGACAAGGAGGGAGGTCAAGCTTCTCAAGAAGCTGGTGTGCGGGCTGCGCGAGGTGCAGGGGGTCAACGAGACGCTACAACGCGACTACGCGCGTCTCGCCGATGAGGTGCGAAGCGACCAGGCTGGCGAGCTGATGTCCCCCTCCCGGCTTCTGGACGAGATATATGATGGCCTCTCAGTGGCACAGAGGAATTCGGGGAGGATCTGCGAGCTACTCCGCGCGCGCCAGTCTGGGGGCGGGAGCCGCGAGGCCGGGGTACGTGAGAGGGTGGCTCCTTTGCCGAGCCGACCGGTACTCGCCTCCTGGTGTTCCCCTGCTCGCGTGCCCCGCTTTTTTATTCCTGAACTTGATTTTTGTAATAAGCAGTTTTTTAGAATATTCTTGTACATGTGCTATTCAAATAATATACTATGATGTTTGACTTAGCCTTGGTTGGGACGCGCCGGAAGTCGGCGAGATGGGGTGGCGAGCTGGGGTAGCGAGCTGGGGCGGCGAGCTGAGCCGATTGGACGCCTGACACCAGATTGCTTTTTTCTATAAATAGCTCCCCCCCCCCCACCAACCCCCGTACTGTGCTTTTATTGTTTTCTTTCCCTCTTCCTGCGCTTTTCTCCTTTTCTGCTCGCGCTCTGCTTCTTCCTCTGCGAACATGGGCAAGGCCAACCCTGACGCCGACGGCCGCTCCAAGTGCGCGCAGCACTTCACCGACTATTGCTTCTTTGAAGGGCACACCAGCGAGGAGGAGCTTGCGGAGTTCAAGGCTGAGTATGTGCCACCGGGTTTCGAGGCGCGCAGGCCGAGGCAGGGGAAGGCCATCAACACTTTCTACGAGTACGAGCTCGCCTTCCCCATCTCGCATTTTGAGGTGGGGTTGCGCCTCCCCCTCTGGCCGGAGATCCGGCAAATCCTGAAGTACTACGGCGCAGTACCCGTGCAGGTAAACTCCAACGCCGTCGCGATGATGGTGGCGTTCGCGAGCTACCTCCGGCGGGAGAGGATTGAGTTCAACCTGACAGTGTTCAGGAAACTATTCTCCTACAAGGCGACGCCGGATGGGGTCGCCTACTTCAGCGGCTCGCTGATCAAGGTTCGCGAGATCGCGAACAAGCATCACACTTGGATGACCAAGATCGCCTTCATCAAGGGCGATCTCGGCAACATCCCCTACTCGCCCCAGCAGAAGGGCGAGGAGGTCTACCGCCCCCCTGCCGTGTCCGGCAACGATGCCGAGCTCCACAAGTATTTCCTCCACAAGGACTTCGAGGTCGCCTTCCTGCGAAGGTGCCTCGACTCGCTTCTCCCCGTCCCTCCCGACGAAGGTATTGTTCTCACCTCATTTTGCCGAGGTCACCCAATTTCCGAGCTCGCCATAATGCTGCTGAATTTCTTCTAACTTTTTCCAAGTATTTTCTTGCAGGGGAGCGGATAATTCCCGCGAACCCGCCATTTGCGGACTCGGGGTCGCACCCAGACCTTCTTGCTCGCGAGAAGGCGGCGGCGGCCTGTCGAGATGAGGCGGCCCTCTCCCAACCCTCTTCCAGTAAGAGGCGGCCTGAGGATGAGGGGTCGAACCCTCCACACTGCCAGCGACTGCCAAAAAAGATGAGAAGAGCCCTGTTGGCTCCGCAGGGGCAACAACAACAACAACATCCATCCATCCTCAAATACATTAGCTCGTCTGAGACCCCTCCCGACGCGTCGCCGGAGAGCCCGCTGAAGGAGATCACCAGCAAAAGCCGGAAGGGCGGCGAGGCTCCTTCTTCTGTGGCGGTGATCTCCTCACCTCCTTCGGCGAAGAGGGCGGCTCGCGAGCGCGGGGCGCCGAAAGAACATCCCCTCTTTAACTTCGGGGGGGGGGGTGGAGGAACTCGGCGGGCGAGCCCATGGTGCAGTGGGATGAGCTGGCCCATAGGGTCTCCATCTCCACTCTGCATCCGTCCTGGCATGACCGCGAGCCCGCCACCGGCCATGCTTACTCCCTCGGCTTCGGCTTCTATGGACGCGAGGATGCCGAGGCCTACAAGAACATGACCCTCCGGCAGCTCGACCATGAGGTTCTGCAGGCCCACCTGCGGACCATGGAGCTCCACCACATGCTGACCCGCCGCAGCTTTGCCCTCAGCAATCAACTCCTAAAAGCCGAGCAGGCCCGCGATGTCGCCAAGGACAAGGTTGCTGACCAGGCGAAGCAGCTCGACATCGCTGAGGGCCTCCTCGCCCAGGCCGCCGACGGGCTGGTAAATGTCAAGCTCTCCTCTTCCCTTATACTTAGAACATTTTATGGTGCTGCTAACCGGACTTTCTCTTTACTAGGATGCCAAGGCCGCAGGGGAGCTTCGGGCTCGCAATGTCGAGCAAGGGGAGGAGATTAGCCAGCTACGCGCCAGCCTTGCCGAGCTAGAGGGGGCGAACACGAAGCTGAAAGAAGAGAATCAGCACCTCAACTGTGAGGTCCGCCGCCAGGCGGAGATCTTCTTCCCGGCCAGCGGCTCCGATCCTTCCCTCCCCTACAAGAGGCCGCGGATCTTGGGTGAGGCCGATCTCATCGAGAGGCTGCGAATTAACTCTATCCAGGCCGCTGAATGCACCCTCCAAATGATGAAGGACATGGGGGTGCTGGTGCAGGAGTGCGAGGAGATCTCTGTTAGGGACCTGATGCCGAGCTTATTCCCGGCGACGCCCCCCAGCGAGAAGGAAATTCAATAATAACTAGAGCCAGGCCCCTGAATGAAGAGGGGGCAGCAGTGAGGGCAGAGAGTTGAGCAGAAAGAGTAGAGATTGAAGTAGCAAGAGGTATAATGGCCTCTGCTATGAGGGATTTGAGTAGAGGAGTGATGTGAGTAATTACAGAGGAAATGGTGGAGGGATCCATAGGTGGAGTAGCAGATGGTTCAGTAGAATGTTGGGTGGAGACATTTAGAGGGATGGTAGATGTTAGAGATGATGGAGGAGGGACATCTTGCATGTGTGAATCTGGAGGGGAGGGAGAGTTGACGGGGGAAGTCAGAAGATCAAAAGTTGGAATGGAGGAAAGGTGAGGTGGAAGAGGAGATGATGGTGGTGGTGGAGCTGGAAAATCAGTGGGGGATTGAGGTGATTGAGGTGGAGTGGGTTGATGGTATTCCTGAATAGGAGATGAGGGAATGTTGGTAAGATCTAGGGGTGGAGAGGTGGCAGAAGATGGAACTGTAGGAGGAACATGAACTTGGTGGAGTTGTTGTTGGAGTTGTGGATGTGGTTGAGGAGAGGGAGTATGAATTGTGGAGGGTGAGTGTTGTTGAGTTACTGGAAGAGATGGAGGTGTGGGGATGATATCTTCAGTAGGGTGGGGAGTGGCTCTTATAGCCCTGGTGCCTTCAGAAGCTGGGGTGGAGGATGTTGAATCCTTGGATGGCTTAGTTATGGTCTTCTCCCACCTGCCAAACAAGGTGCATGTGAGGCTCTTGCTGGCATTAATGAATATGGTCTGTGAGACCAGGGATTCAGCAGCCTTCTCCTTCAGGAAGATCCCCAGGATCCTTCCAAAGCAAACTTCTTTCTTATTACACTTTTTCTTAATAAGATCAAAAATGATCTGTGCCCAATCCACTTTCTTATTATTGACCACTGCACACATGACCAGGAATTGATGCCTGGTGATGTAGTCATGGGCAGTGTGCTTGCCCAGCAAGACTTTTCCCACTATATCTGCCAGAAATTTGTATTCTGCTGATAAGTGTTTCTTCAACAACTTATTAGGGTAATCTCCAGCATAACCCATTAAACTCAACATCATATCATATTCTTCAGAATCAATTTCTAAATCTTCTTCTCCATTACTCAGATCAAAAATTTCAGTTAAAACTGCGGGAGTCAAAGAAACAGCATTACCCGCGATTGTTCCTGTCATGGTGTTTTCCTCTGATATAGATGAAGTATAGACTCATTCTATAATTTCTGTTCCAGCCAGCTTTATTCTTGTTGTCATCAGGTTTTTCAAATTATGTTCTTCCAGTAGAGTCAGAATGTTCAGAAAAATTGGATCCGAGTGATGAAATGAGTCGAAGTCGACATCAAATCCTGTTTCAAACTTCATAGCGACTAGGGCTCCTGCTTGAATCGCCATGAAATCACCTGCAAAATAGAGAAACGGTGATCAAGTGAAAAGGGAATAGAAAGTGCGGGACGGAGGTCGAAGGAAACCTAGTTATAAGATTTTCTAGAGTACGAATCGACAAACTCCACTCCATGAAAAATAAGAAGTTCTTCGACCTGAGATCGACGAAATAATTGATAGTGAAATAATTCGTCGAGCTCAGCTGGAAGAGTTGAAGACAGTTCGTCGAGCTCCATTCGACGAAAGTTTTCTGAAGTGGATTCGTCGATCTCCGTTCGACGAAAACTACTTCACTCTCGGAGAGTTCGTCGTCCTCCGTTTGACGAAATCTCCCGAACTTTCCCTAGTTCGTCGAGCTCCGTTCGACGAACTCTGGATAATTCGTCGAGTGCAGACAAAAACTAAACTAAGTCTTCTCCATTTATCATTGCAAGATGATTTATAAAGAATAGGTGATTTATCTCATCCAGAGGTTTGGTGAATATATTAGTTCTTTGTAAATCAGTGTAGATATAGACAAGATCAATTTTATTTTTGTCCACACACTCTCTAATGAAATAATGTCTAATGTCTATATGTTTTGTCCTACTGAGATGGACTGGATTTTGTGTTATTGTTATAGCACTTGTGTTATCACAAAAGAGAGTTGAATTATTTAAGTTGAGACCATAGTCTAGTAATTGATTTTGAATCCACAACATCTGGTAACAACAGCTGCTAGCTGCAATATACTCAGCCTCAGCAGTGGAGGTAGACACAGATGACTGTTTCTTACAAAACCAGGATACCAACCGCATACCAAGGAACTAACAAGTCCCTGAGGTGCTTTTCCTATCAACCCTGCATCCAGCAAAGTCAGCATTTGAAAATCCAGTTAAATCAAACTCTGACTCAGCTGGATACCATAGACCTAGACTTGGACAACTTTTTATATATCTCAAAATTGTTTTTAAGAAAATTAGATGAGATTCTTTTGGGTTCACTTGGAACCTAGCACAAAGGCGTGTGACAAACATAATATCAGGCCTGCTTGCTGTAAGATATAGTAGGGACCCAACAATGCCCCTATATAATTTCTGATCCACGGGTTTCCCTTGTGCATCAGATTCAATCACAGCATTAGTAGCCATATGTGTTTTCTTTGCTGAAGCATCAGCCATCCCAAACTTCTTTATAAGCTCTTTAGCATACTTAGCTTGAGATATGAAGATGCCATCAGGAAACTGCTTCACTTGGAGACCAAGGAAGTATGAAAGCTCACCCATGCTACTCATTTCAAATTTTGAATGCATGAGGTCAGAGAACCTCTTGCATAATTTGGAATCAGTAGACCCAAATATGATGTCATCCACATATATTTGCACTAACAATATTTGATTCTTATGATGTCTATTGAAAAGTGTTCTATCTACAATGCCTCTAATGAATTTATGCTCTATCAAAAAGCTAGCTAGGGTCTCATACAAAGCTCTTGGAGCTTGCTTGAGACCATAAAGAGCTTTATGCAATTTGAAAACATGATAAGGGTGAGTTGGAGAGACAAAACCTGGAGGTTATTCAACATAAACCTCTTCTTTAAGTACTCCATTAAGAAATGCACTCTTCACATCCATCTGATATACCTTGAATTTTTTGTATGCTGCATAGGCTAGAAAAATTCGGATGGCCTCCAACCTTGCAACTGGTGCAAAGGTTTGGTCATAGTCAATCCCTTCCTCTTGCCTATAACCTTGAGCAACAAGCCTAGCCTTGTTCCTCACAATCACTCCTTGGGCATCCAGTTTGTTTCTGCATACCCATTTGGTTCCAATGACAGGATAGTCTTGGGATCTTGGTCCTGAGAAAATCTGTAAGAACCTTGAAGGTATCTGACTTAGATCTCAGAAAGGATACCCAAGTGAACCTGGAGAAGTCATCCACAATAACCAAGGTGTAAGATTTCCCTCCCAGGCTTTGTACAGCAATGGGTCCAAAGAGATTCATATGTAGCAAATACAAAATCCTATGTGAATCACTTTTATTTACAGATTTAAACTAGATTTGGTTTGCTTGCCTAGTTGACAAACCCTGCAGAGACCTTCCTTCTTGTAGGGACCAGAAGGTAGACCTCTAACAAGGTTGTCTTTAGATAGCCTAGCAATGTTTTTCATATTAACATGACCTAGTCTTCTATGCCATAAGTCATTTTGGTTACTAATTAGGCTAAGTAAGCCGATATCAGAATTGGCAGATAGAAAATCAACTAAATATATGTTGCCTTGTCTATTTCCAATTAAAACTGTTTGATTTTCCTTATTAGAAATAATGCAAGAGGATGAGTTAAAGTGTACCTGATAACCTTCATCACATAACTGACTTATGGAGATGAGGTTATGCTTGAGTCCTCTGATATATGTTACCTTCTTAAATGTGACAGCTCCAATCTTCACTGCTCCATAGACTTCTGACTGGCCACATTTGGAATCCCCAAAAATAACATTTGGTCTGACTTGGACTTATAATTAGTTAGATTGTCCTTGCTGCCTGTCATATGTTTGGAGCACCAACTGTCCAGGTACCAAGGTTGACTTACTCCTGGACAGCTCTTCACCTACAGTGAAAATAACTAATTGTTCTTGACCCAGGTTACCTTGGGTCCTTTGTTTTGCTGAAATGAAAAGCTAGAAATTACAAAAAATTTAGGTTGGAATTTATATCCTAGAGGGTGATATTTCCTAGGTGGTATAACCCAATCAGCTAGTGGATTGAAAGCTTTCCGGGAATTATTTAAGTTTCTGTTATAATTAAAGTTTTGGTCAAGTATTTCTGGGTTCGACGAATTTCTGTGAGTTTGTCGACCAGAGTTCGACGAATTGGGTTGAGATCGTCGATCTCTGCCTAGAGAATGAATGTATTCATTTTCTGTGCCCCACTTTCGTCGACCTCTGCTCGACGAACCATACAGAGTTCGTCGATCGCAGTTAAACGAATAATTATAAATATAGTTTGCGTTCAGCGTTCGTCGAGTGGGGTTCGACGAACTGGCTATATTTCGTCGATCTAAGTTTGACGAATTCTGCTGAATCTTGTTTTTAATAGTTTTCTGATTTTTGGTTTTCTGACCTATTAATTTGGGAATATTTCTGTTGTTTGTTTATTGTTTATCTTTTCTTTCCCCTTAGTAGAGACAAATTTGATGGGGGTAGTCAGGATGTTCTTCTTGAGAATAGGGGGCAAACTTGATGAAGCACCCAAGCCTAGTTTGTCATTAAGTCTGGCATTAACAGTGCTTGTGATGTCCATCAGCTTGAGGCTTCTTCCATTAAGAGTTTTCTCAAGTTGTTTAGCCTCACTAAGTTCAGTCTTCAACATTATGATTTGTTCATTAGCTAAACACAGTTCATCTTTTAATCTATTATTTTCAGAGTTTATATTTTTTAAAATTCCTAGTTTCTCCCTAAGTGTTTTAATCTCCTTTTCTGAATTAATCAAATCTATAAACATTGTTTTAAATTCAAATTTAAAGAATCAGAACTATAATCAAAAGAAGACAATACCTTATCAGCTTTAGAATCTGAAACGGCTTCATTGTCTGAGTCCTCTTCTTCTGAATGGCTCAAGGAAGCATCAATTGCCATGAGGCAAACCTCCTTGGACCTTGCCTCTTCCTCATCTTCACTGGAGTTAGAAGATGTTGATTCTTCTTCAGTCTCACTCCAGGTTTCAGCCACAAAACCCTTCTCCTTCTTCTTATATTTGCTGAAATAAGGTCTGCTATTGTGCTATTTCTGGTATCTTTCTCTCTTCTCTGGTGTTTCTTCTGATTCTCTGGACACTCAGAGATGAAGTGTACAGGCTTCCTGCATGCAAAACACACAACTTCTTTGGTTGGTGTCTTATCATATCTAGGCTTGTCATCCTGCCTTGATGACTTCCTCCTGAAATCTTTTCTTGCCATTTTGTAGAATCTTTTGGCAAATAAACTCATCAGTTCTTCATTTGTTGAGGGAGTCTCTGTCTCATCAGCAGCCTTGAATGCTATGCTTTGTTCTTTTCTAGCTGGAGGAGGTGTTCTTTGCTCAGCTGCCTCCCTGGACTTGATCAGTTATTCATAGGACTTTAACTTGCCTAAAAGAGATTCAGTGGAGATCTCATTTAGGATTCTGGCCTCCTTGATGGGCCAGATCCTTGAATCCCATGAGCTTGGGAAACACATAAGGATCTTATCATTTACTTCAGTCAAGGTGATTTCTTTATCTAAGGTCCTTAGCTCACTGATGATGGAGCTAAGCCGGTTGTACATCACTTCAACTATTTCTGCTTCATCCTTTTTGAAGTTTTCATATTGTGTGATGAGGTTTGATCTTCTATCTTTCCTTTCATCTGCTGATCCAACCACCATTTGGTTTAGGGAATTCCAGATGTCTTTGGCTGAGTGCATTCAGCAACCTTTTGGAAGATCTCATCTGACATAGTATGTGCCAGTATGTTTATTGCCTTGGCATCAACAACCTTGGCATTCTTCTAAGCCTCAGTCCACTAAGGTGGTGGAACTGCATTTGTACTTGAGGATGTTGTTTTAGATGTAGAAACAGTGCTTGAGGAGGACCTGTCGAGATGGAGTTATAGATATTTTCATCAATAGAGTTCATATACAATTTGATTCTTGTCTTCCAGATGGCAAACCTATTTAGGTTGCAAACTGGAGGTATGGTGCTTGCATAGTCTTTGTTCTGTGCCAGTGCTGTGTATATAATCTAACTGGAAATAAAAAATAAAATTTAGATCTAATAAAGTATCTTTGGTTCAAGGGTTAGCTTGTACAACCAAAGTAACCTGCTCTGATACCAATTGAAAGTGAGCTGTTAGATCAGGAATACTCTAGAGGGGGGGGGGGTCAATAGAGTATTCAGTGTTTATAAAATTTTCGTCTAATTTAATCTAGTGCAGGAACAAAATAAAACAACAATCCTAACAAATAGCCACAGCACAAAAACAAAAGAAAAAGAGCAATCCAGACAATACAAAAATTTATAGTGGTTCTCTTAAACTTGGGTACATCCACTCTTATACCACCGTGGTAGGAATCCACTCATATTTTTGATCAAGTGCCTGGCACCAATGAGCTTTTGATCAGGTGCTCAAAAACCAAACCTCAAGTCTTTTGGAAGGAGACTTGTGAACCAGAATAATTTTGAAGGGAATTAAAACCCTATACAGAGGTGGGGATGAGAGAGTGATGATGGTCTTCTTTTCTCAATCACAATGAGAAGACTATGTGGATTCAGTGTTGTTATCAAAGATCCCCCTGAGATGTAAAAGGGTTTAGGCTGGGAAGCTTTGCACAGGGTGAGTAGGCCTTCAATCTGCAGCCTTGACCAGAGAAATCTCCTGGAACTTCTTTGACAGATGGATTTCTTGTTGTCCTTTGAAGTGTCCTGCAAAGATGAAGAAGGAAGACTCTTGATATTTGATTGATTGTTCTTTTTCTTCAGAAGTGACTGATGTTCTGGTCTAGGGCTTCTTCTGTATCTGAAATCTTGTGTAAGAAAATGAGAACAGACTGATTGTATTTTTCTGTGTGTCTATCTCTCTTGTTCTACTATATTCTGTCTATCTCACACATACAGGAAGAAGAGAGAAAATCTCTTTTATATTTCCTGTCAAAAATGTTCTTTCGAATTTTTGAAATCTTCTGTAATCAATGCTGACGGCCTAGAGAATAAACAACATTGAATTATTTGCCTAACTGTCCCATGGAAAAACGGCAGGCAATAATCCGGGAGAATACCATAATCAATGCTCTTCTAACGGTTATATTCAGAGAATATTATAGCACTAATTACTCAGGAATTATTGCAGTATAATGGGTACAGAAGGATGGAAAAATGACTAAGTCTGGATTCATCGAACTGATAGTAGAAATCGTCGAGCTGAGTCCATAGTTCGCCGAGCTGAGTTGCTGAGTTCATCGACCAGATGACTTCTATTCATCCAGCTGAGTTCCAAGATCGTCGAGCTAAAGCAGAAAACTGCATTATCCAAACTTGCTTATTCTTTGTCTCAAGTTCGTCGAGCTGAGATTGTAACTTCGTCGACTGGAGATGATTCTGGACTTGGAATAATTTCAGATGCTTCTGAATGAAGGTGTTGAAGTGAAGTATCCAGAATTCGTCGACCTAGGAATTGGTTTCGTCGAGCTGAGTTCGACTTAACTGCTGCTGGATAACTCTAGCTATTGTGGTCACAGTTCGTCGAGCTGAGAATCAAGTTCGTCGACCAAAGTCTGACTCTGGACTTAGAATAAAGAGATGTTTTCTGATCTTGAAGTGTTGAAGTATAGTGTCCAAAGTTCGTCGACCTGAGTACCAAGTTCGTCGAGCTTAGCTCAGAGAATTTACTTTGAGATCGTCGAGCTGAGCACGACTATCATCGACCTGAGTTTGACGAACGTCTAACTCATTTTACTTGGTCTTTAGAAAAACTCTAAGTCTTGAGTCTCTGGCAGTCTTGTTGATAGCTGGTCCATGCAGTGTTGTTTCTAAGGACTTGGATTAAACTCTAGGATACAACCATGACCCTGGCTATACATTGTGGGTCATTTGATCCTAACTTAGTGAACCTAGCCCAAATCTTACTAGGGATCCAACAGGAAGCGTATCAGCTGTCGAGGGTGACGAGGAGGTCGCGCCGTCCGAGAGGGCAGAGCCGACGGCGTTCAGCCTCTTTGGGCGAGAGGATGAAGGCAACGAGGCCAGGGTGCGCCACATAGGCAGCATCAGGGCAACCACGTTGGCCTTGTTTTGTTGGCGCACCATCGCGAGATGTTCGCGAAAGCTCTTGCTGTGGTACATGTTGAGGGTGGAAGAAAAGCGAAAATGATAAAGGGGGGCATTCTCTGTTGAGGTGGGGTCTCATATTTATAGACTCTATGGGTGGGCCCTGCCAAAGATTCCTACAAATGAACCCCGGCAACAGCGAGCCCCAGTTGGACTTTCTTTCCGAGCTTGGGGCAACCTCCAGAAGAGTAGGGATTGTGTACAACCTAGGGCTCGCGGGAGGTCTTTCCCATAGTTGTGACTAGAGAGGCTGGCGAGAGGAACTTGGTTGGCGAGTGGGACCGGGTGGTCCACTCGCAGGTAGCGAGACGGGGGGTTCTCTGCTGTAGGCAAGACGTCCTTTAGGCCGCGAGCTGGCCTTAGAAGGCGAGATGGCCAGTAGGGCGAGAGGCCGGCGAGATGGATAAGTGGGACAGTCTCGCCCGCCAGCCACTTCCTCCACTCGCCGCCTGAGGGGAAAGCTGTTTTTACCCTTTTACCCCCAAGGGGGATTTTACACTTCTACCCCAGGTAATTTTACACTTCTACCCCCTAGCTCTTCAGGACAGCAGAGTTTGGCTGTTGGCAGGCCCGATCCAGAGTATTTTGGTAATTTCAGGTCGGTTCAGTATGGATATTTGCAGATCAAACTCAGAGGCCAATAAATAGAACGATAAGGTGCCTGGAAAGGTTGTTGAACCCTTCTGTATACTTCCTCACAGGCACCTAGCTCAGCAATTGGCTAGGGAGGGGAAGGACATCAGTTTCTTTCGGGTAAGAGGTGGGACCTCCGAGCTAAGACTCCTCGGTCTATTTCTAGGCTTGTGGCTCTCGTCGGGTGGGTGGTTCAAGGAGAGTAGGTGTGGGCTGCAACCTCAGGTCCGAACTCTAGGCGGGATCAGAAAGCTGGTTCCAACATATTCTATCTAGAGCTTGTCCTTAAGTCCTGCAATCAAAGAGAAAAACAAGCACACACAGCAAACACCAGAATTTATAGTGGTTCCCCAATTGGGTACATCCACTTTCCCTCTCCACCTATCCAAGCTAATTTGTTGGACTCGACACAACTTCACCAAACTGCTCCTAAGAGCTGACACCTCAGATCCCGCAGTATATTCAAGTCTCCTTGAAGACTCACTTCTCAACCATAAGAGCCTACAGTCAGTGGTCAGAAGACCACCTAACTCAGGCTGTTAAGCCCTATAGTCAGGCTGGCAGGATAGCCATACCTTAGATCCCAAAGGATCCTACCTCATATCTCTGCAGTGCTCCTACACTCAGTGACCCGCAAGCCACCTACCTCAGCCTTATCACTAATGTCTACAGCTCAGGCTTTTCAACCCTACAACTTCAGGCACAAGGCCCTACTCTCAGAGTGCTGCAGCACTCCTACAACTCAGTACCCCTCCAGGTACCTACCTTAGTGCCCCTCCAGGCACCTATAACCTAGTGACAAGCTTGTCACCTACCTCAGGAACAAAGGCCCTACACTCAGAGAGCAGCACTCTGTAACGCCGCGAAACTTGAAAGAGGGACGAGCAGAATTTAGAGCCATGTTTGGGTCTTGGTAAGGGTCACACGGCCTGGGACACGGGCATGTCCAGGGCCGTGTCGTGCTCGGGTTTGACAAACAACCCGAGTGGCCGATGAACTGCGCTCTACGAAGTGTCGAGACAGTGAACACGGACTGGGACACCGGTGTGACCAGGGCCGTGTCGTGCTCGGGTTCGACAAATTTTTCGAGTCGTCGATGAAAATGTAGTATACGATCATCGAGGCGACGAACACGGCCTGATACATGGGCGTGTCCCAGGCCGTGTCCTGCTTGGGATGTTAGCCGGGCTATGTCGGGGGAGGAACGCGGCCTGGAGCCCAGGTGTGTTCAGTGTGACACGGGCGTGTCAAAATCGACACGGACGTGTCGAGGACCCGTGTTCTCTTAGGGTTGTGTTTGGTCCTGTGTCGATGGAGGAATACGCCCAGCTACACGGGCGTATATTGAGTGACACGGGCGTGTCAAGTTTGACACGGGTTTGTCCAGAGCCCGTGTCCTGTTCTGTGTACGACGGTTTTGGTGTCGATTGAGGAACATGGCCTTGGACACGGGCATGTCACAAGCCGTGTTTTGCCCAGAAATTCGGTTTTACGTACGAATCATGGCCGTCTGATGCCTTCTAATGCGATCTGATGGTCCAGAGCTATCCTTGCAGTGATAAGTCCGGGAATAGGGTTTGAAACCCACATTCCTCATCAAGTTTTCTCTCTCTAAAGTTTTAGAGAGAAGAGAGAGTAAGGAAGAAGGTGAAGGAGAGATTCGGCTGCCGGAGAAGCTTCGGAGCCCAAATCGCGTGCCAAGTCCAGATCCGTGGAGGCAAGTCCATTGCGGTGGTTTTCTTCCGGCTAAGTTCCCATGCTTGGGAAGAGGGGCCGTAAGGTAACGACACTTCTCCTCTCGGTTTCTGGGAGCGTGCATAGCATCTTTTTCTTTCAAGCTTTTGGGCACTAAATCTCTCAAATGAGAGGGGTTTGGGTCGCCATGGTTCAAGAGGAACCTCCAGGTCAATTGAGTCCGTCCCCAACATGATCTTGCATTAGAGATCCGCTCCGTTAGTGAACTAGGCATTGTGGGTGAAGCCGTAGTTGTGACCGTTAGTCCGACTCGGTGATGTTGCATAGCGAGCCTTAAGGATTTTGTAGAAATCCGTTGCGACAAGATGTCGTTTGTGATGTATGTGTTTTTCCCCTTTTCTCAAGTGAGTACGTGTAGCTGGAACCGGACAAGGTTAGCTCCACATTGGCGGTAGATGGTTTCCTTGGTGGACAAGGTTTGCTCCGCATTGGCGGCAGACGGTTTCCTTGGTGGACAAGGTTAGCTCCGCATTGGCGGTAGATGGTTTCCTTGGTGCGCGGGGACGTTGCAGTACAAATGATGGATTAGGGTGGAGATGATTATGGATTGTGATGTGCTAAAGTGTGACTTTGTCTCCGTGGTCGGCAGGCTATCCTGTGACATGCAAGTCATGTAGGGAGAGTGTCCCGGCGAGACTAGTCCCCTTCTGTGAGACTGACGAGAATGCCAAGCATGGGACAAGCTCGGGCAATGAAGCCACGAGCGGGTGGGGTCTAGCAAGGGTTCTTAGAATCGGTTTGTGTGTGAGATGGAATCCTGACGCAAGAAGTCAGAATTTGCAGGCAAGCCCGGGGCTAAGACCCACGAGCGGGTGGGGCCTTGGCAAGATTTTCGTGTGGAGACTTTTATGTCATTAGGGGAAATGCAGTACTCTTTTGTTTGCGACTTAACACCAATGGGAAAATTGGGAGTACCCAGATGTTTTGATGATGTGCTAGCTCCATACGCGACAGGGTGCCTTGGGTGAAGCCCGGGTTTTGCATACATGCTGCATAGTAGGTCCCCTTTTATTATATGCTCAACATAGAAAACATGTCTGTTGTTTGTGACATCCAAATATGTTCATTTAGAGCTTTACATGTTTATGTATATGGTATACGAAGTGCTGACTTGCAGGTTGGAGGGGTATCGTGGGATCCGTTAGGGGCGGTCGGGAGGAGATGTGTTGGTTACACAGTTTGAGGTCAGCCTTTGCTGACCCACGTTACCATCAAATTTTACAGGGCAAGGATCGCAAGCAGGAGCTAGCTCGCCGGCCAAAAATGCATTAGCCTCATGAAGTGTTATAAGTTTTGTACTAGCTCTATTCGTGGCATTGTATGTTTGATGCTCTTGTTTTCCGGCTTGCATGCCGAGGTAGTCTAGGAGTGCTTGTGCACGTTGATGCTTGATGTTATCGTTTGAGTTTTGGACTCTCTATTGTTGTAAGGCCTTAAGGCCGTTTTGATACTATTATGAATGTGGAAAACTTCTGGTCATGTTTTCAGCTTCCGCTGTTGTTATATTTTGAGTTATGAGATTTGGCAGTTTATATGATCTTTTAACGCTAAAGCTGTGGCGTCTGTATGTTGTGGGGCCCCGATCGGACCCATATTATATGGAAATTACAAGGGAGGTGTTACACACTCTCCTACCTCAGGAACTTAAGCCCTACAGCTCAGATCCTCACTTGGATCCTACCTCAGTGCCCTAACAGAGCACCTACCTCAATGACAATTTTATCACCTACAGCTCAGACACAAAGTGCCATACTCTAAGATTCAGGAAATCTGAATCATACAGGAATTAAATACAGAGATGAATAAAATAAAATAACTGACTCAGAGAAATTACTCTGAGTCAACTTTGCTGGACTGAGCAGATTTCAGTTCAGCTTACTTGTTGTAGAAGGAATCAGTCTTCTTCTACAGCTATCACTTTATACTGCTGCACTGATGAGCAACTTCCACTTTGCTGAGAGATGAATCAGCTAAACTGTTCAGTAGAGAACAACCTTGCTGAGCTCGAAGAGCTTCAGCTATCCTTTCTTTCCTTCAAGCTATCTTGGCTGGACTTCAACTTTCAAGCTTGATCGGAAGTAAATGTCCAGCCGAGTCTTTCAATTTCTCTTTCCATTCGTTTGATTTGTTAACCCTAATACCTTTACTGTTTCCCCTTTTATATGAGTTGATTTGAATCAACGGCACCATAGTATGTGGCCCACCAAGGATTGGTGAGCGCCAACTCCATCAGAAAGGGACAAAACATCTTTCGGCGCTTTAACAGCTTCCCTCAATGTCTTTCTGCAATTTCGACTTTGATGACATCAGCACTGGTCATTAATATCTGGACTTAGAAAATATTCCAGAATCCCATCAAGAGTTGAGTGGTGTTAAGACACTCAATGCCATCAACCATGGCTCTAAGTGCTTCTGGACTTAGAATATTTTCTGGCTTTGTCTCAGTGGTTTTGTCTCAGCAGTCTTAGCGATCTTAGTGATTTTCCATTATTAGCTGAGACAAGCCTTTGTCTCAGCGTTTTCCACTGATCTGCTGTCTCAGCGGTTTTTGCACTCTAATTATCTCAGCAAATTTGTCTTAGTGGTCTCAACGGTTTTTCATTTATCAGTCGAGACAATTCTTTGTTTCAGCACTTTGCTCTTCATTAGAAGCATTGAGTGAACCTGATTCACTCAATGCTTCTGGACTTAGAAAAATTCCATCTAATTTTGTTCTTAGTTGTTTACCTCTTGACTGTCTCAGCGCTTCCTGCTTTATTTAGAAGCATTGAGTGAACTCGTTTCACTCAACGCTTCTAGACTTAGAAAGTTTACAACTAACTTTATCTCTACAGTCTCAGCTATCTAAACGCCATCTTCTCAGCTATCTCGGCTGTCTCAACACCATCTTTTCATCTGTCTCAGCAGTCTCAACGCCATCTTCTCAGTTGTCTTAGCTCTCTCAGCTGTCTCAACGCCTTCTTCTCAGCGGTCTCCGTGCTTTTCCTTAGATATACTTTCTGGCTTTAGCTTGACAAGCTTTGAGCTGAGCTCGACGAACCGCAAACTGAGCACGATGAACTTTGATCTTCTCAGCGCTCTCAGCACTTTTTGCCTTAATCAATTTTTCTCTTGCTTCAGCTTGACAAGTGTTGGGCTGAGCTCGATGAACTATAACTTGAGCTCGACGAACTTCGAGCTAAGTTCGATAAATTTTGTATCCTGAGTTCTTAAGATTATGCTGAGTTGAGTTCGACGATCAGCAAGTTGATTTCGATGAACTTTGAGCTGAGTTCCACAAAATTTGAGTTTACTGCCCAACTTATTTTTCTTTACTTGTCCAATCATGGACTACCTGCATGCATGAACTAAAGCACACATCAAATATATTATGTGTGTATGTCATTGACCCGTTTGACTTCTTACAAATCTGGGATATTGGGATCAATAGACCCAACACCTACACAATGAAAGATTACAATGTAGAGTTCCGTGTTTCATGACCCACTATAACCTGACATTGGGTTTTACTTAGCATTATAGTCCTGCAAGCACATAACTAAATAAACAACATCAAATACAATCTCAATTCATCTTAGTTTATGGGACAATTCTTCAAATCAGGGTCATTATTGATACTATACCCAACAAGCTTCTATAATATTGCATGTATTCGTAGAGATTTCAAACAACACATTTAAACCTTTATCATAAAGTTGACTAATGGTAATTAAATTGTGCTTTAAACCTTCCACATGCAATACATTAGAAATAAAAAAATACTTTATTACCTATGGTGTCGATACCAAGAATATTTCCTTTACTATTGTCTCCAAAAGTCACCATGCCTCCTTTCTTATTCTCCAGGCTAAGGAACTTGTCTTCATCACCAATCATGTGCTTGGAACACCCGATGTCCAAGTACTACACATTCTCCTTGTCCTTAGCCTGCCAACACACCTAAAATAAGGATGAGGTTAAATATCTGCTTACCCAAGTTATCCACCCATAGTATAGGTAGTCGACTTTGACATCCAGATTTGAGCAATTTTAGTTATTCTTTCCTTCAAGCAAGAGCCATTAGTGTGGCCAAATTTATTACATTTGGCACACTTGACATAGGAGGTGTATTTTACCTTTTGCACTGTATTTGGGCTCATGTTGGAGGATGGATATAGGCTTCCAGCTTTAACATTGTTCACTTTATGTTTCTGAAGCTTATTTGTCAGATTTGCTGGAGAAGAGCTATCGCCGACGATAGTGATATCGCCAGGCGGTAGTTTCACATGTTTGTATCCCAGCCAAAAATTTCCAAATCAATGACACTGATATCCCAACAACATATTAAGATATTTTTGGCCTATTCTAAACTTTTGTTGATGGCGTCTACCCGGACCACGAGCAGATCTCGCTGTCAGGTTTTCACCTAGATGGAATGGCTGGATGTCACTCGATGACGTCTACCTAGACCCCAAGAAGATCCCGCTGTCAGGCTTTCACCTAGCTGGTAGGGCTGGATGTCACTCGATGGGGTCTACTCAGACCCCGAGCAGATCCCGCTGCCAGGCTCTCACCTAGTGAGTAGGGCTAGATGTCACTCGATGACATCTACCCGTACCCCGAGCAGATCCCGGTGCCAGGCTTTCACCTAACTGTCAGGGCTGGATGTCACTCGATGGTGTCTATATAGACCCCGAGCATATCCCGCTGCCAGGCTTTCACCTAGCTGGCAGGGCTGGATGTCACTCGATGGCTTCTGCCTAGACCCCGAGCAGATCCCGCTGCCAGGATTTCACCTAGCTTGTAGGGCTGGAAGTCACTCGATGGTGTCTTCCCAGACCCCAAGCAGATCCCGCTATCAGGCTCTCAACTAGCTGACAGGGCTAGATGTCACTCGATTGCGTCTACCCGGACCCCTTGTAGATCCTGCTGCGAGGCTTTCACCTAGCTGGCAGGGCTGGATGTCACTCAATGGCGTCTACCTAGATCCCTATCAAATCCCGCTGCCAGGCTCTCACGTAGCTAGCATGGCTGGATGTCACTCGATGGAGTCTACCCCGACCCTGAGCAGATCCCGCTGCCAGGCTCTCACCTAGTTGGCCGTGCTGGATGTCACTCGAGTGAGACTACCTAGACCCCGAACAGATCCTGCTGCCAGACTCTCACCTAGCTGACAGGGCTGGATGTCACTCGTGTGAGTCTACTGATGTAACGCCCCGAAAATTGTATTTGAGTCGGTCGCGTAAAAAAGGATTTTTGGTGCCTGTATAGGGGTACACGGCCTAGGACACGGGCATGTCCAAGGCCGTGTCTGGCTGGTGTTTTAGCCATTTTCATCCCGAGAAGGACACGGCTAGTAACACGGCTGGAGGACATGGGCGTGTCATTTGACACGGGCGTGTGCCTACCCGTGTCAGTACCCGTGTTCAGTTGGGTCGTGTTGGTTGGTGTGGCGGTTATGCATGACACGCCCCCGGTCACGGGCGTGTCGAGAGACCCGACACAAGCGTGTCAGGTGAGACACAAGCGTGTCTTTGCTCGTATGGTTGTCCTGTGTTCGACGATCGTGCCTGGATCAAGGCACACGGCCTGGGATACGGCCGTGTGTCAAGCCGTGTTCGGCCCAGGTTTGGAGATTTTTGTGCGGATCTGAGCCATTCGTTTTCTTTAAATAAGATCCGACGGCCCAGATGGTTTCCTGCTCTGTTAAGGCCGGGAATAGGGGAGTTAATCCTTCATTTCTCTCCAACAATTCTCTCTCTCAAGGGGTTGGAAAGAGGAGGAAGAAGGAAGGGTTTTTCGACTGCCGGCGGAGCATCGGAGCGCCGTTTCAAGATCTGAGAGCGGATCCGTGGAGGAAAGTTCGTTACGAAGAGTTCGGTCCGTGTAGTTTTTCCATGCCGCCAAAGTGGACTACAAGGGTAATGATTCTCTACTTGAGCATGTGAAGCTCTTTCTTTCTGCATAGGGAATCCCGCTCCCGTGAGTTGCGGTGAGTGTGTGGTGTTCCTTGGGGTTGATGTGAATAGTCCCCCTTGTGTTGCATATAGAGTCCGGAATCGAAGTACGGGCATAGGCATTGTGTGTGAAGCCTACCCGGACGTGTATTGTCTGGATCGGTGATGTTGTATTTGATATGTTTGCCGGAGAAGACTCCGTGCTTTGGTTTTTTTCGGGTTCCTACGCGGTAGATTACAGCATGGATCCTTGGAGGTTAGCTCCAAGGCGCACCCAGAAAACTGAGCGGAATCGTTGTTTTGCTAACTTGGCGGTCTGGGAAACGGCCTTGAACATAACTGGGTTATGTGATTGTTTGGAAAATGTTAGGATCTGAGAGAAGCTTGGCCCTCGTGTAGTACTTAAATTGTCTAGGTGGCGTGAGCAACGGGCAAGTGGAATCGGACCTAGGCTATGTGGTTCTGTGCGAGAGACCCGAAAAGGGGACTGGCCGTTGGCATAGTCGGGAGCCTTAGACGGTGGTCAGAAAGGCTAAATGCTCACATGTTGTTGCCATCCTGGGGGTGGTGGTGAAGACGCTGAAGTGTCAGGATTCACCGTTAATGTGCCCTGAGTGCACGGGGTGTTTGGCCGTGCGAGCCTACAGCTGTGGCAAATTATTTAGTTGCACTTTATTGTTTAGCTGGGCTAATGTAATGCAGGGAAAGAGCATCGCCGTCCCGAGTAAGGGGCGGGGTCGTTATAATTTGGTCGGCTTTTGGCTGACCGTTGCTTTGTTTGCCACCGTGCGGTGGAATGTGCTTGCAGGTGCTGCAGAGCCGAGTACCAAATAGCGGGCTGGAGCCCAATTTGCTGTGCTGGCCCTAGAAGGCCGTAAAGAATAGTTGTACTTTACTTTTGTCATGTGTGGTCGGCCTGTAAGCCGATGTATGGAAAACACTATTTATTAAGTGAATTATTGTAAGGCCATAAGGCCATGTACCCTTTCAGTGTATTTTTGGTTTCATTCCAGTAGTGTGATTGTGGACATTCATGTTTATTGGATTTAAGTTTTGGGTTCTTTCAACTTTAAAAGCTTCCGCTAGAATGCTCTGTGTAGGACGAGTAGTCTTAATTGGATAGTTTGTATATTCTTATGTAACCTTCCGACTGTCTGTGGTATATGACGTCGGGTTCCAGCTGGACCTTCTGTTATATGTCATGTGACGGATGGGGGTGTTACAACTGAGACCCCGAGTAGATCCCGCTGCAAGGCTCTCACCTAGTTGGCAGGGCTGGATGTCACTCGTGTGAGTCTACTCATACCCTGAGCAGATCCCGCTACCAGCTCTCACCTAACTGGCAGGGCTGGATGTCACTCATGTGAGTCTACCCGCACCCCCGAGCAGATCCTGCTTCCAGGCTCTCACCAAGTTGGCAGGGCTGGAAGTCACTCGTAGGAGTCCAATCCAGTTCCCCAACGGGCCAATAAGACAGGTCGAGACGAATGAAGCGAGATTGGAAGTTAGAGGGCCCTAGTATTCTGAATGACCTAGAAAGGAGTCACATGGCTAACGAGATAGGTCCAGTATGATCATCCAGCGCCCAAGATAACGGCCAAAGCGGCGAGAACCCGGGCCGCTTCGCATGAGGGCCAGCTCGCGTGGAACCCGACAGCCTAGGTGCGAGCCAAGCTGGCTCGCCTCTCCTAGCGAGCGAGCAAGCAGTAAGGAGGACCTGGGCTATAGAGGCGGCTCGCCGCTCGCGGGTTGGCTAACTAAGTCCCCCATACCTCCAAATCTAAGTCCTTAGTGGGCACGCGACCTCATTGAAATAACACGGAAGGAAGAACTGTGAGCGGGAGTATCAAGGCCGACCGCGAATACTAAAAGAGAGAAAATCTACATCGCACAAACATGGCAAGCAACGGTAACGTGTATATGCATAAAGTGAGGAGGGAATCATTCACTGAAAAACAAAATTACAAAATCGGGACGTGGCCCATGCTTACATTATAACGAAAAGAAAATATATACATAAGGGGAAGGGATCTCCCGGGGGACAAATCCAAGAGGCCCTGGTAGGACTTGTCTCCCGGATCCAGCATCGGGAGGAGCAACGTCGGTGCCACATCAATCGTAAAGAGGCTCGCACCCTCGCTCTTGATGAGATCTGCCCGTCATTGCATATGGAGTGTATACTTGGCCGCGCTGGAGCTGTTCTTCTGCATCATTTCATCTAGTTCATACTCGGTATAATGCGTGAGCTGGCATGCGTTACTTGATGATGGCGGGACAGCCGCCGCGGTCTCCAGCTCTTGCACCCGCGCATGCAGCACTTCCCTCTCTTTCTCAAGAGCAGCGATGGCGGCATCGGCTGTATCCGCCCTCTCCCTCTGTCGCTCCACCTCCTCCTGGGCGAGGCGGCCGGCCTCCTCCTTCTCGTCTGCCAGCCTATTGAGCGAGGGGGCGTTCCTCTCCACCTGAGTGCAGCGCCGCCCGACCATGTGGGCTAGCTCAAGGCTGTGGAGCTGGGCCCGCGTGCTTTCATGCACTAGCACCCGCGTTGCCTCCTCATCATAGATGGCGGTGTCCTCCCGTGAGTAGAGGCCGAATGAGAAGTTGTAAGCCTCCCCGCTGATGGTCTCCTGCTCTAGCCAGCTCGGCAGCAGGGTGGAGATCAACGCCCGATTTGACTCCTTGTCCCATAATAGGAGTAGAATGCCAAGATCATCCAGGCACTTCTCTCCATAGCCAAAGTTGCGGTGACCTCTCGGCACCGGCTTCACGGTGGTCCGCACCTCTTCCTTCGGCCCGGAGGTGCCAGTCGCCTCACTGGGGACGCCGCTGGCCGAAGCAGTCATGGGGGCGGGATCCTTGGTCGGCTGCGTCGCTGGGGCCTTGACTTTTCTTTGGCCCGTAGTGGGCGCCTCACTCGTAGCCTTTTCCTTCTTGGGCGATGGCGGTGGAGGTTGTTCGCGGCTCGGCCGCTTCTAGGCCGCAGACGACAGGATCTCGCACTGTGCAACATCTACGGCTTGAGTGCGAGCGAGCTAACTGGGAACGACCGGGGTGCTCTCGTATGGAGAGTGTAGGGGGATGTCTCTCTCGCCTGCGAGAAGGGAAAGTTAAAGAGAACCATCGAAACAGAAAGGAAAAGCGCGAGTGGCTTACCTCCACCAAGCGGGATAGGGGCATGGTTGTCTAGATTCCGGTGCAGGAAGGCGACCTCGCAGTGCTTCCCGGTGAAGAACCCGAACAAATCCGCTTCATGGCCCCCCAGGTTAGGGGGCATTAGCTCACCTCGCTGAGCTGCACTGGCGAGAAGGGGACATTGTCGATGTCCCCCTTGATGAACACGATCTTCTTAAGCCAATTATGGCTCTTGTTGACTGTATCTCAAACCTTAACGGGGGCGATGGAGAAATGGGCGGTCCCGTCCTTCTTCGCGCGGAAAGAGAACAACTTGCGGAAGACTGCGAGGCTGAACTCAACCCGCTCCTCTTGCAAGAAGCAGGCGAAACCGATCATGACTACTACGAAGTTCGGGGTCATCTGGCCGAGGATGACCCCGAAATATTTCAGTAATGGAGCACCTCCGGCCATAGAGGGAGCCGGAGGCCAGCCTCAAAGTGCGCCACCGGGATGGCGAACTCTCCCTCCGTACGGTCGTTTATTCTTTCTCCCTCCCCATGCCGCCTCTCCATGAAACCTGGCAGTATGTAGTTGCTTATCGCATCGAAGAACTCGCCTTCGGAAATGGCGGCGGAGGGGAAATCATGCTCAGAAAAAGTCCAGGCGTACTTGCCTCGGCCGTCCCCGTCGCCACTACCACCACCCATCTCACAGAACTTGTTGAACGGGGTGAGAAAGTTCTCGCAGGAAGCGAGCGAATCAAGGGTCGCAGAAAGTAAAAGCTAAGGGAAGTTTTAAATGCGGTGGGAGAGAAAGAACCGACAAGGCCTATTTATAGAAAGAAATAGGGTGGGAAAACATTCCACGGGCGGGAAAAGTGCGGATAGCAAAAACAGCCCTGATGTTTCGACTTCCCGGCTCGCTCTCGCGCTATAAAGACTACCTGACAATGACCTATGCCTACGCGCCCCCGCCCCAGAAGCGAGGGAGTTGCGACTCGCACCCACCCGGAACAACGGGCGAGTCGCACGGGTTCGCGATCGGCGAGATACCGGCCAGCTCCCGCCGAGATTAAATAGACAGGTTAAGGGAACTGACCCAATAACCTTGCATCCGCTTAAAGAAGTGGAAGGCGAGCAGAAGTGCCCCATCCACGTCCAATCAGAAAAAAGGGCGGCAAACACAATGAAATAACATGCGAGAAGCGACGATCCCATCGGCAGGCGAGAGAGTAAAGTTATTACAGACATTAAAAATGTTGAAATAAATGTCCTCCTTGAACCAACCAGCCTGGAGTGTGGGTGCGTCCTAACCCGACGACTGACCGCGAGGAGGGGGTAGGCGGGTTAGTACTGGATCCATTTCCACCTGCCCCGCCCCCACGTGTCGATTCGGGGCAGCAAGCGAGGATAGTGGTAATCGCGAACAGCCACAAGCTCCTACTGGGCCAGGCCGACTTGCTCCGTGGAGTGATTGAGCCGCTCCTAGGCACGTGTAATATGCACTCCAGGAGAAGTAACTTCCTCCCCTCCAGCTGTGCCCCACGCTCCCTCTAGAGCCGCGAGCCGCGCCTCCGTCGTAGTGTTGTCCCGGTCAATCCTGTTGAATATCTCCTGTAGCAGCAGAGTATGCTTTTGTAATAGCCGCGTCACTTGTCTCTTCATCCACGCCGCATTTGTCGGGTCGCCTAGATACTCTGAAATCCCCTCCGTGTCAGGGGGAGGTGAATATCCCTCGATCATCTCGGCATCGGAGGAGACCGCATTATAACCTGCGAAGAGAAAATTCAGAGGGGATGAGCGATGACAAAACACGCACAAGTACGAGCTTACCAGGGGCCGGCACGTCTCCTGCACCGGCGGATGGCCAAGAAGAACCCGTCCGGCCCTGCAAGAGTCCCCCTCGAGAGCTGCAATGGATTTCCCCAGCCCCGGGGGGATCAGCGACCGAGAAGTGTCCGGAGGGGGGCACCCCACAGCCGAGGGGCTGGCGTCCCGCTCGGTTAAGATAGGGGGGAACCCCCTTCCCCTCCCCCATCTCTGCCCTTATGAGGCGTCACCTGCGGGAAGAAAAGTCAGAAATGAAGTGACATGTCAGGCGGGGATGCGCGCTGTCTCAGGAACAACCTCGGTGCCTGCTGCCGAGCTGGAACACGGGAAGTCATTTGTTGGGGACCGCCTGAAGATTGTCCACTTTATCGGCCTGAAAAGGGGTGCGGACTACCCACGTGCCAACCACGGGGCTGCCTCAAGGGCCTCTTCTATGGTCTTTTTGCTCGCAGCTGTTAGCCGAGCTCACACTTCCTCACTGATAGGCATGGTGCAACTATAGTTCTTTGAGAAAGGCAAAAGGGGGTCAGGATTTTCCAAAGGGCTCGTTGGCGTATTTATACCGAGGGAATGGGACCCACCAGAAGTGTCGTCGATAGCTACTCACAGCTCTCACCGAACACTTGGGTTGGATGATTCTTTCCGAGCTAGGTCAAGCTCAAAAAGAGCGGGGATTGTCTATAACCCCATGTTCGCCGAGTGGGCCCGCCAGTCCAAGCGAGCGGACCAAGGAACCCTGCCCGCACCAGAACACTATGCGGGCAGGCACCGGGTGGCCAACTCGCTCTCGCCAAAGCCAGATGGGCAAGCCGCACGAGCTGCCCCCCCCCCCCCCCCCCCCCCCGCACTCGCCTTGAGTTTGTCGAGCAAAGTCTGGGCTCGACATTGGTCGAGCAGAGGACGGAGCTCGGAGATAGTCGAACGGAGCTTGGCATACTTCGAACTAATATTCGGGGTTGAGCTCGACGAGCCCAGATCAGCGAGCCCCCTTTGGAGCTCCCGTAGCGACAGTCTGAGACCGGCCAGCCCACTCTCCTATAGGTGACCTGGCCGCCATCCCACTTCAGAGCGAGCATTGGCGGGTGGCGGAGGCCTGGCTCGCGCTCTCCCAAGGAGAGAATGCGAGACGCGGGAGCCAGGTCACACCCGCGCCGTGAGGGTAGAGAGCAGTGGCGAGCCGACCTCTCGATTCTTGGGACCGACACAGTGGGGCCCAGAGGCAAAATTAACTTGATGGCCCTCCCATGGGTGCGAATAGCTTGCTAGAACAGCGGAGTTACGTTGTTGGCAGACCTAGTTGGGTTGCACATAGCTATTCAAAATAGCGGGGGTTGGTTATTTGCAGGCCATTTTCAGAAAACTATAAATAAGACCCAAGTGGCACCATAGAAGGTACATTTATCAGTATTCAGATCGTTTTGTGCTTTCTTAGCCATCCTTAGATCGACCTTTGGCTGAGGAGGAGAAGTGCTCTGAGATCTTCTCGTTGTGTGGTGGGTCCTCCCGCCAAGCCCTGGTGTCGATTCCCATCTCTCTTGTTGTTTGGTCTGCATGAGAGAAGTAGGTGTGCGATCACTCCTTCCCCAAGGGTGAACTCTACAAGGAACCGAGTTTTCGGTTTCAATAATCACCATCTGGACTTAAAAAATATTCCAGAAATCCATAAAGCATTTATTGATGTTAAGTCACTCAACGTCATCTGTCTTGGCTCTCAACGCTTATGGATTTGTGAATTTTCTCTGGGTTTGTCTCAGCGGTTCAAGCGGTTTCTTATTAACAGCTAAGACAATCTTCTATCTCAGCACTTTCTCTCTCAGCGGTTTCTTATTAATGGCTGAGAAAAGCTTCTGTCTCAACGCTTTCTTCTCAGCGTTCTCAACGTTTTGTTCTTAACTGCTAAGACAACCTACTGTCTCAGCGCTTTCTTCTCAGCGGTCTCAATGTTTTCTTCTTAGCTACCTCAGTGCTTTCTTCTCAGCTATCTCAGCCGCCTCGGCGCTTTTTGCCTTAGTTAGTTTTTCTGGCTTTAGATGCATTCGATAATCTATAGGCTGAGCTCGACAAACTCTGATCTTCTCAGCAGTCTTAGCGCTTTTTTCCTTCGTCAATTTTTCTAGGTTTAGCGCGACAAGTGTTGAGCTGAGCTCGGCGATCTGTAAGTTGAGCTCGAAGAATTTCAAACTGAGCTCGACGAACTTCAAGCTGAGCTCGACGAATTTTGAGTATACCACCAAACTCATATTTCTTCACCTGTCCAATTATGGACTACCTGCATGCATGAACTAAAGCACACATCAAATACATTATGCTCCTTAGCATGATTGGTGGTGCCTCTTCAAATCCTGAGGAACATTGTAGGGCACAATTCCCAACAATCTCCCCCTATTTGAAGAAGGCAGAACACCAATCCATGCTAAGGTGCATCAACACAAGAAATATCATGATAAGTCTAATGATAACATTATCATGACAACTAGCCATCATAGTACATGATAACTTCCCCTGGATGAGATGGCTTACCACTATGATTGAAAGATCAATGGTACATGTGAATTATCAATCATTGACAATGTGATAGTATGATTAATCAACAAAAGCTTTATTAATCATTTACAAGGTACACAGTTTGATTAAGATCTACATAATCATTAACTTAGCCAAACAACAGTAGCAAACTTTAGATTACAGGATTTATATGAAAGAATAACATATTTATTTATTACAGATATACAATTGAGAGTTGCATTATACAATTATCACATCAATATAGTTAGGACCAACTCATATTAATTTCATTGATAAAGATTTGATGTTGCTACACTGTTGATATTCATTACAAGACATTGAATAAATGTTTAAAGAACTCTAAGTCTTGCAGCCGCATATTAGTTTCGTTTTGATGAACTGGAATCAACATCCTTGGAAGAAGCAGTTTTCTTCAAGTTTTCAGCTTTGTTCTCCTGCCACTTGATATAAATGAATGGCTTTGGAATATATTTGGGAGGCATTTTCTTGGGGTTGCTCTTCCTTACCAGATTCTCTTTGAATACTCTTTCCCTTAGGGAATTTCTTTCCAGATGCTTTATCCATTTGTCAGAAGGATATACACTATCAATATTCTTTAAGATTTGTCCATGGCTTACCCAAGCATTGATAATGATTGATTTAGTGGCATCACTTAGCCGTTCATGATCTGGATCATCTCTGTTCTCAGCTCTCCTCTTTGTCATGAACTCTTCAGCCAATTGAGTTACATCCCTCTTTCTTCTGGCAGCAAGTGATGAGTCCGATATTTATAGGATTTTTCGGACTCATCAGGGCTTATTTTCTAGATGTGCACTACTTTTTCAATTGGAAAAGTTATATTTTTGTTTAGATCTTCACTTGACCATTTTGTGCACTGTTTTGGCCCAAGGGTGTGCATTTGCGCATTCTGTTGTTGGGGGTAAGCACATGCTGCTCCCATGGCACTTTCCTGCTATTTTCTTTGCTGTATATTTATTGCTGGGAGCTTGTGCTCTAGTTTTAGTTTTGTTGTGCAGGTGGTGCGTTTTCCCGAGGTAGGAATTCTATTTTGAGGAAAACGCACGGTCGTGCATTTTATTCACGCACGTTTTGTGCCCGATCTTGCGTTTTGGTCAGCTGGAAGAATGTCGATTTGAGCTCGATAAATTTCATCGAGCTGAGTTCGACGCTCCTCATGCACGGTTGACGCACGGTTTCATTGTAACTGTGCGCAAAGGAAACGCACGGTTTTCCTGTAGCTTTCTTGTTTGTGTGTTTGTTTATTCCATTCTGTGGTTAATCGTGCGATTTGTTCACGTATGGCAGAAGCGCCCGTGCATGTGTCAAATGCATGGGTCAACACTTCTCCTTCCGCAGGCTTGTTCTGGAAGTTAATATCGCACGGTTTGGGCAAGGTCGTGCGCAAAATCGTGCGTGCCTATTTTTCTGACCTGCTTCTATTTAAAGCACAAATTTCTTCTTCTTCCGGTGGGCTCCCGATCCAGTCCGACCAAGCCACCCTTTTCTACTCCTTTGAGCGGGAAATCTTCCCTCCAGCCACCTTTTTCTCTCTCCTCCTTAGAGAGTTGATCCAACCACCATTTCTCCTACAAGAGCTTGCAAAAGCTTCATCTCCGGCCATCATTTTCATCTCCAAACTCCAAGCTCCGTTTCGAGCTCATAGGTTGCTGCATCTGTGAAGTTCTCCGGATAGATCCCGCCCAGCAATTATTCACGAAGAAGACGGGTTATTGGAAGGAAGTGACAGCCCTTCTGGACCCCGAACGTCATCCGTAGACCGAGCCTGGACAAGGCCCGACAACCCTTGATTCCTGCCGCGAATCTCGGAAAGCCTTCGTGCGTTTGGTTGTTTCTCTTCCCCTTCACTTGTAGTATTTCTTTTTCTGCATATTTGGGTGTTGGAATGATGTGTAAGAACATTGATAGCTTGAATATTTTCGCATGTCTAAGTGTTGATATATTTTAGTTCTCGATATTGTTGTTGAACTTCAGATTTTCTCTTGTTTAAGTTGTGATTGTGCCATTCTAGCGATTGCTAGAAGCGTGCGTTGTGAAGAGGTTATTGCGACACTCATTAGCTCATCCATCTTCCGTATTACTCTCTTGAGTAATCCACCAAAGAGACGTGGTGACAGGGACCCGCAATAGTTTCTTATTGTTGTTAACTTAGGAATCTGAACCAAAAACCCCTTTGTTTACGTTAACACTTGCAATCACCTTTTCAATAGCGAAATACAACTCCTTACTTACACTCCTCGAGAGATCGATATCCAGGGATTCAACTCCTCAACTTTATTACTTAACAGCGACTGGTACACTTGTTGATGACGCATCAAGTTTTTGGCGCCGTTGCCGCAGAGTGCTACCGTTGTTTGTATTTTTCTTTTGAAAACGTTTACAAGTGCTGTTGGTATTTTTGAAAGAATTTTTTTTGTGTTGTATGACAGATCCCAACTCCGATGAAAGGGTTGAAATTCTTGTGGTTGAGCTAGAAACTACACGTACGATGCGAGCTCGCCTGCGTGCTGTTGCTGCTGAAGAAAGAATGGAGAATAATGGCCTAGGAGGAAATAGCCAAGGAGAACGGGTTGTTGCTGTCCAAGAGGTGGTCCAGCCTCGCATTAGGACAATGCGTGATTTCACAACCCCGATTGCAGGATGTGTTTACCCTGGCTTCGGGTCGTCCATCGTATGTAACTCCCCGAAAATCATTTTTGAGCTGATTGCATCCAAAAGAAATTTTGGTGCCTGTATAGGGGTTTACGGCCTAGGATACGGGCGTGTCCAAGGCCGTGTTTTTCTTTGTGTTTGGTCGGCTGTGTCCAGAAAAGGACACGGCAGGAAACATGGGTTGTGCACAGTTTTGACACGGGCGTGTCAGGGGTGACACGGGCGTGTTCATACCCGTGTCCCCACCCATGTCCCCACCCGTGTTCAGCAGCGACGTGACGATTATGTGTGACATGCCTCCGGTCACGGGCGTGTCGAGGACCCGACACGGGCATGTCAGGTTGAGACACGGGCGTGTCTTAGCCCGCGTGGTTTTTCTGCATTCGACGATCTTGTCTGGATCGAGGCACACGGCCTGGGAAACGGCCGTGTGCAAGGCCGTGTTCGGCCCAGGTTTGAGGAAGTTTGTACAGATCTAAGCCGTTCATTTTCTTTAAGTAAGATCTGAGGGACCAGATATATTCCTGCTCTGTTAAGGCCGGGAATGGTGGTTTAACTCCTCATTTCTCCCTTAAGCTTTCTCTTTCAAAGGAGTTAGAGCAAGGAGGAAGAAGGAGGAGGATTTTGGCCGCCGGCGGAGCAACGGAGCACCGTTTAGAGAACCGAGAGTGGATCCGTGGAGGAAATTCCATTGCAAAGACTTCTATCCGGATAATTTTCCATGGCGCAAAAGCGTACTTCAAGGGTAACTATTCTCTACTTGAGCATGTGAAGCTCTCTTCTTTTGCATAGGGAAACCAGCTCCCGTGAGTGTGCGGCGAGTATGTGGTGTTCTCTGGGGTTGACGTGAATAGTCCCCCTTGTGTTGCATATAGAGTCCAGAATCGAAGTACGGACATACGCACTGTGTTTGAAGCCTACCCAAACATGTTGGTCTGGATCGGTGATGTTGTATTTGTTATGGTTTGCCAGAGAAGACTCCGTGCTTTGGGTTTTCGAGTTTCTAGGCGGTAGATTGCAGCAGGGATCCTTAGGGATTAACTCTAAGGCGCACCCGGAAAACTGAGCGGAATCGTTGTTCTGTTAACTTGGCGGTCGGGGAACCGTCCTTGAACATAACTGGGTTATGTGAATGTTTGGAATAGTGGGATTCGAGAGAAGCTTGGCTCGTGCGTACATCGTAAGGTGAACTATGCGGTATGAGCAACGGGAAAGTGGAATCGGACCTGGGCTATGTGGTTCGGTACGAGAGACATGAAAAGTGGACTGGCCGTTGACATAGCCGGGAGCCTTAGACGGTGGTCAGAAAGGCTAGAATGCTCACGAGGATGCCATCCTGGTGGTGGTGGTGAAGACGCTGAAGTGTCAGGATTCACCGATAATGTTCACTGAGTGCACGGGATGTTTGGTCGTGCGAGCCAACACCTGTGGAGTAGTATGTTTGTACTATATTATTTAGCTGGGCTAATGAATTATAGGGAATGAGCAACGCCATCCTGAGTTAGGGGCTGGGTCGTTATAATTTGGTCGGCTTTGGCTGACCGTTGCTTTGTTTGCCACTGTGCGGTGGAATGTTGCTTGCAGGTGCTGCAGAGCCGAGAACCAAATAGCGGGCTGGAGCCCCTGTTGCTGTGCTGGCCCTCGAAGGCCAAAGCGAATAGTTGTTCTTTATTTTGTCATGTGTGGCCGGCCTGCAAGCCGATGTATGGAAAACATTATATTGCTAAGTGAACTCTTGTAAGGCCATAAGGCCAAATATCTTTCAGTGTATTTGTATTTCGTTCCAATTGTAGTGGTTGTGGACATTCATGATTAGTGGATTACTATTACGGGTTCTTTCAACTGTTTAAAAGCTTCCGCTAGAATGCTTTGTGTTAGGACGAGTAGTCTTAATTGGATTGTTTGGTTATTCATACGTAACCCTTCCGACTGTTCGTGGTATATGGCGTCAGGTTCCAGCTGGACCTTCTGTTATATTTCATACGATGGATGGGGGTGTTACATCGTAAACAACAACTTTGATATTAAACCCGCCATCCTGAATTTGATCAGGAATAATACGCAGTTCTCGGGATTGCCGAGTGAGGACCCGCAGATCCATCTGGCGGGGTTCTCAGAGATTTATGGCACATTCTAGTATGTTGGAATTTCCGATGATGTTGTGAAGCTGAGGTTGTTCCCGTTCTCGCTGAGGGACAAGGCAAAGACCTGGATGCATACCATTGTTCGAGGGAGCGCTATAACTTGTGAGGCATTGTCCTCTATGTTCTTGGCAAAGTTCCACCCGGTGGATAAGATAGTGAATGCACGGATGGATATTGCAACCTTCCAGCAACTAGACCATGAGACGCTATCCAAGGCGTGGGAGAGATTCTCGGAACTGCAGCGTCGATGCCCAGAGCACGGCTGTGAGCCATGGAATCTTGTTGAAATATTATATTTTGGTATTGAGCCTAATATCTGGGAAATGATCGACACAGCTGCTGGTGGCACTATAATGAACTTATCTCCAGAAGAGGCATTGAAGCTACTTCGAGATACCGCCTCCCATAGTACTTATTGGACCGCCGAGAGAAATGCCCCTAGTGGGGCAAAGACTTTGTTTGAAGTTAACGCTGTGGTGCATCAGTCGGAGGCGAGCCATCACACTTTAGATGGAAGGAATATGTTGACCAGATCGACCCCTCCTCCAGCTCGGTATATGGACATATCATGCCACGGTTGTGGTAACCCTGGCCATCATGCCTATAACTGCACCGCTAGAGAAAGAATTACTGAGCCGTCAGGTATAATGCCTGATGAAAATGTGAATATTATAAATAGTCAAAATCACAATGTTCCTTTTAATAATTTTTATAACCCCAATATGAGAAATCATCCCAACTTCTCATGGAATCAGAATGCTCCCGATCAAATATGGCAGGGAGGCCAGAATCAATTTGATGCCCAAGCCTCTAGTAGCCAACCGCGACAGTCGTATATGGGTTATAATCCTAACGCGCAATGAACTCGTAAAAGTGCTTTGGAATAAATGATGGAGAAGTTTGTGGAGATGGCCCAATCAAATATGGCCACTCAAACCTCATCTATGAGGAACTTGGAGAAACAGCTGGGTCAACTTTCCCTTGCATTTTTCGAGCAGACTCGCGACACCCTCCCTAGTGAGACAGAGAAAATCCCCGTGAGCAAGGGAAGAGTGTTGGGGATGCAGATGAGTGTGATAATAATGGATTAGCTGTCAAATGTGAGATCAACGCAGTAGAGAAAAATAGCTCTATGTGATTCTGGATCATCTTGCAACATTCTTATTTTGCAAGATGTTGAAAAATTAAATTTAAGCATCGAATCTGATGTCCAGAAATTTCTAGTGCTAGCGGATGGATCAGTAGTAAAGACCGATGGTGAGATCAAAGATGTGGAAGTAATTATGAATGAGGCTGCTGTGGTCACTGACTTTCAGGTGTGAGGACCTATGGGTAACACATCAGAACCTATCTTAGGACTCCCATTCTTGAAAGCCATTGAAGCTACCTTGCAATTCAATGCGAGTTGTGTCACTTTGGCTCCTAAGGTCAATCTGACTTTACCATCTTCACCTCCCCATATTAGTTCAAATGAATATGGAGAATTTTTTGCAATTAAATGATTTGTTATCTAACGATGTGTCTAGTGCTGCTACGACAGGTCTTCCACTGAAGGAATGTGAGTGGGTTAAGAAAGAGATCAAACTGCTGACTGTAGCTGAAGGAGAGATAGAGACAGAGTCACCTAACATGGAGAAAGATTCCGTTAAGAAGAAATGTGAGATTAGCACGCCTGTAGAAAGCGTGCAGAAATCGGATTTGAAAATTTCTATTTATTTTAACAAAGTTTGTAAGACTATTAAACATGTAACTTGGGCTGATCTTTCACCCGCTGCTGGTGAGGAAAGGATGCTCCCAGTTGAGAAAGATAAACATGCTGCAAAATTGGTGGGTGTTATAATACAACCATGGTGATCCCCTTCAGTGGATCTGAAACGAAAGGAGCTGCTCTTGCTCAAGGCGCAGAATTTTGCCCGCCGACATGAGAAGGACGAGGTTAGGGGTAGGGGAGACTCGTCTTCCCTGGGCCCTAAAGCCTTCGCCTCGCCCTCATCTCGCGTGACTGGGGGTATCTATCACAAGTCAGCTTTCAGCTGAGGATTGAAGGATCTTCGGTGTTTTCCTTTGCTGCTTTTTCTAGTTTCATTTACTGCTTACTGCTGTGTGTATTTGTAGACCTTTATCATTATGTTTTGAAATTATTCCCTGAACAATAATTCTATAACGGCTAATACATGTATTTGGTCCACCTTAAGACGATAAAGAAAAGGGCTTATGGGAGACAACCCAAATTTGCCGCATTTAGTTTATTCAAATATGCTACTGTGATTATATGTTTTGAGTATGGGTGGTTGGAGATATTTTCTTGTGCAGGTTGAGTTTGTTTGGGCCGTGGAATTTCTGCTAAAATTAATGCCAAGCTTCTGGTATGCTCATTTGCTGAGCATGGGGTAACCTCTCCCCTAACTTTTATTTGTTTTTTTTATTGCAAATCTTGAATAGGTTGTTTAGTTTAAGTCTGGTGGGGGATAGTTATGCGGGTTACCTATGCACATGCACTATTCGCACTTTCATACTAAAAGTTTATTTTCATTTCCTGTTTTTATAGTATCTCTTCCACATCGTGCACCTACACCCACATTAGCGTGATCTTAAGCACGCGCTCGGCTCAAGTCAAATTTATTTCTTTTGTGTCACCTTTAAAATAGTGGTGCTGGCTTAGGATTTTAGGATAGAGTAGTGTAAAACTCGTGCAGTGCTCCTAATCGAGTACGTATGGTTTGTAGAAATAGTATAGATTTAATTTTTCTTTATGCTCGTAGATTTATGCTTTTATGCATTTGTAAATAATGTTTGTACTACTCGAAACTGTGGAATCTAGAGCAATCGAACGGTAGTGTAGGAATGTGTGTAGCCGCTACTAGCCTCGTATTGCTCGATTCGGGAGGAAGGATCATCTTTCTCGGTGGCTAAGAACTTGCCCCAAGCTACTCTCGAAGCATAGGTGCATGGTTAGTCAAGTGTGAGTGTTATGTAGGCCATCATTTTGGCCCGGTTGAGCTTTGTACCATTCCTAACGTTTTATCTTCGCTAGCCCCATTGTGCCTACCCCTTATTTTGATTCAGCTCCACCATTATTTCACCAAAGCCTCATAACCAATCCTAGTCGCACACCCAAGTCGAGCTTTAGTGTTTTATATTTTCATGTTGGGGTGTTGATGTCGTGATATTCTTTATGAATATGTGGATGTGCTCCAATGTTTATATTTGCTGAATTTGCTAAAATAACGATGATTTTAAAAAAAAATAGCTGTAAAAAAGATAAGTGAAAAGAAAAAGTATAATTGAAAATCCTATTTGAGATGAGATTATATTTGGAGTAGGCGGTGTACACACCCATATTTTAAAAATTAAGTCCGGGGGTGTGGTGTACCCGCATGTATTGTGGTTACCGTTGGATTCTTTTTTTTATGCTAGCTCATTTGGGTTAGGTGCATAGCCTTCTTATTTATCTTTGTTTATGTTGGAACACCCTATTACTAATTTGGGTCAGGATCACTATGTCTCTAGGAACCTTTGCTTGACCTCCTGTATAGCTTAAAAGGTAAATTAGAATTGAGTCTAAGGGTTAGAAGTCTAGGTTTGGAAGCTGCCCTGAAGACCAAGTTTTTCTACCTGGAGACTAAGTCTGATCGTCGAGCTCAGCACGACGATTCGTCGAACTCCGGTCGACGATCGTCTAGCTCAACTTCGACAGATCGTCGATCTCCATTCGACGATCGCTGAGCTCAACTTCATAATATCGTCGAACTCCATTCGACGATCGGTGAGCTCAGGTCGACGATTTTGACTCTGCCTTGGATCTTTATCTCTGAGCTCAGTTCGACGATCTTTGAGCTCAGATCGACGATTATCTTGTTGCTGTGTGTTTTCAGATCGCTGAGCTCAGCTCGACGATAGCAGAGCTCAGTTCGACGATTTCAGATAACTTCCAGAATTCAAATTCAAATCAATTAGGAGTTATTCTGCAATTAATTCAGAGATTTGCTAGCCGTTTTCATTTAATTCTGGACCAAGTTTCAAGAGACTTTTCAAGGAATAATTCTGTGGACTTTCCTCAAAAAGAGATTATGCAATTAAGGATGCAATCAATGCAGACCAACGGCTATTTTTGACAGAGAATAATATTCTATTCAGGACCAGAGAATAAAAGAGAGAATGTTTTTGAATCTCTAAGTAGAACAAGAAATAGTGCACACACAATACAGATTACAGAAACTCATTCAAAATCTTCTGTCACAAAGAATTCTCAAGAACACTCATCAAAGGAGATCAAGTTTTCTCAAATCTTCAGATCTCTGTAGTTTTCAAAGTGTTCAAGGCCAACATATTTCCTGACTCCAGACATTCAACATTTCAGCTATTGCTGAAATCATCCATTGCTGGAGTTCAACCTTTGAAGGCCTATCACCCTCAGCAAAGCTTTTCTTCCTGAAGATTTCAAGGATTCAGGGGGAGCTTTGACAACAATCCACATAGTCTTCTCAGTTGTTTGAGAAAGAGAAGACTGCCATCACTCTCTCACCCCCACTCTGTAAAGGGTTTTTCAAACTCCCTTCAAAAGTTTGAATCTGGTTTTTGAGCACCTTGTCAAAAGCTCATTGGTGGCAAGACACCTGATCAAAAAATCTGCTTTGGTTTTTGAGCACCTTATCAAAAGCTCATTGGTGCGCAGGACACCTGATCAACTCATCCTGCAGTGGATTCCTACCTAGGGTGGTAGAAGACTGGATGTACCCAAGTTTGGGGAACCACTATATTCCCTTGTGTCATCTGGTTTTGGCTTGCTTCCTTTTTGTTTCTGGCCTTGATTTTTCTGTGCTTAGTTTTTGCATAGCTTAGTTTTGTGATTAGATTTAGTTCTGCTTCCCTGCTCACACATATTACAACAATTGTTGTAAAAGTTTGTAAAAGTTTTTAAAGCACCATATACTCTATTCACCCCCCCCCCCTCCTCTAGAGTATATCAGATCTAGTTGCACTTTCAATTGGTATCAGAGGGAGGTTGTTTAAACATACCATATCTGATTGGTTGTACAGGCTAACACCTGAACCCAAAGATCCCAAACTAGATCTGTTTTTCTTTTGTATTTTATTATTAGATTTTGTTTGCACAAATCATGGCCCAAAACAAGGATTATGCTAGCACCAGACCTACAGTGTGCAATCTGTCAAAGTTTGCACTTTGGAAAGCAAGGATTAGACTTTACATGAATTCTATTGACGAAGATATTTTTAATTCTGTTTTGACAGTGTGTCCAAGACCCCCAGAGAATACAAGTACAAATGATGTTCAACCTCCATCAGGAACAGATGCTGACATCAAAAAATGGAAAGTAGTTGATGCCAAGGCTATGAACATTCTAGCCCAGACAATGTCAGATGACATATTTCAAAAGGTAGCTGAATGTAATTCAGCCAAGGAAATTTGGGACAAGCTCTCAGAAATAGTCTCAGGCTCAGTTGATGAAAGAAAGGACAGAAGATCCCATCTCAGATCTCAATATGAGAACTTCAAGAAGGGAGAGACTGAGTCAGTGGGAGACATGTATAACAGACTAAGTCTAATTGTCAGTGAACTGAGGACATTGGACAAGGAGATCTCTCTGACAGAACTTAATGACAAGATCCTAATGTGCTTCCCCAGCACTTGGGATTCAAGAATCTGGCCAATTAAGGATGCCAGAAGTCTGAATGAGATCACCACTGAAGCCTTGTTGGGTAAGCTCAAATCTTATGAGCTACTCATCAAGAACAGAGAGGAAGAACAGAAGGCTGCTTCACCAGCCACAAGGAAAGAGAAGACCATAGCACTCAAGGCAACTGAGGATCTGCATGAAGATAAAGCCACAGGCAATGATGAACTACTCAGCTTGCTGGCCAAAAGATTCTACAAGATGGCCAGAAAGGACTTCAGAAGAAGATCATACAAGGAGCAGGATAAGCCAAGATATGACAAGTCCATTGGTAATAATAAAGACATCATTTGCTTTGGTTGCAGGAAACCAGGGCACATAGTTCCTGACTGCCCAGAGAACAAGAACAAGGACAGAAGGGACAGGAAAGAAAGAAGGAAGGAGAAAGACTCCAAAAGAAATGGCAATAGCAAACCTTCTTCAAGCAAAAATAAGCATACAAGAAAAGGATTTGTTGCTGAATCCTGGAGTGAGACAGAAGAGGAGTCAGAAGCCTCTTCCAGCTCCAGTGATGATGAGGATGATGCAGAAGAAAAGGAGTTCTGCATGATGGCAATCAATGCCTCACAGCATAACTCAGAAGAAGAGGAGTCAGAGTCAGACTCAGAGACCCAACCTGAAGAAGATCAGGTAATTAGTTCCTTTGATTTTAGTTCAGAAGACTTTAAATTTGAATTTAAAGCACTGTGTTTAGACCTACTAAAGTCTGAGAAAGAGATTATCTCTCTCAGAAATCAATTATCTGAACACAATGTTTTAAAGTCAGAAAACCTCAAACTCTCTCAGGAGTTGGAGAACTGTAGGGAACAGATAGCTACACTGAAAAGTGAGCTCTCTGAGGCCAAGAAGCTTGAAGAATCCCTTAATGGGAGAAGCATCAAGCTGATGGACATCACAAGCACAGTGAACTCTAGATTTAACAGTACACTGGGCTTGGGTACCTCATCCAGCCAACCTATTGTTCTAACAACTCCCATCAAGTTTATTTCTGACGAGGGAAAGGGAGTTGTAGAGGTTGCTAGGAAAAATTCTGATCTGCCTCAGAAAACTAAGTCCCAGCAGAAATCGTCGAACGGAGATCGACGATCGCCGAATGAAGATCGACGATCGCCGAACGCAGCTCGACGATCTCAGGAAAAATCGTCGAACGCTGATCGACGATCTCAGCCAAAGTCGTCGAACGCAGGTCGACGATCTCATATACCTGACCTCACCCATAGTCGACCGTCGAACGGAGCTCGACGATCTGACCCAAGATCATCGAACGCAGCTCCAAGATCGTCGAACAGAGGTCAGAGCTCTGGAAACTTTTTCAAAGGCAAATCAAAATTGAATCCTAAGGGTTCTTCATCCCAAACCTTTAACCCTTATACTGAATGGATTATACCTCCAAGGAGATATCATCCTGAAGGATATAAGAGTCAACATGGGATGTCTTTCATTTCAGAATTTAGAGGTTATCAACCTAGGCCCAAGGTAAACTGGGTCAAAAACAAATGAATTGTTTTATGTGCAGGTGAAGACCTATCCAACATCTAACCAGCAATGGTATTTGGATAGTGGATGCTCTAAGCACATGACAGGGAACAAGGACAACCTCACTTCCTTTAGAGCCAAGCTTGGACCCAAAGTTATCTTTGGTGATTCCAACTTTGGACAAAATAAAGGATATGGTGCAGTCCAGATTGGTTCAGTAACCTTCAAGAAGGTAGCTTATGTAGAAGGACTGAAGCACAACCTAATCAGCATCAGTCAGCTGTGTGATGAAGGCTACCAGGTGACCTTCAGCAAAACCTTATGCAAAATCAAGTCAGAGGACAACACAATAGTGTTGACAGGTAAAAGGAAAGGTAACATCTACTTAGTAGACTTTCTTTCAACCAATGTAGATATCTGCTTGTTTAATTCAGTCTGTAGACCAAATATTTTATGGCATAAGAGACTAGGATACCTAAACCCTAGAACTATTGCTAGGCTATCCAAGGACAACCTTGTTAGAGGACTACCTTCAGGCCCCTACAAGAAGGAAGGACTCTGCAGGGCTTGTCAATTAGGCAAGCAAACTAAAAACAGCTTTAAGTCACTTAATAAGAGTGATTCACCTAGGATATTGTATCTGTTACACATGGATCTTTTTGGACCCATCACAGTACAAAGCCTAGGAGGGAAATCCTACACTTTAGTAATTGTAGATGACTTCTCTAGATTCACTTGGGTGTTCTTTCTAAGGAAGAAGTCTGATAACTTTAAGTGTCTGACAGAGTTTCTCAAATGCATACAGATTGAGTTCAATACTCACATTGCCCTGATCAGAAGTGATCATGGGACAGAGTTTGATTCTCTTCTTATGCAAGAGTTCTGTCAGAGTGAAGGGATCAGGCATACTTTCTCAGCTCCTAGAACTCCTCAACAAAATGGGGTAGCTGAAAGGAAAAATAGAACCCTTATTAAATCTGCTACTACATTGTTGTCAGATGCTTATCTACCTCTAACCTTTTGGGCAGAGGCAGTGAACACCTCCAACTATGTGTTGAACAGAAGTCTGATACATAAACTAAAGGGAAAGACTCCCTATGAATTACTCAAAGGGAAGAAACCTAAAGTTGACTATTTTAGAGTATTTGGTTGTATTTGCTATATTCATAATAATGACAAGAAATATTTAGCAAAATTTCAAGCCAAAGCTGATGAAGGAGTGTTTCTGGGATACTCCATGATCAGCAAGGCCTATAGGGTCTATAATAAATCATCTTTGAAAATTGAGGAATCTGTTCACATCTCATTTGATGAAACTAACATGTCTTTCAAGGAGAAGATTTCTTCTACCATAGAACCTTTGCAGGAACATTCTCTAGTTGAAGACTTGAGCAGGTTACAGGTTACTCAAGAGGATGAAAGCAGTGAAGATGAAGGGAATGCTCAACACATTGAAGCACAACCTGAAGAGCCAGTTGTTGTACCACAAGAGGAAACAACAACACAGGTTGGTGAACAATCAACACCCCCTGTTGATTTAGTAACATCAAGAGACCATCCAATTTCCCAAATAATTGGAGAAATCTCAGCTGGTGTGCAAACCAGAAATCAGGTCAACCAAAACCTGTTGCACACCTGCTTCCTATCTCAAATTGAACCTCAGTCCATTCAAGATGCAGAGCAAGATCCACACTGGATCATTGCAATGCAAGAGGAGTTGCATCAATTTGAGAGGAACAAAGTATGGGAACTAGTGCCAAAGCCTAAGGATCATTCCATTGTTGGAACAAAGTGGGTATTCAGAAACAAACTGGATGATCAAGGAGTAATTATAAGGAACAAGGCAAGGCTAGTTGCCCAGGGATACTCTCAAGAAGAAGGAATCGACTACGACCAGACTTTTGCACCTGTTGCAAGATTAGAAGCCATCAGGATTTTTCTAGCTTATGCAGCTCACAAAGGCTTCAAAGTCTATCAGATGGATGTCAAAAGTGCTTTCTTAAATGGAGACATCAAAGAGGAAGTCTATGTCAGACAACCTCCAGGTTTTATCTCTCCAACTTATCCTGATTATGTGTTTAGATTAAATAAAGCATTATATGGTCTCAAGCAAGCTCCCAGAGCATGGTATGAGACCTTAGCATGCTTTCTCTTGGAAAATGGTTTTATAAGGGGTAGAGTAGACCAAACTCTTTTTATTAGAACCCATAAGTCCCATACCCTACTAGTACAAATTTATGTAGACGATATCATTTTTGGTTCTACTGACTCCAAATTGTGAAGAAGGTTTTCTAACCTAATGCATTCTAAATTTGAGATGAGTAGCATGGGTGAGCTATCCTTCTTCCTAGGATTGCAAGTCAAACAACATGCTGAATGCATCTTTATTTCTCAAACCAAATATGCAAATGAACTGGTTAAGAAATTTGGTATGTCTGAGGCATCTTGTATGAAAACACCCATGCCTACCAATGCTGTATTAGATGCTGATAAACATGGGAAACCTGTTGATCAGACAACATATAGAGCAATGATTGGCTCTTTACTGTATCTTACAGCTAGTAGACCAGATATAATGTTTGCTACATGTATATGTGCTAGGTTCCAAGTAAGCCCTAGGGAGTCACACCTAACTTTAGTAAAGAGGATTCTCAGGTATGTTAAGAGTTGTCCAAATCTAGGTCTCTGGTATCCAAAAGATTCAGCATTTGATTTAACTGGATTCTCAGATGTTGATTATGCTGGATGCAGAATTGACAGGAAAAGCACCAGTGGAACTTGTCAGTTCCTTGGTGACAGACTTGTCTCTTGGTTTTGTAAGAAACAAACATCTGTGTCAACTTCAACTGCTGAAGCTGAATATATGGCTGCAGGCAATTGTTGTTCACAAATATTGTGGATTCAAAACCAACTCCTAGACTATGGTTACAACTTAGAGAAGTCTAAAATCTTTTGTGATAACACAAGTGCTATTTCCATAGCCCAAAATCCAGTCCTCCATAGTAGGACAAAACACATAGAGATTAGGCATCATTTCTTAAGGGATAATGTTGAAAAGAATAAAATTGAATTACAATATATCCCAACTGATTTACAAAGGGGAGACATTTTCACCAAGCCTTTGGATGACAAGAAACACACCTTCTTCCTAAATCAGTTAGGAATGTTAGATGGAGGAAGTCTTAAATAATTTCCAAGATTTTGAAAGCTAAAAATTGACCAAGACTAGGCAAAAATTCTGATTTTTCTTTGTGTCTAGAATTTTTCTGATCTCTGAACTGCGCTCGACGATTTCCCCTAAGATCGTCGAACGGAGATCGACGATTTCCAAAATCGTCGAACTGAGTTTAGCGCCTCTTAGATAGTATGAACTATCTCTTCCGGTCAACGATCGTCGAACGACGCTCGACGATTTTGTTCTCTGAACGATCGTCGAACGGAGCTCGACGCTCTCCAAGATCGTCGAACGGAGATCGACGATGTTGAAGACTCTTCAGATTCCTTTAGAAGCCCCGATCGTCGAACTGAGTTCAACGATCTTTCCATTTCTGCGTCGAACCCTAATATAAAACTCTTTTTTCGCCGTCGTTCTCTTTTGCGCTTTCGATTTCTCTGCAGGATTTTCTTTCCCTCCAAACAGTTCTACGCTTGGTCGTTTTGTTTGTTGAGTTTTTGCAGGTACAATGGCTGTGTCCGTTGCTGTCCTAGCTGCAATGAAGTTTGACGCCGGGTTTGACATTGATATAGAATCATTCAGCACCACTGAGCAGATTTTCTAAGACATACTTGGTTTATTCAAGGATAAAAATCTGTTTGCCCTCATGACCACTAGAATCAAGCTGGCTTCAGATGAGATAAAGGAGTGGGTCTATACTGCTCATAATCAAGACAACTCTACAATAGTTGGGTCTATTGCTGGAAATCTGGTACCCTTGACCCCCACAATTTTAACAGAGGTTTTTGGACTAAGAAATGGAGAAGATATTGCTGAGTTGTCAGGAGAAGAATTTTCTGACCTGCTTGCCAGGATGGGTCATCCAGAGGGAAACCCTAGCAAGCTATTCAAGAGGAATCTGTCTGTTGAATACAGGTTCCTGGCAGATGTGGTAGGGAAAGTACTGCTGGCAAAGCACTCAGCACATGACACTATATCCAGACATCAGCTCTATATCATGGGAGCTCTGGTGGATAAGAAAAATTTGAACTGGGGAGAGGTCTTCTTTGACCTAATCAAAAAGAAAATAAACAAGAGCTTTGTTAATTTTGGAAGGATTCTTGGAGTTTTTCTGCAGACCAGGTGCCCTGCCTTGCTGGTCTCCTCTGGAGTTCACATAAATGCCTCCAAGAAACTTACCTGTGCCCTCTTTGGCAAGTGGGACAGGCAAATAAGCAAGCCTAGCAGGCCCTCCTCAAGTGCTCCTTCAGGCACAAGGACTCAAGGAGTCACTCTCCCACAGGTCTCTGCCCCTGCAGATGACCTGGCTGCTGCTGTTGCTGCCTCTTCTCCTCCTCCAATTCCATCCCTGCCCCTACCATCCACCATTCCAGCTCCATCCCACATTACCATATCCAGCCCATCTCCAACATCAACTCCATCTCCAGCACCCATTCTACCTCCACCAGATGACCAATTCCACTCTCTGTTCTCATACTCTCCACAAGATATCACCTCTTCACCATCCATTCCATCCTTCACCCTCCTGGATGACTCCTATATGGATGATTCCCCATCCTCTCCTCCTGAATTACCTTCCTCCTCCACTTCATTCCAAGACCTCCTACACCACATCATTGATCAACCAACATTCACTCCATCCATATCCATCCCCTTGTCCTCCATATCCACCATCCCAACACCTCAGCCATCCATTCCACCACTATCCAGCCCTCCACTTCCAGAATCTTCAGCTACTCCTATTCCATCTACCTCTGCTCCAGCTGTTAAGCAAGTAGACCTCTCAGCCCTAGCTGACAGGCTGTATGAGCCGATTGCCCCCAGGCTCTCTCTCCTGTTAGAGACCTCCTTAGCTCCTCTACACCAGTCAGTGGCAGCTCTATCTGCCAGGCTCTCCTACTTCTTCCCTCAGGCAGCACCCACAGCAGTGTGCCTTGATCCAGATGTCTCTGCATCTAGGCAGGGGGAGATGCCACTTGAAGAAAGCCTTCTTGCTGTTGCTGTTTCTGTTTCTGCTTCTTCTGCTGCTCCTCCTCTTGCTGCTGCTGCTGCTGTGCCTCCTACTGCAGTTCTTGCAATAGACCTAAGGTCTTTGCTTTCTGCTTTTGACTCTGCCTACTTCAGCTATCTGCCAGAGAGTAATGCTGTACAGCTCCCAGAAGACTTATCCAAGGCAACGGTGCCTTTCTCTTGCTGTGACCCTAGCATTATCTCTTCTTTTGTACATTCAGTAATTGCTGCTACTGGAGATGTTGTTGCTGCTGCCTCTACTGAAGAAAGGATTGTTGATACTGCTGCTGAGATTGTTAATATGGATGCTGAAGTTCCAACTGATTCTGCTGAGCCAATATCCAAGGACTTTCTGATGTCAGAGGCCACTGAAATTGAGCCTGCTGCAGATTTTGATGATGTTACTGCTGTTATCAATGAAGTTGTTGCTGCTATCACCTCTCCAGCTTCTGTGGCTGTTAGTGAATCTGCTGTTGAGAGTGAATCTTTTGTTTCTGCTGTAAGTGAGAATGTTACTGCTGCTGTCACCACTCCTGCTGTTGCTGTTGTTGCTTCTGCCTCATCTGCCTCTGTTCAGCTGAAGAAAGACTTGATGAAGAGAATAGATGCTCTATATGATGACCAGAGTTCTGAATCTGATGAGTTCAAAACAGACTCTGATGATTCTTCTACTACTATTGCCAGGAAAAGGAAGGCAAGGAGCAAGGCAATGAAAAGGGTTCCTCCTGCAAAAGTCAAAGATAACAATGACATTCCTTACTACATTCTGCATAATTGCCCTATCACTGAACATTGGATGCAATATTCTAAAAACCAGCTGAAAGCCATGAAGAAAAAGAGAAAATATGAGAAGGGCTCTTCCCAATTCCAGCACCCTCATCCTCCTCCACCACCTCCTCCTGATGCAGATGCAGGTGGAAGCTCTGCAAGCCAACCCCCAGCTAGAAGCCAGGCTCCCTATCAACCCCATGCCAGATCCTACCAAAGGGAAAGCCAATCTAGGGGTTCATATTCTAGGAGAGGAGGATACAGGGGTAATCAGAGAGATTTTCAAGTATATTCTAAAGGGTACTCTAGGCAGCACCCATATTCTAGGGGAGGACATGCTTCATCTGATACATCTTCAGGTCCTTTCCCTTACAAGCTAAAAGAGACTGTGTCTGCCAGGCCTCCTCAAGACAATCCTTCCAACAGGTATGAGCCACCTGTACCTTTTGAGGACCCTGAAAATAACCCAGCTGCTTGGACTGCCAGGTTAAAAGAATTGGCTGCACTGGATCAGATTAAGAAGGCCAGAGAACAAGGATTAGATACTTCCAACATTTCTACAATGTCTGAGCAAAGACAAAAAGAACTAGAGAAATATGGCTCCAGTAAATTCTTTGATGCTGACAGATATATGGAATTGCATCATGCTGCTGTGGTTCCCAGGCCTACAAAGCAAACTTATTTGGGTGCAGCAGATGACACCAGGTCCAACAAAGAAGCCCTAAACCCTAACAGAGAAATTAAAATGGTTAAAGGCAAAGAGAGGAAGTGACATTGAAAGGTGACAGTTTCTGTGAATTCTGATTATTATCTGGATGATATATATATATCTGTGATGTTTCTATAATATCCAGCTGTTGCAGTTCTGTGTTTTTGCTTGTATGTTGTTATTTAAATTTTTCCAAAGTCTGTAAATAGTAATCCTAACCCAAATAGGGGGAGATTGTTGGAACACCCTATTACTAATTTGGGTCAGGATCACTATGTCTCTAGGAACCTTTGCTTGACCTCCTGTATAGCTTAAAAGGTCAATTAGAATTGAGTCTAAGGGTTAGAAGTCTAGGTTTGGAAGCTGCCCTGAAGACCAAGTTTTTCTGCCTGGAGACTAAGTCTGATCGTCGAGCTCAGCACGACGATTCATCGAACTCCGGTCGACGATCGTCTAGCTCAACTTCGACAGATCGTCGATCTCCATTCGACGATCGCTGAGCTCAACTTTATAATATCGTCGAACTCCATTCGACGATCGGTGAGCTCAGGTCGACGATTTTGACTCTGCCTTGGATCTTTATCTCTGAGCTCAGTTCGACGATCTTTGAGCTCAGATCGACGATTATCTTGCTGCTGTGTGTTTTCAGATCGCTGAGCTCAGTTCGACGATAGCAGAGCTCAGTTCGACGATTTCAGATAACTTCCAGAATTCAAATTCAAATCAGTTAGGAGTTATTCTGCAATTAATTCAGAGATTTGCTAGCCGTTTTCATTTAATTCTAGACCAAGTTTCAAGAGACTTTTCAAGGAATAATTCTGTGGACTTTCCTCAAAAAGAGATTATGCAATTAAGGATGCAATCAATGCAGACCAACGACTATTTTTGACAGAGAATAATATTCTATTCAGGACCAGAGAATAAAAGAGAGAATGTTTTTGAATTTCTAAGTAGAACAAGAAATAGTGCACACACAATACAGATTACAGAAACTCATTCAAAATCTTCTGTCACAAAGAATTCTCAAGAACACTCATCAAAGGAGATCAAGTTTTCTCAAATCTTCAGATCTCTGTAGTTTTCAAAGTGTTCAAGGCCAACATATTTCCTGACTCCAGACATTCAACATTTCAGCTATTGCTGAAATCATCCATTGCTGGAGTTCAACCTTTGAAGGCCTATCACCCTCAGCAAAGCTTTTCTTCCTGAAGATTTCAAGGATTCAGGGGGAGCTTTGACAACAATCAACATAGTCTTCTCAGTTGTTTGAGAAAGAGAAGACTGCCATCACTCTCTCACCCCCACTCTGTAAAGGGTTTTTCAAACTCCCTTCAAAAGTTTGAATCTGGTTTTTGAGCACCTTGTCAAAAGCTCATTGGTGGCAAGACACCTGATCAAAAAATCTGCTTTGGTTTTTGAGCACCTTATCAAAAGCTCATTGGTGCCCAGGACACCTGATCAACTCATCCTGTAGTGGATTCCTACCTAGGGTGGTAGAAGAGTGGATGTACCCAAGTTTGGGGAACCACTATATTCCCTTGTGTCATCTGGTTTTGGCTTGCTTCCTTTTTGTTTCTGGCCTTGATTTTTTTGTGCTTAGTTTTTGCATAGCTTAGTTCTGTGATTAGATTTAGTTCTGCTTCCCTGCTCACACATATTACAACAATTGTTGAAAAAGTTTGTAAAAGTTTTTAAAGCACCATATACTCTATTCACCCCCCCCCCCTCTAGAGTATATCAGATCTAGTTGCACTTTCAGTTTACCTCACCGTAACTCAAGCCCCATTATTTTTCCTAAAGTCCTACGGATTCACGCTTGAGTCAAACTAGCGCTGTGGAGAGAGTTTGAATGGGCAAGCGTATGGTCCCCGACATTGATGGATTTCTTTGGAGGTGATCCCGAGCCCTGTTCTTTGGCAATGCTCAACTGAGTGACTTGCCTACTTTCTTCTTACGCATGAACGAATGATTCTCCGGTATACCATTCTTGAGTAGTTACAATACTTATTTACACTTGTCGAATTTTATAAACTTCGTAACATAATTAAAAATTATATCTATTATATTTTTATGCCCAAGCTGTTTTCGATTTCTCGCATTACTGTATTTAGAAACTAATAAGCCAGCTAGCTGTTTTCTAGTTCACGGAGAGATGATTTGCGCGGGACGAGCAAAGGTTTAAGTCTCGTGGTGTGATGAGTCCGATATTTATAGGGTTTTTCGGACTCATCTGGGCTTATTTTCTTACATGTGCACTACTTTTTCAATTGGAAAAGTTATATTTTTGTTTAGATCTTCACTTGACCATTTTGAGCATTGTTTTGGCCCAAGGTTGTGTATTTGCGCATTCTGTTGTTGGGGGTAAGCACATGGTGCTCCCCATGGCTCTTTACTGGTGTTTTCTTTGATGTATATTTATTGTTGGGAGCTTGTGCTCCAGTTTTAGTTTTGTTGTGCAGGTGGTGCGTTTTCCCCAAGGCAGGAATTCTGTTTTGAGGAAAACGCACGGTCGTGCGTTTTATTCGCGGACGATTCGTGCCCGATCGTGCGTTTTGGTCAGCTGGAAGAATGTCGATTTGAGCTCGACGAATTTAGTCGAGCTGAGTTCGACGATCCTCACGCACGGTTGACACACGGTTTCACCGTTACCATGCGTAAAGGAAACACACGGTTTTCTTGTAGCTTTCTTGTTTGTGTTTATTTATTCCATTCTGTGGTTAATCATGCGATTTGTTCACGCACGGGCGGAAGCGCCTGTGTGCGTGTAAAATGCACGGGTCAACGCTTCTCGTTCCGCAGTCTTCTTCTAGAAGTTAATATCGCACAGTTTGCGCACGGTCGTGTGCAAAACCGTGCGTGCCTATTTTTCTGACCTGCTTCTATTTAAAGCGCAAATTTCTTCTTCTTTTGGGGGGATCCCGATCCAGTCCTACCCAGCCGCCATTTTCTTCTCCTTTGAATGGGAAATCTTCCCTCCAGCCATCTTTTCTATCTCCTCCTTGGAGAGTTGACCGGCCACCATTTCTCCTCTAAGAGCTTGCAAAAGCTTCATCTCCGGCCATCATTATCATTTCCAAGCTCCAAGCTCCGTTTCAAACTCATAGGTTGTTGCATCTATGGAGTTCTCTGGATAGATCTGGCCCAGCGATTATTCACGAAGAAGACGGTTTATTGGAAGGAAGTGACAGCCCTTCTGGACCCCCGACGTCATCTGTAGACCGAACCCGGACAAGTCCCGACAACCCTTGACTCCGGTCGTGAATATCGGAAAGCCTTCGTGCATTTGGTTGTTTCTCTTCCCCTTCACTTGTAGTATTTCTTTTTCTGCATATTTGGGTGTTGGAATGATATGTAAGAACAATGATAGCTTGAATATTTCAGCATGTCTAAGTGTTGATATATTTTAGTTCTGGATATTATTGTTGAACTTCAGATTTTCTCTTGTTCAAGTTGTGATTGTGTCGTTCTAGCGATTGCTAGAAGCGTGCGTTGTGAAGAGGTGATTGCGACCCTTATTAGCTAAAATAATTGGTTTCAAGATGTTCTAAACACCCAGAGGGGGTGAATAGGTTCAATTCTTTTTCTGACTTAGGCAGATAATTCTATCTAATTTAGCAATTTATTCAGCAGAAAATACAGCAGCATTCACATACACACAGCATTCACAGATTGCACACCAGTTTTATAGTGGTTCCCCAAATGATGTGTACATCCACTTTCCCCCTTCGCCTATCTAGCAGTGTACTAGATTCGGCCTAACTTCCTTCCTTCTTCTCAGATCTGCAGATCTTAAAGCTCAGAACCAAGACTGGTTCCTACGACTCAGAGTGAATCCACACTCCTACAACTCAGGCACAAGCCCTACCTCAGGCTCTTCCACAAGCGTACAACTCAGAGTGACACCCCACTCCTACAACTCAGGCAAAATCCCTACCTCAACCTCTTTCACAGGCCTACAACTCAGGGAACAGATTCCCCTACCTTAGGTACTCAGCCCTACCTCAGCCTTTATAATTTAGGCTTACAACTCAGAGATGTAAATCTCCTATACTCAGATCTATTACAGATCCTACAAAAATTATTGATGAAAAGATAATGATTTCTTCAACCAGATGGAGAGAGAATTGGTTGAAGGCTTCTTGATCAGTTCTTGATAGAACTGATTACTTAAGGATCAACCTGTCTTAGCTTTCTTCAAAACTTCTTGAATCTGAACAAAGTAGGGTTGATCTTATTGGTGTTGGAGTTGATCTTTAATCAGCTTTCTTTAGAAATTAATCTGAATTCTTATTCAGACTTGGTCTGAATACTTCAGGCAGACTGTTCAGAATCTACCTTCACTGGATGAGAACTTCTCTCCTTCTTATTTTTCTCTCTCTATAATTTGTTGATTGTTTCTTCTTTCTCTTCTTCTGGATTATCAATCCTTCAGAGATTATAATTGATTAGCTTGATTAACTTTTCTCTATTCTGTATGTGTTGTCCCAATTGTTGAGAGAGAATATCTATATATAGGCTTCATCCATGGTAACCGGCTATTCCAGTTTCAAACAGTCTTCTGACACCTCTGACAGATGTGACAGCAATGTCAGTAATGATAGCTGTCAAGTCTCTAGTTATATTACTTCGGCCTTCATTGGACTTTGACTCAGCAGCAGTGAATGTCAAGTGAATACTTCATATGTGTCAACACACTTAGTCCATGTGTCAACACAAGTCATGTTGTTGTCGACAGAGCTTCACTTTTACTTCTCGACACAGCTTCTGTGGAATGTGTCAACACACGTCGTGTGTGTCGACACAAACACTCCTTATCTTGACAAAGTTGGTGTCAACAGAATTCTGGTGTGTGTCGACACAAGTTATGTGTGTCGACACAGTCGTTGTCGATAGAATTCTGGAATATGTCGACAACTTCTTTGTGTGTCGACACAACTCCTGATAATGCCGACACAATCTGGCCCTTAGTGTCGACATAGCGTTTTCGACAGATTTTCTATGTGTCGACACAAATTCTGAGTGTCGACACAATCTGGCCCTTGGTGTCGACACAGCCATTCCCAAGTGTCGACACTTGTACTTAGAGAATTTTCCTTTACATTTACCTAACCTGCACAAGATAACTCAACACAACATCAAATACAACTTGATGCATATCATTGAGTTAGGTGATGCTTCTCCAAATCTGGTACACATTTTCCAATGTACCCAACAATATCTCCCTATTTGGAGAAGTCATAACCCTTAATCAATGATATACATCACTTATAATAAAATTAACAATATGATGTATAAAAACATTCAATGACAGAGAAACATATAAACAAAACAAGTAAATAATATCATCACAGAATATGATACAAACATAACAAGCATGAATCATTGTTTTGTTTAAACTTCACAAAAGTTTGTTGATAACAGATTACATGGAGTTTAAAACTGAAGATTATAATGTTATAAAATCTAGTAAATCTATCCTAAGGCTGATCAGGCTCCTTGATCACTATGCCTTTGCCAGACTGGACTCTTGCTTATACTAGTGCTTCAGTATCTTCAGCTGGCTTCTTGCCTTTGAGATCCTTCTTCTTAAGTTCTTCAGCCTTAACTTTTTTCCTTTCAAAATAGTGATAAGGCTTGGGAAAGTATTTACTGGGCTCTACAGCTGTAGCAGGTATTTTCCCAGCCTTGTGATCCCTTCTGAACTGATGTATCACATCTTGTCTTTGCAGATATTTGTTCCACTCAACTTTAGAATACCACTTGCCTCTATCATGCATTTTGTCTTTGACAGCTTGCCAGGCAGTGAATATTATATTTCTGGAGGTTGGACTCCATCTTTCAAAATCAGGCTTTAGTTCATCCTGATCTCTAAACCTTTTCTTTGAGAGTTGAGCTTCTTGCTCTTTATTCAGTGCTGCCTCTGACATTTCCAGTTTCTCAAATATAACATTCTTAGTAGCCTCTGGAGGGCTATACATTTGTTGAACAAGTTATTGAATTCCTTCAAAATTAGAAGGGGGTATATGATTTGAGCTACCTCCTACTGACCCCCTTCAATTCTTGCAGCTTGAATACCTGACTCAGCTGTATTATCATCATCATATAGGGGTGGATATCCCAGAGTTGCACTAACAGCATTTGTTATCCATTTAGAATGCTCTGAGCTAGCATTGACTATCACCATCTCCCCCTTTATGACTTCTCTCTCAATATGATCTCTTAAGTCATCTTTTTGGAACCTGATCTGATTAACTAGATAATTGGTTCCTTCTGTATAATAAGCTTTAAACTTATGTAGCTGAGCATATATGATCTTCTGAGAGGCTTGAATGACTGATTGGAAAGTGGCTAAATCTTCTTGAAGTTTTTATCAAACTCTGACTTCTCTTTAGCCCTTTCCTTAGTTAATGCAGTTGCATTATTCTTTAACTCAGTAACAATCACATTATGTGGTTCAGTAAGATTATCATTCATCCTAATTTGATTTTCTAGGACATATCCTTGCTTGACCACTATATCATCAATCTATGTCCTTGCCTCTTGTTGTTGTTTTGCCTGATAAACTACAGCATTACCTCCTTCATGGAAGCAATCTGTCATCTCCTTCTTATTCTGGTTTACTTCAAATCTGATTGATTTTATATCTTGAGCCAGAGTGAATTGAAGTTCCTTATGGCTTTCATCCATATATTTCTCCATGGCTGCTCTTTGCTCATCCATTTTAATTTGCAAAGAAACCAATAGTGAACTGAAATCAACTGTTGGAGCTGAGGATTGTGAGGCAGTCTGTAAAACTTTCTTATAATTTGAGCTTTTCTTCCTGTAAACCATCTGTTTTCTCTTCTTTTCTCTTAGTGCTTCTCCATCATCAGATTCAGAAGAACTTTCAAGGTTCACTGTGTCCTTTGGACTTGAGGGCAGCTCCTTGTCAGTTCTTGGCAACTCCCCATGAGTCACTGGCTCCTCCCCCTTAGTTCTTGGCACTACTTCCTCAGTTCTTACTTCTTGTAAGTCAGGAAACAATTCCTCAAGAGTAAATTCTTGTTGCAGTTGAACTGGAGGAACATCTGTATCTTGTACATTTAATGGAGCATCATCTAATGCAGATGTATCATCCATTGATACATCTTGTGCAGGGATGTTGTCATGATGTGTCTGTTCAACATCAGTTAGAAGCACAGTCAGTGTATCTGGATCAGTAGCTAGTGTAGTTTGATTAATATCATTTATTACCTCAATAATAGTTTGAGTGGTTGTTTCACTCTCTAATGCAGCTTGCTCTTTCTCAGGAGCACTTTTTGGAGGCAAGACCTCTTGTTGAGCTGGTGAAAGCTCATTGGCTCCCCCTAGAGGAGGCACATCCTGAACTTGATCAGGTTGGATGGTGCTTTCTGGAATATGCTCCCCCTGCATCTAACTATCATCTACATTCTTAGTGGCAGATGATTTCCTTGTAGATTCTTGTTGTTCTTCATCTGAACTGAAGATTACTTGTTCTTCTAAATCACTAGAAGATTCAGGCTTCCTGAGGGTTGTCTTTTTCTTTTGCAGTTGTGGTTATTTCTGTGGTGTAGAACCATCTTTTATCAAAACTCTTTCCCACCTGGATAATATTTTCATATTCATCCTTCTCATGTGATTTATTCTAGATCCAGTTGTGTGGTTTAGCACTTCAGGAATATTTATTGCCAGGTACAGACTCAGTATTCTACCTAGATTAGGTTTCTTCAGGCTTTTCTTGATCTTGTCAAAAATCACTGCAGACCAGTTAGTTTTTATTCTGAAAATAACTCTGGTCATCAAGCTGAACATATAGGCTGAGACCCTATCATGTCCTCCTGGTTTGCAGAGAATTACTTTTTCCATAATCTCTGAGAGAAACTTTCCTTGTGAGTTCATCCCCTTCCTCTGTATTGATGATTCAATCTTAGTGGTGGGATCCAGACCACACCATTGAAGATCTTATTCTATCATTAAAGATGTGACTTCATCATCTTCTTGAGTCCTGGGCAATTGGAGTGTCTTCCTTAGACGCTTTTGGGTAAGTTTCACCTTGCATCCTTAAATTGATGACCTAATCTTCAATTCAGTTGAATCCAGGGTTGCTTTTGTATAGAATTCAAGAATTTCCATCTTCCAGATCTTGGTAGGTTCTGAAACTAGATATTCTAAACCATTTTCTTGGATTAGGGTTATCACATCTCTAATCTCAGACGCTGCACTCTCAAAAGCATTGTGAACTAACTCATAGCCTTCGTTGATGTTGTTCTCCAACTTTGGCGTCATTGGTGACGAGAACTTTGAGGAGAAGAGAGATGAAGGTTTGTCGACTCAAAGATTTGGTCTCGAAAATGTTGAGAACATAGTCGACAAAGTTGTTCTGTGACCTATTTATATGTTTGTCAACACAGAAGGTCAAAAGGCGGGGTAATATATACTTAATGTGTTGACACTGTAGAGATTGTGTCGACACAGACTTCTAATGTCTTGACAGAGTCAGACAACACTATGTGTCGACATAATTTGCGATGTGTCGATACAGACTTCTTAATAGTCGGCTCTAATATATATGTGTCGACACAGACTTCTGTATGTGTCGACACAACTATCTAAATGATAGAACTTCTATGTTTCGACACCAAACTCCGAGTGTCGACACCACTATCTCACCACTATTTTGTTGTGTTTACATAACTTACCTTAAGTGTCGACACAAACTACTATATGTCGACACAGATTTCCTTTTGTGTCGACATAAACTACTATATGTCAACATTGAATTACTTAACCAGATTTACCAAGTTACTCTAGGTTTAACATGTCTAATTCAATTTTGAAATAATTGAATATAGTTTCATCTAGTGGTTTAGTAAACATGTCAGCAATTTGATTATTTGTGGTGACAAATTTCAAACAAATATCTTCTTTTTAACATGCTCTCTAATGAAGTGAAATTTAATTTCTATATGCTTTGTTCTGCTATGTGATACAGGGTTTTTAGCAATAGAAATAGCACTTGTAGAATCACAAAATAGTAGAGTTCTACTTACCTTGAGACCATAGTCTTCAAGTTGATGTTGAATCCATAAAAGCTGAGCACAAAAGCTGCCTGCAGCAATATAATCAGACTCTGCAGTGGAAATTGCCACACTTGTCTGCTTCTTACTACTCCATGACACCAATCTACCACTTAGAAACTGACATGTGCCAGTGGTGTTCTTTCTATCTTCTTTGCAACCTACAAAGTCTGTATCTGAAAAACCAGTCAGTAGAAAGTCTATATTCTTAGGGTACCAAAGACCAAGATTAGGTGTGCCCTCAAGATATCTCAATATTCTTTTAACTGCAGTATAATGAGATTCTTTAGGGCTTGCTTGGTACCTAGCACAGACACATGTAGCATACATAATGTCTGGTCTACTGGCAGTTAAGTATAGGAGGGAGCCAATTATCCCTCTATACAAAGACTCATCTACAGGTTTTCCTGCATCATCTTTGCCTAAAGGCATACTTGTCCCCTTTGGAGTTCTCATGGTGGTGGATGACTTCATACCATATTTCTTAATTAACTCCTTGGTGAACTTAGACTATGATATGGACAAGCCATCATCAGTCTGTCTTACTTGGAGTCCCAAGAAGAGTTTGAGCTCACCCATACTGCTCATCTCAAACTTCCCTTGCATAAGTTTTGCAAATTTCCTACAAAGTTTGTTTTCTATAGATCCAATGATTATGCCATCAACATAAATCTGTACTAGGATCATCTTGCCCTTTGACTTCCTAAGGAATAGAGTCTTGTCTATTTTCCCCCTTGAAAATTTATTTTTAATGAGTAAAGTAGACAATGTTTCATACCAAGCCTTAGGGACTTGTTTCAAACCATATAAGGCTTTCTTAAGTCTATAAACATAATCAGGATAAAGTGGATCAACAAAACCCGAGGGATGTTGAACATAGACATCTTCTTTCAAATTACCATTTAGGAAAGCTAACTTGACATCCATTTGGTATACTTTGAAACCTTGGAAAGTAGCAAAGGCAAGGAATAGCCTTATTGCTTCCAACCTTGCCACTGGGGCAAATGTCTGATCAAAGTCAATGCCCTCTTCCTGTCTATAACCTTTAGCAACCAGTCTTGCTTTGTTCTTCACTATGATGTCATTTTCATCTAATTTGTTCCAGTAGATCCACTTTGTCTCAATAATATTATGATCCTTTGGTTTTGGAACCAACTCCCATACTTTACACTTCTGAATTGATTTAGCTCCTCCTGCATGCATCAATCCAGTTGGAGTCTTGTATGGCTTCTTCAAATCTCTTTGGTTCCAACTGTGACAGGAAACTTGAGCAAAGCAATGGGTTCATGTGTTTGCTTCTGGTTTGCACACCATGTATGGGATCACCAATGATTTGGTGTGCTGGATGATCCTTTAGATTCCTTATTGCTGGAGGCATTTATATCAGCAATTTGAACTTCTTCAATTTCTCCACCATGCTGAACTTCATTGTCTTCAATGTCAGCTTATGAACGTTGTACTCCCCCTAGACAGCAACCATCATTTTCCACATCCTGCCTTGCAGTTTGGTCTTCATTAATGGTCAGCATGTCCAACTTTTCTTTTAAACCTGTTGAGCTACAAGGATTGCTAGACAACTCACAGTTAATTAGCTCAGATTCATCAAACACTACATGAACAGATTCTTCTACAACTTGTGTAGTCAAGTTGTAGACCCTATATGTCTTACTATTATTGTTTTACCTAACAAATATCTCATCTTGGGATTTGGCAGCAAACTTAGTTAGGTGAGACTTGCCAGTGTTAAACACATAACACCTTCTACCAAAGATCCTAAAGTAGGATATGTTTGGTTTTTTGCCCTTCATAATCTCATAGGGAGTCTTTTTGTGGTTCTTAGTTATAGAGGCTCCATTGAAAACATGATAAGCAGTATTTACTACCTCAGCCCAGAAATATTCTGAGAGTGAAGTGTCACTTAGTAGAGTTCTACCAGCCTCAATAAGAGTTCTATTCTTTCATTCAGCAATTCCATTTTGCTGAGGTGTTCTAGGTGAGGAGAATTCCTGATGAATCCCTAGTTCTTCACAAAACCTTGTCATACACTCAAACTGAAATTCAGTTACATGGTCACTTCTGATTTTCACCACTGAATTGTTAAATTCATTCTGCATTTGTTTAACAAAGTTATGAAAGACAGTAGATGTTTCAGATTTCTGCCTCAAAAAGAAAACCCATGTAAATCTAGAATATTCATCTACTACCACAAAAGTATAGAATTTCCTACCTACACTATGAACAGGCATAGGACCAAATAAATCCATATGCAAGAGGTACAAACACCTCACACAGTCTTTGGTATCAAGACTATGAAAAGAGGATTTGGTCTGCTTGCCTTTTTGACAAGCTGAATATATACCCTCTTTTATGCACTTAAATTGAGGACCATTCCTCACTAACTCTAAACTATAGAGTTGGTCTATAGTCTTATAGTTCAGATGAGCTAGCCTCTTGTGTCATTGGACACACTGAGATGCTTTCTCATCTGCAACTAAACATACAGGAGAGTTTATGTTTTCATAATACAAATTTAAACAATAAACATTTCCTTTTCTATAACCAGACAAGATCACCTTCTGATCACTTGTCCTTTTGATCGGACACCCATTCTTAATAAATGAAGTGTCATACCCAAGATCACTCAGCTGACTTATGCTTATCAAGTTATGTTTCAAACCTTTTACATAAGCCACTTGAGTGATTATTATAGAACTAGTAGAAATATTACCAAACCCTTTTATGACCCCTTTTTCTAATCCACCAAAGATCACTTTGGGTCCACTCTCTATGGGAGTATAGTCCTTTAACATTCTCCTTATTCCAGTCATGTGCTTGGAACATCCACTGTCCAAGTACCATATAGGGGTATGGCAACTTGGACCCACCTGCAGCAAATAAAATTAATTTACCTTAGAACCCCAATGTTTATTGGGTTCTAGGTTCAAGTTAGATTGAAACTTGATATTCTTACCAGCAGCCTTCCTCACAGTTAAGCTGGTATTCTTCCTGACACTGGTGTTGTGCCAGCAATCCATGGCATAATGCCCTATCTTACCACAGCACCAACACTCATATCTATTATACCTCTTTTTAAGTACAGTTTTAACAACATTGTTGTCAGCTGTTCTTAACACTGTTGGTACAGTGGGTCTTTGCATGAGTGCTGGAGCTACACCCTTGTCATTCAGAATATCAGGCTTACCATAACTATGTATGATATCATGATCATATCTATTAGTTGGCTGCCACACTTTTCTGAAGGAAATTGGGGGGGGGGGGGGGGTTTGAAGGCTAGAGGCTGTACTGGGGCATTGCCTTTTCTTTTGGAATTGGCAGCCCTTGCATTCCCCATAAAGCCCAATCCTGCCTTACCCTTTTTGGGAATAAAATCATCAATTAAAGGTAAGACTGATTTTGGCTTAGAGAATTTAGCCATCAGATCCTTTTCCTTCTGAAGTTTGACTTCCAGACTTTTGATTTGATCATTCTTGAATGTAATAGTACCCATCTGAATAACAGTTATGTTATTTAGTTTGGCTACTTCATTCATCTTTAGATCTAGTATTTTTTCTGAATCTCATGCAGCCAGCTTAGGAGCAGCAATTTCCTTGGCCTGTGCTTTATTAAGGATTCTGCTTTTCTTAAGTGCTTGCAGTAGATCACCATATTCATCAATAAGTTGATGAACATCTCCTTCAGATTCAGATTCATCCACATCTCTTGATGTAGATGCTTCTGATTCTGAACCAGTATAGTAGTCAGAACCTATTGAAGAATTGTTTACCTTACTAGGTACAGGCTGATCCTGGCACTGATCTTCTTCTGTCAAGTCCATCAGCCCTTTATAATAATGTTCTTCAATTCCATTTACTGAGTCCAGCAATTTCAAGAACTCAGCCTCTTCTGCATCCTCTTCAGTTGCCAGCAGTCCTATGTATGCTTCAGCTTCAGCTTCAACCTCAGAATCTGATGATGAAGAATCTGACCAGCTTTTTTGTTTCTTTGCTACAAAGGATTTCTCTTTCTTTCCCTTGTTTTTTAGTTTCTTCTTATCATTAAATTCTTTCCTTTTGTCAGGACAATCAGCTACCACATATCCAGGCCTGTTGCAACAATAGCAAACAATCTTAGTTGAAGATAATTTACTAGGTTTAGAGCTATACCTATCCTTCCTAGAGGATTTCTTTTTCTGATAGTAATCATCCTTGGATTGTGAGGAGGATGGCTTGGATCTCCACTGTTTCTTCTTCAAAAACCTTTGAAATTGTTTTGAGAAAGCTACTAAGTCTTCTTCAGAATTTGGACTATCTGATGTGTGACTGTTAGAACTTTCTAAAAATACTTCTGCAGCTTTCCTAGGAGTAGATGGAGACATCCTCCTATCCTTTATTATGGCTTCAGCCTTGAAAGCCGCTGACTTATCTTTGTAATCAACATTATTACTTTTCTCCTCCTCCTTTCTGACCATCAGCTTCATTTCATAAGAAAGCAGTTTGCCAAATAATGTTGGAGGTGAGATTTCTGCTAGTCTGGCCACTTCCCTAATGACACATATCTCGGTGTCACAGCCCTTAGTTAATGATCTCAGAAACTTATCATTTAACTCATATGTGCTGAATACTCTTCCATATGACATCAGTTCATTAACTATTTTGAAGAACTTCTTGTAACATTCAGTTATGCTGTCTATTTTAGATTGTCTAAAACTTTCATACTTCTGATTCAGCATAGACTTTCTGTCTTCTGTCACCTCTTCTGAACCCTCCATGTAGATAATAAGGGTGTCCCACATTTCTTTGGAGGTCTTGCAGTGAATCAAATTTTGGAATGTTGAATCATCTATAGCACTAACTATTATATTTTGTTCTCTCTTATCCAGAGTAGACAAGATGATCTCATCCTTTGTCATTTCAGAATACTCCTTTGGTGTCCTGATATTTGCATCAAGAACTGAGACTTTCATTGGGATGAATGACCCTTCTTTGACTGTCATATAGATTCTTGGATCTGAAGCTTACATAAACAATTTAAATCTTTTTCCATATGCCAAAAATCTCTTTCCTACATATAGGTAACTTCATGGAACCAAACTCCTTATGATTCTCACTGAACCCATTTTGCCTAATAGATTTATGCCTTGGAGATCTACTCAGACTGTTAAGTCTATTCTTTGAGAAACCTCCCTCTGATACCACTTGAAAGAATTGGTTTCAAGATGTTCTAAACACCTAGAGGGGGGTGAATAGGTTCAATTCTTTTTCTGACTTAGGCAGATAATTCTATCTAATTTAGCAATTTATTCAGCAGAAAATACAACACAGCATTCAAATACACACAACATTCACAGATTGCACACCAGTTTTATAGTGGTTCCCCAAATGATGTGTACATCCACTTTCCCCCTTCGCCTATCTAGCAGTGTACTAGATTCTGCCTAACTTCCTTCCTTCTTCTCAGATCCGCAGATCTTACAGCTCAGAACCAAGACTACTTCCTACAACTCAGAGTGAATCCACACTCCTACAACTCAGGTACAAGCTCTACCTCAGCCTCTTCCACATGCCTACAACTCAGAGTGACACCCCACTCCTACAACTCAGGCAAAAACCCTACCTCAGCCTCTTTCACAGGCCTACAACTCAGGGAATAGATTCCCCTACCTCAGGCACTCAACCCTACCTCGGCCTTTATAATTTAGGCTTACAACTCAGAGATGTAAATCTACTACACTCAGATCTATTACAGATCCGACAAAAATTATTGATGAAAGATAATGATATCTTTAACCAGATGGAGAGAGAATTGGTTGAAGGCTTCTTGATCAGTTCTTGATAGAACTGATTACTTAAGGATCAACATGTCTTAGCTTTCTTCAAAGCTTCTTGAATCTGAACAAAGTAGGGTTGATCTTCTTGGTGTTGGAGTTGATCTTTAATCAGCTTCCTTCATAAATTAATCTGAATTCTTCTTCAGACTTGGTCTGAATTATTCAGGCAAACTGTTCAGAATCTGCCTTCACTGGATGAGAACTTCTCTCCTTCTTGTTTTTCTCTCTCTACAATCTGTTGACTGTTTCTTCTTTCTCTTCTTCTGGATTCTCAATCCTTTAGAGATTATAATTGATTAACTTGATTAACTTTTCTTTGTTCTGTATGTGTTGTTCCAATTATTGAGAGAGCATATCTATATATAGGCTTCATCCATGGTAACCGGCTGTTTCGGTTTCAAACAATCTTCTAACACCTCTGACAGATGTGACAGCAATGTCAGTAATGACAGCTGTCAAGTCTCCAGTTGTATTACTTCAGCCTTCATTGGACTTTGACTCAGCAGCAGAGAATGTCGAGTGAATACTTCATATGTGTCGACACACATAGTCCATGTGTCGACACAGCTTCACTTTTACTTCTTGACACAACTTCTGTGAAATGTGTCGACAGAAGTCCTGTGTGTCGACTCAAACACTCCTTGTCTTGACAAAGTTGGTGTCGACAGAATTCTGGTGTGTGTCGACACAAGTTCTGGGTGTCGACACAGTCGTTGTCGACAGAATTCTGGAATGTGTCGACAGCTTCTCTGTGTGTCGACACAATTCCTGATAATGTCGACACAATCTGGCCCTTAGGGTCGACACAACTTTGTCGACAGATTTTCTGTGTGTCGACACAAATTTTGGGTGTCGACACAATCTGGCCTTTGGTGTCGACACAGCCATTCCCAAGTGTCGACACTTGTACTTAGATAATTTTCCTTTCCATTTACTTAACCTGCACATGATAACTCAACACAACATCAAATACAACTTGATGCATATCATTGAGTTAGGTGAGGCTTCTCCAAATCTGGTACACATTTTCCAATGTAACCAACATTAGCTCATCCATCTTCCGTACTACTCTCTTGAGTAATCCACCAAAGAGACGCGGTGACGCCGACCCGCAAAAGTTTTCTTATTGTTGTTAACTTAGGAATCTGAATCAAAACCCCCTTTGTTTATGTTAACACTTTCAATCACCTTTTCAATAGCGAAATCACGCTCCCTACTTGCACTCCTCGAGAGATTGATATCCGGGGACTTAACTCCTCAACTTTATTACTTAACAGCGACTGGTACACTTGTCGACGACGCATCAGCAAGCTGTGCATCTTGTACAATTCTAGCTTGTGCTGGGAAGTCTAGGTCCTCTGGCCTCTTTCTATCCAGGAGGGGCAGGTGTATTGCCACCCTAGTGCCTTGAATTACATTGAAGTCTTGATCTTTAATGAGTGTTGCAGCCTTAGTATGGCTACTCTCCCCCTTTCTGCCTTCTTCAGAGATGGTCTTTTGCAGTAAGGTGGTGTTATCTTCATTCTTGCTTGATATAGAATTGAATATTCTCTCATTGTCAGCAAGAAGCTCATCTTTGAGAAGTATTGCATTGTTCATAGATTGGAAGGCAACATTGGTGACATGCTGATTTACACAATCTGTTGCACCCTTGATCACCTCATCAGTTGCACTCACATAATTCTTGACATATCCTATATTAGCTGAGAGAGTTTTTGACTTGTGTCCAAGGATTTCACGAGGGTGGTCAGTTTGATGCCAGCAGTTCCAGCCCTATCAAAGTAGGTGTTGACCTGTTTGTTTAAGTGAGAGATTTCTTCTTTATTTTCATTGACTTTAGTCGACAAGTCATCCCTCAGTTTGACAACTGATTGATCAACAAACTCCTTGAGGGTTATGGTCTGAGCATCCAAGAGTGCTTTGATTTGGTTTAGAAATTACTCATTTGAGATGGGGGTAGATGAAGTATGGCTCATAGGAGGAGGTACAACATTCTGAGAGGGACTTGAGAAGGCTCCACCTCAACTATAGCACCTATAGTAGGAAACATTTCCTTGGCTAAAGCTGCATTAACACTACTAATTAAGAGGGTTTGGGTATCACCTATAGTGGGTGCAAACTTAACTATTCTATTGACAATTTGATCTAAGTTTGTCAAAATCATCTGATCATGCTCCCCCTCAGACTGAGCATCCTTTTCTGGGATTGACCTATCAAGATAAGTATCTAAAGCTTCAGGAGGCTCATGGTTTTCTTCTGTAGTAGGAATATCATCAATTGCAGCTACATCATCAGTATCTGTCATATCAACCTCATCTTCTGCAGCAACCTCTTTTTCAGTGCCAATCTTTGACGCTTGTCCTGACCTAGGGCTGGCATGGTTTTTATCAACATGCACAATAATATCCTGGAGTTGAATTTTTGTAGAGGATTTACTAAGTGATAATTCAACCTGCAGACCAACATCAGATGGAGAGGATGATCCAAGCTCTGGTTCAGAGCTGGAAGTTCTTTCTTCCTCAGTAGGTTTTTTCCTTGTACCCTTAGACGAGTCCTTTATTCCTAAAGGTTGGCTCATTGGTAGGGCCCTAGTGAATATGTCCAAAGTTTTTATGTCCATTCTTTTTAGGTAGTGAATCTTCACCCCAAGTTCTCGTTTGAAAGTATTAGGATAGGTGTTCACTAAGTATAAGGAAAGAATTCTCCCCATGTTTGGAGAGGGTATACAGTCTACTAATCTCTAATAGTGGAGAGAAGACCATGAGGTCTTTCTATTCAGGATACTTCTGGTCATGACATCAAACATAGACCTAGAGATAGTGTCATGTGATCCAGGTTTGTAGATAAGGGCTTTCCCTACAATATCTGCTAGCAGTGTGCCTCTCTGATTGAAGAATTTCTTTTTAAGAGACCCAGATTTAGCCTCATTGTATCCACACCATCTGAGAGCAATGTGTCTGTCCGTGACGGAGAGCTCTTATTCCTCGATAGGGTTGACGGAGGATATATGAAGGGCCATTCCTAGTCTCTTAGGGTTTACCTTTATTTTGATATCTTCAATCTTAGACTTAAGAGAGTTTTGAGAGGAGGGTACTTTAATGTTTGAGAAGAATTCCACTACATCCTTTTAAAGAATGGTGGAGGGTTCGGAAAGTGTGTATTCCAATCCTGTGAGCTCAATCATTCTAAACACAACCATAATATCAGGGGAGGCATGACTGAATCCATCCCTCACTATTTCATATCCTTCCTGGAGCTCATTGATGACATTTGGCATCATTGAGACAGTGCGGCAACACGCTGAGAGAGTTTCAGTATCGACGGCTAGGGTTAAGGCTTTTAAGAGTGGAGTGGCTTTTCGTTTCTTGTCGCCTTTATATTTATATCAAAAATGTTGAATTATCAATTAAACAATTTAGCTTAAACTTATACATTTCGTTTTAACTGGTTTCATTATGCTTCCTGTTATAAAACAGAAGATTTAGTGCTTAGATTTTTCTACATCTCCGTTTTTCTTCTACTTATTCAATGCATATTTAATTTGTGGCTTCCCTTACTGATTGGATGTACAATCTATTTGACTTAATAAAAATTTTATTAGTTTTAAATAGAAGGAGACCTAACATGTTAATGAGCCAGTTCTATTGGCACTCCAATTTATGCATTGGTTTACCTTAAAGCTTGCTAACAAGTTATTTGAATTTTAGAGTTAGGCCTACAAAAAATAATAGTGTAGATAATTGAATCACTATTTTCTATTTGGTGTGCTTGATTAGGTTCAGCATGAGCACATCTAACATAACTTAACAATTAGCAAACATAATCTCTATATAGGAGAGAGACACTTACCTTGAGGCTTGCTTCATCTAGCTTTTGAGGATTACATACTCGACAACCTCAACCTTAATTTGTTGCTTTTCCTGGAGCATGTTCCGAGAGCAACTATCCTGTCCCAGAAATTTGCCTGGAACACCCATTGTCCAAGTATCAAGTCTTATTTATACAGGTACTTGGACTATCCTGTAAAATAGAATTCATTTACCCTTAGGCACCAAACAATAGTTGGGCCCTAGGTTCTTGTTAGCATTATAAAACACCTGTCGAACTCTTTGCCTTGGCTGAGCACATTTCTGGCCACTAGCCATATTCAGGTTGTGCCAACAATCAATGGCAAAATGGCCTACCTTCCCACAGCACCATCATCTATGAATGTTGTACCTTCTTTTCAAGACAACACAAAATTGTTATCCATAAGAGAAATGAGCTGCTCCAGATTTTGCTGGATGAGCATAGCATGATGCAGCTTCCTTCTTCCTGAGTGAAGGTGTTGAAGATCTAAATACAACTGGTCCAGAATGGGCCAATTATATTTTTGGAGCCTACCATTTAGTGGACACTTTCATCTTTTTAAATAAAGGATACTTAGATCCAAATCTAAAGAACTTATCCGGAGGATTCTGGCTAGAGTGGACAGCATCACTCCTTCTGAGATCATGTGCCTTTACCCCACTTGTATAACACACATTAGACTGATCCTTGAGAGGAGATCCAACTTTGACAGTTCTAGAAGGTGAATTTGCCTTTTGAAACGATGTTCTCTTATCAGGGAATTTAGATTTGAATTGATGATTGATGTGATTAATACCCAGCTTCTCACGGACTTGGCAACCTGCAGCTTTTGGCAACTGACCCTGTGACTGAGAAGGGTTAATCACAATCCCCAATCTCTCTATGAACTTTTGTTCTAGATATCTAATATGCTTTTTCTTCTCTTCAGAAGCAAAGTATGACACACAATACCTTTCTTGAGTTCAAACACCTCATGACTTTTCTTATAGAACTCAATAGAGTTATTGTTATAAAGTATTTTATAAGGCTTTAGGACTTCTATCTCCTTGGCTTGCCTTTTGGCAAGAATTCTGCTCTTCTTTATAGCATCTAGGAGTAGTACATACTTGTCAATCAATTCTTTGACATTAGTCTCAGATTTTGAGCAATCTTTATCATAGGATTAAGATGTACCAGTATCTGGACTGGTCTCATAGTCAGAGGAAGATGCAGAATTGAAAATATGTTGTACCTTGATTGATTCTGAATCTGGCTGACATCTTTCTTCTCCAGTCGTTGCCATCATACCATGGCATCGATAGTATTCTTCATCCACCTCATTGTCGCTATCTGATTGTGACAGAGGGGCCCTGATTCCTATCCTGGCAGCAAGATATTCCTCTACTTCTAGATCAGCAGCAATAGATATCAACCCTATATAGGTTTCTTCCTCTTCATCTTCAGATTCTGAGGAGGAAGTATCTGTCCAGCTTCTCTCCTTCTTAGCCACAAAGGGCTTCACGTTCTTCTTGCCCTTGTGGTGATGGTGATGCTTTTTCTTCTTCTTCTTCTCATCTTCTTCCTTTCTTTTGACTAGGCAGTCGGCAATGACATGTCCAGCCTTGCTGTAACAATAACATTAGAAGAAACATTTTTGCTAGTTTTAGGGACATACTTGTCATTCTTTGATGATTTCCTGTGATAAGAGGATGAAGATGGCCTGCTCCTCCAGTACTTCTTCTTTATGAACTTCTGAAATTGCCTGGATAAGGCAGCTAGATCTTTATCAGACATGTGGTTGTCTAATGAGCTTGGATCAAAAATTTCTGAGCTAGATTCAGCTTCCCTCCTTGGTGGTGAGGGAGTCTTTCTTCTGCCACTTCTTGGGCCTTCTGCCTTGAATGCCACAAACTTGTCCTTGGACTTGAATTGACTTTCCTTCTACTCTTCTGGTCTAGCAGGCAGCTACATTTCATAGGACTGCAACTTTCTAAAGAGAGTTGGTGGAGGATTGTCTGTCAGCTTAGCCATTTCCCTAATTACACAAATCTTGGTCTCTCAATCTCTAGTGAGAGATCTAAGGAACTTGTCATTCAGCTCATATTTGCTGAAGACCCTAACATAGGTTCTTAGTTCATTGACTGTCCTGAAGCACCTTTCAAAACAGTCTGCAACTTTTTTAGACTTCCTTTACCAAAAGGCCTCATACTCTTCATTGAGCATGAACTTTCTATTATCTCTAACTTCCTTATATCCTTACATGTAGACCAGAAGGGTGTCTCACATTTCCTTGGAGGTCTTATAGTGTACAAGAAATTGGATGATTGAGTTATCAATGACACTGGCTATAATATTTTGTGCCCTTTTATCCATGGTGGACAGAATCACATCATCTTTGTCCATTTCTAAATATGCCTTAGGCACTCTCACAGTTAGATCTATGGTGGAAGCCTTTGTGGGGACAAAGGGGACTTCCACTACTGTTACATAGATCCTAGGGTCAGATGCTTCCATGAACAGTCTGACCCTTTGCTTCTAGAGGCCACATCCTTCCTTCCTGCATATGGGTAGCTTCATGGCCCCTAGCTCCTTATAGTTCATTCCTGACAACATAAATTTATCTTATACCTAATCTTGGAGGTATACTCGGATTGTTAAATCCTTTTTGAACAACCTCCCTCTGATACCACTTGAGAGTTGCTTAACTGAAGGTTAGTTAATCACCTAGAGGGGGGTGAATAGGTCTTTGAAAGTTTATTAGTTCTTTTGCTGATTTTAAATTAATCTATCTAGAGCTTGTCCTAAGATCCTGCAATAAGAAAGAAAACAACAACATTGCAAACACACAAGGATTTATAGTGGTTCCCCAATTGGGTACATTCACTTTCCCTCCCACCTATCTAACTGATTTGTTGGACTAGGCACAAACTAAACCAATATGCTCCTCAGAGCTTACACCTCAGGCCCTCAAAATTATACACAGATTCTTCACATAATCTAAACTCATAACCATAAGCATTCTTACCTTAGAGCCATGCGGAGCTTCTACAACTGAGGCACTTCAGCACTACAGCTTCAGGCACATAGCGCTACTCTCAGAGTGCTGCAACACTCCTACCACTCAGTACCCTTCTAGGTACCGATAGCTCAGCCACCTGCAAGGCTTACAACTCAGTGACACACTTATCACCCACAACTCTGTGACTCTCCAATCACCTACCTAGGAACAAGGCCCTACACTCAGGCTGGGAGCACAGCCCTACCTCAGATCCACACTTGGATTGTACCTCGAAGAGCAACACTCTCATACCTCAGGCAATTAAGCCCTACAGCTCAGAAGCACTCTTGGATCCTACCTCAGTACCCCAACATGGCACTTACCACAGTGACTAATTAGTTATATACCTCAGGCACAAAGTGCCCTACACTCAAATTCTGATAAATTGAATCCTATAAGAAGTGAATAAAGAATGTTTAAGAAAAAAATAAAACAACAGACTCAGAGATAAGTCTCTGAGTCTACCTTGCTAGACTGAGCAGATATCAATCCAGCACTCTTGCTATAGAAGGAATTAGTCATCTTCTATAGCTAACACTTTTCTGCTGCACAGATGAACAACTATCAGCTTGCTGAATGGATGAATCAACTTCTCTGTTCTGGAGATAACTATCTTACCGAACTGAAGTGCTTCAGCTATCTTCCTTTGCCTTCTAGCTATCTCTACTGGACATGATCTTTCAAGCTTAATGGAGAAGAAGATGTCTAACCACCTCTATTTTTCTTTCTATATTTTCTGCGTTTGTTCTCTGTTCATTTTTCGTTGCTTGCCCTAATCCACTTTTCTTTTTCCTTTTTATATGCGTTTATTTGAATCAACGACACAATTGTATGTCAGCCCAGCCAAGGATTAGTGAGCCTAGCCTCCTTCAGAAAAGGACAAAGCAGCTTTCAGTGCCAATGCAGCTTTCCCTCAACGGCTACATGTAAGTTGACTTTGATGATGTTAGCAATGGTCATCACCATCTGGACTTAAAAATTATTCCAGAAATCCATAAAGCATTGAGTGATGTTAAGTTACTAAACGCCATCTATCTTGGCTCTCAGCGCTTCTATACTTGTAAATTTTCTCTAGTTTTGTCTCAGCAGTTCCAGCGGTTTCTTATTAACAACTGAGACAAGCTTCTGTCTCAGCGCTTTCTTTCTCAGTGGTCTCAGCGGTTTTTTATTAACAACTGAGACAAGCTTCTTTCTCAGCGCTTTCTTCTCAGCGGTCTCAGCATTTTATTTTTAACTGCTGAGAGAACCTTCTGTCTCAGCACTTTCTTCTCAGCGGTCTCAATGCTTTCTTCTCAGCTATCTCAGTGCTTTCTTCTCAGCTATCTCAGCTGTCTCAGCGCTTTTTGTCTTAGTCAGTTTTTTTGGCTTTATCTGCGTTCGATGATCTGTGGGCTGAGCTCGACGAACTTTGATCTTCTCTGCGGTCTCAACGCTTTTTGCCTTAGTAAATTTTTCTGGCTTTAGCTCGACAAGTGTTGAGCTGAGCTCGACGATCTATAAGCTGAGCTCGATGAATTGCAAACTGAGCTCGACGAACTTCAAGCTGAGCTCGACGAACTTCGAATCCTGAGCTCTTGAGCTTATCCCAAGGAATGTTGAGCTGAGCTCGACAACCAGTGAGCTGAGCTCGACGAATTTTGAGTTTACCACCAAACTCATTTTTCTTCACATGTCCAATCATAGACTACCTGTATGCATGAACTAAAGCACACATCAAATACATTATGCTACTTAGTATGATTGGTTATGCCTCTTAAAATCCTGAGGAACATTGTAGGGCATAATTCCCAACAATTGCCGATCACTTTATCCTAAGGAGAATGCACATACTAAGGGGGAGATTATTTATGACATAGTCATAATCTTCTCTGAGTGTGAGATGGACTGCTGCTGCTGAAGGGACAGTGTTGCTGCAAGAGAACAAGAACACTCAGCTCCTCCCTGACTATAGCTATCTCTACTGAAGTCATAAAATGGGGAGGTGTGACACTAGCTCAAGGGGATAAATGACAGCAGCTAGCTCAAGTGGATCAATGGATCACTCAAAATCAAGGGGATACAATGATGTGGTTTATCAATGGTATCACCACAAGAGGATGTCGATTCTGTGGATACAATATTATCAAGCGGACTACAATCTCAAGAGGTATGCTTATTGAAGAAGCTTGAAAGGGGGAGAAGGCAGAGTCAATACTTGGAAGCGAAGTTGAGTTAGTGCATACTACTTAGAAATACTCAAGTAGTATGGGCAATGCAATGACTACATATTAGCCATGTTGAGTCAGTTCATATTATCAGGAAAGTGAGTCTAGTATGATGGTATAAGGACAGTGCAAATTGAACTAGTAGGGTGGTAATTCAAGTGATACTTGCAACAACACTTAATTAGTATGTTTCATTGTGATATGCTTCTTAGTATTGTTGTGTTCTGCCTTCATCCAATAGGGGGAGATTGTTAGGAATATTACCCTAAATGTTCCCTAGATTTGAAGAAGGCATCCCAAGCAATACAAAGGGCATAATTGTATTTGATATATGATGATTTCTTTTGCTAACAAGTAATAACTTGATGCGGATTCATTCTACACTCTAGTATAGCCTATGTAGATGGGCATAAGCTAGATTGATTTAACCTTCAGGCAAGTGCACCTATCTATCATAGTATAGGAGAAATCTACATCTCATGTCATATTCCACAGGGTCCTTTCAAGTACGCGTACTCACCCTCACTCTATTATCATACATATAATTAAAACTGATTTTTAACCTAAATTAAACTAACTATGACTGCTTGGATAAATAAATATTGGGGGATTAAATGTGATAAAAAGCCGAAAGTCAAAGAGCATTCACATGAAAACACTCATTCATTGACTTAATTCTATGTAATCATGAAATAACAAGACTATCAAATTCGTGTATTGTAAGGGTTAAACAGTTATCAAATTCTCTCTCGAGCAATTCAAAATCTAAACCTAAGTTAGTAAATTTTCTCTCGAACAATTTACAACACTCAAATTTGCATTAAATGAAGCACCATATCTACTACATAAATTCATGAAATTAAATCTCTAAAATAACATGAATCCATTTATTCGTATTTCAATTATCCAAACAACATATCTCTCGATCATGGAATTTGAATTACAAAGAGAGATAATACCTAAATATGAACATACTAAGATCAACACAACTTTCCAATTTCTCATTCTAAAAAGTTGAAATTTATGTAAAGAAAATAAGCAATTCATAACTAGGATAAAAATCTTTGTTTGAAGATCTAAATACGAATAAAATAACACAAATTTGATGAAAATAATACGATACATGATTACCAAATTGTTCAAATTAAAGGTTCATGCGAAATAAAAGATAAATAAAGTTGAATAAGCAAGAGAAAGGAAAGATTAACAGGGATACATGAAAGATTAAATGCATACAAAATACCCTTCAAATCCTCCTTCTCTTGGATGCTCCACCCTTGTGTTCCAAAATTTCTCCCAATGAAAAATGATCCAAAAGTCCTCTCTAATTATTCTACAGGTTTTTTATAGTCTCCTAGCAAACAGGGACGGACACGGGTCCCAATACGGCCGTGTCACAGGCTGTGTTGATGGTTCCAGGGCAGTTCCACACGAACAGGCGTGTCTGGTTGTGGGCCGTGTCAGATGACACGGGTATGGACACGGCTGTGTTGTTCTTCGTGTTCTTCGCACACGGGTTGGTTGGCAGCCGAGGTTGGATTTATGCCGAAAAGGACACGGGTAGGCACACGGGCGTGTTCCTACCCGTGTGGTGCTCTGTCTTGTTCCTTCCATTTCTTTTGTTCCACCCGGTTAGGACACGGGTAGGCAACACGGACGTGTTCTTACCCTTGTGCGCCCATTCTTGTCCTATCATCAGCTATGTCGAATCCGTGAACTCCTCTGTTTGCTCCAAGTCTTCTAGCTCCACTGGTTAGCAATACCTGCATTAGAAAAATAAAAGAATAAATAGACAGCTTAATACTTGAAATACTAGAAACTTTTAATTTGTGCTCTTCTACTCATGATAAAACAAATTCATAACTATTCTCGCGAAATTACTGCATAAGGAGGTAGAAAATAGTGGACATGATTACAATTATGATAGTAAAAAGTCTATCATAATTGTACTCATCAAATACCCTCAGACTTAGATTTTTGCTTGTCCCTAAGCAAACTAATTCAAATATTTGGGTTACCAATAAATAATTTTGCTTCCGCACACTGGTTGCTATGAATTTATAGAGAACTTTGATGATGTAATCGTATAGGAAATAATATAGCAGACTTTTCTAAATTTCACTTTATCTTAAAATTCCTCCAATATATCTGTTAACTATCTTTCTTTCGTTCTTAGAAATATAAATATAGTCATCCATAGCAATTATGAGGAGAAAATAACAATCTCAATAAGATATGTATTAGTATTTCAAAACTTATAAGTACCAATATTAATAGTCATGAGCTTATGAAAGATATGGTACCTAAACACCTAGAGGGGGGTGAATAGGTGACCTAATCCTTTTCTAACTTTATTGGCAGCAATCAGTTATATCACAGTAATCTAACTAGTTTATCACATCAAACACAGCAAACACAACAACAATTTCAGCACAGTACAGCACACAGTGATTTATAGTGGTTCCCCAAGATATGGGTACATCCACTTTCCCCCTTCGCCTATCTAGCAGTGTACTAGATTCGGCCAAACTCCTGCACTGTCTCAGAACCCAAATTGGTTCCTACACCTCAGGCCCAAAGCCTTACAACTCAGCTTTTATCCCAAAGCCTACACTCAGCCAATCAAGGCCTACACTCAGCCAACCAAGGCCTACACTCAGCCAACAAGGCCTACACTCAGAGATCTCTATCTCCTACACTCAGGCTAACAAGCCCTACCCTCAGCCTTTATAAATATAGGCTTACAATCACTCAGATCCAATGGATCCTACAAGTTAAAAATGTAATACAAATAATAACTCTACAACTCAGAATTAAAGGAGGGGAGTTGAGAGATTCTTGATGAGTTCTTGGAAGAACTCAGCTGGATTCACCCTGACTTAGCTTTCTTCAAAGCTTCTTGAGTAGAACTGAATAAGACTGAATCCTCTGCAGTTGTTCCTTGACCTCTGCCACTTAAGATCCAGACTGAATCTGAATCCTTCTTCTCAGCCTAGTTCCAAAGGCTGATTTCTTGGATGGAGCCCTCTCTCTCCAACTTCTTAGATCTACACTTGAACTGCAAGATCTTCTTGTGTTGATCCTCTTTGTAACACTATATTTACTTCAATAATCTGATCAACAACTTTTAACTTCTTTCAACAACTTTGAACAACTCTAAACAACAGTTTCTGTAAACTGTATGTGCCTATTTATAGGCTTTCTTCATGGTAACCGGCTGGACCGGTCCATAACTGACTTCTGATATCTCTGACAGGTGCTGTAGACCGGCTGGAACAGCTGCTGTCAAATCATCCAGTCACTTCTTGAAAATCTCTAACTGTCCGTAAGTGTCGAGACTTTCTGTCTTTAAGTGTCGACACTTATAGTCCAAGTGTCGACACATGTTGTGTAAGTGTCGACACAAGTCTACAAAGTGTCGACACATATCCTTGTATGTCTCGACACAGGTTCTTCTTCATGTGTCGACACTAAAATTGAGTGTCGACACAAGTACTTGTTCTTCTAGCTTTTGCTGAATTCTTCTATGTGTTGACACATCTCCTTTGTGTCGACACATCTTCTTGTGTTGAATCTATCAAGTGTCGACACTGCTTCTTGGTGTCGACACATAGTCTTCTATGTTGAATCTTGCTGAGTGTCGACACAGCTCCTTGTGTCGACACACCTTCTTGTTGTTGAGACTTCAGCTGAGTGTCGACACATTCCCATAGTGTCGACACTTGTACTTAGAATAATTTGTTGTTCTTTCTGTTCTTTGCTAAGTGTCGACACAGCTCCTTGTGTCGACACTTTCTTCCAGTGTTGAGTCTTCAGCTGTGTGTCGACACATTGTTCTGGGTGTCGACACATACTTCAAATGCTGACTCTTCTGTTGAGTGTCGACACTTTGTGCTGGGTGTCGACACTTACTTTAAATGCTGACTCTTCTGTTGAGTGTCGACACATTGTGTTGAGTGTCGACACATGCTTCAAGTGCTGACTCTTCTGCTTAGTGTCGACACATTGTGTTGAGTGTCGACACTTGTACTTAGACTCCGCAGACTTTTGCTAAGTGTCGACACAGCTCCAAGTGTCGACACTTTCTGGTGTAGACTCAGCTTCACTGGGTGTCGACACAGCTCCTTGTGTCGACACTTCCTGTCTGCACTTTTCTTCACTGAGTGTCGACACAGCTCCAAGTGTCGACACTATCTGTCTGGTGTCGACTCTGCATCCCAGGTGTTGACACAATGACTCCAAGTGTCGACACTGCTTGTCTGGATGTCGACACAAGTCTTCTTAAGTGTCGACACTTTCCCTCTGGGTGTCGACACATGGACTTAGAAACTTTCTGCTTCAGTCCAGTGATTTCTTAACCTGCACAAGTAACTCAAACATACATCAAATACATTATGATGTATATCATTGAGTTGGGTGAGGCTTCTTCAAATCAGGTACATTTGACCAATGTACCCAACAATCTCCCCCTATTTGGAGAAGTCATAACCCTTAGTCAATGATATACACCATTCATAATTAAAAATTACAAAATGATGTAAAGCAGATTATAATCAGCAGGGTAAACATAAACATGTAATATTTCACACATGTATACACATTCAACATTGCAGAACAAACAAGAAATAGACATATTCTCAGAACAATCATGAAATATATTTCTCATTTATTGTTCTAATATTTTTCTAATACATCTTCAATGGTTTACAAAAATGTATTTCATTCAAAAGATTACAACAATCTTCAAGTCAATTCTTAATCTATTTTTGATCTGGTTCTTTGATAACAATGCCTTTGCCAGATTGGACTTGAGCTTTGACAGTGGCTTCAGCAGTTGCAGCATCAGCAGGCTTCTTGCCTTTTAAGTCCTTCTTCTTCAGCTCTTCTGCTTTGATTTTCTGCCTCTCAAAATAATGATATGGCTTAGGGAAGTACTTGCTAGGCTCCACTGCAGTAGGAGGTAGCTTTCCCTTCTTAGCCTTCCTTCTATATTGAACAATGGCCTCTTGTCTTATTTCATGTTTCCTCCATTCTGCTTCAGAGAACCACTTGTTCCTTTCATGAGCATTGTCCTTGGCAGCTTTCTAGGCAGTTAAAATTATATTCCTAGAGGTAGGGCTCCACTGTTCAAAATCTGGCTTTTGTTCTGCTTGTTCCCTAAACCTCTTCTTTGACAGCCTTGTCTCTTCTTCTTTCTCTAATGCCTCTTGCATAGCTGCAGAAATAGGCTGAACCACTTTATCCAGAATAACATTAGGCTTCCCTTCAGTTGGGCTATACATTGTCTGGACATCTGCTTGAACCATGTCAAAATCTGGAGGTAGATAAATCACTTGAGCTACCTCTGGTTGCTCACCTCCAAGATATGCAGTTTGAATCCCTGATTCAGCAACATTATCATCATCACAGAGTGGAGGATAGCCCAGTGTAGCTCTGATGGAGTTGGATATCCATTTGGCATGGTCAGAGCTAGCTTTGACTAATACTCTCTCCCCCTTTATGACTTCTCTAGCCATATGGTCTCTGACATCATCCTTTTGAAATCTTATTTGACTGTCCAAATACCTGATTCCCTCTTTAAAGAATGGTTTTAGATTTTGCAGTTGTTCAGAGATAGCTTTCTGGGAATCTTGAATAGCAGACTTAACAGCAGTAAGTTCTTCCTGGAATACTTTATCAAATTCAGCTTTAGTAGCAGCAGTAGATGTTAAAGGTTCAGCAGTCTTATTCTTTAATTCAGTGACTATAGCATTGTGTGAAGCAGTCAAGTTGTCATTCATCCTTAACTGATTTTCCAGTACATACCCTTGCTTCAATGCTATATCATCTACTTGGGCTTTGATCTTCTCTTGGTGTGTAGCCAGATACACCACTGCATTGCCACCCTTGTGGAAGCAGTCTGTCATCTCTTTCTTGTTGAGATTCATCTCAAACCTTATAGATTTTATATCTTGGGCAAGATCAAACTGTAATGATCTGTGCCCTGCATCAACATAAGCCTCTATATCTTTCCTTTGTTCATCCATTTTTATCTGCAGTGCAATTAGTAAAGCACTATAGTCAACAGTTGGAGCTTGTTGAACTATAGGCTGTGGGGCAATGGATTGCAAGGCTTTCTTATAACTCTGACTTCTCCTCTTGAAGATATAGAGTTTCTTCTTCTTAGCCTTTGCAGCCTCATCTTCTTCAGATTCTGAAGTGCTGGCTATTTCAACCCTTTCCTTAGGGCTTTGAGGTTTGTCAGCTTGCACAGCAGTTGTCTTTTCAGTTTCTTGCCTAATAGGCTCTTCCAGAACTTCCATGTGCTCCCCCTCAGCAGCAGCACTCTTATCTTCAGCAGCAGCATCCTTGTCCATATCAAAATCTTCTTGATCTAGATTTAGAAACAAATCTTCCATTGTATATTCAGGTGGAGACTGTGCAGGAGAAGTTCTTGGTTCTTCCACCACTTGATTAGGAACCACTTCTAGTACAACAGATGTGTCTTGGATAACAACATCTGGTTCTTGACTGTCTAGCTGAGTTTGCTGATGTACATTAGACAAATCAGAATCTACTATAGAAAAATTCAATGTATTTAGATCAATGAGTACCTCTTGGATGATGTTAGTGGCTTGCTCACTGTCCAGAGTAGAGGGTTCTTCTACTACTGGAGGCTCCCCCTGGCTGTGATCCCTATGAATGGGGCTAGCTTGAGGCAGCTCCCCCTGGATCTCAGCTACATCTTGAGCAGTAGGGGTCTTCTCTGCAGCCACTTTCTCTTGATCATCTGGAGTGAAAACAACTTGTTCTTCACTCCCTGAACTGCTGGAGGATTCCTGTGTCACAGCAGCTGTCTTCCTTTTCTTCCTTGGAGGAGTCTTCTTCTCAGTAACTGGCTTCTCTGGGGTTTCCACTTCCTTGGACAACACCCTGTCCCATCTGGAAAATATCCTTTGATCAATCTTCCTCATGTGGTTGATCTTACTTCCAGCAGCATTGCTCATTACCTCTGGTATTGTACCAGGTAGGTAGAGACTTATAATTCTGCCCAGATTGGGCTTCTTCAAGCTCTCCTTGATCTTGTCAAAAACAACTATTGACCAGTCTGTTTTCAGAGTGAATATGATTCTAGTCATAATTCCAAACATAGAGGCAGACACCCTGTCATGCCCTCCAGGCTTACTGAGAATAACCTTGCCCACAATCTCAGACATGAATTTTCCTTGACTGTTCATGCCTTTCCTGTTAAAGATAGATCCTATCTTCATCTTTGGATCAAGTCCACACCAGATAAGGGCTTCCCTGGTCTTGGATGCAGTTACTTCTTCTTCATCTTGTGTTTTAGGTAGCTGGAGTACCTTCCTCAGACTTTTTGGTGAAATCTTGACTTTAGATCCATGAACGCTGGATTTGATTCTATATCCAGAGTCATCTACAGCAGCTCCATTAAGGAATTCAAGAACTTCCTTCTTCCAAATCTTTGTTGGTTCTGAAACCAAGTATTCTAGTCCAGAATTGGCGACTAGGGTTACCACCGACTGGATTTCTTGATCTGCGTCGTCGAACGCACCGCGCACTAGCTCATAGCCCTCGTTAACGTTCTCCTCAAGCTTAGGAGCCATTAGGGTTTGGAGAATTAGTCTTGAGAAAAGAGAGGTGTCGACACAGGAGTATTGGTCTCGAAACTTTGAAAGTGTGTCGACAAACAAAGACAGAACCCTATTTATACCTTTCTGATTTTGAAGATGAACAGGCGGGACAGCTAGCTTAAAGTGTGTCGACACTGGCAATAAGTGTCGACACTGACTTAGAATGTCTCGACACACATGTGTCGACACAAGTTTAGTCAACAGATTTTATGTGTCGACACTTGGTTATGTGTCAACACATCATAACTCGTCACATTGTCGAGACTTTACTTAGAAAAATTCTGAGTAAAACTTAAGTGTCGACACCACATAGGATGTGTCGACACCTACTTGACATGTGTCGACACTAACATTTTGAAGTGTCGACACCACATTCCTAGATGTGTCGACACCTTTTTCCTGAAGTGTCGACACCACTATTCTGTGTCGACATAGACTTGTCTATGTGCCGAAACCTTTTTACTTAGTCATTTTCAAATCTGTAAACTTACTCTAAGTTTATCATTCCTAGTTCAATTTTAAATCTATTGAACTTAGATTTTTCTAGGGGCTTAGTAAACATGTCAGCTATCTGATTATCAGTTTTAACATATTCAAGTGAAATATCTTCTCTTTCTACATGTTCTCTAAGAAAGTGATATTTAATCTCAATATGTTTTGTTCTACTATGAGATACAGGGTTATTAGCTATTGAAATAGCACTTGTAGAATCACAGTAAAGTGGAGTTCTACTTACCTGAAATCCATAGTCCTCTAGCTGATGTTGAATCCACAGAAGTTGAGCACAGCAATTTCCTGCAGCCACATACTCTGACTCAGCTGTGGAGATAGCCACACTAGTCTGCTTTTTGCTGCTCCATGAAATTAGTCTCCCACCTAGGAATTGACAGGTTCCAGTAGTACTCTTTCTATCCTCTTTGCATCCTGCAAAGTCTGCATCTGAATAACCTGTTAGATCAAAGTCTCCATTCCTAGGGTACCAGAGGCCTAGATAGGGAGTGCCCTTTAGATATCTCAAAATTCTCTTGACTGCAGTCAAGTGAGACTCTTTAGGGCAGGCTTGATACCTTGCATAAACACATGTAGCATACATGATGTCTGGTCTACTAGCAGTCAAGTATAATAGGGAGCCAACTATCCCTCTATACAAGGTTTCATCTACAGGTTTCCCTGCATCATCCTTGCTAAGAGACATACTTGACCCCATAGGAGTCTTCATGGTACTGGATGAATCCATACCATACTTCCTTATGAGTTCTAGGGTGAACTTTGACTGACAAATGGACAAACCACTCTCAGTCTGTTTAACTTGGAGACCCAAGAAAAACTTCAGCTCTCCCATACTACTCATTTCAAACTGACCTTGCATAAGTTTTGCAAACTTTTTGCAAAGGCTGCTTTCAGTAGACCCAAATATAATGTCATCTACATATATTTGGACTAGTATGACTTTGCCTCTAGATTCCCTAAGGAATAGAGTCTTATCTATTTTCCCCCTTGAGAATTTGTTCTCAATGAGGAAACTAGATAGGGTTTCATACCAAGCCCTAGGGGCTTGCTTTAACCCATATAAAGCTTTCCTAAGTCTATAGATATAATGAGGTAGAGTTGGATCAACAAAACCTGAAGGCTGCTCCACATAGACTTCTTCTTTCAAATTACCATTTAGGAATGCTGACTTGACATCCATTTGGTATACCTTGAATCCTTGATAGGTTGCATAGGCCAAGAACATTCTTATGGCTTCCAGTCTGGCTACTGGAGCAAAGGTTTGATCAAAATCAATACCTTCTTCTTGCCTATATCCTTTAGCAACCAGTCTAGCTTTATTCTTAATGATGACCCCTTGTTCATCCATCTTATTCCTGTAGATCCACTTAACTCCTATTACATTGTGGTCTTTAGGTTTAGGAACAAGTTCCCAAACCTTGCACCTCTTGAACTGATTAAGCTCTACTTGCATTGCTTCAGTCCATTGTGGATCTTGTATTGCTTCTTCAAATCTTTTAGGTTCAACTTGAGACAGAAAGCTGGAATAGATTGCAACATTCTGATTTCTGCTCCTAGTTTGAACTCCTTGTCTTGGATCTCCAATAATCAGCTCTACTGGATGATCTCTAAGATGCCTGTGGGCTGGAGGCATCCTCACTTCAGGTTGAACCACTTCAGCATCTGCATCATGCTGTATTCCTTGGATTTCTTCAGCACTTGGCACATGTAGTTCTCCCCCTGGACAGCAGCTACTCTCCTCTCCTTGCTGTCTTGCAGCAGGCACCTCTTCTATAGTAAGCTTGTCCATTGTCTTTGTCAAACCTGTGGGGCTGCATACATTGCTAGACAACTCATTATTAATAAGTTTTGTCTCATCAAAAACTACATGCACTGATTCTTCTACAACTTGTGTAGTCAAGTTGTAGACTCTATAAGCCTTACTATTATTGCTGTACCCAACAAAAATTCCCTCTTGGGACTTGGCAGCAAACTTAGTTATGTAATACTTCCCATTGTTAAGTATGAAGCATTTGCAACCAAAGATCCTGAAGTAGGATAGGTTTGGTTTCCTGCCTTTCACAACTTCATAGGGGGTCTTGTTTAGCCCTTTAGTGATGGTAGCCCTATTTATAACATGGCATGCAGTGTTAACTGCTTCAGCCCAGAAATACTCTGGCAGTGATGTATCACTCAATAGGGTTCTACCAGCCTCTATCAAAGTCCTATTCTTCCTCTCAGCAATGCCATTTTGCTGAGGTGTTCTAGGTGAAGAGAATTCTTGAAATATCTCAAAGTCTTCACATAGTTTTGTCATGCTTTCAGATTGAAACTCAGTACCATGGTCACTTCTAATTTTGACCACAGCACTATTTAGTTCATTCTGAATTTGCTTGACAAAGCTGTAGAAGACACTAGGTGTTTCAGATTTCTGTCTTAAGAAGAACACCCAGGAAAACCTTGAGTGGTCATCTACAACTACAAGGGTATAGACCTTCCTACCTAAGCTATGAACTGGCATTGGACCAAAGAGATCCAAATGCAAGAGGTACAAACACCTCACAGCATCTTTGTTTTCTATGCTTTTAAAGGTGGATTTAGTCTGCTTGCCCTTTTGACAAGCTGAGCAAATACCATCTTTGACACACTTAACTTGAGGACCATTCCTCACTAACTCTTTGCTAAAGAGTTTGCTAATAGTCTTGTAGTTAAGATGGGCTAGCTTCTTGTGCCATTTGACACAATGAGAGACTGTCTCATCAGCTACAAGATAAACTGGAGAACCATTGTTCTCAATCATAATGTCTAGGCAGTAGACATTCCTCTTCATATAACCTGTCAAAATGATCTCTTGATCACTTGACCTCTTGATATGACACTTTTAACAAATGAGATGTCATACCCTACATCACTTAATTGACTTATACTTATTAGGTTGTGTTTCAACCCTTTAACATAAGCCACTTGAGTAATGGTAACTAAGTTTGAAGAAATGTTACCAAACCCTTTGATGATTCCTTTTTCAGAACCACCAAAGGTCACTTTAGGACCATTTTTGATTGGAATGTAGTCCTTCAGTAGTCCCCTAGTTCCAGTCATATGTCTGGAACATCCACTGTCCAAGTACCATGTAGGGGTATGGCCACTTGGACTCACCTGCAAAACAAATTAATGAACCTTAGAACCCAAAGTATTCTTGGGTCCTTGGTGATTGTTAGTTTGCAATTTGAAAAACCTACCTACTGGCTTTCCAACAGGTAGTTTGGAACTCACTTTGGCACTCACATTGTGCCAACAGTCTACCGCAAAATGGCCAACTTTGCCACAGCACCAACATTCAAATTTATTGTACCTTTGCTTAGGTACTGCCTTGGCTGTCTTGACTACAGCAGGCTTGTTGAATGTTGGGGCTTTGCCCTTGGACTTATACTTGGACTGCTCAGTCCATGCAGGTCTAATAAAGCTCAGTCCAGCTTTACCCTTGTGATGAACAAATTCATCAATTATGGGTAACACTGACTTAGGTTTAGAAAACCTAGCAACCAAGTCCTTCTCCTTCTGAAGATTATTCTCCAGACACTTAATTTGATCATTCTTAAAAGTGATAGTTCCCATCTGAATCACAGTAATGTGTTTCAGCCTGGCTATCTCATTCAGTTTTTGATCAAATTGCTTCTCAAAATCTGTTGCAACATCTTTAAGATCAGCAATTTCCTTTGCCTGACTTTTGGCTAGGGTCTTGTTTTTCTTGTAGGCTTGCAAAAGTACTCTATATTCATCTATAAGTTGATGAATATCATCCTCAGACTCAGATATATTCTCATCACTTGATGAAGAATCTGATTCTGAACTAGAACAAGAATCTGAACTTAAACTTGAACTTTGTACCTGACTAGATCCTGGCTGCTCCAGGATTTTGGCACTTTCTGTCAAAGCCATTAGCCCTGGGCAATGACTGTCTTCTTGTTCATGAATTGACTCCAAGATCTGCATGAATTCTTCCTCTTCTTCTTCAGCAAACAGCCCTATGTAGGCTTCAGCCTCAGACTCAGTTTCTGAAGAAGAGATATCTGATAGAGTCTTCTCCTTCTTAGCAACAAAAGACTTTTCTTTCTTCCCTTTGAAGTGAGTCTTTTTCCTGTCACCAGATTCCTTTCTCTTCTCTGGACAATCTGCAATAACATGGCCCTGTCTATTGCAGCAATAGCAAACAATCTTTGAACCAGTTGCCTTGCTTGATTTTGTCCTTTTCTTGTCATTCTTTGAAGACCTCTTTTTCTGATAAAAGACTTCCTTTCCTTGTGATGTAGAAGGCCTTGACCTCCACTGTTTCTTTTTCAAAAACTTCTGAAAGTGTCTAGTGAAAGCAACAAAGTCTTCATCACTTTCACTGCTCTTAGACTTTGTGCTGACAGACTCATCAGACTCTGATTCAACTACCTCTGGAGGTGGAGTTAAAGACTTATTCCTGCATTTTCTGGGAACTTCTGTCTTGAAAGCAACAGTTCTTTCTTTGTGCTCAGTCCTTGTTGATTTCTCCTCCTCTTTTCTTACTGTCAACTGCATCTCATATGACAATAACTTGCCAAACAGTGTAGGGGGAGGAATTTCCCCCAACTTAGCCATTTCTCTTATGGCACAGATCTTGGTGTCCCAATCTTTGGTTAGGGACCTTAAGAACTTGTCATTTAGTTCATAGTTACTGAACTCTCTTCCATAAGACATGAGTTCATTAACTATTCTGTAAAATTTCTTATAGCACTCAGTGATGCTATCACCCTTTCCTTGCCTAAAGCTTTCATACTCCTGATTTAGCAAGGACTTCCTATCTTGCCTAACTTCTTCAGAACCTTCCATATAGACAATGAGAGTATCCCACATCTCTTTTGCTGTTTTACAGTGAATTAAGTTCTGAAAAGTTGCATCATCAATGGCACTCACTATTATGTTCTGTGCCCTCTTGTCCATGGTGGCCAGGACAATTTCATCCTTAGTCATCTCAGAGAAATCCTTTGGAGTTCTCTGGTTTGCATCCAATACTGAAATCTTCATTGGCACATAAGGCCCTTCCTTAACTGTGATGTAGATTCTAGGGTCAGAGGCTTCCATAAATAGCCTTACCCTTTCTTTCCAGATCCCAAAGATCTCCTTCCTGCATATGGGTAATTTCATGGAACCCAATTCCTTGTGATTCTCATAAGAACCCATGTTTCTTGATTTTCTTGATTTTCTTGAAACTGTGTAATGCCTTACACTGAATCTGCCAAACAGGATCTCCTCAGACTGTTAGTCCTTATTTTGAGGAACCTCCCTCTGATACCACTTGAAAGATATGGTACCTAAACACCTAGAGGGGGGGTGAATAGGTGACCTAATCCTTTTCTAACTTTATTGGCAGCAATCAGTTATATCACAGCAATCTAACTAGTTTATCACAGCAAACACAGCAACAATTTCAGCACAGTACAGCACACAGTGATTTATAGTGGTTCCCCAAGATATGGGTACATCCACTTTCCCCCTTCGCCTATCTAGCAGTGTACTAGATTCGGCCAAACTCCTGCACTGTCTCAGAACCCAAATTGGTTCCTACACCTCAGGCCCAAAGCCTTACAACTCAGCTTTTATCTCAAAGCCTACACTCAGCCAATCAAGGCCTACACTCAGCCAACCAAGGCCTACACTCAGCCAACAAGGCCTACACTCAGAGATCTCTATCTCCTACACTCAGGCTAACAAGCCCTACCCTCAGCCTTTATAAATATAGGCTTACAATCACTCAGATCCAATGGATCCTACAAGTTAAAAATGTAATACAAATAATAACTCTACAACTCAGAATTAAAGGAGGGGAGTTGAGAGATTCTTGATGAGTTCTTGGAAGAACTCAGCTGGATTCACCCTAACTTAGCTTTCTTCAAAGCTTCTTGAGTAGAACTGAATAAGACTGAATCCTCTGCAGTTGTTCCTTGACCTCTGCAACTTAAGATCCAGACTGAATCTGAATCCTTCTTCTCAGCCTAGTTCCAAAGGCTGATTTCTTGGATGGAGCCCTCTCTCTCCAACTTCTTAGATCTGCACTTGAACTGCAAGATATTCTTGTGTTGATCCTCTTTGTAACACTATATATACTTCAATAATCTGATCAACAACTTTTAACTTCTTTCAACAACTTTGAACAACTCTGAACAACAGTTTCTGTAAACTGTAGGTGCCTATTTATAGGCTTTCTTCATGGTAACCGGCTGGACCGGTCCATAACTGACTTCTGATATCTCTGACAGGTGTTGTAGACCGGCTGGAACAGCTGCTGTCAAATCATCCAGTCACTTCTTGAAAATCTCTAACTGTCTGTAAGTGTCGAGACTTTCTGTCTTTAAGTGTCGACACTTATAGTCCAAGTGTCGACACATGTTGTGTAAGTGTCGACACAAGTCTACAAAGTGTCGACACATATCCTTGTATGTCTCGACACAGATTCTTCTTCATGTGTCGACACTAAAATTGAGTGTCGACACAAGTACTTATTCTTCTAGCTTTTGCTGAATTCTTCTATGTGTTGACACATCTCCTTTGTGTCGACACATCTTCTTGTGTTGAATCTATCAAGTGTCGACACTGCTTCTTGGTGTCGACACATAGTCTTCTATGTTGAATCTTGCTGAGTGTCGACACAGCTCCTTGTGTCGACACACCTTCTTGTTGTTGAGACTTCAGCTGAGTGTCGACACATTCCCATAGTGTCGACACTTGTACTTAGAATAATTTGTTGTTCTTTCTGTTCTTTGCTAAGTGTCAACACAGCTCCTTGTGTCGACACTTTCTTCCAGTGTTGAGTCTTCAGCTATGTGTCGACACATTGTTCTGGGTGTCGACACATACTTCAAATGCTGACTCTTCTGTTGAGTGTCGACACTTTGTGCTGGGTGTCGACACTTACTTTAAATGCTGACTCTTCTGTTGAGTGTCGACACATTGTGTTGAGTGTCGACACATGCTTCAAGTGTTGACTCTTCTGCTTAGTGTCGACACATTGTGTTGAGTGTCGACACTTGTACTTAGACTCCGCAGACTTTTGCTGAGTGTCGACATAGCTCCAAGTGTCGACACTTTCTGGTGTAGACTCAGCTTCACTGGGTGTCGACACAGCTCCTTGTGTCGACACTTCCTGTCTGCACTTTTCTTCACTGAGTGTCGACACAGCTCCAAGTGTCGACACTATCTGTCTGGTGTCGACTCTGCATCCCAGGTGTCGACACAATGACTCCAAGTGTCGACACTGCTTGTCTGGATGTCGACACAAGTCTTCTTAAGTGTCGACACTTTCCCTCTGGGTGTCGACACATGGACTTAGAAACTTTCTGCTTCAGTCCAGTGATTTCTTAACCTGCACAAGTAACTCAAACATACATCAAATACATTATGATGTATATCATTGAGTTGGGTGAGGCTTCTTCAAATCAGGTACATTTGACCAATGTATCCAACAGCTTACCTATTCACATCCTCTCCACGACACTAGTTAAAATTAGTGAGGTCGGATCCTTAGGACTTGTATTATGGTGTAACCTTTTTGGCTTAGGATATGCGATTACAGGTGGGGTAATCCAAGATAAATTTGATGGATTTTTTTTTTTCACACCTAAATCACAATTGAGCCTTTTGTTTTGGAAATACCTTAACATACATCAATGTTATAAAAGCACCCCCAAACTTTGCAATGATTATACTTCCCACTTTTTTGAAGGATACTCTATATTTTTATTTTTTTCTTAACCAAGGGGCCATAATAGGGATCATTTCGAGTGGGTGCAAGTATACACGCACTCAGGCCACATATCACTATGTATTTTCTTTTCATGGGTACATAGTAGGGATCATTCCAAGTGGGTTCAAGTATACACGCACTCAGGCCATGTATCACTATGAACAAATTCATTCCAAGAAGATCTCAATGACAGGTGTGCTAGTACGTAAGGAATTGGCCTTGGTGAATTTTAGTAGTAGAGCATCAAAAGGATAGGGCTTAGGTCCAAATTGGGTGTGCAAGGGTATAATGTTTAAGGTTTTGGGTTTGCAAGGCTCAAGCTATCCAAAAGGATGCCTAAGTCATTTCTGCCCTCACTAACTAACCTATGCAAATGTTTTGAGGATCGCTAGAGTGGAAGTTCTAGATATCAATAGAGAGTATTTTTTATTTTGATTCCCTAATACAAGCTTATAAAAATGTTACACTCATCGACTCACTTTATTATAGATTAGTATATTTTCTCAAATAGAGTGATTGATAGTTAATAATATAAAAGATTAATCTTAAAATAAATTATATAGAGAAAATTAGGCTGCTGAATTTCTATACTTATTTACGAGTCAACAAAGTTGAACACTCAATGAGTCTACATAAATTTATTTTAATCAGTGTGCGAAGTTAAATTAGATAGTTATAATCCAAAATGAGTGAATACATGAGAGCTTAAAGGCGTACAAAAAAAATTTTGGGGGGATATAACAACCTTGAGTACTATGATAGCAAAAGTATAACTAATTGTAATCATGTCTATCACAAAAATTATAAAAGTGAAGAACATCCAGAATTAAAATTGGCAATGTCCTCATTGCAATGTAAAGAGCTGAGAGAGTAATTTCACCAATAAATAAAGAACTAGCTATCATGAAAATAGAAGAGCACATAAATGAAAAAGGAGCTGGTATAATATCATATATAGAATTTCTGATAATACACTGCTACAAACAAATGCTGCTACAATACACTGATACTAATAAAGACTGGTAAAATACAATGATACATGTCAATAGTAAGCTGGTCGGTCGGTTTGATCGTCAGGGAAGTGCAGCTGGCCAGGAGCTGTCGGTGCTCTAGGAGCGATCCCCAGGTGGTCCCTGATATGAATAAGGACGTCCTCTGTCTGTTTCTGCGCATCCTCGATACACTGTAATCGTGGAGAGATCTCGGTCTCGAAGAAGTGCTAGAACTCTCGCGAATACTGCGAACGTGCTCGAGGAGGAGCAGCAGAGGACTCTCCCTAAGAATAAGTAGAGCAGCGCGGAGGAACCAGAGGCACATCGAGGTCAGGGTCCACCTCATCGTCATCATCGCCCTGCACGTGTGGTCTACGCCTCATAAGAGAATATATAATGCCACCCCAGCCCTGACTGGCGGTGATGAGGGGGAGGGACCGAAGGCTGGCCATCGTGATCGGCACGGTCTTTGCAACCACTGTCATCTGGGGAAGGGACGATAAAATGTTCATGTTCTTCACCAGGCGTGTAATGTAGGGTGCTATGCAGATAGACCCTATGCGGGGGTTGTCGGCCTGGTGAAGGATGAACTGGGCGGGCAAGAAACCCAGATGAAGGGGGTAACGAGACGACATGTTATAGAGGTAGAGCACGTCCTGCCTGCTCACAACGCCAGATCTTTTGCCCCAGCCGCTCAAAGTATGGCTAAGGAGGTGGTGAATGTAGTGGAGGGCGGGAGAATGCAACTGGGAGGCCTTAGACCTCTTGGCCTCATATGGACTAAGATCAAAAGAGAGCGTGGACCAGATGGTGCCGGCAAGGTCGCGAGAGGGGAGGTCGAAATGAAGCTCGGGGTAGGCGGCACTGAAGAGGAATGATTCCTCATACACCCCTAAGTATTGGGTGAATTAGATGAGTGAGAGTGTATAAACAATGCCCCCTACTCGAAAAGAGATGACTCCCTCATGCGCAAGTGCGTGCTCGGTGAGATTAGGTGTAAGATTTAAATAGAATGAGGACATGAACTCTAAGGTGATTTCCTTAAAACCTAGCTCATTGATAGCAAAGATTTGCTCCCATCCCGTTACAGATATCAACTCACGGACATCTCATGCTAAATTTATCTCCTCTAATACAGTCCAGTCAATTGTTCGGATGTTTGATATTTCTTTGACTGGAGGCGATTGTAGCGGTTGACCTGCACGGGATCGGTGAACTCCAGTGGCACAGTGGCGTCGCGCCTCTCCGTAGACAGAGCCAGAAGCTCCAGGTGACGATGTCGACCGCCTTGGGCTCGTCCGGAAGACATGATCTATGGAAAAAATATAAAGTTTTTTTTTGTTTTAAAAATAAATGATGAAGAAGAATAAGAATATGAAAATGAAAATGGGAGAGCAAGAACTTGGAGAAGAGAGTGGAGAGGAAGAAGAAATTGAGTAAAATCATAATAAAAAATTGTTACCAAGGAGGAAAGATTGCAAGTAGAGGAGGTGAATCCGCAAATTTTTGGAGGCAAAAACTTCAAACCCGAGCTCTAGCCTTGGAGGGAATGGGTGCTGGGAGGAATTGCTGAAACCAGGAAGTGGGGAAGAAGAAGGTAACGCGACCCTATATAAAGGAGGCGAACAGGGGTGCGCACACGGCCATGTGCGTACCCGTGTTGAGGAATCTAAACCGCGTGGAACACGAGTTTTCATCGGCATGTGTGGTCAAAATCACGGGATGGCAGCGTGTCAGGCGGACACGGTCAATAACACTGACGTGTTCGTCGACCCGTGTCCTGCTCGGGCGCTGCTTCGTCGAGGGCAAAACACGCACGACTTCACAATACGGCTGGGTCCTCATCTGTGTCCTTCTCGGGACAGGTATCGTCGAACCGCAACACGGGTTCCAACATGCCCAGGTGACGACCTGTGTAGCGGCACACGGGAATGGACACGGGTGTGTGTCCACCCATGTACTGCTCGGGTGCTTATGAGAATAAATGATGGCTAATGACACGGCTACACACACGGGTGTGTGTGCACCCGCGTGGTGCTCGAGATGAATGCTGCTTTCTCCTGGTTACGGAACACGGCTGGGTGAGAGAAAATGTGTTACGCACACGGCCGTGCACATGGCCGTGTGCTGAACCGTGTCCTCCTCTGAATTGGAAATTTCATCCTAAGTGATTTCTCTTTTGATTTATTTCTATACTAATACTTAACTAGAATTTTGTCAGAAATTTTATAAACTACGAAAAATTCTACATAACTCTTAATCCTAGTCTAGCCGGAGGCAAGATTCTTGATAAGCGAAGTCTTTGGGAAGCTCACCATAATAATAATTTTTAGTCGGTGTCCGTTAACTTTAAAATCTCCCTTCTCAGGGTGGGTAAGTTCGTTGGTGCCATAGGGGAAACCTTCTTTGACTTGGAAGGGTCCAGACCACTTAGACCTTAACTTCCCTGGGAATAAACGAAGACGGGAATTGAAAAGGAGGACTTGGTTACCTTTCTGAAATGTCTTAGGTTTGCGCAAGTGACGATCATGAAATAATTTAGTCTTCTCCTTATATATCCTAGAGTTTTCATAGGCCATGTTTCTCCACTCATCTAACTCGTTAAGTTGAAGTTTACGTTTCTCCCCTATAGAATTAGTGTCAAAATTCAAAGAGCGTATTGCCCAATATGACTTGTGTTCTAATTCTATAGGCAGGTGGCATGATTTACCATAGACTTATCTAAAGGGGGTTGTCCCTATAGGTGTTTTGAAGGTGGTCCTATATGCCCACAAACAATCGTTAAGTTTTCTACACCATTGCTTTCTATTCCCTTCTATAGACTTTTCTAGGATCCTCTTAAGCTCTCTATTTGAAACTTTAACTTGACCACTAGTTTGTGGATGATAAGGAGTGGCTATCTTATATGTAACTCCATATTTTTGTAATACTTTATCTAACTGTAGATTACAAAAATATGAAACCCTATCGCTAATAAGCTCACGTGGTGTGCCAAATCGTGCAAATAAAGTTTTTAAAAATCGGATTACTACCCCACTATCATTAGTAGGCAAAGCATGTGCTTCAACCCACTTTAATACATAATCTACAGCTACCAGAATATATTTATTCCCAAAAGAAACTGGAAATGGTCCCATAAAAACAATCCCCCAGACATCGAATACTTAACATTCAAGAATAAATATTTGTGGCATTTCATGTAATTTAGAAATATTACCTTATTTCTGAGAAGATGTAAGACCCCCTTTTTTCCTTTGAAACACCGGGGTCTTAGGCCCAGAATCGTCGCTTTGCGGTGACACCTTCACTCCCCGGAAGGTCATCACTACAAGACGCCGATCCTGCAGGAAAATTCGATCACAACTGTAGCAAAATAATAAAGTAAGTCCACATAAATCACATATATATAGTAAGTAATCTCCACGAAGGGAGTGTCCACAAATGTAATAATAGCACTAAAAACATGGGCTTATGCCCAGTACATCAAGTCCTCACTACATATCTCTCATCGCGGAAGCAAAACTAATATAACTACTAGCAATCAGGACTCACAGTCCCTGGCATCTGAACTACGGTACTAGACTGCCCGATCTCCAAGCGTGCCGACCTCCGGGGCTGCCCCTCCTTGCTGGGCTCCATGGTCCCCTAAAATGATGTGGTTCGAAAACCGTTAGTCTAAAAGACTAAGCCCTATCATCCCCCGCCCCTTCCCCCATGGCTCCTAGGCACCGAGCAGGGAGAAGGAAAGGAGAGGACATGAAAGTGGAGAATAACAAATAAAAAAATGGAGGTGGAACTAATCTAGCAGTTCTATAGTATATATGGCAGTAAATAAGGTACGAAAAACTGAACAAGAAAGTAACCTTAACTTATATGAAAACACACAAGCCAAGGGATCTTTTGCAGGGCTCCTATTGTATAAAAAGTCTCATACCAATTAATATGATAGGGTATCGGTTCTCTAACAAGCATATATTTATAATACTGAATGAAAATCTTAACTTATAAGAACGCTCGCACGAACTGATAAACTAAGGGGTCATTTTGCAGGGTCTATTGTATAAAGCGTCTCATACCACTTATACAATAGGTGTCGGGGTTATATTCAATAGTTATGCTATGAAATACAATTATGCTGTGATGTGATCGTGCAAGTGCAACTCACTCACCTGACTCTGTATACATAGACCTTTAGTTCCCCCTTTTTGGAGCCGAACCTCCCAGGATACCTCCGTAGTGGCAAATGGAAGCGGTGGGTTGGGCCTCGCCCACCTCTAACCGGTAATTGCACTACCAGTCAGACCTATCATACGCCTCAACGCTAGTGCACTAAGCGGAGCTCTTGCGTACTCTTGCCGGCTGGCGCACCAGACTTTATTTGGCCAAGTGCTAACCACACTCGCCGAGTCAACATATTTGCGTCGGTGCATCAACTCACCAATACCGAAGACCCACCACCTTATACCTTATGCACATGTAACCTTATGTATCAGCTACCAAGCCAAAGCTCCCCGGACCATCCGGTCCGTCATAAACAACAACTGAGCCAAAGTTCGCAGGGCCAACCTGCCCATCACAAACCATTACTGAGCCAAAGCTCGCCGGGCTAACCTGCACATCACCAAAACCACTGGGCCTCTTGCCCGAGTGACCCAACCTATCTCTCCAAGACATCGAGGTGTGTGAAGGTGAAACCCTAGATTTACTAGTTACTATTGCATTCCAATTTTGCCTATAGTTTAGGTTTAGCCCAGGACTGCCCAAGGTATTCCCCGTGAAGGGCTCTCGAGGGCACTAGGAACTATAATGGGTTTACGCCCAAAGCTCCCTTTCGCAAGGCACTTACTATTGTTGGTTAATAACCATATCCTAGTCCCTTAAATGTTGTACTCTATCTAATCCTAGTGTATTTGACATTTCCTCTCCACGGGAAAGACGATCCTTCGTCGATCCCGAGCACCACCAATCTCTGGTCAACCCAACACTCTACTCATCCTAACTTCCAAAGATGAACTCATTTTTTATTTATCCAAACCAGCAAACATCTAACCCCAACTCATGTGCCCAAATTTATATTCCAATATAACTTCTGCAGTTTTACTAAATGCAGAGCACGTTAAGCTATATGACGTGTAAAATGGGAGGTACACTAAATATTCACCCAGTACCCCTATAATAATTACTGGAGGTCTATTATGACATTTGTAGCTTAAATCCAGAAATTCATAATTTTCACAATTATTTGATAATTTATTTAATTATTCTAGCAAATCAGAAACCCAAGTTTGAATATGAAGTGCCCATTTGAGACAAGAAAATGTCCCACAAAATTTATGATAAATTCAAGATGATTATTTAACACAGAATCGAAAGTATCCCAATTTTACAGGAAGGTTAAAGCCTCTAAATATAATTTTGAATATAACCTATTTTAATCAACTTTAAGAGGCAAGTGCAGCAAAAATACTTCCATAAATTCTGAGAAAATTCAGGGGTGATTGTAAGGACATATATATCTCCAGGTCAAATTTCATAATTTATCATCAAGTAATGAGGTCTAAACAAAATATTGAATATTTTTCCAAGATGATGAGCTTGTGAAGTAGGTATTACAAATATGTATTAAAAAATGCTAATAAAATTCATACATAAGCAATAAGGTCCAAAACTCCCTCTGCCTAATTTTCATGACCTTCCAATGGGCAGTGGGATCATAATAATCAAATGATTAATTAGGGCAATCTCATGAGTTACAAAGGAAGTGTTAAGATTATTGATCCAAAATTCTCAATTAAATTACCAAAGGTTCAATCTATCCTTATGACCATACTACCTAAATTTCATTATTGTTTAAGGAGTTTTACTAACCTATTCTAGCACCACAATGTTTGTGCCCTAAACTAGGGTTAGGGTTTTGTGAGGCCTACCCTTTCCTAAATCCCCTAAGATTTTTACCAGAGAGCTTTAGCTACCCTAGCATCCTCCCTACCAAATTTGAAGTTCATTCAAGGTCTTTTGGCCTCATGCCCTTCACAAGGCACAAAAGCACTTCCTTAGGGTTTGGCCTTAGATATTAGGGCAAATCTATTCCAATCCACCCCATCTTCCATGGGGAGGTGCCAAAAGCCATGACAAGCTAGTGGCCCCAATTTCAACCTCTGTTGATGTGATTTGGCCACTCAAAACCCAAAGTGCATGTTTTGACCAAAATACCCTTTTTAGGGCAAGGCTAGGGTTTGCATGATTTCAGCTCAAACCACCTCCAAATGTGATGAAATTTTAACTAGAGCTTTATAATGACCCCAAGCACCACTAACCAAAATTTGGGTGAGTTTGGAGGTCATTTGGCCCCTAAATTAATTTACCCTGAGGAAATAAAATAATTCAAAAAACTATGGAAATATTCTCCCAAAAAATTGTCATTTTTACGCAGGACCTAGATATAGTCTAGGGTGACTCCCTATCCAAATATCAAGTCATTTGGACCAGAGAGGAAGGGTGGGCATCCATTTTAATTTCTGCCTAGCCCTAGGTATAGACCAAACCAAAATGAGTGCCCTGGTCAAACCATGCACCCAAATTGGTTCAAACTAATTTTGCAGTACACTAGACTCTCCAGACTAAAATTTTTATGTTGACCACAGTATGTGAAATAGCCTTTAAGTATTTTTTAAAAATTTAAAACATTAATTACATTAAGTGTGACAGAAATCATAAAAATGTATATTATAAACCTATAGTTTAATATCTAATCAGCACGAATCTTGGCGCAGCATGGACGACATCCCATCATCGTCCCCGCGCGCCAACGGCCCCGATTCAACCCGCTTAGAGCTTCTTCTAGCTGCTGCCGTCGGCCATCCGGCCACCTCCCCGGCCGGCCACCGCCACCACCACCTCTGTTAAGGTGGTGGCTGTCGCCAGGCGGTGGCACAGCTGTCGGATGGCCCTATTCCGGCGATCCCGACAATCTCATTTTTCTCCAAAAACCAGGAAATTTGATTCTCTGATCGAGCTCGATTGAGCCCGAACCTTGGCCCTAAAGATTGTTATGAACTACCCATGGAAGAAAGAGTGGAGGACATGTGTGGGTGGTTGTAGCCTTGCCGATCGCCGGATTGTCATGGTGGTGGTGGTGGTGCTCGGATTTCTGCAACAACACAGTGAACACCCTTGGCTCCTTTAGGTAATGTGTGGAACTGAATCCCTGGAGTCCAGTGAAGCTTTTAAGAATGAGAGTTGGGGTGTTAGGTGGGTGTAGGATGCATTGCCATTAATGGCCCTTTAGTCAAATTTTGACCATGATGGGTGGGGGTTGAAGCATGGCTCAAACCAGTCAAATACCAGTTGGTTGAAATGGGATTGCACCCCTTGTCCTAGTGAATTGAATGGGGTGGGAGGGGAAGGGAAAGGATGAGCCCCAAAGTCTTCCCCCATTAATCTCTTCTCTTTCTCTCTCTTTCATTTGGAGTTTCTTCTCTCTCCTACTCACCAAGCTGAAAATTGACTCCTACCTAACCTAATGGCAACCCACATGTCCATTTCATCAAACAATACAAGGTTAGCCCAAATGTATTGGGCTTGAGCTTGAGTTAGCCCATTTGGGCTAGCTTGACCTAAACCTTGACTAGGGTTGACCTTGGTCAATTTGGTCTTTGAGGTTGCCCCTAGTGGGTCCTTGGTGACCCATTGGCCTCCCCTAAGGTCTAGGTGGGGTTGAATTGGCCATTTTGAGGTCACTTGACCCTTAATCAGGGCACTTTGACCACTTTAGGGCTAGAGTTGACTTGAGTCAACTTAGCCTTTTTGGTTGACCACAATGGGTCCTTGGTTACCCATTGGCCTCTCACTAGGGTTAGGAAGGTATGTGTGGGGTCCACTTGGCTAAGGGAACTTCAACTGGCTCTGTGCAGGTCAGTTTGACCCATTGTAGGTCAGTTTGACCCATTTAGGGTTAGAGTTGATTTTGGTCAACATAACCTCTTAGATTGACCCCAATGAGTCCTAGGTGACCCATTGACCTTACTATAGTGTTAGGAGGACATGAGTGGGATCCACTTGGCTAAGGGAAGGTTAGTTGACCATATGTAGGTCAGGTTGACCCATTTAGGGTTAGAGTTGACTTTGGTCAACTTAACCACTTTGACTGCCCTCCATGGGTCCTTAGAGACCCATTGACCCCACTTCAGGTCTAGGAAGGCCCTGGTAGGGTTAGATAGGCTTTACTATGGCACACTATCCTTAGTTAGGGCACCTTGCCCAATTTAGGCCTAGAGTGGTTCTAGGTCAACTTGGCCACCCTAGGTCGACTTCAATAGACCCTTAGGGCTCTAATGGATCTTACAATGGGTTGATAACATCATGGTGGGATCTTGAAGTCTTGGTGAAGCCCCATGATCATCTTAAACTAGGGTTCAAAAATTTACTATTTGCAGACCATAGTGGTCTCACCTACATTCCTAGGTTCACTTGGCACTCTTGGGCTTCCTAGGGTTTTGTCATGACCTAGTCATGACAAAACCACTCCTAGGGGTCTAGTTGTTTGAGGGATGTTACAAATCCCAATATATAAACAAAAAATTTCATCCTCGAAATTCTAGTTAGGCCTACGGGGTTTCAAATATGAAATGTAAATTGTAACATCCCAAGAGGCTGTGAGTAGTACTTGACTGAAAAGCTCCGGGTACTTCCGTTGCATCAGGTCCTAAGGCTCCCATGTGTGCTCCTCTCACCCGTGATTCCTCCAGAGGACCTTGACCAATGGAACCTTCTTGCGGCGCAAGACTCGTATTCCCTTGTCGTCGATCCGGACCGGTTCCAGGTGAACTGACCGATCAGATGCTACCGGCCCATCCGTGGCCGTAATCTGCTGCTCAGGGCGTAGTAGAGCCCTCCTGAGTGAGGATACATGGAACACGTCGTGCAGGATCGCCAACTCCGGTGACAGCTCCAGCCTGTATGCCAAGGGACCGATCCGCTCCCGGATCCTATAAGGCCCCAAATATCTTGGGCTGAGCTTCTACTTCCGACTGTGTACCCGTGAAACCCCATGCATTGGTCGGATATTCAAGAACACCAAGTCCCCCACCAGGAACTCCACCTGACGATGTCGAGCGTCGTAATACTTAGCCTGTCGGCTCTGTGCCTCTAGCATACTGTCCCGTATCAATCTCATCTGTGCCTCGGTGTCCTCGACAAACTCTGAACCCAAAGCCTTCGGATCCTCATCCTGTATCCATGACATCAGAGTCCTACACCTCCGTTCGTATATGACCTCATAAGGAGTCATCCGTATGTTGGACTGGTAGCTGTTATTATATGAGAACTCGATCAGTGGCAACAGCTTCTCCCAAGGCTCACCACGATCCAATACGCAAAGTCGTAGCAGATCTTCCAGAGTCCAATTAGTGTGTTCCGTCTGCCCATCAGTCTGGGGATGAAACGTTGTACTAAATGTTAGCCGAGTGCCCAAGTAAGTCTGCACTGATCTCCACTCCCTGGACGTAAACCGTCCATCCCGGTCTGATACAATTGACCTGGGTACGCCATGATAACAGACGAACTGCTCCACGAACCTCTGAACCAACACACCAACTGAGTCATCCTTCCTGATCGGAATAAATCGAGCTACCTTCATCAGCCGGTCGACGATCACCCAAATAGAATCGTTCCCCGTCCGTGATCGGGGAAGCCCATGTATAAAGTCTGTCGCGATATCATCGAACTTCCACTCCGGCACTGGGAGTGGCTGCAATAATCCTGCGGGGTTTCTGCACTCTACTTTCACCAACTGACATGCCTCGCAATGGGTCATGAAGTAGATGATATCCTTCTTAATGCCTGACCAGTACATGGTCTTCTTCAGGTCCGCAGTCATCTTCGTAACTCCCCAGTGTATTGAATACCGACTGCAATGAGCCTCCATCATGATATCTTCCCGGACCTGGCCTCCCTCTGGTATGTAAACCCGTCCTCTGAAGCACACTAGACCATCCCTCAGCGAGTAATCTCGAGCAGTTCCTGCTTCTAAGGCCCGGAATATCGGTTCTAGCTGGGCATCCTGCCTCTGCCCATCTCCGACTCGGTCTCGAATGTCATCTGGGGCAATCAACAATGCTAGGTACTCCCGGTATAGCTCAGGGTGATCCTCGGACACAAAGGATATCTACATCTTTTCTAACATTTGGACCAACTCCAAGGCCATCAACTTCGTTCCTGCTCTAGGGTTTGCGGACTTCCAGCTTAGCGCATCTGCCACCACATTCGCCTTCCCTGGGTGGTAGTGCATCTCGTACTGGTAATCTGCTAGGAACTCCACCCATCGTCTCTGCCTGATGTTCAGCTCTTTCTGTGTGTCCACATACCTCAAGTTCTTGTGATCGGAGTAAATGTCACAGTGGACGCCGTACAGATAGTGTCGCCAGACTTTCAGATCAAATATGACCGCTCCCATCTCTAAGTCATGAACTAGGTAGTTCTGCTCATGCTTCTTCAGCTGCCGAGAAGTGTATGTTATCACATGACCATTCTGCATCAGCACCACACCCATGCCCTGGTAGGAAGCATCGGTGTAGACCTTGAATCCTTCTTTCCCCGAAGGGAGGGCAAGTATAGGAGCCGAGGTGAGTCGATCTTTCAGCTCCTGAAAAGCCACCTCGCATTACGTGGTCCAGACAAAGGGCACATCCTTCCTTGTCAGGGATGTGAGTGAAAGGGCAATACGAGAAAATCCCTCCACGAACTTCTAGTAGTAACCAGCAAGTCCTAGAAAACTGCGCACATATGTGGATGTCTTCAGCTGCGGCCAATCCTTAACTGCCAAAATATTGGTCGGGTCCCCTGCCAACCCAGCACCACTGATGTTATGGCCTAGAAAAGCCACCTCCCTCAACCAGAACTGGCATTTGCTGAACTTCGCATAAAGCCGGTGCTCCCGCAGTCTCTCCAGGGGCAGCATCAGATGTCGCGTGTGCTCCTCCTCGGTCCTCGAGTAGATGAGGATGTCATAAATAAACACGATGACGAACACATCAAAATATGCCTCGAACACCTGATTCATGAGGCTCATGAATGCCGACGGTGCATTCATGAGCCCGAAGGGCATCACGGTAAACTCAAACATCCCATATCTTCTACTGAAGGCAGTCTCTGGAATGTCCTCCTCCTGGATCCGCAGCTGATAGTAGCCCGACCTCAAATCCAATTTTGAAAAGAAATGTGCCTGTTCCAGCTGATCAAACAGCTCATCTATCCTTGGCAATCGATAGGTATTCCGGACTGTCAGTCGGTTCAGTGCTTGGTAGTCGATGCACAACCTAAATGTCCCATCCTTCTTCTTGACGAACAACACTGGGGCTCCCCATGGTAAAGAGTTTGGCCGGACAAATCCGGCTTCCACTAGTTCCTGGAGCTGGCTTCAAAACTCTGTCAACTCCTTCGGGGCCATCCGGTAAGAGGCTCTAGATGGCGGCTTAGCCCCCAACACCAGCTGTATCCGAAAGTCCTGCTCCCGATGCGGGGGTAGCCCTGAAAGCTTCTCTGGGAATACGTCGGCAAAATCACGCACCACCGGGATATCCGAGATGGAACCCTTGGCCTCAGCCATTTCAAACAGCACTTCATAGACTTCCTCCCCCTACAATTGGGCCTTGACGGCCTGCACGGATGATAGCAAGAGAGAGGGAATAGGTCTAATACCTTCAATGACGATGTAGGAATCCCCATGTGTACAACCCCGTGTCCGGCGAGCAGGTCACTAGGGTATAGGCAGATCAGGCTGAGAACAGCAGGCGAGCTCGGCAGCAAAGGGGGCGAGTTCGGCAGCAAAGGGGGCGAGCCGGAGCTCGGCATCCATCGACCAGAGATCGACGATCGGCGACCCGGAGTTCGGCATGTGTAGGGCGAGACACAGCTCGCGTCCTCGCAGGGGAGCTCGGCAACAGTACGCGAGCAGAACATGCCGAGGTGGCCAAAGCTCCCAAGCTCGCCTGGATGTATGAGGTATTTTTTACTATTTTGCCCCCGATGGTCTGCCCATAGCCCTTCAAAACAGCGGAGTTTAGCTGTTGGCAGACCCAACCAAGGGTTTTCTGGTAATTTCAGGTCGGTTCTTTTGGTTATTGGCAGTCCGGATTTCAAAAGCTATAAATAGTACCCAAGGGGTACCCCAGAAAGCAGGTTCTTCCCTGTGCTCTCCTGCCTCATTCTTCGAGTGCTTTCTGAGGGTACCTTAGCTCGGCTTCTGGCTAAGGAGGGGAAGCGCTCTGAGATCTTCCGAGTTTGTGGTGGGACCTCCCTGCCGAGCCCTTGGGTCTATTTCACCTTGCCTTCTTTGTTGTTTTTCTTGCAGGAGCGAAGTTGGCGCGAGACCACCCCTTCCCCAAGGGTCGAACTCCACGAGGGACCAGATTCCGGTTTCAACATTTTGGTGCGGTGAGCGTGGAGAGTGGTCAGCGCAGAAAGGCTTCAGCGAGCTCAATGACGGGAGGACAAGGATCTGACAGGCAGAACTCGCCGCCCCCACCCCCCCCCCCCCCACCCCCCGCCTCTCGCAACGGTGGGGATGTTGGAAGACTTCAGGAACGAGGTGCTGGGCCTCGTCAAGTTCGCACTCGGCGCGCGTGTCGAGTGCTCGACTCTGGTAACCCAGATCGCGGCCGCCCCCTCTTTGGCCGAGGATGCCCCCGGCCGGCGAGCTGGGAAGGAAGTGGCCGAGGAAGGCCGAGGGTGCGAGCTCCCAGGGCGCGAGCTCTTCCCAGGCTCGGCAGGCCGAGGCCGGTTCGGCGAGCTGGGCTCGCGAGACTTGCCAACTCGCCCAGTGGGGGGAGGCAGTCCTTTCAGCGAGCTGGTCTCCTCAGCTCCAGTCCCAGATGGGTTCAGGGAACCCGAGATGTCTTAGTATACCGGGAAAGGAGACCCGGTCCAGCATGTCCAATGGTTCGAGGATGTGGTCTCCATCCGTCAGATGTCGGACGGATTCAAATGCCGGCTCTTCGCAATCACCCTCCGGGAGAAGGCAAGGGAATGGTTCCACCAGCTCCCGGCCAGCTCTATCTACTACTTCGAGGACCTGCGCCGAGGGTTCATGCTGAGATTCACCACCTCAAAGAGGAGGAAGAAGGAGTCCGAGTCTTTGTTCCACATAAAGCAGGGGGTGAACGAGACATTGGGGAGCTATGTGGACCGATTTCAGGAGGAAGTTACTCAAGTCCAGGAGATGTCGGGCCATAGTCTGATGATGGCCTTTACCCTGGGCCTGCAATAGGGTTTCTTCCGAATGGAGCTGAAGAGAGTTCCCCCCCTCTCCTATGAGGAGCTGATGGAGAGGGAGGCAAGGGAAGTCGACGGGGAGGCGTCGAACCCAGAATTTGCGAGGAAGCTGGCCAGGTGGGCAACCAAGGAGGAAAAGGAGTCGAAGGGAGGAAGAGGACAGGAAGATAGGAGAGGAGACCCCAGGTAGAGGGAGCAGAGGCAGCTCCAGGGGCAGCAGCAGCCGAGGTGGGGGCGTCAAGAGCCCGACCGACGGCTAGGATGGAGACCCGAGTGGCAGGGGCAGGGGCCGTAGAGAGGGTATTACGGAAGGGATCACTACCAGGGGAGGCAAGACCAGTTCCACCCCCCGGGCTGGAGGCAGGGCCAGAGGCCCCGGCTCCCCGATCAAGAAGAGGCCATGGCCATAGCCCTGGGAGCAAGGAGGGGAGCGTGCAGGAAGAGAAGAAGAGAGGTCAGGGTGGAGCTGCCCTATTGCGACTTCCATCAGGAAGAGGGGCATGCCACGGCCACCTGTCCGGAGTTCCTCGAGATGAGGGGGAATAGGGAGCAGCAGTAGCAAGAGGGGCGATAGGAAGTGAGTATTGAGGAGGTCCTGCCTCGGACGGAGGAGGATCGTTGCGAAGACCGGGTGGATGTGGGGACCCGGGGAGGGATCGGATTAATCCACGGGGGAGTGGGGATCGAGGCTTCCCGCAAGGCAAGTCTCCACACCATGTACCGGCGGAGCGTCGCCTCAATGTCCCAAACCCCACCCCCGGAGGAGAGGATCACCTTCTCCGGGAGTGATATGCCAGACCACGAGGATCCGTTCTGTGATGCGCTAGTCATCAGGGCGGCCATCGAGAATTTCACCGTCTCTCGGATCCTCGTGGACAACGGGAGTTCCATCAACGTCGTCTTCAAAAAGGCGTTTGACGCGATGAGGGTGGAGGCAAAGAGGGTGCTGGCCTCGGATGGCCCCTTGTTCGGGTTTTCAGGAGAAAGGACGGAGGTAGAGGGAGGAGTCGGACTCCATGTCACCTTGGGGGGGCAGTACCGAAACTACAAGTTCGTCATTGTGGATGCCCCCAGCAGCTACAGCGCCATCTTCGGGAGGCCCCTAATCAGCGCCTTCCGCTGCGTCCCCTCATCTTTCCATCAGTGCTTGAATTTCAACGCTGAGGGGGTCCAGGTCAGGGTTAAGGGGGACCCAAAGGTGGCGCGGGAGTGTTATGTCACCGCGGTGAACACCATCTCCTGGCAGGAGGGAGCCGAGGAGATGGGGCGAAGGATGGAGGAGTTCGAGCAGGAAGCAGGAAGGGAGGAGCTGGGAGTGAAGGACTGCGCAGAAAAGGCGGTAGGAGGATATCTGGAGGAGGTGGCCGAAGTGAGGGCCGTGGGAGGAGAGATGGAGGTAGAGGTCCCCGTTCCGGAGGAAGGGGATGCCGAGGGATGGGGGGAGCAATCCAGGCTGGAGGCAGCAGAGGAGGTGGTGGAGCTGGAGGTGCTCACCCGAGGAGGAAGGATGGAGAAGATCCGCGTCAGCGGGGGGCTGACCCCGGAGGACCGAGGCAGGATGATGGAATTCATCCAGAAGAACGTGGACATCTTCGCCTGGAACGCCGTGGAGATGCCGGGGGTTGATGCGGATGTGGCCTGCCACCGCCTCAACCTGGACCCAGGAACACACCTCGTTCAGCAGAAGAAGAGGTCCACTGCGGATAAGCTGGCGGAGCCCATCAGGGAGGAGGTGGCGAAACTCCTCCAGGCCGGCTTCGTGTCTGAGATTCAGTACCCCGGTTGGGTCTCCAACGTGGTTATGGTAAAAAAAGGAGACGGCCGATGGAGGATGTGTATCGACTTTTCCTTACTTAATAAAGCTTGTCCTAAGGACTGTTATCCTTTGCCTCGAATCGACGCGCTGGTTGACTCAGCCGTCGGTTTTTCTGTAATGAGTTTTTTAGATGCTTTTTCAGGTTATCATCAGATCAGGATGCACCCCCCAGATATCAAGGATGTCTCGTTCATCACAGGGTATGGATGCTACTGCTACAGGATGATGCCCTTCGGGCTGAAGAATGTCGGGGCAACCTACCAGAAAATGATGGATAGGGTCTTTGAGGAGCAAAGGGGGAGGAATTTAGAGGTGTATGTAGATGACCTCATGATCAAAAGCCGGGATGCGGACTCCCACCTCCGGGACTTGGAGGAGACCTTCGCCACCCTGCGCAAGTACAAGATGCGATTGAATCCCCTAAAATGTGTCTTTGGGGCCAGCAGGGGAAAGTTTTTGGGGCACCTCCTCACCCCCACGGGGGTAGAGCCAAATCCAGATAAGGTCAAGGCTATCTTGGAGCTGGGGTCCCCGCGGAATGCAAAGGAGGTCCAACGACTGACGGGGAAACTGGCAGGGCTGAGTCGCTTCCTTTCACGGGCAGGGGAGAAGTGCTCCCCCTTCTTCAAAACTCTAAGGGGTGGTCAGAGGTTCGATTGGACCAAGGAGTGCGAGGAGGCGTTCCAGGCCCTCAAAGTGCAGTTGACACGGGCACCGCTGCTCCAAGGGCCGAAGGAGGGGGAGGCCCTGTTTTTATATCTCGGAGTCGGGGCGGAGGCCTTGAGCTCCATCTTGGTTCGTGAAGAAGGGAAGAGACAGCTCCCAATTTATTACGTGAGTCGGGTCCTGAGGAAGGCCGAGCTCAGGTATCCGATTTTGGAGAAGCTGGCTTTTGCCCTAATCATCTCGGCCAGAAGGCTGCGATCTTACTTCCAAGCACACTCCATCCGGGTGGTGACCGACCATCCCCTCCGCAACATCTTCGAGGGGGTGGATCATTCAGGCAGGTTGGCTAAGTGGTCGGTGGAGCTGAGCGAGTTTGACGTCTCCTTCGTTCCACGGCTCTCAATCAAAGCTCAGGCGATGGTCGACTTCTTGGCCGACTACGTGGTTGAAGTAGTGGAGGAAGAGCTCACCCGCCCGACTCCTTGGAAAGTGAGGGTGGACGGGGCCTCAGGGAGGCATTCTCTTGGAGTGGGGGTGATCCTAGAAAGCTCTTAAGGGACCCGAATCGAGCAGATGGTGGTGGTGCACTTTCCCATTACCAACAACCAGACTGAGTACGAGGCCGTGATAGCAGGGTTGCGCCTGGCCAGGGAGCTGGGGGTATCAGATGTGGAGGTCCTTACTGACTCCATGGTAGTGGCCTCTCAGATTAACGGGGAGTTCGATGCGAGGGATCCCACCCTGCGATCGTACTTGGCCAAGGTGAAGGGGGTCATCGGCACTTTTCAAACCTTCTCCATCCGACACGTACCAAGGGAAGAGAGTGAACAAGCAGATCAGCTAGCGAAGCATGGTCCTCAGGTGGGGGGTACCATCACCGACCTGTTCCGCCCCTCCATCGAGGAAGGAGAGCTCATGGAAATCGATCAATAAGCTTCGTGGATGGATTCAGTGGTGGTTTTCCTTTCCAAAGGAGAATATCCGGAGGGGGTAGATAAGAAGAAACTGAGGCACAATTCAGCATATTACCTCCTCCAGGACGGGCAGCTATACAGGAAGACCCTCTCAGGGATGCTAGCCCGCTGCGTGACCGAGGGAGAAGCACGAAGGATCATGGAGGAAGTCCACTCCGGAGAATGTGGGAGCCACTCCAGGAGTCGGACCCTGGAAGGAAGGGTAGTCAGGCAATGGTATTTCTGGCCCACCCTGGGCCGAGACGCCGCTGAGTTCGCAATAAGATGTCATAAGTGCCAGTTGTTTGCCCCTCTCCGGCTACATCCGGCCCAGCGACTCAGAAGTATCACGGCCCCCTGGCCCTTCGCAATTTGGGGAATGGATTTGGTCGGGCCGTTCCCCCAAGCCAGCGGCCAGAGAAGGTTCCTCCTAGTGATGATTGACTACTTCTCAAAGTGGATGGAGGTGAAGGCGTTGGCCAAGGTGACCTCCCAGGTAATCAGGAACTTTGTTTGGGGGGAGATCATCTGTCGCCATGGGCTGCCCCAGGCCATCGTCACGGACAACGGGCCCCAGTTCGCTAGTGCCGAGTTCACCAGCTTCTGTGAATAGCTTGGAATCGATCTCAGGTTCGCCTCGGTCCATCACCCCAGGAGCAACGGGCAGGTGGAGGCTGCAAACAAGATCATCGTCAACCTCCTCAATAAGAAGGTGGAGAATTTGAAAGGGAGTTGGGTGGAGCAGCTTCCTGCGATTCTTTGGGCCCTAAGGACCACCCCCAATACGACTACGGGAGAGACCCCCTTCAAACTCTCCCACGGGTGCGAGGTAGTACTCCCCATAGAATTCGAAGTCCAAACTCCACGAGTCGTGGCAGCAAAAGAAGGCCGTGAGGAATGGCAAGCAGAGAATGAGGAGGAACTGAGGCTCTCCCTTTACATGGTGGAAGAGGTGAGAGACCTTTCCGCTATCCGGCAGGAGGAGATGAAAAGAAGAATGGCCAAGTACTTTGACAAGCATGTCAGGGTCAAGCAGTTCGTGGAAGGGGACTTGGTGCTGAAGAAAGTAGATGCAGCAGGGAGATCAGCATCTGTAGGAAAGCTCAATCCCAGCTGGGAGGGGCCATTCATTGTAAAGGTAGCCTTGGGGTCAGGGGGCTATCGACTCCAAAATGTGGAGGGCGAGACCCTGAGTCTCACCTGGAGTGGTGACGACCTAAAACGATTTTTCCCCTGAAGCATGTAAGCAGCACTTTGATTATAATAAATTCCTTCAACCCTCGGGTATTATCGTAACTAGCCTGTATAGTGGAATGTAATATATTTTGGACCCCGAGCAGATCCCGATGTCAGGCTCTCACCTAGCTGGCAGGGCTGGAAGTCACTCGGTGTCATCCTTGGGGCTCGAGCAGATCCCGCTGTCAGGCTCTCACCTAGCTGGCAGGGCTGGAAGTCACTCGATGGTGGTAGTAGTGGATCGCGAGCAGATCCCGCCGTCAGGCTCTCACCTAGCTGGCAGGGCTGGAAGTCACTCGGTGTCATCCTTTGGCCTCGAGCAGATCCCGCTGTCAGGCTCTCACCTAGCTGACAGGGCTAGAAGTCACTCGATGGTATTAGTAGTGGACCCCGAGCAGATCTTGCTGCCAGGCTCTCACCTAGCTGGCAGGGCTGGAAGTCACTCAGTGTCATCCTTGGCCTCGAGCAGATCCTGCTGTCAGGCTCTCACCTAGCTGGCAGGGCTGGAAGTCACTCGATGGTGGTAGTAGTGGACCCCGAGCAGATCCCGCTGCCAGGCTCTCACCTAGCTGGCAGGGCCAGAAGTCACTCGGTGTCATCCTTGGCCTCGAGCAGATCCCGCTGTCAGGCTCTCACCTAGCTGACAGGGCTGGAAGTCACTCGATGGTGGTAGTAGTGGACCCCGAGCAGATCTCGCTGTCAGGCTCTCACCTAGCTGGCAGGGCTGAAAGTCACTCGGTGTCATCCTTGGGCCTCGAGCAGATCCCGTTGTCAGGCTCTCACCTAGCTGACAGGGCTGGAAGTCACTCGATGGTATTAGTAGTGGACCACGAGCAGATCCCGCTGCCAGGCTCTCACCTAGCTGGCAGGGCTAGAAGTCACTCGGTGTCATCTTTGGCCTCGAGCTGATCCCGCTGTCAGGCTCTCACCTAGCTGACAGGGCCAGAGGTCACTCGATGGTGTCGCCCTTGAAATCATCAGATGTAGGTCAAAGTCTCAGTGCCAGGGAGGAAAGGGGAAAAAGGTTCTGTCAGGGCGAACTCGGGCTCGGCAAGCCCAGCCCGACAGGATCAAGAAGGCAAGCCAGGCTGGAGGACTCGGCATGAGCGAGTGTGCACTCGTCAATCCCGGCTCGGCATTGGCGAGTGGGACGCGAGACCAGGCCTCGCCAATGGAAAGCAAGCCGGACCGGGGCACCTCGCTCCCTTTGGCCATTAGACTTAAAGAAATTTTCTCCTGTTTTCGGGCTCAACCTGGATGGCTCGCGTGCGAGTCGTGGTAGTGTGACAAGGGCAGAGAGCAACTCGCTCCCGAATCATTTGGGGCTCGGCGAACACTCAAAACGCACCCACTCGCAGGCGCGCTCTCATAACCACTCTACTCGCGGAACCTATCTCGGCGAAGCCGCGGTGAGAAGCACTCGCATAAATTCAGAGCACAACGAACATAGTAAAGAAAGAAAAGGAAAGGAAATGACACCGGTATGATCAAAAAACTTTTATTATATGCAAAAAGTAATTACATGGGGGGCTCGTCTCGGCGAGGGAACAAAGAAAAAGGAAAAAAGAAAACAAAGGTACAGGCTACCCTCAGGCCTCGCCCCCTCCGCCGGACTGGTCCTCGCCGTCACCCGATGGATCCTGGAAGCTTTTCCCGAACATCGCGTCAAGGCTGTCTTCCTTCTCGCTGGGCGGCGTTGCCGGGAATAGGCTCGGCATCAGGTCTCGAGCCGAGATCCCCACGCACCCCTCCACCAGCACCCCAGAATCCTTCATCATCTGGAGGGTGCAATCGGCGGCTTGGATGGAGTTGATCCGCAATCTCTCGACGAGGTCGGCCTCGCCAAAGATTTGTGGACTCTTGTAGGGGAGAGTGGGATCGATGTCGTGGGGCGGGAAGAAGATCTCCGCCTGGCGGCGCACCTCGCCGAGGAGGTGCTGGTTCTCCCCCTACAGCTTTGAGTTCGCGCCCTCCAGCTCGGCAAGGCGTGCGCGTAGCCGGCCAATCTCATCCCCCTGCTCAGCGTTACGAGCCTGGAGCTCCCCTGCAGTGTCGGCATCCGCCACCAGTAGTGCGCGCAGCCAGCCGACCTCCTCCCCCAGCTCAGTGTTGCGAGCCTGAAGCTCGCCCGCCGCCTTGGCATCCTGGAAAAGAGTCAATTTAGCGGTAGCGCAAAATTTTCTAAGTAAAAGAGAGGAGCAGCGCTTGGCACTTACCAACCCGCCGGCGGCTTGGGCGAGTAGACCCTCCGCTATGCTGAGCCGCCTCGCCTGATCGGCGACCTTATTCTTGGCGAGGTCGCGAGCCTGCTCAGCATTTTCGAGTTGGTGGCTGAGGGCAAAGCTGCGGCGTGCCAGCATGTGATGCAGCTTCAGGGTCTGCAGGTGAGACTGCAGGCCCTCATGGCCGAGCTGCCGAAGGGTCGTCTTCTTGTAGAACTCGGCATCCTCACGGCCATATAGGCCGAAGCCGATGGCATAGGCGTGACCGGTGGCAGGCTCGCGGTCGTGCCAGGAGGGGTGCAGAGTGGAGACGGAGACTCGATGGGCGAGCTCGTCCCACTGCAGCATGGGTTCGCCCGCCGAGTCCTTCCAGCATGCGCCGAAGTTGAAGAGGGGGTGTTGCTTCGGCGGCGCGCGCTCGCGGGCAGTCCTCTTCGCCGCTGGAGGAGGAGAGATCGCCGCCGTGGAAGAGGGGCCCTCGCCACCTTTTCGGCCCTTGTTGGTTATCTCCTTCAACGGGCTCTCCGGCGACGCGTCAGGAGGGGTCGCTGACGAACTGATATACTTGGGGCTGGGCTGTTGTTGTTGACCCCGCGGAGCCAGCAGGGCCCTCCGCATCTTCTTTATCTGACGGTGGCCGAATGATGGGTTCGACCCCGCACCCTCAGGTCGCCTCTTGCTGGAAGAGGGCTGCGAGAGGGCCGCCTCATCTCGGTAGGCCAATGCCGCCGCCCTCTCGCGAGCGAGAGGGTCGGTATGGAGCCCCGGATCCGCGAACGGCGGGTTCACGGGGATTATTCGCTCCCCTGCAGGAAAACACTTAAAAAAAGTTAGGAATTCAGAGATAATGTGCCGAGTTCGGCGGGCAGGCGAGCTCGGCAAGATGAGGAGGGAAGCATACCTTCGCCGGGCAGAACGGGCGGAAGCGCGTCGATGCCCCTCTGCAGGAAGGCGACCTCGAAATCTTTATGGAGGAATTATTTGTGGAGCTCGGCGTCTTTGTCGGACACGGCCGGCGGGCGGTACACCTCCTCGCCTTATTGTTGCGGTGAGTAGGGGATGTTGTCGAGATCACCCTTGATGAAGGCGATCTTGGTCATCCAGGTATGGTGCTTGTTCGCGATCTCGCGAACTTTGATCAAGGAGCCGCCAAAGTCGGCGACCACGTCCGGCGTCGCCTTGTAGGAGAAGAGCTTCCTGAACACCGTCAGGTTGAACTCGATCTTATCCCGTCGGAGGTAGCTCGCGATCGCCACCATCATCGCGATGGCGTTGGAGTTCAGCTGCGCGGGGACGGCCCCGTAGTACTTCAAGATCTGCCGGATCTCCGGCCACAAGGGAAGGCACAACCCCACCTCGAAGTGCGAGATGGGGAAGGCGAGCTCATCTTCATAAAAGGTGTTGATGGCCACGCCCGGCCGCGGCCTGCGTGCCTCAAAGCCCGGCGGCATGCGCTCCGCCACGAATTCGGCGAGCTCCTCCTCGCTGGTATGCCCTTCGAAGAAGCAGTACTCCGTGAAGTGCAGCGCGCACTTAGAGCGGACATCAGCATCTGGGTTGGTCTTGCCCATATTCGCAGGAAAAAAACACTACGCGAGCAGGGGAAGAAGAGAACACAGAAAGAGGGAAGCAAAGCAATAAAGGCACAGTACGGTGGGTAGGTGAGAGCCGGGGGTGGGGGGCTATTTATAGGAAATAAAATCTGAGGGAGGCTGTCCAATCAGCGTAGCTCGCCCCCCAGCTCGCCTCCCCAGCTCGCTACCCCAGCTCGCCGACTTCCGGCGCATCCCATCCAAGGCTAAGTAAAGCATTGCAGCGTTTTTATTCAACATGATCCAGAATATTCTAAGATTTATTCATTACAGAAATAAAGTTAGGGATTTAAAGAAGCAGGGCGCGCAAGCAGGGAGGGCATCAGGATGCGAGTGCCGGTCGGCTCGGCAAAGGAGCCGCTGACTTACCTACCCCGACCTCGCGACCCCCGCCCCCCAGGCTGCCGCGCGCGGAGCAGCTCGCGGATCCTTCTGGAATTCCTTTGCGCAATCGAGAGACCGTCGTCTATCTCGTCCAGGAGCCGGGAGGGGGACATCAGCTCGCCAGCTTGGCCGCGGCGCACCTCGTCGGCGAGACGCGCGTAGTCGCGCTGAAGCGTCTCGTTGACCCCCTGCACCTCGCGCAGCCCGCACACCAGCTTCTTGAGGAGCTTGACCTCCCTCCTCGTCAGCTCGCCTTGATCCACCTCAGGACCCAGGTAAGAGTCCAGCGAGCTCGGGGAGGGGAGGGGAGAGTAGTGGGCTGCCCGCGAGGATTCCTTGGCAGCCGATTGACTGGGAAGAGCTGTGAAGACAGGTATTAGCAAAAAGAACAAAAACTTATGTAGCAAGGAGTCAAGCGGGGTTGACCTGAAGAGCTCGGTGGTTCAAAAGAGATGCGGGGATGGATGAACCTCAGATCCTTCCCGTGACTAGGGCCGCGAGCCCCCGGCGAGATGAGCTCGAATCCCGGGGTGGGAATGGTCTCCAGACCCTCCCCTGCGGCCGCATCAATTTGGCGAGGAGGGGGGGAGCCCGCTGGCGAATTTGGCCTCTGCGAGCTCACCGGCAGGATCCCAAAGAGAAGCGGCGGATCCCGGGGATGGCTGTCCGGCGCCGAGAATCGCGAGGTGGCAAGCGTGGCCTCGCCTCGCGGCGCGGGGTCTCGCGGCACGACGCCCTCGCCATCTGGTTGGCCGTCCAGGTCGTCGCCAACCACGACAACCTCTCTGTCCTTCTCAAAAATGGTTCGGGTGGAAGAGCCGGTCTCGCGAGCCAGGGAGGCCCTGAGGTCGTTGAAAATGGGCTCGGGCGCTTCAGGGAATGGCTTTGACTTCTTGGAACTGGGCTCGGCAGGATCGGTTGGGGGAGCTTTCGCGGGGACCGCCGTCAGGGCGGCAACGCGAGCCGCGAAGGCCTGGCGGGCTCGGTCTATGCGCTCTTGGATCTCCTTGGGAAGAGGCATCTTGGCAAGGCAGCAGGAATGGCAAGAGCCGGACAGCTGGGCAGGTGCACATATATATATAGCTATAGGTGGCCCCCACCAGAAGATTCCCTCCAATTCGCCAATCAGTGCTCGCCGCACACTCAGGGTTGGATGTTTCTTTCCGAGCTTTCACAAGCTCGAAAAGAGCGGGGATTGTGTACAACCCCGTGTCCGGCGAGCAGGTCACTAGGGTATAGGCAGATCAGGCTGAGAACAGCAGGCGAGCTCGGCAGCAAAGGGGGCGAGTTCGGCAGCAAAGGGGGCGAGCCGGAGCTCGGCATCCGTCGACCAGAGATCGACGATCGGCGACCCGGAGTTCGGCATGTGCAGGGCGAGACACAGCTCGTGTCCTCGCAGGGGAGCTCGGCAACAGTACGCGAGCAGAACATGCCGAGGTGGCCAAAGCTCCCAAGCTCGCCTGGATGTATGAGGTATTTTTTACTGTTTTTCCCCCGCTGGTCTGCCCATAGCCCTTCAAAACAGCGGAGTTTAGCTGTTGGAAGACCCAACCAAGGGTTTTCTGGTAATTTCAGGTCGGTTCTTTTGGTTATTGGCAGTCCGGATTTCAAAAGCTATAAATAGGACCCAAGGGGTACCCCAGAAAGCAGGTTCTTCCCTGTGCTCTCCTGCCCCATTCTTCGAGTGCTTTCTGAGGGTACCTTAGCTCGGCTTCTGGATAAGGAGGGGAAGCGCTTTGAGATCTTCCGGGTTTGTGGTGGGTGTTGGGTACATTGGTTCAAATGTACCTGATTTGAAGAAGCCTCACCCAACTCAATGATATACATCAAAATGTATTTGATGTGTTTTGAGTTTACTTGTGCAGGCTAAGTATTTGTAGGAAAGAAGAAAAAGTTTCTAAGTCCATATGTCGACACCCAGAGGGAAAGTGTCGACACTTAAGAAGGCTTGTGTCGACACCCAGGCAAGCAGTGTCGACACTTGGAGTCATTGTGTTGACACCAGGGATGTTGAGTCGACACCAGACAGAAAGTGTCGACACAAGGAGCTGTGTCGACACTCAAGGAAGAAGAGTGCAGTGAAGCAGTGTCGACACTTAGCAGTTGTGTCGACACCCAGTGAAACTGTGTCTACATCAGAAAGTGTCGACACTTGGAGGCTGTGTCGACACTCAGCAAAAGTCAGCATAGACTAAGTACAAGTGTCGACACCCAGAACAATGTGTCGACACACAGCAGAAGAGTCAACACTTGAAGAAAGTGTCGACACAAGAAAGAATGTGTCGACACTCAGCTGAAGACTCAATACTTGAAGTAAGTGTCGACACCCAGAGCAATGTGTCGACACTCAGCTGAAGACTCAACACTTAGCAAAGTTCAGAAATTTCTAAGTACAAGTGTCGACACTAAGGAGATGTGTCGACACTCAGCCAGAGTCTCAATAGAAGAAGAATGTGTCGACACAAGGAGCTGTGTCGACACTCAGCAAGTATCAACACTGAAGATATGTGTCGACACCAAGAAGCAGTGTCGACACTGACAAGTTCAACACATGAAGATGTGTTGACACAAAGGAGTTGTGTCGACACTTACAAGAATTCAGCAATATACTGAAGTACAAGTACTTGTGTCGACACTCAATTTCAGTGTCGACACATGAAGAAGAAGCAATATCGAGATATAAAATCTACAACACAAGGAGTTGTGTCGACACCTGGTAGACTAGTGTCGACACTTAGACAACTTGTGTCAACACTTGGTCTATAAGTGTCGACACTTAAAGACAGAAAGTCTCGACACTTTCAGACAGTTACAGAATTTTCAAGAACTGGCTGGATGACTTGACAGCTGCCATTCCAGCCGGTCTACTGCACCTGTCAGAGTTGTCAGAATTCAGTTATGAACCGGACCAGCCGGTTATCATGAAGAAGGCCTATAAATAGGCTTATACAGTCTACAGAAACTGTTGTTGAAGAGATCATTTGAAAACAAGTACAAGTGATCAATATACAAAGAAGATCTAGCTATTCCTTGAAGAATCAAGTGAAGATCTAAGAAGTTGGAGAGAAAGAGCTCCATCCAAGAAGTCAGCCGTTGGAACCAGGCTGAGAAGAAGGGTTCAGATTTATTCTGAATCTTAAGTAGCAGAGATCAAGGATCAACTGCAGAAGGGGTCAATCTTATTGAGTTCTACATTTAAGAAGCTTTGAAGATAGCCACGTCAGATTGATTTCAGCTGAGTTCTTCCAAGAACTCATCAAGAAACTCACAACTCTCCTCTCTTGTCTCTGAGTTGCTGAGTTAACATTATTGTATTCATATTTTCTTGTAGGATCCTTTGGATCTGAGTCTTGTAAGCCTGTAATTATAAAGGCTGAGTGTAGGAGATTTAAATCTCTGAGTGTAGGCCTTGGTGGCTGAGTGTAGGCCTTGGTGGCTGAGTGTAGGCCTTGGTGGCTGAGTGTAAGCTTTGTGAAGAAGCTGAGTTGTAGGGCCTTGGGCCTGAGGTGTAGGAACCTGTTTTGGGTTCTGAGATAGTGGAGGAGTTTGGCCGAATCTAGTACACTGCTAGATAGGCGAAGGGGGAAAGTGGATGTACCCAAACCTTGGGGAACCACTATAAAACAGTGTGTCTACTGTGTGCTGTGATATTCTGTGATTGCTGTGTGATTGTTGTGTACAAATAGATATAACTCTGAGATAAAATCTGATTGTTGCCTTAAAAAGTTAAAAAGATTAAAGTCACCTATTCACCACCCCCCCCCCTCTAGGTGTTTAGGTACAATATCTTTCAGTGGGACCTCCCTGCCGAGCCCTTGGGTCTGTTTCACCTTGCCTTCTTTGTTGTTTTTCTTGCAGGAGCGAAGTAGGCGCGAGGCCACCCCTTCCCCAAGGGTCGAACTCCACGAGGGACCGGATTCCGATTTCAACACCATGCCTCACAATAATCCTCTTTGACATGCAGTCAATCTGAGCATGGTTCCAGTGCAACCATGTCATTCCCAGGATCAAATCAAAGATTGGCATCTTCATGATCGTCGCTGGTGCTTCAAATATCTTTCTGCCGATCTCCGCCTCCATGTTGCAAAGGGCGGTGGTGAATAGATTCGATCTGTCTGGTAGTCCTATCCTCATCATCAAACCAGTGAACCGCTCCATGCCTTCCAGCCCTTCCATGAATGCTTCTGACACGAATGAGTGCGAAGCAATCGTATCGAACAGTGTATAGGTGGGCTTGCCGCAGATGAAGACTATGCCTGGGGTAGTTTAAAGTCTTAGAAATCTAATTATGGTTTTCTTTCCTAGTTTATCAGTTCTATATTCGTATCTCCAATTATCTGGGAAAGAGAAAACTTAAAATTAACTGGAGTACCTGTGATCACTTGCTTCGGATTCCGTTGTTAAGTAAGATCTAGTGCATACACTGGCTCCCTCTCTGGCCTGTGGTCTCTGCCCTGGTATCCATGACCTCGGCCACGTCCTCGGCCTCTAAAATACTGAGCTGGCGGGGCAGGAGGTGGTGCTGGTGGTGGTACCCCCCTCATGGGGCAGTTCCTCCGGATATGCCCCACCGAATGACAGTTGAAGTATTCTAGCGGGGGAAATGCCATACCCCGGGTCTCTGCACCTCCCGCATCTGGGGTGGCTGAGGGGACACCACTACTGGTTCCCTCTGCTCCTATCTCACCTCCTGCCGAGTCTAGTCTTCTGCTCTTCTCCCATCGGTGACGCGGCCCCGCCGCTGATCATTCCTGATTCCTCGGACCTGATCCTCAGTTAGCTACTTCCGGCCTCGGGTAGTATGCCAATCTGCCTCGATCCTTTTTGCCATCTCCAATATCCGAGGAAAAGGCCCGTCGGACACGAACAGCAGGGCCTCCCTCAGGTCCTCTCGCAGGCCCTTATAGAACCTCTTGGTGTAACCTGCCTCATCCAACTAGTAAGAATCTGCAAACCGGGCCAGATGGTTGAACTCCCGATGATACTCCACCATTGTCTTGCTACCCTGTCTCAACTGTAGAAATCTATCTTCCAACTCATCTCTGGCCGACTGCGGGACAAAATGCTCCAACAGTGCAGCCCTAAACTCCCCCCAAGCAATCTCTGTAACCTCTCTGTCAGCAAACGTCGTGTCCAGCGATGTCTTCCACCACCTCTTGGCATGAGACTCAAAGTAATAGACGACCAAGGGCACCCTCTCTTCCCACGGGCACTAGATCCCAGTCAGCATCTCATACATAATGTCCAACCACTCTTTCGTTCGAACGACAGACTCTGTCCCCAAGTAGGATGGGGGAAAAAGACCTCGAAAAATACTCAGCCAGTTGGCCCCCTGGTTTGGCTGCGGAGCCGGAACCTGTTGAGCCCAAAATCCTTCAGGATAGCTGTCAGAGTCTGCCCCATATCTGACTGTAGGAATGGAGTGGGGACCTGGGGAGGTGGTGCAGCATTCGGAGTCTGCTGGACTCCGCCCTGTGTTGTAGGCTGTGCTGGGGGCTGCGTAACAAAAGCCAATAGTAAATAATCGATTCAATCCTAATTAAAAGTGGATGATTTACATGTGATCCCCCCATATGGGCACACCACTTCTTCGGCTGCTTAGTTTATCCCCAAACTAAAACGCGCCCGTGGGTGACCCAGGGGTTGTGGACTGCTACTTTTCGATCGAGGTTGCTCTGATACCACTTGTAAGACCCCCTTTTTTTCCTTTTAAACACCGGGGTCTTAGGCCTAGAACCGCCGCTTTGCGGTGACACCTTCACTCCCCGGAAGGTCAACACTACAAGACACCGATCCTACCGGCCAAATCGATCATAACTGTAGCAAAATAATAAAGCAAGTCCACAGAAATCACATATATATAGTAAGTAATCTCCACTAAGGGATTGTCCACAAATGTAATAAAAGCACTAAAAACATGGGCTCATGCCCAGTACATCAAGTCCTCACTACATATCTCTTATTGCGAAAGCAAAACTATAACTACTAGCAATCAGGACTCACAGTCCCTGGCGTCTGAACTCTGGTACTAGACTGCCCGATCTCCAAGCGTGCCGACCTCCGGGGCTGCTCCTCCATGCTGGGCTCCATGGTCCCCTAAAATGATAAGGTTTTAAAACCGTTAGTCTAAAAGACTAAGCCCTATCATCCCCCGCCCCATCCACCATGGCTCCTAGGCACCGAGCGGGGAGATGGAAAGGAGAGGACATGAACGTGAAGAATAACAAATAAACAGATGGCGGCGGAACTAATCTAGCAGTTCTATAGTATATATGGCAGTAAATAAGGTATGAAAAACTGAACAAGAAAGTAACCTTAACTTATATGAAAACACATAAGCCAAGGGATCTTTTGCAGGGCTCCTATCGTATAAAAAGTCTCATACCAATTTATACGATTGGGTGTCGGTTCTCTAGCAAGCATATATTTATAATACTGAATGAAAAACTTAACTTATAAGAACGCTCGCACGAACTTATAAACCAAGGGGTCGTTTTGCAGGGCCTATTGTATAAAGCGTCACATACCACTTATACAATAGGTGTTGGGATTATATGCAATGGTTATTCTATGAAATACAATTATGCCATGATGTGATCATGCAAGTGCAACTCACCCACCCGACTCTGTGTACACAGACCTTTAGTTCCCCCTTTTTGGAGCCGAACCTCCCAGGATACCTCCGTAGTGGCAAACGTAAGCGGTGGGTTGGGCCTCAACCACCTCTAAACCGGTAATTGCACTACCAGTCAGACCTATCGTACGGCTCAACGTTGGTGCACTAAGCGGAGCTCCTGCGTACTCTTGTCGGCTGGCGAACCGGACTTTATTTGGCCAAGTGCTAACCACACTCGCCGAGTCAACGTATTGGCGTCGGTGCATCGACTCACCAATATCGAAGACCAACCACCTTATACCTTATGCACATGCAACCATATGTACAAGCTACCGAGCCAAAGCTCCTCGGACCATCCCGTCTGTCATAAACAACAACCAAGCCAAAGCTTGCCGGGCCAACCTGCCCATCACAAACTATTACCGAGCCAAAGCTCGTCGGGCTAACCTGCCCATCACCAAAACCACTGGGCCTACTGCCCGAGTAACCCAACCTATCTCCCCGAGACATCGAGGTGTGTGAAGGTGAAACCCTAGATTTACTAGTTACTCTTGCATTCCAATTTTGCCTACAGTTTAGGTTTAGCCCAGGACTGCTTAAGGTATTCCCCGTGAAGCGCTCTCGAGGGCATTAGGAACTATGATGGATTACGCCCAAAGCTCTCTTTCGCAAGGCACTTACTATTATTGGTTAATACCCATCTCCTAGTCCCTTAAATGTTGTGTTGTATCTAATCATAGTGTATTTGACATTTCCTCTCCACGGGAAAGACGATCCTTCGTCGATCCCGAGCACCACCTATCTCTAATCAACCCAACACTCTACTCCTCCTAACTTCCAAAGATGATCTCATTTTTTATTTATCCAAACTAGGAAACATCTAACCCCAACTCATGTGCCCAAATTTATATTCCAACATAACTTCTGTAGTTTTACTAAATGCAGACCACGTTAAGCTATATGACGTGTAAAATGGGAGGTACACTAAATATTCACCCAGTACCCCTATAATAATTACTGGAGGGCTATCATGACATTGTAGCTTAAATCCAGAAATTCATAATTTTCACAATTATCTGATAATTTATTTAATTATTCTAGTAAATCAAAAACCCAAGTTTTAATATGAAGTGCCCATTTGAGACAAGGAAATGTCACACAAAAATTTATGATAAATTCAAGATGGTTATTTAACACAGAATCCAAAGTATCCTAATTTTCCAGCAAGGTTAAAGCCTCTAAATATAATTTTGAATATAACCTATTTTAATCAACTTTAAGAGGCAAGTGCAGCACAAATACTTCCATACATTCTGAGAAAATTAAGGGGTGACTGTAAGGACATATATATATCTAGGTCAAATTTCATAATTTATCATCAAGTAATGAGCTCAAAACAAAATATTGAACAATTTTCCAAGATGATGAGCTTGTGAAGTAGGTATTACAAATATGTATTCAAAAATGCTAATAAAATTCATACATAAGCAATAAGGTCCAAAACTCCCTCTGCCTAATTTTCATGACCTTCCAATGGGCAGTGGGATCATAATGACCAAATGATTAATTAGGGCAATCACATGAGTTACAAAGCAAGTGTTAAGATTATTGATCCAAAATTCCCAATTAAATTACTAGAGGCTCAATCTATCCTTATGATCATACTACCCAAATTTCATTATTGTTCAAGGAGTTTTACTAACCTATTCTAGCACTACAATGTTTGTTCCCTACACTAGGGTTAGGGTTTTGTGGGGCCTACCCTTTCCCAAATCCCCTAAGATTTTTACCAGAGGGCTTTAGCTACCCTAGCATCCTCTCTACCAAATTTGAAGTTCATTCAAGGTCTTTTGGCCTCATGCCCTTCACAAGGCACAAAAGCCCTTTCTTAGGGTTTGGCCTTAGATCTTAGGGAAAATCTATTCCAATCCATCCCATATTCCATGGGGAGGTGCCAAAAGTCATTCCAAGCCAATGGCCCCAATTTCATCCTCTGTTGAGGTGGTTTGGCCACTCAAAACCCAAAGTGCACTTTTTGACCAAAATACCCTTTTTAGGGCAAGGCTAGGGTTTGCATGATTTCAGTTCAAAACACCTCCAAATGTGATGAAATGTTAACCAGAGCTTTAAAATGACCCCAAACACCACTCAACAAAATTTGGGCGTTGGCCCCTAAATTAATTTACCCTAAGTAAATTAAATAATTCCAAAAACTATGGAAATATGGTCCCCAAAAATTCTCCTTTTGGGGCAGGACCTATATGTTGTCTAGGGTGACTCCCTATCCAAATTTCAAGTCATTTAGAACAGAGATGAAGGGTGGGCATCCATTTTAATTTCTGTCTAGCCGTAGGTATAGACCCCACCAAAATGAGTGCCCTTGTCAAACCATGCACCCAAATTGGTTCAAACCAATTTTGCAGTACAATAGACTATCCAGGCTACAATGTTTATGTTGACCACAGTCTGTGAAATAGCCTCTATGTATTTTTAAAAATTTAAAACATTAATTACATTAAGTATGACAGAAATCATTAAAATGTATATTATAAACCTATAGTTTAATATCTAATCAGCACGAATCTTGGCGCAGTATGGACGGCATCCCATCATCGCCCCGCGCGCCAACGACCCCGATTCAACCCTCCTGGAGCTTCTTCCAGCGGCTGCCGCCGGCCATCCGGCCACCTCCCCATCCGGCCACCTCCACCACCACCTCCGTTGAGGTGGTGGCTGTCGCCAGGCGGCGGCACAGCCGCCGGAGGGCCCTATTTCGGCAATCCCGACAATCTCATTTTTCACCAAAAACCAAGAAATTTGATTCTCTGATCGAGCTCGATTGAGCCCGAACCTTGGCCCTAAAGATTGCTTTGAACTACCTATGGAAGAAGGAGTGGAGGGGGACCTGTGTGGGTGGCTGTAGCCTTGTCGATCGCCGGATTGTCATGGTGGTGGTGGTTGTGGTCGGATTTCTACAACAACACAGTGAACTCCCTTAGCTACTTCAGGTAATGTGTGGAACTGAATCCATGGAGTCTAGTGAAGCCTTTAAGAAGGAGAGTTGGAGGTGTTAGGTGGGTGTAGGCTGCATTGCCATTAATGGCCCATTAGTCAAATTTTGACCATGGTCGGTGGGGGATGAAGCATGGCTCAAACCAGTCAAAGACCAGCTGGTTGAAATGGAATTGCACTCCTTGTCCTAGTGAATTGAATGGGGGCGAGGGGGGTGTGGGGGGGCGTAGGGGGGTGGTTGGGGAAGGGAAAGGATGACCCCAAAGTCTTCCTCCATTACTCTCCTCTCTTTCTCTCTCTTTCATTTGGAGTTTCTTCTCTCTCCTACTCAAAAAGCTGAAATTTGACCCACATGTCCATTTCATCCACCAATACAAGGTTAGCCCAAGTGAATTGGGCTTGAGCATGAGTTAGCCTATTTGGGCTAGCTTGACCTAAACCATGACTAGGGTTGACCTTGGTCAATTTGGTCTCTGAGGTTCCCTCTAGTGGGTCCTTGGTGACCCATTGGCCTCCCCTAAGGTCTAGGTGGGGTTGACTTGGCCGTTTGGAGGTCACTTGACCCTTAATCAGGGCACTTTGACCACTTTAGGGCTAGAGTTGATTTGGGTCAACTTAGCCTTTTTGGTTGAACCCAATGGGTCCTTGGTGACCCATTAGCCTCTCACTAGGGTTAGGAAGGTATGTGTGGGATCCACTTGGCTAAGGGAACTTAAATTGGCCCTGTGCAGGTCAGTTTGACCCATTGTAGGTCAGTTTGACACATTTAGGGTTAGAGTTGACTTTGGTCAACTTAAGCTCTCGGATTGACCCCAATGAGTCCTAGGTGACCCATTGACCTTACTATAAGGTTAGGAGGACATGAGTGAGATCCACTTGGCTAAGGGAAGGTCAGTTGACCCTATGTAGGTCAGGTTGACCCATTTAGGGTTAGAGTTGACTTTGGTCAACTTAACCACTTTGACTGCCCTCCATGGGTCCAAGAAGGCCCTGGTAGGGTTAGTTGGGCTTTACTAGGGCACACTGCCCTTAGTTAGGGCACCTTGCCCAATTTAGCCATAGAGTAGTTATAGGTCAACTTGGCCACCCTGGGTCAACTTCAATGGACCCTTAGGGCTCTAATGGACCTTATAATGGGTTGATGACACCATGGTGGGGTCTTCAAGTCTTGGTGAAGCCTCATGGTCATCTTAAACTAGGGTTCAAAAATTTAATATTTGTAGACAATAGTGGTCTCACCTATATTCCTAGGTTCACTTGGCCCTCTTGGGCTTCCTAGGGTTTTGTCATGACCAAGTCATGACAAAACCACTCCTAGGGGTCTAGTTGTTTGAGGGATGTTACACAAGAATCACATGAAAGCACATATCTTTGGTCATCCCTGAATAGAAGGGGTCAATAAAAACCACAATCAAAAACCTTTTTTGCAGAGCGATTTGCTTCATATTGACCACCAGCAGGACCTGAATGACACTGCTCCAGAATTTCCAACCCTCCCCCGCTGATACAGACCTTCGTATAACAGAATCTGCACATATCAAAAAAAGGAAGGGGTCCTCCCAGAAGTAATATTTCTAGTCAGAGAAAAATTTCTTTTTCTGTTGATATGAAAATTCTTTTGGAGGGACCTTAGCCATAAGATAGTTTGCATAATCGGCAAACCATGGATAATCAAGATTTATATTTGTAGATAAGGCAAATAACGATTTCCTCAGGGAATGTATCAGAGATTTTAGATTCATCTAACATTGCTCGTAGTGGATTTTCTAAGCGTGGGAGATGGTATGCCCCTAAGTTTTCCAAGTAACGTCCCGAATCGCACTAGGCCCCTCGTACGTGTTTTTGAGTCAGGAGCGCTGACTTTAGTTCGGGGGAGCGCTGACATATACTGTGTCGACATATTGGGTCAAGGTGTCGACACAGTGTGTCGACACCCAGGTTGAGGTGTCGACACACTGGTGTCGACATTGTGTGTCGACACTCGTTGTGTCGACAAACTAGAACCAGGTGTCGACACAGTGTGTTGACACCCAGATGTTGAGGTGTCGACACTCTAGTGTCGACACCATGATTCAAGACACGGGCCTACCCATGTGTGTGTGTGAGAGAGAGACAAGTTTAACTCGACAAAACGTGACGAGATCATTGAAATGTATGACACGGGTAGAGACACGGGCGTGTCCCTACCCGTGTGTCGTTGTGTCGAGTTAAGTTTGTCAAGATGTATCCAGAGGAGGACACGACCATGTCGTATGGACACGGGTTGGGACACGGGCGTGTCCCTACCCGTGTCGAATAATGAACCGACACTAAAACCGTCTGTAACGCTTCGCGCAAGCAGGACACGGGCAAGGACACGAGCGTGTCCCTACCCGTGTCACTTTTCATATAAAAGGGGAAATGAAAACCCTAGCCGTTTTCATGCTCACTTCATCCCCTATTTTCTGAGAGAAACTCTTGTGAAAGAAGGAAGTTGCTGGATCTAGTTCTAGAGAAGAAGATCCATCGTCGTCGTGAAGGAGAAAATGCCGCCGAGAAGAGTTACACGATCCATGGCCGAAAATAGTGGAAACGCCGGAAATGAGGTGAGCTTCCTACCATCTCCCTTGGTGCTAGATCTTTAGTTATTTTCTTAGAAGAGGTATCGACTCAAGAGAGTTTTGATGGAGAGGAGTTTTCTAGGGATGACCATGCTATGACATGTGTTCTAGGTTTTAGATCTCTTCAACCTCCCCTTTCTTCTTTGTGATTGTGGGTGGATGGTTTCGCGAAGAATCATGGCCCCTTTGAGGGTGAATAAGGGAGGAGGAATTTCTAGAGGTGATTTTGGAGGATTGACTTGAGGAGTAAGATGAACCGATGTTGTTCTTCCCTCTTTAAGATAATTGCAGAATCGGTATTCTGCAAGCAGCGATCGTCTTGTCCATTTTCATGTAGGTTGTGGCCAGATCTGGGATTTTGACTAAACACGAAAGTTGAAGCCCTTGAAAATACCTTTCCAACGAATGGTTGCATTGCTTCAGGCGAAGTCTGTAGCCATAGGAAAGCCTGAACGAATATGACATCCGATAATTCCTGCATGCAGAAATGTTGTTCTGTGCGCAGCGGAATTTGAAGCCGATGTCAAATAAGATACATTCAAATCTGGGTTGTAGATTGAGTATGAAAGTTGTGACCCATGGAAAGACCTTTCCATCGATGGGTTACACGTCTTCACCGGATTCCTGTAGCTTCGGGAATCTCCGGTCGAAGTTGATGTCCAGATTTATTCTGCACTTAAATTCTGGGGTTTATATAATATGAATTTGAATTCGGTGGAATTGATGTTGCAAATTAACTCGAGATTTTGATGAACTATTTTATGCTGACCACCATAGTGCTTTGAATGATAAATCTTGTTAATTAGATTTCATAAAACTAAATTATGAAGCAAGCTTTATTACATGATATGACTTGCTAAAATTGATAGATTATTATAAATTCGCATCATGTTTATAATATGATGAATGAAATGACTAGATACAAATTGGTAGATTATTATTAATGTGCATCATGTTTGTAATATGTTGAAACCATTTGGAATGACAAATAGAAGGATAAACCATGGCCATGAGTATGTATGATGGTTAGAATGAAATGTAGTAGTCCAATACTTAGAGCGTAGTCTCCCTACGGGTAGTATTGTGGATGGATTTAAGTGTGTCATTGGCCGTCACTGTCATAACCCGCATTTTATCCGAATTCAAGAAATATCAGAGTTTGAGAAAACACGTGTCGTGATGCCACGTCGAGTAGGGGATAACTGTCAACGCTTAGGCAAACACGCACTAACTAGACTATGAACTCATAAGTTTAATGATTAGAAAATCAGATATTATTTTAAGGGCCGTATCCCTCGGCTCGGTGGACCATCTAGTCCACAGTTTAAAAACTATACTTATACGTAGCGGAAAATACTTTATTTATTTTTGAAATCCTATGAGAGTGCATAAGTGACCCCCGAGGTCAACTTATACTATGCAAGACTCTAGATTTTTTTATATTATAAGTAAGAAAATGATCTTTTTTACGTTGCTTGGAAAGTAGTGTATGAGTTTTGTAAAACATGCTGATCATGAGATATACTTATAATAGTGTTTTTTAGGTTTAAAAGTAACTAGCAACTTAGCATAAATCTTCCCAAGAGTAAGTAGACTATCTCCAGAAAGGTAGCAGTAAAAGAAACATATCTAGTATCACAGGTAATAAACCACCAGCGGGCGTCAACAACCTGACACGAACCCACTGGCGAGCATGTATGTCTGTAAGAAAAAGCAGAAAAACTACCTCACAAAACCAAGAGAAAGATCCCTACAACTCAAGGGATCCCCAACAACAAACACCAAGGGAAAACCAGCCGCTCAACCGGCTACTACTCTAAACCTGAAGCATCCAAAGAAAGAACACCTCAGCAAGTAAAACAAATAAGCTGCATAGATGATTTATATAAATAGGTACGCAATAGAAGAAAGTAAGACAGTAACAGACAAACACTGTCCACAACAAGACACACTTGCACCAAGTGCGAGAAAACAGCAACAACCCTGCCATAAAACCTGCAGAGACTACAAGGCAAACAGGTGCCAAAACAAAATGGTGCAATCTACAAAGGAAGAAACATCTAACAATCCTAAATTATGAGTAATGACAGTAGTAAAATAACATGGACCTGAGTTGGTGACCAAAACAGTCCCCCAAACAAAACAAGACCAGTCTAAAAATACACTGTGTCGGCACAAGGCCACTACTTACCCAGCCCGTACCTGGGATTAAAAGGTGGCTGCCACGGCTCGCACACAAAACATCCCACTCCTTTAGAGCGTCAAAATACCACTACCTGCCATAACCCACGATTCGGCCTTCCAAGAAAAAGAAGGAAAAAATGGCCGACAAGACATCCCCACCTAGGAGGTAATCACTCGGGAGGAAAGGAAAAATAAAAAAAGAATCGGCTAGGCCAAAATCCTCCATCTTAGCTTACAGGAAAAATCGTCGATCTCAAGCCACAGGAAATCGTCGAACCTAGTTCGACGATTTTTTTTGTGGAACTTAAGTCACATAAAATCGTCGAACTCAGTTCGACGATTTTCGTCAAACTCAGTTCGATGACTTTCGTTGAACTCAGGACAAAGGCAATCGTTGAACTCAGTTCGCAGGCAATCGTCGAACTCAGTTCGACGATTTCTTGTCGAACACCGGACACAGGAAATCGTCGAACTCAGTTCGACGATCCTCATCGAACTCAGTTCGACGATCCTCGCCGAACTCAGGCCACCAGAGATCGTCGATCTTCGTCAAACCCAGGTCGACGATCTTCGTCGATCTCAATCAACCAGAGATCGTCTATCTCAGTTCTACGATCTTCGTCGAACTCAGGTCGACGATCTTCGCAGAACTGGCTGCGTTGAGTACACCGCAATTATGTACATCCACCCTCATTTCCGACCAATCCCCTTATCCTAATTCGATCCTATTACTCGCAATGTAAGTATGAAAACCAATTGCTACTAGTTCTAGAACTGATAGGCTAATTGCTACCCAAACCAAGATTAACAGGGAACAATTTGATAAAAAAACAAGACTCAGCAACCCGACCGGAAGCTTGGAGTTTCAGAACATGAGAAAATTCAAAAAGGAACATAAAAGAGCATTTATGGTTTAAGATCCACATGATTTTGACGGAAAAACAGAGCAAAATAAACAATCTCGGGAAACATGAATGATTACAGCAAATATGACCATGAAAAGGATAAGAAAAACTTGGCAAGGGTAGGAGGACAACTTGCCTCAAATCCCAGCGAAGCTTGGTCGGCCCCTTCCCTCACTCTCGGATCTAGCCGCAAAGCACTAAGCCGAGAAATCTGGAGATTTCGGGAGGAATAAGGGTCAAGCCGAGAATTTCAAACCTCTAAAACAATTACGAAAACTAGAAAACTTATAGTATGAATGTAGATCTAAGCGAGAGCAATCCAGGTTCACTCTCAAAATCGAATTTCGACCGCTAAATCTCCCGGAATTGGCGTCTGAAGGCAAGGCTGTCCGCCGGTTTTCTTCCACTCATGAACAGGACAGCGGTTATTCTCTCACGGAAGGAGACGATGAAGAGTCTCGTTTTTTTGTCTTAAGGCTATATATATATGCATAGACACGTCTTATCAGTCTTAACTGCCACCTAAAAGCCATTGGATTCATTTCAAGCTTTATTAATTAATTATTTGCATCCATTATTATTAACACATCAAAACGACGCGAAAACTGAACCACCTCGGAATCCGACGAAATTCACACAGTTGCCAAATACCCACGCTACTAACGCAACGGCGAAGTCGAAATCAACTTTCGATGAACAAAACTTGGGTTATACCCACCCGAAGCCAGAATACAAGCATCCCCCGAGAGGCCACACCGGGTCACCCAAAACGACCCGGCTTGCTAGGGAATCTTGCCAATCAGGCTACCAACAACCACACAAGGAACCTAAAGATCTAAGACCACGCTCTAACAAATGACACAAGCCGGAAACGCGTCAATGTAACGTCAAACGAGAATAAAATAATCGCAGAAAAACCGGGGGCATTACAGTCACCAGTTGAGTTAATGTTGAAATGAGGTATAGATGGACGGTTGGGTTGGACCTCGGCGTTCATGTCCTGGGGCTCCTTCCGTGTCGAGCGGATGGTTGGGTTGTGTCCTCGTGCTTACATCCGAGGCCCCTTCCATGCCATGGTGATGTGGAATTTGCATGCGGTGTGAGTCGACATACGGTGTCGTAATCATGAGTTAAGGACAGTGTGGCAGGTCTACGGGCTCGCTGATCGTCACACCGACGGGAGTTGACAGTTAGACTTTGGGCTGTTGGGTTGTGTCCTCGGTGTTCACATCCCGAGGCCCCTTCCGTGCCAAGTGAACGGTTGGGCTTTGTCCTCGTGCTTTCTTCTGAGGCCCCTTCCGGGTCACACCAGGCCTGTTCGGGCTGTATTCTCGGTGCACATCTACCCGAGACCCCACTGGGCCATAGTACGCATGGGCTCCGCTGTTGTGTTCTTAGCGTTGAGGCGTACGGAGGCCTAGGTGAAGTAGTGTGGATAGCCGCCTAGTAGTAAAGATGCCCGCTCTACTATCACCGCCTGGCCACGGCGGCTGATGCCTGAGAGGTTAGCTACCTGCTCGAATAGTGAGAACTATAGTCTGTGTCGACATAGCAATTGCATGTGTATGATCATGGGGTGAGTCATTGCATAGCATACATACCATTACATAGCATTGCACAAACAAGATCCTCATCGTATAAGTTTGTATGGGCACTCTTATACGATGAGTTACTTTATATAAACTGATCCTTAACTTATAAGTTTGTATGGGCATTCTTATAAGTTAAGTTACTTTCCTGTTGTAGTTACTTGTACTTGTTGATTTACTAATTGCTCAAGTAGAACTGCTAGTTTATAATATTGTTATTCAAGTAGAACTGCTAGTTTATAATATTATTATTCATGTACTGTTACCACCTGCTTGAACCTGCTTTACTACTTATATATATATATTACCCTTGTTCCTTTCTCCGCCCGGTACCGAGGAGTCATCGGGGGAGTGTATGTGAAGCCACTTAGTCTTTTCGACTAACGGTTGCTACGTCTTCCTTTTTAGGAGATCACCCCGCAGGTAGTGCAGCCACAGACTTTGCAGTAGGATAGCCATGCCAGGACGACAGGGCCTGTTTTGACGGTGCCGTCGCTACCGTCGGTTACGGATGTGAGTGTTGTGAGATTCTGATGTAGCCTATTTGGGCAATTTTATAGCTGTACTCTGATATTGTAGAAGCATGTTGTAGCTTCTCTTATTTGATGTATTTCGACATATATGCTTAGTGTGGATTTGACTTTTTCTTGCTTATATTTGGTTGGGCTGGCTTGTTTGTATTGATATTGGTTGTAACCGGCGGAATAGACGTCTTGCAGTACAGGTTAGCCCGTGTGCTAATGCTACCACAAGGCGGTTGTTCCGGGCATAAGACCCCCTTCGTGCCGTGTTTTGGGATCCGGGAGGGGGGTCTTACAAATGGTATCAGTTTGCCACGATCCTCAACTAAAGAAGTCATTTAACATTGGTACCACCCCCGTTTGATTAGTCAGTTTGCGGACAAACTGACTTAGCGAAAGCAGTGGTGTGCCCATATGTAATTCACATTAAGTTTGTCCAACTTTGACCTTAAGATTGGCCAACCTAACCATATGTTTGTGTTTTACGTGTAGATTACAGTACACGCTGAGTCGATGGGGGCACCCCTACCCCTTCCATACCCACTGAGTTTCAACAATCCGAGTTGGGGCAGACGCTCACCGCCATCTTGGATGCCTTTAGGGCGCAGTAGCCTCCGGTTCAACAACACGCTCCGGGCTCTAACTGGCTGAGCATCTTTCGGGCTCTCTCCCCTCCCTCCTACCTCGGGACGAAGTCGGCCATATGCACGGAGGAATGGCTTGACACGGTGCAAGAGCTATTGACGGGGATCCATTGCCCGACCAACATGGTTGTATCATTGACGGTGTCCTTCTTGGATCTACATGCTAAGAGGTGGTGGAAGTCACTAATGGGCTCCACGTTCTAAGGATGAGTGTATACCGAGATAAGTTGGAGAGAGTTCTTGGGTGTCTTCTTGAAGCACTTCATTCCTACATCGGCTCGAGATGAGCTCGAGCAGAGGTTTCTACTACTGAAGCAGGGATCAAAATTGGTTACGGAATACCCGCGAGAGTTCCAACATCTCGCAAGGTTCGCAGACTCACATGACCTGGATGATAGAGGATACGCCAAGCATTTCTACAAAGGGCTGCGAGATCCCCTAAGGCAGGCCCTTTTGTTTATAGCGGACGCTAGTTCGGCAGAGATTATCAACATGGCGAAGAGGTTGGAGGCGGATCACTTGAGTAGTGGCAAGAGACCTGCGGAGGGCGTGATGGAAGCTGGTCCAAGCAATAGAAGGAGGCGGGACTTCAGAGGAGGAAGAGGACATCAAATAGGTGGAGGACGTTTCCACTGAGACTTTAGAGTGGAGCATCCGGTTCCGCAGCCGTCTGCGTTGCCTCCACCGCCTCAGCCTTAACAATTTCAGCAGCATGAAGGGCGTCGTGGGCTGGTGTGTTTTGAATGCAACCAGTCGGGCCACATTCGACGTTTCTGCCCGCGGTTGTATGGGAATGTCCCTCTGCTCTCCCTCCAGCAGCTCCACGGGGGGGTGGTTATATGCGTGGTCGAGGATGAGCACTGCAAGGAGGAAACCCCGGCCCTGCTCGGGATCAAGTGTACGCCCTGGACATGGCGCAAGAACGGAATCCCCAAGATGTGATTGCAGGTACGATTTAATTGACTATCATGTTTTCATTGTCTAACTTAAAGTTGCTTGAGACATACTAGACACCTAGCAATAAATTTTGGTTATTGGTACTTAGGCACCGTGATAGTTGGTGGGAAGACGGCCTATGCACTGTTCGATACCGGTGCCTCACACTCCTTTGTGTCTGAGGATTTCATTAGGGACATGGAGGGCGTACAATACTTTACTGGTATAGCCCGACGAGTGCGCCTACCGGACGGCTCAGAGATGATTGCAACCACTAAGTGCGAGTTCGAGATATTTATTGAAGGAAAGGCCTTTGATACACCTGCCATGGTCTTGAGAATGCCAGGATTTGACATCATTTTGGGCATGGTGTGGTTGGACTGGCACTTTGCAAGGATTGATTGTGTAGAGAAACGAATCTACTAGAGACATGGAGACTTCGACGTCATCTTCCAAGGTATTAGCTTCGCACCTCGTATGTTGTTATCTTCAGTTCAGACAGTAAAAGCCCATATGAAGGGGGATGAAGTCTTCATGATCTGGTTCGAGTTGAAGGAGATAGCATTGGATATAAAAGACGTATGGGTAGTGCGGCACTTCCCCGAGGTATTTCCTGAGAAACTGCCAGGATTACCCCCACATAGGGAGGTTGACTTCCAGACTAATCTAGTACCGGGTGCCAAGCCGGTATCCAAGGCCCCTTACATAATGGCCCCGAAGGAACTCGCGGAGTTTAGAGTTCAACTGAAAGAACAGGTGGAGTTAGGGTTCGTTCGCCCCAGTTCGTCGCCCTGGGGATCCCCTGTATTGTTCGTGAAGAAGAAGGATGGAACTCTGCGTTTGTGCATAGACTATCGGGAACTCAATCGGCTGACGGTGCGGAACACTTATCTGCTACCTCGGATTGATGTGTTATTCGATCAACTAGTGGGAGCGCATTGGTTTTCTAAGCTGGACATGCGCTCAGGGTATTATCAGTTGAGAATACAAGAAGGTGACATCCAGAAAACGGCCTTTAGTTCAAGATATGGATTGTACGAGTTCACTGTAATGTTGTTTGGGCTCACAAATGCCCCTTCGGCCTTCATGAGCCTGATGAACAAGGTGTTTGAACCTTATTTGGATATCTTCATCATTGTTTTCATCGACGACATCTTCGTCTACTCAAAGACGGAGGAGCATGTTGAGCACTTGACCTTGGTATTGAAGAAATTAAAAGAGCACGCCTTGTTCGCCAAGTTCAGCAAGTGCGAATTCTGGCTTAAAGATGTTGCTTTCTTGGGGCATTTGATCAGTGGAGCAGGACTAGCGGTGGATCCGGCCAAGGTGCGTGCCGTGAAGGAGTGGTCGCCCTTGAAGTTGGCGGCCGATGTGAGGAGTTTCCTTAGACTTGCTGGGTACTACCGCAAGTTCGTAAAAGGATTTTCAAAGAATGATCTTCCTCTTACTTCATTGACGAAGAAAGGTGTGCCATTTGAATGGACACCCCAATGTGAAGCGGCGTTCCAGGAGCTGAAGGACAGATTTACCTCCGCCCCCATCCTTGCACTTCCATTTGGAAAGGAAGGATTTCAAGTTTACACTAATGCATCATATCAAGGGATGAGAGCAGTGTTGATGCAGCACAGACACGTGATTGCCTATGCTTCAAGACATTTGAATAAATATGAAATCAATTACCCGGTTCACGATTTGGAGCTTGGAGCGGTGGTGTTCGCCTTGAAGGTTTGGAGGCATTATCTACACGGCGTCCACTGCGAGATCTTTTCAGATCACAAAAACTTGAAGTACGTACATACTTCGAAGGAGTTGAACTTGAGACAATGGCGGTGGTTAGAATTTCTATGCGACTACGAGTTCACCATGAACTACCACCCCGAAAAGGCAAACTCGGTGGCCCATACATTGAGTAGAAAGGTACCAGGTTCTAGCCCAGAGTCTCGACTAATGAGTATGGAGTTGGCTCTGATGATTGAGGAGATGGATATTACATTGATATTTAGGGCTCCTTCGGCAGAGTATACGGAGTACTTGGCAAGCATGAGCATAGTTTGTGATATTCGGGACCGAATCAGAGTGGAGCAAGGAATCGATGCGGCTCTGGCCCCGGCAATCAAATCAATCGAAGATGGGAATACGGATGAGTATACGCTAAAAGACGGCCTCGTTTATTTTCGTGGCCGGCTCTACGTCCCCAAAGGCGGTAAAATCCAGGAGGATATCATGAGAGAGGCTCATTGCTCTAAATATTCAGTGCACTCGGGCATTGCTAAGATGTACGCTGGCTTACGGAAGACCATGTGTTGGACGGGAATGAAAAAGGATGTTCGATATTTTGTTACACATTGCGAAGCTTATCAAACGGTGAAGGCGGAATGCAAGAGTCCCGGTGTTTGCTACAACCGTTGCCCATCCCGAGTGGAAGTTTGAGGATATCTCCATGGACTTTGTCCATGGGTTACCTCGCTCACGCTCAGGAAATGATTCGGTGTGGGTGATAGTTGATCGCCTGACGAAAGTATCCTGGTTCATCCCAATGAAGAAAGAAGCTCATGTGGATGTCTTAATACGCCTCTTTGTGGAGCAATTCGTACGGTATCATGGCGTGCCTAAGACGATCGTGTCTGATCGTGATGGTCGGTTTACCTCCAAGGAGTGAAAAGCGGTACAGACGTATTTGGGCTCGCGCCTTAACTTCAGCACCGTGTTTCATCCTCAGACGGACGGGCAATCTGAAAGGACCATCCGGACATTGGAAGATTTGTTGAGATTATGTGTGTTGGATAGATGAGAGCCGTGGGAAAGACTCTTACCATTGGTAGAATTCTCCTACAACAACAACCACCAGGCTAGTATCGGCACGGCTCCTCATGAAGCTCTTTATGGAAGAAGGTGTAGAACCCCCTTGTCTTCGGTGCAAGATGAAGACCCGAAGGCTTTGGGTGCTGAATATATTGATGATACCGATGCGGCGGTTAAACTGATATTGGATCGCATGTTGGAGGCTCAAAGTCGGCAGATGAAGTATTATAATGCAAGACACCGGATGGGAGAGTTTCAAGTGGGTGATAAGGTGTTCCTGAAAATCCGACCGATGCATGGAGTGTCACGTGTGTGTGGTGTGAAAAAGCTCAGCCCAAGGTATGTTGGGCCTTATACTATTTTGGAAAGGATTAGCCCGTTGGCCTATCGGTTGGAGTTACCGTCCGTGCTAGAGAACCTCCACGACGTGTTCCATGTGTCGTCGCTTCGGAAGGCGCTGTTGCGGCCCAATCAATACATCCCCACAACTGATGGTGTTGTGGCGTCTGATAGGTCTGTGCGACTAGAGCCGGTGCGGATCGTAGATAGCAAGACAAGAAAGTTACGCCGCAAAAGTGTTCCCTTGGTGAAGGTGCTATGGTCTAATCACGGGAAGGAGGAATATACATGGGAGCCAATGGATTTGATGCAAAAACGCTATCCGGAGTTGTTTGCTAAAGGTAGTTTTATTTAAAAGCATATTGTATTTTCTGTTATGCTTTTCTCCCCATAGCCTAAACCTGATTTCGGGGACGAAATATTTTATTTTGTTTATAGGATTTGTAACGTCCCGAATCGCACTAGACCCCTCGTACGTGTTTTTGAGTCAGGAGAGCTGACTTGGGTTCGAGGGAGTGCTGACAACTGGGAAGCACATGTGAATAGGATTTGTATCACCCGAGTCATTGGTCAACACTTTGGTGTCGAGGTGTTGACACATTGGAGTCAAGGTGTCGACGCAGTGTGTCGGCACTCTGATGTTGAGGTGTCGACACTGTGTGTCGACACACACTGTATCGACACGCTGGGTCAAGGTGTCGACACAGTGTGTCGACACCCAGGTTGAGGTGTCGACACACTGATGTCGACACTCACTGTGTCGACACACTGGAACCAGGTGTCGACACAGTGTGTCGACACCCAGATGTTGAGGTGTCGACACTCTGGTGTTGACAACATGATGCAATACACGGGCCTACCCATGTGTGTGTGTGTGAGACAAGTTTAACTCGACAGAACGTGACGAGATCGTTGAAATGTATGACACGGCTAGAGACACGGGCGTGTCCCTACCCGTTTGTCGTTGTGTCGTGTTAAGTTCGTTGAGATGTATCCAGAGGAGGACACGGCCATGTCATGTGGACACGGGTTGGGACACGGGCGTGTCCCTACCCGTGTCGAATAATGAACCAACACTGAAATCGTCTGTAACGCTTCACGCAAGCAGGACACGGGCAAGGACACGGGCGTGTCCCTACCCGTATCACTTTTCATATAAAAGGGGAAATGAAAAACCTAGCTGTTTTCATGCTCACTTCATCCCCTATTTTCTGAAAGAAACTCTTGTGAGAGAAGGAAGTTGCTGGATCTAGTTCTAGAGGAGAAGATCCGTCGTCGTCGTGAAGGAGAAAATGCCGTCGAGAAGAGTTACACGATCCATGGCCGGAAATAGGGGAAATGCCGGAAATGAGGTGAGCTTCCTACCCTCTCCCTTGGTGCTAGATCTTTAGTTATTTTCTTAGGATAGGTATCGACTCAAGAGACTTTTGATGGAGAGAAAGAGTTTTCTAGGGATGGCCATGCTAGGACATGTGTTCTAGGTTTTAGATCTCTTCAACCTCCCCTTTCTTCTATATGATGATGGGTGGATGGTTTCGTGAAGAATCATGGCTCCTTTGAGGGTGAATAAGGGAGGAGGAATTTCTGGAGGTGATTTTGGAGGATCGACTTGAGGAGGAAGATGAACCGATGTCGTTCTTCCCTCTTTAAGATACGTGCAGAATCTGTATTCTGCGCACAACGATATTCTTGGCCATTTTCATGTAGGTTGTGGCCAGATCTGGGCTTTCGACTAAACACGAAAGTTGAAGCCCTTGAACATACCTTTCCAACGAATGGTTTCACGACTTTAGGCGAAGTCTGTAGCCACGGAAAAGCCTGAACGAATATGACGTCCGATAATTCATGCATGCAGAAATGTTGTTCTGTGCACAGCGGACTTTGAAGCCGATTTCAAATAGGATACACTCAAATCTGGGTTATGGGCTGAGTATGAAAGTTGTAACCCATGGAAAGACCTTTCCATCTAGGGGTTACACGTCTTCACCGTATTCTTGTAGCTTCAGGAATCTCCAGTCGAAGTTGTTGTCCAGATTTATTCTGCACTTAAATTCTAGGGTTTATATAATATGAATTTGAATTTGGGGGAATCGATGTTGCTAATTAACTCGAGATTTTGATGTACTATTCTATGCTGACCACCATATTGCTATGAATGATAAATCTTGTTAATTAGATTTCATAAAACTGAATTGTGAAGCAAGCTTTATTGCATGATATGACTTGCTAAAATTGATAGATTATTATAATTGTGCATCATGTTTATAATATGATGAATGAAATGACTAAATACAAATTGGTAGATTATTATTAATGTGCATCATGTTTGTAAAATGTTGAAACCATTTGGAATGACAAATAGAAGGATAAACCATGGCCATGAGTATGTATGATGGTTAGAATGAAATATAGTAGTCCAATACTTAGAGCGTAGTCTCCCTACGTGTAGTATTGTGGATGGATGTAAGTACGGCGTTGGCCATCACCAGTTGAGTTAATGTTGAAATGAGGTATAGATGGACGGTTGGGTTGGACTTCGGTGTTCACGTCCTGGGGCTCCTTCCGTGCCGAGCGGATGGTTGGGTTGTGTCCTCGTGCTTACATCTGAGGCCCCTTCTGTAACGCCCCGAAACTCAAAGGAGAAAAGGGGGACGTTTTGGGCCAGTTTTGGTTTCTGGCTGAAGGCACACGGCCTGGGACACGGGCGTGTCCCAGGGCGTGTCAAGCGTGTGTCGACACTTAGTCGCGAAGTCGTCGAGTTATTCTCGACGATTCGTCGAGAATGGGCACACGGCCTGCGACACGGGCGTGTCGCAGGGCGTGTCGACCCGTGTCGACACTTAGCCGTGAAATCGTCGAGTTATTCTCGACGATTCGTCGAGAATGGGCACACGGCCTGCGACACGGGCGTGTCGCAGGGCGTGTCGACCCGTGCCGACGATCGTCAAGGTGAAATCGTCGAGATTCACTCGACGATCGTCGAGACAAGGCACACGGCCTAGGACACGGGCGTGTCCAAGGCCGTGTCATCCAGTCGTCGTTCTCCCCTCGACGAAATGTCCCGTGTACACGGCCTGGGGGCCCAGGCGTGTCAATGTGACACGGGCAAGGACACGGGCGTGTCCTAGAACCCGTGCAGTGCTCGGGTTGGAAACGGGGGAAAATCATGGGGTACACGGCCGGCTACACGGCCGTGTCATCTGGAACACGGGCGTGTCAGCTCGAACACGGGCGTGTTCGATACCCGTGTGCGTGTTCAGAAGATTCGATTTTGACGGCGAATGCGGCACACGGCCCTGGACACGGGCGTGTGCCAAGCCGTGTTCGGTCCAGATTGGGCATTTCAGCCCCGAATCAAAGCCGCTCGTTTTCTTAGGTTCAGATCCGACGGCTGGGGATGGTTCCTGGGAGGATATACACGGGTTTGACTTAGAAAAATCCACACTTTTCATTACTTATCCTCTCTCCAAACCCTTGGAGAAAGAAGAGCTAAGGCAAGAGGAAGAGGAGCTAGATCCGCCATTGGAGGAGCTTCGGAGCTCCGAATCGCAAGCCGACTCCGGATCCACGGAGGCAACGCAAGCGCGGTGATTTCTATCCGATTACATTTCGATGGCGCCAAAGAGGAACGCAAGGGTAACGATCCTCACTTGTGAGCTTGATAGCTCTCTTTCTTAGCATAGGAAGCCCTCTCTCGCGAGTTTGCGAAGAGTTGGAGGCATTCCTTCGGGTAGATATATAAAGTCCCCGTTGTTTAGCGTCCGTATGCGAGAACGGACATAGGCATTTTGGTTGAAGCCTACCCGGACATGTAGTTCGGATCGGTGATGTTGCATTGCATAAGGCCGGAGAAGACTCCGTGCTATTTGGTGTTTTCGGGTTTTCTACGCGGTAGATTGCAGCAGGGAGCCTTGGGGACTAACCCAAAGGTGCACCCGGAAAACTGGGCGGACACGAGGTCTTGCCAACTTGGTGGCCTGAGAGCCAACTTGAACATAACGGGGTTATGTGTCTTGCGGTAGAATGGGAATCGGTGAAAGTTTGACCCGCGCAAATGGCTTAAATTGCCGTTGCGATGTGAGCACGGGTTAGATGGAGCCGTACCCGCTCTATGTCGTTCGGGTTAGAGAGACCTAAAGGTACATGGCACTCGCCGTTGGCATAGATGGGGGTCTTCGGTGGTCAATGGCTTAAATTGACGTGACCAATACCATGAAGACAAATTGCTCATAGGAATGACCGTCTAAGTGGCGGTGGTGAGTCCGGAATGTTAATGGCTTTAATTGACGTAACATCAACCGGTTCACCGAGAATGTGCCCTGAGTGCACGGGACGTGTGGCCGTACGAGCCAACGTCTGTGATGAATTGGCTATGGTTATATGCATTGCTCGCTTGTGCTAATGAAATGCAGGGAAGGAGCATCGCCGCCCCGAGTTGGGGGCGGGATCGTTATAATTTGGTCAGCATTGCTGACCGTTGCTTTGTTTGCCACCGTGCGGTGGTTTGTTTGCTTGCAGGTGCAGCTGGACCAAGCGGTCAATAGCGGGCTAAAGCCCTTTTTGCGAAGCTGGCCCTCGAAGGCCCAAGTGGAAATGTTTTATGTTTTATTCATGTATGGCCGGCCTGCGTGCCGAGGTTGGTAAATCATGTAAAAGACAAGTGAAACATTTTGTAAGGCCTTAAGGCCGACTTTTGAGTATTTTGTAATAACATTCCTATTATCCCGTTAGTGGACATTCATGCTTGTGCTGGGTTCTTATTTTGCAACTTATAAACTGCTTCCGCTAGAATGCTCTGTGTAGGACGTTGAGATTGGTTGGATGGTTTCCATACGTAACCACCCGGTCTGTCTGTGGTATATGGCGTCGGGCCCCGGCCGGACCTACTGCTATATGCTATGCGACGGATAGGGGGTGTTACAATTTGGTATCAGACTACTGGTTTTGGTCGGGCTTGAATTGAATTCGTGGGCGAATTCTTTTTAAGGGGTGGTGAGCACATTGTGTGCGTCATCGTTATAACAGTAAAGAGAACCCATGAATGTCCACTTAGGAATGAAAATACTCGTGTTTGAGGAACCTGCGTGTTCCTATAATTACTGTTTGCAATGTTATTTGGTCGCTTAACGGTGTTTTGTACCACTATAGGTGACCAGAAGTGATGTTGGGCCGTCAGAACGCCGAGGTTCTGAGGCAAGTAGTGCACCGGATGTTGCTCCTGCAACACCTCTGTCGGCTGAAAATATAAGATTGGTGGCTGAAGCGGTGTTAGCCGTGATAAATGCGCAGCCTGGGAGGCAAGCGCAGCAGCCAGCTCCTGTGATGGAGCAAGTACCTCTTCAAGAGGCGGAGCCGAGGAGGATGGAGCAAGTGGTTGTAGAACCAATAGTGCCAAGGAGGGCGACTGAGAGGCAGTTGAAGCATGTAATGAGCTTTAACCCTCCGTTATTCTCGGGGTTGGGAACCCCATCTCAGGCTGAAGACTGGCTCTCTAGGGTGAAGAGAGTCATGACAGCGACGGAGACGGAGGAGTGGCAGATGACCACCATTGCTACGTTCCTGTTGGACGGTGAAGCAAGGATGTGGTGGGAAGGCTTGGAGCTGCATCATCTGAGAGGAAGACAATTGATAGACGTTCCGATGGAAGAGTTCTCGGAATTGTTCTTAGCAAGATACCTCCCTTCTACTCAGAGGATTTCAATGGAGAATGAGTTCCTGAGGTTGGTGCAGGGTGAGCGAAGCGTGGATGAATATCTCCACGAGTTTACGCGGTTGAGTCGTTATGCGAGCTCTACCATCATGGATGAGGAGCGCAAGACTAATCGCTTCTACGAAGGTCTGAGGGATGAGCTGAGACTATTACTGTCGGGGCCGATGACGCAGGGTTTCTTGACCTTGGTCAATACTGCCCGGTCCTTGGAGAAGGACATGAAGAGTGTACAAGCGAAGAAAGGCTTGGTTGAAAAGAAATCTGAGTTTAAAGTGCCGACTACTTCGAAGTCAGGCTATCGGAGGACTTTCAAGAAGCATAGGACTTCGGGCCCAGCTCCTTCTGGCGCTTTTGGGGCGACTACGGGTCGGACCCCGGGTGCGTGTTTTACTTGCGGCAAGACGGGGCACTTTGCCCGTGATTGTTGGAGCGGACGTCCTAAGTCCGAAAGGAGGCCAGGAGCTACCTACGAAGAGAAGGGAAAGGCGGTGGAGTCGACCGCATCCCACTATGCTCCGGCCCAACCAAGGGTCTATAATCTTGGCCAACAGGAGGCCATTAAACAAGCTGACGTGGTGACAGGTACGGTTTAATTTATAGCAAGTCAATTCCTTTATATGCTTGTTATGTATATGTTACCTTACCACTGCTTGTTTAGGATTTGTAACGATTTGTGAAAATCCCGCACGAGCACTCTTTGATACGGGAGCTTCACACTCCTTCTTGTCCGAAGGATTTATATCACGCATCGGAGTCCCTTCTTCGATGGCGAAGGACAAGTTGGATGTGTTATTGCCCAATGGGTGTTCGATGCGAGCGGTTAGGATCTGCGAGGTTAAGACTCGTATTGGAGAGCAGGAGTTCGACCTGCGGGCGTCTTTACTTCCGTTAGTGGAGTTTGACGTCATATTTGGCATGGACTGGCTCTCGGAGCAGCAGGCCCATATAGATTGCGGTAGCAAGGAAGTCAAGCTGGGAGCGAGTCGTGAGACGACGTTTAAGGGCTTAAAGGGGTCGAGCAAAACATTGATGTCTGCTCTTCAAGTGGTTAAGGCAGTTCGTGCCGGAGCAGAACTGTTCTTCACTCTAGTGGAGGTTGCAAAGCCGAAGCCCGCGTTGGATTGTATTTCAGTGGTATCGGAATACCCTGATGTGTTCCCCGCAGATCTTCCTGGAGCCCCGCCTCAACGGGAGATAGATTTTACGATCGAGCTAGTGCCAGGTGCAAAGCCTGTGTCACGATCTCCGTATCGGCTAGCGCCTAAGGAAATGGCGGAGCTGAAAGTTCAACTGCAAGAGTTGTTGGAGCAAGGGTATGTGCGCCCGAGTTCTTCGCCTTGGAGCGCACCGGTCCTCTTTGTTAAGAAGAAGGACGGAAGCTTGAGGTTGTGTATTGATTATCGGGAGCTAAACAAGCTGACTGAGAAGAACAAGTACCCGATCCCCCGGATTGATGATCTCTTCGATCAGTTAGTCGGGTCGACGGTGTACTCGAAGTTAGATCTCAAGTCTGGGTACTATCAGCTACGGATAAGGGAGAGTGATATCCCGAAGACAGCGTTTAGTACGAGATACGGGCATTATGAGTTTACGGTCATGCCGTTTGGGCTGACTAATGCGCCGTCAGTATTTATGGATTTGATGAACAGGACGTTCAGGGAGTACCTAGACCATTTCGTGATCGTCTTCATCGACGATATTTTGGTGTACTCGCAAAGTGAGGAAGATCACTTCAAGCATCTTCATTTGGTGCTGGAGACACTCAGGAGAAACCAGTTGTATGCCAAGTTCTCGAAGTGCGAGTTTTGGCTATCCTCAGTAGCGTTCCTCGGGCATATAGTGAGTGGAGAGGGTATTGCGGTGGATCCGGCGAAGATTGTTGCGATACGGGAGTGGCCTGAGCTTGCTACGGTAGCAGAAGTCCGGAGCTTTTTGGGGCTTGCCGGTTATTATAGGCGCTTCGTAGAGAACTTCTCGCGGATAGCGCTACCTCTCACTACTTTGACGAGGAAGGAGCATAAGTTCGTTTGGACGCCGGAGTGCGCGCGAGCTTTTGAGGAATTGAAGTGTCGGTTGACCACGGCGCCTGTGTTGAGTTCGCCGGTTGGGACCGAAGGCTATGAGATATATAGCGATGCTTCAGGCAGCGGTTTGGGTTGCGTGCTACTGCAGCACGGCAGCGTGATAGCTTATGGCTCGAGACAACTAAAAGTGCACGAGAGGAATTATCCGGTCCATGACTTGGAGTTAGCGGCCGTGATTTTTGCCTTGAAGCTGTGGAGACACTATTTGTACGGTGTGAAGATTGATATCTACACCGATCACAAGAGCCTAAAGTATTTGATCGATCAGAAAGATTTGAATATGCGGCAGCGTAGGTGGATGGAGTTCCTGGGGGACTATACTTTTAAGATCCACTACGTGCCTGGCAAAGGGAATGCGGTTGCGGATGCATTGAGTCGCCGAGCCCCAGCTCAAGCGAATTGGCTATCAGTGCATGATGAGCGGTTGGTGCAGGAGCTGGAGGCGTTGGAGATTGTTTGTGTGGATAGACAATCTAGCGCTGAAGCAGTGCTGAATTGGACTGAAGTCCAATATGACCTGGCTGATCGGATTCGGCAGGCTTTGGATATGGATGCTCATATGAAGCAGTTCATGATAGAGGCTCTGGATGGGTCAAATTCCCAATTCGTCGTGGAGGACGGATTGCTTTGGAAAGACGGTCGTTTGTGCGTCCCAAGTGTGGGCAATTTACGGGTGGAGTTGTTGTACGAGGCACACCATACCAAGTACTCGATTCACCCGGGGAGCACGAAGATGTACCGCGATATCAAGAAGCTATTTTGGTGGCCGGGTTTGAAGAAGGATGTGGCGCTATACGTAGCGAAGTGCCAAACCTGCGCCTTAGTAAAGGCGGAGTGCCAAAAGCCGGGAGGATTTCTTAAGTCCTTGCCTATTCCGGAGTGGAAATTCGACGACATCTCTATGGACTTTGTGCATGGTTTGCCAAGGTCGCAGAAGGGGAACGACGCCATTTGGGTGGTGGTCGATCGATTAACGAAGGTGTCGCACTTTATTCCGCATAGGAAGGACGATCCGGTGGAGAAGCTGGCGAAGCTTTATGTGGATAATATAGTACGGCTTCATGGTGTGCCCCGCAGCATCGTGAGTGACCGTGATGGGCGGTTCACGTCCAATGATTGGAGGCTGGTGCAGCAAATGTTGGGAACAAAGCTGAAGTTTAGCACAGCCTTCCATCCACAAACGGATGGGCAGACCGAGAGGGTCAATAGAACGATGGAAGACATGCTTCGCATGTGTGTCTTGGACTTCGGAAAGCAATGGGAGGACCACCTTTATTTGGTGGAGTTCGCATACAACAACAGCTACCAAACAAGTATTCAGATGGCGCCTTTCGAGGCCCTTTATGGTAGAAGATGTCGCACGCCGTTGTCTTGGTTAGAAACGGGCGAGTCAAAGTTGTATAAGCGATCGGAAGTGGAGGATGCTACTTCTTTGGTGAGAACCATTCGGGAGAGGTTGCTCATGGCTCAGGACCGGCAAGCAAAGTACTATAATGCCAAGCACAGGAACGTGGAGTTCGCTGTGGGCGATTATGTGTACCTAAAGATCAAGCCGTTCAAGGGTGTCTCGCGGGTGCGACGGTTGAAAAAGCTGAAGCCCGAGGTACCTTGGACCATTTGAGGTTCTGGAGCGAGTTGGTGAAGCGGCCTATAGGTTGAGGCTTTCTGTGGAGCTTAGTGGTTTACACGATGTATTCCACATTTCGGTGCTTAGGAAGGCGGTGCAAGAGCCTACGCAAGTGATCGCGGTCGATCAAGTGCCGGTGGATAGTGGGCTAACGACAAAGGTCAAGCCCGTGCGGATTGAAGACTCGGAGGTCAAGCGGCTACGCAATAAAGAGATCAGGATGGTCAAGGTCCGGTGGGACAATTGCGGTCGTGAGGAGCTCTCCTGGGAGCGAGAGCAGACGATGCTTGACGAATATCCGGAGTTGTTCCGCTCAGGTACAAATTTTGTTTTGTACATGTTTTTCCCTTTATGTAATTTCGTGGGCGAAATTCTTTTAAGAGGGGTAGAGTTGTAACGCCCCGAAACTCAAAGGAGAAAAGGGGGACGTTTTGGGCCAGTTTTGGTTTCTGGCTGAAGGCACACGGCCTGGGACACGGGCGTGTCCCAGGGCGTGTCAAGCGTGTGTCGACACTTAGTCGCGAAGTCGTCGAGTTATTCTCGACGATTCGTCGAGAATGGGCACACGGCCTGCGACACGGGCGTGTCGCAGGGCGTGTCGACCCGTGTCGACACTTAGCCGTGAAATCGTCGAGTTATTCTCGACGATTCGTCGAGAATGGGCACACGGCCTGCGACACGGGCGTGTCGCAGGGCGTGTCGACCCGTGCCGACGATCGTCAAGGTGAAATCGTCGAGATTCACTCGACGATCGTCGAGACAAGGCACACGGCCTAGGACACGGGCGTGTCCAAGGCTGTGTCATCCAGTCGTCGTTCTCCCCTCGACGAAATGTCCCGTGTACACGGCCTGGGGGCCCAGGCGTGTCAATGTGACACGGGCAAGGACACGGGCGTGTCCTAGAACCCGTGCAGTGCTCGGGTTGGAAACGGGGGAAAATCATGGGGTACACGGCCGGCTACACGGCCGTGTCATCTGGAACACGGGCGTGTCAGCTCGAACACGGGCGTGTTCGATACCCGTGTGCGTGTTCAGAAGATTCGATTTTGACGGCGAATGCGGCACACGGCCCTGGACACGGGCGTGTGCCAAGCCGTGTTCGGTCCAGATTGGGCATTTCAGCCCCGAATCAAAGCCGCTCGTTTTCTTAGGTTCAGATCCGACGGCTGGGGATGGTTCCTGGGAGGATATACACGGGTTTGACTTAGAAAAATCCACACTTTTCATTACTTATCCTCTCTCCAAACCCTTGGAGAAAGAAGAGCTAAGGCAAGAGGAAGAGGAGCTAGATCCGCCATTGGAGGAGCTTCGGAGCTCCGAATCGCAAGCCGACTCCGGATCCACGGAGGCAACGCAAGCGCGGTGATTTCTATCCGATTACATTTCGATGGCGCCAAAGAGGAACGCAAGGGTAACGATCCTCACTTGTGAGCTTGATAGCTCTCTTTCTTAGCATAGGAAGCCCTCTCTCGCGAGTTTGCGAAGAGTTGGAGGCATTCCTTCGGGTAGATATATAAAGTCCCCGTTGTTTAGCGTCCGTATGCGAGAACGGACATAGGCATTTTGGTTGAAGCCTACCCGGACATGTAGTTCGGATCGGTGATGTTGCATTGCATAAGGCCGGAGAAGACTCCGTGCTATTTGGTGTTTTCGGGTTTTCTACGCGGTAGATTGCAGCAGGGAGCCTTGGGGACTAACCCAAAGGTGCACCCGGAAAACTGGGCGGACACGAGGTCTTGCCAACTTGGTGGCCTGAGAGCCAACTTGAACATAACGGGGTTATGTGTCTTGCGGTAGAATGGGAATCGGTGAAAGTTTGACCCGCGCAAATGGCTTAAATTGCCGTTGCGATGTGAGCACGGGTTAGATGGAGCCGTACCCGCTCTATGTCGTTCGGGTTAGAGAGACCTAAAGGTACATGGCACTCGCCGTTGGCATAGATGGGGGTCTTCGGTGGTCAATGGCTTAAATTGACGTGACCAATACCATGAAGACAAATTGCTCATAGGAATGACCGTCTAAGTGGCGGTGGTGAGTCCGGAATGTTAATGGCTTTAATTGACGTAACATCAACCGGTTCACCGAGAATGTGCCCTGAGTGCACGGGACGTGTGGCCGTACGAGCCAACGTCTGTGATGAATTGGCTATGGTTATATGCATTGCTCGCTTGTGCTAATGAAATGCAGGGAAGGAGCATCGCCGCCCCGAGTTGGGGGCGGGATCGTTATAATTTGGTCAGCATTGCTGACCGTTGCTTTGTTTGCCACCGTGCGGTGGTTTGTTTGCTTGCAGGTGCAGCTGGACCAAGCGGTCAATAGCGGGCTAAAGCCCTTTTTGCGAAGCTGGCCCTCGAAGGCCCAAGTGGAAATGTTTTATGTTTTATTCATGTATGGCCGGCCTGCGTGCCGAGGTTGGTAAATCATGTAAAAGACAAGTGAAACATTTTGTAAGGCCTTAAGGCCGACTTTTGAGTATTTTGTAATAACATTCCTATTATCCCGTTAGTGGACATTCATGCTTGTGCTGGGTTCTTATTTTGCAACTTATAAACTGCTTCCGCTAGAATGCTCTGTGTAGGACGTTGAGATTGGTTGGATGGTTTCCATACGTAACCACCCGGTCTGTCTGTGGTATATGGCGTCGGGCCCCGGCCGGACCTACTGCTATATGCTATGCGACGGATAGGGGGTGTTACACCTTCCATGCCATAGTGATGTGGAATTCGCATGAGGTGTGAGTCGACATGCGGTGTCGTAATCCTGGGTTAAGGATAGTGTGGCAGGTCTACGGGCTCGCCGATCGTCACACTGACGGGAGTTGACAGTTAGACTTTGGGAGGTTGGGATGTGTCCTCGGTGTTCACGTCCCGAGGCCCCTTCGTTTCCTAGTGAACGGTTGGGTTGTGTCCTCGTACTTTCTTCCGAGGCCCCTTCTGGGTCACACCAGGCCAGTTCGGGTTGTGTTCTCGGTGCACATCTCCCCGAGACCCCGCTGGGCCATAGTACGCATGGGCTCCGCTGTTGTGTTCTTAGTGTTGAGGCGTACGGAGGCCTAGGTGAAGTAGTGTGGATACCCGCCTAGTAGTAGAGATGCCCGCTCTACTGTCACCGCCTGGCCACGACGACTGATGCCTGAGAGGTTAGCTACCTGCTCGAATAGTGGGAACTATAGTCTGTGTCGACATAGCAATTGCATGTGTGTGATCATGGGGTGAGTCATTGCATAACATACATACCATTACATAGTATTGCACAAACAAGATCCTCATCGTATAAGTTTGTATGGATACTCTTATACGATGAGTTACTTTATGTAAACCGATCCTTAACTTATAAGTTTGTATGGACATTCTTATAAATTAAGTTACTTTCCTGATGTAGTTACTTGTACTTGTTGATTTACAAATTGCTCAAGTAGAACTGCTAGTTATAATATTGTTATTCAAGTAAAACTGCTAGTTTATAATATTGTTATTCATGTACTATTACAGCCTCCTTGTACCTGCTTTACTACTTGTATATATATATTACCCTTGTTCCTTTCTCCGCCCGGTGCCGAGGAGTCGTCGGGGGAGCGGATGTGAAGCCACTTAGTCTTTTCGAGTAACGGTTGCTACGTCTTCCTTTTTAGGAGGTTACCCCGCAGGTAGAGCAGCCGCAGACTTTGCAGTAGGACAGCCAGGCCAGGACGACATTACCTGATGTGACGGTACCATCGCTACCATCGGTTACGGATGTGAGTGTTGTGAGATTCTAATGTAGCCCGTTTGGGTAATTTTATAGCTGTACTCTGATATTGTAGAAGCATGTTGTAGCTTCTCTTATTTGATGTATTTGGACATATATGCTTAGTGTGGATTTGACTTCTTCTTGCTTATATTATGGTTGGGTTGGCATGTTTGTATTGATATTGGTTGTAGCCGGCGGAATAGGCGTCTTGTGATACAGGTTAGCCCGTGTGCTAATGCTACCATAAGGCGGCTGTTCCGGGCATAAGACCCCCTTCGTGCCGTGTTTTGGGATCCGGGAGGGGGGGTCTTACATTCCTCTCCTCGTTTATCCCTAATTTCTAAATCAAATTCTTGTAATAAAAGAATTGTTGGGTACATTGGTTAAATGTACCTGATTTGAAGAAGCCTCACCCAACTCAATGATATACATCAAAATGTATTTGATGTGTTTTTGAGTTACTTGTGCAGGTTAAGTATTTGCAGGACTGAAGCAAAATTTCTAAGTCCATGTGTCGACACCCAGAGGGAAAGTGTCGACACTTAAGAAGACTTGTGTCGACACCCAGACAAGCAGTGTCGACACTTGGAGTCATTGTGTCGACACCTGGGATGCAGAGTCGACACCAGACAGAAAGTGTCGACACAAGGAGCTGTGTCGACACTCAATGAAGAAAAGTGCAGACAGAAAGTGTCGACACAAGGAGCTGTGTCGACACCCAGTGAAGCTGTGTCTACACCAGAAAGTGTCGACACTTGGAGATGTGTCGACACTCAGCAAAAGTCAGCAGAGACTAAGTATAAGTGTCGACACTCAGAACAATGTGTCGACACTCAACAGAAGAGTCAGCACTTGAACTAAGTGTCGACACCCAGAACAATGTGTTGACACTCAGCTGAAGACTCAACACTTGAAGAAAGTGTCGACATATGGAGCTGTGTGGACACTTATCAAAGAACAGCAAGATCAACAAAATATTCTAAGTACAAGTGTCGACACTAAGGGAATGTGTCGACACTCAGCTGAAGTCTCAATAGAAGAATCAAGTGTCGACACAAGGAGCTGTGTCGACACTCAGCAAGTATCAACATAGAAGACTATGTGTCGACACCAAGAAGCAGTGTCGACACTTAACAAATTCAACACATGAAGATGTGTCGACACAAAGGAGATGTGTCGACACTTAGAAGAATTCAGCAAAAGATAGAAGATCAAGTACTTGTGTCGACACTCAATTTCAGTGTCGACACATGAAGAAGAATCTGTGTCGAGACATAGTATCTACAACACAAGGAGTTGTGTCGACACCTTGTAGACTTGTGTCGACACTTACACAACTTGTGTCGACACTTGGTCTATAAGTGTCGACACTTAAAGACAGAAAGTCTCGACACTTTCAGACAGTTAGAGAACTTTCAAGAATTGACTGGATGACTTGACAGCTGCCGTTCCAGCCGGTCTATAGCAACTGTCAGAGATGTCAGAATTCAGTTATGGATCGGACCAGCCGGTTACCATGAAGAAGGCCTATAAATAGGCTCATACAGTCTACAGAAACTGTTGTTGTTGTTGTTCAGGTTGTGGTTGAACAAGTTATTAAAGTGGTTCACAGAGTTATTGATCAAGTATCAAATCAAGAAGATCTAGCTGTCCAAGTGCAGATCTAAGAAGTTGGAGAGAGAGGGCTCCATCCAAGAAATCAGCCATTGGAACTAGGCTGAGAAGAAGGATTCAGATTCATTCTAGATCTTAAGAAGCAGAGGTCAAGGATCAACTGCAGAAGGAATCAGTCTTATTCAGTTCTACTTTCAAGAAGCTTTGAAGAAAGCTAAGTCAGATTGAATCCAGCTGAGTTCTTCCAAGAACTCATCAAGAAACTCTCAACTCCCTTCTCTTGTTTCTGAGTTGTTGAGTTATTATTTCTATAAACATTTTTATCTTGTAGGATCCTTTGGATCTGGTTGAATTGTAAGCCTGAAATTATAAAGGCTGAGGGTAGGGCTTGAGAGCCTGAGTGTAGGAGATTGAAATCTCTGAGTGTAGGCCTTGTTGGCTGAGTGTAGGCCTTATTGGCTGAGTGTAGGCCTTTGTGGCTGAGTGTAGGCTTTGGGATAAAGCTGAGTTGTAGGGCCTTGGGCCTGAGGTGTAGGAACCAATTTGGGTTCTGAGACAGTGATGAAGTTTGGTCGAATTTAGTACACTGCTAGATAGGCGAAGGGGGAAAGTGGATGTACTCAAAGCTTGGGGAACCACTATAAAACTTTGTGTCTGCTGTGATTGTGAATGCTTGTGTGATTGTTGTGCAAAAGTAGTATAGATTCTGTGATATAACTGATTGTTGTCATTAAAGTCTTAAAAAGCATTAGGTCACCTATTCACCACCCCCCCCCCCTCTAGGTGTTTAGGTACCATATCTTTCAAGTGGTATCAGAGGGAGGTTGCTCTAAACGGACTAACAGTCTGAGGAGATCCTGATTGGCAGATTCAGTCTAAGTCAAAATACAGATTCAAGAAAATCAAGAACCATGGGTTCCTCTAAGAATCACAAGGAATTGGGTTCCATGAAATTACCTATATGCAGAAAGGAAATCTTTGGGATCTGGAAGGAAAGGGTAAGGCTGTTTATGGAAGCCTCAGACCCTGGGATCTACATCACAGTAAAAGAGGGGTCATATGTGCCCATGAAGATATCTGTTCTAGATGCAAATCAGAGAACCCCAAAGGATTTCTCTGAAATGACTAAGGATGAGATTGTCCTAGCTACCATGGACAAGAGGGCACAAAACATAATAGTGAGTGTCATTGATGATGCAACTTTTCAGAATCTTATACATTGTAAGACAGCCAAAGAGATGTGGGACACTCTTATTATGTATATGGAGGGATCTGAAGAAGTTAGACAAGATAGAAAATCCTTGCTAAATCAGGAGTATGAAAGTTTTAGACAAGTAAAGGGTGATAACATAACTGAGTGCTATAAGAAGTTCTACAGAATAGTGAATGAACTCATGTCTTATGGAAGAGAGTTCAGCAATTATGAACTAAATGACAAGTTCCTAAGGTCCCTAACTAAAGATTGGGACACCAAGATCTGTGCCATTAGGAAAATGGCTAAGTTGGGAGAAATTCCTCCTCCTACACTGTTTGGCAAGTTATTGTCTTATGAAATGCAGTTGACAGTGAGGAAAGAGGAGGAGAAATCAACAAGAACTGAACACAAGGAAAGAACAGTAGCCTTCAAGACAGAAGCCTCCAGAAAGTGCAGGAATAAGTCACCAACTCCACCTCTAAAGGTAGTTGAATCAGAGTCAGATGAGTCAGCCAGTACAAAATCTGAAAGCAGTGAAAGTGATGAAGACTTTGCTGCCTTCACTAGACAATTTCAGAAATTCTTGAAGAAGAAACAGTGGAGGTCAAGGCCTTCTACTTCAAAAGGAAAAGAAGACCTATATGAGAATAAAAAGGTCTCAAAGAAGGATAGGAAGAGGACTAAATCTAGCAAGACAACTGTTTCTAAGATAGTGTGCTATTGCTGCAATAGACAAGGCCATGTTATTGCAGATTGTCCTGAAAAGAGAAAAGAGTCTAGTGACAAGAAAAAGACTCATTTCAAAGGCAAGAAAGAAAAGTCTTTTGTAGCCAAGAAAGAGAAGACTCTATCAGATATCTCTTCAGAAACTGAGTCTGATGATGAGGCATACATAGGGTTGTTTGCTGAAGAAGAAGAAGAAGAATTCATGCAGATAATGGAGTCTATTTATGAACAAGAAAACAGTCAATGCCAAGGTCTAATGGCTTTGACAGAGAATGACAAAATCCTGGAGCAGCCAGGACCCAGTAAGGTACAAAGTTCAACTCTAAGTTCAGTTTCTTGTTCTAGTACAGAATCAGATTCATCTTCATCAAGTGATGGAAGTGTATCTGAGTCTGAGGATGATATTCATCAGCTTATAGATGAATATAAAGTGTTGTTGCAAGCTTACAAGAAAAGCAAGACCCTAGCCAAAAGTCAGGCAATGGAAATTGCTGATCTAAAAGCTGCTGTAACAGATTCTGAGAAGCAATTTGATCAAAAGCTTAATGAGATAGCCAGGCTGAAACACATAACAGTGATTCAGATGGGGACTATCACCTTTAAGAATGATCAAATCAAGAGTCTGGAGATCAATCTTCAGAAAGAGAGAGAGCTTGTTGCTAGGTTTTCTAAACCTAAGTCAGTGTTACCTTTAATTGATGAATTTGTTCATCATAAAGGCAAGGCTGGACTGGGTTTTATTAGACCTGCAAGGACTGAGCAGTCCAAGCCCAAGTCCAAGGGCAAAGCCCCAACATTCAACAAGTCTGTTGTAGATAAGACACCAAAGACAGTACCTAAGCAAAGGTACAATAAGTTTGAATGTTGGTGCTGTGGCAAAGTTGGCCATTTTGTAGTGGACTGTTGGCACAATGCTAGTGCCAAAGTGAGTACCAAACTACCTGTTGGAAAGCCAGTAGGTAGCTTTGTCAGATTGCAAACTAACAAGTACCAAGGACCCAAGAATTCTTTGGGTTCTAAGGTTCATTAATCTGTTTTGCAGGTGAGTCCAAGTGGCCATACCCCAACATGGTACTTGGACAGTGGATGTTCCAGACATATGACCGGAACTAGAGGATTACTAAAGGACTACATTCCAATAAAAGATGGTCCAAAAGTAACCTTTGGTGGTTCTGAAAAAGGAATCATCAAAGGATTTGGTAACATTTCTAGCAACTTGGTTACCATTACTCAAGTGGCTTATGTTAAAGGGTTGAAACACAACCTAATAAGTATAAGTCAATTAAGTGATGTAGGGTATGACATCTCATTTGTTAAAAATGGTTGTCATATCAAGAGGTCAAGTGATCAAGAGATCATTTTGACAGGTTATAGGAAGAGGAATGTCTACTGCTTAGACATTATGGTTGAGAACAATGGTTCTCCAGTTTGTCTTGTAGCTGATGAGACAGTCACTCATTGTGTCAAATGGCACAAGAGGCTAGCCCATCTTAACTACAAGACTATTAGCAAACTCTTTAGCAAAGAGTTAGTGAGGAATGGTCCTCAAGTTAAGTGTGTTAAAGATGGTATTTGCTCAGCTTGTTAAAAGGGCAAGCAGACTAAATCCACCTTTAGAAGCATAGAAAACAAAGATGTTGTGAGGTGTTTATACCTGTTGCACTTGGATCTCTTTGGTCCAATGCCAGTTCACAGCTTAGGTAGGAAGGTCTATACCCTTGTAGTTGTAGATGACTACTCAAGGTTTTCCTGGGTGTTCTTCTTAAGACAGAAATCTGAAACACCTAGTGTCTTCCATAGCTTTGTCAAGCAAATTCAGAATGAACTAGACAGTACAGTGGTCAAGATTAGAAGTGACCATGGTACTGAGTTTCAGTCTGATAGCATGACAAAACTTTGTGAAAACTTTGGGATATTTCAAGAATTCTCTTCACCTAGAACACCTCAGCAAAATGGCATTGCTGAGAGGAAGAATAGGACCTTGATAGAGGCTGGTAGGACCCTACTAAGTGATACATCACTGCCAGAGTATTTCTGGGCTGAAGCAGTTAATACTGCATGCCATGTTATAAATAGGGCTACCATCACTAAAGGGCTCAACAAGACCCCCTATGAAGTTGTGAAAGGCAGGAAACCAAACCTATCCTACTTCAGGATCTTTGGTTGCAAATGCTTCATACTTAACAATGGAAAGTCTTACTTGACTAAGTTTGCTGCCAAGTCCCAAGAGGGAATTTTTGTTGGGTACAGCAATAATAGTAAGGCTTATAGAGTCTACAACTTGACTACACAAGTTGTAGAAGAATCTGTGCATGTAGTTTTTGATGAGACTAAACTTATTAACAATGAGTTGTCTAGTACTGTATGCAGCCCCACAGGTTTAACAAAGAAGATGGACAAGCTTACTATAGAAGAAGTACCTGTTGCAAGACAGCAAGTAGAGGACAGTAGCTGTTGTCCAGGGGGAGAACTACATGTACCAATTGCTGATGAAGTTCAAGGTATACAGCATGATGGAGATGCTGAAGAGGTTCAACCAGAAGTTAGGATGCCTCCAGCCAACAGGCATCTTAGAGATCATCCAGTAGAGCAGATTATTGGAGATCCAAGACAAGGAGTACAAACCAGGAGCAGATACATGAATGCAGCAATCTACTCCAGTTTTCTATCACAAGTTGAACCTAAGAAGTTTGAAGAAGCAATACCTGATCCACAATGGACTGAAGCAATGCAAGAAGAGCTTAATCAGTTCAAGAGGTGCAAGGTCTGGGAACTTGTTCCTAAACCTAAAGACCACAATATAATAGGAACTAAGTGGATCTACAGGAATAAGATGGATGAACAAGGGGTCATCATTAAGAATAAAGCAAGATTGGTTGCTAAAGGATATAGGCAAGAAGAAGGTATTGACTTTGATCAAACCTTTGCTCTAGTAGCTAGACTGGAAGCCATAAGGATGTTCTTGGCCTATGCAACCTATCAAGGATTCAAAGTTTACCAAATGGATGTCAAGTCAGCATTCCTGAATGGTAATCTTAAGGAAGAAGTCTATGTGGAACAGCCTTCAGGTTTTGTTGATCCAACTCTACCTCATCATGTCTATAGACTTAGGAAAGCTTTATATGGGTTAAAGCAAGCCCCTAGGGCTTGGTATGAAACCCTATCTAGTTTCCTCATTGAGAACAAGTTCTCAAGGGGGAAAATAGATAAGACTCTATTCCTTAGGGAATCTAGAGGCAAAGTTATACTAGTCCAAATATATGTAGATGACATTATATTTGGATCTACTGAAAGCAGCCTTTGCAAAAAGTTTGCAAAACTTATGCAAGGTCAATTTGAGATGAGTAGTATGGGAGAGCTAAAGTTTTTCTTGGGTCTCCAAGTTAAACAGACTGAAAGTGGTTTATCCATATGTCAGTCCAAGTTCACCCTAGAACTCATAAGAAAGTATGGTATGGATTCATCCAGTACCATGAAGACTCCTATGGGGTCAAGTATGTCTCTTAGCAAGGATGATGCAGGGAAACCTGTAGATGAAACCTTGTATAGAGGGATAGTTGGCTCCCTATTATACTTGACTGCTAGTAGACCAGATATCATGTATGCTACATGTGTCTGTGCAAGGTATCAAGCCTGCCCTAAAGAGTCTCATTTCACAGCAGTCAAAAGAATATTGAGATATCTAAAGGGCACTCCCTATCTAGGCCTCTGGTACCCTAGGAATGGAGATTTTGATCTAACAGGTTATTCAGATGCAGACTTTGCAGGATGCAAAGAAGATAGAAAAAGCACTACTGGAACCTGTCAATTCCTAGGTGGGAGACTAATTTCATGGAGTAGCAAAAAGCAAACCAGTGTGGCTATCTCCACTGCAGAGTCAGAGTATGTGGCTGCAGGAAGTTGCTGTGCTCAACTTCTGTGGATACAACATCAGCTAGAGGACTATGGATTTCAGGTAAGTAGAACTCCACTCTTCTGTGATTCTACAAGTGTTATTTCAATAGCTAATAATCCTGTATCCCATAGTAGAACTAAACATATTGAAATTAAATATCATTTTCTTAGGGAGCATGTATAAAGAGAAGATATTTTACTTGAATATGTTAAAACTGATAATCAAGTAGCTGATATGTTTACTAAGCCCCTAGAAGAAGCTAAGTTCAATAGATTCAAAATTGAACTAGGAATGATAAACTTAGAGTAAGTTTACAGAATTGAAAATGGCTAAGTAAAAAGGTGTCGACACATAGACAAGTCTATGTCGACACAGAATAGTGGTGTCGACACTTCAGGAAAAAGGTGTCGACACATCTAGGAAGTTGGTGTCGACACTTCAGAATATTAGTATCGACACATGCCAAGTAGGTGTCGACACATCCAATGTGGTGTCGACACTTAAGTTTTACTCAGAATTTTCTAAGTAAAGTCTCGACAATGTGTCGAGTTATGTTGTGTCGACACATAAACAAGTGTCGACACATACAATCTGTTGACTAAACTTGTGTCGACACATATGTGTCGAGACATTATAAGTCAGTGTCGACACTTATTGCCAGTGTCGACACATTTTAAGTTAGCTGTCCCGCCTGTTCATCTTCAAAATCAGAAAGGTATAAATAGAGTTTTGTCTTAGTTTGTCGACACGCTTTCAAAGTTTCGAGACTAAAACTTCTGTGTCGACGCCTCTCTTTTCTCAAGACAAATTCTACAAATCCTAATGGCGCCTAAGCTAGAGGAGAACGTCAACGAAGGATATGAGCTGGTGCGCGGTGCTTTCGAAGATGCTGATCAAGAAATCAAGTCTGTCGTAACCCTAGTAGCAGATTCAGGGTTAGAGTATTTAGTTTCTGAACCTACAAAGATATGGAAAAAAGAGGTTCTTGAATTCCTAAATGGAGCTGAAGTAGATGAGTCTGGATACAGAATCAAATCCAGAGTTCATGGAACGAAGGTCAAGGTATCACCAAAGAGTCTGAGGAAGATTCTACGGCTTCCAAAAACTCAAGAGGAAGATGAAGTTACTGCATCCAGGACCAGGGAAGCTCTAACCTGGTGTGGACTTGATCCTAAGTTGAAGATAGGTTCTATTTTCAACAGGAAAGGCATGAACAATCAAGGCAAATTCATGTCTGAGATAGTTGGTAAAGTATTACTCAGCAAGCCAGGAGGGCATGACAGAGTGCCTGCCTATATGTTTGGAATAATGACAAGGATAATCTTCACACTAAAAACAGACTGGTCTATAGTAGTTTATGAGAAAATCAAGGAAAGCTTGAAGAAGCCCAATCTGGGCAGAATCTTAAGTCTCTACCTAGCTGGTACCATACCAGAGGTAATGAATACTGCTGCTGGAAGCAAGATAAATCATATGAGGAAGATGGATCTAAGGATCTTTTCTAGATGGGACAGGGTGTTGTCAAAGGAAATGCCAACCCCTGAGAAACTAGTTTCTGAGAAAGAAATTCCTCCTAAGAAGAAAAGGAAGACTGCTCTAGTGGCACAAGAATCCACTAGCAGTTCTGATAGTGAAGAACAGGTTGTCTTCACTCCAGATGAGCATGAGGAAGAGCCTGCTGAAAAGACTCCTGCTCCTCAAGAGGTTGCTGAGATCCAGGGGGAGCTTCCAGTTGTAGAAGAACCCTCTACACTGGAAAGTGAACAAGCCACCACCATCATACTAGAGGTACTCACTGACCTAAATACTTTAGAATTTCTTATAGAAGATGCTGATTTGTCTGATGTTCATCAGCAAACTCAGCTGGATAGTCAAGATCCAGATGCTGTTATAAAAAACACATCTGTTGTACAAGCAGTGGTTCCTGATCCAGTGGTTGAAGAGCAAAGAATGTCTCCAGTTCATTCACCACCAGAATACACCATGGAAGATTTATTTTTAAATCTAGACCAACAAGATTTTGACATGGACAAAGATGCTGCTGAAAGAGATAATGCTGCTGCTGAGGGGGAGCAAGTGCACATTATGGAAGAGCCTGTAAGGTAGGAATCTGAGAAGGCACCTGAAGTGTAGACAGAGAGGCCCCCTAGCCCTAAGGAGAGGGTTGACATAGCCAGTTCCTCAGAGTCTGAAGATGAGGAGACTGCAAGGGCTAAGCAAAAGAAACTTTATGTCTTCAAGAGAAGGAGTCAAAGTTATAAAAAGGCTTTACAATCCATTGCACCACAGCCTATAGTTCAGCAAGCTCCAACTGTTGATTATAGTACTTTAATGGTTGCACTGCAGATAAAACTGGATGAACACAGGAAGGCAATAGAGAAGTATGTAGATGAAGGGCAGAAATCTTTACAATTTGATCTAGCCCAAGATATCAAGTCTATAAGGTTTGAAATGAACCTTAACAAGAAAGAGATGACAGAATGCTTCCACAAGGGTGGAAATGCAGTGATGTACTTGGCAACACACCAGGAAAAGATAAAGGCACAAGTGGATGACATAGCATTGAAGCAAGGGTATATGCTTGAAAATCAGCTAAGAATGAATGACAATTTGACTGCTTCCTATAATGCTATTGTCACTGAGTTAAAGAACAAGGCTGCTGAACCTTCTACCTCTACTGCTGCTGTTAAAGCTGACTTTGACAAGGTATTTCAAGAAGAAATCAATGCTGTTAAGACTGCTATTCAAGACTCCCAGAAGGCCATATCTGAACAACTTAAAAAGCTCAAACCTTTCTTTAAAGATGGAGTCAGATTCTTGGATAATCAAATCAGATTCCAGAAGGATGATGTCAGAGATCATATGGCTAGAGAAGTCATAAAGGGGGAGAGAGTTTTAGTCAAAGCTAGCTCTGATCATGCCAAATGGATCTCTAATTCCATCAGAGCTACACTGGGCTATCCTCCACTTTGTGATGATGACAATGTTGCTGAATCTGGAATTCAACCTGCATATCTTGGAGGTGAGCAACCAGAGGTAGCTCAAGTGATCTATCCTCCACCAGATTTTGAAATGGTGCAAGCTGATATTCATCACATGTATAGCCCAACTGAAGGGAAGTCTAATATTATTCTGGAGAAAGTGGTTCAGCCTATGTCTGAAGCTATGCAAGCAGCTCTTCAGAAAGAAGAAGAAGCTCTACAAAAAGAAGAAGAGACAAGGTTGTCTAAGAAGAGGTTTAGGGAACAAGCAGAACAAAGGCCAGACTTTGAACAGTGGAGCCCTACCTCTAGGAACATTATACTAACTGCCTGGAAAGCTGCCAAAGACAACATTCAAGACAGGAACAAATGGTTCTCTGAAGCTGAATGGAGAAAGCATGAATCTAGATAGGAGGCCATTGTTCAATACAGAAGGAAGGCAAAGCTGGGAAAGATACCTCCTACAGCTCAGGAGCCTAGCAAGTACTTTCCTAAGCCATACCATTATTTTGAGAGGCAGAAGATCAAAGCTGAAGAGCTTAAAAAGAAAGATCTGAAAGGCAAGAAGCCTGTTGATGCTGAAACTGCTGATGCTGCTGTCCAAGCTAAAGTTCAAGCTGGCAAAGGCATAGTGATTAAAGAGCCAGAACAAAAATAGATTTAGAATTTTCTAGACGTTTATTTTGTAATCTTTTGGATGTAAAACATTTAGTGAACTTCTGAAAATGTATAAGACAGTTAGAGAACAATATATGATTAATATATTTCATGTTTGTTCTGTGAATATGTCTATGTCTATTTCTTATTTGTTCTGTAATGATGAATCTGTATACTTGTGAAATTGATACATGTTTATGTTTTCCCTGCTGTACATTATCCTGCTTTACATCATTTTGAAATTTTAATTATGAATGGTGTATATCATTGACTAAGGGTTATGACTTCTCCAAATAGGGGGAGATTGTTGGGTACATTGGTTAAATGTACCTGATTTGAAGAAGGCTCACCCAACTCAATGATATACATCAAAATGTATTTGATGTGTTTTTGAGTTACTTGTGCAGGTTAAGTATTTGCAGGACTGAAGTAAAATTTCTAAGTCCATGTGTCAACACCCAGAGGGAAAGTGTCGACACTTAAGAAGACTTGTGTCGACACCCAGACAAGCAGTGTCGACACTTGGAGTCATTGTGTCGACACCTGGGATGCAGAGTCGACACCAGACAGAAAGTGTCGACACAAGGAGCTGTGTCGACACTCAATGAAGAAAAGTGCAGACAGAAAGTGTCGACACAAGGAGCTGTGTCGACACCTAGTGAAGCTGTGTCTACACCAGAAAGTATCGACACTTGGAGATGTGTCGACACTCAGCAAAAGTCAGCAGAGACTAAGTATAAGTATCGACACTCAGAACAATGTGTCGACACTCAACAGAAGAGTCAGCACTTGAACTAAGTGTCGACACCCAGAATAATGTGTCGACACTCAGCTGAAGACTCAACACTTGAAGAAAGTGTCGACACATGGAGCTGTGTCGACACTTAGCAAAGAACAGCAAGATCAACAAAATATTCTAAGTACAAGTGTCGACACTAAGGGAATGTGTCGACACTCAGCTGAAGTCTCAACAGAAGAATCAAGTGTCGACACAAGGAGCTGTGTCGACACTCAGCAAGTATCAACATAGAAGACTATGTGTCGACACCAAGAAGCAGTGTCGACACTTAACAGATTCAACACATGAAGATGTGTCGACACAAAGGAGATGTGTCGACACTTAGAAGAATTCAGCAAAAGATAGAAGATCAAGTACTTGTGTCGACACTCAATTTCAGTGTCGACGCATGAAGAAGAATCTGTGTCGAGACATAGTATCTACAACACAAGGAGTTGTGTCGACACCTTGTAGACTTGTGTCGACACTTACACAACTTGTGTCGACACTTGGTCTATAAGTGTCGATACTTAAAAACAGAAAGTCTCGACACTTTCAGACAGTTAGAGAACTTTCAAGAATTGACCGGATGACTTGACAGCTGCCGTTCCAGCCGGTGTACAGCACCTGTCAGAGATGTCAGAATTCAATTATGGACCGGACCAGCCGGTTACCATGAAGAAGGCCTATAAATAGGCTCATACAGTCTACAGAAACTGTTGTTGTTGTTGTTCAGGTTGTGGTTGAACAAGTTATTAAAGTGGTTCACAGAGTTATTGATCAAGTATCAAATCAAGAAGATCTAGCTGTCCAAGTACAGATCTAAGAAGTTGGAGAGAGAGGGCTCCATCCAAGAAATCAGCCATTGGAACTAGGCTGAGAAGAAGGATTCAGATTCATTCTGGATCTTAAGAAGCAGAGGACAAGGATCAACTGCAGAAGGAATCAGTCTTATTCAGTTCTACTTTCAAGAAGATTTGAAGAAAGCTAAGTCAGATTGAATCCAGCTGAGTTCTTCCAAGAACTCATCAAGAAACTCTCAACTCCCCTCTCTTATTTCTGAGTTGTTGAGTTATTATTTCTATAAACATTTTTATCTTGTAGGATCCTTTGGATCTGAGTGAATTGTAAGCCTGAAATTATAAAGGCTGAGGGTAGGGCTTGAGAGCCTGAGTGTAGGAGATTGAAATCTCTGAGTGTAGGCCTTGTTGGCTGAGTGTAGGCCTTGTTGGCTAAGTGTAGGCCTTTGTGGCTGAGTGTAGGCTTTGGGATAAAGCTGAGTTGTAGGGCCTTGGGCCTGAGGTGTAGGAACCAATTTGGGTTCTGAGACAGTGGTGAAGTTTGGCCGAATCTAGTACACTGCTAGATAGGCGAAGGGGGAAAGTGGATGTACCCAAAGCTTGGGGAACCACTATAAAACTTTGTGTCTACTGTGATTGTGTTGTGATTGTGAATGCTTGTGTGATTGCTGTGCAAAAGTAGTACAGATTCTGTGATATAACTGATTGCTGTCATTAAAGTCTTAAAAAGCATTAGGTCACCTATTCACCCCCCCCCCCCTCTAGGTGTTTAGGTACCATATATTTCAAGAACCCAACAGATTAAACGAGGCTTTGCTTCCGGTTTTGCCAGCAATTATCTAAGGGCAGAGTGATCTGTGTATACAATCACTTTAGACAATGTTAAATAGGATCTAAATTTATCAAAAGCAAATACCACTGCTAGAAGTTCTTTTTCTATAGTTGTATAATTCTCTTGTGCATTATTACATGTTTTGCTAGCATAATATATAAGGTGAAAATGTTTGTTTTGGCGTTGTCCTAAAATAACTCCAACTGCAAAACTACTAGCGTCACACATAATCTCAAAAGGTTGAGAAAAATCGGGTGCGATCATGATAGGAGAATTAATTAACCTTTCTTTTAAGAACTCAAAGGCATGTAGACACTCTTGTTCAAAAATAAAAGGTGTGTCTTTTTCTAACAGCCTAGTAAGTGGTTTAGCGATTTTAGAGAAGTCCTTAATAAATCAGCGGTAAAATCCAGCATGTCCTAAGAAACTTCTCACTGCCTTAACGAAGGTTGGTGGTGGTAACTTTTCTATGTTTTCAATTTTCGCTCTAACTACTTGAATTTCTTGGCTTGAGATTTTATGGCCTAGTACTAACCCTTCTTTCACCATGAAATGACACTTCTCCCAACTAAGCACTAGGTTTGTCTCCTCACACCTCCTAAGAACTTTCTCTAAATTATTCAGACACAATTCAAATGAATCACCAAATATCGAAAAATCATCCATAAACACTTCCATGATATCTTCAACGTATTCGTTAAAGATGTCTAGCGTGCACTTTTGAAAAGTGGCAGGTGTATTATATAACCCGAAAGGCATACGTCTATAGGCAAAGGTACCAAATGGGCAGGTGAATGTTGTTTTCTCCTGGTCTTCTGGTGCTATAGGAATTTGGAAATGTCCAGAAAGTCCATCTAGAAAACAATAATAAGAATGTCCTGACAAACGTTCTAATATTTGGTCAATGAAAGGAAGAGGGAAATGGTCCTTCCTAGTGGCATCGTTTAACTTCTTACAGTCAATACAGACTCGCCAGCCTGTTACCGTTCGCGTTGGAATTAACTCATTCTTATCGTTAGCTACCACTGTTAGACCACCTTTCTTAGGAACGACTTGGACAGGACTAACCCATGAACTATCTGAAATAGGCTATATCATACCAGCATCTAATAACTTAACAATCTCCGCCTTAACTACCTCTTTCATATTGGGGTTTAGCTTACGTTGTAGTTGAATATAAGGTTTATAGTTTTCTTCCAAAAGGATCTTATGAGTGCAAAAACTAGGATTAATACCTTTTATATCAGTTATTTGTCATGTTATTGCACCTTTATATTTCTTCATCACAGTTATTAATTTATCTTTTTCAGTATTAGAAAGTTTATAGGAGATAATAACTGGGTAAGAAGAATTAATTCCTAAGAATGCATACTCAAGATGATTCTGTAATTTTTTTAGTTCTACTATTAGTGGATCCTTAGTATTATTTTTAAGAACTTCACGATCTCCTTGTGTAATCAAACTATATTCAGTCGTTCTATTCATCGTAACACAATTATCTAGAAAAAAAATATTCAACAATGTCTTCATTTTTTCATCTTCTAGATAACAGTTAGTGATGCAAATTTCTAAAGGATCTCTATAATAAAAATTGGAATTCATAGAAGTCATAAAATTATCAACACCATGAGAAAAATAGCAATAATCATCATTATTTAAGGATTGTTTCATTGTATTGCCTATTTGAAAAGTGACTTCATCTTCCCTTACTCGCAAAATTAACTTACCATCAAAAACATCAATAAGAGCTCTAGAAGTGGCTAAGAATGTACGACCTAGTATCAGTGGTACTTCGATATTTTCGTCCATATGTAGAATAAAAAAATCGGCAGGAAATATAAACTTATCTACCTTAACCAATACACCCTCCACTATGCCTCTAGGGTACTTAACCGATTGATCTGCTAGTTGAATACTCATTCTGGTTGGGCTAAGTTCTCCTAGACCTAGTTTCAAATATAGTTTGTAAGACATTAAATTTGTATGAGCTCCTAAATCCGCTAAAGCTTTATTTACTTGTAAATCTCCGATTAAACATGGAATTGAAAATGAACCAGGATCCTTAAGTTTTTGTGGTAATTTATTTTGCAAAATTGCATAACATTCCTCACTAAGTGTTACTAAAGATAATTCCTCTATTTTCTTTTTATTTGAAATTAAATTCTTAAGAAATTTAGCATACTTAGGCATTTGAATAATTTCAGAAAAAGGTAAATTGACATGTAATTGTTTAAACATAGATAAAAATTTACCATATTGCGCATCCATGCGTTCCTTGCTAAGCTTTGTTGGGTATGGTACTACTGGTTGATACTCCATTGGTTGTACGTTCATCTCACTTGGTCCTTCATCGCTAGACTCCACTTGGGGTGCTTTCTTTGTAAGCCTTGGGTCTTGTAACTCCTTTTCGCTCCTCAATTGAATGGCTTTTGCATGTTCTCTCGGGTTTGTCTCAGTATTACCCGAAAGTGTTCCTTGTTGCCTTTCAGATACCATCCTTGCGAGCTGTCCAATCTAGTTCTCCAAATTCCGAATCGAGCCCTCTTGATTCCGGAAGGCTACATCGGTAGTTTGCATGAACTTGGTAAGCACATCTTCCAATGTTGGCTTCCTTTGCTCTGGTTGTTGCAGTTTTCCAAATACAGGTTGCTTGCCTTGATTTCCTTGCCCTCCCCAAGAGAAATTAGAGTTGTTTCTCCATCCAGGATTGTATGTAGAACTATATGGGTTTTTTTCTTGGTTGAAAGGAGGTCTAATATTGTTGCCATATAGTCAACATGCTCTTGTACTTGAGGTTCACAACCAGGCATTCCATTAAACGAAGGGTCTCATTGTTGAGGTGTCATGGAGGGTGATGCTAAGGAAAGGTTATCCATCTTCTAGTGAAGCTTCTCCACTTGAATGGCTAAGGCGGTGACGACATCCACTTCATAAATTCCTGCAAGCTTGTTAGGATTTTGTCTCACGGTAGTACATTGATAGTTATTCATAGCCATGTCTTCTATCAACTTCTGAGCCGCTTCAGGTGTCTTGTTCTTCAAGGTGCCTCCACTAGCCGCATCAATCATATGTTTAGTGGCCATATTAAGACCATTATAGAAGGTATGAATCTGAAGCCAAGAAGGTAATGCGTGATGGGGACATCTCCTTAAAAGGTCCTTAAATCGTTCCCATGCATCGTACAACGATTCAAATTTCAATTGAATAAATGTAGAGATGTCATTCCTTAGCTTTGCAGTCTTCTCCGACGGAAAATACTTCATTAAAAACTTCTCAACCATCATATCCCAAGTAGTAATCGACCCTCTAGGTAGTGAGTTAAGCCACTGCTTCGCCTTATGCCTTAGTGAAAATGGGAACAATCTCAATCGAATGGAATCATTGGAAACACCATTGATCTTGAATGTGTCACATATCTCCAAGAATCCGACCAAGTGGGTGTTAGGATCTTCATCTTGTATGCCATCATATTGGACATAGTGTTGAACCATCTGTATAACACTATGCTTCAAATCGAAATTATAGGTGACTATTGGCGCTCTAACGATGCTTGACCCAGTTCCTTGGAGATTAGGTTTAGCAAAGTCAGACATAGTTTGCTCGTTCTGGTTTGCCATGGTATCCAAATTTTACGGATGATGCTCTCCTTGGTTCACTGTCTCCTCTTCTGATAGTCCATTTGAAATGTCTGTGGTATTAATTCCCACGTCTCTTTGGTTAGTGTTATGAATAATTCGCTCTAGGTCAGGATAAAATGGTGCTAGCCCAGAATTTCTGCCCCTAGTCATAGACTAACAGAATACAAAACAGAGATTAAGCGATATAATTATTCCATACTAATTTACAGTTATATATTACTAAACAAAAATTAGTAGATTAATAAAGTTTAGGCTTTCAAAATATTGAAAATGATCCCCGGCAACGGCGCCAAAAACTTGATGATTTCTTTTGCTAACAAGTAATAACTTGATGTGGATTCATTTTACACTCTACTATAAACTATGTAGATGGGCATAAGCTAGATTGATTTAACCTACAGGCAAGTGCACCTATCTATCATCGTATAGGAGAAATCTACATCTCCTGTTGTATTCCACAGGGTCCTTTCAAGTACTCGTACTGACCCTCACTCTATTATCATACATATAATTAAAACTGATTTTTAACTTAAATTAAACTAACTATGACTACTTGGATAAATAAATATTGGGGGATTAAAGGTGATAAAAAGCTGAAAGTCTAAGAGCATTCACATGAAAACACTCATTCATTGACTCAATTCTATGTAATCATGAAATAACAAGACTACCAAATTCGTGTATTGTAAGGGTTAAACATTTATCAAATTCTCTCTCGAGCAATTCAAAATCTAAACATAAGTTAGTAAATTTTCTCTCGAACAATTTACAACACTCAAATTTGCATTAAATGAAGCACCCTATCTACTACATAAATTCATGAAATCATATCTCTAAAATACCATGAATCCATTTATTCGTATTCCAATTATCCAAACAACATATCTCTCGATCATGGAATTTGAATTACAAAGAGAGATAATACCTAAATATGAACTTACTAAGATCAACACAACTTTCCAATTTCTCAATCTAAAAAGTTGAAATTTATGTAAAGCAAATAAGCAATTTATAACTAGGATAAAACTCTTTGTTTGAAGATCTAAATACAAATAAAATAACACAAATTTGATGAAAATAAGAGAAAGGAAAGATTAAGAGGGATACATGAAAGAATAAATGCATACAAAAATACCCATCAAATCCTCCTCTTGGATGCTCCACCCTTGTGCTCCAGAAGTTCTCCCAATGAAAAATGATCCAAAAGTCCTCTCTAATTATTCTACAGGTTTTTTATAGTCTCCTAGCAAATAGGGTCGGACACGGGTACCAACACGGCCGTGTCACAGGTCGTGTTGACAGTTCCAGGGCGGTTCCACACGAACAGGCGTGTCTGGTAGTGGGGCGTGTCAGATGACACGGGTATGGACACGACCGTGTTATTCTTCGTGTTCTTCGCACACGGGTTGGTTGGCAGCCGAGGTTGGATTTATGCCGAAAAGGACACGGGTAGGCACACGGGCATGTTCCTACACGTGTGGTGCTCTGTCTTGTTCCTTCCATTTTTTGTTCCACCCGGTTAGGACAACCTTCGAGCCCTCTTGATTCCGGAAGGCTACATCGGTAGTTTGCATGAACTTGGTAAGCACATCTTCCAATGTTGGCTTCCTTTGCTCTGGTTGTTGCAGTTTTCCAAATACAGGTTGCTTGCCTTGATTTCCTTGCCCTCCCCAAGAGAAATTAGAGTTGTTCCTCCATCCAGGATTGTATGTAGAACTATATGGGTTTTTTTCTTGGTTGAAAGGAGGTCTAATATTGTTGCCATATAGTCAACATGCTCTTGTACTTGAGGTTCACAACCAGGCATTCCATTAAACGAAGGGTCTCATTGTTGAGCAGGTGGACACAAAGATAGATGCTGGACAGGCAGGAATTTGCCTAAGTTCACAGGCATTGAGTGAAGCAAGCTCACTCAATGCCAGGTGCAGGAATTAAGTTAAGTCCACAGGCTTTGAGTGAAGTTATTCACTCAATGCCAGGTAATTAAAAGCATTGAGTACAGCTTGGTTAGTCTAAGCCTAACTATTGTCTAGATAGAAAAGTGGACAAGTCCACAGGCATTGAGTGTTGTCTACTCACTCAATGCCATACAGCTAAAAGCTATGAGTAATGTAACCTGTTAGAGCCTAAGAAGAAACAGACAGAAAGTGGATAAGTCCACAGACATTGAGTGTAGTCTACTCACTCAACTCCATACAGCAAAAAGCTGTGAGACAGGCTGAGGGAGTCAAAGCATAAGAAGAAACTCGCTGAAATGTGGCTAAGTCTACATGCGTTGAGTGAAGTCTACTCACTCAACGCCATAAAACATAAATTGTTGAGTAAAGCTTATTTTATCAAAGGCAAAGGAGATGGACATGAAAATCTGTCTAAGTACAAAAGCGTTGATTGAAGCGAGTTCACTCAATGCTAAATGATAGAAAGCGTTGAGAAAAGCTTCAGTACTCAACGCCGTCAGACAGGGAAAATTAGCCAAGTGTAAAAGCATTGAGTGATGCTAGCTCACTCAACGCCTTCAAATAGAGGAAGATTAAGCTAAGTGTAAAAGCATAGAGTGAGGCCAGCTCATTCTATGCCTTTAGACAGAGGAAGATTAAGACAAGTGATAAAATCTATCTAAGTAATATGGCGTTGAGTGATGAAGGCTCACTCAATGCCTAGTAACAGAAAGTCTGGCCAAGGCATTGAGTGCACTCAACGCTCTCAGCGCCCAGAGACAGAAAGATTTTTCTAAGTGTTGTGGCATTGAGTGAAGGTTGCTCACTCAACGCCTAATGGACAAAATTTTTCAAAGTGTTTTAGCGGTGAGTGAAGGTTGCCCACTCAACGCCTACTGACAGAAATTTTGTCTAAGTATTTTGTCATTGAGTGATGCTTACTCACTCAATGCATATACTAATGATGCTTGATTTTGGATAAGTCAATAAATGGTGATGTCAGCAAAGTCAACAAGTCAACAAAGTTCAAAATGTTGCGGGAATGTTGTTGTACACCTTTAATGGGGTCGTCAGCCAGCTGTTTGTCCTTTTATGTACAAGGAAGTTGGTAAATGGCGAAATTGAAGCCAGACATTAAATGGTGGGGCCCACTGCTCAAAGAGCCGTTGATCGACATAATTTAAAGGTGCAAGATCACATCGAGGAAATAATCTTTTAGGGTTTGGTCTTTTAGCAAAGTGCCGGAACTGTCCTCGCTATGGTTGTTGAGGTCAAGGCTGAAGTTCAAATCCACTAATCCAAAAAGATCTTCAAGTTAGCTGTTGACATCTCCATCATCAAAAGTAAGTTAAGAGACATTTTTATGAAGAAGAAGATGCAGCAGGTCTAACCTAGTTGTAGCTGATCTAAAAATGATGCAAGATAGCTGGTGCCATTTCCATCTACACCGGGAAGGTCTGAGCTTTCTCAGAAGAAGATAGAGTTGATCTTAATATAGCTCAGGTTGTAGCAAATGATGAAACCCTTGTTGCAGGTTATTTCATAGTTCTAGCAAGCATAATCCTGAAGATAAATATTTGGAGTTGTGAGGAAGATAGGACTGAACCTTTGGGTCACTTCAAGAAGAAGCAGAACATCAGATCTGCAAGGAAACTACAAGGTCAATTGCTGCAGCAGCTGAAAGCTGAAGAAAGATAGCTGGTGCCTTCCACTTCTGCACCAGCAAGTTCAGAGGAAACTTTTGAGGAAGAAGAAGTAGCAAAGGGCCAACCCTAGCTGCAGTTGCTACACAGTTCAACCCAAGGTTTTCTGAAAACCTTTTATGGACCATGTAGAAGAAGTCTGGACTGGGATAACTCAGGACAAAAGTAGGTAGGCCCAGAGAAATTTCTCTGGTGCCAAATCAACTCACTAACCCACTTCCATCTTATAGGATCCTTTTTGGATTTGAGTGGTAGGATCAAATTTGCTCTGAGGTAGGATCCAATTTTGGCTCTTATTTGTAGGGTTATTTAGCCTGAGTGTAGGATCACTGGATGATCTGAGGTAGGATTCTGTTGAGAATCTAAGAGTATGGCTTTGGCCTGAGTAGTAAGATTCAAGTGTGAATCCGAGCCATAGGATCTAGTTTGGATCTGAGGTATGACTGTCCTCCCAGCCTGAGTTGTAGGGCCTTTGGGCCAGTGGTAGGTGATCTTTGGATCACTGAGTTGTTGGGCCTTGTGCCTGAGTTGTAGGTTTTGGAGCAGACCGAGTGGTCCTGCGGGATCATGTTGTAAGCTCTTAGGAGCCGAGATTGGAGAAGTGTCTTGTCTAACTACAAGTTAGAAAGGTAGGAGGGAAAGTGGATGTATCCATAATTTGAGGAACAACTATAAATTTGATGTGTTGTCAGTATGTGTGCTTTTTTGTGTATTTCTTTGTTGCAGGTTATTTAGTTCGTGAAAACAAAAATCTACTAACCAAGCAATTAAAGAATGAAAATAAAAGAAAGTCACAAGAGACAAATAAACAATTCACCCCCCCCCCCCCTCTAAGTTATTTAGCTATCCTTGAAAACAAAGACTTTCACTAAGCTCTGTTGAAAGCTTCAAATGATAAGCAGCTTCACCAACACATTCCAAAACCTCAAATGGCCCAAGGTATCTCAGACTTAAATTTTTCAGTCGTCGAATCCTTGACACAACCTTAAACGGTTTGATCTTCAGGTAAACCTGATCGCCCATGACGAACTCAACTTTTTTATGCTTGGCTTTGTAATATTTAGCATGTCTATCCCACGCTATCGTCAGCCGCTCCCTGATTGTCCGAACAATAGAAGTGGCATCCTCAACTTCCTTTCGCTTATACAACTTTGACTCACTTGTCTCCAACCATGGCAATGGAGTATGACACTTTCTACGATATAGGGCCTCAAGAGGCACCATTTGAATGCCTGTCTGGTAGCTATTATTGTAAGCGAACTTGATGAGTTGTAAATATACGTATTTTACAGTTCTTAATATAGGTCATTTTAGGTTATTTTTGTTGTTTTTTAGCTTTTCTTCTTCAATAAAATGTTTTTTTTTGTATAGTCCCTTCTAACTTGGCTCTATTTTCTTTTCCTAAAAATTTTGAAGAAAAAGTCGAAAATCAAAGTACACACCCGTGATCTCTCTGACATGCCTGGGACCTAGGCGTGTCACATTGATAATAGTGAAAAACTGCTGCCCGTTGTGAATCCATGAAGCAGAGGAGGAACATGCCCGTGTCAGACCCGACATGCCCATGTCAGTCAAGAGTTTTCAGTCCAGCCCAGAATTGGTTGCTGTCGACATCAATTTGCTGCTAGGAATCCAATCAAGCCCCCTACACGCCCGTGACCTTCGGTCACACCCGTGACTGTCACATGGATTTTCTGGAAGCTTCCAAAATTCCACCAATCACAAGGATTTCAACTTCTCCAGCATGCCAACATTACACGCCCCCTGATCACTCCCGTGACCAGGGCGTGTAATATGAAAATTTTGACTATCATTTGAACTTTTTTGTAAGAGCCAATGGTTCACTTTTTCGGGACCATTTTGCAGTTTGTGGGCTGCTTGGCTGCATTTTTGCTCTATTTAAGGATAATTCCCCCCACCCTCTTTAATGTTTGTTTTAGCTTATGTAATTCAACTTTTTTCCTTAATAAAATATGTTTGTTTTTGCATCGTTATGTTTTAATGGAATGCATGTGAGTGCCCCACTTCTCAGTGATCTTTTTATCTCTTGTTTTTTCTTTTTATGCAGAGTGCGTGCGTGTATCAAAATAATTTTATTCTTAATGTTTTTAACGTTTATTTTGTACTTGTTTTTCTTTTAACTTTTTTACTTGCTTTTTTTCATTCCTATGGATTTATAAAGGTGGTTTTAAAGTGTTTTTATTTTTTCTTTGACTTAGTTTTTATTTTTATTTTGTAAACTTTTTGTTTCTTTAATTTTTATTTCCACTTTTTAATCACTTTTATGAAGTTATAAGAATAAATATCAAGTTGTTTTAATTTTTGGAAGACTTTGATTTTGCTTTATTTTGAACTTTTTGCTCCGTTAATTTTTATTTCATCTTTTTATGTATTTTTGGAAAATTTTAAAATTTGATGTGTAGTTGTTTTAATTTTAGATGACTTGGTTTTTCTCTTTAATTTGTGTGTGTGAGTGTATGAAGTTAAGTTCTATTTTATTTTTGTCTTTATTTTCTTCCTCAATTTTTATGTAGAGTATGTGTGTATGAGATAGTTTTTATTGCTTTTTTCCTTTATGTTGAGTGTGGGTGTGTGTGCTTATGAGATAGTTTTTATTGCTTTCATTTCTCGCCTACTCGTTTGAGTAGGACTTGCTTTTTATTACTTTCATTTCCCGCCTACTCATTTGAGTAGGACATGCATTTATTTTCCGCCTACTCATTCGAGTAGGACTTGCTTTATTTCAATTTATGAAATTACCCGTCTACTCATTTGAGTAGAACTTGTTAACTTAGTTTCCTTTTTTATAACTTAGATTTTCTTTTATGATTTTGCTGTGCGTGTGAGTTCTCTTTTTAGTAAATGTTACAATTTTTAACGTTTTTTTTTTATTTTATGTTTTTATTTACAATCCTTTAGCATTTCATTTCGAACTCACGCCTCATCAATTTCATAAGCCATCCTCATTCCGATGAGTGGCAAATTGCTCTTAGCCCTTGGTATCGAAGAGCATTGGGACATAAAATCACTAATAATTACTTAAGGTCTTTTCTCACTTTAATAAAACAACTTAAGGTTTACCCCGGGTATATGATGCGTAGAACCACATATCGATGTGTGCGACCTATTTCCATTGTACATACGCTAGCTAGCAGAGAGGCCATGCATATGGACCGATCACCCTTGAGTAAAGAGAATTGCGCACTAAACCTCGAGAGAGGAGGAGCAGAATTTTACCTAATTGGGTTCCCCACCCAATAGTGGGGTTCTTAGGGTAAAGCGGGCATTAAGATGAATCCTTCACCGAACGAGAGCTCGGTCGAATAGTCTTAATGTTCAAGTGAGTGATATTCATAGAGATAGGTGAGCTCACATTTGTGAAACGTCCACGGCCAAGTTGCCCTTAATTAAATTGAAATCTAGGTTCTATAGTTATTAAAAGTTATTTTGGTCCTAATTCAATTCTGTACCGTGTATTATTTCTTCATCGATTTTATAAGTCTCTTTTCAGCTTTTATATAACCGCTCTAGTTAGTTAAAAATTCGACACCTTATTTTAGGTAAAATATTAGTACCTCCTATAGGATTAGAAATAACCAACACACCCCATGAAATATACGACCTCAATATTCCCCCTGAATATCTTGTATTACTCGCGATAGATGCACTTGCCTCCTTTCGTTAAAACTTGTTTTAACTAAAATCATCGCCAAAATTCGTCTTTAGAGTGCTAATTAAATAACAATCGAGCTTCGCGACCTTCAAGTTTTCGGCGCCGTTGCTAGGGAATTTAGTGTTGTTATTTTGAATCTAGGAAACTATTACTTTTACCTCGTTTACTTAAAAAACCCCGCAAAAAGATAAAACTACGGAAAAACAACCAAAAAAATTTTCCCCTTTTGTCTTAACTTTTTTATTCCAAAAATCCAAAAAAATTAATTATATAGTTTATATATTTTTTTAAATGGGTATATGACCCGTGGACAGCCTCCGGAGTCCGAAAATTTTGATTTCGATCCTAAAATCGAATGCACCCTTGGGCGCATTCGATCTCAACACCTGAATCTCTCTATAGACCCCAAAGAATCCTTCAGAGAACCCGCGCCAGAAACTAAGTCCAACCATAACCCAAACGAAGCCGCAGAGCTACTATGTATTAGTACGCCAGACCCAACTTGGATGATATTGGGTCTAGTATCGTTCGCCCGACGGTGGCGAACAATAATTTTGAGATAAAATCTAGTGTCATTCAAATGGTTCACAATGCCATTCAGATCGGTGCACTGCCGTATGAGGACCCGAATGTACACTTATCTTGTTTTTTTGGAAATTTGTGACACTTTCATGATTAATGGTGTCACTGATGATGCCATTCACTTGCGCCTATTTATTTTTGGCTTAAAATTCAAATCTAAGGCATGGTTGAATTCCCTCCCACGAGGATGTATCACCACTTGGGCACAGCTAGGGGTGCGTTTCTTGACGAAGTACTTTTCGGTCGCAAAAACTGCAAAATTGCGGGAAGTTATTTCTTTGTTCGTTCAGAATGATCCCGAGTCTCTATATGAGACTTGGGAGTGGTTTAAAGAATTCCTCAACCAGTGCCCGCACCACGCACTGTCAGCGTTGCTACGGGTCCAAATTTTTTATAATGGCTTAAATTATCAAACACGTCAAATGATTGACGCGGCGGCTGGGGCACTCTGAAGAACAAAACTTCTGAAGCCGCCCAAGCTCTTATTGAAGAGATGGCCATGAATGCCTACCAGTGGAATCTCCCACGGGGACGTCCAAAGTAGGTGGACAAACATTTCGAAGTGGATGCCACAGCTCACTTAGCCCTTCAAGTTGAAAGGCTAACGAAGCAGGTAGCGGAGATGTCTACTTCCTCCTCCACTTTGCATTGTGCGAATAATATTAATAATAATAATGCTAATAATTTCTGTGTAGATGAAGAGTTCGTCGACTGCGTGAGAAATTCGGGTCGACCTTCCTTCAACCTCAACAACCCTTAAAGTAATAACTGTAATCCAGGTTGGAGGAACCACCCCAATTTCTCATCGAGTAATGCGAACAACGCGCAGCACCCTCCTAACCCTCTTGTGCCCGTATTTCCGCCTCCTCCTCCGAAACCTACTCCGATGGATTAAAATATTTCTAGATATATCGCGTCTAACGAGTCAAATATCCTGAACATAACCAGATCACTAAAAATCCTTGAATTACAGGTTGGACAGTTGGCACGGATGATGTCCAAACGTGTGCACGAGGCGCTACTTGGGAACATGGAGCCCAACACTCGGGAAAATATCCAAGCTATAACCCTCCGTAGCGATAAGTAGGTGGTCGATCCAAAACAGATCGATCCTCAGGGTTTCTAAATGGGCCTCCCCGAACACATTCTGGGGAAGTTTATACCTTCCCTTTTTATTTTTTATACATAGTACATTTTCATCTCTTTTTGTTCCTCAAACTTGTCTTGCAATATTGTGGACAATGTTGGAATTAAGTATGAGGGTATTTTTATGTTTTTCTTTATTGTACTTCTATTGTCTACACTCATTAAAAATATATAAAAAAATACAAAACATTAAAACACCAAAAATATTTTTTGTTTTATCATCAAAAACATTTAATAAATCAAAAATTCCAAAAAAAATTTTACTTTGTAAATATTTAAATAAAACAATTTTTGTAAATATTCTTTTCTCTTTCCACTCTCTCATCTATGTAAATAACTTCCCTTTCTCTTTCCTTTCTTGTAAATAATATAATAAAAATTTTAAAAGACAAAAATTTAGAAATCTCGAAAATTTCCAAAAAAAATCTTTTTCGCATTTTTCTATCTTTAGTATGTATATATTAAAGAAATAAATAAAAGAATACAAAAAAAGATAATAACTCTAAAAAATTTCAAAACAATTTATTATGAAATAAATAAAATCAAATATATCATTCTTAACCTTTTTACTCTCCAAAAATCTTGTTTCAGGTTTATTTATATACAAAATTTATTATTTCTTTATTTACTTATCATTTAATAATTGGAGATTGATAGATTTAAATAACCGGAGTTAAGTTTTAAAGAATTTTTTATGTATCTTTACTTAGGATAGGGGATTTTTTTCATCATTACTTCTAATATATCTAAAATAGAGGCACATGTATTATGTTAGAAATAAAAACTTAAGACTTCAATTATTTTTACTGCATGCTTTTATAAACATAAGAACGTTCAGTTTATTAAAGTTTGTTCTCAAATTTTTTATTAAAAACTAGTTTACTTTTTGAAAAAACCTATCTCCCCATATTTATCATGTCTTACATGGCATGATTAAATTTTCATCCTTAAAAAAACCTATGTTAATGGGAATAAGATTTCGATCCGAAAATATAGACATTCAATATTTTTAAAAGATTATATGGTACAGAGTTAGAGGATAAAATTCATTACTCCTATACATATACATTGGGTTACTATGAAGTTGTTCCAAAATATTGCATGTCATGAAAAATAAGAAAATCATTTTCCTAAACATCCACCTACAAGAAAAAAATCATTAGAGGTTTGAGAAAAATCACCCCTAAACCAAAGCTCTCTTCATAAACCAAAACAACGCCCTTAGCCATATTAGATGATTCTATACTTAATATAAAATCTTTTTGAGAGCATAATTTTTACATTGCTTTATTTCCTTTATATTCTTATGAACCAAAGTTTTTATAATTCCAATCTATTTATGTTAACTAATGATTACAAATTTTGCTTGTAATTTGGTTACATCTAGGAGTTTTTTGGTTAAAATTTTTCCTCTATTTAAATCATTTTCATAATTTAAGACTTAATTCTTATACCCCTGATTTTTATTTAGATCTCTTTTTCAATTAATTTAAACATTATTTGAATTTAGAATTATTTCAATTCCTTATAAGTTTATCTCGAACTTTTGCTCTGAAATAGCAAAAACTTAAGTATGGGGTATTTGATGAGTTGTAAATATACGTATTTCACCGTACATAATATAGGTTGTTTTAGGTTATTTTTGTTGTTTTTAGCTTTTCTTATTCAATAAATGGTTTCTTTTTGTATATTCCCCTCTAACTTGGATTTATTTTATTTTCCTAAAATTTTTGCAAAAAAAGTTGAAAAATTAAAGTACAAGCCTGTGACCTATCTGTCACGCCCGTGACCTGGGCGTGTCACTTTGGTGTTAGTAAAAAACTGCTGCCCACTGTGAATCCTTGAAGTAGAGGAGGAACACGCCTATGTCATCCCTTACATGCAGGTGTTGGTCAAGAGTTTTTAGTCTGACCCAAAATTGGTTGTTGTCACCATCAATTTGTTGTAAGTTGTCCAATCAGGCCGCCCCTACACGTATGTGACCTTCGGTAACACCCATGACTTCCAAGTGGATTTTTCGAAAGCTTCCAAAATTCCGCCAGTCACCGGGCTTTCGACTTCTGTAGCACACCAACATTAAACGCCCCCCGGTCACGCCCGTGACCAGGGCGTGGAATCTGAAATTTTTGTCGATAAATTGAACTTTTTTGTAAGAGCCAATGGTTCACTTTTTTGTGACCATTTTGCTGTTTGTGGGTTGCTTAGTTGCATTTTCGCTCTATGTAAGGATAATCCCCCCTCTTTAATGTATGTTTTAGCTTATGTAATCCAACTTTTCCCTAATAAAATATGCTTGTTTTTTCATTCTATGTTGTAATGGAATGCATGTGAGTGCCCCACTTTTCAGTGATCTTTTTATCTCTTGTTTTTCCTATTTATGTAGAGTGTGTGCGTGTATGAGAATAATTTTATTCTTAATGTTTTTAACGTTTTGTTTAGCCTTGTTTTTCTTCTAACTTTTTTACTTGTGTTTTATTCATTCCTATGTATTTATAAAGGTGGTTTTAAAGTGTTTTATGTTTTTTTAACTTAGTTTTTATTTTTATTTTGTATACTTTTTGTTCCTTTAATTTTTATTTCCACTTTTAATCACTTCTATGATATTATATGAATGAATATCAAGTTGTTTTAATTTTTGGAAGACTTTTGTTTTACTTTTATTATGAACTTGTTTTGCTCCTTTAATTGTTATTTCATCTTTTTATGTATTTTTGGCAAGTTTTAAGAATATAAATGTAGTTGTTTTAATTTTTAGATGAATTGGTTTTTCCCTTTAATTTGTGTGTCTGAGTGTATGAGGTTAAGTTTTATTTTGTTTTTGTCTTTATTTTTTTCCTTCAATTTTTTGTAGTGTGTGTGTGTGTGTGTATGAAATAGTTTTTATTCTTTCTTTTCTTTATGTAGAGTATTTGTGTGTATGAGATAGTTTTTATTGCTTTCATTTCACGCCTACTCGTTTGAGTAGGACTTGCCCTTTATTGCTTTCATTTCTCGCCTACTCGTTTGAGTAGGACTTGCATTTATTTTCCGCTGACCCATTTGAGTAGGACTTGCTTTATTTCAATTTATGCAATTTTCCGCCTACTCATTTGTGTAGGACTTGTTACCTTTTTTGTAACATAGCTTTTCTTTTATGATTTTACTAGGTGCGTGAGTTCTCCTTTAAGTAAGTGTTACAATTTCTAACGTTTTGTTATTTTATGTTTTTGTTTACAATCCTTTAGCGTTTCATTTTGAACTCACGTCTCATCAATTTCATAAGTCGTCCCCATTCCGATGAGTGGCTAATCGCTCTTTGCCCTCAGTATCGAAGAGCATTGGGATATATAAAATCATTAATAATAACTTAAGGACTTTTTCTCACTATAATTAAAGAACTTAAGGTTTACCCCGAGTATACAACCCGTTGAACCACATATCAATGTGTGAGCTCTATTTTCGTTATCCATACGCTAGCTAGCTAAGAGGCTGTGAGTATGGACCGATCACCCTTGGGCAAAGAGAATTCCGGACTAAAACTCGAGAGAGGAGGAGAGGAATTGTACCAGATTGGGTTCCCCACCCAATAGCAGGGTTCTTAGCGTAAAGCTAGCATTAAGAGGAATCCTTCGTCGAACGAGAGCTCGGTCAAATTGTCTTAATGTTCAGGTGAGCGATATTTCTTGGGATAGGTGAGCTCTCATTTGTGGAGCCACCACAGCCAAGTTTCCCTTAAATAAGTTGAAATCTCAATTCTATAGTTATTAAAAGTTATTTTAGTCCTAATTCAATTCGATACCGCGCGTTATTTCTTCATCAATTTTCTAAGTCTCTTTTCAACATTTATATAACTGCTTTAGTAAGTTAAAAATCTGAAACCTTATTTTTGGTAAAATAATAGTACCTACTAAAGGAGTAGAAGTAACCAACATGCCCCGTGAAATATACGACCTCGATGTTCCACCTGAATATCTTGTACAACTCGTGATAGGTGTTTTTAACCAAAATCATCCGCGGAATTCGACTTTAGCATACAAATTAAATAAGGGTCGAGCTTCATGACCTTCAAAACTCATTCATATATAGGTGATCCTCCCAGCTCTTTCTAAAATCCAGGGCGCACATGCGAAGCATGTCCTCCATCGTCCTGTTGACCCTCTCGGTTTGACCATCTGTCTGTGGATGAAAGGTCATACTGAAATTCAGCTTGTTGCACAACAGTTGATGTACCAGCCTCCAGTCATTGGATGTGAAGCGCCCATCACGGTCACTAACGATGTTATGGGGCACCCCATGCAGTCGAATAATATTATCTACATATAATTTTGTCAGTTTGTCCACTAAATTGTCCTTCCTATTCAGGATAAAGTGCAACACTTTCATCAAACAATCAGAGATCACCCTGATGGGGTCATTTCAATTCTGTGATCTCGGCTAACCATATACGAAATTCATGGATATATCGTCAAACTTCCATTCAGGTATAGGCAAAGACTTCAAAAATCCACCGGGCTTCTGACATTCAACCTTCACTAAGGCACAAGTCTGACACTTTGCTACAAATAATGTTATATCCTACTTCAGTCCTGGACAACAAAAAAACATTTTAATGTCTTTATACATTTTCATGCTACCTAGGTGAATCAAGTACTTGGTATAATGAGCCTCATACATTAATTATACTCGTATTTTACCCACCTTTGGAATGCACAAATGACTGTTCTTCCACAACAACCCATTATCAACAGTAAACTGGGTATTTGACCCTTCTAAAGACTCGGCCATATAGTGTTTCATGCTGTCATCCAAATCCAAAGCCCGCCGAATCTGATCGGCAAGGTCATACTGTACCTCTATCGAACTCAAACATGCTTCAAAACTCGACCTCTTATCAACACAGGAGGTCTCTAAGGCCTCCAAATCTCAAAAGAGACATTCATCATGCATTAATAACAAGTTGGCCAACACGGGAGCTCTGTGACTTAACGCATCCGTAACCACATTACCTTTGCCAGGGACATAATGTATCTTGAAGGTGTGTCCCCAGGGAACTCCATCCACCTTCACTGATGCATATTTAAGTCCTTCTGATCCAATAGATACTTCAAGCTCTTAAGGTCTGTGGAAATGTCGACATTCACTCCGTACATATAGTGCCTCCATAGCTTCAACATGAATATCATGACCGCCAATTCCAAGTCAAGCACCGGATATTTTTTCTCATGCATCTTCAACAGGCGCGAATAATAAGCTATTACTCTCCCATGATGTAACAAAACACAGCCTAAGCCGCTTCCTGAAGTGTCGCCGTAGATCTCAAAGCCTTCTATCCCATATGGCGAGCATAGAATTGGAACCGTGGTCGGACGACTTTTCAGTTCTTCGAAAGCTAGTGTGCACGATGGCCACCAAAAAAAACTTCTGATCCTTCCTTGTCAGGTTCGTGAGGGGTAAAGCAATCCGCGAGACGTTCTCCACGAAACGTCTGCAGTAGCCGGCAAGTCTCGGAAAACTCCGAACTTCCACCACAGAAGACAACACAGGACATTCCCAAATTGTAGCAACCTTTGCCAGATCAACTGCGACACCCTTACCACTAATAATATGACGAAGGAATGCCACCGATGTAACATCCCTCAATCAACTAGACCCCTAAGATGTTTTTTTCATGACTAGGTGATGACAAAAGTCTAGGAAGCTCAAAGAGACCATGTGAACTTTGGCATGAATGTGAAGTTCACCATGGTTTGCAAATAAGACATTCCAATTACCTAACCTAGGGTTTGACTTTAAGGCCTCAACTTGACTCTTTGACCCCACCATAACATCCTTAACCCATCAGGGGGTCCCTTGGAGCACCTAGAACCTATTAGGGTCAACTAAAGTGGTCAAGTTGATCAAAGTCAACCCTAACTCAAAAATGGTCAAAATGGCCTATCTTGGGCCAATGGACCTCCAACTTGCCAAAATTACCCAACCTAGATCTTACTAACCCTTAGGGGAGTCCAATGGGTCACTAGCCACCCATTGGATCAACCAAATTGGTCAATTTGGCCAAAGTCAAACCTAGGCCAAAATTGGTCAAACCTACATCTTCTCGATAAATTGGTCCAATGGGCACACCACCATGACCCAACCAACAATGGAGGGTGTCAATATACTCAAGACACACCTCTTGCGCCAGTCACTCATCAAGTTGACTAAAGTCAACCCCAAGTCAACACTTGTTCAATGTTCCTAAAAATGGGTTAATCAAGCACAAAGCTCAATCCCTTTGGGCTAAGCCCAATTTCAATGGCCCAAATGATGAGTAACCACTAAAATTACATGGCATGCCACCAAAAATCTATAGGTGGCGATTAGGAGAGAGAAAATGGGCGTTTCCCCCCTTAATGGAGAGAAAGAAAGAACAAAGAGAGAGGAGTTATGGACGGAGGCCATGAACCACCCCATTCATCTCCCCCTATACAGCCCCACATTCCCACTTCTGACCAACCCATCACCTTCAAAATGTTCTTAGCAGTCGAAATGATCTATTGGATCAATGGTTTTGGTGGAGGATCCAGGAATCGAGCAAGCTCGCCAAAGAGGAGAAACGCCACGGCCAACCGTCGCAACCGCCGTTGTCAAACCCCAAACAAGGTCCACTTCTCCTCCGATCCCCTTGTTCTAGTATCCTAGACCAATTAGGAGAGAAATCGGTCTCAACAGAGCCCAATCCGGTGAGATTTTCCAAAAAAAAAATCATCGTGGTGGGTTCGCCGGAAACCACCACCTCCAGCGTCCAAACCACCGTCTAGCGATAGCCATCAGCTCGATAGAGGCAGTGATGGCGGTGGCTCGCCGGGAGGTGACCGGGTAGCCGGCGTTAAGCTTGGGAAAAGCTACAAGTGTTTTGGTGATTCACGGTTCGGATGGAGAAGAAGATGAATAGTGCCATCTTTAATATATTATTATAATTATTTATATAATATAGTGATTAGGTTAACTCTTTAGCATGCACAGTATGATGCTTTAAAATGAGGCCCTTAGAAGCCGTTATAGAAAATTGGTCGGTCACAAAAGTTGTAGGACATTGGGTCTAGTTTATTTTAAAATTGGTTTCGACTCATTTGGGTCAGTGGTTTGACCACAACACTCAATATTGTGCAGGCTATACATAGGCTTGACTAGAGACTAAATTGAGTGCCCCACTAAACTAGTTAGGTAAATGATTTGAAATTTGGACTGTAGGCTAATTATACATATACCCTAATAATATCCAAAATGAGAATGTTTAGAGAAAATTTTACTATAGTTTTTGTAAAAAATTAATAAATCTTGTATGATTTATTTTTAGGTTCCATGTACCTCAAAACCTCCCAATATTTTGTGGTTGACCATTACCGTCATTACATGACACTGGTAAAATTATCAGCCCATTTGGGGTTGATTTGATTAGGTATTTTTGTGACAAAGTTTGGTCTCACAAGAAAAAATTAGGACAAAAGTGCACTTGAAGAATTGAGTGACCAATTCTCATCCCAAGTTGGTGAAACTTTGGCCACTGACTTATTGAGACATAAAACACCACCATAGAGATTTTGGGTGGTTCGGGGTTGTGATGCCCTAAAACCCTTGTGTGAACGCTAGGGTTGGATATTGATCATATTGAAGGAAATGGGACCATATGTTCTTGGAATGTCTTGTAAATTGGTAGATGAGTTCATAGGGTGGAAATAAGGCTTAAAAATGTTATTAGAATTTTTAGGAGCATCTAACCCCTCTGAATAATTAAGGACCAATTAGCACACTTCTACTCATAATTTTATTGCATGACTATGTGATCTTGGATGTTCCTGAAACTTATGCAGTGAACTTATATAACTGTTATTAATCTTTGGGAATCGATATATGAATTTTGGATTAATATTTATAGTACTTCATTCACAAAACTTATATTTGCCTTGATCATAATATAATTATTTAAGAGTTAAGTACATGTTGATGCACGAAAACGGACAGGAAGTCGGGCACCACCAGCTAACGGTTTGAGCATCGGGGGAAAAAAGCAGACTGTCGACTAGATGGTTACTAGTGGTCGCAGCTAAAGGGCAGGAAAAGAGGCCGCTGGCAGCGGCAACAGCAAAGTTCGCCCGCCGCGGCTTAAATGCCACGCTTGCGGCGGGCTTTCCTTTACTTAAAATGAGAAACAGTTACACAAAGGAGAAAAAGAGGAAGCCGGCCGGACTACAAGCCGCAAAACACTAGACTTGAGACCGCAGCTCTTAACAGGCGAGCTCCTGGATACAAGTCAGCGTCCTTTGGGGAGTGCACCCTCCCCCTATTTATAGGCTCGGGGGCCTGCCCAAGCGGGCAGGGCTAAAGTTACCGGCTGCCCGGGGTACAGGAGAACCGGGCATAGGTGAGGGGAAGCAAATGAGCAGAAAATGAAAAAGGAAGGAAGCCGCGCGGCCTGGCGGATTCCTCCTGGCGAGCTGATGGCTGGGTCCTGGGCCTTGCCGCTGAGTAGGGATGGCGCTGGTGGCGGCCTGGCTTGGATACCGCCCGATTTCGGTGACGACTAGACGGGTTGACCTAAGATGCGGCCAGACGACCAGACCGCCCTCTAGTGACCGCCCGAATCGGGAGACTTGGCGGCTAGAACAACAAGGCCGCCCGGTCTAGAAAGCTGCGCGAACAGGTCGCGGATTCCGGGCTTAACATAATCCCCGCACATTTTTAAGTTTCCAAAAAACTTCGAAAATGTAGAATTAAGCCGGAGACCGCGACTGCCTCATCGGTGTTAATAAAATCCCCTGGCCCTTGGCATTCTTCAAGATCTCTGTCAAACCACGGGTCGCTACTTGCCACTTGTGGTCAGAATTTTGCAAGCCGACACAATCTTTCACAAGATGGATGTCATGTCGTCTATGTTAGCCCACGACAAGAAACCGCCTGAAAAGAAGCAAAGCCGGAGCGAGAAATTGGATGACTCTGCCCGACAGCCTGCCAAGAAGATTGGGAAGCCGGTGAATCCAGCGGTTTCTGGATCTGAAAAGAGGCCGACACAGACCGTCGGCGAATCATTACAGGCCACAATATATCCCAAAGAGGTTTCGAAGACTGCTCCACCACAAATCGGAACTGCCAAATCCTTCGACCTTACTTTCTCTCCATCAGGGGAACCCCACTTAAAAATAGGTGAGACGGAGGAGAAAAGTGTTGAATCTGGCAAGCCGTCTGAATTGCAGGACAAGGTCGACGTAATCGTTGTGGATGACAACGAGCCGGAGAAGGCGCTGGAGACCGCACAGATTTTGGGTGAACAGCGCAAACGGACTGAAAAGGTGTTCGGCTCCTTGAAACAGCAAAAGCAAAGGAGCGAGACCCTTGAAGAAAGGATGAAGAGGAAGATGAGGAAGTTGCAGGCCAGAAACCCCGTAAAGACCGGCGCAGACAGTCTTCAACACAGGCCGCACGAGAAGGAGGTACCCGAGAACCCGTCCACACTGGATTTCAAGCCGAGTGAACAAGAGAGTGCACCCGCAGTTAGTGAGTCGCTTAGTGAGCTCCTCAAGGGCATGGAGACCCTCCAGCAGTAAGATGCGCTATTGTCGACCCCAGCGGCCTCTGAGGAGGTTGACCGCCCCGATATCCAGGTCATTGGGGAAAAGCCTGGCGAACCGGCTCCCGCGGCTTCTGAAGGAGCCTAGAAACTGAAGCTTCGAGAGAAAATGGAGGAGATGAGGAAGTTGATCGCCAAGAAACCGATGGTGACCACACTTCCATTGCTGCAAGGTAAACACCGGGAAGTTAGGCGAATTGTTAAATTCTACAAGTCGCGGTCAAGGAAGAAGGGGGCGAAGAAAATATTAAATCCGCCGGCCAGCTATTTCCTGACAACGGCTCAACTAAAAAGTCGAGCTAAGGAAGCCGAGCGGCTATGGAAAGAAAAGCTAAAGAGGATAGATCCCGAACGGTTCAGGCGGCCAGTGTTTAGAATCTATACCGCGGCCTCTAGAGGAGATAAAAATCAAACTGACGGTGTTAACCTACTGATTCCCTTGATAGAAGGTCGCAATTATCCGGCTGAACCTATCTGCGGTTTATCTTCTGCAGGTGAACCGGAGACCGCGATGAAACCGGGCGACTTGACGTCATATATGTCTATGCTGCCACCGCCTCCGCCTCCGCCAAGTGTTCACGAGAAAGAGAAGGCTGACTTCCAAAAAGAGGTTGAGACACTGCAGGCGGGTTTTGACGCGCTCACCGAAACCCTGCGGATTAGGGACAAAGAAAAGCGGGTTGCTCAGGAGTCTGCCGAGAAAAGGATCAAAGAGCTACAAACTGAAAGAAATTGTACCTAATCACCTAGAGGGGGGGTGAATAGGTGACCTTATCTTTTTAAACTTTTAGGCAGATTATATCACAGAATTATAAATAACTCTTCACAGCAATTCAGCACAGCAATCACAGAATTACACACACAGAGTACACACAGTTTTATAGTGGTTCTCCAAGGTCTGGGTACATCCACTTTCCCCCTTCGCCTATCTAGTAGTGACTAGATTCGGCCAAACTCCTCCACTATTTCTCAGATCCTCAGATCTTACACTCAGAACCCCAAACAGGTTCCTACAGCTCAGAGTGAACCCACTCTTACAACTCAGGCTCAACAGCCCTACCACTCAGTCTTCACAAAGACCTACACTCAGCCACAAGTCCTACACTCAGAGAAATGAATCTCCTACACTCAAGCACACAGGCCCTACCACTCAGCCTTTATAATTTCAGGCTTACAACTCAGATCCCTAAGAATCCTACAAGAAATTAAGAATACAATGTATATACCTACAACTCAGAATAAGAGAGAAGAGTTGACAGGTTTCTTGATGAGTTCTTGGAAGAACTCTGCTGAGATCAACCTCCCTTGGCTTCCTTCAAAGCTTCTTGAATGTAGAACACAGTAGGGTTGATTCTCTATGCAGCTGATCTTCAATCACTGCAACTTAAGATTCAGATCTCAATCTGAACCCTTCTTCACAGCCTGGTTCAACAGTTGTCTTCTTGGAAGGAGCTGTCTTTCTCCAACTACTTAGATCTTCACTTGAATTGATTCTTCAATGAATTGCTTGATCTTCTTCTTTTATTGTTGTTTTTCATACTCTTCTGTTGACAGAATAAGCCTTTATATAGGCCTTCTTCATGGTGACCGGCTGATCCGGTTCCTAACAGTTTTCTGACATCTCTGACAGTTGCAGTAGACTGGCTGGATTGGCAGCTGTCATGTCATCCAGTCACTTCTTGAATTTTCTATAACTGTCTGAAAGTGTCGAGACAGTCTGTCTTTAAGTGTCGACACTTATAGACTAAGTGTCGACACAAGTTGACTAAGTATCGACACTAGCCTTCATGCTGTCGACACAACTCCTTGTGTTGTAGAATCTGCTTCTCGACACTGCTTCTTCAACATGTGTCGACACTGATATTGTGTGTCGACACAACTCCTTGTTCTTCAGTACTTAGTTGAATTCTGCTAAGTGTCGACACAACTCCTTTGTGTCGACACATCTTCTTGTGTTGAACTTGTTCAGTGTCGACACATCTTTTTGGTGTCGACACATGCCTTCTGTGTTGATACTTTTGTTGAGTGTCGACACTTCTCCTTGTGTCGACACTTGTACTTAGAATTTGTTTAACTTTGCTGAGTGTCGACACAGCCTCCTAGTGTCGACACTTTCTTCATGTGTTGAGTCTTCTGCTGTGTGTCGACACATTCTTCATTATGTCGACACTTGTCCTTGAACTTTGTTGAAGTGTTGCTGAGTGTCGACACAGCCTCCAAGTGTCGACACTTTCTGATGTCGACAAAGTTCCTCTGGGTGTCGACACTGCTTCTAAGTGTCGACACAGCTTTCTGGACATTTCTTCATTGAGTGTCGACACAGCCTGTATGTGTCGACACTTTCTGTCTGGTGTCGACTCTGCATTCCTGGTGTCGACACAATTACTCCAAGTGTCGACACAGCTTCTCTGGGTATCGACACAAGCCTTCTTAAGTGTCGACACTTTTCTTCTGGGTGTCGACACATGGACTTAGAAACTTTTCAGCTTTCCCTGCAAATACTTAACCTGCACAACTAAACTCAAAACACATCAAATACATTTTGATGTATATCATTGAGTAGGGTGAGGCTTCTTCAAATCAGGTACATTTATTCCAATGTACCCAACAATCTCCCCCTATTTGGAGAAGTCATAACCTTTAGTCAATGATATACACCATACATAACAAAATCACAGTATGATGTAAAATAGGATTATATAACAGGGTAAGTACATAAACATATATAAGCAAAACATGTATACACAAATATTACCGAACATTAATGTAATAGATTTAACATATGTCACATAGTTCTAACAACTTCAACATATTTATTATTCAAAAGTTTACAGAAAGTTTTAATACAAGTGATTACACACAGTAAACTAAAGATAAATTCTATCTTATTGCTGCTCAGTCTCCTTGATCACAATGCCCTTTCCTGATTGTATCTTTGCTTGGACTGGGGCTTCAGTGTCTTCAGTAGTAGCAGGCTTCTTTCCCTTAAGATCCTTCTTTTTCTGATCTTCAGCTTTGATCTTTTGTCTTTCAAAGTAATGATATGGCTTTGGAAAGTACTTGCTAGGCTCCTGGGCAGTAGGAGGTAGCTTTCCCATCTTAGCCTTTCTTCTATATTGCACAATTGCCTCTTGTCTGGTCTCATGCTTTCTCCACTCCAGTTCAGAATACCACTTGTTTCTATCCTGGATATTGTCTTTGGCAGCCTTCCATGCAGTCAAGATAATATTCCTGGAGGTGGGGCTCCATTGTTCAAAGTCAGGCCTCAATTCAGCTTGCTCCCTGAATCTCTTCTTAGACAATTGGGCTTCTTGTTCTTTCTGCAAAGCCTCTTGTTCTTTCAGTATAGCCTCTGGCACTGGCTGAACAACTTTCTCTATGATGTCCTTCTCAATTCCCTCAGGAGGGCTATACATTGATTGTATGTCTTGATGTACCATATCAAAGTCTGGTGGAGGGTATATTACTTGAGCCACTTCAGCTTGCTCCCCTCCAAGATAAGCAGGATTAATACCAGACTCTGCCACATTGTCATCATCACATAATGGAGGATATCCAAGGGTGGCTCTGATGGAATTTGATATCCACTTTGCATGATCAGAGCCTGCTTTGACTAACACCCTCTCCCCCTTTATGACTTCTCTTTCAATATGATCCCTCAGATCATCTTTCTGAAATCTTATCTGGGCATTCAAATAATTTACTCCATCTTTATAGAAAGGTTTCAACCTTTGGAGCTTGTCAGTTATAGCTTTTTGAGAGGTTTCTATAGCAGTTTTAATAGCATTGATGTGCTCTTGGAACTTTTTATCAAACTCTTCCTGGGCAGTAATCCTTGCTGTAGTTTGAGCAGCAGCCAGATTCTGCATCTCAGTGACTATTACATTGTGTGATTCAGTCAAATTGTCATTCATTCTTATCTAATTTTCCAGGACATAGCATTGCTTTACTGCCAGGTCTTCAATTTGTTTCTTGATATTTTCTTGATGAGTAGCCAAAAAGACTACTGCATTCCCTCCTTTATGCAAGCAGTCAGTCATCTCTTTCTTATTCAGATTCATTTCAAATCTGATGGACTTAATGTCTTGTGCAAGATCAAACTGCAGAGACGTATGTCCTTCATCCACATATTTCTCAATTGCTTGCCTTTGCTCATCCATCTTTATTTGTAAAGCAACCATCAGAGAACTAAAATCTGTTGATGGGACTGGCTGTGGTGCAGGCTGTGGTGCTATTGTTTGTAAAGCTTTCTTATATGTCTGGCTTCTCCTCTTGAAAACTTGAAATTTTCTCTTTTTGGCTCTTGCAGCATCTTCATCTTCAGAAGCAGATGTGCTTGCTATATCTACTCTGTCCTTAGGACTAGGATGTGAAGCCTTCTCAGTCCTTTGTAGGCCTTCAGCATCTTTGGGCACCTCAGTCTCTTTGCCTGCAGTTTCTTCTATATTCTCCACTTGCTCCCCCTCAATGATTACTTTCTCCCCCTCAGCAGCAGCACTTTCTTTCTCAAAGTCAGTTTGGAGAAGGTCAGGGAACAGTTCTTGTAAAGTAAATTCCTGTTGATGATGGGGTGGAGAATCTCTAAGCTCATCAACCACTTGATCAGACACCACTTGAGAAGCAACAGATGTGTCCTCCATGACAACATCTGGGGGTTGACTAGGAATCTGAGGTTGCTGATTAATATCAGACAATCTGTCAGTCATATCTTCATTGTCAAGAGATAAATCTAATTGGTTGATTGCAGTTATTACCTCAAGTATGGTTTGTGTAGCTCTTTCACTTTCTAATGGAGTTGGCTCTTCCACAAGTAAGGGCTCCCCCTGGATGGAATCCTGGTGAATTGGGCTTGCTTGAGGTAGCTCCCCTGCCTTGGTGCATTCTCTTGTCTTGCTGGAGATTGTTCAACATTTCCAGTTTCTTCCTCATCATGAGTAAAGACAACTTGCTCCTCAGAGCTGCTAGAGGATTCTTGAGCCACTGGGGCTGTCTTCTTCCTCTTCTTCAGGGGTGTTTCCTTCTCAGGAGTTGGCATTTCCTTGGTCAAGACTCTATCCCACCTAGAGAAGATTCTCAAATCCATTCTCCTCATGTGGTTAATCTTAGTTCCAGCCGCTTGATTCATGACCTCTGGTATACTACCAGCCAGGTAAAGACTTAGAATCCTACCCAAATTGGGCTTCTTCATGCTCTCTTTTATCTTCTCAAACACTACTGCAGACCAATCAGTTTGTAGTTTGAAGATAATCCTTGTCATGAGGCTAAACATGTGAGCTGAGATTCTGTCATGGCCACCAAGCTTGCTCAGGATAACCTTGCCAACAATTTCAAATAGAAATTTGCCCTGCATGTTCATTCCTTTTCTATTGAACACAGATCCAATTTTCATGTTGGAATCTAGTCCACACCATGTTAATGCTTCCCTAGTTTTAGAAGCAGAAACATCATCTTCTTCCTTTGTCCTTGGTAGTTGTAGTACCTTTCTCAGACTCTTAGGAGAGACTTTTAACTTAGCCCCATGAACTCTAGACTTTATTTTGAGTCCAGATTCATCTATTATTGCTCCATTTAGAAATTCCAGGACCTCCTTCTTCCAAATCTTGATCGGCTCTGAAACCAGAAACTCTAACCCAGTCTCTGCGATTAGGGTTATCATGCCTTTGATATCTGGTTCCGCGTCATCAAAAGCATGTCGCACGAGTTCATATCCCTCATTCACATTCTCTTCGAGCTTGGGCGCCATTAGGGTTTGAAGAAATTTGAATCTAGAGAAGAGTGATGTCGACACAAAAGTTTGGTCTCGAAACTTTGGTGAGCGTGTCGACAGACAATGGCGAAAACCTATTTATACCTTTCTAGAATCGAAGATGAAAGGGCGCGTCAAAATACTTAAAATTGTGTCGACACTGTTGATAAGTGTCGACACAGACTTATAATGTCTCGACAACTATGTGTTGACACAAGTATAGTCGACAGAATATATGTGTCGACACTTGTTTATGTGTCGACACTGCTTAGCTCGACACTTAGTCGAGACTTTACTTGTCTAATTCTGTGCAAATATTAAGTGTCGACACCACCTTGGATGTGTCGACACCTACCCTACATGTGTCGACACTAATTATCTGAAGTGTCAACACCAACTTCCTAGATGTGTCGACACCTTTTCTCTGAAGTGTCGACACCACTTCTATGTGTCGACACAGACAACTCTATGTGTCGACACCTTTTTACTTAGCCAATTTTGAAAACTTATTCTAAGTTTATCATACCTAATTCAATTTTAAATTTATTGAATTTGGTTTCATCTAAGGGCTTAGTATACATGTCAGCTAGTTGATTATCTGTATTTATATATTCTAGTGAAATATCTCCTTTTTCCACATGTTCTCTTAGAAAATGATATTTGATTTCTATATGGTATTTGATTTCTATATGCTTAGTCCTACTATGGGAGACAGGATTGTTTGCAATAGAAATAGCACTAGTAGAATCGCAAAATAGGGGTGTTCTACTTACTTGTATACCATAGTCTTCTAGTTGATGTTGTATCCATAGAAGTTGAGCACAGCAACTTCCTACAGCAACATATTCTGATTCTGCTGTGGAGATAGCCACACTTGTTTGTTTCTTGCTACTCCATGATATCATTCTTCCACCTAGGAATTGACAGTACCAGTTGTACTTTTCCTATCTTCCTTGCAGCCTGCAAAATCTGCATCTGAATAACCTGTCAGTTCAAAGTCTCCATTCCTAGGGTACCAAAGGCCTAGATAAGGAGTGCCCTTAAGATATCTCAGTATTCTTTTGACTGCTGTCAAATGAGATTCTTTAGGGCAAGCTTGGTACCTAGCACAGACACATGTAGCATACATGATATCTGGTCTACTTGCAGTCAAATACAATAGGGAGCCAACTATCCCTCTATTCAAAGTCTTATCTATAGGTTTCCTTGCATCATCTTTGCTAAGAGACATGCTTGACCCCATAGGAGTTTTCATAGTACTGGATGATTCCATACCATACTTCCTTATTAATTCTAGAGTGAACTTAGACTGGCATATGGATAAACCATTCTCAGTCTGTCTAACTTGGAGACCCAAGAAGAACTTAAGTTCCCCCATACTGCTCATTTCAAATTGTCCTTGCATAAGTTTTGCAAACTTTCTGCAAAGACTATTTTCAGTAGACCCAAATATGATGTCATCTACATATATTTGGACTAGTATGATCTTGCATCTGGATTCCCTAAGGAATAGAGTCTTGTCTATTTTCCCCCTTGTGAATTTATTCTCAATGAGGAAACTAGACAGGGTTTCATACCAATCCCTAGGGGCTTGTTTTAACTCATACAAAGCCTTCCTAAGTCTATAGACATAATTAGGTTTAGTAGAATCAACAAAACCTGATGGTTGTTCCACATAGACTTCTTCCTTCAGATTACCATTCAGAAAGGCTGACTTAACATCCATTTGGTATACTTTAAACCCTTGATAGGTTGCATAGGCCAAGAACATCCTTATAGCTTCCAGTCTGGCTACTGGAGCAAAGGTTTGATTAAAGTCAATACCTTCTTCCTGCCTATATCCCTTAGCAACCAGTCTTGCTTTGTTCTTTATAATCACCTCATGTTTATCCATCTTATTCCTGAAGATCCACTTAGTCCCAATTATGTTGTGGTCTTTTGGTTTAGGAACAAGCTACCAGACTTTGCATCTCTTGAACTGATTCAGCTCCTCTTGCATTGCCTCAATCCAATGAGGGTCTAGGATGGCTTCTTCAAATTTCTTTGGCTCAACTTGGGATAGAAAACTGGAGTAGAGTACTGAACTTAGATTTCTGCTCCTTGTTTGTACCCCTTGTCTTAGATCACCAATAATTTGATTGGCTGGATGATCTCTTAGATTCCTAGTAGCTGGAGGCAGCCTGGCTTCATGTTGAACTCCTTCAGCTTCTTCAACTTGCTGCACCCCTTGATCTTCTTCTACATCAGGTGCATCTAGTACTCCCCCTAGACAGCTGTCATTATCATCTACATGCTGACTAGCAGTAGATTCTTCTTCAATAGTGAGCTTGTTCATCTTCTTAGTCACACCTGTAGAGCTGCAAATACTTCTAGACAATTCATTATTAATGAGTCTAGCTTCATCAAATACTACATGTACTGACTCCTCTACAACTTGAGTAGTCAAATTGTAGACCCTATAAGCCTTACTGTTGTTGTTGTACCCAACAAAGATCCCCTCTTGGGATTTGGCAGCAAACTTGGTTAAGTAAGACTTACCATTGTTAAGTATATAGCATTTACAACCAAAGATCCAGAAATAGGATAGGTTTGGTTTTCTGCCTTTCACAATCTCATAGGGGGTCTTATTGTGACTTTTGGTGATAGTAGCCCTATTAATTACATGGCATGCAGTGTTTACTGCCTCAGCTTAGAAATATTCTGGGAGAGATGTGTCACTTAATAGGGTTCTACCAGCCTCAATCAAGGTTCTATTTTTCCTTTCAGCAATGTCATTTTACTGAGGTGTTCTTGGTGAAGAAAATTCCTGAAATATCTCAAACTCTTCACATAGCTTTGTCATACTGTCAGACTAGAATTCAGTACCATGGTCACTTCTTATTTTGACCACTGTACTGTCTAACTCATTCTGAATTTGTTTGACAAAACTATAAAAGATACTAGGTGTTTCAGATTTCTGTCTAAGGAAGAACACCCAGGAAAACCTTGAGTAGTCATCTACAACCACAAATGTGTAGACCTTCCTACCTAGGCTGTGAACTGGCATAGGACCAAAGAGATCCATATGCAAGAGGTATAAGCACCTCACAGCATCTTTGTTCTCAATGCTATTAAAGGTGGATCTAGTCTGCTTGCCCTTTTGACAAGCTGAGCATATCTCATCTTTAATACACTTAACCTGAGGACCATTCCGCACTAACTCTTTACTATAGAGTTGGTCAATTGTCTTGTAGTTAAGATGGGCTAGTCTCTTGTGCCATTTGACACAATGAGAGACTTTCTCATCAGCTACAAGACACACTGGAGAAACATTGTTCTCACTCATAATGTCTAGACAATAGACATTTCTCTTTCTGTAACCAGTCAGAATGATCTCTTGATCATTTGATCTCCTGATATGACAACCATCTTTGACAAATGAGATGTCATATCCTAAATCACTCAGCTGACTTATACTAATAAGGTTATGTTTCAAACCTTTAACATAAGCCACTTGAGTAATTGTTATAAGGTTGCTAGAAATGTTACCAAAACCTTTGATGATTCCTTTTTCAGAACCACCAAAGGTGACTTTAGGACCATCCTTGATTGGTGTGTAGTCCTTTAGCAATCCCCTAGTTCCAGTCATGTGCCTGGAACATCCACTGTCCAAGTACCATATTGAGGCATGGTCACTTGGACTCACCTGCAAAACAGATTAGTTAACCTTAGAACCCAAAGAATTCTTGGGTCCTTGGTGCTGGTTAGTTTGCCTCCTAACAAAAGTACCTGTAGCCTTTCTAGCAGGTAGATTGCTACTCACTTTGGCACTTGAATTGTGCCAACAGTCCATGGCAAAGTGGCCCACCTTGCCACAATACCAGCACTCAAATCTGTTGTACCTTTGCTTAGGTACAACCCTAGCTGTTTTATCTACAGCAGGCTTGTTGAGTGCTGGGGCTTTGCCCTTAGACTTGAACTTTACAGTCCTAGCAGGTTGTGTAAACCCTAATCCAGTTTTACCCTTTTGATGTACAAATTCATCTATCAAAGGTAAAATAGATTTTGGTTTAGAAAACCTTGCAACTATATCTCTCTCCTTCTGAAGACTAATCTCTAGATTTCTGATTTGATCATTCTTGAATGTTATAGTCCCCATCTGAATAACAGTTATGTTCTTCAGCTTGGCTATTTCATTTAGTTTTTGATCAATCAACTTATCAAAATATGTTGCAGCTACTTTGAGATTAGCAATCTCCTTAGCCTGACTCTTGGTCAAGGATTTGTTTTTCTTCAAAGCTTACAACACTACTCTATATTCATCAATCAATTGATGAATATCTCCTTCAGATTCAGAAGCACTCTCATCACTTGATGATGATGTATCTGAATCTGATCCAGTACTAGAAATTGAACTAACAGAACAATTTTGTACCTGACTAGGTCCAGGCTGCTCCTAGATTTTGTCACCTTCAGATGAGGCCATCAGTCCCTGGCACTGATTGTCCTCTTGCTTATATATAGAATTCATTAACTGGATGAACTCCTCTTCCTCTTCTTCAGCAAACAGTCCAATGTAAGCTTCAGCTTCTGAATCAGTTTCTGAAGAAGACATATCTGACAGATTTTCGTCCTTTTTAGCAACAAAGGACCTTTCCTTTTTGCCCTTGATTAGAGTCTTCTTCTTATCAGTTGACTCTTTTCTCTTCTCTGGACAGTCAGCAACAACATGTCCTTGTTTGTTACAATAATAACAGACTATCTTTGAAGATGTTGTTCTACTTGTCTTGGGATTTCTCCTGTCATTCTTTGAAGACTTCTGTGAAGTGGATGGCTTAGACCTCCACTATTTCTTCTTAAGAAACTTCTGAAAATGTCTTGTGAAGGCTGCAAAGTCCTCATCACTCTCACTGCTTTCAGAATTCCTACTTTCTGATTCATCTGACCCAGTCTCAGCAACTTTTGGGGGTGGAGATGGAGACTTACTTTTATATTTCTTGGTGGCTTCTGTCTTGAATGCCACAGCTCTTTCTTTGTGCTCAATTCTTGTAGTCTTCTCCTCCTCCTTCCTTACCATTAGCTGCATTTCATAGGATAACAGCTTTCCAAACAATGTTGGAGGTGGAATATCTGCTAACTTGGTCATTTCCCTTATGGCACAAATCTTAGTATCCCAGTCTTTAGTTAGGGATCTCAAGAACTTATCATTCAGCTCATAATTGCTGAATTCTCTTCCATAGGACATTAACTCATTAACTATCCTATAGAATTTCTTGTAGCACTCAGTTATGCTATCAGACCTTCCTTGTCTGAAGCTCTCATGCTCTTGGTTTAACAAAGACTTTCTGTCCTGTCAAACTTCTTCTGAACCCTCCATGTACACTATCAGAGTATCATACATCTCCTTTAATATTTTACAGTGTATCAAGTTCTGAAATGTAGCATCATCTATTGCACTTACTATAATATTCTGGGCCCTTTTGTCCATGGTGGCCAGAATAATCTCATCCTTGGTCATTTCAGAAAAGTCTTTTGGAGTTCTCTGATTTGCATCCAACACTGATACCTTCATTGGCACATATGGCCCTTCTTTAACTGTGATATAGATTCTAGGGTCAGAGGCTTCCATAAATAGTCTAACCCTTTCTTTCCAGATGCCAAAAATCTCCTTTCTACAGATTGGCAACTTCATGGATCCATGTTCTTTATGATTTTCTTTTGAACCCATTTTCTTGATGTTCTTGATTCTGCACTTGATTAAACTAAATCTGCCAACAGGATCTTGTACTCAGACAGTTATGTCCTTTTTGAGGAACCTGGCTCTGATACCACTTGAAAGAAATTGTACATAATCACCTAGAGGGGGGATGAATAGGTGACCTTATCTTTTTAAACTTTTAGGCAGATTATATCACATAATTATAAATAACTCTTCACAGCAATTCAGCACAGCAATCACAGAATTACACACACAGAATACACACAGTTTTATAGTGGTTCCCCAAGGTCTGGGTACATCCACTTTCCCCCTTCGCCTATCTAGTAGTTTACTAGATTCAGCCAAACTCCTCCACTATTTCTCAGATCCTCAGATCTTACACTCATAACCCCAAACAGGTTCCTACAGCTCAGAGTGAACCCACTCTTACAACTCAGGCTCAACAGCCCTACCACTCAGTCTTCACAAAGACCTACACTCAGCCACAAGGCCTACACTCAGAGAAATGAATCTCCTATACTCAGGCACACAGGCCCTACCACTCGGCCTTTATAATTTCAGGCTTACAACTCAGATCCCTAAGGATCCTACAAGAAATTAAGAATACAATGTATATACCTACAACTCAGAATAAGAGAGAAGAGTTGACAGGTTTCTTGATGAGTTCTTGGAAGAACTCTGCTGAGATCAACCTCCCTTGGCTTCCTTCAAAGCTTCTTGAATGTAGAACACAGTAGGGTTGATTCTCTATGCAGCTGATCTTCAATCACTGCAACTTAAGATTCAGATCTCAATCTGAACCCTTCTTCACAGCCTGGTTCAACAGCTGTCTTCTTGGAAGGAGCTCTCTTTCTCCAACTACTTAGATCTTCACTTGAATTGATTCTTCAATGAATTGCTTGATCTTCTTCTTTTATTGTTGTTTTTCATACTCTTCTGTTGACAGAATAAGCCTTTATATAGGCCTTCTTCATGGTGACCGGCTGATCCGGTTCCTAACAGTTTTCTGACGTCTCTGACAGTTGCAGTAGACCGGCTGGATTGGCAGCTGTCATGTCATCCAGTCACTTCTTGAATTTTTTTGTAACTGTCTGAAAGTGTCGAGACAGTCTATCTTTAAGTGTCGACACTTATAGACTAAGTGTCGACATAATTTGACTAAGTATCGACACTAGCCTTCATGGTGTCGACACAACTCCTTGTGTTGTAGAATCTGCTTCTCGACACTGCTTCTTCAACATGTGTCGACACTGATATTGTGTGTCGACACAACTCCTTGTTCTTCAGTACTTAGTTGAATTCTGCTAAGTGTCGACACAACTCCTTTGTGTCGACACATCTTCTTGTGTTGAACTTGTTCAGTGTCGACACATCTTTTTGGTGTCGACACATGCCTTCTGTGTTGATACTTTTGCTGAGTGTCGGTACTTCTCCTTGTGTCGACACTTGTACTTAGAATTTGTTGAACTTTGCTGAGTGTCGACACAGCCTCCTAGTGTCGACACTTTCTTCATGTGTTGAGTCTTCTGCTGTGTGTCGACACATTCTTCATTATGTCGACACTTGTCCTTGAACTTTGCTGAAGTGTTGCTGAGTGTCGACACAGCCTCCAAGTGTCGACACTTTTTGATGTCGACAAAGTTCCTCTGGGTGTCGACACTACTTCTAAGTGTCGACACAGCTTTCTGGACATTTCTTCATTGAGTGTCGACACAGCCTGTATGTGTCGACACTTTTCGTCTGGTGTCGACTATGCATTCCTGGTGTCGACACAATTACTCCAAGTGTCGACACAGCTTCTCTGGGTGTCGACACAAGCCTTCTTAAGTGTCGACACTTTTCTTCTAGGTGTCGACACATGGACTTAGAAACTTTTCAGCTTTCCCTGCAAATACTTAACCTGCACAACTAAACTCAAAACACATCAAATACATTTTGATGTATATCATTGAGTAGGGTGAGGCTTCTTCAAATCAGGTACATTTATTTCAATGTACCCAACACAAACCATCCTGGAGCAAGAGACCACAAGGCTGCAGTCCGCGCTGGAGCAGGAGACCATAAAGTTGAAGTCTGAGCTGCAGACCGCGATGGAGGCTGCTGAGACGAAGATTGTAGAGATGCAGGTCGCCTTAGAGCAGGAGAGGGTAGAGAAGTATTTGTTGATGGCCGCGCGGCTAGAAGGAGACAGAGAAGAGATCCCACATGCTGAGGGCGGCGAGAACCAAGACCTGCCAGCGGAGACCGGCGGAGAGCAGCGGTCAACACTGCCGACCTCCGGACAACTGCCGGTTACTAGCCGCTCGGCCTCGGGTGAGACTTCAAATCCATCGGAGGCCGCAGCGCCTAAACAGGCCGCAGTTTCAAGCGGGCTCAAGGGTCAGGCGATCCCAATGATCCCATTTACGAGAGTAGAACGCGACACTGCGCGAGTTCATCGGTCTCTGCATGTGCTTCATAATCTGGTTAGCCAGGTGTACGTTGCAATTGTGCAGACCGGTGAATAGGTCGCGCACATAGGACGAGACAGGCCGGAAGGTGATAAGCAAGGCAATTGAATATTATGTTGTAATATATATATATTTTGTGCTGGATGTTGGAGAATTTGATTGTTGTAAACTGTTGTATTTTATTATGCTGCGAACTGTATGCGACTTATGCGGTTTGTATTTATAATCCATATGCATGTGCTTTGCTCTGAAAAATCTAAGTATATAATAGCAGTCGCGCGGTCTGGCGAAGAGATTGCCAGCTTGAATGATTGATATCCACATGATTCGCCATGGAATTATTCTAAGTGCAGGGGTATAGCCGTGCGGACTGACGGTCTAAACTGCGGTATGGTCATTAAGCTGATCTGTACTTCCTGCAGGTTTAGGTCGCGCGGAGTGATGACCAGCCACAATTTGACATTGGGCACTGTACTTTCACAGCTTTTTTATAAATAGAGGTGACCCCGGAGATTTCATTACAAATCAAAAAGGATGCGGGCTAAGTCCAAGTCGTTGCGGTCTGACAAGGCCACTGCGGTTAGGACTGACGCGGCCTCCTCTTTCCACTCTGCAGATCATAAAGAATGTCGGCTTACAAAAGCCGAGCTGGAGGATTTCGTAGAGAAGCACATGCAGGGAAGTCCGCTGGTCGCGCGGCTTCCATTACAGGACGAGCGGATTAATTCTTCCCATGCAAATCAGATCGCGGTCCCTATCGACCACTTTGACTGCGGCTTCAGCTTCCCGGTCATGATGGAGGACGTGGCGGTCTTCGACCATTACGGAGTTATGCCGGGACAACTACCCCCAAATTCGATAGCCGCGATATATAGCTTCATCTCCTACCTGAGGTCGGAAAGTGTCTGCTTCTCTATGAGGCTCTTCCGGGAATGCTTTTCGGTACGGTCTATCCCGGACTCCGGGACAAAGATCTTCCGGGGGCACCTGTACTTCGGCTGCAGAGGGCTGAAGATAGTAAACTTGGCGAACAAAATCGCCAACTGGTCCGAGCAGTTTCTCATCTTCGAGGGAAACCTGGGGTTGTTGCCAGTCAACCCGTAAATTCGCGAAGAGGCCGCCTTCGGCAGCGGCGGCTTGGACGGTGTGGAGAGGGAGATCTTCAACTTCTTCAAGGGTGAGCGGCTTGATGTAAACCACTACATCCTGTTGCTGCCGTCATTAGAAGGAATAGAGGCGGAAGATAGTAAGCTCCAAACCGGCCGAACTGCATTCTTAGTCGCACGGCCTGAAAACTAACTTTGCCTTTATCTTTGCAGCTGTTGTGGTGGTTCTGCTGAACAAGCCGCAGACTCCTGGCGGCCTGACTCTCACTCAAAGAGAGATGAGAGCGAGGCGGGCCAAGCCGGCGCGTGTTGTGGAGGAGGAGGAGTCGGCCTCCTCTGGAGAGTTTATGCTGCAAGGAACGGGCAGCAGCCTGAAGGACTTCCATGGCGATCCGGCCTTGCGGTGGAGTCCGGACGGCAAGTCAGTGATGATCTCCACCGCCCTCCCTAACTGGGGGGGAGAAGAAGTAAGCCGCCACGCGAGCGTGGTTGGCGGCGCGCTGTATGGCAAGCGCAACCTGAAGGCGATGCGACGAGTTCCACCAGACGACCTGCCGCGACTAGCCGCGCAAGTCGGGGCAAGGAGCTTCGTGGCAAGTCACTTCATGGGCCTTGCCTACAAGCAGCTGATGAAGGAGAATAGCGGCCTAAAGAGGCAGTTAAAGGAACAACAGGCAGAGAACAAGCGACTAAAGGAAAGGGAGGCGGTAAGTCATTACGGATACACGGGCGGTTAGCATTATGCAACCGCGTGGTCTTACTTTTACTTCCTTTTTTGCAGGAAATGTATAACCCGGCCAACCCCATCTTCCAAGACAATGTCTTCCTGCAACTCGTCCAGGGGATCAATGGAGCGCTTAACCGCCTTCGGGATCTTGGCGGCTTGGCGACCGGCTTCACCGACTTCACCTATGCCGACATCTACCCCACCCTGAAAGAGCAGGTGGTCGACGTCTACAGGAAGATCAAGGGTAAAGCCAAGGTCGACGAGGAAGACCGCGAAGAGGAGGAAGGCGACGAGGAAGAGGGCGGCTAGGGAGGCCGAAGCGGAGCCGCATCGTCTGAGTCCGGCGGTCAGGAATCCGAGACCGCGCGGCTAGACTCGACAACTTCTGGCGTTTCAGGGAGCTCGGCGACCAGCAGTGGGTACTCTGAATCCTCCGTCGATATCGGCGAAGGCGGTGACTCAGATGCTCCTGCGGCTAATAAACTTAAGCCGAGCGATTAGAAACTTCTGAATTTGTTTTTTTGTATTTTGAACTTTTTGAGAAATCGGCGGTATTATTTTTTAAACCGCGCGATTAACATTTTGTAACACTTAATGAAATAGAAATGAAGGACTTCACCTTTCTCTCACTTTAATTATCACTTTTCTTACTTATTCGAGTCCGCGCGGTCTGAGTATAACTTCCGATTTAATAGAATGTTAGCATATAAACTGGTCTGAGTCCATACTGCGACTTCAACGAAGTTATCCGTAAGAGAAATAGATTTCCTTGCAGTTTATTTCGGAATATAAGTCAATAATAAGCCGCACGGTTAATAGTTTACACCGCCATTTGCATTAACAAAGCAATTAGTGTTAGCCGCTGGAAAGAGGGAAATGGTCACGGCTTATAAGTCACCAATAAGCCGCGTGACCCCTTGTTTAGTCGCCAAAAAGACATGACTTTGAAGTATGAGCTTGCGGCCAGGGCGAACCATACGAATTGCCATTTTAATAAAAGAAACAAGAATAGAGAAATATTATGCGGCTTCTGATAATACAGGCCGACATAGGCACATGGAAGCCGAATAATTTTGCGTTGACAGGTCGCTGATCGACTAGTATAATTAATACCATAGAAGTCGGCAGATCAAAGCCAGGAATTAACAGCCAGAAACAGGTCGGCCGACTTCCTGTCCATATGAATAATATACCGGCAATTGGCATATGGAAGCCAAATAAGATAAACCAGGCCCAGACTTGACTGACAGACGTAAGTCGGCTGAGTTCTCAAATATATGAATAATAACCCGGCAGGTAGGCACATGGAAGCCAAATAACTTAAGTTGGACATGTACCCGCGCGGCCTGTGTAATGAATAATACAAATTGGCACATGCCGCTTAGTAAAGCCGCGAGATAGCGGACAGGCTCGTGTTGTCCTGCAAGAATAGATGGAGATATGCACTTATGTGTCAATGTGGGCAGGTGCGTACGGCAGTACTTTCCACACAAAGAACACATAAGCGGGAATGAAATTCTTAATATCCGCGACCGATGTCAAGCGGGACAAGTACGCAATGTCTGCGACAAAGGTCAAGCGGGACAAGTACGTAATGTCTGCGACTGATGTCAAGCGGGACAAGTACGTAATGTCTGCGACTGATGTCAAGCGGGACAAGTACGCAATGTCTGCGACGAAGGTCAAACGAAATTTCCACTACACATCTGCGACTGATGTCAAGCGGGATGTGAAGGGCTTAAGAATTCAGAAGGGCCTTTGGCCCTTAAATACATGCATATGTTTGAAGCTTTAGCATGCCCCATTAATACCAATTGCGAAGGGGACTTTATATACTGTTCTGATCATAAGCATTTTTTATCATATAAAGAAAGAGGAAACCCTGCTTGAACCATTGAATAAGAAATGGAAGAGTGCCCTAGAGAATTACTGAATGACATATTCTTGCAACTTTCCAACTCTTGCAAGTTGATTAGCTAATTCCCTGAGAGCTATGCAATCTTCTGCTAGATGACCAATATCTTTATGATAATCGCAAAAAAGCTCCTCGTGCCGATACTTGATTTTCGATTTCAAACGCTGAGGCTTTTTGAATTCAGGTATTCCTTGAATGATTATCAAAAGATCTTCCATAGGAATTTTGAATTTGACATACTTACCTGAACCTTTTTCACACTTTGGAGTTTTATCCTGAAGAAGAGGCGGAGACTTGCAAAATTCAACTTGCGAAACATCTTGGGAGGAAACAGATTGCTGGTCACCAGAAGTCCCTTGAGATTATTTAGCCATTTGATTCAGAAACGAAATATAACCTTTATTTGCCTCTTCGCCTATTATGAACTTATTAACTATATCAATAAGATCTCCATAGCTTTTGGGATACTTTGTGGTGAGCTTGAATTTCAAGGGGCCTTCTTGAAGTGCATTTATGAAAACATGTAGGTAATAGTCTCGATGGACGCTACAAACATCTAGAACCTCCTTTTGAAACCGATCAACAAAATCTGGATTAGACACGTCAATTCCTTGCTTTATTCGGAAGAGAGCTCCAACGTCTCTTTTTCACTTCCTGTAAATAGTGAATCTAGAAATAAATTGACTTCGAAGATCTTTAAAGTTGGTTACTGATCGAGGTGGGAGACTATAAAACCATTCTCTTGCAATATTGCCAGAAGATATAACAAAGAGTTTGCATTTTACTCCATTTGATGCGTTTCTTAGTGAAATAGCTGATTCAAAAGCTTGCAAATGAGAAAATGGATCATCACATCCAGAATACTCCGGGAGATGCGGTACTCTGAAGTCATCGGAGACAGTATCCCACCGAATACGATTAATGAATGGAGAAGGGGCCTCTTCTTCTTCCTTATAAAGAGGTTCATTTGCAACAGATTCTGGTCCACACTCAACACTGTTTGCAGAAATTTCTTTATGAGGGTCAACGGACTCACTATTAAAATACGAACAATCCTGCACTTCTGAGAGATCCGTAGTAACTGACATGTGCCTGGATTTATTCTGACCCTTTGCAGGATTCATCTTGAAAAGAGGAAGATAACCGAACTTTTCCAAGAGACCGCAGAATAGCGGCGGCTTGAGCTGGCGGCTAGACGACGCCGCAAACCGTTAAGAAGACCGGCGGAAAAGCGAGCGGATAGAATGGCAGGTTCTATAGTGCTGGAGGCGGGCTGAAAGCCTTAGCCGGCGAAGTCTCGGCTTGCTCGACAGACCGCCGAACTCTAGAGGCTAGAGTGGTCTGACTGCCTAGACCGCTGATTTCATCGACTAGTCGAGATCTGAAGGTCGCGTGTTAACTGTTGATGCACGAAAACGGACAGGAAGTCGGGCACCACCAGCTAACGGTTCGAGCACCGGGGGAAAAAAGGAGACTGTCGACTAGACGGTTACTAGCGGTCGTAGCTAAAGGACAGGAAAAGAGGCCGCTGGCAGTGGCAACAGCAGAGTTCGCCCGCCGCGGCTTAAATGCCACTCTTGCGGCGGGCTTTCCTTTACTTAAAATGAGAAACAGTTACACGAAGGAGAAAAAGAGGAAGCCGGACGGACTACAAGCCGCAAAACACTAGACTTGAGACCGCAGCTCTTAACAGGCGAGCTCCTGGATACAAGTCAGTGTCCTTTGGGGAGTGCACCCTCCCCCTATTTATAGGCTCGGGGGCCTGCCCAAGCGGGCAGGGCTAAAGTTACCGGCTTCCCGGGGTACAGGAGAACCGGGCAGAGGTAAGGGGAAGCAAATAAGCAGAAAACGAAAAAGGATGGAAGCCACGCGGCCTGGCGGATTCCTCCTGGAGAGCTGATGGCTGGGTCCTGGGCCTTGCCGCTGAGTAGGGCTGGCGCTGGTGGCGGCCTGGCTTGGAGACCGCCCAACTTCGGTGACGACTAGACGGGTTGACCTGAGATGCGGCCAGACGACCAGACCGCCCTCTGGTGACCACCCGAATCGGGAGACTTGGCGGTTAGAACAACAAGGCCGCCCGGTCTGGAAAGCTGCGCGAACAGGTCGCGGATTCCAGGCTTAACAGTACAAACTGGAAAATTATGAAACTTTGTTTAAAAACATTCTACAACTTCAATATGTTTTGTGAATTTTTATAATATTATTGCAAAAATTTTCATATAGCATGCTTCACGAAGTGCTTAATGTTAAATACTTTTAAATGATTTATTTATAGGACCAAAGTTATTTAGAAAATTATTATTTTTGTTCAGTAGACTTTTCTAGTCACGTTTAACATTGTGTAATTTTCTTATAATTTTTGAATGATTAATTCTAATATTTCCTGCTATACCCTAGGCTGTGGATAATTATTCAATAATTTGTTTCGAGGTCAAAACCTTTTTGAAAAATTGTAAATTTCAGTATTTACTGTTAATTGGATGTGATTCACTTGTCATAATTTTGTTGAGGCCATATCTTTTAAGAAAATTATACTTGGTGTTCAAAATACTAGGTGGCCTAATTTGCAGAAAAATAAATAAATGTCAAATAAATTAGGAAAAATATTATCTTATGTATTTAATCTAAAATAACATGATTGACCCCCCAGTAATAATCTTAGGTCATTTGGATGAATATTTGGAGGGGTCATCATTCATGCTTGTCATGTAGCTCATTAGGTCTGCACATAGTAAAGCTGTAGAAATAAGATAACATGTAAGCCATGGCAGGGGAAGGTGAGGTAGTTGGGGTACTTGGTCTGATTTGGATATGAAAGTGGAGTCATGGAGTAGAGGATGTCCGCTAGTCGGAGTTTGACACGAAACAAAGAGATCCTACTACACCCGACACAACATGGTTTAACCACACCTACACAAGCATCTATCGCCACAATACGGTTTGACATTAACGCAACACATAAAACACAAGGAGGAATGATCGATTCTAAAATACGATCAGAAATGAGTCGTATTATTCCCCAGAATTAACATAAAGGTTGTCAATCCCTTTTGAGAATGAACCATGGCTATAGGCCAAGATCCGCTCATGCAAATAGGACCTACCCGTTCTGGATTTGTAAAGAAATTCGTCAACAATGAAAATGACTCAAAAATTGCAAGCGATATTATTCAAAATCACGGAAATAATGGTCCTCGATCTCCACAAAAACTAATGCAATAAAACACAAGAGAAGGGAGGAGATGTTACCCAACCCAGATTCACCTTGCATACAAGATATGGTGGGAGAATCACTCTCCCACGGATCCACCGGCATCACACCGAATGGGGCTGCAACCTTCTTCCTTGGAGTCGAACCGAAGGAATCCACGCTGGAGTCGCACCCAAGAGGGGTGGAGGAAGCAAGAGATGGCTTCACACCGCCTAGGGGGCGGCAGCAAGGAGGAGTCCTCTCTTGGCCGAAATTCTCCTTGGGAGATTTAGGGTTAAATTGCTTCTTGTTTTTTAATTCTCATAAAAAGGTCTCCTTATAAAGGAGTTACAAACACACATTTAACCGTCCAAGATGGAGATGAAATCTCATCCATCCGGGCAGTTAAATACACAACAAATGTTTTAAATGCTAGAAATAAACAAATAAAGTCCTTAGATGAATATAAAATTATTACCCAAGCATGGAATAATTTTATATTCTCAAATATAAAATATAAATATAAATAAAGTAACCAAGAGCATGATTTTAAAATGATTCTTCAAGTGGGCTTAGCACGCCGCAGACGGAAGTTGTAACTTTTTATTTCGTTAGCGTCATCACGGCTCCTAAAGTCTTTATGCTGTAGCGGCTCGGCAACTGGATCATCATCAAGTAGTGGTAGCAAGGCCGTGGCATTAATCCTCCCCCGCTCAAAATCATGTATCTCTGATGCATGGTCCAAGAGGTAGCGGTGGAGAAGAGCGGCATCCAAGCCTCTAAGCTCCGTCGCGAGTACCCATGAGTTGTCTGAAGGGGGGTGGTCATGGCAACGGATGGGGAAGCGGTACGTATCACCATTAGTAGTAGCAAGTGGCTCAGCCGCGAGTATCCTATCTGGAGTAAGAAACGCCTTGGGAAACCTGGGGAACATGTTAGTAGTAGGAATAAAGGAATGCAACTCACCATCCGATGATATACCTGTGGGGACCGTATGAGAGTGATCAACCGAACTACCGCTCCCCAACCCATTAGAAATTTTAGTGGAAGAAGATGATGATGAAGAATTTAACTCTTGTTGAGGCGAAACAAACAACGTCAAATCCGAGGCATTAAAAATGGGGGAGATACCCCAATCAGTAGGAAAATCCAAAACGAAAGCATTGTCACCTAGCTTCTTTATAATCCGAAAAGGGCCGGCGCGCTTTGGTGCTAACTTTTTAACGGTGCAAATTGGCAGTCATTTTGGAACTAATAAGAAGAAGTAGATCCCAAGTACTTTTGTGATCGCTCACCAGACATCTAAGAAGATTCCCCAAGCTCTGATTAACCACTTCTGTCTGCCCATCGGTTTGTGGATGATAGGCGGCGGATAACAATAATTTGGTACCCATTAAAACCCAGAGTGTTTTGCAGAAATAACTCGTAAACTTGACATCTCTATCCGAGACTATTGTCTTCGGCACTCCACGGTGACTAACGATTTCTTTAAAATACAATTTTGCAATGTGAGACGTGTTGTTGGTCCTACTACACGGAATGAAATATGCCATTTTAGAAAACCTATCCACAACTACAAAAATAGAATCGTGGCGGCGTAAAGTGGAGGGTAGGCCTAGAAAAAAATCCATACTCACGTCTTCTCATGGTGTGGAAGGGATAGGCAAGGGTGTATATAATCCTACGTTGGTTTTGGTGCCCTTGGATAGCTAACATGTATGACAGCTACTTACTATCCTTCCCACCATCGCCTTAAGTTTTGGCCAGTAAAATTTCTCCTCAACTAGCATAATGGTTTTATCCCTACCAAAGTGGCCACTAAACCCTCCGCTATGCAGCTCCCAGATGATATGAAGTCGTAGAGATGACTGTGGGATACACAACCTCTAATGCCTAAATAGATAGCCGTCCTTTATAACAAACACAGATATAGTCATGGGGGAACTATCCTGGGCAGATAAATATGACTCCTGAAAATCTGGGCAGGTAGCGTAATCATCTTTAACTCGCTCAAATTGTAACACCTCACCTGTAATGACCGTATAATATTGGTCCTGGCGGGGGCCCCACAACATACAGACGCCATATCATTAGCAATAAAAGACGATATTAACTACCAAACTCAAAACTCAGAATAAAACAATAGAGGAAACCGAAAACAAGACCAGAAGTTATCCACATACATTAGAGCATCAAAACGGCCTTAAGGCCTTACAATGATAGAGAGTCCAAAACTCAAATGATAACCTCAAACACCAATGTGCATAAGCACTCATAGACTACCTCGGCATGCAAGCCAGAAAACTAGAGCATCAAACATACAATTCCACACAAAAAATAAATCTAGTACAAAACTTGTAACACTTCGTGAGGCTTAGGCCATTTTGGCCGGCGAGCAAGCTCCAGCTTGCGATCTCTGCCCTGTAAAAATATGGTGGTAACGTGGGTCAGCAAAGACTGACCTCAACTGTGTAACCAACACATCTCCTCCCGGCCACCCATAACGGACCTCGGGGTACCCCTCCAACCTGTAAATCAGCACTTCGTATGCCATATATATAAACATATAAAGCTTTAAAAACATGTTTGGATGTCCCAAACAACAAACATGTTTTCTATATTGATCATATAATTTAAGGGGCCTACTATGCAGCATGTATGCAAACTCGTGCTTCACCCAAGGCACCCTATCGTGTATGCATCTAGCACATCATCATAACATATCAACCAAGTACTTCCAATTTCCCCATCGGCGTCAAGCCGCAAACAAAAAAGGTACTGCAATTCCCCTAACGGCTTACAAGAGGCCACACAGAAATCTTGTCAAGGCCCCACCTGCTCGTGGGTCTTAGACCCGGGCTTGCCTACAAACCCTGACTTCACATGTCATGTTTCTGTCTCACACACAGACTAAATCTAAGAACCCTTGGTGGACCCCACCCGCTCGTGTGCTTCATTACCCGAGCTTGTCCTATGTATGGCATTCTCGTCAGTATCACAGAAGGGGACTAGTCTTGCCGAGATACTCTCCCCACATGACTGCACGTCACGGGATAGCCAGCCGACCACGGAGACAAAGCCGCACCTTAGCACATCACAATCCATAGCCTTTCCCACCCTAATCCCTCATTCATACTACAACGTTCTCACGCACCAAGGAAACCATCTACCACCAACGCGGAGCTAACCTTGTCCGGTTTCGACTACAAGTACTCACTCGAAAAATGGGGAAAACACATACATCACAAACAGCATCTTGCCGCAACAGATTTCTACAAAATCCTTAAGCCTCTCTATGCAACATCACCGAGTCGGACTAACGGTCGCGACCACGGCTTCATCCACTATGCCTGATCCACTAACGAAGCGGATCTCTAATGAAAAATCATGTCGGGGACATACACAATCGACTCGGTGGTTCCTCTTGAATCAGTGCGACTCAAACCTCTCTCATTTGAGAGATTTGGTGCCCAAAATAAGAAAGAAGAGAGATGTTATGCACGCATCCTAGAAACCAAAAGGAGAAAATGTCATTACCTTACGACCTCTCTTCCTAGCCCTAGAATCCTCGCTTTGAACAGATTGACACGAGCGCCTCCACGCCCTCTCCATGGATCCGATCTCGGAATGACGATCGGAGCTCCGAAGCTTCGTCAATGGCGGTGGAATACCTCTACCTCCTCCTCCTCACTCTCACCCAACTCCAAGTCAACACTCCAAAATTAAAAAAGAATGAAGAGAAGGGTCTCTCAGCCCTAATAATATCATTTGGGTGGAAGATCATGGGCCCTCGGATCGGATCTAAGGAAAAATCAGACGGCCACGAATTAAAATAATGGACCAGACCCGTCCGCACGATCAGTGGCGCACGACCAGTGGTCGTGCGCACTGGATCCCATGATCGTGCATTTAACAAAGGCAGAACTCCAAAAAAACGGGATCAACGCGCACGAGCAGTAGCGCACGACTAGTGGTCGTGCGCACTAAGTCCAACGGTTGTGCGTTTTCCCTAGGCAGAACTCGGGAAAAGGGATATAGAGCGCATGATCAGTGGCGCACAACCAGTGGTTGTGTGCACAGGATCCCATGATCGTGCGCACTGGATCCCATGATCGTGTGCACTGGATCCTGTGCTGAGCTCATCGACCCACTGCCAACGGTCCCTCTTCTGTCGGGCGTTAGCTTCTAGCGACTCCAGACCTGAAAACTGGGGTATTACAACTCTTCCCCCCTCACAAGAATTTCATCCCCGAAATTAATCCTCAAATAAGAAGATAGCATAAAAATGACTCTTTAGCATGGACGCAATGTTTGGGAAGGGATTCCCGTACCAGCCGGGTGAAGGGGAGGACCAATCCGGTAGGGGGTGGGGGGGCGAGGCCTGAATTTGTATATTCTTCTTTTTGGTTTACTCGCCGAGGCGAGCCCCTATAAACATCTTTTGTAAACACTTATTTAATGAAAGAAAGGTTTTTGATCATACCCGTGCCATTTCCTTCCTTTTTTTTGTTTTCTATTTGCTGTGCTCTGTATATCCGTGAGTGCTTCCCCAAACGACCTCGTATAGACAAATACTGGGAGTAGGATAGTCATTAGTGCGCGCCCGTGAGAGGGTATGTTTTGAGCGCTTGCCGAGCTTCAGATGATTCGGGAGCGGGCCGCTCTCCGCCCTTGTCACGCCACCTCGGCTCGCCCGCGAGCCGTCCAGGTTGAACTCAGAAAATCTACTAAGTAAAATAGATGGGGTGGAGTGCCCTGGCCTGGCTCGCCTTCCTTCAGCGAGGTCCTGAGACCTGGCTCGCTACCCCTTTGCCGATGCTGAGCTGGGTTTGGCGAGTCCAAACTCGCCTATGCAGAATCTCTCCCCCCCCCCCCTTATTCCTTGGCATTCGAAATTTTTTGGTCTTTACCTGGAGAGTTCAAGGCCGATACCATCGAGTGACTTCCTGCCCTGCCAGCTAGGTGAGAGCCTGACAGTGGGATCTGCTCGAGGCCAAGGATGACACCGAGTAACTTCTAGCCCTGCCATCTAGGTGAGAGCCTGACAGCGGGATCTGCTCGGGGTCCATTACTAACACCATCGAGTGACTTCCAGCCCTGCCAGCTAGCTGAGAGCCTGACAGCGGGATCTGCTCGAGACCAAGGATGACATCGAGTGACTTCCAGCCCTGCCAGCTAGGTGAGAGCCTGACAGCGGGATCTGCTCGGGGTCCACTACTAACACCATCGAGTGACTTCCAGCCCTGCCAGCTAGGTGAGAGCCTGACAGCGGGATCTGCTCGAGGCCAAGGATGACACCGAGTGACTTCCAGCCCTGCCAGCTAGGTGAGAGCCTGACAGCAGGATCTGCTCAGGGTCCATTACTAATACCATCGAGTGACTTCCAGCCCTGCCAGCTAGGTGAGAGCCTGACAGTGGGATCTGCTCGGGGTCCAAGTTCACTTCATTCCTTCATGCGTACTCATAGCGACAATATTGGCATATCAAAGAATTTTCATTAAAAATCATGGCACAACTTACAAGCTTCAAGGAAAAAAGCATTTTAAGTCGTCACCACTCCAGGTGAGACTTAGGGTCTCGCCCTCCACATTTTGGAGTCGATAACCTCTCGATTTTAAAGCCTCCTTTACAATAAACGGTCCTTCCCAGCTGGGGTTGAGCTTCCCTACGGATGCCGACCTCTCTGCTGCATCCACCTTCTTTAGTACCAAGTCGCCTTCCACGAACTGTTTGACTCTGACATGCTTGTCAAAGTACTTGGCCATTCTCCTTTTCACCTCTTCCTGTCGGATGGCGGAAAGGTCCCTCAGCTCTTCCACCATATCAAGGAAGAGCCTCAGCTCTTCCTCGTTCTTGGCTTGCCATTCTTCTCTGCCTTACTTGGCCGTAACGACTCAAGGTGTTTCGAATTAAAATTCCACGGGGAGCACTGCCTCGCACCCATGAGAGAGTTTAAAGGGGGTCTCTTCGGTAGCTATGTTGGGGGTGGTTCTCAGGGCCCAGAGAACCGCGGGAAGCTGTTCCACCCAGCTCCCCTTCAAATTATCCACTTTCTTCTTGAGGAGGTTGACGATGATTTTGTTCACGGCCTCCACCTGCCCGTTGCTCCTGGGGTGATGGACCGAGGCGAACCTGAGGTCGATTACAAGCTGTTCGCAGAAACTGGTGAACTCAGCGCTGGCGAACTGGGGCCCGTTGTCCGTGACAATGGACTGGGGAAGCCCATGGCGGCAGATGATCTCCCCCCAAACAAAGTTCCTGATAACCTGGGAGGTCACCTTGGCCAGCGCCTTCACTTCCAACCACTTGGAGAAGTAATCGATCATTACTAGGAGGAACCTCCTCTGCCCACTGGCCTGGGGGAATGACCCAACCAAATCCATTCCCCAAATGGCGAAGGCCAGGGGGCCGTGATACTTTTGAATCGCTGGGCCGGCTGTAGCTGGATGGGGCAAACAGCTGGCATTTATGGCACCTTCTTGCGAACTCCGTTGCATCATGGCCCAGGGTGGGCCAGAAATACCCCTGCCTGACAATTCTTTCTTCCAAGGTCCGACTCCCGGAGTGGCTCCCACACTCTCCGGAATGGACTTCCTCCAAGATTCTTTGTACCTCCACCTCGGCCACGCAACGAGCCAACATCCCCGAGAGTGTCTTCCTGTACAGCTTCCCGTCCTGGATGAGGTAGTACGCCGACTTATGCCTTAGCTTCTTCTTATCTGCCCCCTCCGGATACTCTCTCGTGGAAAGGAAAGCTACAACTGGGTCCATCCATGAAGTCCATTGATCTATCTCCATGAGCTCTCCTTCTTCGATGGAAGGGCGGAACAGGTCGGTGATGGTACCCCCCACCCGAGGACCGTGCTTTGCGAGCTGATCGACCTGCTCATTCTCCTCCCAGGGCACGTGCTGGATGGAAAAGTTTTGAAACGTGTTGATGACCCCCTTTACCTTGGCTAAGTACATCTGCAGGGTAGGCTCTCTTGCTTCAAACTCTCTGTTGATCTGGGAAGCTACCACCATGGAGTCGGTAAGGACCTCCACGTTTAGCACCCCCAGCTCCCTGGCCAGGCGCAGCCCTGCTATCACAGCCTCACACTCAGCTTGATTGTTGGTGATGGGAAAGTGTAACACCACCGTTTGCTCAATTCTCGTCCCCTGAGGGCTCTCCAAGATCACCCCCACTCCTAGGGAATGCCTCCCCGAGGCGTCGTCCACCTTTACCTTCCAAGGAGTCGGACGAGTGAGCTCTTCCTCCGCCACCTCAATCACATAGTCAGCCAAAAAGTCGGCCATTACTTGAGCTTTGATCGAGAGGCGGGGGACAAAGGAAACGTCAAACTCTCTCAACTCTACCAACCATTTGGCCAGCCTGCCAGAATGCTCCACCCCCTCAAAGATGTTGCGGAGGGGATGGTCAGTCACCACTCGGAAGTAGTGTGCCTGGAAATAAGGTCACAGCCTTCGGGCTGAGATGATCAGGGCGAAGGCCAGCTTCTCCAAAATTGGATACTGGAGCTCGGCCTTCCTCAGGACCCGACTCACGTAGTAAATAGGGAGCTGCTTCTTCCCCTCCTCCCGAACTAGGACGGAGCTCAAGGCCTCCGCCCCGACCCCGAGATATAAAAATAGGTCTTCCCCCTCCTTGGGCCCTTGGAGCAGCGGGGCCTGGGTCAGCTGCATCTTGAGGGCTTGGAATTCCTCCTCGCACTCCTTGGTCCATTCGAACCTTTGACCGCCCCTTAGCATTTTAAGAAGGGGGAGCACTTTTCCCCAGCCCGGGAAAGGAACCTACTCAGCCCTGTCAGTTTCCCTGTCAGGCGATGTACTTCCTTGGTATTCCGTGGCGACCCTAGCTCCATGATAGCATTGACCTTGTCAGGATTAGGCTCGACCCCCGCAGGGGTGAGGAGATGCCCCAAGAACTTTCCCCTGCTAGCCCCGAAGACGCATTTCAGAGGGTTCAACCACATCTTGTACTTGCGTAGGGTAGCAAAGGTCTCCTCTAGGTCCTGGAGGTGGGAGTCCACATCCAGACTCTTGATCATGAGGTCATCCACGTACACCTCCAAATTTCTCCTCTTTTGCTGTTTGAAGACCCTATCCATCATCTTCTGGTAGGTCTCCCCTGCTTCTTCAGCCCGAAGGGCATCATCTTGTAACAGTAGCATCCATCCCCTGTGATGAACGAGACATCCTTGATGTCCGGGGGGTGCATCCTAATTTGATGATAACCTGAAAAAGCATCTAGAAAACTCATTACAGAAAAACCAACGGCTGAGTCAACCAGCGCATCGATCCGAGGCAAAGGATAACAGTCCTTAGGGCAAGCTTTATTAAGTAAAGAAAAATCGATGCACATCCTCCACCGGTCGTCTCCCTTTTTGACCATGACCACATTGGAGACCCAGCCGGGGTATTGGATCTCGGACACGAAGCCGACCTTGAGGAGCTTTGCCACCTCCTCTCTGATGGGCTCTGCCAGCTTGTCCGCAGTGGACCTCTTCTTCTATTGGACGGGGCGTGTTCCTGGGTCCAGGTTGAGGCGGTGGCAGGCCACATCCGCGTCAACCCCCGGCATCGCCGCGGTATTCCATGCGAAGATGTCCACATTCTTCTGGATGCACTCCAGCATCCTGCCTTGGTCTTCCAGGGTCAGCCCTCCGCTGACGCGGATCTTCTCCACCCTGCCTCCACGGGTGAGCACCTCCAACTCCACCACTTCCTCTGCAGCCTCCAACCTGGACTGCTCTCCCCATCCTTCAGCATCCCTCTCTTCCGAGACCGGGATCTCCACCTCCACCTCTTCTCCCATGGCCATCACTTCGGCCATCTCCTCCTGATCTCTCCCTCCCTCCTCCTTCTCAGCGCAGCTCTCCACCTCCAGCTCCTCCCTGCAAGCTTCCTGCTCAGCCTCCTCCATTCTTCGCCCCATCTCCTCGGCTCCCTCCTGCCAAGAGATGGAGTTCACGACGGTGACATAGCATTCCCGTGCCACCTTGGGGTCCCCCCTAACCCTGACTAGAATCCCCTCAGTGTTGAACTTTAAGCGTTGGTGGAAAGATGAGGGGACGCAGCGGAAGGCGTTGATAAGAGGTCTCCCGAAGATGGCGTTGTAGCTGCTAGGGGCATCCACAATGACGAACCTGCAGTTTCTGGACTGCCCCCCCCCCCCCCCCAGGGTGACATGGAGGGCGACTCCTCCCTCCACTTCCTTCCTCTCCCCCCGAAAACCCGAACAAGGGTCCATCTGAGGCCAGCACCCTCTTCGCCTCTACCTTCATCGCGTCAAACGCCTTTTTGAAGATGACGTTGACGGATCTCCCGTTGTTAACGAGGATCTGAGAGACGGTAAAATTTTCGATGGCTGCATTGATGACCAGCGCATCATAGAATGGATTCTCGTGATCCGGCGGGTCGCTTTTGGAGAAGGTGATCCTCTCCTCTAGGGGGTGGGGTTTGAGATGTGGAGGCAATGCTCCGACGGTACATGGTGTGGAGGCTCGCCTTGTGGAAAGCCTCGACCCACCCCCCCCCCCCCCCCCATAGATCACTCTGATCCCTCCTGGGGTACCAACATCCACCCGGTCTTCACAACGGTCCTCCTCTGCCCGAGGCAGGACCTCCTCGATCCTTACTTCCTGGCGCCCCTGCTGTTGTTGCTTCTGCTGCTGCTCCCTGTTCCCTCTCATTTCAAGGAACTCCGGGCATGTGGCCGTGGCGTGCCCCTCCTCCTGATGGAAGTCGCAATAGGGTAACTCCACCCTAACTTCTCTTCTCCTCCGCCTTGCTACTCTCCTCCTCTCCCCCAAGGCTATGGCCATAGCCTCTTCTTGATCGGGGAGTCGGGGCCTCTGGGCCAGCCTCCAGCCCGGGGGGTGGAATTGATCTTGCCCCCCTTGATAGCGATCCCTTCCTTGGTATCCTCTTTGTGGCCCCTGCCCTTGCCACTCAGGTCTCTAGCCCAGCTGACGGTCAGGCTCCTGACGCCCCCACCTCAGCTGCTGCTGCCCCTAGAGCTGCCTCTGCTCTCTCTGCTAGGGCACTACTCTCCTCTCCTCCTGTCCTCTTCCTCCTCTCGACTCCTTCTCCTCCTTCGTGGCCCACCTGGCCAGCTTCTGCGCAAACTCCGGATTTGACTCCTCCCCGTCAACTTCTCTTGCTGCCCTCTCCATCAGCTCCTCGTAGGAGAGGGGGGAACTCTCTTCAGCTCCATCCTGAAGAACCCCTGCTGCACGCCCAGGGTAAAGGCCATCATCAAGCTATGGCCCGGCATCTCCTGGACCTGAGTAAGCTCCTCCTGGAACCGATCCACGTAGCTCCCCAGGGTCTCATTCATCCCCTACTTGATGTGGAACAGGGATTCTGACTCATTCTTCCTCTTCTTCGAGGTAGTGAACCTCAGCATGAACCCCCGACGCAGATCCTCGAAGCAGTAGATGGAGCTGGCCGGTAGCTGATGGAACCACTCCCTTGCCTTCTCCTTGAGGGTGATAGCGAAAAGCCGGCACTTGAACCTGTCCGACATATGCTGGATGGAGACTACATCCTCGAACCATTGAACATGCTGGATCGGGTCTCCCTTCCCGGTGTAGTAGGACATCTCGGGTTCCCTGAACCCATCCGGAACTGGAGCTGAAGAGACCAACTCGCTAAATAGGCTGCCTCCCCCTGCTGGGCGAGCTGGTGAATCTCGCGAGCCTAGCTCGCCGAACCGGCCTCGGCCTGCCAAGCTGGGGAAGAGCTCGCGCCCGGGGAGCTCGCACCCCCGGCCTTCCTCGGCCACTTCCTTCCCAGCTCGCCTGCCGGGGGCGTCCTCGCCCAAAGAGGGGGCGGCCGCGATCTGGGCTGCTGGAGTCGAGCACTCGGCCCCCGTGCCGAGTGCGAACTTGACAAGGTTCAGCACCTCACTCCTGAAATCCTCGAACATCCTCACTGTGGCGAGAGGCGGGGGGGGGGGCGGCGAGTCTGGCCTGTCAGTTCCCTGTCCTCCCGTCATCGAACTTGCTGAAGCTTTTCTGCACTGACCATGCTCCACGCTCACCGCACCAAAATGTTGAAACCGAAAAACAGTCTCCTGTGGAGTTCACCCTTGGGGAAGGGGTGGTCTCGCGCCTACTTCACTCCTACAAGCAAAACAACAAAGAAAACAAGGAAAGACCAATCCAAGGGCTCGGCGGGGAGGACCCACCATACACCCGGAAGATCTGAGAGCGCTTCCCCTCCTTAGCCAGAGGCCGAGCTAAGGTACCCTTAGAAAGCACTTGAAAACTGTAGCAAGAGAGCACAGGAAGCATGTCTTCTGAGGTACCCCTTGGGTCCTATTTATAGTTTTTGGAATCTGAACTGCCAATAACCAAATGAACTGACCTGAAGTTACCAAAAAACCCTTAGCTGGGTCTACCAACAGCCAAACTCCGCTGTTTTGAGGGGCTATAGGCAGACCAGCGGGGGCAAAATAGTAAAAAGTACCTCATACATCCAGGCGAGCTGGGGAGCTTGATCACCTTGGCAGGTCCTGCTCGCCTGCTATTGCCGAGCTCCGCTGCGAGGGCGCGAGCTGGGACGGTGAACTCTCCCATCCAATGGTCGCCATCAGTTGACCTAAGCTTGACGATTCTTGGACTAGCTCGGCGAATGTCGAGCTCGAGGTCGACGAATGCCTGATCTTCGTTCGACGAATGCTGATCTCCGGTCGACGAATGTCGATCTCCGGTCGACAAATGTCGATCTCCGATCGACGAATGCCGATCTCCGGTCGACGAATACCGAGCTCGGGCTCGGCTAATGCCGATCTCCAGTCGACAAATACCGAGCTCGGGCTCGGCTTCTCTACTACCGAGCTCGCCCACTATCTTCAGCCCGATCTGTCTGGTTCCTGGCGACCTTGCTCGCCGGACATGGGGTTGTACACCCAAGAAGCTGCGAATGTCTGACGCTATCTTCGGTCGTGGACAATCTCTCACTGCTTCTATCTTGGCTGGGTCCACCGCCAATCCAGCTCCACTGATCGTATGCCCCAAGAAGGCCACCTCCTGTAGCCAGAACTGACACTTCAAAAACTTCGCATACATCTGGGACTCCCTCAGCCTCTGCAAAACTAGTGACAAATGCTTTGTGTGCTCCTCCAGAGTCTGGGAATAGATCAGAATATCGTCGATGAATACAATGACGAAGCGGTCCAAGTAGGGCTCGAATACACGGTTCATTAGACTCATGAATGCGGAAGGGGCATTCGTGAGCCCAAAAGGCATCGCCATGAACTCGTATAACCCGTATCGTGAGCTGAAAGCCGTCTTCGAGATGTCTTCCTCTTGGATGCGCAGCTGATAGTAACCGGATCTAAAATCCAGCTTAGAGAACCAGAAGGCCCCCTAAAGCTGATCAAATAGCTCGTCTATCCGGGGCAGTGGATAGGTATTCTGGACCGTCAACCGGTTCAACTCCATATAATCTATGCACAACCGCAATGATCTGTATTTCTTCTTCACAAAAAGAACATGTGCTCCGCATGGCGACGAGCTCGGCCGTACAAATCCTGATTCCACAAGCTCCTGAAGTTGAGTCCTGAATTCTGCCAACTCTCTGGGAGCCATCCTATAAGGTGCCCGGGACACTGTCCTCGCCCTCGGCACCAAATGAATCCTGAAATCCAAGTCCCGAGCTGGTGGTAGTCCGGGTAATTTCTCCGGGAATACATCAGAGAAATCCCGAACCACGGGGATATCAGCTATAGAACTCTCTGCTGCCACCATCTCGAAGCAGATAAGATTCACCTCTTCCCCCTGCTCATAGGCCTTGACAGCCTGTACAGAAGATAATGAAAGATGGGGGGATAGGTCGGATACCTTCAATAGTGACGTAGGAGTCTCCATGCCTGAGTGTGATCCTCTTCGAGGGGCAGTCGATCTGGGCATGGTTCCAATGAAGCCAGGTCATGCCCAAAATCAAATCAAAGTCCGGCAATCTCAAGACCGCCGCCGGAGCTTCGAATGCCTTGCCTCCTATCTCGACATGCATGTTGCAGCTATCCGTGGTCCGTAGCTCCAAGCCATCAGGAAGACGCACCCTCATCTCTATGCCAGGAAATCTCTCCACACCGTCTAGTCCTTCAATAAAAGTGTCTGACACGAATGAGTGCGAAGCACCCGTGTCGAAGAGGGTATGTGCGGGCTTGCCGCTGATCATAACTATGCTTGAGATTTATTTGACTTAAAATGGATGTTATTTATATGGTTTTCAAGGCACTACTAAGGTTGAAATTTCTAAATTAAAATAATTTAAGTACCTGTAATCACTTCTTCGGGGTTCCTTTGCTCTGTGAGGTCCAAAGCGTACATCTGCTCCTGGTTACGTCCTCAGCCGTGATATCCCCGGCCTCGACCACGACCTCGTCCTCGGCCTCGGCCTGGGCCCTGCTGTACTGGAGGGGCCACTGGACGTGGAGGAGGAGGAGGTGGACGGAACTGATGTGAACACTCCGATCTAATGTGCCCGGGTTGGTGGCATCCATAACACACTACCGGCCAGTGGCCATGGTCATCTTGCCTCCTCGGAACATGCACCTGTAGAGGTGGGGGAGCTAATACTGGAGGAGGTCTCTGCTCCTGCCTGAAGTTGGGACGACGACGTCCCCCACCCCTCTTATATCCAATGGTCCTGCATCTCAGAGAGCCCTTGCTGCTCTCTACTGGAGTCGACCCATCATATGGTCTCTTCCCTCTGCCTTGCACCATCAGCTGGTCGGCCTCCAGCTTATTTGCCATCTCGATGATCTGGGCTGATGTGCCGTGAGAAATGAACAATAGGGCCTGCCTAAAGTCGTCTCTGAGGCCCTGGTAGAATCTCTTGGCATACCTCCTGTCGTCTGTATCATGTATCCCTGCGAACCTGGCAAGGTGGGAAAACTCCCTCTAGTATTCAATCATCGATCTGCTCCCCTGCCTGAGGTTCAGAAACCTCTCCTCCAGTGCATCTATGTCTGTGCTGGATACGAAGTGATCCAAAAATACTTCGCCGAACTCCTCCCAAGATATGTCCGACAGCTCCCAGTCAGCATAAGTGGACTCTCGCACGGACTTGCACCATCTCTTTGCATGAGCTTCTAATGTAGAGGTGGCTAGAGGAACTGCCTGGCCGACCGGGCAGCTGATGCTTGCCAATATCTCATGTATGGCCTCCAGCCATTCCTCCATCTTCACAGCATCCTCTGTCCCACGGTACATCAGTGGGGACAGGCTCTTGAAGTCACTCAACCAGCTTGACCCCAGATTTGGCTGCGGAGCCGGGACCTGCTGGGCTTTGAAGGCTTCTAGGATAGCCGTCAAAGTTTGCCCCATCTCTGTCTGTAGAAATGGAGTGGCAGCTTGAGGGGGAGGAACCACATTTTGCGGCGCAGCGACCTGTGGAGGTTGCATAAAGGTAAGGTTAAAACAAAACTGGCTTAAATCATTGTATTTAATGGACTGTTTTCTGTGACTTTTTACACATGGGCACACCACTACTTCCGCTGCATAGTTTGCCAGCAAACTAATGCTCGCGCGGGGTGGTCCAGTGTTGTGGACTTCTTTCTCATATGATCGTTCGGTCAAGTGATACCAGTTTGTAAGACCCCTCCCCTTACTAAGGAGGCTCCCGGTCTTATGCCCAGAACCGCCGTCTTACGGTGGCACTAACGTACGGGTTAGTCGACACCGCAACACGCCGATTCTGCCGGCTAGAACGATCATATAACTTGTAGGCCAATATAAGAAATAGAAGTAAAACATATCAGAGTACTACACAGCTAGTCCATAGTCAAAGTACAACTCATATATATATATATGAATGAAAGAGTACACAGTCCATAATGAGAATAAAAATATGAAGAGTAATAAGGGCTTATGCCCAATACATCATTTGAATAAACTCTCCTCTCAAAATATCAAAATAGTGGAAGCTAATCAACTAATCTCGTCCCACCTGAGGTAGCGCTGTAGTAGTAGTAGTAGGTGGAATCAACTCCTCACGCCCTGTCACCTCGTCCTGCCGGTCGTGCTGGTGTTCCATCTCCTCGAGCTCCTAAAAATAGTTTGGTCACCGACCATTAGTCAAAAAGACTAAGTCGTTTCCTCCGCACCTCGCCCCGCAACTCATAGGCACCATGCGGGAGGACGAAGCGGAGGACAATCAAGGGGTAACAAAAGGAAGCCCGTGACAAGGGCACTAAGCTATCAAGTAAGAGTGTGAGCAGTAAATCTACACTAGCAGTTCTATGTATATAGCACAAAAGTAAAAGCATGTACAATACAAGTAAGTAAAGAACTGAAAGTAAGAGCAGAAAAGTAAAGTTATGCTACCACTACACTACCATCACAAAACGTACCTTAACTTTAAAAATGCTCATACAAATTTATAAGCTACGGTTTCCAGGAAATTTAACTTATCATATAAAAGTCATACTAATTTATATGATAAGGATCTATGAAGCGTATGACCTAATATGAATGAATGTTTATGATGCAATTTATGCAACAGGCAAGTGCAACTCACACACAACGACTCTGTGATCACAGACCTTTAGTTCCCACTTTTTGAGAGCTAGCTTCACTCTCGGGTACCACCATTGTGGCTACGGCAGCAGCGGGGCGGGAATCTCCACTTCTAGGCAGGTATGCACACTACCAAACCTAGACCACCTCTCATACGCCTCTATACACGTCCAAGGTGCACTCTAGAGTCTGCGTACGCATTTTGCTGACAACCGGTCAGTCTTGTTGGGTCGGGTGTGCGTTATCGGGGATCGTCCTCCAGACCGCAGTGTAAAACAACCCACTGGCCCCTCAAACCCTCACACCCTCCTGGTTCACCGTACTGTCATCGGTGTGACGATCGGGCAGTACTGCATGACCCTCCACTAAATTTATGCACATGCAAGTATTTCATCTCGAGCCTCCAGCTCGCAGGACCAACCTGTCTTGACTCCCTCAAACACTTCAAGGGTGAGCCTGCAACATATATCCCTCCAACCCATAGCGGGTGAGAATGCACAATAGTGCCTTTATTCAAAATCCCTCAAACTCATCACGGACGAGAATGAACCATAATGTCTTAACCTATTAGACTACTCTTGTCTACGGGTTATTATACTTAGTGATTTAAGGTTAATCCCAGGACTGCCCAGGGTATACCCGGTGAAGGGCTCTCGGGGGCACTAGGAACTACGATTGGATTACGCTCAAAGCTCCCTTTCTCAAGGATATTTACTTTAGTTGATGACTACCCATAATTCACCCCAGCTCTCATTATTACTCTTGAGTGGTCCTAATGACTTAAGGTATTTTCAGAAGGGTGGCGGTCTTCCGCTGGCCTCCACTCCAGTTGCTATCCAAGGGCTTGCACTTTACGCTCATCACTAAGACAACTCTACCCACCCGGGTCATATTCTAATTGTAAACTCTAGCTCATGCGTAACTCATGACCTAATACCACCCCGAAATAGAACTTCCAATTCCTTAGGCCACCTTCCCCTAACTATTTATCCTAGGATGGTATGGACTAATGAAGTGAGCATATTGATTTTCATAATTTTCTTAAGTCATTTAAGCCTCTAATTAAATCATTTAATTAATTTCCCCTAGGTCATTTAATACATGAAGCACTACAAATTATAATCCACTGATCTATGGAATTTTTCCATAGTTGCATCTTGGTAAAATATCGTTGTCTACCAAAATTCATAATTTTCCTTTGATTATTTCTATTTATTCCTTAATTAGTACAAAACTCACATAATAGCCATTTTCCAAAGGAAGTATAAGGAGTTCATTACTAAACATTCTGATAAAATTACAGCATACATATATTAGTAAACTAATGCTAAAGACAGAATTTCATGAACTTCCATGGTACAAGGACTACAAAATTTCATTTCTAATTATATTACCAAAATGCCACTATGAGGTTTTAAACATTACTGAGTCATCCAAAAATGTTGAGAATATTATACAAGTTTATTCATACTCATATATATCACCAAGAAAGTTTCCAAAATTTTCTACTGAGTATTTGCATCAGTTTTCTAATTAAGTCAAATGAGGGTAACAAGATAATTTCCACATAACTCCTATAAAAATTCTTCAAACAGAGACATAAAACTTTTCAGGAGTTAAACCTATCATTTTATTGACCTTGACAAAATTTGGGGATTTTATCTCAATGATGAGCCTATTTTTACATTTATTTTTCAAAAGTCCTATTATTTCAAAAATTCCAAATTACGGGATTTCAAAAATTCCAAATAATGGGATTTTTGGAAGCAAAAATCCCGTTATTACAATGTGTGGTATAATTCACCCTAATGAGCCTCTGAAATCATTACCATGATTTTTGGATGTTCCAAATAGGCCTAATACACAATATTTCAAAATTGGCTATTTGCACCCCAAGTCTATGTATAACCAACACATGCAAGTGAGTTTACCCAACATACAGTGGTCCAAATGTTCTGAAATTTTTACCATGCACATGTATAGTCCCCAAGGACATTCCACCAAAGTTTGGGGCCATTAGGAGTCATATTACGCCAATTATTTCATTTATTTACTTTTGTGTATTATGAATAAAACTATATAAAACGTTTCCCCAAAAATTCTCAATTTTTGGCAGGGGCTAGATATTCCCGAATCATGCATGCATCCAAAATGTGGGGTCATTTTGGTTACTGGTTTGGCTTGAGCATCAATTTGAAATTCTGTCATAGTCAAGGACCAGTCCTAGGAAAACAGCCCTACAGGACAGTATACTGCACCAAATTATAAGATTAAGGTGGCAAAATAAATTTAAGAGAAAGGGCTACAACTTTCATTTTAATCACCAGATCTAAATATGCCTCTAAAAGGCCTAAAATAGACATGCAATATCACTGTATAAGTGTGACAGATATTCATATATACCAAAGTTTTATTTTTATTAAATTTAAAATCGGTTGCACGAATCTTGACGCAAAATGGACGGGATCTGGTCATCTTCTACCTCCAGCCGATGGCTGGGATTGATTCTGGCTGGGCCACCTTTGCCGGCAGTTTCCGGCCAGCTGAGCCACCACCACCGCCGGCGGATGTCGCCACCACCTTCACTAAGGTGGTGGCTAGCGATTCCCGGCGATGAGGTCGCCGGAGTTGGATCCTCCTGCGAACCCGAGCAAGAAGAAAAACTCAAAAAAATCTCCATTTCCTCACATGGTATCGGGCTCAATTGAGCTCGATGTCTCTCCTAAAGGATCTAGAAAGCTAGTACGGGTAGAGAGACGATGAAACGGACCTGAATCAGGCCTTGGAGGCGAGTGCGGCGGCGGTTGGCCATGGTTGAGCTGCTCCGGCGATCTCCTGCTCAAAATCTCATTTCTTCACCAAAAGCTCTGCTCCAGGACTCGTTCTCAACTCGTTTCCACTCACTGAAGCTGATGGTGTGGTCGGTTTGAGCTGGGGAGGACTATATGTGGAGATAACTCCAAGGTGAGCTCGGTTTGGGGCTTTGGTTGTATCACCTATGGTTCCAAGTGGCCACCATGCTCAATATTCTGCTGGAATTTACTGAGGAGGCCGGCCAGCAACTTTTTGGGGCAGAAGAAGCCAAGGCCAAGTGGCCTCCTCCTCTTAATCTCACCTTCTCTCTCCTCTTTTAGGTGAATTCCCCAAAATGCCCCTTTGCATGTGACCTTGCTCTACAACCAGAGGGGTAGGGGTGGTCTTTGACCACTTGGGCTGATAATGGGCCAAGTTTGGTGGGCTTGGCCCAAGGAGAGTGGGCTTAGCCCTCATTTTCTTCTTTTGGTCAATTATGTTGACTAGGTTGACTTTGAGTTGACTTGGTCAACCATGATGAGTGGGCTGACCCCACTTGGTGGTCATGGGTCTAATGGCACCACCCAACTTGGGTTGGGTCAATATGGTGTCCTACTTGGGCTAATTGGGCCTATAGGTATAGGTTTGACCAACTTAGGGCTATGGTTGACTTTGGTCAACTAGGGTCAAAGGGTTGACCTAATGACATGCCCTAGGGTCCACTTAGATTATTTTAGGGTTAGGGTAATGTGGTGGGATCATGGTGTGGCTAGGGTTCCTATTTATGCTAGTTTGACCTAGTTTGACTTTAGCCCTTTAGTGGGCCCCACATGACTACAACCCACTACCTAGGGTCAAACCTAGCTAATTTCCCTAACACCCACCCCTTGCCTAACCCAATCTAAGTTAAGGGGTCTAGAAGTAACATGGGATGTTACACTCAGTCTCCAGCCAGTCAATTCGTCTATCGGTAGCTTGATTCTCTCGTTCCATCTCGCGAATGACGTGTGTATATTTTCGAAACATCCTGGCCGTCCGGCGCTTCATTTCCAGAGGGTCCATAGGATTGCCCAGCTAGTCTTCGATCTCATCTAGGCGAGGAAGAGGCAAGAGTGGAGACGGCGCGGGGGAATCCTCAGTACCCGAGTCAAGCTGGATACCTGCACAACAAAAAGTGGAAGATCATAATGAAGGGTGGTCTCACAAGAAGGCTAGCGGCCGTGAGCTACAAAGACTAATCCCATAGTCTTGAATGCACCAGGTAAGGGAATAAGAATCTGTATGAAGCGAAAGGGCAATATGAGTAAACTTACTTGGGATGCGAGAGTTCCCCACAAGCCACGAGAGGTCCTATTTCCTCGTGATATGGGGGGAGGATTCCTGAGGCGAGTCGGAGCATTGATAATGTTGGTCGGTAACGTCAGGAGGGTTCGCAGGCATGGGGGAATTAGCGAGGTTCCCCTGAAAGAGCATGGTCAATAGTCGAGACGATAAAAGGAAGGAGAGGCGATAGGAGGAGTCAAGAATCACCTGTCTCTTCCCAGAGGACCCGTGAGGAAGTGTATCGGCTACCGAGGGTGACGAAGTGGTCACGCCGACCGAGAAGGGAGGGCCGACGGTTTTTGCCTTCTTCAAGCGAGACGACGAAGGTGCTGAAGCGGGAGTGCGGACCAGGGATGGGACCAGGGCAGCTACATTGGCTTTATTTTGCTTCCGGACCATCGCGAGGCATTCACGAAAACTCTGGCTGTGAGACATGTTAAGAGGGTAGAAGAGAGGTGGAAATGAGAAGGGTGGCACTCCATGATGAGGTGGGGTCTCATATTTATAGACTCCAGGGGGAGGGACCGCCAAAGATTCCCATAAATGAATCTCAACGCCACGAGCCTCGGTTGGGCTTTCTTTCCGAGCTTGAGGCAACCTCGAAAAGAGCGGGGATTGTGTACAATCTTGGGCTTGTGGGAGGCGGATCAGGCAGCAGGGAGGAGAAGCTGGCGAGACGGATTGGATAGGCGAGTGACACCATGTGGTCCACTCGTATAAGGCGAGACTGGTCTCGGTATTGTAGGCGAGACGTCCTCTAGGGCGCGGGCTAACCCTTGAGGGCAAGATGGCTCCCTTAAGGCGGGAGGCCAGCGAGACGAATAGGTGGGCTTGTCTCGCCTGCTGGTCATTTCCCCACTCGCCATATAGAAGGAAGGATGTTTTTACCTTCTTACCCCCAAAGGGAATTTTACTCTTCTACCCCGGGTAATTTTACCCTTCTACCCTTGGTGGTCTGCATATAGCCCTTCAAAACAACGGAGTTTGGCTGTTGGCGGACCCAACCCAGGGTATTTTGGTAATTTCAGGTCAGTTTAGTGTGGTTATTTGCAGATCAAACTCAGAGGCCTATAAATAGACCGATAAGGTGTCTTGAATAGTTGTTGAATGAAAGAAAACTGTTGTCGACCTAAATCACCTAGAGGGGGGGTGAATAGGTGGTTTGTGCGTCTTTTGCGGAATAAAAAATAATTAGAGCACACCTCAGAAATATCTACCAATATCACAGACGACACAAGATGTATAGTGGTTCCCCAACCTTGGGTACATCCACTTTCCCTCACCGATCTAGCAATCAACTACACTCGGCTACTCCACTATCTCGGATCACAAATCGATCCTACCCTTGGAACAAAGTTCCTACAAACTCGATCCAAACAAAACGGATCTACACCTCGGAGATAACACTTCCTACAAACTCGGAGTAAAGAAAAACTCCTACACTCGGAGAACATTTCTCCTACAAGATTAATACAGTGTTTTCAAGAATACAAACAGTAAATCAAAACGGCCAGGATCTTCTTCTTTTCAACTTTGTAGCACTTTCAGAAACCGGTGAAGAAGTTCTCGGGCTCGATCTGGATCTACTCGCTTTTACAGAAATCGAGAGAGAAGAAGATCAGCGAAGTCGATCTCGATCTGTAACTCTCTTCAGAATAGTCCTCTGAAAGTAGAAGCTTTGGCCGGAGAAGAAGGCGGCGGCGGCTTCCGATTCGCGAAAATCAGAGAGGAGGCGGCTGAAGAATATTTCTCGAAAAAGAAATTACAAGAAAGCTTTTTGAGAATACTTAGGGTTTGTCATTTTCTGATAAGACCTTATATAGGAGAGACTAACGCTCATAATCGGTCATAATGACGTACACGTGGACCAATCATGTCGCGTGATTTGAAAAATCCCGTCAGAAAAAGGACTTAGAAAAAATTCGGAAAGATTCAGCCAACTACACGAGTAAGTCAATAACTACTCGAGTAGGTGAATACCTACTCGAGTATATGAAGGAGAACATACTCGGATATAAATATAAAGACTACTCGAGTATATAGAGATCAACTACTCGAGTAAGGAGACAGAACTACTCGAGTATATGTAGAGACCTACTCGAGTATATAGAGGATCTACTCGAGTACTGGAAGAGCTACTCGAGTACATTACATAACCTGCTCGAGTACAAGAAGTACTACTCGAGTGGAATACTTAGAAAAATTCTGAAGAGGTCTGTTGGCAACTACTCGAGTAGTTGAACTAAACTACTCGAGAGGAAGTAATCTACTCGAGTAGGTTTAAGTTCTACTCGAGTAAAAGACTTAGAAGAAATTCTGGAGTAGGGAAATAGCACGGTACACGGGTGACACATGAACTACTCGAGTAGGTAAAATGAACTACTCGAGTATGTTTTTATCCTTACTCGAGTATATGAGTATACTTACTCGAGTATATGACTTGGAGAAATTTAGATGAGAAAACCCTTTAGTACTCGGGTATAAAGAGTAGTCTACTCGAGGATATAAGCATGCTACTCGAGTATATGACTTGGTCTACTCGAGTAGGTAACTTAGCTACTCGAGTATATGACTATGTCTACTCGAGTACAAGGTTCCTTTACTCGAGTAACTTATACCCAGACTACTCGAGTAGGTGAAGGCTCTACTCGAGTAAAATACTTCGAAAATTCTGATGTTGGAAAAGTTAATTCTTGTAGAGTAGCCAACTTCCAATTCCTTTCCCATAGACCAATAGCTTGAATATGAAGTGTATCCCAATAGAGAGATCACACATGGGTCAACACCTTAGAATATGCAATGAGGGATTACATTGCACAGTTCCTGTGTTTGGTGACCCACTATGAGCTGACATTGGTCTACACTTCCCAGTGAAATTCCTGCAAACATATAGCTCAAACCAAGCATCAAATACAACTTAATTCATCTTAGTTCCAGGGTGACTTCATCAAATCTGGGTTAATGTGGATGTAATACCCAACAATCTCCCCCTATTTGTTGAAGTCAGAACCCTTTACACTAAGGTGAATTATGGACATAAAAGAAACTAAGTAGAAAAACATGAGCATGTAAGCAATAGGCAATGAAAAGGATAATTAGACAGAATTGAAGAATTGTATATATGTGAGTTTCCAAAAACATCATGTCTACAATTTGTCATTTCAATCTCTCATCATCTTATAGGTTTAGGCTTGAGATTGCTGCTTATCCATCTTCTCTTGTTGTCTTCTTAGGTAGCCGAAAGGCTTAGGAAAGTACTTAGGAGGCCTTGGAGGAGCAGCAGGGTTATTTCTCCCAAACTCTCTGTCATGGATCTTTCTTTTCAGCATTGACTTCTCATATAACTCCCATTCCTGGGAACTGTAGTGCATGTTTCTGTTCTCATTGTGATCCATGACCAGCCTGAGTGTGTCCAAGATGAGAGACTTTGAAGTTAGAGACCAGGCTTCAGCATGTTCAGGGGCCTTAGAAGGAGCTGTCCTGCTGGCAGAGGGACCTTCACCATATTTCCTTTTCTTCATGTGGATTCTGATCTCTGGAGGGGCTTGAAGGAATATATCAGCAGGATCGTCTTCTTCCCAGCCTGGAACATAAGTATCTGGTGGAGCAACTGAGTCTCCAGGCCTGGGAGAGAAGGTGGGTTGTTGAGGAACAGCTGGGGCAGTGACATCTGTGGCTAGAGGATTGAGATGATGGGGAATGATGTTTGGGTCAACTGCAAGATCTGGCAAGATCTGATTGTACATCCAGACAGCAGTGTCATATGTGTGAAATTTGACACTCTGTATCTGGGCAAGCACATCATCATGAATGGTCTTTATATGAGCTTCCCATTCAACTATCTTCTGAGCAGTAGATTTTTCTACCTGTTCCTTGAGTTCTTTTATCAAACTCTCCCCCTTTCTGATTTCAACAGATACTTTCTCTATGGTGTCATATTTGAAAATGCTAACTTCTTCACATATCTTCATCTTGTTGGATTCAGTCCTCTTGTCTAGTTCGATCTGATTGTTTGCCAATGTGATACCTTATTCCATAACATTGCCCACACTAGTGATAGTATGGTCAACAGCTTTGCCACCAAGTTGGAACATGTACTTGAGCTTGTCAGTGTTGTGCTGAATTTCAGCAAAACTTCTGCTCATCTCAGTCTCAAGAGCAGTAACTTTGTCAGTGACCACCTTTAGAGAGGTGTCAAAATAGGTTCTCTGTTCTTGAAGAAGAAGTGCAATGCTTTGCAGCAGATCTGAGGAGGAGGAAACTGTAGCAGCAGCTGAGGGAGCAGCAATAGGGATTGGAGGAATTACCCAAGGAGCTATTTCTTCAATTAGCACTGAGCTGAGAGTTCTGGTGGTAGGAATGACAGCATCCAATTCTTCTGTATCATGGGAGATGGAGAAATCGAGGTTTCTGAGGGGAGCCTCAGCTGGTTCAGGAGAAGGCCCATCAGAAATGAAAATGGTGTCTAGCTTATCTGCTGAAGGAGTTGGAGAAGGTGTTGGAGTTCTGGCTGGAGAATGAGCAGGAGACTGTGCTGGAGACAAGTCCTGGTGATGTTCAGTGGTTGGAGCTGGGGGAGATAGAGGAGGAGGGGGAAGCACATCTTCAGTAAGCTCTGGAATCATGGCATCTATGACAGCAGCTGTGGATAGAAGAGTGTCTTGAGGTACTTGATCTGAGGAAGTGGCTGGACTCTTTGGAGTATGAGGTAGGGATGGAATCTCTGGCTGAGGAGAGGGCTGCCTGACTGGGCTAGAAGGAGCAGGCTCCCCCTCACTTGGTGCACCAGAGGAGCTGGCCACTTGATGAGGAGAGGGAGATGGAGTCATGTCCTCTACAGCTGGAACTGCTGGGATTGCTGAAACCTGTGCAGCTTGGGCAGAGTTCTTGAGCTTGAGATCCCATCTCTGAATTGAAGAGATGGAGACCTTCTTCATGTGGTGAAGTGGAGTCCCTTTGGAGAGAGTGAAGACTTCAGGATTTGTTTCATGAAGGAGCAGAGATATAATTCTTGCGTAGTTGAGGGATTTCATGATGTGCTTTATCTTGTCCAAAATCAGCATACCAAATTGGTATTTCTTGCGGCAGACAATGGCTTGCATTATGTCGAAGAAGTGTGAGGGAATGTCTCTGATGGAGTGTGTCTTGCAGAGAAGAATTTTGCCAATGATGTCTACCAGAAATTTTCCTTCAGCATTCATGTCTGACCTCTTAATGTACTGAGATTCAGGAAAAATGCCACAGAAGAGTGCTGTTCGGTCAGAATCTTCATCATCCAGATCATCTTCTTCATCAACAATAGGTAAACAGAGAAGTTGAGAGACAGAGGTCTTGGTGAACTTGAGTTTCAAACCCTTTACTGTAGATTTGAGGACTTTGCCATTCCGTCGAACATTGAGATTTGTGAAGAATTCTGCAACTTCGGGGAAGAGAACGTGACAGGGTTCTTGGAGGATGAAGGAGAGGCAGGCGGTGTCGAGGAGGATGAGGAGGTTGTGGAAATCGTCGGAAAGCTCTGCAATACCGTCGGTGACTAATTCGGAGCCGACGCCGATCTTGTGAGAAGTCGCCATGGATGCGAATGACTGGAGGAGTTGAGAGTGAGGGCTCTGCAACAGCGGCGGAGGTGAGTCGGCAGGGTAGGCGAGGAGACAGGGTACTCGAGAGATAGAAATGATGTCGAGTAGGTTTGATGTTTCGGAATTTCGTATATATATATAATTCTTAATTTTTCGCTAATTAATTTAAAGAAAGAGGCGGCATGTAGCCTTGGGTGGCAAATAGAACAGTTTGAAAATCTGGGAATCAGGACACGAGAGAGAGATAGAGGCTACTCGAGTAGGTAAAGGAGCTACTCGAGTAGGTCGACTGGAGTTACTCGAGTATGCGGAGAAAACTACTCGAGTAGATAATGACTTACTCGAGTAGGTGAGAGACTTACTCGAGTAGGTATTGACTTACTCGAGTAGGTGAGAGACTTACTCGAGTAGGTATTGACTTACTCGAGTAGGTGAGAGACTTACTCGAGTAGGTCTTTAGATACTCGAGTAGGTCAGTACACATACTCGAGTAGGTTCATTCATTTACTCGAGTAGGTCTTTAGTTACTCGAGTATGTCTCATGCTTCTCGAGTTGAATTTTGGAAAAAAGTTGAGAAAGAATAGATTTTGACTAACCCTTTGCAATTATGTGATGCTTAGTCATTTAGCCTTCTTTAGTCTTCTTTGTTGAGCATCCCAAGCTCTGTCTTGAAGAACGAGAACTTGGTCTCGTCCAGCGGCTTTGTGAAGATATCTGCAACTTGCCTATCTGTAGGCACATATTGGAGATCTATGTCTCCATGCTCCACATGTTCCTGGATGAAGTGGTACCTTAGCTCAATGTGCTTTGTCCGGCTGTGAGAGACTGGATTGTTGGCTATTGCAATTGCGCTGGAGGAGTCACAGTACAAGGTTATATCCTTGAACTGCAGGTTGTAGTCCTCGAACTGATTCTTTATCCATAGCAACTGTGTGCAACAACTGCCTGCAGAGATATACTCTGACTCGGCCGTTGAGATTGCGACACAGTTCTGCTTCTTGCTACTCCAGGAAATTAGCCTTCTTCTGAAGAATTGGCAAGTCCCTGAGGTGCTTTTTCGGTCATCTGTGCTACCTGCAAAATCTACATCTGAAAATCCATCTAGTTCGTTGTCATTACTTCTTGGGTACCATAAGCCAAGATTTGGTGTGCCTTTAAGGTATCTCAGGATCCACTTTGCAGCAGCGTAATGAGATTCCTTAGAGTTCACCTGAAATCTAGCACAGACACATGTTGAGAACATTATGTCAGGCCTACTGGCAGTAAGGTAGAGCAAGGATCCAATTATGCTTCTGTACTTGGTTTCATCAAAAGGTTTCTCTTTTTCATCCTTGTCCAGAGACACAGTTGAGCCCATTGGAGTCCTCATAGAGGTTGCGTTCTCCATTCCGAATTTCTTAATTAGCTCTTTGGTGAATTTGGTCTGTGAGATGAAAATTCCATCTTCAGATTGTTTCACTTGAAGCCCTAAGAAATACTTCAGCTCGCCCATACTGCTCATTTCAAACTTCCCTTGCATAAGTTTTGAGAACTTTTTGCAGAGGTTGTTATCTGTAGAGCCAAAGATAATGTCGTCGACATAGATTTGCACTAGCAAAATCTTGCCTTTTATTTCCCTACGAAATAATGTCTTGTCTATCTTTCCCCTTGTGAACTTGTTCTCGAGTAGAAAGGTAGACAGCTTTTCATACCAAGCTCGAGGAGCTTGTTTCAGACCATATAGGGCCTTGTGCAAAAAATAGACATGATCGAGAAAGTTAGGATCAATGAAACCTGGAGGTTGTTCCACATACACTTCCTCCTTTAAGTTACCATTCAAGAAGGCCGACTTCACGTCCATCTGATAGACGGTGAAGCCTTTGAAGGCAGCATATGCTAGGAACAACCTTATTGCCTCCAGCCTGGCTACTGGAGCATATGTCTGGTCAAAGTCGATTCCTTCTTCTTGACGATAGCCTTTAACGACGAGTCTGGCCTTGTTCTTTATGATAGTCCCGTCTTCATCCATCTTGTTCCTGAAGACCCATTTTGTTCCAATGATGTTCTTTCCCTGGGGTCTTGGAACAAGTATCCACACATTGCAGCGCTTGAACTGATTTAGCTCTTCTTCCATTGTCATTATCCATGATGCGTCTGAGTTTGCTTTCTCAAATTTCTTTGGTTCAACCTGTGAGAGAAAACTCAGATGAAGATTCTCATTAGTTGTACCTCTCCGAGTTCTGACCCCATCCTGGGGGTTTCCTATGATCTAGTCCATGGGGTGATCCTTCAGATGTCTGAGCTCTAGAGTTCTTGCATCTGGATCATCTTCAAGCACCGGAGTGATTTCTTCGTCCTGGATGACTTCTCCATTTTGATCATCAGCTTCTCCAATGGTAGTTGGAGTGGTGATCTTAATGAACTTCTCGCCTTTGTTTTCGGACGGATCATCCAAGCTAGTTTCTTTCAGCTTTTCACCTGCATCTTCAATGAGCATACTAGACGGATTGCTTTGCAGCAAGCTCGTCTCATCAAATATAACATGTATCGATTCTTCCACCACCAGGGTTTTTCTATTGAAAATCCTGTATGCCTTACTATGGCTACTATATCCTACAAAAATACCTTCAAAGCTTTTTTCGCTGAACTTGGTGGTATGATACTTGCCATTGTTAAGTACGAAGCATTTGCAGCCAAAGATTTTAAAGTAAGAGACTGTTGGTTTTCTGCCTTTCAGAAGTTCGTAAGGTGTCATATTGTGGCCTTTGTTTATGAGTGCTCGATTTTGCACGTGGCATGCAGTGTTGATGGCCTCAGCCCAGAAGTATTTCGGTAGTAAAGCATCACTCAACTGTTAAAATTCAACAAACCGCAGACGCCCCCTTGGATACCCTGTTGAAAACTCAACAAACCGAAGGAGAATACGTCCACTTATAATGTTGAAAGTTTTCCCGGATCGTGGAGTTAGCAGGGGTTATCTCAACAAAGCAGTAACAACCAGCAACACATGCAGCACAAGCTTCTTTATTGATCAAGAGCAAACTTCTTTACAAGGCGAGACATACATGGCGAGACATGCTTCACCAAAAACCAACACCGGGAGAGCAGAGACAGTTACAAAGACAAGAACAAAAAACAAGCCGCGCGGACTCAATCAACAAGCCGCCGACCTATTGCTGTGGAGTCCGCTCAGTCCGCCAGGTCGCCAGACCGCAACCCAAGCCGCGCGGACTCACCCTTTATTCCAATGCTTAGCTCTTCACCGCCGATCTGTACGCCGCCAGACCGCACAAGCTGCGTCACCGAATGGAACAGTCCGCCTGAAGCAGGCGACTTCCTGAACCCCGAACCAAGTCGCCAAAGAGAAGACCGCCTGGTCACTATCCGCGACCTGCTGTTTACCGCCTGTTGCTTAACCGCAGAGTCCGCACTGTCCCTGACCGCAATCAGAGCCAAGTCCTGGCTTTCCAGCGCTATCCGCACAACCTGCACAGCACAACCGGGTCAACTCTCAATCCGCGCGGACACCAAAGTCCAGACCGCAGCAACTTACGCGAGCTCAATTACTGTTCACTTACTTCGGTCTAGGTTCTTTTTTTTCCCTGATGTGACATGGGTCCTATTTATAGGCACGACGATGAGTATGGTCACCACCCTAGCCGATAGGATCACCGCCACAACCCGCAGCTAGAACAAGTGTGTCCGCCAGCCCGCGGACACACATTCCAGTTCGCCGCTCCTGTGCAGATAGTCAGTCCGCCCCAGCTTCTCCAAGGCCGGACTCCAATATCCAGCCCTCCTTGCCGCCAGAGACCAAGCCAGGACCACCACAGCCGGACTCCACAACAGCCGTGTCCGCCATTCTGCGGACAAGGCATCAGCCCGCAAAACCCGAGCCCGCAGCCTCGCCATCAAGGCACCTGCCGGACTCAGCGGACACCCGGCTTCCGTCCGCATATCCCAAGTCCATTGCCTCATTGCCAAGGCACCTCCGGACTTAGAGGACACGCCAATCCAGTCCGCTAACAGCAGACTCCAGTCCGCAACTCCTGAGTCCATAACCTCGTCACAAGGCTAAACCGGACTCAGCGGACTCCGGCTCCAGTCCGCACGCTCCTGCACAAGCAATTCTCCAGTCCGCATTTCCCCAAGCTAGCAAACAAGGCAACAGCACTTCTACTACGCTTGGCGGACTGAGAAACCAGCCCGCGCTCCACTGCGCGATCTCCCCGGACCGAGCCATCCTGGACTTAGTTCAATTCCCACTAAGTCCAGTCCGCTGGCCACAAGGGCCAGTCCGCACTTACTGGCGGACACTGGATCTAGCCCGCCATACCGGGCAACCTCCAGTTTCTGTCCGCGCTGACCGGCGGTCTCCGCGGCTTCCACTTGCCGCTTCACTAGAGCAAGACCAAGGCAACTGCCAAACCGGTCTGCTGAGCTCCAGTTCTTCAGTCCGCTTCAAGCCGGACTCCGCGGATAACATTTCTATCCGCCCGGTTACTTCCTGGGAGTCAACCGCCTGCTGAGCATACACTGGCCTGTCAGACCGCCGCTGCTGTCCGCGTAGTCCGCGCGAACAGACCGCCCAGGCCGCCACAGAGCAAACCGCCTGCAACATCCCTGCCGACTTAGCAGTCCGCCAACCCAGTCCGCGTAGTCCGCGCGGATATGTTTCCCAAGCCTTCCATTCACCCACTTTCACTTCACAGAATTCAACACTCCCCCTTGAAGTGAGAAGTGGTGAATAACTCCAGCAGCTCTCGTAACCTTTCACCTGGTCCCTCCGATAGCATCTACGAAGAGATGTCCAAGACATAGTCCTCGCCCCGCATATCATGGACCATGAGGGAGCCCTCCAGCATCTCCAAAAAGGAGTCATGCTTCCCTCTGCCTTCTTCAGCTTCAACCTCCACTCTTGCATCACAGGAGTATCACCAACTTCCTTGGACACTGAAGTCCAAGCCTCGTTGCCTCTGAGAGAAGTCACCTCTTCAGACTTGGTGTCAACCACCTCCTTGATTCTAGTGGGGTCATCACAGCCAGAAGTACCTTGCTCGACCTGAGGGCTAACAAGGAAACACGGGACCAAGTCCGTCGTGTTCCCTTCACAATATCGAGCTGGTGGCTTACTGATCCTCTTCGATCTCCGAAGAACCTGATCATGGCTAACCACCTCCGCTGCTATTGAACCAGCTCCATTCCCGGGCAAACCCGGAACAATGCTTTCTTTGCTTCCTGAACAAGACGCCTCCTTACTGGAACCAAAAGCAACTGGAGCAACGCTCCCCCTGCTACCTGAACCAAAAGACTCCCCTCTTGAACAAGAACTGCCTGGAACATCGCTCCCCTTGCTTCCTGAACCGGAAGCCTCCGCCTTCGAGCCAGAAGATCCTGGAGCATCGCTCCCCCTTCTTCCCGACTCTGACGCCTTTGCCCCGGAGCTAGAACAACCTGGAGCACCTGGTGACTCAGGCAACTCCACTTCCTTAGCAGCAGCCTCCTTCAGCCCACCATCTGACCTGCTTATTTCTAGCTCCACATAAGAGCTACCCCAATACGGCGTCAACTCATCAAAAACAATGTCTCTCGACACTATGAGTTTCTTCGTCGCAGGATCCATACACCTCCATCTTCTTCTCTGCTCATCATACCCAACAAAGACTAGCTTTGTCTTGAGAGCACCCGGAGAGTGTATATAGCAGGTAGATCCAAACACCCGAAGGTTCTTCACTGAGGGCTTCACTCTGAACATCAGCTCATAAGGAGTCTTCATTATGATCGGACTAAGAGGCATCCGGTTGATGACATGAGCAGCACAGGCTATTCCCTCCGCCCAAAGAGCCTTCGGAACGCCTTTACTCTGAAGCCAACACTTGCAGGTCTTCGTTAACCAACGGATCATTCGAGCTGCAATACTAACCTGTTGTGAAGTATGTCCACAAGAAAGCACCATCCGGATCCCTTGCTTCCTGCAAAAGCGTGAGAACTCGGTTGAGCCAAACTCACCACCAATACTTGTCCTCAACACCTTGATCCTCCGGCCAAGCTGGCCTTCCACAAGCTTCTTGAACTCCACAAACAAGCGTACCATGTTGGACTTCTTCTTCATAAAGTATACCCAAGTATACCCAGAATAGTCATCAACCAATATCAGCATGAACCTGCTGCCTCCAAGACTGGCCGTGACGGTCGGTCCCACCAGAGAACAATGGACAACCGCCAATGGTGCATTACATCTGGATTGTGCTTTGTCAACCATTAAGCGATAGGCTCCACTTTCCTGACATTCCGCACACCCCCGACCATCGCCATAGGATGACAATCTAGGCAAGCCTCTTACGAGTCTTCTTTCCGCCATTGCTTTCAGCTTGTCCATCCCTACATGCCCCAGTCTTTCATGCCAGATAGCTGCACTATCACTGGCATTCCTCCGATCAACTCCAGAACTGGTTGATATCCCAACCACGTTCTTCTCCTTCCTCCCTACATGAGCTACGTTCGCCGAGAGTAAGACAACCTTGCACTTCTTCCGAAGATGACCTTGCTGCTTGCATTTATAGCACCTTGGTCCTTCCTTCCTCTTCCTATCACACCTAGGAGAAACACTCCTTTCTTCCTGATACGAAGTAGAGGGACCATCTTCAGCAGCAACCTTCACCTCCTTCCTGAACAACCCATCAAGGGAAGTCCAGACCTCCGCAGCTGACCGACATCCACTGATGTGGTCCAAGAGCTCCGATGAGATCACCTGCTTGAGAATAGACTCCTCTTTCGCATTTGCCTCCTTCCAAGCTCTTATCGCCTCAGCATTGCCAGCTGTATCCTCTTGTCTTCCTGCTCCGCATACAACCTCCCAAAGGTCCTCGCCAAGAAAAAAGCTCTTCATACAGGACTTCCACCGTTTACAGTCCGTCTCTGTAAGGAGATCAATTCCAAGACAACTTGCATCCTCCACTGCCATGGTTCTACCACTGGTTTCCTCTACATACGAGCAACTACTTCCATTGAGCACTGCTTGACCACTCCAACAACCACGCTTTGATACCATGTTAAAATTCAACAAACCGCAGACGCCCCCTTGGATACCCTGTTGAAAACTCAACAAACCGAAGGAGAATACGCCCACTTATAATGTTGAAAGTTTTCCCAGATCGTGGAGTTAGCAGGGGTTATCTCAACAAAGCAGTAACAACCAGCAACACATGCAGCACAAGCTTCTTTATTGATCAAGAGCAAACTTCTTTACAAGGCGAGACATACATGGCGAGACATGCTTCACCAAAAACCAACACCGGGAGAGCAGAGACAGTTACAAAGACAAGAACAAAAAACAAGCCGCGCGGACTTAATCAACAAGCCGCCGACCTACTGCTGTGGAGTCCGCTCAGTCCGCCAGGTCGCCAGACCGCAACCCAAGCCGCGCGGACTCACCCTTTATTCCAATGCTTAGCTCTTCACCGCCGATCTGTACGCCGCCAGACCGCACAAGCTGCGTCACCGAATGGAACAATCCGCCTGAAGCAGGCGACTTCCTGAACCCCGAACCAAGTCACCAAAGAGAAGACCGCCTGGTCGCTATCCGCGACCTGCTGTTTACCGCATGTTGCTTAACCGCAGAGTCCGCACTGTCCCTGACCGCAATCAGAGCCAAGTCCTGGCTTTCCAGCACTATCCACACAACCTACACAGCACAACCGGGTCAACTCTCAATCCGCGCGGACACCAAAGTCCAGACCGCAGCAACTTACGCGAGCTCAATTACTGTTTACTTACTTCGGTCTAGGTTCTTTTTTTTCCTGATGTGACAAGGGTCCTATTTATAGGCACGACGATGAGTATGGTCACTGCCCTAGCCGATAGGATCACCGCCACAACCCGCAGCTAGAACAAGTGTGTCCGCCAGCCCGCGGACACACATTCCAGTTCGCCGCTCCTGTGCAGATAGCCAGTCCGCCCCAGCTTCTCCAAGGCCGGACTCCAATATCCAGCCCGCCTTGCCGCCAGAGACCAAGCCAGGACCACCACAGCCGGACTCCACAACAGCCGTGTCCGCCATTCTGCGGACAAGGCATCAGCCCGCAAAACCCGAGCCCACAGCCTCGCCATCAAGGCACCTGCCGGACTCAGCGGACACCCGGCTTCCGTCCGCATATCCCAAGTCCATTGCCTCATTGCCAAGGCACCTCTGGACTTAGCGGACACGCCAATCCAGTCCGCTAACAGCAGACTCCAGTCCGCAACTCCTGAGTCCATAACCTCGTCACAAGGCTAAACCGGACTCAGCGGACTCCGGCTCCAGTCCGCACGCTCCTGCACAAGCAATTCTCCAGTCCGCATTTCCCCAAGCTAGCAAACAAGGCAACAACACTTCTACTATGCTTGGCGGACTGAGAAACCAGCCCGCGCTCCACTGCGCGATCTCCCCGGACCGAGCCATCCTGGACTTGGTTCAATTCCCACCAAGTCCAGTCCGCTGGCCACAAGGGCCAGTCCGCACTTACTAGCGGACACTGGATCTAGCCCGCCATACCGGGCGACCTCCAGTTTCTGTCCGCGCTGACCGGCGGTCTCCGCGGCTTCCACTTGTCGCTTCACTAGAGCAAGACCAAGGCAACTGCCAAACCGGTCTGTCGAGCTCCAGTTCTTCAGTCCGCTTCAAGCCGGACTCCGCGGATAACATTTCTATCCGCCCGGTTACTTCCTGGGAGTCAACCGCCTGCTGAGCATACACTGGTCTGTCAGACCGCCGCTGTTGTCCGCGTAGTCCGCGCGAACAGACCGCCCAGGCCGCCACAGAGCAAACCGCCTGCAACATCCCTGCCGACTTAGCAGTCCGCCAACCCAGTCCGCGTAGTCCGCGCGGATAGGTTTCCCAAGCCTTCCATTCACCCACTTTCACTTCACAGAATTCAACATCAACATGGTCCTGCAGGCCTCTATGAGTGTTCTGTTCCTTCTCTCAGCCACTCCATTTTGTTGTGGAGTACGAGGAGAGGAAAACTCATGAAAGATACCTAAGCTTTCGAAGAATTCTGTCATGGCCCCAGATTTGCACTTTGTTCCGTTGTCACTTCTGATTTTGACTATGGAGCAGTTGTATTCATTCTGGACTTGCCTGGCAAAATTGGTAAAGATATCGAAGGTATCTGACTTGTGTTTCAGAAAGAACACCCACGCAAAGCGCGAGTAGTCATCAACAATTACCAATGTATATTCCTTGCCTCCCAAACTTCTAATCTGCAGTGGACCAAACAAGTCCATGTGCAATAGATAGAGACATCTGTTAGAGTCTTTGCCAACAGTGCTTTTAAAGGTAGCCCTTGTTTGCTTGCCTTTTACGCATGCATGACAAGGTCTGACTTTGACGCATTTGACATTTGGGGCATCACGTACCAAGTTCATTGAAAATAGTTTATTAATGGTTTTGAAATTAATATGTGCTAGTCTCTTGTGTCATTGGTCACCAAGAGACGCACTATCTTTTGCCAAAAGACACACTGGTGTGGAGGAATCTATACAGATGAAATTTAAACAGAAAATATTCCTGCTTCAAGTGCCGGATAGAATCGTTTCCATATTGTCAACGGATTTTATCAAGCACTTATCAGCATGGAACTCAACTATGTATCCTTTGTCGCAGAGTTGGCTTATGCTAATGAGATTGTGTTCCAATCCTTCAATATAGGCCACATCCGAGAAGGATACATTGCCGTTAGTAATCATACCATAGCCTCTAGTAATTCCATGGTCTGAACCTCCAAAGATGACCTTTGGTCCGTTCACGACTGGAGTAAAGTTCTGAATGAGGCTTATCGTCCCGGTCATATGCCGAGAGCATCCACTGTCCAAGTACCAGATAGGCATTTTGTTGGCCTTTGGACATCCCTGCAATCACAATCAATTCGCCTTAGGAACACAAACACGTTTGGGTCCTTGGTCTCGGGTTAGAGTACTCCCCCTACGAGTGTTGGTATTATGAGCGGTCTTTCTCATATTGCTGACATGAGGGGTTGCAGCGTTTCTGGAATTGAACCAGCAATCTATGGCGAAGTGACCAATCTTGCCACAGCACCAACAGGCAAATCTGTTATACCTTTGCCTCAAGATCTCCTGCTTGACCTTTTGGAACTTTGGTCTAGCAGGGGTAGCATTCTTGGAGGAAGATGCCTCATGATGATGACAATCACATGGCTTCTTCTCCTTTATGGGCTTCTCTACAACAGGCTTTGTCTTTGGTGCATTCTTGAAGTTATGCCCATGATTGAAAGGGCCATGGCTCTGAAGAACAACTTCTTCATAAGGTGCCTTAAAGACACTTTCGCCAAAGTTTTGGGGTCGAGCCCATCCTTGATAGCGGGACTTTGGCTCTACATAAGTAGGCCTAGCAAAGTGCCCGTATGATGAGTCAAAATCAAACTCATTTGTTGGAAAGATGACCTTTCTGAATGTGGTTTGATTTTGAGGGGCTTTTCCCTTTTCTTCGGTTGAGGCCTTTTTGGCGGCCTTATTTTTCCGTTGATTCTTGTTTCTCCTAGAGGATTTACTAGGAGCTTCTTCATGGCCTAGTCCAGCTCCCTTGGCCTTTGCTGAGAATTCAGCAATGAATGGAAGAACTGTTTTGAGCTTCGAGAAACTCTCAACAAGTTTCCTTTCAGCCGCAAGTTCGGCTTCCAATCCCTTGATGATCTTCTTCTTCAGGTCAAGGTGCTCAAGAGCCTTGTTGTATTCTTCAATAGCATTATTGAAGTTTTCTTCGAGGGAGTCAGTCTTTGCGACTTTCTCTCTCAAGTTGCTCTCTTCGACTTTTAGAGATTTGATCTCTTTAGCCTGAGTCTTCACGACTCGACGACATTTGTCGTAAGCCATGATTAACTCCTTATACTGGGCCATTAGTTCTGACTCATCGTCAGAAGAGCTACCCTCGCAATCATGGTCAGAGACTTCAGAATCTGAAAGAGGGGTATGAGAGTTTACCTTCCCAGTGAACTGGGGCTCTTGTTCATCATCTGTTTGAGCCATTAGCCCAAAGTAAGCTTCTTCTTCTTCGCTTGACTCAGATGAGTCGGAGTCGCTAAGAGTATTGCTCTTTTTGGCTATGAGGCTCTTCTCCTTCCTCTTCTTGTTGTATGAGGATTTCTTTTCTTCTCTTCTACCACCCTCCTTCTTCTTATGAGGGCAGTCAGCAATGACGTGACTTGGCTTATTACAGCAATAACAAATGATGTCAATTGAAGTGTATTTGTTTTGTTTAGAGTTATACCTGTCGTGGCTGCTCAAGCCTTTTCTTTGCCGATCGTCATCGCGCCGCGATCTTCTGTGTGAGGCATCCTTGCCTTTTCATTGTTTCTTTTTATTAAGAAACTTCTTGAATTGCCTTGAGAGCAAGGAGAACTCTCCTTCAGATAGTTCAGATCCTGAGGTGCTAGGCTCTGATGTTTCTTCTTCTTCATCAAATTCTGGAGCTGGAGCGGGGGAGGCAGCCTTAGTCTTTCTGGAGGTGTCTGCCTTCAAAGCGACAGATTTCTCCTTTAGAGCAGACCTGCCCTTCTCTTCTTCAGCTTTTCTTGTATTAATTTGGAGTTCATAGGACATAAGCTTTCCAAAGAGATTTTGCGGGTCCGTTTCAGCTAGCTTCCCGAACTCCCTGATGGCACATACCTTGTTATCGCATTCCTTGGTTAGGGATCTCAAGAATTTGTCATTCAGTTATCCGTTTGTGAAGACACGGCCATACACCCTTAGGCCATTTACAATCTTGAAGAAGTTCTCAAAGGTGCCGGCAATTGTTTCCTTGTTCCCTTGTCGGAACGCTTCATATTTTTGATTGAGAAGGGATCTCCGATCATCCCTTACTTCTTTAGTCCCTTCCATCAAAGTGACTAAGGAGTGCCATATCTCCTTGGCTGATTGACAGTGAATCAAATTCTGCAGCATTGAGTCATCGACTGCACTTGCTATGATGTTCTTAGCTTTTTTGTCGAGAGAGACAAGTGCAATCTCGTCTTTGTTGAGATCCATTAGCTTTTTCGGAACTTTCTTGGTGGGGTCGATAGTGGACATAGTCATGGGAACGTACGGACCTTCTTCAACGATCATGAAGATCCTTGGATCCACAGCTTCCATGAAAAATTTTATCCTTTCTTTCCACATGGGAAAGTTATTCTTGTTGCACAGTGGGAGCTTGGCGAAATCTTTGCCCTTGTCCATTTTATGGTAGAATCTTACAGACAACCGATCTGAATCTGATCAAGGTGTTAACCTTTTGACGATCAACCTCCCTCTGATACCAATTGAAAGAAAACTGTTGTCGACCTAAATCACCTAGAGGGGGGGTGAATAGGTGGTTTGTGCGTCTTTTGCGAAATAAAAAATAATTAGAGCACACCTCAGAAATATCTACCAATATCACAGACGACACAAGATGTATAGTGGTTCCCCAACCTTGGGTACATCCACTTTCCCTCACCGATCTAGCAATCAACTAGACTCGGCTACTCCACTATCTCGGATCACAAATCGATCCTACCTTCGGAACAAAGTTCCTACAAACTCGATCCAAACAAAACGGATCTACACCTCGAAAGATAACACTTCCTACAAACTCGGAGTAAAGAAAAACTCCAACACTCGGAGAAGATTTCTCCTACAAGATTAATACAGTGTTTTCAAGAATACAAACAGTAAATCAAAACAGCCAGGATCTTCTTCTTTTCAACTTTGTAGCACTTTCAGAAACCGGTGAAGAAGTTCTTGGGCTCGATCTGGATCTACTCGCTTTTACAGAAATCGAGAGAGAAGAAGATCAGCGAAGTCGATCTCGATCTGTAACTCTCTTCAGAATAGTCCTCTGAAAGTAGAAGCTTTGGCCGGAGAAGAAGGCGGCGGCGGCGGCTTCCGATTCACGAAAATCAGAGAGGAGGCGGCTGAAGAATATTTCTCGAAAAAGAAATTACAAGAAAGCTTTTTGAGAATACTTAGGGTTTGTCATTTTCTGATAAGACCTTATATAGGAGAGACTAACGCTCATAATCGGTCATAATGACGTACACGTGGACCAATCATGTCGCGTGATTTGAAAAATCCTGTCAGAAAAAGGACTTAGAAAAAATTCGGAAAGATTCAGCCAACTACACGAGTAAGTCAATAACTACTCGAGTAGGTGAATACCTACTCGAGTATATGAAGGAGAACATACTCGGGTATAAATATAAAGACTACTCGAGTATATAGAGATCAACTACTCGAGTAAGCAGACAGAACTACTCGAGTATATGTAGAGACCTACTCGAGTATATAGAGGATCTACTCGAGTACTAGAAGAGCTACTCGAGTATATTACATAATCTACTCGAGTACAAGAAGTACTACTCGAGTGGAATACTTAGAAAAATTCTGAAGAGGTCTGCTGGCAACTACTCGAGTAGTTGAACTAAACTACTCGAGAGGAAGTAATCTACTCGAGTAGGTGTAAGTTCTACTCGAGTAAAAGACTTAGAAGAAATTCTGGAGTAGGGAAATAGCACGGTACACGGGTGACACATGAACTACTCGAGTAGGTAAAATGAATTACTCGAGTATGTTTCTATCCTTACTCGAGTATATGAGTATACTTACTCGAGTATATGACTTGGAGAAATTTAGATGAGAAAACCCTTTAGTACTCGGGTATAAAGAGTAGTCTACTCGAGTATATAAGCATGCTACTCGAGTATATGACTTGGTCTACTCGAGTAGGTGACTTAGCTACTCGAGTATATGACTATGTCTACTCGAGTACAAGGTTCCTTTACTCGAGTAACTTATACCCAGACTACTCAAGTAGGTGAAGGCTCTACTCGAGTAAAATACTTAGAAAATTCTGATGTTGGAAAAGCTGATTCTTCTAGAGTAGCCAACTTCCAATTCCTTTCCCATAGACCAATAGCTTGAATATGAAGTGTATCCCAATAGAGAGATCACACATGGGTCAACACCTTGGAATATGCAATGAGGGATTACATTGCACAATTCCTGTGTTTGGTGACCCACTGTGAGCTGACATTGGTCTACACTTCCCAGTGAAATTCCTGCAAACATATAGCTCAAACCAAACATCAAATACAACTTAATTCATCTTAGTTCTAGGGTGACTTCATCAAATCTGGGTTAATGTGGATGTAATACCCAACATTGAACCTTTTCATATTCTTCCTTAGAGGCACCTAACTCAGTATTAGCTAGGGAGGGGAAGAACTTCAGATTCTTCCGGGTAAGGTGGGACCTCCGAGCTGAGACCATCAGTCTGTTTCTAGTCCTGTGACTCACGTCGGGAGGGCAGTTCGAGAAGAGTAAGTGTGTGCTGTAACTTCAGGTCCGAACTCTAGGTGGAACCGGGTGACTGGTTTCAACACTATCCTGTGTTGCTGAATTAAAGAATTTGAATTCTCAAATAAGTCAGATTACAGAATTGCTGTTTTCTGTGATTATTTTTTATTATTTTCCGCTTACTTTTGTAAGATCTCTTTGAGATCTGAGTGGGTAGGAGATAAATTCTCTGAGTTGTAAGCCTGATTTATAAAGGTTGAGCTACGGTTCTTAAGGGACCTGAGGTAGGTGATTTGTGTGGGATCACTGAGGTGTAAGCCTGTATTATAAACGCTGAGGTAGGGTTCTTGAGGGACCTGAGGTAGGAGATTGGGTGAATCTCTGATGTAGAACTTGTTGGTCTGAGTTGTAGGTTTCTTAACAAAAACTGAGCATGTAAGATCAGTTGATCTGAGTTGAAGATGAGAAGATATAACCTTATCTGTCACATTGTTAGTGAGGAAGAAGGGGGAAAGTGGATGTACCCTACATAGGGGAACCACTATAAAATTTATGTGTACTATGTGGATTGATTGTATTGTGTGCCTGTGATTATTTATTTTCAAGTATCAGCTGAAATATTAGTACAAGTATTAGCTATAAGTGACAAAGAATTTTTAAAGACACATATTCACCCCCTCCTCTCTAGGTGATTAACTACCCATAGATTTATCTTTCAAGTGGTATCAGAGAGAGTTTATTCAAAGAAAGACCTGACAGTCAGAAAAAGATCCTAAGGGTAGTTGATACATATCTGATTTTATGGCTTCAGAATCTCACAGAGACTCAGTTCTATGAAGCTTCCTATTTGTACAAAGGATAATTTTGTTATTTGGAAGCAGAGGGTGAGATTGTTCATGGAGACATCAGATCCAAGAATCTTTGTCACTATATAAGAAGGACCATATATTCCAATGAAGGTATCTGTCTTAGATGCAAATATGCAAACCCCTAAGAGTCTGTCTGAGATGATAAAGGATGAGGTGGTTCTTACCACCATGGATAAAAGAGCACAAAACATAATTGTCAGTGCAATAGATAATTCAACCTTTTAAAACTAGGTCCACTATAAAATATCCAAGGAGATGTGGGACACTCTCATAGTCTATATAGAAGGCACAAAAGAAGTCAGAGATGACAGAAAGACTCTACTCAACCAGCAGTATGAGACATTCAGGCGAGAGAAGACTGATTCTATAGAACTATGTTATGAAAAGTTCTTTAGTATAGTCAATGACTTAAACATTATGGTAGACAATTCTCAAACTATGAGCTTAATGACAAGATCCTGAGATCCCTAAACAAAGAATGGGACATAAAGATTTGTGCTGTAAGATAAATGGGGAACCTGAGAAACATGTTATCCCAGGATTTGTATGGGAAGCTGTTGTCACATGAGCTTCAGTTAAATTCTAGAAAAGCTGAAGCTGAATCTGTCAGAAGTTCAAATCAGACTAGATTTGTGGCTTTCAAAGCAGACACATCAAAGAAGGCTAGAAGAGAAATTTCATCATCACCAAGAAGGGATGAAGATACAGTTAGCACTGGAACTAGTTCTTCATCAGAAGAAATGTCAGATGATGAATTGACATTATTCACCAGGCAATTCAAGAAGATAATGAGAAGAAGGAAGCAATGGAACACGAAGAAATCATCTGGACCAAGTTCCAGCAAAAGCAAAGACAAACACAAAAACAACTCTGTGGTCAGGTATGATTCAAAGCAGAACAAAAAAATTAAGACTGACATTATTTGTTATTGTTGTAAGAGGCCTGGACATGTCATTGCTGACTGTCCAGTAAAGAGAAAGGAAAACAGGAAATCCAAGGAAAGGAAATTCTACAAAGATAAAAAGTCAGAAAAGTGTCTAACGACAAAGAAGTCAAAGACCTTATCTGATAGTGATTCAGATTCAACTGAATCAGATGAAGAACATGCTCATATTGGACTGTTCTCCTATGAAGAGGAATTCATCAGAGAGGCCATATACAAGGGCAATAACACCACAACTTCATCACTCCGTGGTGACTCTGAAGATGATATGGAGGTTAACTTGATGGCACTGTCTGATAATCCAAAAATAGAAATTGCTGAATGTCAGGATACTCGGGTAATTTTTGACAATTCTATTTATTCTGCAACTTCTGTTCATGAGACTGTGGATGAGTTAGACTCATGTGACTCAAAGCTTGATTCACATAAGTCCAACTCTGACACTAAACTGCAGCAGCTTACAGTTAAATTTGAAAAACTGCTGAAAGCTCTTGTAAAGAGCAAGAAGCTTGTCAAAGAACAAGTCATAGAGATTGCATCACTAAGAGATCTTGAGTACCATCACAAGATGGCTACTCCGAAGATTGGTCTTCAAAATTCAAAGTTGGTTAAGCTAACTAAGATCATTACTGATCAAGTCGTGTTTCTAAAACAAAAGGATGCAACCATTTAGGAGTTAGAACTCAAACTCCTGAATGATAAAAGACTTGTTCAGCTGTTTTCCAAACCTAAAACCGTGTTCCCCATTATAGATACCTTCCCAGGAACATCTGGAAGTGGACTTGGATATGTTAAACCTAAGAGAAGAAGAGGCAAAAAACTGACAGGACAAAAGGGTCCAGTCATGTCACAACCTGTGTTTCAGAGTAAGGGAAAAGAAATCCAAAAGTCTGGACCAGTAAGACCAAACTCATATGTGAATAGGAAAACTATTCCTAATGTGCTTGCTCCAAGTAGGACTGTTGTGACTGAGAGGCAAAACAACCACTTTGCTCTCAGTCAAAATGCAACTGTCAAGTTTGCTGATTCCTGTCCTAAGGAATGTCAGCATAAACTTCCTATGTTATTGAAGCATAGCTCTTTACCACACTTAGTGCACTTTTACATAATGAACCTCTTGAATTCTTCATTTGCTTACTTAGTTTTGACTCAAGTGCTGTGGTTTGGTAGTTTTTTCTGTCTTAGGTTGATAACCCTTGAACTTCTCTTTTTTATTTTATTTTCAGTATTTTTTGCCACTTGTGTATTCTTGCTGAGCCATTTTTTCTTTTGAATGCTTCAGGCTCGGAGCAGTAGCGGTCTGAGCAGCTAGAGTTGGTGGTTCCTGGCGTGGGCTTAGCTATGGTTTTCTTCTCTCACCTTCGTGAGGTAGTTTGTTGTTTTTGTTTTAGTTCAGACATACATTTTTTTTCTGTGGGTTTGTGTTAGGTTGTTGACGCCCACAATGAATTATTGTAGATGTTAGAATATTTGCTAGATGCTATGTTACTTTTCTAGCTGGTTTATTGTACCAACTTGCTCTATGGGATGGATATATGCTAGGATTCCATGTTAGCTATTTTCAAAGTATAGAAAGATCAATATCCTTATCACATACTTGTAGCATCTCTTTAAATCAAATGTCACTCTATTTTAACAAACGCTAAAGCCTGTTTAGTAATTAGAGGTTTGCATATCATGAATTATTCTAGTGTATTATCATATTCATATAAGAAATAAAGGAACTAAACAAAGTATTTTCTGCTGCGTATATGTATACTTTTACCTGTGGACTAGCGGATCAACAAAGTCGGGGGACACGGTCATCAAAGCTCAAACTTAAACTATATTTTCATCATAACAAACTTGAAAATTTCATGAAAAGTGTTAGGAGTAGGTTTTTTGCCTGAGCGTATGCAGTTGTCCCCTACACGGTGTGACATCACAACACGTATTTTCTCTTACACTGATATATTATTTAATACTTAGAAAATGTGTGGTCCCTTCCTAGGAAATCTCCATTAAACTCCCATATCAGCTCTCTTGAGCCGATGTCTCTCATAAATTTTAGATCTAAAGATGTAACACCAATGGAGAGGGTAGGAAGCTCACCTCATTTCCGGTCATGGATCGCGTCCTCCTCCTTGGCGGAATGACGACGACAACCTTGTCTCCTACGATGAAGTTCATCACCGAGAGAAGAAGACCGACGACCAAGAATTGGACAACGTATATAAAGGAGCGGCCAAATAGACCTAGGGTTTTTCCGATCCGAGGGGTACCGTCGCGCGGTACCTCAAAACTCACCATCCAGGCAACGCCACCTGGCTCACTACCGCCGCGCGGTAAACTTCTACCACCAAACAGTAGATATCGGAGAACTATTCCAAAACGTTAACGCCTGCGGTATCACTACCACCTCGTGGTTGCTCACAAAGAGCTTTGACGTTAACTTGTCTCGATTACCGCTGCGCGGTAGTAACTTGACGATCGACCAGTGCACTCATCGGTCGCTGATTCCACTCGACAAACACTAACACTGCGCGGTATCTCGTTATCGTCGCGCGGTAGTATCTTGTCGATTGTCGACTATACTTGACGCTCGCCGAATCCAATCGACGTACTCAATGCTTAATATCGCCGCGTGGTATCCTGCTACCGCTGCGCGGTAGCAATCTGACAGCGTCGAGCCAACACTTCCGCGGCTCAGGCGTAAGCCTGACCACCAGTGCGCCCCGAGCCTGAGTCAACTCTCTTGACTCAAAAACTTGTGCGCGGGGTTTAACACGAATGGAGACATTACACATTCTCACACAACACGTGTTGTAGTTGTGATAGTTCTGGTTTGATGACTACTCCAATGAGAGCTCCTCAATACTTCGCTTTCCTCAAGGTTGAACACTCAAAAGACTTATAAAGGAGCGATGTTATGTCACAATCCTAAAACTCTAACTCTTGTACTTAGCTACAGTTGTAGATTTCGTCAGAACTGAGCCTTACCCCGTTGTTTTTTTCCTTTCTGAGTGTTCTACCTAAAAGTCTTGCTGTCTACTAATTGTTCTTTATTTTGTCAGTTTGCGTGCTTGACTCACTCTCGAGCTAAGATGATCTGATTTTTCTTGTCTGTGAGAGCACTAAGCAACCCACAACACATATTTCGGGGTGCCTTTCTATTATGCTTCACCATTACACTATTGACCTAAAACATCAATAAATATTCTAGAGGGATTCCAACTAAGACTTCATTTGGTATCACATTTAGGTGTCGTTCCGTTTACCTGAAATGCAATGCTTACGGTATTTCTGTTTGTTTTTCCACCTCCCGTTCGGAACGTCGACGTTTTGCTCCTTAAGGAATTCCAGCTTTAGCAAACAACTACCCTAACCTCCAGTCAGCAGTGTTTTCAATTTTTTTTGGAATTCCACGTCAAGCCGCAAGCTACCCCGCCTATTGCGCTCTTGTGCCCCGCACAGGAACCCTGAGACCTCTTTGCACGCTGGAAGTCAATTTGGAGGAGGTAGTGCTTTAGAGGAGCTTGAGACCGCTTTGCACGCTGGAAATCACATTGGAGGAGGAGGCACTTTGGAGCTCTAGCGGAGGTGGAGGCATATTTCTAAAGTTGAGTTTGGAGGAGCCAGTGCTTGGCGGCCTACCCGGTGCCGCCGGCGATGCGACGAACCCACCGGCGGGTTCACTTGGACACGTCGTGTAACAGCCCAATTTTCAGCAGGCAAAATTTTGGGTGACACGGCCTGGAACACGGGCGTATCACAGGGCGTGTCATGCTCGGATGCGAAGTCGTCGTAAGTTCGACAAAAAATGAGTTCAACGTTCGTCGAACGCGGGAACACGCCAGGCTACACGGGCGTGTACCATTCGAGGAAGGCGTGTCCCCCTGTGTTTGACGAACTGCGCTCGACGATCGTCGAGTATGGGGTACACGGCCTGTGACACGGGCGTGTCACAGGGCGTGTCCCGCTGTGTCGAGATGTCGACACTTTTCTCACGAGTAACTGGAAACGTACTCGAGTAAGAGGGCGGTGACGTGGGCGTGTCATTCGACACGGGCGTGTCAAATCCGAGTACTCGAGTAGTTGGTTTTCTCTCGAGTAAGTCCTCTCGAGTGGGTGATACGGGCGTGTCCTGGCCATCACGGGTGTGTACCCTGGGCGTGACCTGTTTTGGGATAAGGCGGTTTGTGCACCGCTTAGTGTGACACGGCCTGTCACACGGGCGTGTCACAGGGCGTGTCGGACTCAAAAAATGATTTTGCGGGTTTTTCGTGGCCGTCCATTCTGCTTCAGCTGGGATCTAACAACTGAGAGCCTTCCTTGCTTCCTTAAGGCCGAAAAGTGAGAAGGAAGACTCATTTTTATGTTAGCCTTCGTCTTTCTAAACTTCTAGAGAGAGAAAGGGAAAGGAAGAAGGAGGAAGAAGAAGAGGGGCTGATCTCTGGTGGAGCTTGAGAGTGTCAAGCTGAGATTCAAGGCCATCGTTGCGGAGGAAAAGCTGTTGTGGTTCTTACTAGCCAGCTAGGAGTTCATGGCACCGAAACGGTCTTTAAGGGTAACGACCTTTCTTCATAGCCATGTGAAGGCTATCTTTTGGCATGTGTATATGATTCCCCCACCAAAGGGTGGCTGATGTTGGGAATCTTTTGGGTTGATTCGTGTAATCCCCTTTGTTGTCATATAGATCCAGAAATGGAGTACGTAGGCATGCTGTGTGAAGCCCATCTGGACAGGTTGGTCTGGATTGGTGATGTTGCATACGAACCGGAGAAGTCTCCGTGATAAACGCGTCGTTTAGGACTCGACGGGTTATACCTGTGAAAGAAAGTAGCAGGACATACTTGAGTGGTAGTCCAGGAAAATACCCGTAGAATGCTTGTGCTGTTGGGTTCTACCTATGAAAGGAAGTAGCAGGAAGTACTGGATTGGAATTCCAAGAAATGCCCTTTGTAATGCTTAATGTTCATAGGGAGTCCACCTGTGAAGAGAGTAACAGGAAGTACTGGCGTGGTAGCCAGGAAAGACCCCTGACATTTGTGATATTTGCGGTGTCCACCTGCAAAGAGAGTAGCAGGAAGTACTGGTGTGCCCAGGAAAGACCCGCTGATGTAGTGAGATGAAATGGGTGTTAGAGTTATGCCAGACTTGAATGCCAGAACAGGATCGGTGAGACCTACCCGCGCTTTATGTAGCCGCGAGTATGCCGTACTCGGTGATGACAAGGCCATTTGAGCAACGGGGGTGGAGGATCCGACCTGCATTATGTCCGTCCGACGTGAGACCAGAAGGTGCGGTTTGTTGGAGCGCATAACAAGAGTCTTAGGCCTACGCGCCGTGATACAATGGGGGCTACGGGCCAGTCCCAGTTCACTAAGACTATAAAACTTTGGCTGCACGCCAGGGAGTAAATGCTCAAATGAGTTGTCGTTGGGCTATGACCCTAATACGGTGGTGGGCAACTTGTTTGCCAGTACACCAAGAATGTACCCTGAGTGCACTGACTGTCGAGCCGAGTGGCTGACGGTTGTGATGGAATGTGTGCGTAAAAGCACATCATATGATCTATATATGCTTGCAAAATGATATGCCTGCAGGGAAGATTACCACTGCCTAGAGAAAGGGGTAGGGTCGTTATAATTTGGTCAGCTGAATGCTGATCGTTGCCTTTGTTTGCCACCGTTGGGTGGATTGTCCCTGTACAGGTGCTGGAGAGCCAAGCAGGACGAAAAAGGGTTGATTTCCATGCTGCTTTAGCTGCTACTGCTGCTGTTAGCCCTCAAAGGCTAATTTGGATATGAGTGTTGTGTTTACTTTTAATGTGGCCGGCCTGCACACCAATGTTTAGGCCACTTTTTGAAAGCCCTGTAAGGCCATAAGGCCAACTAGTTTATGTTGTAAGGCATTCCTATCTATATTTACAATGTGGAGTTATTTTATATGTTGGACATTCAAGTGTGGAGTTCAATGGTTAGTGTAGGCTTCCGCTAGAATGCAGTGTTAGGGTGCGATGTGCTACTCTGGTATCATCCCGTAACTTCACCGCCTATTTTGTGATATATGTTGTGGGGCCCCGGCCGGATCTTCTAGTATATACCATATGAATGGATGGGGTTGTTACATTTTTGGTATCAGCTGTCTCGGTCTTTTCCTCTCAAAGTCGTGGTCGACTTTTTTGTGGGGTGGCGTGCACGTGTCTGTGCAAACCAAGTTAACACGTTTGAACTCCTGAATGTCCATGATAGGAATGCAAATTCTTGTATTTGGGGAACCTGTGCTTTCCTAGTAGTGCTTTTGGCAATCTGTTTGTTGCTTACTTGTGTCCTTTTGCGACTGTAGGCGACGAGTGTGACTGCGTGGCAACAGGAACCCCAACACTCGATGGGAAGCATGATATCAACTGTGATACCAACATCTCCTCCATCGATAGAGACGGCTCGACTGATTGCTGATGTGTTTTTGCAATTTTCAAGGCTTACCATGAGGGACAGGTACAACCCACTGATCTAGTAATGTGTCCCATGCCGGTTAGTGAAATTGAGCAGACAGCAAGGGAAAGTGCATCAGCTTCATCGGTGAACGTGTGTTTGAGCCAAGGAGAGGACACATTTGAGGACTATTTTCATGCATTGGTTGCAATGAGACAACAACCCGAGTTTGTGTTTGAAACCGAGGGGATGAAAATCAATCGGTTTTATGATGGGCTACGTCAGGAACTTCGTTTCTTATTGATGGGTCCTAAGCTATTGGGATTCCATCCACTAGTGGAGTCAGCGAAACGATTGGAGATGGACTTGACAAGAGCACAACAGATGCATGCGACCAAGAAAGTGAGACCTCCAAGGGTTGGAACATCTGCTCACCGTAAGAGGCAAAGAATCGAGAAGCGTACTTGTTATACTTGTGGCCAGGTAGGACACATTGCCCAGGACTGTTGGGATGCTGTTCAGTAGCCAAAGAAGAGCTACAAGTGCTATTCGTGTGGTAAAGCAGGACATAAAGCCCGAGATTGCCGTGTTGGCTCTTAGCAGGCAGGCAATACATACGAAGGACATGTCGACGTGCTACTATACATAAATAATGGGGCTTCTCATGTATTGTGGATTATGCATGTATTATATGTACACTAAGCCGTGTTGGATGGTAGTTCTATGATGTTGTTTATGTTATACGAATACAATACATCTATGTGTGGGATCAACGTGTTTGTATGATAGTCGTGAACACAAATAGATAGTTGATGCTTGATGATTTTGCCCAACCTTATCAGGAGTGGTCGACGTCTGGTTGAGCAGGAAATAGGAGCGTCTTATACGGCGACGGGAAAAGCAGTGGTGGAGTCCTCTGCGTCCCAGATGCAATCCTAAGTGTTACAAATGTACGATAACCGTATTGATTCCTTTTTGTTTGTATCTTGTGTATGTAGCTTGTGTGTGTTATGTGGACCATAGGCTTTGCGATGATTCGGAACACGCTGGCGCGAGCACTGTTTGATCCGGGTGCGTCGCATTCTTTTCTGTCGAGCGAGTTTATAGCGCAGCTTGGGATACCTAGTCGTGTGAAGACAGATATCGTCAGAGTGGTGTTGCCGAATGGCTGTTGGATGCTTGTGGATCAAGCTTGCGATGTGGCGGTTCAAAGAGGAAGTCGGGATTTCAGTTTGACTGCATCTGTAGTGTCGGTATCGGCATGGGCAGATGTGTTTCCCAAGGATCTCCCTGGGCTACCACCCCAGCGTGAGATTGACTTCACGATCGAGTTGGTGTCAGGTGCGAAACCTGTGACCCGCTCGCCATATCGCGTTTCGCCTAAGAAAATGGCGGAGTTGAAAGTCCAACTGCAGGAATTGATGGAGCAGGGTTATATACGCCCAAGCATGTCTCCTTGGAGCGCTCCTGTGCTTTTTGTGAAGAAGAAAGACGGTGGACTGAGGTTATGTATTGATTACCATGAACTGAATAAGTTGACCGAGAAAAATAAATATCCGATACCCCGAAGTGATGCGTTGTTCGATCAGTTGGTGGGATCGACCGTCTACTCGAAGTTGGACTTGAAATCTGGTTATTACACGTTGAAGATACGGGAAGAAGATAGTCCCAAAACCACGGTCATGCCATTTGGGCTGTGCAATGTGCCCTCGGTATTTATGGACTTGACGCACCAAATATTCCGCGAGTACCTGGATCTGTTCGTGAGAGTGTTCATTGATGATATCCTGGTGTACTCGAGATAGGGAGCCGAACATGAGAAGCATTTGCGGTTGGTGTTGAATACATTGAGGCAAAATCAGCTCTATGCCAAGTTCTCGAAGTGCGAATTTTGGCTAGAGTCCGTGGCTTTTCTAGGCCATGTGGTGAGTGGAGCGAGCATAGCAGTGGATCCAGCAAAGATAAGGGCCATAGAGGAGTGGCCAGTGTTGTCTTCAGTGGCCGAAGTCAGGAACTTCCGTAGACTGGCAGGCTACTACCGAAGATTTGTTGAAAACTTTTCGCGGATTGCTTTGCCGCTAACCACGCTGACGAGAAAAGATCAGAAGTTCATTTGGACGTCGGAGTGCGCGCGAGCTGAAGATTCGGTTGACCATGGCGCCTGTGTTGTCATCGCCATGTGGTACCAATGGATTGATAATCTATAGTGATGCCTCATGGAGCGACTTAGGATGCGTTCTGCTGCAAAATGGAAAGGTGATTGTTTATGGCTCACGCCAGCTGAAAGTGCATGAACGGAACTATCCCGTCCATGATCGTGAGTTGGCGGCGGTAATCTTTGCACTAAAGCTGTGGCGACACTATCTTTATGGTGTGAAGGTGGAGATCTATACAGATCACAAGAGCCTGAAATACCTATTGGAGCATGAAGACCTGAACATGCGACAGCGAAGGTGGTTGGAGTTCCTTGGGGACTACACCTTTGAGATTCACTACACGCCCGGAAAAGGCAAGGTAGTCACGGATGCCTTGAGTCGGCGGACTCCGGCAAGAGCAGCTTGGTTGCAGAGGCATGATGAACGTCTCATCCAGGAGCTGGAAGCGTTAGAGATTTCTTGTGTTGACAAGAATTCCACTACCAATGCATGCTTGAACTGGACGGAGGTGCAATGTAACTTTGCGGACCGAGTTCGACGGGCAACGGAGTTGGATGAAGATCTCCTACGCTATACTAAAGCTGAGCCAGAAGGAAAGTTCTCCTGGGATGACGGTCTTTTGCGGAAAGAGGGCCGTCTGTGCGTCCCAAGTTTGGGTACATTGAGGAAAGAACTGATGTATGAAGCGCATTATACAAAGTACTCAATCCACCCTGTAAGCACAAAGATGTTCAGGGCTATGAAAAATCTATTTTGGTGGCCAGGGCTAAAGAAAAATGTTGCTTACTATGTGGCCAAATGCCAAACCTGTGCTATGGTGAAGGCGGAATGCCAGAAACCGGGCGGTTATTTGAAGTCGTTGCCGATTCCAGAGTGGAAATTTGACAATATTTCCATGGATTTCGTGCACGGGGTGTCGAGATCTCAGCGAGGGAACGATTCAATCTGGGTGATTGTCGGTTGGCTGACAAAAGTGACACACTTCCTCCCGAACAGGCGGGATGATTCGGTAGAAAGTTTGGCAAAGCTGTACGTGGAATAGATTGTACGGCTCTACGGTGTTCCTCGGAGCATCGTGAGTGATCGAGATGGGCGATTCACGTCGAAGGATTGGAGGCTAGTTCACCAGCTGTTGGGCACGAAGATGACTTTCAATACAACTTTTCATCCCCAAACGGATGACCAAATTGAACGAACCAACAGAACGATGGAGGACATGCTCCAAATGTACGCCCTAGATTTTGGAAAGAGATGGGAAGATCATCTCTACAAGGTGGAGTTTGCCTAGAATAACAGCTACCAGGCGAGCATCGGGATGGCACCGTATGAAGCTCTATATGGAAGGAAGCGTCGTACTCCCTTGGCTTGGGTAGAAGCAGACGAAGCTAGAGTTTATCATCGTAATGTAGGCGATGAAGCAAACTCAACCATTCGTGCTATTCGAGAGAGGCTACTCATAGCCCAAGATCATCAAGCGAAGTACTACAACGCCAAGCACCGGAACGTGGAGTTCGCAGTAGGCGATTGAGTCTACTTGAAGATTAAACCCTTCAAAGGCGTATCCAGGATTCGACGTTTGAAAAAGTTGAGTCCAAGATATTTGGGTCAATTTGAAGTGGTTGAGAGAATCAGAGACGTTGCGTATCGGCTAGCTCTTTCGGCAGACTTGAGTGGATTCCATGATGTGTTTCACATCTCGGTGCTTCGGAGGGCCGTGAAAGATCCAGCTCAAGTGATCACGGATGATCGTGTGCCGGTGGAGTATGAGCTAACAACGAGAGTTCGACCCATTCAGATCGAGGATCGAGCCGAGAAACAGTTGCGGAACAAGACGGTCGGGATAGTTAAAGTCCGGTGGGACAACTGCGATCGTGAAGAGCTTACATGGGAGCGAGAGCACACCATGCGAGCTGAATTTCCCGAGCTGTTTCTGTAACTGAGTGGATAGTGAAAAGTTACTGTAACAAGAAACTTTGATGTTATAACTTTTTAGTTGCTGATTGCCTTCCTGTGTGCAAATTTCGAGGACGAAATTTCTGGTAGGAGGGGAGGGTTGTAACATCCCAATTTTCAGCAGGCAAAATTTTGGGTGACACAGCCTGGGAACGGGCGTGTCCCAGGGCGTGTCCTGCTCGGATGTGGAGTCGTCGTAAGTTCGACAAAAAATGAGTTCGACGAACTGCGTTCGACATTCGTTGAACACGGGAACACGCCAGGCTACACGGGCGTGTACCATTTGAGGAGGGCGTGTCCCCCTGTGTTCGACGAACTGCGCTCGACGATCATCGAGTATGGGGTACACGGCCTGTGACACGGGCGTGTCACAGGGCGTGTCCCGCTATGTCGAGAGGTCGACACTTTTCTCTCGAGTAAGTGGAAACGTACTCGAGTAAGGGGGCGGTGACACGGGCGTGTCATTCGACACGGGCGTGTCAAATCCGAGTACTTGAGTCGTTGGTTTTCTCTCGAGTAAGTCCTCTCGAGTGGGTCTCGAGTGGCTGACACGGGAGTGTCCTGGCCGTCACGGGCGTGTACCCTAGGCGTGACCTGTTTTGGGATAAGGCGGTTTGTGCACCGCTTAGTGTGGCACGGCCTGTGACACGGGCGTGTCACAGGGCGTGTCAGACCCGAAAAATGATTTTGCGGGTTTTTCGTGGCCGTCCATTCTTCTTCAGCTGGGATCTAACAACTGAGAGCCTTCCCTGCTTCCTTAAGGCCGAAAAGTGAGAAGGAAGACTCATTTTTATGTTATCCTTCATCTTTCTAAACTTCTAGAGAGAGAAAGGGAAAGGAAGAAGGAGGAAGAAGAGGGGCTGATCTCTGGTGGAGCTTGAGAGTGTCAAGCTGAGATTCAAGGCCATCGTTGCGGAGGAAAAGCTGTTGTGGTTCTTACTAGCCAACTAGGAGTTCGTGGCACCGAAACGGTCTTCAAGGGTAACGACATTTCTTCATAGCCATGTGAAGGCTCCCTTGTGGCATGTGTATATGATCCCCCCACCAAAGGGTGGCTGATGTTGGGAATCTTTTGGTTTGATTCATGGAATCCCCTTTGTTGGCATATAGATCCGAAAATGAAGTATGGAATAGGCATGCTGTGTGAAGCCCATCTGGACAGGTTGGTCTGGATTGGTGATGTTGCATACAAACCGGAGAAGACTCCGTGATAAACGCGTCGTTTAGGAGTCGACGGGTTAGACCTGTAAAAGGAAGTAGCAGGACATACTGGAGTGGTAGTCCAGGAAAATACCCGTAGAATGCTTGTGCTGTTGGGTTCTACCTGTGAAAGGAAGTATCAGGAAGTACTATATTGGAATTCCAGGAAATACCCTTTGTAATGTTTAATGTTCATAGGGAGTCCACCTGTGAAGAGAGTAATAGGAAGTACTGGCGTGGTAGCCAGGAAAGACCCCTGACATTTGTGAAATTTGCGGTGTCCACCTGTGAAGAGAGTAGCAGGAAGTACTGGTGTGCCCAGGAAATACCCGCTGATGTAGTGCGATGAAATGGGTGTTAGAGTTATGCCCAGGCTTGAATGCCAGAACAGGATCTGTGAGACCTACCCGCGTCTTTGTGTAGCCGCGAGTACGTCGTACTCGGTGATGGCAAGGCGATTTGAGCAACAGGGGGTGGAGGATCCGACCTGAGTTATGTCCGTCCGACGTGAGACCAGAAGGTGCGGTCTGTTGGAGCGCTTAGCAAGAGTCTTAGGCCTACGCACCGTGATACAATGGGGGGCTACGGGCCAGTACCGGTTCACTAAGACTATAAAACTCTGGTTGCACGGCAGGGAGTAAATGCTCAAATGAGTTGCCATTGGGCTGTGACCCTGATACGGTGGTGGGCAACTGGTTTGCCAGTACACCAAGAATGTGCCCTGAGTGCACGGGCTGTCGAGCCGAGTGGCTGACGGTTGTGATGGAATGTGTGCGTAAAAGTACGTAATATGATCTATATATGCTTGTAAAATGCTATGCCTGCAGGGAAGATTACCACTACCCCGAGAAAGGGGTAGAGTCGTTATAATTTGGTCAGCTGAATGCTGACCGTTGCCTTTGTTTGCCACCGTTGGGTGGATTGTCCCTGTACAGGTGCTGGAGAGCCAAGCGAGACGAAAAAGGGTTGATGTCCATGCTGCTTTAGCTGCTGCTGCTGTTAGCCCTCGAAGGCTAATTTGGATATGAGTGTTGTGTTTACTTTTAATGTGGCCGGCCTGCGCGCCAATGTTTAGGCCACTGTTTGAAAGCACTGTAAGGCCATAATGCCAACTAGTTTAAGTTGTAAGACATTCCTATCTATATTTACAATGTGGAGTTGTTTTATATGTTGGACATTCAAGTGTGGAGTTCAATGGTTAGTGTAGGCTTCCGCTAAAATGCATTGTGTTAGGGTGCGATGCGCTACTCTGGTATCATCCCGTAACTTCACCGCTTGTTTTGTGATATATGCTGTGGGGCCCCGACCGGACCTTCTAGTATATACCATATGAATGGATGAGGTTGTTACACGTTGAACCCGACGAACCTGTCGCCTCCGCCTCCTCCAAGCTCCAGCCCCTCCATCTAGAGGTCACCTACTCTGGAGGTTAATAAAAACTTATGATATAGGAAAATTAAATAAAAAAACAATAATTTTTTTTAAAATATAATATATAATATTAATCGCGTGTCTCTCTCTATATATTTGTAACTGTTTTGTCGTCAAACTGTTCTCTTTTTTGAACAACTTTGCAAATACATACTATTCAAATAGATTATTATTTTCAACAACTAGTTTCCAACAACTCTATTTAAAAATATGCATTGACAACAACTTTTTTTACAACCGCAGCTGCTTTTTCAAATAAAGCCCCATATTTAACTCGAGACAAAAATTTGGCAAAATTTATAACTGCCCTGCTTATTATTCATTTTAAAATTTTAAAAGTGTACAGTACAAATTTTTGGCCCGTTGGCCGTTTGGCCCAACGTCCCAAAAGCTGTCCACAATCCACGTGTTTATGTTTTGTTGGAGCTTGGAGTTAGGTCCACTGATGCGCTTGAGCTACATGGCTGACTCGTTGTCGACGCGGTAGAAAAAGACTTCTCCCGTTCCTCATGTTGAACCTCCGCACCCTTTTTTCCACTCCAAAACCCGGGTCAAGGGTTGGAGGGGCGGGGCTAATATAAGTACGACAGGACCGTCTGGGTAGGCGGTGTGAGACTAATCGAGCATGCCTATTTTTGGTTCATGCTGACCGTCCAACACGCCCCCTCAGCGTGAACCATGCCCTGATACCATGTTGAACCTCCGCACCCTTTTTTCCACTCCAAAACCCGGGTCAAGGGTTGGAGGGGCGGGGCTAATATAAGTACGACAGGACCGTCTGGGTAGGCGGTGTGAGACTAATCGAGCATGCCTATTTTTGGTTCATGCTGACCGTCCAACACGCCCCTCAGCGTGAATCATGCTCTGATACCATGTTGAACCTCCGCACCCTTTTTTCCACTCCAAAACCCGGGTCAAGAGTTGGAGGGGCGAGACTAATATAAGTACGACACGATCGTCTGAGTAGGCGGTGCGGGACTAATCGAGTATGCCTATTTTTGATTCATGCTACCGTCCAACACCTCACTCGTCGAGCTACATGGCTGCTTCTCGCTTGAGCGTCCTCTTCAGCTTCCTTCTGGTCTTTTCGGCTCTTCTTCCTCCCCATGCATGGGGTGCACCAGTTGCGGTGGCCTCGAAATCGATGCCGCCGTCCCGAGCTGAGCGCCTCCTGGATGCGGCACGTGATCCGGAGTTCTTTGATTGGCTGAAAGGCATAAGGAGGAGAATCCATCAGCAACCGGAGCTGGCCTTTGAGGAGTATAATACGAGTGAGCTGATAAGATCGGAGTTGGATGCCATGGGGATAGAGTATACTTGGCCGGTCGCCAGAACTGGCGTCGTCGCTTCGATTGGGTCAGGCGAGGGCCCCTGTTTTGCCCTTAGGGCGGACATGGACGCTCTTGCTTTGGAGGTATTTTCTTTTTGCTTTGTTTTCTCCTTCATCTTAAATTGTGATTCTTCTAATTGAGATGAGATTTAGGGCTTGTGAGGGCTTTTATTCTCTTAAATCTCTTATGCTCGGTTGATACAAGAAGGGCCACCTGGGAGAAACCATTGGCGTACAAGTTTTTCCTTCATGGTCAAATCAGGAGGAAATCATTTGATGGATCTCTGTTCTCTTATGTTTTAGCTTAAGAGTTGGTAAAAGATGAAGTTGAAGTGATCAGTTCTTTGAAGTTGTCCATAGCCTACATATCTTATTATATAAAGCAATATAGGTATTTGGAGGCACACCATAGATCAAATAAGAGCCATTGGATCATGAGAGAGAGCATGAGATGGAGAGATGGAGGGAGAGAGTTGGGAAGAGAGAGAAGAGGGAGAGAGAGAGGGGAGGAGAGAGAGGGAGAGAGAAAGGGAGAGAGATAGCGGAAGAGAAAGATTGCGTGAAATTAATGTTTTTATGACAAAACGTAATTTTTTTTATAAAATAAAAATTGTAATATTAATGTATATTTTTTTACGATCATTTTGAGTACTCATATGTATATATTGCGGACACTGTACGTCTTGATGTGTGAGCAACCCGCTTTGATGAGGGCACAGCCCGCAACAACGGATCGAGCACGGGAGAAGCCCGTTCGGAGGCGGGCGAAGCCCGCTTTGATGCGGCCGAAGACCGCCCGAGAGCATCGAGCACGGGCGTAGCCCGTGCGACGATGCTCGTATATATATATATATATATATATATATATATATATATATATATATATATATATATATATATATATATATATATATATATATATATATTACAAAAGGGATTGCATAGGGAGGCTGTCTTGAGAGAGGATGAAAGCAAAAACTTGGTTAAGGGGCATACCCCTTTCCCAAACAAAATCCAAGACACAGGCTTTATTGGCCACAGTCCGCCGCAGAGTTCGCACGTCGGCTAATTGGGGAGATATCAATCTTGGGCAGTCCTTCATTTGACGCACCAGCTTTGCTTCAACTTCACCATCATATAAGCCGGATAACACTCGATTGAGAGTGGTACAGGCAAATGCCAAATCTCCTTCGAGAATTATACCCAAAGCATTGTTCATGAAATCTTTCGCAGCCATGATGCCACAAAGGCACATTGGAGCTCTGTCATGTTAACAGATTGGCTGTGAATACTTACACCTTTGGCCGCAATAAGTTCGCCATTATGATTTCTAATTGTACAACCAAGGCCGGCTCGGTTGTTTGGGTGCATAGATCCATCAAAATTGATTTTCAACAATCCAAATGGCGGGGGCGACCAAGAAGAATCAAGGTTTATATGGGCCGCCCAGTTACCATTTGTAGCATTCAAAATAGCATTTAGGACAATGATAGAGGGCTGTGCGACAGGTTCGCCATGCACCCACTGGTTTCTTGCCTCCCAGGTCCCGTAAATGATGACAGCCAACATTTTTATTTTCTACGACCGAGTGCCGCTGGCCATTTCGTCAAGCAGTTCATCCAAGAGAGAGGTGTTGATTGGATTCAGCTGGTACCTTAGCCTTGTCATTTCCGCCCGGATTCGTCTCATAAAATAGCAGTTACCAAAAATATGGCCAATGTTTTCAGCATGATTATATCCCCACGGGCAGGCCGCATCAGCACGGAGCCGGTGTTGGTACTGTTGAAGCCAAAAATGACCTCTGTGGAGTTCGGGGTCCCAAAAGAGGGGTGACCGCGCACCTACTACCCTCAAGCGAACGATCTAGACACAAGATTAGGAACGCAAGGGACAGACCCAAGGTCTCGGCGTGGAGGACCCACCGCATACCCGGAAGTCTAACAAACTCTTCCCCTCCCAAGCCAAAGACTGAGCTAAGACACCTTCGGAGGGCGCTCTTGGCCGACCGGAACATCTAAGGAGGATCTCAAGACCAACACTCTCCTATCCAGATGTGTCTCCTTGGGTCTACACAAAATGCTCCTCACCCGCCCTACTGATGGCGCAAACTCGCCGAGCAATTCCACGACACGCTGCCAAAGTTGGGCCACTAACAGCGTAATTCCGCTATTCTAAAAAGCTGTCAACAGACCATCAGGGGCTTCCCGGCAACTATACCTCGGGGCCCCCACGGGGCGAGCGGTTCACGAGAACACCGCCCGCCTAATACGAAGAAGAAAGATACACATACACAGAGCATCAAAGATATTATAAAATATTACAGGAGAGACTGAGCAACGAGTCTACCCGGGGCCGAGCAGCACTCGGGGTCCCTTACCCCAACAGACGAGCCTACGGACCTACCAGCTAGATGAGAGCCTGCGCAGCGGGTCTACCTGGGTCCGAGCCAGGCTCGGGGTGCCGATGAAGTTCTCAAACCAAACCTATCCCCCACAGGCGAGCCTTCGGACCTGACAGCTAGATGAGAGCCTGCGTAACGAGTCTACCTGGGGCCGAGCCGAGCTCGGGGTGCCGATGAAGTTCTCAAACCAAACCTATCCCCCACAGGCGAGCCTTCGGATCTGCCAGCTAGATGAGAGCCTGCGCAGCGGGTCTACCTGGGGCCGAGCCGAGCTCGGGGTGCCGATGAAGTTCTCAAACCAAACCTATCCCCCACAGGTGAGTCTTCGGACCTGCCAGCTAGATGAGAGCCTGCGCAGCGGGTCTATCTGGGGCCGAGCCTAGCTCGGGGTGCCGATGAAGTTCTCAAACCAAACCTATCCCCCACATGCGAGCCTTCGGACCTGCCAGCTAGATGAGAGCCTGCGCAGCGGGTCTACCTGGGGCCGAGCCGAGCTCGGGGTGCCGATGAAGTTCTCAAACCAAACCTATCCCCCACAGGCGAGCCTTCGGACCTGCCAGCTAGATGAGAGCCTGCGCAGCGGGTCTACCTGGGGCCGAGCCGAGCTCGTGGTGCCGATGAAGTTCTCAAACCAAACCTATCCCCCACAGGCGAGCCTTCGGACCTGCCAGCTAGATGAGAGCCTGCGCAACGGGTCTACCTGCGGCTGAGCCGGGCTCGGGATAGTGCAGAACCAAGAACCAGGACCTCTCCCCCACAGGCGAGCTTTCGGACCTGCCAGCTAGTAGGAGCCAGGCAGCGGGTCTACCTGGGGCCGAGCCGCGCTCGGGGTAGTGCAAAACCAAGAACCAGGACCTCTCCCCCACAGGCGAGCCTTCGGACCTGCCAGCTAGTAGGAGCCAGGCAGCGGGTCTACCTGGGGCCGAGCCGCGCTCGGGGTAGTGCAGAACCAAGAACCAGGACCTCTCCCCCACAGGCGAGCCTTCGGACCTGCCAGCTAGTAGGAGCCAGGCAGCGGGTCTACCTGGGGCCGAGCCGCGTTCGGGGTAGTGCAGAACCAAGAACCAGGACCTCTCCCCCGCAGACGAGCTTTCGAACCTGCTAGCTAGTAGCAACCAGACAGCGGGTCTACCTGGGGTCGAGCCGCGCTCGGGGTAGTGCAGAACCAAGAACCAGGACCTCTCCCCCACAGACGAGCCTTCAGATCTGCCAGCTAGTAGGAGCCAGGCAGCGGGTCTACCTGGGGCCGAGCCGCGCTCGGGGTAGTGCATAACCAAGAACCAGGTCCTCTCCCCCACAGGCGTGCCTTCGGACCTGCCAGCTAGTAGGAGCCAGGCAGCGGGTCTACCTGGGGCCGAGCCGCGCTCGGGGTAGTGCAGAACCAAGAAACAGGACCTCTCCCCCACAGACGAGCCTTCAGACCTGCCAGCTAGTAGGAGCCAGGCAGCGGGTCTGCCTGGGGCCGAGCCGCGCTCGGGGTAGTGCAGAACCAAGAACCAGGACCTCTCCCCCACAGGCGAGCCTTCGGACCTGCCAGCTAGTAGGAGACAGACAGCGGGTCTACCTGGGGCCGAGCCGCGCTCGGGGTAGTGCAGAACCAAGAACCAGGACCTCTCCCCCACAGGCGAGCCTTCGGACCTGCCAGCTAGTAGGAGCCATGCAGTGGGTCTACCTGGGGCCGAGCCGCGCTCGGGGTAGTGCAGAACCAAGAACCAGGACCTCACCCCCACAGGCGAGCCTTCGGACCTGCCAGCTAGTAGGAGCCAGACAGCGGGTCTACCTGGGGCCGAGCCGCGCTCGGGGTAGTGCAGAACCAAGAATCAGGACCTCTCCCCCACAGGCGAGCCTTCGGACCTGCCAGCTAGTAGGAGCCAGGCAGCGGGTCTACCTGGGGCCGAGCCGCGCTCGGGGTAGTGCAGAACCAAGAACCAGGACCTCTCCCCCACAGGCGAGCCTTCAGACCTGCCAGCTAGTAGGAGCCAGGCAGCGGGTCTACCTGGGGCCGAGCCGCGCTCGGGGTAATGCAGAACCAAGAACCAGGACCTCTCCCCCACAGGCGAGCCTTCGGACCTGCCAGCTAGTAGGAGTCAGGCAGCGGGTCTACCTGGGGGTCTCCTCTCCAACCCAACTCCAACCCCCGAGTGAGCCTTCAACCCTGCCAGCTTGATGAGAGCCTGGTCAGCGGGTTTTCTCGGGGTCTCCTCTCCAACATAAATATAAAGCAAACATAAAGGTAAACAAATAACTCAAAAGAACTGTTAACCCGATCAATCGAGTCAAAGTCCGACACGGGGCATCTCTACCCGCTACGTACACCCTCCTGAGAACCAGGGTCGATCATATAATATTCTCCCTAAGACACGTTTTGATCTACAGGATCGAACATCCTAGCGACAAGAGGGGAATGGGAGGGGACTTCTTTCATCACATGACCCTAGTCGTCACTTGGTTCCTCTTCTATAGCCATGACGTTCGACTGAGTTTTTCCGTGCTGGCCACTCTCCACGCTCACCGCACCATAACTCTTGAAGCCAAAAATGACCTCTGTGGAGTTCGGTGTCCCAAAAGAGGGGTGACCGCGCACCTACTACCCTCAAGCGAACGATCTAGACACAAGATTAGGAACACAAGAGACAAACCCAAGGTCTCAGCGTGGAGGACCCACCGCATACCCGGAAGACTTACAAACTCTTCCCCTCCCAAGCCAAAAACTGAGCTAAGACACCTTCGGAGGGCGCTCTTGGCCGACCGGAACATCTAAGGAGGATCTCAAGACCAACACTCTCCTATCCAGATGTGTCTCCTTGGGTCTACACAGAATGCTCCTCACCCGCCCTACTGATGACGCAAACTCGCCGAGCAATTCCACGACACGCTGCCAAAGTTGGGCCACTAACAGCGTAATTCCGCTATTCTAAAAAGCTATCAACAGGCCATCAGGGGCTTCCCGACAACTATACCTCAGGGCCGCCACGGGGCGAGTGGTTCACGAGAACACCGCCCGCGTAATACGAATAAGAAAGCTACACATACACAGAGCATCACAGATATTATAAAATATTACAGGAATATGAATTCCATACTTCGGCACGCAGGCCGGCAATATAAGCAAAAAATAGGCCTTCGAGGGCCGACACAAGCTTGGGCTTAAGCCCGCTACTCCCCGCTTGGTACTTCAACACCTGTACGTCAACATCTCAAATGACGGCGGTCAGCTAAACGCTAGTCGGCTAACATGAGCGGACCAAATATATTGCACTCGCCCCTTTTTCGGGGTTGCGGCGCGCATTCCCTGCAAATGGATAATATACAACTTCCTCGGAGTCTTCCGAGTGCGGACGAGCTTCACACAGCATGCCTAAACCCGTACTCACGCTTCCGAGTGCTAATGCAGTTAATTTCAGGGACGTACACGTCAGCCCGTCGGAGAGTTCCCTTCCCCCACCCGTTGGTGGAGAGGGGCTTCCGTGCAAATATGTAAACTGAAGGCTTCACCTGCCCAAGTAGAAACATCGTTACCCTTGACGCGTATTTTTTGTCGGCGGTGCCGGGAGAGGAGCCCCTGGCTAGCTTGGCCCTGGGTAGCTGCGGCGGTGGCTGATCTCCACTCCAGACCGAGCCCTGTTGGGAGTGGTAAGAAATCCTCATCTTCTTCTTAATGACTGAACCCTTGCTGAGTACTTTTGGTGGCCGAGCCCTTGTTGGAAGAGGAAGTAAATCTCCCTCTTTAGCTCCATTTTTCCATGGTGGTGGCCGATTCGAGCTCCAGGCGGCGCCGGGAGAGAAGCTCCCGACCGACGTTGCTGTAGGCGGCGTCGGGAGAGGAGCTCCCGACCGACCTTGCTGTAGACGGCGCCGGGAGAGAAGCTCCCGGCCGGCGATGCTGTAGGCGGCGCCGGGAGAGGAGCTCCCGACCGACCTTGCTGTAGGAGGCGACGGGGAAAGGAAGCCAAGGTCGGGCTTACTTTGCCCTAGGCGGCGACGACGAAGAGAGGGGGAGGGGCTCGGCCAGCCCTTGCTCCTGGCGGCTGCGATGAAGAAGAGCGGAGCTCGGGCTGCACTTGCCGGCGGCGGCCTGGATAGAGGGTGGAAAGGGGCGGCTCGAGCTGCACTCCTAGCGGCGGCCTGGACAGAAAAAAGAGGAGGGGCTCGGACTGCACTTCCAGGCGGCCGGAGAAAGAGGGAGCGGCGGGAGGCGGGGTGCTGCTCCAGGTCGACGGGAGAGAGAGAGAGACGGGAGGCGGGGTGCTGCTCCAGGTCGACGGGAGAGAGAGAGACGGGAGGCGGGGTTGTTCTGCTCTAGCCGACGAGAGAGAGAGAGAGGGGGCGGGGTTGTCCTGCTCCAGCCGACGAGAGAGAGAGGGAGGGGGCGGGGTTGTCCTGCTCCAGGCCGAACCCTAGCCGGGGAAAAACCCGATCCCCCTTTCCTGCTGCCCACCCACCCGATGCCCCCCCCTTGTTCCTCCATCCCCCTTTCTTCTCATCCAATCTGATATCAATATATATATAATATATATAATATAATATGTATATATAATATATATATAATATAAAATATATATATTATAATACTAAACATATATATTTATATGTTAAACGTGTATGCACATAAGACCTTCGCACGCACGCACGAGCACCCGCACGTCTTCGAACGGGGCGGCACCACATTGTCGCTCATAGCACGCCCCAAGTCCGCCACTTGGGGAGGATCCCGCTCGGCCGGATATGGGGTTGTACAGGTACAACCAATCATTGGTTGGCAGCATGTTATTAATGGCCCGCCAAATCATCATTTGAAAACGCGGCTGGGCAGTGATCTTCCAAACGTCAATTCCCGACAACCGACCCTGCAGGCATTCGATGTTGTACAAGACAACAACATTCATTTTTGTCTTCTCCGAGTGAGCCCAAATCAGCTTGTCTGCGCCACCAACATTATCTCTCGGTAGCCGTAAAATATCATTTAATAGGATAGGACAAAAAACCTCGAGCTTATTGATCATCCAGCCCGAGTTTGCGTCCAAGAATCCAGCCACCTTGTTCGGTATGACATTAATGTTAATGAAGGTTGGCCATAGGTTGAGGGGGAGCGTACCAATCCAATTGTCTTTCAACGTTGAGATACCAGAGCCATCCCCCACCATCCAGAAAGCGTGCCTCATAAAGATTTTGCTGCCAAGAGAAATAGTTTTCCAGATTTTTGATTGGTTGCGGTCGCGGTGGAATCTGCCTTGGCCCGCATATTTGGCCCCAAACGTTCGGGCGAAAAGGCTATTCTCAGCACACGCAACCCTTGCCGCAAAGTCGCCCATCAAGATGCGCCGCCATAACATCATATTCTTGAACCCGAGCCCGCCCCGATCCTTTGGCAAGCAGATATCAAACCATTTGGCATAATGTATAGAGTGCGTGTTTTGAGCTCCGCTCCAAAAAAATGAAGACATCCGGTGATTAATTTTGTTGATAATAGAAATTGGCATTGGGGAGTTGGCAAGCGCATGGAGAGGAAGAGCCGACAAAGTGATTTTTATGAGGGCCGCTCTACCCGCCATTGAAAGGTGTCGCAGACCCAAAATCTAACTTTACAAGATAAGTTGTCAAGGATAACATCGAAGTCCGTGATTTTCAGCTTGCCCGACCTTAGGATGATACCCAAATATTTGAGCGCGTTAGAGGACCTGTGTCCCAGAAGTTGAAGAATGTCCCGCTTGGAACGTGCCGGAACCTTGGGACCAAAGAGGACATTGGATTTTGCCGAGTTAACCGCCTCGCCGGACAGCTCACAGTAGCAATCCAATATTCCCACTATCTCCATAGCCGCACCAGCGGTCGCCTTGCTAAATAAGAGCATGTAGTCCGCGAACAATAGGTGAGATAGCTTAGGAGCGTTGAGCCCAATTTTTATTCCGATCCCGGGATGCCTGCTTGATTTAATCAACAATGACAGAATCTCTGAGTATAAAATGAACTGGTACGGCGATAAGGGGCACCCCTGTCGCAAGCCACAAGTTGCCTGAATCCACTTCGCTCTAGCTCCATTGATCAGGAGCCCAAATCTTGGAGCAGTGATACACTCCATAACAAGGCTGATCCAATAAGGGGGAAAGTTAAATGCTATCAGTACACGCTTGACGAAAGGCCATTGCATCCGATCAAAAGCTTTCTCCATGTCAATCTTCATAGCCATAAAGCCGGACTTGCTCTCCGAAGTGTGTAGCCGGTGCACCATCTCTTGCGCAAGCATGCAATTGTCCGACATGAGTCTGCCCGACACAAACGCAGCTTGCTCCTCCGAAATTAGCCTCTGCAACATGGGCTTTAATCTGTTGGCAATTATTTTTGTTGTGACTTTGTAGATGGTAGAGCATAGGCTGATGGGCCTAAAGTGTTCTGGCAGACATGGATTGCTGCATTTCGGGATTAGTACAACCAATGTGTCCTTCCATTTTTCTTCCCTTTTACCGGTTGCGAAGAAAAACTTTACTGCAGCCATTAAATCAAACATTGTAAAATCCCAAAAATGCGTAAAGAAGGAGTGAGTTACCCCGTCGCATCCCGGAGCCTTGTTGCGCCCGAGTGAAAACATGGTTCTCTTGATTTCAGCATCCGTCGGGGGAGTGGACAGCAGCTGCGCCTCAAAATCGGAGATCCTCTCTGGTGGGCTTGGTAAACCTTCCGCAGAAGATGAGTTGGCCATACACCAGCGCCTGGAGAAGTGATCCACCATTGCCTCCTCGATTCGGCTCTGGTCAGAGATGATATCATCCTCGATATTCAACTTGAAAATGTGATTCTCCTGCTTCCACTGGGTGGCAGCCGCATGGAAGAAGCTAGAGTTTCGGTCTCCGTGCTCCAGCCACTTGCACTTTGACCTTTGCCACCACCAGGCATCCAACATACCCTGAATTTCATTGTATCTCGTTACCAGGCCGCGGAGAGAAAAAAGGTCCTCATCCGATAGAGGAGCAACGGCTTCCCGCAATTGAAGAGCGGCAATATCTTCCTCCAGTTTTCTTGCGTTGTCGGATTCTTTCCTTGCGTTAAATTTGGTCCACCGTGATAGAGTTTTGATTGTTCGAGCGCACTTAATTTCCAGAATATCAATGGGATTTCCAGCCATGTTGTGGACATGCGGATTAATCATCCATGCTTCTTCAAATCTTAAACTCCTGCTAACCGCCGCAAACTTCAACTGATCAATCTCCAGAAGAAGTGGCGCGTGATCAGATGCAATTCTTGCTAAATGATGGACAATAGATCCGGGGCATTAAGTAGCACACGATTCAGTCGCGAAAGAACACGGTCCGCCGGCCGCTGATTGTTGCACCAGGTGAACATGTTACCCGTATAGGGAATTTCATGAAGCCCGTTTAGTGTAATAAAACTGGTAAACTCATGGGGCCCCTTGCATGGGTTAAATCTTTTTCCCCCACGCTTCTCCTCCGCCCGCAGAACACAGTTAAAGTCACCTCCCAAAATAGTAGGGACGTTCCTGTCAAAAGCACCCAGCTCGGCCCATAGCACACACCGTTGGTGCATGTATTTTTATCTTCATAAATAGCACCAAATTGCCAGGAGACCCCGGTGGGCGAGAGAATCGTTGCCTGTCTTTAACTGAAGTGATCAGTTCTGGTGGTTGTTAGTTGTTAGGGATGCAAATATGAGAGGATGATGCTAAATCCGCTCAGGATTATTGATGGGACTAGAATTACCCATGCATCATTTATGTTAATATATAAGCTAAGAAGCACTTCAGTATGCTGTGGATCTTTTTCACCATGTATGAGCTGCAGGTGTTAACTGTGGCTTATGTTTTTTAGATTGATTAAGATCTAGATGGCTTAATATGGTAGTTTTAGTATTTATGCTGTTTAAATTGATGATTCGTGCATCAGAATAGTGGGCTGGTAACAATGATTGTTAAGAGTAAGACTGTTTGGCATGGCGGTGGCGGTCGTGAGCGCGGTGGTTATGAACCGTCTTTCGTGAATGCCCGATAGCCCCAGTGGGCTCTGTTTGGCGCGGTGTTTTTGCTCCGGTGAGTTTGGGCAAATATGCCACGGTCATATAATGCATGTTTGACATGATAACGGTTGTGGCCGCCACAAAGAAAAGAAAACTAATTTTGCACATAAAAGTGAATCAAGTTCATTAGGTGAGGTTGCGCGTTCACAGAGGACGGCTCATAACCACAACGTTCATGACCGTTATCTTCATGCCAAACGGAGCCCTAAGGAACTTCATCCACTTTTATTTTCAAAACTAGCTTTCTTTGAGTGATGTTATAAGCAACCCTTATATGGCTATTCACACAAAAAAACATAAAATTTCTAATTTTAATCGCAGTTCAACGTGACATGCAACCAACTTCCTCCATTCATCTCGGTCCCTCTCACCACAGGCGCTCGACATGGCTGTGAGACTCTGTGGTATGTATAACTCCACCACAGCCAACTCTCATTTACCCGAATCCACCGCCTTCTCCATCCTTTTTGCTTCGATCAATCCCATCTCGTTAATATGGCATCGTCAACAGCCACCATTTTCATCCTCCTCTTCCTTTTCCATCGGTTCTCTCCCTCCAGTCAGCTTCTCCTGCATGCTCCACCTATCTCCCGTCTCCAGTTACCAGATCCGCTCATGCTTCTTCCTCCCCGCCTCGGGTGGTTTATCAACCAGCATCCTTGACTTCCTCCTCCCATCGTCCATTTCCGATTGCCTTGACCTCCTTGATTTCTCCTCTGACGAGCTCTCCCGGACCATCTCCTCCTCCTGTATTTCCTATGGAGCCCCCGTCGTGAACCATGGCACCGGTGATCACGGTTCCGACTTTCGGTCGTGCCTCTCCGTAGCTCTTGGAAACCAGAACACCTGCAAGGAATTTCGGCTCGGCTGCATGTCACGTTCTGTTATCTTCCTCCAAAGCATGCCACTGGATTTGTGTCAAGGGAAATAGAGGTTGTAAAGCGAAAGCGTAAATGAACTGCGAATAAACCCAGGACTGTGGACATCAATGAACTGCGAATGACCATATTAGGATTGCTTATAACATCACTCTTTTCCTTTCATGTGGCGGTCATAACCATTGTCATGTCAAATATACATTCAATGATGGTGGCGTTTTTGTCCAAACTCGCCAGAACAAAAACGCTGCGCCAAACAGAGACTAAATCTAGCAAAGTAAAATTGAGATCGTACAGAACACCCAATTCATGTTGTTTGGTTAAGATCAATCTACGTCCATTGGAGGTAGAGAGGGTTTTTGGGTTTGATAACTTTTAAATGTTGTCGCATTTCCCTATGAACAAAAAAACCTTTATCCAGTTATGGTTTATAGTAGGAACATAATTGATGCATACTAAGGATTCTGATCATGGATTCAACTTATTAGAGAAACTAGAATAGAAGTCATAAACAACAATGATGAATATCACTGAACCTCAAATACATGGTTTTGATGATCAGATTAGTGTCAATACAAACACCATGATATTTTGTAACCCCCATCCCATTAGTTGGGTGGTTGCCAAAAAATATGGGAATCCTTTCAATACTACTCAGGGGGACACCTCAGGTCATTGGAGCTGAGGAGGACGACTTGGTATGACTACGTCCTCTATTTTTGGAGAGGAAAATTAGTCTAGCCATAAGACGACGACTAAATTACAGCAGAACATTCAAGACAAATATTTGTAGTTTAAATAATTTGATAAACAAAAAGGGGAGAAGATTTGAAAAAATAGTGATTTTAAAATTTACATCTTATGAGATCTTTTAGTTCACCAACTCACCAAACTCTTATTATTTTACTTCTTATGTGTTTGAAGGATATATTTGTATATTCTTTTGCAATCTGGTTACCTTTTTTTTTTAAATCCCTTACTTTGAAATTTAAAATTTCCTTTCCTGAATATCTGCATGCTACTAGAATGATATGCAGAACATCTTATTGGTTATTGCCCCAGTTATTAGATATGAGGTTATATTGTGTACTGGTGGCTTCTGTAGAAGGAAATAGATGATGCAATATATTTTTCCTCAAAGAGGCTATATAAAGGAAATACATCAAGACACCCAACACCGATAGGCGGTGTGGGACTAATACTCAACAACACTAAAATACTAATATCTCTAACACTCCCCCTCAAGCTGGAGGGGAAACCTGCAGCTTGAACATAACATAAAACGGAAGGTAAAAGAAGGTTGGCAACATGGGACAAAACAACAACCATCGAGACCCAACCGCGTGTCACCGGGGAAACTACAACCGGTCAAAGGCCACACGACGTTAGTCCACAAACCGACAATGACACGCTGGATACACTCGGAGCTGAAACTATGTCAACCAAGAATGCCAAACCATTCCTACCACAAAGCGAAGAAAAGAAACGGGGAGACACAAACGACAGACGAAATCGCCACCTCTTTGATGTGGCTCGCTCTCTTATGATCCAAATGCAGGTTCCTCCCATCTACTGGAACTTTACCATCTCTACTGCTTGTCATCTCATCAATCGCATTCATTCGTCTGTCCTCAACTTTGTGGCACCCATTACTCTCCTTTACCCATCCATCACTCTCTTCTCTCTCACACCTCGTGTGTTTGGGTGTACCTGTTATGTTCAACACCTTGGTCCTTCCAATGACAAGCTAGTCCCTCGTGCTACCAAAGCTATGTTTGTTGGGTACTCCCGCACTCAGAAAGGGTATGTCTGCTTTTATCCTATCACTGGTAAGGTGGTTGTGTTTGTTGATGTCTCTTTTCAAGAAGACCAACCATATCACAGCAGCCCTTCTGATCCCCTTCTTCCTCCTCCGCTACCTCGGCCCATAATACCCGTCACGTCTCCACTTCCACCACTTCTCCCCACCCCTCTGCAACACCAGTCCACATCTCCTCTCATCCCGGTTTCCCAACCACCAACAGTCCCCTCCAAACCTCCTGTCATTCAAGTCTACACTCGTCGTCCTTCTCATCCAGATGCCCTACAGCAGCCTCCCTCTACCGGTATAATCTCGCGGCCTGTTGATCCGGCCTCCTCCTCGACAACACATCCCATGACCAACTATATCTCTCTAGATCGGCTCTCTCCGCCTCTACTTACCTTTCCTCTCTCTCTCTCCTCTATTTCTATACCTACCTCTGTGCAGGACGCCCTCCGGCATTCGCGGTGGCGGGCCGCCATGGATGAAGAAATGGCGGCTCTGTGGGGTAATCACACTTGAGATCTTGTGCCTCTTCCTCCGGGTCACACCTGCGTTAGCTGCAAGTGGATCTTCTCTATCAAACATGCTGCGGATGGGACGATTGACCGCTTGAAAGCTAGGCTTGTGGCTCGGGGTTTTACTCAACAGTATGACCTTGATTGTGAGGAAACTTTCTCCCCGGTCGCCAAATTGAATTCGGTTTGGGTCCTTCTCTCTTTAGCTATTCATCGTCAGTGACCCGTCCATCAGCTGGATGTCACGAATTCCTTCATGAACGACGATCTTCTTGAAACAGTTTACATGCGTCAGCCACCCGGGTTTGAGACCACGGGGGAGTCTTGTGTATGCTTGCTTCGCAAATCTATTTATGCTCTCAAACAGTCTCCCCGGGCATGGTTTGGGAAATTCAGCAAGTCCGTTCGTGAGGTTGGCTTCAAACAAAGCTTGACAGATTCCTCTCTCTTCACTCGTCACCAATCAACCTAGGGGCCATGTGTGACTAAGGCAAGAGTCGGGAAAGAGGCATCCGAGTCGCCGTTATCACAAACACTCCCCCTCACATGGATCATGTGCATGAAGACATAGGCTACACCTGGAGATCATGTGTGACTAAGGCATGAGTTGGGAAAGAGGCATCCGAGTCGCCGTTATCACAAACACTCCCCCTCACCTGGAATACGTGCATGAAGGCATAGACTACGCCTGGAGGCCGTGACGTACACTCCCCATCACGTAGATCATGTGCAAGAAGGCGGAAATCATAAAGATGCAGACACACACCACAACTATAACAACTTGATAAAAAACAACAACATTAAAACTTAAGCCGGGCCGGAGAGGAAGCAGCACACACAGAGCAACAACGGCATAGGCCTGCCAGCGTCAAGGAAGAAGATGCAGCAGCAGAGCAGTAGCAGCACGAAGAGGAAGCAGCGCCCGACAGCCGGAGAAGAAGAGAGCACGGGCGACAGAACACCAACGGCAGAGCTGTAGGCCAGAGAAGAAGAAGCAGACACGTCGTCGATGTCGCAGGAAGCAAAGGCGTCGCACAAGAAGAAGAGCCATCGGGAGAAGACGATGTCGCAGACGGAAGCCGGCGAAGCCGTCGATGTCGCAGGCGGGAGCAGCATAGGGCAGCGGTAGTGGAATCAGAGCCGCACCTGTCGATGTCGGCGAGCGGAAGCAGCAACGATGATGAGGGAGCAGCGCACGATGAGAGAAGCTGTACAGGCGGAAGCGGGCCACTGTACAGACGACGGGAGAATGTCCCGCTCCCGTCTCTGGAATCAGACGATGGTTCCGTGGACGGGAGCGAGGGCTAAGGCAGTAGCCGTGAGCACTAGCAGCTCGTTGTCGCGGAAGGACGGGTCGGGGAAGGAGGAGAACCGTGGCAGAAGCGGGAAAAATTTATTTAGGTCTTCCGAACTTTGGCTTTGATACCATGTAGAAGGAAATAGATGATGCAATATATTCTTCCTCAAAGGGGCTATATAAATGAAATACATCAAGACACCCAACACCGATAGGCGGTGTGTGACTAATACTCAACAACACTAAAATACTAATATCTCTAACAGCTTTTAATTTTGAACATGTTGAAGGAACTCGTGGACTGGGAATACAAGAGCAAGGAACGTGGAAAGATGCATGCGTGTGGTCATGATGCTCATGTGACCATGCTGCTAGGGGCAGCTAAGTTGCTTCAATGCCATAAGAATGATTTGAAGGTAATTTGAAGCTCTCTAGTTGTGTTTTTGTGTTTACTATTTCTTTGCATTTTTTTGAATTTGCAGCTCTCTCAGATTATAGGTGTGTTTTGACTGGAAGAAATGAAAAGGAAATCGTAAAAAAATTGAATTTAGATTAGTTTTCACCTACATGTTTGGTTGAGGAGAAGTTGAATTCTTGTTTTTTTGATGAAAACAAAATTGTAAGGAGATCTGTATGACTGTGATAACCTAATAACAATTTCTTCCATTTCACTAGTGATGCAGGATGAATCTATAGGCGGCGGATAATCGGTGACCTAATCCTACATGTCATGCAAATCCGACGGTTAAATTGCAATTTGATAAAAAATAACATCTTACGCAAATAAGTCACAGCAAAGCAAAATAATTTATTAGGGCAAAGTAAGCTTAAGCTTTCCTCCGCGTGGAGGGCCAAAATGAGGGCGCGAGCCGAATGAACCCTGCAGTTAGAGATTAATCCAAACACAAATAACTATAATAAACTGAACATTTTGTCAAACATGTAATAAACAAATTGTAACAATCTTTTACAGCCCAAAACTAATACAAAAACACAATACGAATTTTAGGGCTGCTGTAAATAACTGGATCTGAATGTTGACCGACTCACAGAGAGATTCTGGTGGTTGGTGGACCAGATAGGGTAAGCGGAAGATTGGATCCTGGCTGGAAGGCCCAAATCTGATGAGATCCGGTGGGGAAATGACGCTTGGTGGTGGTTCCACGTGAGAGGGGCTTGTGGCGGGGCACTGAAAAGTGCAGGCAACAGATGGGGTCTGGAGGTGGTTGGCAACTAGAGGGTGAAGGGCTGATAGGGGTTTACAGGGACATCGGTGGGTTTTGGGGGCTCACGGGTGGGGGTTTGGTGAGGGGAAGCTGCTGTCAGGGGTTTGGAGGAGGCAACAATGGGTTCTGGGGGTTCACGGTTGGGGTTTGATGGGGGGAAGCTGCTACCTGGCCGGAACATTGAGGGAGTGGCAGATCTATGCCTGCAAACGAGGCTATGTTCGCACAAACGGAAGACAACATCCGACAAGTTATTCGCACAAACCGAAGAGGAGAATCGGTATTCGGGACTCGGGAGGAGTGGCAGAGGAAATGAGAATACCGGAGTCGGAGCAGATGAAAGTCTAAAACCCTACTTTAGGAGCAGTTGCAGAATAGATGAACTGCGGAAGGGGACAACTGGACGAGGAGCGGAGGAGATTCGGCTATTTGGGAAGATATTTGCGAAATGAAAGTGAGGCCAGTTTAGGGTTTAGATTCTTTAAAATCACGGGAAGGGGAGTAAGGGCTGCCGACGGGGTTCTGAGATGGCCGGATGGAACAGGATGGGGGAAGTAAGGGCTGCCGGCGGGGTTTGGGTAACAAAAGGGGGCGGCAGCCTAATGTGCTGGAGGTTGGAAAAAACTGAACCGATGGGGGAGTCTATTTGTAGGGCTGGACAACAACAACAAGGTGGGGAGTGGGGGAGGAGAAGAACACCAAGATAAAAGACCTTACCCAAGGAGTCGTCATCAAGGGGGCTCCACGGAGTCGGCACCGCGGAGGAGCTCAACAGAATGAAGGGATTCTTTCTCCAAACATTCAGCAATGAGAAATGACGACAGCCCGAATAACCTTTTTATAATAAATGAAAATTAGGCCATCGAATCCAGACTCATCCGCGGAGTTGGATCATCGATCCGGCATGCCATTTATGATAAGTCGCGACACCGCATCACTCTTCTCGGCTTGAAATAATTCATCTCCCGATGAATATGAGTTAGAATTCTCTCGAAGAATGCTAGATAAGACTCGAAGAGGTCCACTGATGTTATCCAAATGTCGTCCAAATGTCGTCGCTGGAAAAGTGTCCTTGCCAATCAAATCATTCAAATTGAAAAGCTTCTATCTCCGATGAACGAAGACGGTCGTATTGTAGTCAAAATCTACGGGCGAGTCGATCAAGCTCCACTGGTAGCTTCCAGGTGTCGTCGGTGAAGGGTCGTCCACGCCAGCGAACCAGGTAGTGGCACTCAAGACCGTTTGTAGAGGGGACGGACTCATGCGTAATGATATCAGTGATATGCTTATCTCTCAACACATTAGTATAAGGATCCGGTGGGATCTGAAGTGCCAATGGTGAAGACGCTGGGGACAGGATCCCGGGTAAGTGGGGGGTAGGGGTTGGTTGAGCACGAGGCAATGAATGTGGTGGCAAAAGCTCGAGGGTAGGCTGAGTAGTGGGTGGCAAAAACGGTGGTAAAGGCTCAGGAGGGCCGCCAAGATGTAGGCCCGAATACTCGTGAGGTGCAAAGTATGGCGTCAGGTCCTCAACATTGAACATGAGATCGGTACCAATGATAGCGGGGATGTCCAGCTCATATGCATTTGCTCAGTCTCAATCGGGGTCACTACTGGGCTAAGCACCTCACTAAGGTGAGAGCAATCCATATTAGGTAACACTTCTGTTGTGGCTGACCGAACAGTGGTAGGCATCGTGGTGACCTCAGTATGGGTGAGACTTGTACTGCGGAGGTCAAGGTGAAAATCTCATCGACCAGCTTTTGCAGATCTCAAAGACTGCTTATAACAAAGGGCGTCAGGTCCTTAACATTGAACACTGGATGGGTACCCGTGCTAGTGTGGATGTCCAGCTCATATGCATTTGCTCAGTGTCAATCGGGGTCACTACTTGGCTAAGCACCTCACTAAGGTGAGAGCAATCCATATCAGGTAACACTTCTGTCGTGGCTGACCGTACAGTGGTAGGCATCGTGGTGACCTCAGTATGGGAGGGACTTGTACTGCGGAGGTCAAGGTGAAAATCCCATCGACTAGCTCTTGTAGATCTCAAAGACTGTTTATAACGAAGGGCGAGCTGATATGTCTGCTTGATGGACTTCGAGCTATGATAAGCCACCTCAGTACGTATGTCAGACCGAAGTCCAGATTGAAATCGAAAAATGGTCATGACTTGGTCCTCTAGGATATCACTCCTCACTATTAACTCATCAAAATGGTCCCTGTACTCAGCGACAGACATGGATCCTTGTTGAAGGAAGAATAATTGCTCAAGCAAGTAACTCTGATACGACGAAGACAGACCTTTGGCACAATATACACTTCATATCCACCTATCTGGTAATGCAATGAAGACGACCTCACTCGCGGGTCCTCTCAACGCTAGACCAATATGCCCTCCCCTGATCTAAAAACCTAAGTTTTGCAAACTTGATGCGACGCTCACCTAATAACTCAAAATGATCGAGGTAATATTACATGTCCACGCGCCAATACTCGAAAGACTCGAGACTCGATGAGAGTCAAAAAAATGGGCAGCAGTACGAAACTAACTTTTGAGATTTCTCTCAGAACGACACTCCTTAAAATAATCATCTCTAAGATAGTCGAGTTGAGTTGAAGGATTAACACGATCCGCTCGCGTGCAAAGATATGAATGACGACAATCGCCATACTGATCGTCTCTAGTATAGTGGGGTCGTGTTGGTGGGTCAACACGATCTTTAAAAGTGATGTGCTGCGATCGAGAGTAATCATTGTGGTAACGTGAGGATCTCCCTGACGGGGCTCTATGTGTGCGGGTGTAAGTGGACTTGAAACCTCCAAATTGAGGAGGGGAATAATGGTGATACCTAGACATGACAAAAACCTATAGCCTATACAATTGCGCATCGAAAAGTGCGCACAACCTCCCTCTAATATCAATTGATGTAAGACGAATCTATAAGCGGCGTACAATCAGTGACCTAACCCTACATGCCATGTAAATCCGACGGTTAAATCACGATTAGATAATAAATAACATCCCGCGCAAATAATCCCATCAAGGCAAAATAATTTATTAGGGCAAACAAACTTGGGCTTTTCTACGCGTGTAGAGCCAAAGAGAGAGCGCGTGACGAATGAGCCCTGCAGTTAGAGATTAATCCAAGCACAAAGAACTATAATAAACTGAACATCCAGACAAACATGGAATAAACTGTATCAATGTTTTACAATCCAAAACCAATACAAAAACACTATACGAATATTAGGGCTGTTGTAAATAACTGGATTTGAATGTTGAAGAGCTCACAAAGGGATTTCCGTGGTTGGTGGACCGTATCAGGTAAGGGCAAGGCTGGAACTGGGCAGGAATGCCCAGATCTCATGAGATCCGGTGGGGAAACGACGCTAGGTAGTGGTTCCACGTAAGAGGGGGCTGCGGCGGGGCAATGGAAGGCGCAGACAACAGCTGGGGGGTGGGGGTGGAGGTGGCTAGAAACCAAAGGGGGAAGGGCTGACTGGGGTTTAGAGGGGGCATCAGTGGATTCTGGGGGCTCACGAGTGTGGGGTTTGGTGAGGGGAAGTTGCTTCCAGGGGTTTAGAGGAGGCAGCGGTGGGTTCATAGTTGGGGTTTGATGGGGAAAGCTGCTGCCAGGCCGAAACAGTGAGGGAGGGGGGGGGGACAAATCCGACAAATCAAGGATGCTCTTGGGGTGGCGGCCTGAATAGGGGGGGGGGGGCGGGTTCTGAGGTGGCCGGCTGGAACTGGATGGGGGGGCAAGGGCTGTTGGCGGGGTTTGGATAACAAAAGGGGTGGTGGCCTGATGTGGTGGAGGCTAGGAAAAAGAGAAAACTGATGGGGGCGGCTGTTTGCAGGAATGGACAGCAAGGTGGGGGTGGGGGAGGAGAAGAACACCAAGATAAAAGACCTTAACTAAGGAGTCGTCACCAAGGGGCTCCACGCAGTCTGCACCACGGAGGAGATCACCCGAATGAAGGGATTTCTTCTCCAAACATTCAACAATGAGAAATGACGGCAGTCCTAACAACCTTTTTAGTTTTTATATTAAATGAAAATTAGGGCACCCATAGTCAATGATTATGATTGGTCATTGGTCTCGGGGCCAAAACTACATTAAATAATAACCGAAAAATACAAACCTACGTATGAAATTAATTCGCAACGCGAATCCGGACGCATCCGTGGAGTCGGATCATCGATCCGGGCACGCCATATATGATAAGTTGGCACACCGCATCAACTAGGATTGAGTGAAGGAATTGATGTTGCCCAAAAATGTACTATTGGAAGTAAATATGAAGTGGAATTTCACTACTATATGTGTAGAGAGAGAAATACTTGAGATAAGTAGGGATTCATACACCCAAATTTATACGGATTCACTCGCCAATCACACGGGGATCATTTAAACAGGGGGAATCTCTCACTTCCCATCCTTTAGCTTTGTAGGAAACTCTTCTATATCTAAACCTGTTATACTGTCAAATATGAATTTTGTAGGGGGGGGGGGGGGGGGAGGGGAAGGGTACATTTATATGAGATGGTTGTTACCTGGCGATTTGAAAGCACAGTCACTGATATACTGCATTAAAAGCTATCTATGAAAGACGTGTTTTTGCAAAACTATTTCTACGTAAATCCTATTAATTAACCACATCAGCATCAAACAGCACTCATTCCTTCTAAATTTTTACCGAAACCACTCTTTATGGCTATTTGTTGGAAATTATTTTAATATTCAATTTCCTCTGCTTGCTATTATAGGGCTCTGTGAAACTTGTCTTCCAGCCAGCAGAAGAGGGTCATGCTGGTGCTTATCATGTACTACAAGAAGGCGTGCTGGACAATGTTGATGCCATCTTTGGCATGCATGTTGACCCTACAATCCCAACTGGGACGGTTGGTTCGAGACCTGGTCCAATTCTTGCGGCATCTGGTCGCTTCCTAGCAACTATTAAAGGAAGAGGTGGTCATGCTGCTTCCCCACATAGAACAATAGACCCAGTTATTGCTACTTCCTTTGCAATCCTCAGTCTTCAGCAGCTTGTTTCTAGGGAATCCGATCCTCTTGAGAGCAAGGTTTCTCTTTTTTTGTCAATTTTATCCTTATTGCCCTTTCATTAACAAATATTACAAAGTTAAGATTCTTTTAATGTTCTTATATTTGAATATATGGTTCTATGGAGATTCATATCATGAAGGTCCATCTTCACATTTATAAAATTAATTTTCACTTTTTTATAACCTTCTCTATAGCCTATTTGGATCTAAGAAGAGTCGGTTCTCCTAGAGTATTTCATTCTCCAATTATATCATCAGGGGCGGATTTAAAGGGGGGCCAAAGGGACACTGGCACCCCCTTTTTTTATTAAAAATGGGAATAGACTGCGGTTTATATATTAACCGCAGTCTATTCCATGAACAACGCAGCATAGACTGCGGTTAATATATAAACCGCAGTCTATTCCATGAATAGACTGCAGTTAATATATAAACCGCAGTCTATTCATGGAATAGACTGCGGTTTATATATTAACCGCAGTCTATTCCATGAATAGACTGCGGTTTATATATTAACCGCAGTCTATTCCATGAATAGACTGCGGTTTATATATTAACCGCAGTCTATTCCATGAACAACGCAGAATAGACTGCGGTTAATATATAAACCGCAGTCTATTCATGGAATAGACTGCGGTTTATATATTAACCGCAGTCTATTCCATGAACAACGCAGAATAGACTGCGGTTAATATATAAACCACAGTCTATTCCATGATTCCAGCCCTAAAATAAAACATCACGCGCCTCATCTCCTTTTGGAGCTGCAACTCGCGGATAGCTCTCGCGCTCCGCTCTCTCTGCATCTCCTCCTCCTCCTCCTCCAATCTCGATCTCTGCACTTGCTACACTGAGAGGCATCGTCCAACGACAACAGGTACTGGTTTTCTTTCTGTATTTTTCTCCAAAAATTTTCTGGATTGTAAATTTCGTTTGGATTGCTTGGCGTTGCTGTTAAGATTAGCTAGTCCATCTCCTTTACCCTCCTCGCTGAAGAAATCAATGTGATCTCTAACATTCCCATGAGCCCTGTTGTTGGTATCCCTAGCTTGTGCCGTATTTTCTGCAGTCGGATTACTTGGAGACTTGGAGTGATATGTTTCTTACCAGTTATTTTGTTGTATAAACTGATTGATTCTCTACTTATTGCCTGCATTTTCATACCTGTTGTTGGTATCCCTCTCTTGTTATGTTACTTATGAGTTATGAAATTATGTATGACTTTATTTTCATTGAAGTGCTTCTTCATATACTGTTACAAATTGTGGCCAACATTCGTGAGGACTAGTACCGAGTACGTGAGTCACGTGATAAGTGATAACAAAAGAAGGAGAAATACGTTCTTCTCTGGCTACAGATTGTGGCCAAGGTTTTGCTTCCATATACCCTATCACATTTTATTTTCATGTATTTTTATTTTTAGGGGTGTTTTGAGATATTAGTCAGGTAGTGACTAAGCAAAACACATAGTCTCTGTGTTGAATGTTTATCCCTAGGGATACTCCGTAGTATTGGCCGGTAGAGGGTCAAGCGGAGTAGATCGATATTTAAATACTTTGCATTTAATTAATATGGTTTTTTTGTTAATATTTTGTTTTTTCTGGCATTCATATTGAAATAGAATTGAACAATATTGTGATATGGAGAGTCAAAAAAAGAAGTCCAGTCTCATATCATCTATGTTTCAAAAGAAATTAAAATCTCAAGAGACTTCAAGATCTAAACCTCCAAGTCAAAATGAAGAGTTATCCCTGAGTGCTTCTGAAGCTATCGAGAATGCGTCGTATTTGCCATCTCCTGATGCTCAAGACGTTGTAATGGGCGCTTTATATGATGTGGAGATGCTTCCACAGGATCCGGGAATGAGAAAAAATATATCAGCCTATCCTTTAAATGAGCAAGATGCAGTGAGAAAGACTTATATACTAAGAGGTTCATGCCAACCAAAATTACATCCATTTCCTCAAAGAAAGATAGGTGACCGAGAACGTAGGTTTGTAGTCACATGGTATGATATGTTTGAGTGGCTAGAATATAGTGTTGAAAAGGACGCTGCGTTTTGTTTAGTTTGTTACTTATTTAAGAATGAAACCGCAAGTACTGCTGCCAGGGGAGATGCTTTTGTCAGTGGAGGAGGATATAAGTCATGGAATAAATCTGACGGATTTACAAAACATGTTGGCAAGATTAATAGTTCTCATCATTTAGCACTCCAGAAATTTGAAGGTTTAAAAAACCCCCAAAAGTCTATCATTGTTTCTCTTAATAAACAATCAGATAAAACAAAGTTTGAAAACAAATCACGATTACAAGCTTCTTTGAAATGCTTGAGATTTCTCTTGCGACATGGATTATCCCTACGTGGGCATGATGAGAGTCACCATTCACTTAATAGGGGAAATTTTCTCGAGCTTTTGCAGTGGCTTGCCGATATAGATGAAGAAGTTGGTAAGTATATGCTGAAAAATGCCCCGGGAAACAATCAACTGACTGCGCCTTCAATTCAGAAAGATATCATTAATGCTTGTGCCAAAGAAACTACAAAAATTATAATGCAAGAGCTTGGAGATGACTACTTCTCAATTTTAGCTGATGAATCTAGTGACGTGTCACACAGAGAACAATTGGCCCTTTGCTTGCGTTATGTTGATGGGAACGGAAGATTAATAGAGCGTTTTCTCGGCATTGTGCATGTTCACGACACTACTGCCATGTCTCTTAAAACTGCAATTGAATCATTGTTAATTGACCATTCCTTAAATTTGTCTAAAATCCGTGATCAAGGATATGATGGTGCAAGTAATATGAGTGGTGAAATAAATGGACTCAAGAGTCTAATTTTGAAAGAAAATCCATCAGCACATTCACTGTTTTGCTCATCAGCTTCAGTTAACCGTAGTTGCAGTTGAAAATAAATGATGATTGTCAATGGTTTTTTGAAGCAATTTCGACGCTATTAAATGTGGTTGGAGTTTCTTGCAAGCGAAATGAGATGCTTAGAGAAAGTCAAGTGCAAAAGGTTGCTCAGGCACTAGAAGATGGTGAACTACAAACAGGGTCGGGTTTAAATCAGACACTTTCTTTGGTTCGGCCAGGGGATACTCGTTGGGGCTCACATCACAAGACATTAATTCATATTATTTCTTTATATCCTGATATGGTTGCTACACTTTTGAAGATTGGTAAGAGTAAGGCAAATGATCGGGTGAAGGCACAGGGTGTACTGTTTGCATTAGAATCGTTTGACTTTGTTTTGATGATTCATGTGATGACAACTATATTTGGTTATACACATGAATTAAATCTTGCTTTGCAAAGAAAAGATCAGGATATTATTAATGCTATGTCTTTTGTAAGTTTGACGAAAAGACAATTGCAAAATTTGCGTGATGATGGTTGGGACACTCTGTTCAACAAGGTCTTACTTTTTTGTGATAAATTTAGTATTCATATTCCTAAAATGGATGATCTGTATGTTCCGCGCGGAAGATCAAGACGATTTGTTGAACACTACACATATTTGCATCATTATCGGGTGTCAATTTTCTTAAAGGTGGTTGATTTACAATTGCATGAGCTTAATAACAGGTTTGATGAGGTGAGTATGAAGTTGCTCCATTGTATGACTTGTTTGAATCCCATTAACTCCTTTGGCTGTTTTGACAAGCAAAAAATACTCAGACTTGCAGAGTTTTATCCTAGTGATTTTTCAAGTTTGGAGTTGTTTAATCTTGAATTTCAGCTAGATAATTTTATTGTGGATATGAAAAACGACGAGAGGTTTTTTGACTTGAACGACCTTGGTCATCTCTCTATGAAACTTGTTGAAACCGGGAAACATATTGCTTATCAATAATTATACAAGCTATTGAAGTTCGTACTAATTCTTCCTGTGGCCACTGCAAGTGTTGAAAGAGTCTTTTCAGGCATGAATTATGTCAAAAACAGATTACGCAATAGTTTGGGCGATCAGACATTGAATGACTGTTTGGTTACATTCATTGAAAGAGACGCATTTTTGAAAGTTTCAGATGATGATGTTATTAATCGTTTTCAAAAAATGAAGACTCGTCGCGGACAACTGTAATTTCTTCTGGTATTTGGTAATTTTCAATTAAGACATTTATGTGTAATGGTGTATGACTTTATAATATCAGAAATTTTTTATTTTCTATATTATGCTATTAAGTTTTTTTTTTGTGCACCCCCTTTTCTAAATTCCTGGATCCGCCACTGTATATCATAGTCTGAGATGAATCCCCCATTTACAAATATTTGAAACATTGTGGCGCAAGATGAATCGACGGGTAACGGACATGCGATGCCCTAACCCTAGATGCAATGCAAACAATCACAGATAAATGCATTAGATGTATGACTAAACCTAGAATGAGGATGCTAGTACAAACAAGCAATCAAAACAAAATCTAATGAACGAGAGGCCTATGACTTAAATGCTAACCTAAATACGAATGCAACACTTCAATCATGCAATTTGTTCTGATGTGCAGTTAATTAAACAATACTAATTTTAAATTATTGCACTAATATCACAATTGCTTACAAATTTATAAATGTAAGCAAACAGATAAACGCCAATATCATAATTGATTGCAAATTTATAAATATAAGCATGCTGATAATAATTGCAATTGAGAGTGCATGAAAAATCAGATGCATATGAATAAGTGTTGTACGCCTATAGATAAATATAATAATAAAATCAATTTGCACAAAATATTTCTGGTAAATTGAGAATACCCATGCAATGTAAGGAAATGAAACTAAAATGCAGAATTCAAAGAGTAATTAGTGCATGTTGTGGGGGGGGGGGGGGATTTGGGCAGCAGCCCACACATTCTAATATGTTATTGAAAACCAAGAGAGGCTAAGAATCATGATGATTTTCAGGGTGTACTGGTGGAACCCTCCATGCTGCTGAGATTTTCGGAGGGGAGAATGGGCTCGAATAGAGGTAGGGTGACTGTGGGGTATAAGGCTGAAGTGGTGAGTAGGATGGGGAGTGTGGGAGCATTTATGGAGGAGCTGGAATAGGTGGTTGCAAGGGAGGTGGTGATTGGCAAGGTGCTGGGACAGGGAGGAGAAAGGTTGATATGATCTCAAAGAGGAATCCTGCGACGACCGACAGAGATGAGGGAGAAGAGGAGGATTAGGGTTGAGAGGAAAAATTTAGTGAGCAGCCTGAATTTTCATTCATCCAAAAATAATCAAAACGAGTACAATACAACCCTTTATAGGTGCGGGGTGCGGATAACAAAAAATAGTGTGAATAGTAATAAAGCGTACACATAATGGAAATAACATAATAAAAGCAAATAAAATGATCATGTCGGCGATGTGTCTTCGGTCTCTCCTCCTCCAGACGGACTGCCATCATCTCACACCCCGTGCGGACCCGCCACAATGTCTCGGCGGAGTGTGCACGTCCTATAGGCATGCACAACTGTAACAATGCCACCGTCTGGAAAATGTCTTCTCCCCAAGGCAGTAGTCAGAGTGATGGTGACAAAAGTGATCCTGGGACAGCCCCGTGGCTTCAGACTACAGACGGTAAGACCCAACAATAGGGACCTCCTGCGAGCCAGTGTCCCCCTGAAGGTGGTAGCGGCGACCAAGTAGCTTGGCTGGGTATTTTGGCGTCAACTGCCGTCTTTTTTCTGGACTAGAGAAAGCTGGGCTGGTGGCAATCTTGCCGGAGGCTGGATGATGTCGGCGAGCGCAGTAGAAAGCTCTTGGCGGTCCGTCAGGAAAGGAAGAGGCACAACGGATGGGCCCGAGAGGGCCCACAACCCCGCGGAGAGGCCACCGACCGTGGTTCACTGGATCGTGCTGAGGGAGATCAAAGAGCATAGGAGGGCAGAATCACCGTCGATGCAACATGGCCGGCCCTCGTGTGGAAACTGCATGGACATAGTCTCCCAATTGACGCATACATTGTCGAGCGTGCATCGCCAAACCACTCCCATAATGGCGTCGAGATCGCCTAAGCTGAATGTGTAGAAGTCCGCGGTCACGGAACAAGACCCCACAAAGAGAGAGACGACGGTGCAATGACCCTAAGTCGGCCGGTGGTGCCCATCGCCCATACGAACCACAATATTCGGGGAGGGAACCGAGGGAAGACGGAGCTGCTGCACCCGGTGCTCAGAGATGAGGTTGCGTCTTGCGCTGCTGTCCTCCATGATGATGATCGGGCAATCCTGCAGTGTGCCCGGGAGCTACATGGTCTGCTGTCTAGAGATCCCGCCCATCGAGGTGCAAGATAGCTCCAACCAGTGGAACATAGTTGCAGTGGAGTCGAGAGGTGTATCCCTTGTTGAGAGCTCCAGGGCCTCAAAGTTAGCTAGGGTAACCTCATGGTCGACGTCGCCGATGATGGCGTGGAACTCATTCACGGAGCACTCATGGTTGGAGAGTGTGGTTGGCGGCACCAAAAACAGCGATTGTTGATGTGAAGTTCATTGTAATCATTGTTTGAGGGGTGCTGAGGGGCTGGTGGGCAGCCCGGTCGATTTTACCAAGGCGGCGGCCGCGGTGGAGGAGCCGTGGCTGGCGGTCGGGGCTGGTGTTGGTCGATGGTAGGGGCAGGTGGCCAGGTGTAGAGGTCGGCTTCCACCAGACACGCTAAGTCCATGACATAGGAGACTGTGTGAGGGTGATGGGTGCGGAGACGAGAGCGGATATGTAGCAGTAGACTATGCATGAAGAAGCCCTGGTAATGATCGGGCAGTAGACCGGGAACGTGGGAGACCAGGGTGACAAACTCATCAACATAATCGTCCTGGCCGGATGTCTGGCGGATGCCGCAAAGACGCTCAATAGCGGAGGAGCCGGAGTAGCGGGTGTCATTTTGCCGGATCATCTCTTGCTTGAGTTCGGGCCAGGAGAGGCACGGGTTGGTTTGCCGAAGCTACCGATCCCAGTGGAGTGCCAAGCCGTCTAGGCCAACCACCGCCGTAGGCACCTTGTCGTGCTCTGATGTGTAGTTGAGGTAAAAAATGCTCCGCCTTAGCAATCCAACCCATCAGGTCAACCCCGACGAAGGAGGGAATGTCGAGGGAGAGGACGGACCAGCCCGGAATGGGCGGAGCAGTGGTCCCTGAAGGCATGGATTGCGGTCCAGCGCCTAGGAGAGAGTCATCATCCACAATTGGGCCGGAGCCGGATGCGGCAGAGACGTCGACGGTGGACGCCTGGAGGGAGTCAATCTTGGAGTGGAGGGCAAGGAGCAAGGCATGCTTGGAGGCGATGAGTTGCTCTTGAGCCTCCAAACCGCGGGTTAAGGCTTCAGTGGTCGCGAAGATCTCCTTCCGCGTGAGTGTTTGGAGCCATGGGCTAGGATCGGCAGAACGGAAGGGAGCGACTGGAACGGCAGTGCTGGACGGAAGCACTGTGTGCCGCGGAAGTGGCTAGAATCAGCCGATGGAGGATGGACAGAAGACGCTGTAATCGCTGGAAGGGTAGATCTGGACCGACGGAAGGCTATGTGGGTGCACGAGGCGGAGGGGTCCCGCGATCTGGCGGTGGACAACAGAGAACAAGCGACTGGAGACTATCCTGCAGGCGGAACGACGGAAGATGAACGACGGAACGTGGGATCTGGCGTGTGTCCTGCAGGCGGAACGACGGAACGCGTGGCTGGGGGTTGTTCTGCAGGCGGAACGACTGTAGCAGAAAGGCGGAACACACGATCTGGCGGGTCGTGATGCATGCAAAACACGCGATCTGGCGACTGTCATGCAGGTGCAACTCGTGATCTGGCGGAGCCCGCGATCTGCCGGGTCGGGATGTAGGTGGAACCCGTGGTCGGGAAATTGTGCGAAAATGAGTTTTGTGGTCCCGACAGCAGAACGTCGGACAGTGAGGCAGGTTGGACCAAGTTGATACAATCTCGAAGAGGAATCCGGCGAGGAGGGCCGGTGGAGACGAGAGAGAAGAGGGAGATTAGAGTTGAGAGGAAAACCTTAGGGAGCGACCCTAGTTTCTATTCATCCAAAAATAATCAAAATGAGTACAATGCAACCCTATATTGGTGTGGGGTGCGGATAATGGAAAAATAGTGTGAATAATAATAAAACGTACACATAATGAAAATAGCATAATAAATGCAAATAAAATGACCATGGCGGCGATGCGTCTTTGGTCTCTCCTCCTCCAAACGGACCCGACGTCTCTCACCACGTGCGGACCTGCCACGACGTCTCGGCGGCGTGTGCGTGTCCTATTAGCATGCGCAACCGTAATAGAGGCTGGTCGGAGATGTGTATGGGTTGTACGACGCTAGGAGGGAAGTACGCTGGATGGGGGAAGGAATTGGAGCGGCATGGTGGGGTTTCTGGTAGTGAGCGGCCAGAAATCAACATGAAATGGTCCCGTACTGGACAGAGAAGGGGAAGGTGTCCTGGTGGAATTCCAATGTCGGATAAGGAATGAGGAGGCGTCCTAGAGGAGTCTAGGAGCTAGACAGTGGGGAGTTGGATTGCGGCTGTGGAGGGACTTACATGGCATGGGTTTTGGAGGACATGCTAGGTTGTTGGAGAAGGAGGTGGCAGGAGGTGGAGTTAAGAGGCTCCCCAGGAAGCTGGGCCCAATGGCGTACACCATGTGGGATCCTCAATGTCGCACCAAGGAAGACCAACCAAGTGACTGTATATGTATGCCAACTTTCGATACCTGGTGAAAACCTAATAAGGGTATATAAAGGGGGGGGGATTTAAGCTAAGTCATCTAACGACAACAATCGCTCGATCGGATAACTTATCCTCAATCTCAAAATACACCGTAAAAAAAAATTAAAAAACACAGAATTCAAATAAACGAGATGGTCGCAATCACTGTCTACGATCTTCCATTCAATGATCCCTAAAATTTCGATACTCGGTGAAAACCTAATAAGGGTATATAAAAGGGGGGATTTAGGTTAAATCATCAGACGACTCTCTCAATCGAATAACTTATCCTCAATCTCAATATACACATTAGGAACACATTTTGTAGAAATCAGGTGTGCACATAACCACACACCCATAATCCCCACTTCAAAAGAAATGGGATCATGGGATTGAGTGCGCGTGCGATCCCCACGCCCGATTCCTCGCGCACCGATCCCATTACGCGTAATAGGCAAACCGCCGCGAGCCCCACCTCGCCGGGCGGCGGCCGGGTGGCCTCCTCCCCGGCTACCGGCCGCCCGCCCTCTCTTGCCACGCCGGCCCCGGCCGCGGCCAAAGATGCGGCTTCCCGGGCCGCACCTCGCTCGGCCGCCGGCGCGGCCAAGGGGGCTGCCGTCCGCTGGTGCGGCCACCCGGGCCGCCCCTCCCTCGGGCGCCGGCGCGGCCTAGTGGACGCCCTCCCGGGACGCCCGCGCGGCCAAGGGGCGGAAGCCCGGGCCGCCCCCTTCTTCGGCCTCCCACACGGCCAAGGGGGAGCCCGCCCGAGCTGCCCCTTCCTCGGCTGCCAGCTCATGGCCAAGGGGAGCGGCCGCTCCGGCGGCAAACTTCGCGGCGAGTTCGTCGACCGCCCGCGGAGTCCTACTCCCGTCGTCCGATCAACGGGGAGCATTCTCAGCCGTCCGATTTACTCATAAGCACCCACTAACCACCGGGTTAGTGGGGGGGGGATTTAATTACTATTTTATATAATTTATTTCAGTGGTCTCAAATAACGAAATACACGCATTTAAACTATACTAAATGCAATCATGATGGTGGTTATAGTGTGCGGATAGCCGCGTAACCACCGTAACCACCACCCGTAGCCTATAAAAGGAGCAAAGTCAAGGCCACCCGACGAAGCCGAATCTCTCAAGTCCCCAAGTGGCCCCCGCAACCGCAAGTTCAGGTGCTCTGCTCCACATCCAGAATCAGCAAGCCGCTTACCGAAGACCACCAGCGCGAAGCGCATTTTGTAAAAACTCCTAGCGCGACTGCATGTCGTCCGCCGCATACTAAGTGCTCTCTCATCCCCAAAACTGTAACGAGAGGTGGCCTGTCACCCTCGAATTCACCAACAAGTTATAATAACCCGAAGATAGTGAACTTTGACCGGCACAGAACCGGTCACGTTGTTTTTTACCCAGTTGAGGGATTTTTCCACGTTAAAATTGCTTGTGTACAATTGACCTACTCTATTAACTGTGTGCACGCTCGACCGTTTCGAGAGTTAAGACGGTCCAAGTATTCCGGCCCAACCGGGACGTCGAGTTAGACCGCAACAGTTTGGCGCCGTCTGTGGGAAGCGAGTTCCCAACATCCTCAGAGGATTGCACCCCCGACACAGCGGTACTCAAGATAGAACTCTCAACCCAACATTTCCCAAAGAGACAACTTCAGTGGCAAAGAAAAGCCCCCGAACAGTTGAAGCATCCGTCCCATGAGGGCGCACTGAGCCAGCCCACTCCCATCTACCAGTAGACGTGTCCCTCGAAGCAGAAACTGTTCTCGCCCCAGTAACAACATTGGAGGGACGAGTTCGACAGATGGAGGACCAGCAAACCGAGATGCTCGCTCTCCTCAGAAATATGGGACCGCCTCCGGCTCGGCCGCCTGTACCGGCCAATCCCCCGCCTCCACCAAGACATGGACTAGCAAGAGAAGCCCCGCGAAGAGAGGCGTCAGAAGAACTCTCCGATGTCGCCAGCTCCACTCACCCGATCCTCAGGGCGGCCGGAGCCATTCTTCACGACCAAATCCTGTAAGAGAACCCTGCTTACTGCCACACAAAATATTCACTTGGGAAGAGATACGAGAAGTGATCGCCGAGGAATGTAGACAGGTCGGCCGACGAAATATTCTACCCCGACGGCCACTTCACTGAGGCTCCCCGCTTGCACCCCTGGTTCTGGCTCACCCAGTCCCGCACAGCTTTAAATTACCAAATATCGAAACCTTCGACGGGACAGACGACCTGTTAGAACACGTCAACCACTTTACTATGATCATGATGATCTATAATGCGCCTGACCAGTTACTCTGTCAAGTTTTCCCAACCACTCTTAAAGGCCATGCTCCGACCTGGTTCCACTTTTTGTGGGAAGGAACTATCACAAACTTTGCAGAATTGACAAGACAATTTGCCGACCAGTTCATCGCCAACCGAAGTATCGTTCGGGACCCTTCACATTTGTCAGGGATTCAACAGAACGAGGTGGAATCCTTGAAGGAGTTTTTCTGCCGGTTTACCGCAGTGGCCCGCCAAATTCCGAGAGTAAATCATAGCACCCGCCTTCCGTGATGAATGAAACATCCTTGGCATCGGGCTAGTGCATTCTGATTTGGTGGCAACTTGAAAATGCATCTAAGAAACTCATCACAGATAAACCGACGGCTGAATCAATCAGTGCATCGATTCAAGACAGGGGTAGCAATCTTTGGGACATGCTTTATTCATTAACGAAAAGTCGATACACATCCTCCATTTTCCATCTCCCTTCTTTACCATCATTACGTTGGAGACCCAGCCTGGATAATGAGCCTCCGATACAAAACCTATTTTTACTAATTTCTCCACCTCTTCACAGATAAGCTCAGCAAGCTTGCCCGATATGGGCCTTTTCTTCTGGCGGATCGAGCGGACGTTGGGGTCGGGATTGAGATGGTGGCAAACTACGTCCACCTCGATCCCTGCCATGTTTGTTGTATCCCAGGCGAAGATGTCGACATTATCCTATATGCATCCCTTGATCTCTTCTTGCTCCTCCATCTCCAGCTTCCCCCTGATCTGTACCGACTCGAGCCTCTCGCTCAGTGTGATGATCTCCTTCTTCCCAACTTCTTCAACAACCTCCAGTCTAGCCTTCTCCTCCATCCCCTTCTCGAACTCTTCCGCTTCTCATACCCACGAGATCGTTTTGACAACCATGACGTAGGACTGTCTTGCTATCTTGGGGTCTCCCCGGATACGAACGTGCACTCCCTCGCTGTTGAACTTGAGACACTGGTGAAAAGAGGACACACATCGAAAGGCGCTGATGAGGGGATGCCCAAAGATAGTATTATAGCTACTCGGAGCATCCACGATGATGAACCGACAGTTCCTTGACGTCCCTCCCAGGGTAACGTGAAGTCCCACTTCCCCTTCAACTTCTTTCCTCTCTCCCAAAAAAACAAAATGGAGGTCCGTCCGAGGCTAGCACCCTTTTGGTCTCTACCATCATTTCGTCGAAGGTTTTCTTGAAGATTACATTCACCGAGCTCCCGTTATCTACCAGGATCCTTGAGACCATAAAGTTCTCGATGGCCATCTGGATCACCAGGGCATCACAGAACGAGTCATTGTAATCCGACATATATATCCTTTGATGAGAAAGTGATCTTTTCCATCAGGGGACGGGTCAGGCATGTTGAAGCGATGCTTCGTCGGAACATAGTTTGGAGACTTCCCTTGTGGGTAGCCTTAATCCCCGCCCCTCTGTGGATTAATCCAATCCCTCCTCGGGCACCCACATCTACCCTATCTTCACATCGGTCCTCAACCTCAGCTTCTCCTTCCTCCCCGACGTCCTCGATCCTGTGTGGTAATGGTTGTATTCCTTCGGCTCTCGCCGCTCCTCGGAACTCCAAGAACTCTGGACAAGTGGTCGTCGCGTGCTCTTCCTCTTGATGAAAATCACAGAAGAGTAGCGTGATTCCTTCCCTTCTTCCTCCTCTATTGGTTTGATTCCACCTTCTTCCTCCTCTTTCTCGTCCTATCGCCATGGTGTGCTGGGGGGGAGGCTGCAGTTGCCTTGGACCCGGTCTCCACCCCGGAGGGTTAAATCGTCCCTGTCCTGCCCAATGACTACCTCCGCCCTGAGCCGCCCCTCTTTCATGACCCTTGTATGGTCCTCCTGCTGGCCTCCATACCGGTCAATTACCTGGTTCTTGCATTCGCCATCCTTGATCCTGCCCCCTATGAGTGGAGTATTTCTTGGAGGACTCCGCCCCAGTGGCTTCCACTCGGCACTGTTGATGGAAACCGTCCCAAGCTACCCAGTCCTTGTACATCGCATAGAAGCGTAAATAGCAGCAGATGAAGCTATTGAAGCCCATCGTCAGCAGTTCGATGGAGACCAGAAACGCAAAAGGGACAGAGAACAGCCCTCAAAAGTCCAGGAAGGAAGATTTCAGGAAGAACGCCGGAATGGCCAGCGATGGCGCGACTTTCAGAGGGAGCAGCCACCCCGAGAATACACTCCGTTAAACACCACCTGCACTAATGTGCTTTACGCCATCCAGAACGAGCCGACTCTGCACCGTCCCAAGCAGCCTGCCCCAAATCCCAAAAGTGACCAGTCAAAGTACTGCGAATTCCATCGAGTAACCGAGCATAACACAGTAGAGTGTGCAAGACCAAAGGACGAAATCGAGCGTCTAGTTCGCTTGGGACTCCTGGGCAGGTTCTTGCAAGGACGCCAACAAGATCAACAAGCTCCCCCTAGGAAGGCAAAAGATCAGCAGGATGCCCAGCAAGGAGGAGCCAATGGCAGGCAAATAGTGAGGAACATCGAAACTATCGCCGGGTCGCCAACCCTATCTACCCAGATACTTTCAGCAAGCACCCAAGGAGAGTTTAGAGGCAAGCAAGACTCCACCATAGCCTTTAAGGATGAAGATCTCGAGCGAATCCAGACACCCCACCATGACCCTCTCGTGATTAGCGCAAAGATCGGTGATCCCTGCTATATGGTCGAAAGGATACTCGTTGACAACGAGAGTTCGGTCGATGTCTTATTCTTCTCCACTCTTCAAAGTACGAAGCTTACCATTCAACATCTTACACCAGCAGCCGGACCTATGTATGGCTTCGACAACCATCCAGTCTGAGTGCGGGGAATGATAACGCTGCCAGTCACCGTGGGAGAATTTCCAAGGCAAGCTGCGCACGAAATTCTGTTCGTCGTGGTAGATTCAAGCTCAGCGTACAATGCAATCTTCGGGAGACCCATTCAGTCAATCTTCAAAAGCCATTCCCTCAATCCCGCACCTCGCCATGAAATTCCCCACTACTGGAGGGACATGTGTCGTACGTGGAGACCAAGAGGCTTCTAAGATTTGTTACTCTAAGCAAGCCCAGCTAGTAAAAGTCGTTGCCCTGAATATCAGTAACTCTTTATGTTGAACTTCCTAAAAGGTGTTTTTATCATATTTGAACTTTATGAGAAGTAAGAACCGCAAGCCCAAACACGTGTAGACAATCAGTTATTCAAATATTGTGTTTTCTCTTCAACAACGTCCGACTAGGTTTAGGTCAGACTAAGCCGCGAGTGATCCTTGTGCGAACTAAGCTGCGAGCGATCCTCGTGCGAACTAAGCCGCGAGCGATCCTCGTGTGACCTAAGCCGCGAGCGATACTCGTGCGAACTAAGCCGCGAGCAATCCTCGTGCGAACTAAGCCGCGAGCGATTCTCGTGACAAAGGTAAGACTGCGCAAGCGGTTTGAATACAAAAGCTATTCACCGAACTTGTCTTTCTACCCCAGGACGTCGTCAGGGCCTGCCCCCCTCACGACCAAGTTGCGAGTGATCCCAGTGCGACCTAAGCCGCGAGCGATCCTCGTGCGAACTAAGCCGCGAGTGATCATCGTGCGACCTAAGCCGCGAGCGATCCTCGTGCGAACTAAGCCGCGAGCGATCCTCGTGCGAACTAAGCCGCGGGCGATCCTCGTGCGAACTAAGCCGCGGGCGATCCTCGTGCGAACTAAGCTGTGGGCGATCCTCGTGCGAACTAAGCTGCGAGCGATACTCGTGCAAATTAGGATACTGACCAGCTACAAACGCAATTACAGCCCCCCACAAAGTGACACCACGAACCAAAAAAGCGCTCAGACAAAAAGATGAAACGAAAGAGCACAATCACCACAGCTACATACAAGTACATGCGCAAAGACGCCAATCAAGAGCCGTCAAACAACAAAGACGACATACAAAGATACCAAACTAAAAAAAAAAAAAATGCAAACACACACTAATACAAGGGATCACCTCCACTACACATCAATCGCGTCAACATCAGAACTCTCGTCGCCAGAGATATCATCAAAACTAAGGTCAGACACGTCGCATCCCAAGCTTCTGCCAACAAGTCGAAAAGCCTTCGAAACTCCACGCCTGAGGGCCAACTCTCGTACGTCTTCCATCTGAGGCTCCACCTCCTTGCTCCAGATCTTATCGCGAACTTCCTCGCTGATCAAGCACCGATCCCGCATGTAATCCAGAGACTCCATGTACTCCGCAAGACCAGCAACCTTCAACTCTGACACACAGCTATCAAAAGATAACGCCTCCGCTTAGGCTTTTGCCGCACAAAGCTCCGTCTCCAAACAAGAAGTTTCCTCTTGAGCACGCTTCAACATCGAAGTAGTCCTTTCCACTAGAGATTTCTCCACCTCCAGAGATGCTCGAGTCTCCTCCAATTCCGCCTTCAGCTCCGATCCAATCCGGCGAAATCGAGAAACGTCCCGCTCATGATCATCCTTCAAAGCGACAAGAGAGCCCGCCATAGCTCGAAACTTCTCCAGGAGTGCCAGATACCCATCCTTCAAGCTCACGTAATGATCATTCCGGGTGACAGCAAGTTGAACCTGAGTCTAGATCTGCAAAAGAGAAGACGAAGAGAAGTCAGCACAATACAACAATAAAGAAGAGCCAAAAATAATCAAGCTCGCTTACCACTTCGTTCATCGCCTTCAAGGAAGAAGATAGCCTTGGAGCCGCCGTCTCCGCAGGCAAAGACTAGGGGGCAGATGATCCAAGCACCTGTATCTCGGGAGGCGAATCGCCACAACCGCCGGAAGGATAATCGACGCCCAGAGAAGACGAGCAAGGCGCCGTACTACCGCTACCTCGAGAAGCTACAGTCGCCTTCCGCTTCCGATTACAAACCAAAGATGTCACAGCGGTCCGCCCAGAGTCTGAAGAAATACCACACCGCAACAAGCGCTTCTCTTCCACAAACGAAGATTTACTGAACAGATGATTCACCAACTCTCGAGGCTCTGAAAATCCAAGCACTGGAGAAAACTCCTGCTCTCTCCCCTTCTGACGACGGCAACGATCAGGCAGTGCGTCCCACAGCTCCGGCAAACCCCAAGAGTTCTTGAAATAACAAAACAAAGTATTTCCATGACGGCGGTCCGTCCGAACCTCAAAATCAAGCCAGCTATTGTTGCTATGGATCTCCACGCGCTCACCACCATTCGAACGAACATCACACCAATCTCGGAAGCAGTCCAGAGAAAGTTTCCCGCCATGCTCGCGAAAGAAGACAACCAACCCCATGAGGCGTACTACCCCCAAGGGAGAAAATTGGGAAATCGTCCCGCCGCAGAACTTCAGAATCTCAACCACTTCCTCGCATGGAGGGAACTGGAATCCCGATATCAAGGTAGTCTCGCAGATCGTCAACCAGGCACGAGGAGGATTTTGAAGTCTCTCCGCGACATGCGGTATCTTCACTTCAAGGTCGACAGGCAGGACGCACCACCTCCTCCAAATTGCAACCTAATCCTCGGTAAGAGAGGAACGAAGACGCATTGGCCTCACGGTACGCTTCGAGACCTGTCACAAAAACCAAAAATAAATTTAGAATAAAAAGTGCGATCAAAAGTCATCCACCCTCGTCACGCGCAAAAAGGTGCATCACCCGATAGAATCAAAAATATCCGCGACGCGCCCCGACATGCGCATACTCGCGCAACAGGTCCCCACGCGCGCGCCACCAGTCGTGCGTGCAAACCTGCGCACGCACTCACGGACAGGCGCGCACACCTAGCACGCGCGGCCGAATGCGCACAATCAGGCCCGCACGCGGCCAGGCCCGCGCGCGGCCAGGCGCGCGCGCGGCCAGGCACACGCGCGCGCACGCGGCCAGGCTCCTGCGCGACCAGACGCGCGAGCACGCGCGAGGCCAGGCGCGCGCGCGCACGCGTGCCCACGCGCGAGCTGGCACGAGCCCACACACACTACCGCGCGTGCCTGCGTGCCCGACCAGGTGTGCGCGCGCGCCCATGCAGGCGCACCCGCGCGCACCTTCGCAGGTGCGCCCGCACACTATCTCGTACATGTCTGAGCGCGCATGCGAGCGCGGGGCCGAGATCGCGCAGGCCCATGCGCGACCCCGTGCACGCATCCGCGCGCATCGTCGCGACTACGGGAGCAACACCTTCCTCCCCCAGGCGCGTTCATCGCCTCTTCTACACCATAACATATGTTAACATTTTTCACCCGAGTTTGCAGGGTGCAACCACTCGCATCATCAAGTCCATCACCGTTCGCCATCATCGCCGCCATAAAAGTGAATAGAGAAAGATCCTTGTTTTCCTTCATCTGAAGCGGTCTCGCACAACAAGGATCTGGGGGGCAGTTGTTGGGGATGACCTTCATTTTGTAGAAATCGGGTGTGCACATAATCACACACCCGTGATCCCTCTAAAGAAGTGGGATCATGGGATTGACCGCGCGCGCGATCAGCACGCCCGATCTCCCGCGCACCGATCCCATTACGCGTAATGGGCAAACCGCCGCGAGCCCCACCTCGCCGGCGGTGAGCAGCCGGCCTCCTCCCCGGCCACCGGCCGCCCGCACTCTCTCGCCACGCCGGCTTTTCTTGTGGAATCTGGCATATCTTTCTGCATTTGTCATGCAACAAGATTCAACAACTAGTCTGGGTAGTTTTATGATTTTATCTTCCTGTCAAGATCTTATATTTCACAGCAAGGGCACAATTTCTGGTTTCAGCGCAAGAAATCTTTGTGGAGTTCAAATTCTTGTCCGGTTTCATTTAATAAATTAAGGGTCCGTTTGGCGGCATGGCAGTGGCAGTCGTGAACACTTGGCTATGAACCGTCGTTTGTGAATTTCCGTACTCACCTAAGAAATTCCATCCATTTTTATGTTCAAAATTAGTTTTTATTTCTTGATTGCTGACAATTGCAGTCATGACCATTGTCACGTCAAATACATATTTTATGACGGTGACGTTTTTGTCCAAACTCATGGGAGCAAAAACACAGTGCCAAACATACCCTAAGAATCCTATTATTTGGAGGAAGTGGTGGATTGATGATTGTTATTTCTACAGGTTGTTTCAGTTGGGACAGTGAAAGCTGGAGAAGCACATAATGTTATCCCAGAATCTGTCACTTTTGGAGGAACCTTCAGGAGTGTAACTACTGAAGGACTCTATAGTCTCCTACAACGGATAAGGGAGGTACTATAAAGTTTCTATATATCCATGCCCTTTTTAGTCATGTTTTTTTTGGTAATTTTCTCGTTATGTTTTAATCGACAAAATATGTAAATGACATTTTAATTATGAGAAATCAAGGGAGTGATATGATTATAGGGTTTCTAATATAAATCAATGAGAGCTAGGTTATGATCCTAGGATCCGTGGGTTATATGTCTATCCCGTAACATCACCGGAGGTAGCGGCGGAGGCGTAGATGCAAGAGGCTAACCATGGAATGAGGATGAAGAGGAGAGAACTAGAGAGAGAGCGAGGGGGGGGGGGGATTTGAGAGAGAAAGAAGAGTTAGAGAGAGAAATTTGATTTCATTCCTTGGTATCCCATACATGACCTAAGAGGTCCTATATATAGGGCCACAATGAGGTAGCGGCGGAGGCGTAGATGCAAGCGGATAACCATAGAATGAGCATGAAGAGGAGAGAACTAGAGAGAGCGAGGGGGGGGGGGGGGGATTTGAGAGAGCGAGGGGGGGATTTGAGAGAGAAAGTGAAGTGTTAGAGAGAGAAATTTGATTTCATTCCTTGATATCCCATACATGACCTAAGAGGGCCTATATATAGAATCACAATGACTTCAGCGTAAATACCTAACATAAAGAAAATGCATGAAACATTAAAATAGTAAGACGCTAAAAATCCGTATCCATGACTCGACTCGTTACGAATTGACTCAAACTCGAATTCAATATATGAAGACACAATAATATAACTGAACTAACGACGTGGGACCCGTAACAGAAGGTCACAAACTATTAATTTTGAATTCTTATTATCTACTTTGATGACAATAAAAAATAAGGAAACAATTCAGATGAATTTTTTTAATGGGCATCCTCTAAAAATAATGAATAGATATTCAGACAACAAATATATAAAGGAAAGGTTGAAATATTTACATTCTTTGAAAATGAAATTGTCATATATGAGTAAAATCAATTGCAAAGCTCATCCACTGGACAAGGTGATAGTCTACTCCTGGCAGTAGAAGAGATACCCCATTCAATTAGAATTTCATTCAAAGTTAAATACATCTAATATTAGTATGCAATAAAGCCCATTATAAATATATAATTATATAGTATTATTGCTATTCGCTCGACGCTCTTACGGTTCGGTCGAGATGAACCGTCTCAGCTCGAGAGTGAACCGAGCGCGCAATAGTTGACAGTAAGGCTTTCTACGTGGAAAACCCCGAAAAGGAAAAAAATCACGGGGTCGGATCGGTGTCAACCAAGTTTCATCAATTCTCTGAGTGTTACAAGTAGTAGTTCTCAAGGTTGACATGCCACCGCTCGTTGCAATGAGATTTCGAAGAATGACAGAGTTGCGTGGGGCAGAGCAAAGAGAAGCGTGCTCTGATGCTGTTGAGATGTCTAACATAGCAACTGGAGTTCTGGACTTGGTGCTTGAAACCAAGTGAGATCTTCGAGTCGCCTTTTAAGCCTAGTGCTGGAAACCAAGTGAGATCTTCTAATCGCCTTCCGAGCTTGTCGTTTAAAGCCAAGTTAGATCTTTCAGCCGCCTTCTAAGCTTTGCGTTGGAAGTCAAGTGAGATTTTCAAGTCGCCTTCTGAGTGACATTTGAAACCAAGTGAGATTTTTGAGTCGCCTTCTGAGCTTGGCGTTTGATGCCAAGTGAGATCTTCTAGTCTCCTTCTGTGCTGGCATTGAAAGTCAAGTGAGATCTTCAAGTCGTCTTCAAAGGAACAAAGGAGATCTCCAAGTACGAACAAGTTCTTGGGGGGGGGGGGGGCTTGAAGGAGATCTTCAAGTACGAAGGAGATCTTCAAGGGGTTTCAAGGAGGTCTTCAAGTACGAAGATCTTTGAGGGGCTTGATCGTCGATGGAGAATCCTGAGAAATCCTCATCACCATTATAGAAGTTTTTACTATCTGCACCCAATGATGCAGGATTTTACTATTCGCACCCCATGATATGAGATTTTATTTCTGCATCCCCATGATGGGGGTTTTTCTGCACTCACTCTCATGATGAGAGATTTTACTATTCACATCCCATGATGAGGGATTTTATTATTCGCACCCATATGATGGGGGATTTTACTACTCGCACCCCCATGGTGGGGAATGCGAAGGCGATGACAGGAGGTGATGAAAGCGGTCGGGAGTGAGGTTGGTTGACGGGAGCAAGCACACAAATGGGCGGCAAGTGAGACAGACGACGATTGTGGCGGCGGGCGGCAAGCACGGCGGCGGGCGGCATGCGCAGCGGCGGGGGGTGGCAAGTATGGTGGCTCGCGCAATGGGAGGCGAGCACGTTGGGAGGGGACGAGAGAGGCGTGGCGGAGGGAGTGGGGGGACTCTACCGCGCGTTGGTGAATGTGAGGGATCATTCTGCACGTTAGTGTGCACGGGAGGCGCTCTCGCGTACTAGTGTGCGCGGGAGGGAGATCCCCGCACCTTGGCACGCCGGGAGTCCCTCCATGCTCTAGTGCACGGTGAGGCGCTATTGCGCGCTTGAATGCATGAGAGGCACGCCCACGCGTCGATTGAAGATCCTCGTATGCTGTTGAGCGTGGGAGGGAGATCCCTGGGCGTTGGTGCATGTGGAAGGCTCGCCCGCCCGGAGGTGCGCGCGGGAGGGCGATCCCCGCGCTGGAGAACGTGTTGGGCTATGCGCTGGCGTATGTGGGAGGGAGATCCCCGTGCACTGGTGCTTGTGAGGGGGGGGGGGGGGGGGGGGTGGCGGCGCTCCCACGCACTGGTACGCGCTCCCGCGTGAGAAGGCGATCCCTGTGTGCTGGTGCGCGTGAGGGTCGTTCCCAAGTGCTGGTGTGCGTGGGAGGCGCCCCTTGAGCGCTGGTGAGAGCGGGCTGGGGGCCACTCCCGTGCGCGAGATGCTTGAGTACAGGGTGTGCATAGCGTGGCGCGACCTGCGAGTAGGCACACGTTGCATGCACGAGTGCGCTGACATCCGTTTGAGAGACCAAACAGACTCGGAATTGCTCAAGAATGAGCTTGCTGGAATTGTATCGACAAGCCAGCTAAGGTTGCGACAAAAAGTTCCTTTTCGATCAAACAATTTTTGGAAAATCCCATCAAGTATAACATATATTCCTTCATTGAAGGAAAGTATTTGTTAAAGACCTGCAATAAAATAGAAAAATTATAGAAGAAGGTATATTTATCAGTTGTCATTGATGGTGAATAAATTTGGTCGTACTTGATTCATGATTGAGGACTGTGCTAACAAGCTTAGGGTCTGAGGTTGATTTCTTCTTACTTCAGAAATAATACATTTTGCAGATGGTTATCTGCTATGGGTCCCACACTGTTAGTTATCTTGTAATTATATTATTATAAGTCTTTATGTATCAAATCGAGTGTATGAGTCGAGCTGTATGAGTTGAGTTACAATAGTCGTATCGAGTCGAGTCATGGTTAAGAGTTATTTATGCATCTCTTATGTTGGGGCTATTTAGGCTTGCGCTATTGTGAGTCCTGTATATAGGGATCCTTGAGTCATGAATGAGACATCAAAGAATTAAGGCTCTGTTTGTTTTGACTGTTGCTGATGGAAAAGTAGTTGATGGAAATGGAGTTTGAAAAAAGAGTTGTTTTGAGAGAATGCAATTTGCAGTAAAATCTATTTGTGTAAAATGAAGTTTGCAGAACTGTTCGTAAAACAGTGCATAAAAACTGTTTGTTAAAAATGGAATTTTGTAAAATATTCTTTTTTAAAAATGCAAAATTGTTGACAGTTTACAAAATAAAACAAAATAACAAAGTTTTTTAAGTTACATGGCATAAAAATTGTTGAAGTGTTAGACCGGGCGGCCTTGCAGTCTTGTCTGGCGGGTTGTTGACCGCGCGGTCTAGTGGTTCCTTTCCAGCAAGTTCTTATTCAGACTGTTGCTGTTTGTAGTCCGAGCGGTCTGGCAGTCTCTCTCAGAAGCCTGGAGACCGGCGGTCTATCGGTCTCCTATTGCAGCGTGTTCTCTTCCTGCTGGAGTTGCCGAGCGGTTAGCTCATTTGTCTAACCGCGCGGCCTGTGCGGTCTCTTTAATTTCTAGCCGCTCAGCCCTGTACATTTTTAGTCCCACATTGTTTGTTTGTACTCTCTCCTATCTCCTTCATTCTATAAAAGGGAGGTCATACATTTGTAAATGATATCTTTTTGGATAATAAAACTTTCTATTATTCAAATTTCTGTCTGTCTGTTAGCTGTTTGTTAGCTGCGTGTTAGATACTTTTGCATGGTATCAGAGTCAACGATCGATTCATCGTGATTCCGTCTTTGGCTCTTCTGTCCGCGCGGTTTGTCCAAGCGGCTTCTTTGCCTTGTCGCTGCCCTGTTTGCGCGACTTCCTTCGGTCTGTTCTCGACCTGTTCTCTCGGGTCCCTTGCTTCCTCTTCTCTTTTGTTCGCTCGACCTCTTTCAGTTCGCGCGACCTCTTTCCCTGTGCCTTGGTCTGCTTCCTGGCCGCTGGTGTTCTTCCATCGTGCCGCTGCAGCTTCTTCTCTTTAGCCCGCTGCGGTTTCGTCCTTGATCGCTGCGGTTTCTTCTTGTCCCGCGACCTCCTCCTTAGGTCGTGCGGCTTTCTCTCCTTTTTCTCTCCCCGCGGCTTCTCTTCTTCTCGCGCGGTTTCCTGCATTCTCTATGGCCAATTCCGGTCTCTCCACCCCCGTTATCTCTACCTCCACCACCCCTGCGGCTCCTCCTCCTCCTCCTCCTACTCCTTCTGGCAACCTTGGCACGCTTTCTAAACTTGTTGGCTCCAACTATCCCGATTGGAGCGTTTCTTTCACCTTTCTTCTTCGCTCTCAGCGCAAGCGTCATCACCTCACCGATGATCCTCCACCTCTTAACTCTCCTCAATTTGATGACTGGGATGCGAGTGATGCTCTTGTCCGCACTTGACTGGCCAACAACCTTTCTGATGAGTGCCTTCCCGTCATTCTCCATGATGAGACGGTCAAGGCTGCTTGGCTTCACCTCGCTGCTCTATATTCGAAGGGGGGCCAGACGTCCCGCATTTATACTCTTTATGCGGACCTCTTCGCCCGCCCTTCCATGTCTCCTGCTGCGGCTTATCAGCAGGTTCAGACTCTTGGCGCAGAGATCCTCCAGAATCGCCCCTTCTCCGCGGACTTGGCCGACCAGCACAAACACTTCCAGGAACTACTGGTTGTTTGTTATCTTCTCCGCCTTCCCGATTCCTATGATATGATCCGCCAACAGATCTTGGGTGAGGCGGAGTCTCCCACTTTGGATGCCACCGCGGCTCGCATTGCCGCCGTTACTTCGCTGCTCCAGCGCCCTCTGTTGACCTCCCCTCCTTCCCAGGACTCTTATGCTCACCAGGCTCAGCGGGGGGGGGGGGGGGGGGGCCTAGTGGCCGCAGCCACTCCGGCGGGCGCGGTTCGTCCAGGTTCCTCTGCTCTCACTGTGGTCGTACCGACCATTCTGTTGACCGTTGCTGGTAAAGACATCCTCATCTTCTCCCTTCCGGTGATGCACCTTCCTCAACCTCCGCCTCCTCTCGGCCATCTGCCTCTGTGGCCACGACTTCAGGTAGTGCCCACGTCGTTACCTAAGGTAAATGGCTGATTGACTCGGGTGCTACAAATCATATGACTGACAACCCTCATTGCTTCTCTCTCCTTGAAACGCATGACCGATTGCCCCCGGTTCGTGTGGCGGATGGTTCACCGTCCCCGGTTCATGAGACGGGCATGGTTCAAGTCACCCCGTCGCTTCGCTTGGAGGACACTCTCTATGTCCCGAAGTTCCCGTGCAATTTATTATCTGTTACTACTTTATGTCGGCAACTTCAGTGCTCCGTCCGCCTACTCACTCCCACTTCTTGTTCTTTTCAGGACCCGAGGACCCAGCGGACTATTGCTACTGGGATTGAGAGTGGCGGCCTCTACTTCCTCGATAACGTTTCCTCTTTGTCCGCCTACTCCTCCTCCTCTACAGATCTGCTTCAATGACATCTTCGCCTTGGACATCCTCCTCCTCGGATTCTTCGACAGCTTCTGCCCCACTTACCTCCTACCAGTTCTCCGCTCAACTGTGATGCGTGTCAGCTTGGCAAACATCATCGCTCCTCCTTCCCGCCGAAGCAAGGCCGTGGCTCCTCTCGCCCGTTTGATCTCATTCATTCTGATGTCTGGGGTCCTGCTCCTACCCTCACCGTTGGTCGGGGTAGTTCCTACTTTGTAACTTTTATAGATGATTTTTCTAGATGTACCTGAGTGTATTTGTTAAAAGATCGCTCTGAACTCTTTTCTATCTGACATTCCTTTTATTCTATAATTAAAACTCAATTTGACATTTCTATTAAAGTCTTTCGCTCTGATAATGCTAAGGAATATCTTAGTCATGAGTTCTCCTCCTTCTTTCTACAACATGGTCTTGTTCATCAGACCACCTGTGTTTACACCTCCCAGCAAAATGGGGTGGCAGAGCGTAAAAACCGTCACCTCTTTGATGTCGCTCGCACTCTCATGACGCAGCTGCAAGTGCCCCGCTCCTACTGGGGCTACGATGTGCTCCTCGCCTGCTATCTCATCAATCGCCTTCCCTCCACGGTTCTCCACGGCCAGACCACCTTCTCCATTCTATACCCCAGCAAGGAACCTTTTCCTCTCCCTCTCCGTGTCTTTGGGTGTACGGCTTTTGTACACGCTCCGTCTGCTACGCGCGACAAATTTTCCCCCCGTTCCACCAAGTGTGTCTTTTTGGGGTACTCTACCACTCAAAAAGGCTATTGCTGTTTTGACCCCGTTCTGCGCAAACAATTTGTGTCCGCAGACGTGACCTTCGAGAATGCATCTTACTTCTCTCTTGAATCCCCTCTTCCTCCTGACGTCCCTGCTTCTCCACCACCTCTCTCAGTTCCTTCCACGCCTATCGATGTCTCCCATCTTCCCTCATCTCCTACTCCGTCCCCTCCTCTGTCTGTCTCACCCCCTACACCTTCTCCCTCTTCTCCGCAGCCGTCTCTCTCTAGTCCCGGGCCAGCCTTCTCCGCCACGGACGCTCCGGTCGCTGAGGCCCGCGTCGACCTGGATCTTCCCATTGCTCTTCGCAAAGGTGTGCGGGTATGTACTCAACACCCGCTTGCGGCCGTTGTTTCCTATGATCAGCTTTCTCCTTCTCGCAGGTGTTTTGCCTTGGCTATCTCCGCTACTACCACTCCCCGCACCTACCAGGAGGCTCTTGCTATTCCTCATTGGAAATCTGCCATGGATGAGGAGATGACTACTCTTACTGAAAGGGGTACCTGGACCCTTGTTCCTCCACTAGTGGGTACTGATGTGGTTGGCTGTCGCTGGGTGTTTGTTGTGAAATTTTGCCCCGATGGCACTGTGGATCGCTACAAGGCCCGGCTGGTGGCCAAAGGCTTCACTCAGACTTATGACATTGATTACTTTGACACTTTCTCTCCGGTTGCTCGCCTCAGCACCATCCAGGTTCTTCTCTCTGTGGCTGTCAACCGGGATTGGGCTATTTCCCAGCTTGATGTCAAGAATGCCTTTCTCTATGAGGATCTTCAGGAGGACGTCTACATGGAGCAACCTCCTGGGTATGTTGCTCCGGGGGAGACACGAGTATGCCGTTTGAAGAAGGCCATTTATGGCCTAAAGCAGAGCCTTCGGGCATAGTTCGACAAGTTCAGTGACATTGTGGCTACCATCGGCTTTGCAAGGAGTTCGGCCGATCACTCCTTATTTATTCGCAAAACCGCCTCGGGACTGGTGATTTTGGCAGTGTATGTGGATGATATTCTTCTTACTGACGATGACCAAGCTGGGGTGGACTTGACGAAGAAACACCTCCGTCAACACCTGGTCACGAAGGATATGGGCTCCCCGAAATACTTTTTGGGGATAGAAATCTCTCGAAAGCTTGATTCGTTGGTTCTCTCCCAAAGGAAGTATGCCCTTGATCTTCTACAAGAGGCCGGATTGACAGATGTCAAACCGACCCGGTTTCCCATGGTTATTGGAGAAGACAAAACATGGACGGATGACTCGCCTCTTCTATCTGATGTCACGAGGTACAGACGTTTGGTGGGCAAACTCATCTATCTCACGGTGACCAGACCCGACATCTCCTATGCTGTAGGCAAGGTTAGTCAGTTTATGCAAGCTCCCAGGGAGTGCCATCTTCAGTCTGCCTTGAAGATTTTAGAGTATGTCAAAGCAGCACCGGGAAAAAGGCTACTATTTCAGAGGAATGGTCATCTGAGGGTTGAAGCCTACTCAGATTCAATTTATGCGGATGATAAAGGCGATCGTAAATCCACATCAGGTTTTTGTACTTTTGTTGGAGAAAATCTTGTGAGTTGGAAGAGCAAGAAACAGTCTGTTGTCTCGAGATCCAGTGCAGAAGCCGAATGCCGGAGTATGGCGTCAACCACGTGTGAGTTAAAGTGGTTGCGGGCTCTCATGCTTGACCTAGGAGAGGTCTATGGCTATACTCTTCCTATGTTCTGTGACAACAAGGCCGCTATATACATATCCAAAAATCCTGTCTTCCATGAGAGAACAAAGCATATAGAGGTCGACTGTCACTTCATTCGGGAAGAGATTTTGAAGAAACAGATTTGTACTCCGTTTGTCACCTCCGACAAAGAATTGACGGATATCTTCACAAAACCGGTCTCTACTTCCTTCTTCCACATTTGTGACAAGCTGGGCATGATTGATATCTATGCTCCAGCTTGAGGGGGAGTGTTGAAGTGTTAGACCGGGCGGCCTTGCGGTCTTGTCTGGAGGGTTGTTGACCGCGCGGTCTAGTGGTTCCTTTCTAGCAGGTTCGTATTCAGACTGTTGCTGTTTGTAGTCCGAGCGGTCTGGCGGTCTCTCTCAGAAGCCTGGAGACCGGGCGGTCTATCGGTCTCCTATTGCGGCGTGTTCTCTTCCTGCTGGAGTTGCCGAGCGGTTAGCCCATTTGTCTAACCGCGCAGCCTGTGCGGTCTCTTTAATTTCTAGCCGCTCAGCCCTGTACATTTTTAGTCCCACATTGTTTTTTTGTACTCTCTCCTATCTCCTCCATTCTATAAAAGGGAGGTCATACCTTTGTAAATGATATCTTTTTGGATAATAAAACTTTCTATTATTCAAATTTCTGTCTGTCTGTTAGCTGCTTGTTAGCTGCGTGTTAGCTACTTTTACAAAAATTAATCAAGTTATTCCTTGGTGGCTGGTCCACTGCTTGCGAATCGTGTGCTTATGTATCACCTAAAAGAGTGAATGCGTAGATTCATCAATTATTGTCAAAATTATAAATTATTTGTCCTGAAAATTACTTTCTAGCGTCATGCAATTGTTGTGTGATAGACTCATGCAACACAATTATCTCGTTTACACTTCCAGTTGTATTAGTATCATTTTGCTTATGGTCATCATAATTATCTTCATCATCAAATTCACTAAATTCTTGATCTGCTCATGAAGGATGCGTTCGAATAAAATAATCACTGTCATTGTCACAATCACAATATCTGTATGTTTTGGAAATCTTTATGGATGCATGCTCCTCAATATTGCCCATTTTTTCATACACTGAAGGTTCGTTCTATCACGTTTTGTAGTGATGAGTGCACTCGATTGAATATCCTTTTTTGTCCCACGATCGGACGACTACCGTGAGCAATATCCAGCAGATGATAACGAGTTCCTGGATAAGGTTTTAAATAATCACCTTGTATTGGATAATCAGAATCGACTATGTAATATTTTCCCGTACAAAAAATATATAATGCACAATTTTTTTATATTTGAAATGAAAAAAATAATGCACTAATTATCTCGAGGTGGGTGCAGAAAGTTGTGTTTGAGATTTCTAATTGCATTATTAAAATGCAACTACCGCATGCTAATCCCTCCCAGTTAGCCATAACAAAGGTAAAACACATGTTGAAGTCACAAACATCCATAATATTTTTTGTCGGAGTGCCTTGTCACCCAATGAAAGGAATTTGATCTTCAACCGCTATGCAAGCTTGTACACGAGTTCCATCAATTGCGCCAATACAGTCTTTGAAGAAAGGCATGTAGCGAACATCATGCAGAATTTCTGGCGGAGTTCTAGTGAAGTACTGATTTGTTGGCTTTATAATATCTGGGAGATGATACCAAGTTTTAGGATACGGTTTTAAATAACTACATTGTTGTGGATAGCCAGCGTCGACTATGTAATATTTTCATGTACAAAAAATATAATGTACAATTTTTTTATATCCGCAATAAAAAATAATACACTAATTATCTCGAGGTGGGGGTGGAAAGTTGTGTCTGAGATTACTAATTGCATTATTAAAAATGCAACTATCACGTGTTGATCCCTCCCAGTCAGCCATAGCGAAGGTAAAACACATGTTGAAGTTACAAGCTTCCATAATATTTTTTGTCGGAGTGTCATGTCGCCCAATGAAAGGAATTTGATCTTCAACCGCCATGTAAGCCTGTACTAGAATTCCATCAATTGTGCCAATACAGTCCTTGAAGAAAGGCATGTAACGAACATCATGCAAAATTTCTGGCAGAGTACTAGTGAAGTACTTACTTGTTGGCTTTATAATATCAATAAATAATCGCAGTAGAGCACGCATACCTCGAGTAAAGTATTTGCTAATGGTTCGTGTTCAGTGTTGAAAATGCTCACCGGATTTTCTCAAAGTTTCATTATGGGACAATGCATACAATGTGATTACAAGCACCTCGGTAGCATTGATACGCCTAGATCCTTTTAGTCCATAATTTTCTCTCAGTGTTTACAACGGATCAAGAAAGATCTGTTGCGACATTCTGAAAGCAATATTAAATCTAATAGGAGCACCACCTAGTAGCTCTCACACCAATTCAGTTTGCTTTGATGCATACAATACAAAGAACTGGAGAATTCAAAACATAATTTGATGCTTGTAGGCCAAATATGGTCGATATATACCTGATGATAAGCTACACAGTAACGTCTTCTTGCAAGCTCACTTGACATTGTGTTGCTATAAAAATATTATTATTCAGTATGATAATAATTTCAGACATAGTAGAGTATTGACAGCATCTCATAAGCACCAATGATAACATCTCGTTTAGCACTACTAGATAAAAAGTTGAACATAAAAAGACATCTCATTAAGCATACAAATGATATTAGTACGACATTTGTTCCAACAATAGTAAACAGAATGAAAACATATAAACATAAACATGAGCATAAACATCCCTCTTACTGTGACCTAGACATGTAACAAATGTGTAGCCATTTTACCTTTGTATCCTCTCGAAGGAACATAAAAGTCTCTCTATGATGGTTATCCATCATGAACATGGTTGCAAAATTGTACAAGCCTTCATCTTTACAGATTTCATGATGTCTTTCCAGCTCTACCAGTACTTGTGAAATGGTAAAAGGACTTGTAGATTTCGGAGGCTCCATTAGATAACGACCGATAACCTTCAAAGATTCAACCAATTTTTCTATTTCTGAATGCGGGGCTTGCTCCCCCCTATTCAGTCTTTTAGTGGCTTAAGATGAAAAGTTGATGATGCAAGACAGACGTCACACCGGCCTGCCACCATGGAGTCCCACCAGGGGGCCCACCTTGGCGTCGTACCAAGGCGGCTTTAGCAGGCCCGCGGGCCGTTCACTCCAACGGTCTCACCACAGGAAGTCAAAAGGTAGTTGAGGCCAATATTCGATCTCGAGACCTCCTTGATAAAGCGCTCTCAGGTGAGCTCTCATCACCAGCTGATTCGCGGAGTGAGGCATACATCGTTGTCACCGTCAGACATAACCCTATCATCAATAGATTCTTGTGTCACAATCCTGGAATGAGGGGTGCACGCATAATCTCTGGTTTCCACCACAGTTCTAAACATCACATTCATTTTTTCTTCTAATTCTCGGTGTATGCCCCCGTATCAAAACTTCTTTGCATTGGGCACCGCTTATTTAAAAAAAATAAAAATTAGGCACTTTTAATAAATATAGAGATTTTTATATAGACAATTAGTAGTTTCACCTTTATTCATTCATCCCACCACTCCTCCGATGCATCTATAGTTTTTCTCGAAGAATTCCAACCTAGTACAATCTCCCCGCATTTCAACTCATGCCATAATTTCCATTCTTTTTTTAAGTGATCCCATTTATTTTTCATTTGAACCTTGTCGTAGGTCGTTTCTGTCCGCTCGTGAAATTTCACCATCAAATATTTCCACCCATCATTACTGAAATACTCGCTGGCCTATTACCAAGCTCTATCTCTTTGATGCATAAATCACAGAATATCATCACGTCGCTTGATTCCAAAATGGCCGATACTCCTTTTTGTTTTCCCATCTAACAAAAAAAGTTTTCGAATTTAGAAACGATACAAAAAAGAAGCCATGTTTTATGGATGTTATAGGCTCATGCTTTAAAAACACTGGAGTGAGAATTAATTAGTTTTTTATCATTACACTACCATATATACACAAATCAAACCATATAATAAAGATATGTATAAGCTCTCCTAATTCCCGAACACATAATATATCTACACTCCCATGATTATTTCATTCTATGGAGAAAACCTCAAACTTGTATATACATTCTCAATAATCAAATACAAGGTACACATTTATATGAAGGAGAAATCGAGAAGAGATCCCTATACATGATGTGAGACTAAAGAGGAGAAAAGAAGAAAACTAAAAAAGTGCTCCAATATGGGCCTCTTTACATGGGCTTTTCCAACACTCCCCCGCAAGTTGGAGCGTACAAGTCGTAGGCGCCAAGCTTGGACAGGAACTGATAATAAAGAGTACTAGGTAGGGCCTTTGTAAGGATATCGACAAGTTGTTCAGTACCCGTAACATGCTTTAATTCTATCTTCTTCATTTGAACTTTCTCCCGGATAAAGCAGCAGTCCACTTCAATATGCTTCGTTCTTTCATGGAAGACTGGATTCTTTGCTATGTGTATGGACGCTTGGCTATCGCATAACAGGATGACAAGTGAGGGAAGTTTAACACCTAGATCAATAAGAAGACTTTCAAGCCATGTAAGCTCAGAGACAATTGATATCATCGATCTGTATTCTGCTTCAGCTGAGGATCGAACAACCACAACTTGTTTCTTACTCTGCCAGGTAACAAGATGCCTTCCAAAATAGGTACAAAAGCCACTAGTTGACCGTAGATCATCTAAGGAGCCAGCATAATCTGCATCAGAATACGCAATCAACGTTGGAGTAGATGAAGTTTTGTATTTCGGCCCTTGTCCCAGAGTTGTTTTAAGGTATCTTAGGATTCTCTCAACGGCTTGAAGGTGAGATATTCGAGGGGCATGCATAAACCGGCTGACCACCCCAACAACAGAGGATATATCCGGTAGATCAATTTTCCAACAAGACGTTGATAGTATTCCGGCTTTTGGATAGGAAGATCAGTATCGGACGCATGTGCACACAACTTATGATTTGCATCCATTGGAGTAGTAGTGAGCTTGCATCTAGAGTGGCCAACATCTTGAAGGAGATCTAGACAGTACTTCCGTTGGGAGAGGACAAGTCCATCCGGACGTCTCGCGATCTCAAAACCCAGGAAGTATCGAAGTTGCCCCAGATCTTTTGTCTAAAATATGGAGCTAAGATGTTGTTTAACTGCTTGGATTCCCTTAGAATCGTCTCCAGTCATTAAGATGTCGTCAACATAAACTAACAGAAGAACCGTTCCTGTTTTCTAATGATGCGTGAACAAAGAGAAGTTTGCTGAGCTCTGAGTAAAGCCGACTTCCCGAACTGCCTTACTAAACTTGTCGAACCATGCCCGAAGGGATTGTTTGAGACCATAGATGGACTTATTTAGATGACACACTCGGGACTTCCCCGTGGTCTAAAACCCGGGAGGTTGCTGCATGTAGACAGTTTCCTGGAGATCGCCGTTCAGAAACGCATTTTTGATGTCCAGTTGATGTAAGGGTCATTGGAGATGCACAACCACAGAGAGGAGGACCCAAACGGTATTGAGCTTGGCTACGAGAGATCCTCATAATTGAGATCGTGTTGTTGGGTGAAGCCACGAGCCATCAGACGTGCCTTCAGACGGTCAATTGTCCCATCATGAACATGTTTGATGACAAAGACCCATTTACGGCCAACAAGTGTCTGGCCAGTAGGTATAGGTACCGGGTTCCATGTCTGGTTAGCACAAAGAGCAGTCATTTCTTCTTCCATGACAGCCCGCCAGACAAGATGTTGGAGAGCCTCCTGCACAGACTTAGGTACAAAAATTGTTGGGTATTGTACGCACAATAACCTAGTTTTGTGTGAAGTCATCCTTAAACTATGTTGAATTAGGTTTGTATTTGATGCTACTTTTTAGTTGAGTGCTTGCAGGTCTTTATTGCTAAGTGTATACCAATGTCAGTTTACAGTGAGTCACCAAACACAAGACCATGCAATATAATCCTTCATTGTGTGATCCATAGTGTTGACTAATGTGTAACCTCTCTATTTGGATGCACTTCATTTTCAAGTACTAAAAAATTGGGAGAAAGAAAGGGTTGCTGATCTTTGAAAAAAGAAGAAAAGATTTTTTTTAAAATTTCCTAAGTACATTTTTCGAAAAAAGGAAGTGTTTTCGAAAAGTCTAAAGTTAATTTTTCGAGAAAGAAGAACAGTTCAGAAAACTTGATGACTTCTCGAAAAATTCTCAAAAACTTCTAAGTTCTATTTTTCGAAAAATGTTCTGAAGATGTTTTTGAAAAACCAATTTCATCTTTCGAAAAAGAAATTCTGTTTTCGAATAATCAAATTCATTTTTCGAGAAAGACAAGATGTTTTCGAAAAGCCAAATCTTCTTTCGAAGAATCTGTTTTCAGCTCAAAGAAATTCTGCGTAAAGCCTTCTTCGAAAAAGGTCATGCCGTTTTTCGAAAAGACAAGTTCTTTTCGAAGAATTTTAATCCTTTCGAAAAATACAGTTGCTGAAAATTCATACTTCAATTCGTCGATCGGGATTTCATTCGCCGAACAGAGTTCGTAATTCGTCGAACGAATTTCATTCATATTCGTCGAACACAACTTCTATCAATTCGTCGAACGCAACTTTAATTCGTCGAACAAGATTTCATTAGTCGAACGGGATTTCGAACTTCGATTCATATTTAATATGATTGATCTTCATTCCATAAATGAGTTCTGACCGTTATAAAAAGTTCTATATAAAGTTTTGTCGATGGATTCGCTAACCCTAATGCTAATGCTAATCATAATCTTAAGTCTGAATCGCCGTATGTTCAAGATCGGGAAAAGCCGCAAGCCGCATTCGTCATTCCTCTCTGAAGCTTCTTCCTCGATCCAGTGATTCAACAGAAGAATAGATTTGATAGATCTCTGATTCAACTGAAACTCATGGATCTCGACAAAGATGAGATTGCACTTGTCTCTCTGGATAAGAAAGCTAAAAATATCATCGCAAGTATAGTCGATGACTCCATGTTGCAGAACCTTATTCACTGCCAATCTGCTAAGGAAATGTGACAGTCTCTGATCGTTCTGATGGAAGGGACAGAAGAAGGGATGACAGAAGATCTCTTCTAAATCAGAAGTATGAGGCTTTCAAGCAAGACCCCAAGGACACAATAGCTGATACATTTGAAAACTTCTTCAAGATCGTCAACGGCCTGAAGAGCTACGACCGGGTTTTCCCTAATGGAGAACTAAATGACAAGTTCCTACGATTCTTAACTAAGGAATGAGACAATAAGATCTGTGCTATCAGGGAGTTTGGGAGACTGGCAGACACTGACCCCCAAATCCTCTTCGGAAAGATTATGTCTTATGAGCCTCAAATCAACACAAGAAAGACTGAAGAAGAGAGCAACAGATTCTCATCAAAAGAGAAGTCGGTTGCACTGAAGGAAGACAACTCAAGGAAGGCTAAAACTGCATCTACTGCTCCCTCTCACAAAAAAAGTGAAGAAGATTCCGAGCCAAGCACCTCAGGCTCAGAATTATCTGATGGAGAGTTCTCTCTACTCTCCCGACAATTCAAGAAGTTTCTTAGAAAGAAGAAACAGATGCGAGGAAATGATTCCTCATTCAGAAGATCACGACACGACGGTGATTATCAAATGAAAAATCACACATCCGACAGGTATAAATCTAAACCGAACAAACATTATTCTACTGACATCGTGTAACAAGACAGAGCATGTGATCGCCGACGACCCTCACAAGAAGGAGGGTGGAAGAGGAGAAGAGCACAAGTCCTCCAAGAGCAAAAAGAAAGAGAAGAGCTTCATAGCAAAGAAGCAGGAGACTCTTAGTGACTCTGACTTATCTGAGTCAAGTAAGGATGAAGTAGCCTACTTCGGGCTCATGACTTACTCTGACGAAGAAGGAGAAGTCCCCCAATTTAGTGGGAGATAAATTCTCATACTATTCTTTCAGAGTCTGATGCTCCTGACGATGATCATGAGAACTTTTCCTCTGATGATGAATCAGAACTCATGCGTCTGCATAAAGAGCTGATCAAGGTCTATGACCGATGTAGAAAAGTTGTTAAAACTCAGGCCAAGAAAATAAAATCCCTTAAGCCTGAGGAGATCACTCTGAGGGAGGAAGTCGCAAGAATGGACTCACTCAGAAAGTAATTCGACGTCACGGTCGAAGTATACAACAAGGCTCTCGAGCACCTCAATCTGAAAGAAAAATCATTGAGAAGTTGGAAGAACAGCTTGACGCTGAAAAGAAACTTGTCGAAAGTTTCTCTAAGCCCAAAACAGTCCTTCCATTTGTTGTTGAATTCTCTGCTCAGGCTAAAGGAGCTGGCTTAGGCCATGAGACTGCTTCTAGTAGATCCTCTAGAAGGAATAAGGCTCAAAGAAAAAATAAGGCTGCTAGGAAAGCTTTAGCCAAAGAGAAGGGTAAGACCCCTCTAGATCAAACTTCGTTTAAGAAGGTAATCTTCCCAACAAACAAGATTGATTTTGATTCATCCTACGGTCATTTTACCAGGCCTACTTATGTAGAGCCTAAGTCACGGTACCAAGGATGGACCCGTCCCCAGAACTATGGTGAAAGTGTGTTCAAAGCACCTTACGAAGAAATTCAAATGAAAAATTATGGTCCATATGTTCATGGTCATAACATCAAGAAGGCACCTAAAGCCAAGCCTTTTGTACATAAGGAAAAGGAGGTGCAGAAACCTTGTGAGCACCATCATCATAAGTCTTCTACCTCTAATTCAGCAGCTCCTGTTAGATCACATGTTCAAAAGATCAAGCGGGAGACCTGGAGAAGATACAATAGGTTTGACTGCTGGTGCTGCGACAAAGTTGGTCACTTTGCTGTGGATTGCTGGTTTAATCTCAGAAATTTTGAAACTCCTCAAGTTAACCGTACGAGTCAGACCACTCGCAAGGCTAATGTTCCTAGGGGGAGTATGCTGACCAGGAACCAAAGACCCAAATACGTTTGGATTCCTAAGATAAGCTGACTTATTTTGCAGGTATGTTCAAAGGCCAACAAAACACTTATCTGGTATTTGGACAGTGAATGCTCTTGGCATATGACCGAGACAAGAAGCGTACTTCAGAATTATACTCCAGTCAAAGACGGTCCAAATGCTATCTTTGGTGGCTCTGACCGGGGAATCACAAAGGGCTACAGTACAATTTCTAACAGTATAGTTTCATTCACTTATGTGGCTTATGTGAAAGGATTAAAACATAATCTGATCAGCATAAGTCAAATATGTGATAAAGGATTTATTGTTATCTTTTCTAAGGATCAGTGTCTGATAAAGTCGGCCTCCACTATGGAGACGATATTAACCGGCACAAGGAGTAGAAATATATTTTGTCTTAATTTTCTATGTTTAAACTCTTCTACCATAGTATGTTTTGTTGAAAAAGATAGTGCATCTCTTTGTGATTAATGACGTAAGATACTTGCATATATAAATTTCAAAACCATCAACATGCTATTTTCTCAAGACTTAGTACGTGACACACCTACTATTAAGTGCTTTGAAGAGAGTTCATGTCATGCATGCCAGATGGGCAAGCAGACAACGACTACCTTTAAGTGCATTGTCGATAAAGATTCCTCAAGGTGTTTATATTTATTACACATGGACTTATTCGGTCCAATGCAAGTTCGTAGCTTAGAAGGTAAGTCATATACGTTGGTAATTGTTGATGATCACTCACATTTTACTTGGGTGTTCTTTCTGAAACGAAAGTCAGATACCTTTGATGTGTTCACTAATTTTGTCAGACAAATCCAGAACGAATTAAACTGCTCAGTGGTTAGAATCAGAAGTGACCACGGAATAGAATTCGAATCTGGTGGAATGACAGAATTATGTGAAAGTCTAGGTATCTTTCATGAGTTTTCCTCCCCGCGTACTCCACAACAAAATGGAGTTGCAGAGAGAAGGAACAGAACACTCATTGAAGCATGCACCACAATGTTGACTGACTCCTCTCTACCAGAGTAGTTCTGGGCTAAATCTGTCAATACAGCTTGTCACGTGCAAAACAAAGCATTGATCAACAATAATCATCGTAAGACTCCATATGAGCTACTGAAAGGCAGGAGACTGACTGTGTCCTACTTTAGGATCTTTGACTGCAAATGTTATGTTATTAATAATGAGAAATATCATCGTACTAAGTTTGGAGAAAAATACTTTGAAAGTATTTTCTTAGGTTATAGTAGTCATAGTAAGGCTTCCAAAATCTTTAATAAGAAAACTCTGGTGATTGAATAGTCGATTAATGTTGTATTTGATGAGACGAACTTGCTACATAGCAGCTCTTGCAGTGTTTTTGTTGAAGATACATGTTCAAAGCTGGAAGAATTAAGATTGGATAAGACAGTTGAAAAAAGTGCTTCAAAGTTCATCAAGATCACTCCTTCAGTCTCAATTGGAGAAGAGGATCACCAAGATGAAGAAGTTATCCAAGTGGAAGAAGTGACTTCAAAAGTAGTGGAAGCTCCCGATGCAAGGACTCTAGAGCTTAGACACTTGAGAGACCACCCAGTTGATCAAATCATAGGAGATACTCTTGCTGATGTAGCAACTCGAAGAGGTACTACTAATAAGAATTTGTATTTGAGTTTCCTCTCGCAGGTTGAACCAAAGAAATTCGAAGAAACAAACAAAGACACATTATGGATAGTTGCAATGAAAGAAGAACTAAATCAGTTCAAACGCTGCCAAGTATGGAAACTTGTACCAAGACCTAAAGACAAGAATGTGATCGGAATAAAGTGGGTCTATAGGAACAAGATTGATGAAGATGGAACCATCATCAAAAACAAAGCCAGACTCGTAGCTAAAGGATACAAACAGGAAGAAGGGATCGATTTTGATCAGACCCAGGCTCCAGTGACAAGACTCAAAGCCATCTGGTTGTTCCTCACATATGCTGCACTTATGAGCTTCATTGTCTATCAAATGGACGCGAAGTCTGTTTTTCTCAACAATAATATAAAGGAAGAAGTATATGTGGAACAACCCACAGGTTTTATTGATTCTAACCATCCTGATCATGTTTACCTGTTATTTAAAACTTTATATGGTTTAAAACAAGCTCCACGAGCTTGATATGAAACGCTATCTAACTTTCTTCTTGAGAACATGTTTACAAGGAGAAAGATAGATAAGACATTATTTCTTAGAAAAGTAAAATGTAAGATTTTACTAGTGCAAATCTATGTCGACGACATTATTTTTGGCTCTACTGACGACAACTTTTGCAAGAAGTTTTCCAAACTTATGTAAGAGAAGTTTGAAATAAGCAGTATGTGTGAGCTGAAATATTTCTTAGAACTTCAGGTGAAATAATCTGAAGATGAAATTGTCATCTCTCAGACGAAGTTCACTAAGGAGTTGATTAAGAAATTTGGAATTGAGAATGCAATCTCTATGATGACTCCAATGGGTTCAGCTATGTCTCTGGACAAGGACGAGAAAGGAAAACCTTTCGATGAAAGCAAGTACAGAAACATAATTGGATCATTGCTCTATTTTACTACGAGCAAGCCTGACATAATGTTTTCAACATATGTGTGTGCTAGATATCAGGTGAACTCCAAGAAATCTCACTACTCTGCTGCAAAACGGATTTTAAGATACCTTAAGGGTACACCAAATCTTGGCTTATAGTATCCAAAAAATAATGATAACGAACTAATTGGATTTTCAGATGCAGACTTTGCAGGTAGCAAAGATGATAGAAAGAACACTTCCGGGACTTGTCAATTCCTTGGAAGAAGGCACATTTCTTGGAGTAGCAAGAAACATAATTGTGTCGCAATGTCAACAGCCGAGTCAGAATATATTTCTGCATGCAGTTGCTGAGCAGAATTTCTATGGATAAAGAACCAGTTTGAAGACTACAACTTGAAGTTCAGGGACATTCCGATGTTTTGTGACTTCTTCAGCGCTATAGCAATCGCCAACAATCCAGTTTCTCACAGCCGGACAAAGCATATCGAACTGCGATATCATTTCATTCGAGAGAATGTGGAGAATGAGGACATCAACCTCCATTATGTTCCCACAAATAGACAAGTTGCAGATATTTTCACGAAGCCGCTGGACGAGAGCAAGTTCTCGCTCTTCAAGACAGAACTTGGTCTCCTCAACATGGAGACCTGAAAAGTTCAATCAAAGTCAAGTGAAGATTCAACATCAGCCACTTAGAGAATACCAAAGGAATTCTCACTCAGGCAATAGTCCGGAAAGTTCAAGATCAGAAATGCACTTCTCGGAAAAGGACTTGCATTTTTCAAAAAAAATCTCTGTTTCTCGAAAAGGCACTTAGATTTCTCGAAAATCACTTGGATTCTTTGAAAAGCTCTATGAATTTTTCGAAAATCCTTCAGGATTTCTCGAAAAAGATCTTGTCTTTTTCGAAAAACCACTGGCCTTTTCAAAAAACTATAGTAGTTCTCGAAAAATTCTTCACTCATTTCAAAAAATCTCATATCTCATTCGCGAAATGATGACTACTTTTCGAAAAATGTCAACATGTCCTTAACGAAATTTTTGAATAAGTCGAACCGCCTTTCAGGTACACCTGTCCATATATTTTCAAAATACTTAATTTAATATATATATAGGACGGTCCATAGAAAATCCAACACCCTACTTTTCGAAAAAGAATTTTCAAAGACCGCCGATTCAGTTCCGCCGATTCGACTCCGCCGGAAAACTCCGCTGTTCTTCACCAACAAGTCAGAAATCTTTCAATCTCTATCATCCATGGCTCCTACAGTGAAGATAGGGTTCAGAAGCGAGTTCGTTCGCACTGGAATTGCCGACCTTTCCGACGATTTCCGCAACGTCATTACACTTCTTGAAACCGCCGGTCTCTCATTCGTTTTAGAGCAACCATGCAAGGTACTCATTCCAGATGTTGAATAGTTTTTCCGTAATGCAAAAATCAAGAGAAGTGAGAAGATTTTGAAAACTTCAGTCAGAAATATAAAGTTAAAGATCAAGTCATCCTCTATAACAGAGCTTCTAAAACTGCCTGAAATCGACGAGGAAGACGATTTGGAAGAACCCAATTACTCTAGGGCCTTGTCTTTTTGTGGTCTCCCTGAATCCACAACATCCATTCATCGATCGCAAATGAATGCTGAACGCAAGCTCCTAGCTGACATTCTTGGCAAAGTCCTTCTCTGCACAACTCACTCCATTAGATATATTTTAACAGATTTCTTCGATATGATGACAGCAGTAATCTGTCGCAAAAATTCCAATGGGGGCATATGATATTTGACAAGATTAAGGGAAGTATCAAGACACCAAATTATGCCAGAATCATCACATTATATCTAAATCAAGTCCACCCAGAAATTTTTGACATGTCCAAAGGTCTGTCTGTTCATCATTTGAAGAAAGTCACATTGGCCTCCATAAACAGATGGGACATAAGAATTCAGAAGCCAAGGGATGCTCCAGAAGCTCCAAGGATTATATTTGATGATGTGGACAAGATCGCATCTCCTCCTCTCACTGATACAGCTAGCACAGCTGGTGCAGCTGCTGAGGGGGAGCTTGCTCTTTTAGCTCAGGAAGATGTACAACATGCTGAGATACCAGAGACAAAAATTCAAACAGATGTTCCTGCAGCCCAAATTCAAGAGAAAATTGCTGATGTTGATGTACCAGTGGAAGAAGAAAACATAGATTTGTCTGATGATGAGCAGAGCACAACTGCACAAGATGATGGCTCAGGTATGAGTGTTCACTCCTCCCCTGACCAAGACACTCTCCTAAATACTACAGAGGACATTAATAAGATGATAGAAGAACTCCATTCTGATGACCCCATGTTCATCCCTCCTGAGAAGCTAACTGAAACGACTACTGCAAAGTCCCCAGAACCTATCTCTAAAGAGACCCCTGAAGAAATTCCTCCAGCAGAGATACCAGAAGACTCACAACCCCAAGCACATATTGAGGGGGGGGGGACTGATGCTATATTAATTGATGAAGAAGAAATTATTCCAGAGCCTGCAGAGCCTCCCATGAGTGTTGAAACCGAAAATCGGTCTCGGTGGAGTTCGCCCTCGGGGAAGGGGTGATCGCGCGCCTACTTCACTCCTGCAAGCAAAACAACAAAAGAGACAAGGGAAGAACCGACCCAAGGGCTCGGCGGGAGGACCCACCACACACCCGGAAGATCTGAGAGCGATTCCCCTCCTTAGCCAAAGGCCGAGCTAAGGTACCCTCAGAAAGCACTTGAAAGATGGAGCAAAAGAGCACAAGAAGCCTGCCTTCTGGGGTACCCCTTGGGTCCTATTTATAGTTTTCAGAATATGAACTGACCTGAAGTTACCAAAAAACCCTTGGTTGGGTCTGGCAACAGTCAAACTCTGCTGTTCTGAAGGGCTATAGGCAGACCAGCGGGGGAAAAACAGTAAAAAGTACCTCATGGATTCAGGCGAGCTGGGGAGACTGGCCACCTCGGCAGATCCGGCTCGCCCACTGTTGCCGAGCTCCGTTGTGAGAGCGTGAGCTGGGACGGTGAGCAGGACCATCCGTCGACTTCCATTAGTCGATCTCTGCCCGACGAATCTTGCCTTAGCTCGGTGAGCACCGAGCTCGCGGTCGACGAATGCCGAGCTCGGGCTCGAGTTTTCTCTGCCGAGCTCGCCTGGGACCTGGATGATCTGAGCCGACCGGTCTGGTTCTTAGCTCTCCCCACTCGCCGAATACGGGGTTGTACACAATCCCCGCTCTTTTTGAGCTTGACAAAGCTCGGAAAGAAACATCCAACCCCAAGTGTTCGGCGAGTGCGGGTTGGACTGGAGGGAATCTTCGGGTGGGGTCCACCTGTGGCTATATATATGCACCTGCATACCTGCCTGACTCTTGCCATTCACGTTGCTCTAATCCTGCCAAGATGCTGATCCCCATGGAGATTCAAGAGCGGCTTATGCGCACCCGCCAGGCCTCAGCTGCTCGCGTAGCCTCCTTGACAGCGGTCCCAGCCGCTGTGCCGCAGTTAGGCCTTGCCGAGTCTAACTCCAAAAAGATGAAAACATTCCCTCAGGCGGCCGAGCCCATTTATGACGATCTGAGGACCACCTTGGAGAACGGGACCGGCTCCTCCACTCTGCCTGCCCCTGAAAAGGGGAGGAACATTGTCGAGGTCTGCGACGGCCCAGACAGCCACCCTGATGGCGTGGAGGACGTCGCGCCGCGAGACACCACCCCGCGGGCCAAGACCACTCTTGGGGACTCGCGGTTCATGACTCCGGAGAACCGTCCCCGGGACCCGTCCCCTCCTTTTGGGACCTTGGGGGTGAGCTCGCAGAGGCCGAGCTCGCCTGTGCGCGCCAGCTCTCCTCAGCAAGCTGTCGTGACCTCGGGGGCGGGTTTGGAAACCATCCCCATCCCAGGATTCGAGCTCCACTCACCGGGAACGCGCGGCCCAGGTCGCGGGAAGGATCTGAGGTTTATCCCTCCCCGCATTTCCTTTGAGTTGCCGAGCTCGTCAGGTAAACTTTGCCTGGATTCTTGCCTCATGCAATTTTCCAGCACCTCCTTTTGCTGATGTTTGCCTCCACAGTTCCCCCCAGCCAATCCGCTGCTGAGGAATCTTCGCGGGCTGCCCATTACTCTCCCCTCCCCTCCCCCAGCTCGCTAGACTCTTACCTGGGCTCCGAAGTGGATCAAGGCGAGCTGGCGAGGAGGGAGGTTAAGCTTTTAAAGAAACTGGTGCGCGGGGTCCGCGAGGTGCTGGAGGTCAACGAGGCGCTGCAACGCGACTACGCGCGTCTTGCTGAAGAGGTGCGGAGCGGCCAGGCTGGCGAGTTGACGTCCCCTTCTCGACTTCTGGATGAGATAGATGACGGCCTCTCGGTGGCGCAGAGGAATTCGGGGAGGATCCGGGAGCTGCTCCGCGCGTGGTAGTTTGGGGGGCGGGAGCTGCGAGACCGGGGTAGATAAGAGGCGGCTCCTTTGCCGAGCCGACCGGTGCTCGCCTCCTGGTCTTCCACCTGCTCGCGCGCCCCGCTTTCATATTCCTGCACTTGGTTTTTGTAATCAGTAACCTTAAAATATTCTTAGTCATGCGACATCTAAATAATATATTGCTTTTCATTGACTTAGCCTTTGTTGGAACGCGCCGGAAGTCAGCGAGCTGAGGGTTGGCGAGCTGGGCCGATTGGACAGCTTTGGTGGTTGGAACTCGCCGGAAGCCGGCGAGCTGGGGGTTGGCGAGCTGGGCCGATTGGACAGCTTGGCAACCTAATTACTTTTTCTATAAATAGCCCCCTCCCCCACCAACCCCCGTACTACCGCCTTAACTGCTTGCTTCTCTCTCTCTCCCTGTGCTTTCTCCCTTTTCTGTTCGCGCTCCATCCCTTTTTCTGCAAGTATGGGCAAGACCAACCTTGACGCCGACGGCCGCACCAAGTGCGCCCTGCACTTCACCGATTACTGCTTCTTCGAGGGGAACACCACCGAGGAGGAGCTCGCGCAATTTGTTGGCGACCACGTTCCGCCGGGCTTCGAGGCGCGCCGGCCGAGGCAGGGGGAGGCCATCAATACCTTCTAGGACGACGAGCTCGCCTTCCTCATCTCTCACTTTGAGGTGAGGTTGCGCCTCCCCCTCTGGCCGGAGATCCGGCAGATTCTGAAATATTATGGCGCGGTGCCCGCGCAGTTGAACTCCAATGCCATCGCCATGATGGTGGCGTTCGCGAGCTATTTCCGGCGAGAGAGGATTGAGTTCAACCTGACAGTATTCAGGAAACTCTTCTCTTACAAGGCGACGCCGGACGGGATCGCCTACTTCGGCGGCTCGCTGATCAAAGTTTGCGAGATCGCGAATAAGCAGCACAACTGGATGAGCAAGATCGCCTTTATCAAGGGCGATCTCGGCAATATCCCATACTCGCCGCAGCAGAAGGGCGAGGAAGTCTACCGCCCCCCGGCTGTGTCCGACAACGATGCCGACCTCCATAAGTTTTTCCTCCACAAGGACTTCGAGGTCGCCTTCCTGCGAAGGGGCCTCGACGCGCTTCTCCCCGTCCAACCCGGCAAAGGTATTGTTCCCTCCACATTTGCCGAGCTTGCCCGGTCGCCGAGCTCGCCACATTGCTGTTGAAGATCTAACTTTTTCCAAGTTTTTCCTTGCAGGGGAGCAGCTAATTCCGGTGAACCCGCCGTACGCGGACTCGGGGTTGTACCCGGACCCCCTTGCTCGCGAGAAGGCGGCGGCGGCGGCCTGCCGAGATGAGGTTGCCTTATCCCAACCCTCTTCCGGCAAGAGGCGGTCTGAGGATGCGGGATCGAACCCGCCACACCGCCAGCCATTACCAAAAAAAATGAAGAAGACCGTGCTCGCTCCGCGGGGGAAACAACATCAACAACATCAATTCAGCCCCAAGTACATAAGCTCGCCCGAGACCATCCCCGACGCGTCGCCGGAGAGCCCGCTGAAGGAGATCACCAGTAAGGGGCGGAAGGGCGGCGTGGCTCCTGCTCCCTCTGTGGCGGTCTCTCCACCTCCTTCGGCGAAGAGGACGGCTCGCGAGCGCGGGGCGCCGAAACTGCACCCCCTCTACAACTTTGGGGGGCGGTGGAAAGACTTGGCGGGCGAGCCCATGGTGCAGTGGGACGAGCTGTCCCACCGGGTTTCCATCTCCACCTTGCACTCTTCCTGGCATGACCGCGAGCCCGCCACCGGTCACGCTTACGCCCTCGGCTTCGGCCTTTATGGCCGGGAGGACGCCGATGCCTACAAGAATATGACCCTGCGACAGCTTGGCCATGAGGGCCTGCAGGCCCATCTGCGGGCTATGGAGCTTCACCCTCGGCAACCAACTCCAAAAAGCCGAGCAAGCCCGCGACGTCGCCAAAGACAAGGTCGCTGATCAGGCGAGGCGGCTCGGCATCGCCGAGGGTCTTCTCGCCCAGGTCGCCGGCGGGTTGGTGAGTATCGGGCTTCCTCTTCCCTCTTTTACTTGAGATATTTTGCACTGCCACTAATGAACTCTTCTTCTGTCAGGATGCCAAGGCCGCCGGGGAGCTGCGGGCTGGCAATGCCGAGCAGGAGGAGGAGATCGGTCAGCTTCGCGTCCGGCTTGCCGAGCTGGAGGGGGCGAATGCGAAGCTGAAAGAGGAGAATCAGCACCTCAACCGCGAGGTCCGCCGCCAGACGGAGATCTTCTTCCCGCCCAGCGGCGCCGATCCTACCCTCCCCTACAAGAGGCCAAGGATTTTTGGCGAGGCCGAGCTCGTCGAGAGGCTGCGGATCAACTCCATCCAGGCCGCCGAATGCACCCTTCAGATGATGAAGGACACTGGAGTGCTGGCGGAGGGATGCGAGGAGATCTCGACTCGTAACCTGATGCCGAGCCTGTTCCCGGCGATGCCTCCCAGCGAGAAGAAAGACAGTCTGGACGCGCTGTTTGGGAAGGGCTTCTCGGACCAGTCAGGCGAAGGGGAGGACCACCAATCTGGCGGGGGGGGGGGGGAGGTCTAAGTGCATATACTTTCTTTTGTTTCCTCGCTGAGGCGAGCTCTACCTATAAACATCACTGTTTAATGAAATAGATTTTTGATTATAGTCAAGTCATTCTCCTCTTTCTTCTTTTTTCTATTTTCTGTCCTTGCTGCGTTCTGCGTGTTCGCGAGCCCTTCCCCAGGCGACCTCACGTAGATAGACTTCGAGTAGAATAATTGCTAGGACTCCTTCCTGAGAGCACCTTTTGAGAGTTCGACAATCCCCATGGCTTGCCACAGCTTGCTCCCGAGCTGTCCATGGCCTTATTTCAACAAAAATTCTAGTTCACTATGATTTCTCTAAGTAAAATAACGTGGGGGCGGGGCGTCTTGGCGGGATTCGCCTCCCCTTAGCGAGGTCCAAGGGCATGGCTCGCCAATTCTCGGGATTCGGCTCAACTCGCTTGCGGGCAGCCCATAATCTTGCCAATCTGGAAACCAAATTCACCAAATTTTCCTGAGTGAAACACAATGGGGGGACGGGGCTGCCCGACGGGACCCACCTCCTCCTAGCGAGGTCCCGGGTCCTAGCTTGCCACCCTTCTGCCGAGACTGGGGTGAATTGGCGAGCCCGAGCTCGCCCATGCCGAGCTATCCCCTCTTATCTTTAGGAGAGCTTGTTATGCACTACCCGGAGAGTGTAGGACTTCCCCGAGGGGCTTCCAGCCTCTCCAGCTAGGTGAGAGCCTGACAGCGGGATCTGCTCGAGGTGTAAGGATTACACCGAGTGACTTCCAGCCCTGCCAGCTAGGTGAGGGCCTGACAGCGGGATCTGCTCGGGGTCCAGGGCTGATACCATCGAGTGACTTTCAGCCCTGCCAGCTAGGTGAGAGCCTGACAGCGGGATCTGCTCGGGGTCCAAGGATGATACCATCGAGTGACATCCAGCCCTGTCGGCTAGGTGAGAGCCTGACAGAGGGATCTGCTCGAGGTCTAAGGATGACACCGAGTGACTTCCAGCCCTGCCAGCTAGGTGAGAGCCTGACAGCAGGATCTGCTCGGGGTCCAAGGCTGATACCATCGAGTGACTTCCATCCCTGCCAGCTAGGTGAGAGCCTGACAACGGGATCTGCTCGAGGTCTAAGGATGACACCGAGTGACTTCCAGCCCTGCCAGCTAGGTGAGAGCCTGACACCGGGATCTGCTCGGGGTCCAAGACTGATACCATCGAGTGACTTCCAGCCCTGCCAGCTAGGTGAGAGCATAACAACGGGATCTGCTCGAGGTCTAAGGATGACACCGAGTGACTTCCAACACTGCCAACTAGGTGAGAGCCTGACATCGAGATCTGCTTGGGGTCCAAGGCTGATACCATCGAGTGACTTCCAGCCCTGCCAGCTAGGTGAAAGCCTGACAGCGGGATCTGCTCGAGGTCTAAGGATGACACCGAGTGACTTCCAGCCATGCCAGCTAGGTGAGAGCCTGACAGCGGGATCTGCTCGGGGTCCAAGGCTGATGCCATCGAGTGACTTCTAGCCCTGCCATCTAGGTGAGAGCCTGACAGCGGGATCTGCTCGAGGTCTCAGGATGACACCAAGTGACTTCCAGCCCTGCCAGCTAGGTGAGAGCCTGACATCGGGATCTGCTCGGGGTCCAAGTCTGATACCATCGGGTGACTTCCAGCCCTGCCAGCTAGGTGAGAGCCTGACAGCGGGATCTGCTCGAGGTCTAAGGATGACATCGAGTGACTTCCAACCCTACCAGCTAGGTGAGAGCCTGACAGCGGGATCTGCTCGGGATCCAAGACTTATACCATCGAGTGACTTCCAGCCCTGCCAGCTAGGTGAGAGCCTAACAGCGGGATCTGCTCGAGGTCTAAGGATGACACCGAGTGACTTCCAGCCCTGCCAGCTAGGTGAGAGCCTGACAGCGGGATCTGCTCGGGGTCCAAGGCTGATACCATTGAGTGACGTCCAGCCCTGCCAGCTAGGTGAGAGTCTGACAGCAGGATCTGCTCGAGGTCTAAGGATGACACCGAGTGACTTCCAGCCCTGCCAGCTAGGTGAGAGCCTGACAACGTGATCTGCTCGGGGTCTAAGGCTGATACCATCGAGTGACTTACAACCCTGCCAGCTAGGTGAGAGTTTGACAGCGGGATCTGCTCGAGGTCTAAGGATGACATCGAGTGACTTCCAGCCCTGCCAGCTAGGTGAGAGCCTGACAGCGGGATCTGCTCGGGGTCCAAGGCTGATACCATCGAGTGACTTCCATTCCTGACAGCTAGGTGAGAGCCTGACAGCGGGATCTGCTCGAGGTCTAAGGATGACACCGAGTGACTTCCAGCCCTGCCAGCTAGGTGAGAGCCTGACAGCGGGATCTGCTTGGGGTCCAAGGCTGATACCATCGGGTGACTTCCAGCCCTGCCAGCTAGGTGAGAGCCTGACAGCGGGATCTGCTCGAGGTCTAAGGATGACACCGAGTGATTTCCAGCGCTGCCAGTTAGTTGAGAGCCTGACAGCGGGATCTGCTCGGGGTGCAAGTACACTTCACTTTTTCAGGCAAACTCACTGCGACAACATTGTCATGTTAAAGACCTTTTATTATTAAAAATCAAAGCACCACTTTCATGATTTAAGGGAAAAAACGTTTTAAGTCGTCACCACTTCAGGTGAGACTTAGGGTCTCGCCCTCCACATTTTGGAGTCGATATCCCCCTGATCTCAAAGCTTCTTTTATAATAAATGGACCTTCCCAGCTGGGGTTTAGATTCCCCACGGTTGCCGACCTCCCTGCTGCATCCACCTTCTTCAGCACCAAGTCCCCCTCCACAAATTGCTTGACTCTGACGTGCTTGTCAAAGTACTTGGTCATCCGCCTCTTCACCTCTTCCTGCCGGAGGGCGGAAAGATCCTGCAGTTCTTCCACCATGTCAAGGGAGAGCCGCAGCTCCTCCTCATTCTCAGCCTGCCATTCTTCCCTGCCTTCCCTGGCCGCAACAACTCGAGGTGTCTGAACTTCAAATTCCACGGGGAGCACTGCCTCATACCCATGAGAGAGCTTGAAGGGGGTCTCTCCGGTAGCTGTGTTGGGGGTGGTCCTCAAGGCCCAGAGAACCGCGGGAAGCTGTTCCACCCAGCTCCCCTTCAGATTTTCCACCTTCTTCTTTACGAGGTTGACAATGATCTTGTTCGCGGCTTCCACCTGCCCGTTGCTCCTGGGGTGGTGGACCGAGGTGAACCTGAGGTCGATCCCAAGCTGCTCGCAGAAGCTGGTAAATTCCGCGCTGGCGAACTGGGGGCCATTGTCCGTGACAATGGCCTGAGGGAGCCCATGACGGCAGATGATCTCCCCCACATGAAGTTCCTGATGACCTAGGAAGTTACCTTGGCCAGCGCCTTCACTTCCAACTATTTGGAGAAGTAATCGATCATCACCAGTAGGAACCTCCTCTGCCCACTGGCCTGGTGGAACGGTCCAACCAAATCCATTCCCCAAATGGCAAAGGGCCAGAGGACTGTGATACTTTTGAGTCGCTGAGCCGGCTGTAGCTGGAGGGGAGCAAACAGCTGGCATTTATGGCACCTTCTTGCGAACTCCGTTGCATCACGACCCAGGGTGGGCCAGAAGTACCCCTGACTGACAATCCTCCCTTCCAGGGTCTGACTCCCGGAGTGACTCCCACACTCTCCGGAGTGGACTTCTTCCAAGATTCTTTGCACTTCCCTCTCGGCCACGCATCGAGCCAACATCCCCTAGAGAGTCTTTCTGTACAACTGCCCGTCCTGGAGGAGGTAGTACGCCGACTTATGCCTGAGCTTTTTCTTGTCTACCCCCTCCGGATACTCTCCCGTGGAAAGGAAAGTTACAACCGGGTCCATCCATGAAGGCCGCTGGTCTATCTCCATAAGCTCTCTTTCTTCGATGGAGGGGCGGAATAGGTCGGTGATGGTACCCTCCATCCGAGGACCGTGCTTTGCGAGCTGATCGACCTGCTCATTCTCCTCCCGGGGTACATGCTGGATGGAGAAAGTTTGGAACGTGTCAATGACTCCCTTTACTTTGGCCAAGTATAGCCGCAGGGTAGGCTCTCTCGCCTCGAACTCCCCGTTGATCTGGGAAGCTACCACCATGGAGTCAGTAAGGACCTCCACGTCCGACACCCCCAGCTCCCTGGCCAGGCGCAGCCCTGCTATCACGACCTCATACTCGGCCTGATTGTTGGTGATGGGAAAGTGCACCACCACCGTCTATTCAATTCTCATTCCCTGGGGACTCTCCAAGATCACCCCTACTCCTAGGGAATGCCTCCCCGAGGCGCCATCCACCTTCACCTTCCAAGGAGTCGGGCGAGTGAGCTCTTCCTCTGCTATCTCAATCACATAATCGGCCAAGAAGTCGGCCATCGTTTAAGCTTTGATCGAGAGGCGAGGGACGAAGGAGACGTCGAATTCACTCAACTCCACCGACCATTTGCCTAGCCTGCCAGAATGCTCCACCCCCTCAAAGATGTTGCGGAGGGGGTGGTCAATCACCACTCGGATTGAGTGTGTCTGGAAATAGGGTCGCAGCCTTCGGGCTGAGATGACTAGGGTGAAGGTCAGCTTCTCCAAAATTGGATAACGGAGCTCGGCCTTTCTCAGGACCCGGCTCACGTAATATATAGGGAGTTGCTTCTTCCCCTCTTCACGAACTAGGACGGAGCTCAAGGCCTCCTCCCCGACCCCGAGATACAAAAACAGATCCTCCCCCTCCTTTGGCCCTTGGAGCAGCGGAGCCTGGGTCAACTGCATCTTGAGGGCCTGGAATGCCTCCTCGCACTCCTTGGTCCATTCGAACTTTCGACCACCCCTTAGTGTTTTGAAGAAGGCGGAACACTTTTCCCCCGCCCGGGAGAGAAACCTACGTAGCCCTGCCAGCTTCCCTGTCAGCCGCTGCACCTCCTTAGTGTTCTGCGGCGATCCCAGCTCCATGATAGCCCTGACCTTATCAGGATTCGGCTCGAATCCCGCTGGGGTGAGGAGGTGCCCCAAGAACTTCCCCCTGCTAGCCCCGAAGACACACTTCAGGGGGTTCAAACGCATCTTGTACTTGCGCAGGGTGGCAAAAGTCTCCTCTAGGTCCTGGAGGTGAGAGTTCACATCCTGACTCTTGATCATAAGATCATCCACGTACACCTCCAGGTTCTTCCCCTTTTGTTCCTTGAAAACCCTGTCCATCATCTTTTGATAGGTCGCCCCTGCGTTCTTTAGCCCGAAGGGCATCATCTTGTAACAGTAGTATCCATCCCCCGTGATGAACGAGACATCTTTGACGTCCGGGGGGTGCATCCTGATTTGATGATAACCTGAAAATGCATCTAAAAAACTCATCACAGAAAAACCAACGGCTGAGTCAACCAGCGCGTCGATCCGAGGTAAGGGATAACAGTCCTTAGGACAAGATTTATTAAGCAAGGAGAAATCGATACACATACGTCACCGGCCGTCCCCTTTTTTCACCATGACTACATTTGAGACCCAGCCAGGGTATTGGATCTCGGATATGAAGCCGGCCTCGAGAAGCTTCGCCACCTCCTTTCTGATGGGCTCCGCCAGCTTGTCCGCAGTGGACCTCTTCTTTTGTTGGACGGGGCGTGTTCCCGGGTCCAAGTTGAGGCGGTGGCAAGCCACATCCGCGTCAACCCCCGGCATCTCCGCGGCGCTCCATGCGAAAATGTCCACGTTCTTCTGGATGCACTCCAGCATCTTGCCTTGGTCCTTCGGGGTCAGTCCTCCGCTGACGCGGACCTTCTCCACCCTGCCTTCACGGGTGTGGACCTCCAGCTCCACCACCTCTTCCGCAGCTTCCAACCAGGACTGCTCCCCCCATTCTTCAACACCCCTCTCCTCCGGGACGAGGGCCTCCGTCTCCACCTCTTCTTCCACGGCCATCGCCTCGGCCGACTCCTCCTGATCTCCTCCTGCTGTCTCTACCACAACGCAGCTCTCCGCCTCCAGCTCCTCCCTGCCAGCTTCCTGCTCCGCCTCCTCCATCCTTTGCTCCATCTCCTCGGCTCCCTCTTGCCAAGAGATGGAGTTCACGGCGGTGACGTAGCATTCCCGCGCCACCTTGGGGTCCCCCCTGACCCTGACCTGAATCCCCTCGGCATTGAACTTCAAGCACTGATGGAACGATGAGGGGACGCAGCGGAAGGCGCTGATAAGGGGCCTCCCGAAGATGGCGCTGTAGCTGCTGTGGGCATCCACGATGACGAACCTACAGTTCTTGGACTGCCCCTCCCCCCCAGGGTGACATGGAGGCCTACTCCTCCCTCTACTTCCTTTCTCTCCCCCAAAAATCCGAACAAGGGCCCATCCGATGCCAACACCCTCTTCGCCTCCACCTTCATTGCGTCAAACGCCTTTTTAAAGACGACGTTGACGGAGCTTCCGTTGTCGACGAGGATCCGGGAGACGGTAAAGTTTTCGATGGTTGTCTGGATGACCAGCGCATCACAAAATGGATCCTCGTGATCCGTCATGTCGCTCCTGGAGAAGGTGATCCTCTCTTCTGGGGGTGAGGTTTGGGACGTGGAGGCAACGTTCCGACGATATATGGTGTGGAGGCTCGCCTTCCGGGAAGCCTCGACCCCCACCCCCCGTGGATCACTCTGATCCCTCCTCAGGTTCCAACGTCCACCCGGTCTTCGCAACGGTCCTCCTCTGCCCGAGGCAAGACCTCCTCGATCCTCACTTCCATACGCCCCTGCTGCTGTTGTTGTTCCCTATTCCCTCTCATTTCGAGGAACTCCGGGCACGTGGCTGTGGCGTGCCCCTCCTCCTAATGAAAGTCGCAATAGGGCAACTCCACCCTAACATCGCTCCTCCTCCTCCTTGCTACTCTCCTCCTCTCCCCCATGGCTATGGCCATAGCCTCTTCTTGATCGGGGAGTCGGGGCCTCTAGGCCTGCCTCCAGCCCGGGGGGTGGAATTGATCTTGCCCCCCTTGATGGCGATCCCTTCCTTGGTACCTTCTCTGTGGCCCCTGCCCTTGCCACTCGGCCCTCCAGCCCAGTCGACGGTCGGGCTCCTGACGCCTCCACCTGGGCTGCTGCTGCCCTTGGAGCTGCCTCTGTCGGGGCTCTCCTTTCCTCTCCTCTCCTCCTGTCCTCTTCCTCCTCTCGACTCCCTCTCCTCCTCCGTGGCCCACCTGGTCAGCTTCCGCGCAAACTCCGGGTTTGACGCCTCCCCGTCAACCTCTCTTGCCGCCCTCTCCATTAGCTCCTCGTAGGAGAGGGGGGATTCTCTTCAGCTCCATCCGGAAGAATCCCTGCTGCAGGCCCAGGGTGAAAGCCATCATCAAACTATGGCCTGACATCTCCTGGACCTGGGTGACCTCCTGGAACCGATCCACGTAGCTCCCCAACGTCTCGTTCAGTCTCTGCTTGATGTGGAACAGAGACTCCGATTCCTTCTTCCTCCTCTTCGAGGTAGTGAACCTCAGCATGAACCCCCGACGTAGGTCTTCAAAGCAGTAGATTGAGCTGGCCGACAGCTGATGGAACCACTCCCTTGCCTTCTCCTTGAGGGTGATGGCGAAGAGTCGACATTTGAAGCAGTCCGACATCTGTCGGATTGAAACTACGTCCTCGAACCATTGGACGTGCTGGACGGGGTCTCCCTTCCCGGTGTAGTAGGACATTTCTCCCTGAACTCATCTGGAACCGGGGAAGAGGAAACCAAGTCACTGAAGGGGCTTCCTCCCCCTACTGGGCGAGCTGGCCCATCTCGCGAGCCCAGCTCGCCGAACCGGCCTCCGCCTGCCGATCCGGGGAAGAGCTCGCGCCCGGGGAGCTCGCACCCCCGGCCTTCCTCGGCAACCTCCTTCCCAGCTCGCCTGCCGGGGGCGTCCTCGCCCAGAGAGGGGGCAGCTGCGATCTGAACTGCTGGAGTCGAGCACTCAGCCCGCGTGCCGAGTGCGAACTTGACAAGGTTCAGCACCTCGTTCCTGAAATCCTCGAGCATCCCCACCGTGGCAAGAGGCGGGGGGGGGGGGGGTGAGTCCGGCCTGTCAGATCCCAGTCCTCCCGTCATCTAGCTCGCTGAAGTTTTTCTGTGCTGACCACGCTCCACGCTCACCGCACCAAAATGTTGAAACCGAAAATCGGTCTCGGTGGAGTTCGCCCTCGGGGAAGGGGTGATCGCGCGCCTACTTCACTCCTGCAAGCAAAACAATAAAAGAGACAAGGGAAGAACCAACCCAAGGGCTCGGCGGGGAGGACCCACCACACACCCGGAAGATCTGAGAGCGCTTCCCCTCCTTAGGCAAAGGCCGAGCTAAGGTACCCTCAGAAAGCATTTTAAAGCTGGAGCAAAAGAGCACAGGAAGCCTGCCTTCTGGGGTACCCATTGGGTCCTATTTATAGTTTTCAGAATCTGAACTGCCAATAACCAAAATAAACTGACCTGAAGTTACCAAAAAACCCTTGGTTGGGTCTGCCAACAGCCAAACTCCGCTATTCTGAAGGGCTATGGACAGACCAGCGGGAGCAAAACAGTAAAAAGTATCTCATGGATCTAGGCGAGCTGGGGAGCCTGGCCACCTCGGCAGATCCGGCTCGCCCACTGTTGTCGAGCTCCGTTGTGAGAGTGCGAGCTGGGACGGCGAGCAGGCCCATCCGTCGACTTCCATTAGTCGATCTCTGCCCGACGAATCTTGCCTTAGCTCGGCGAGTACCGAGCTCGCGGTCGACGAATGCCGAGCTAGGGCTCGTGTTTTCTCTGCCGAGCTCGCCTGGGACCTGGATGATCTGAGCCGGCCGGTCTGGTTCTTGGCTCTCCCCACTCGCCGGATACAGGGTTGTACAATGAGAAATTTAGATTTCTCTATCTCTTCCATTCTTGGACATGAGGGCGATGAAATTCTACATATACTTCTTCATTTATAAATAATGTCGTTGACATAGATTTGTACTAGCAAAATCTTGTTTTTTACTTCCCTAAGAAATAATGTCTTATCTATCTTTCCCCTTGTGAACTTGTTCTCAAAAAAAAGTTAGAGATAGCGTTTCATACCAAGCTCGTAGAGCTTGTTTTAAACCGCATAAAACTTTAAATAATAAGTAAACATAGTCAGGATGGTTAGGATCAACAAAACCTGGGGGTTATTGCACATACTTCTTCATATATATTACCATTGAGAAAAGCAGACTTCACTTCCAGTTGATAGACAATGAAGCCCATAAGTGCAACATATGCGAGGAACAACCTGATGACTTCGAGTCTTGCCACTGGTGCATGAGTCTGATCAAAATCAATCATTTCTTCCTGTCTGTATCCTTTAACTACGAGTCTGGCTTTGTTTTTGATGATGGTTCCATCTTCATCCATCTTGTTCCTGTACACCCATTTTGTTCCGATCACATTCTTGCCTTTGGGTCTTGGTATAAGTTTCCAGATTTGATAGTGTTTGAACTGATTTAGTTCTTCTTCCATTACAACTATCCATGATGCATCTTTATTTGTTTCTTCGAATTTCTTTGGTTCAATCTGCGATAGGAAACTCAAATACAAATTCTTATTAGTAGTACCTTTTCGAGTTCTTACACCAGCATGAGGATCTCCTATGATTTGATCAACTGGGTGGTCCCTCAAGTGTCTGAGCTCTAGAGTCCTTGCATCGGGAGCTTCCACTACTTTTGGAGTCGCTTCTTCCACTTGGATAACTTCTTCATCTTGGTGATCCTCTTCTCCAATTGAGATTGGAGGAGTGATCTTGATGAAATTTGGAGCACTTTCTTCAACTGTCTTATCCAAGCTTAATTCTTCCAGCTTTGAACTTGTATCTTCGACAAAAACACTGAAAGAGCTGTTATGTAGCAAGCTCGTCTCATCAAATACAACATTAATCGACTCTTTTACCACCAGAGTTTTCTTATTAAAGATTCTGTAAGTCTTACTATGACTACTATAACCTAATAAAATACCTTCAAAGCATTTTTATCCACACTTGGTACGATATTATTTCTCATTATTAAGTACATAACATTTGCAGCCAAAGATCCTAAAGTAGGATACAGTCGGTCTCCTGTCTTTCAGTAGCTCATAGGGAGTCTTACGATGATTCTTGTTGATTAACTCTCTGTTTTGCACGTGACAAGCTGTATTGACAGCCTCAGCGTAGAAGTACTCTGGTAGAGGGGAGTCGGTCAATATTGTGGTGCATGCTTCAATGAGTGTTCTGTTCCTTCTCTGTGCAACTCCATTTTGTTGTACAGTACGCGGGGAGGAAAACTCATGAAAGATACCCAGACTTCCACAAAATTCTATCATGACACCAGATTCGAATTCTGTTCCGTGGTCAGTTATGATTCGGACCACTGAGCAGTTTAATTCGTTCTGTATTTGCTTGATAAAGTTAGTGAACACATCAAAGGTATCTGACTTTCGTTTCAGAAAGAACACCCAAGTAAAACGTGAGTGATCATCAACAATTTCCAGCGTATATGACTTACCTCCTAAGCTACAAACTTGCATTAGACTGAATAAGTACATGTGTAATAAATACAAACAACTTGAGGAATCTTTATCGCCAATGCCCTTAAAAGTTGCCCATGTCTGCTTGCCCATCCGACATGCATGACATGGAATCTCTTTAATGCACTTAATAGTAGGTGCGCCGCATACTAAGTCTTGAGAAAATAACATGTTGGTGGTTTTGAAATTTATATGTGCAAGTCTCTTGTGTCATTGATCACAAAGAGATGCACTATCTTTTGCAACAAAACATACTGGGGTAGAAGTGTGTAAACATAGAAAATTAAGATAAAATATATTTCTACTCCTTGTGCCTGTTAATATCGTCTCCATAGTGGAGGCCGACTTTATCAGACACTGATCCTTAGAAAAAGTAATAATAAATCATTTATCACATAATTGACTTATGCTGATCTGATTATGTTCTAACCTTTCACATAAGCCACATCACTGTATGGAACTATACTGTTAAAAATTGTACCGTAGCCCTTTGTGATTCCCCGGTCACAGCCACCAAAGATAACCTTTGGACTGTCTTTGACTGGAGTATAATTCTGAAGTAGGCTTCTTGTCCCGGTCATATGCCGAGAGTATCCACTGTCCAAATACCAGATAGACGTTTTGTTAGCTTTTGGACATACCTACAAAAATAAGTTAGTTTACCTTAGAAACCCAAACGTATTTGAGTACTTGGTTCTTGGTCAGCATTCTCCCCCTAGGAACATTAACCTTGCGAGTGGTCTGCCTCGTATGGTTAACTTGAGGAGTTTCAAAATTTCTGGTATTAAACCAACAATCCACAATAAAGTGACCAACTTTGCCGCAGCACCAGCAGTCAAACCTATTGTATCTTCTCTAGGTCTCCCGCTTGATCTTTTGAACATGTGATCTAACAGGAGCAGTTGAATTAGAGGTAGAAGCCTTATGATGATGGTGCTCACAAAATTTCTGCATCTCCTTTTCCTTATGTACAATAGGGTTGTCTTTAGGTGTCTTCTTGATGTTATGATCATGAACATATGAACCATAATTTTTCATTTGAATTTTTTCGTAAGGTGTTTTAAACACACTTTCACCATAGTTCCGGGGACGGATTCATTCTTGGTAGCGTGACTTAGGCTCTACATAGTAGGCCTGGTAAAAATGACCACAAGATGAATCAAAATCAAACTCGTTTGTTGTGAAGATTACCTTCTTAAACGAAGTTTGATCTAGAGGGGCCTTCCCCTTCTCTTTGACTAAAGCATTCATAGCAGCCTTATTTTTTTCTTTGAGGCTTATTTCTCCTAGAAGATTTACTAGGAGCAGGCTCATGGCCTAAGCCGGCTCCTTTAGCCTGAACAGAGAATTTAGCAACAAATGGATGGACTGTCTTGGCCTTGAAGAAACTTTCAACAAGTTTTTTTTTCGCGGCAAGCTGTTCTTCCAACTTCTCGATGATTTTCTCTTTCAGGTTGAGGTGCTCGAGAGGTTTGTTGTATTCTTCGACCGCGGAGTCGAATTCCTTTCCGAGTGAGTCCATTCTTGCGACTTCCTCCCTCAGAGTGATCTACTCAGCCTTAAGAGATATTTTCTTGGTCTGAGTTTTAACAACTTTTATACATCGGTCATAGACCTTGATCAGCTCTTTATACTGACCTATGAGTTCTGATTGATCATCAGAGGAACAGTTCTCATGATCATCGTCAGGAGCATCAGACTCTGAAAGAATAGTATGAGAATTTACCTCCCCATTAAATTGGGGGACTTCTCCTTTTTCGTCAGATTGAGCCATGAGCCCAAAGTTGGCTTCTTCATCCTCACTTGACTCAGACGAGTCAGAGTCACTGAGAGTCTTCTGCTTCTTTGCTATAAAGCTCTTCTCCTTCTTTTTTGCTCTTGGAGGACTTGTGCTCTTCTTTTCTTCCACCCTCCTTCTTGTGAGGGCAGTCGGCGATCACATGCCCTGTCTTGTTACAACAATAACACACGATGTCAGTAGAATAATGTTTGTTTGGTTTAGATTTATACCTGTTGGATGTGTGATTTTTCTTTTGATAATCACCGTCGTGTCGTGATCTTCTGAAAGAGAAATCATTTACTCTCATCTGTTTCTTCTTACTAAGAAACTTCTTGAATTGCCGGGAGAGTAGAGAGAACTCTCCATCAGATAATTCTGAGCCTGAGGTGCTTGACTCAAAATCTTCTTCTTCACTTTCTTTGTGAGAGGGAGCAGGAGAGAGGAAATGATTCCTCATTCAGAAGATAGTGAAGTGACAAATGTTTGAAGCTGTGGGGATAGACGATGTATAGTGAAGTAACAAATGTTTGAACGAGATATAGTGAAGTAGCCAAGGCTAGCCGTGGTATCGAGGATAGTGAAGTGACAAATGTTTGAAGTTGTGGGGATAGGTGATGTAACTATGTAAGGATACATATTTCGCTATAGGATGAGCGGTTGATTCTGGTGCCGGATCAGCAGGACGTGGAGCGTCAGAAGTTGAAGCCGACTGCATTGGGGCAACTGAGCAAGGATGACGACGAGTGTAGACACGTATAAGAGGTGGCTTGGGAATAACGAGAGCTCGCTCAGGAATTGGTGATGGTGGAGGAATGTTAACGGGGATGACAGAGCGGAGGACGGGTGGTGGTAGAGGAGTTGGATCTGGAGTAGCAGAGAAGAAAGATCCTCGTGAAAGGTAACATCAGTAGAAACAGTCATCTTGCGGGTAGCAGGAGAGTAACACACATAGCCTTTCTGAGTTCGTTAATAGCCAACAAAAATGTGTTTGACCGCCCGGAGTTCCAACTTGTCCATGGACGGACCAAGAATGTGAATGTAACAAGTATAACCGAAGATACGCGGTGTGAGAGAGAATGACGGACTAGAGGGGAATAAGAGGCTGAACGGAGTGACATTGTGGAGTATGTGGGAGGGGAGACAGGTAATCAGATAGCATGTCGTTAATAGGGCAAAGTTCCAATAAGCTTTGGGAACCTGCATTTGAAGCATGAGACAACGAGCTACATCGAGAAGATGTCGGTTCTTACGTTCGGCTACGTCATTTTGTTGAGGGAGTATAATCACACGATGTTTGGTGAATGACTCCAAATTCCGAGCAAAGGTTGACAAACTCGTGGCTAGTATATTCACGAGCGTTATCAGTGCGAATAGTTTTGATGTTCGTGGAGAATTGCGTGCGGGTCTCAAGGAGGAAAGCCCGAAAGACCCGTGGATGCTCGGAGCGATCCCGAAGTAGACAGCCATGTCATTCGAGAATAGTCATCAATAAAAGTTAGAAAGTAACGATAGCTAGAAATGCTAGAAAGTTTGTATGGTCCCCAAATATCGGAGTGTACTGAAATAAAAAGGAGCAGAGCTCCGAGTACTATGAGATACTAATGATGAATGCGGTTGCTTGCCGAAAATACAAGTTTCGCACTGAAAAGGAGAAAGAGATACATCTGGTAGAACCTTTTGGAGGACTGGCAAAGGGGCATGCCCAAGACGTCAATGTCAATCGACGCAGGAGACGAAAGACGGGATAATAGAGGAGTCATCAAGAAGGTAGAGCCCGTTCTGCAGTCGTCCCTTACCAATGATATTCCGCGTCTGTCGATCCTGTATCAGAAAAAAAGATGTAAAGGTTATTGAACAATTTAAATCGGTAGTGAGGCGATCAACAAAAAGTAAAATAAATGGGGAGCCTGAAACATGAATAGCAGAGAGTATAGATAGAGAAGAGGTGAGAGGTATATCCGCAGAGCCGAAGACCGGAACAGTGTCCCCATTGGCCACTGTGATACACTTAGGATGAGGAGAATCCAAGTACTGGTGAGGCCGCGGGGAGGTGATGTGATGAGCGACCCCTGAATCCACTATCCATCGCGGAGTAGGGGAGAGACAAGCGATACCTTCATTTGAGATGGAGGCAGCCGAGGTAACAGAGGCAGGTGGGCGACTGAGCAGACCCTGAAGTTGTTGGAGCTGAAGCCGGACCTCTTCAATGTCAGTACGAGTGATCGATGAGTCGTGGGCAGTAACGACGGCCAGTTGACGAGGAGAAAGCCCATTCTTGCGATAGCACGTGGTCTCAAGGTGACCATACTTACTGCAGAAGGAACACTTTGGTCGCGCCCAACCTCCACGAGCCCCGCCCCCCAGAGTAGAAGGTGAAAGGGGGAGTAAGGGCACATAAGTATGCTGAAGGAGAGACGGTGACGCAGGTCCAGAACCATCAGGAGGCGGTCAGACCTTGAGCAACATGGAACATACATCAAATAGTGGCGGAGTAGCAGCGGAGGAAAGGATCTGAGTCCGAACACTGTGAAGATGCGGTGGCACACGAGCCATCATCATGGCCACGCCAATGACTTCTTTTTGAGCACGTTGTGCAACAAGATCCATCGTAGGAGGTTGATGTTGAATCCATGCTTCAACCATAATTTTGTCCCGAACAACAAAGGAGGTGAGGTCGGTGGCCCCGCCAACATCAAGAGTCTGAAGGTCAGTGATGATGTCATACAAGTGTTGTAGACTATCTTTTTCGGAATAGAGAGAATAAAGTTCATCTCACATCGCCTTGACCGTTTCATGATATATGGACATGCGATACGGTTCTCCATCAAGGGAGTTGAGGAGCCAGGTCTGAACGCGACCGTCGTTGCGCAACCAGTCGTTAGTAAGAGTAGCGGGAGCAGCTTGAGTCAAGTGATGTAGGAAGCCTTTGTACTGAAGAACGCGACGAACCGAGTGCACCCACTCCACAAAGTTCTTCTTCCCGGCTAACGAGATAGTCGTAATCCGCAGTTCATCCCGAAGTTCAGGGGCAAGGGCTGGGCGGTCTGCAGAGGAGGAAGCCTCCGGTCCGGTAGAGTCAAGAGAAGACCTCATGTCTAAATAGTTAGGAGGCTAGACTGGCGGATAGAAAAAAAACCGTGTTGGTAGTCTCTGTAGGGAAACCTCGCGGATAGGATGACAATGGTACGGCGACAAGCACAGAAGAGGTCGCGACCAAAGAAACGGAGCTGGTAGAAAGGAGAAGTCGTCTGGTGAAGAAAACTGGGGAGTCCGCACGGTCTCGGTGACAATACACCAGCGACAAGAGAAGATGTCGCTGTTAGATATTGTGTGTATGTATAGGGGCTTATCAGTATTTACCTGTATATGTTCGGGTCTTTGTATATATAACCCCAAGATGGGTCATTATTGATATGCAATATACTTTTCTAAGATGGTATCAGTGGCTAGGGTTTAACTCTCCCGATCCCTCTCCCGCTCGTCTGCGCCGATCGATCTAGACTGCTGCGTCGATCGACTGCTCGTCTGCGCCGATCGATCCCGCTCGTCTGCGCTGATCGATCCCGGTTCCTCTCCCGCTCGTCGATCAATCCCGATCCCGATCGATCCCGGTCCCTCTCCCGCTCGTCGATCGATCGATCCCTCTTCCGCTCGTCGATCGACCGCTGTGTCGATCTCGTCTGTTCCGGCTGCTTCGTCCGGTTGTCTGCTTCCTCCGGCTGCTTCCTCCGATCGACTGCGTCGATCCGCTCGATCCCGACCCTCCGGCTGCTTCCTCTGGTTGTCTGCTTCCTCCGGCTGCTTCCTCTGGTATCAATGGATCCCGCCTCGACTCACAGTGGTTATCTTCCTAAGCCTGATGTGCTGCTCAACGGGCAAAACTACAAGGCTTGGTCTTCCACCATGCACATGCATCTCCGAGGCCTACGCCTTTGGGGCCATTTAGATGGATCCTGCCCAACACCGTTGCTCCCTGCCGCCTCTTCAACCGAGTTTTCTATTTCCACAACTAGCACCGGTGTTTCCTCCGCTCAGGCGTTGGCCAAGTGGCAAGACGATGAATCCAGGGTTATTGCTATCCTTGGCCAGTCTTGTGAGGTACCCATCCGCCTGGCCATCTTTGAGTTCCCTACTGCCAAGGCGATCTGAGATCATCTTTCTGATCTCTATCAGCCTTCCAGCCATGCACTTCTGTATTCATTGCTACAGACTCTTGCAACTACCTACCAACGCGACCGCTCAGTTCAGGAGTTTTTTGCTGAGATCACTTCCCTCTGACATTAGTGTGATGAGATGGCGCCACACCATTGCTTGTCCTGCTGCCATTGCGTTGCCACCGCTCAGTACAGAGATGCCTGCCGTGTCTACGATTTCTTGATGCGCCTGAGCCCGGAGTTTGAGTCTGCCCGCTCACAGTTTCTCCATCGGGGTACTCCACCCACATTTCGTGACACTCTGTCCACGATTTTGTTGGAGGAGACTCGTCTTCGTACCATGGAGGGGACGCAACACACTACCTCCCCCTATGTTGTCTTAGCTGCTCCTCAGTTTGCTCTGCAGCCTCCGCTGCCACCTTCTCCAGGGCCCAGTACTCCTGTGCGACCGTCTGCTCTGTTTCCTACCCAGGGAACCTCTTCCCAGGTTCCCAATGCTGCGCAGCGGCGGTCTGTTCGCTGTCATTATTGTCATGCACGGGGCCACAGATTGTCTGAGTGTCGCAAGCTTCAGCGCTACCAGCAGAACATCCAGTCTCGTGACACCCAGCAGCGTGCTGCTCCAGTTCTGCCCGTGCCTCCTCCGACAGCCTCCTTCTCTGAGCAGCTCATACAGCTGGCTCAGCAGCTGTCTTCAGGCACCTTCCCGAGCACATTTGCAGCTACAGTTGGTCAGACCTCTACCTCTGTTGATCCCTCAGCGGCCTCTGCCCCGTCAGGTATCTCTCCGTCCTCGTGGTTACTTGACTCTGGAGCCTTTTTTCATATGACCTATGATGCCACCCATCTTCATGCCTGCCAGCCTGTTTCCTCCGACCTACGTGTTATTTATGCTGATGGCACCACCCTTCCTATTACCAGTCGTGGCCTTCTCCACACCCCTCAGTTCCACATTCCTGATGTTTCCTACATCCCTCAGCTCACCATGAACCTCATCTCCGCCAGCCAGCTTGCCTCTAGTGGTTACTTTGTTGTTTTTGATGAATTTGTTTGTCATGTGCAGGATCGTCTTTCAGGGACCCTCATTGGAGCTGACCGTCGCCATAGTGGGCTATATCTCCTAAAGTACCTTCGTCTGCCATCAGTCACACCGTCCCCAACTGCTTCTCTTTTATGTCTTCCCGCTGTTTCCTTTCGCCAGTGGCACCATCGTCTTGGTCATCCCAGTGGCGCCCGTCTCTCAACTCTTGTTCGTCGGGGTGTTTTGGGTCGTGTATCTGTTGACACTAGTCACTCTTGTACGAGTTGTAAGCTTGGAAAACGGCTACAACTCCCCTATCAGTCTAGTATGTCTAGGTCTTCTGCTCCGTTTGAGTTAGTCCATTCTGATGTATGGGGGCCTGCTCCTTTTGTATCCAAGGGTTGAAAACGCTATTATGTCTTGTTTATTGATGATTTTTCTTGTTTCACTTGAATATATATGTTGCGTTCTCGTGCCGAGTTTTTTCAGGTTTATATTACTTGCTCCACCATGGTTCGTACTCAGTTCTCCGCCTCTATTTTTATTTTTCGCTCCGACTCAGAGGGGGTGGGGGTGGGGAGTACCTATCGCATCAGTTCCGTGACCTTCTCGCCTCTCATGTCACGCTCCCGCAACTCTCCTGTCCTGGTGCTCATTCCCAGAATGGCACTACGAAAAGGAAACATCGCCACATCATTGAGACCGCTCGCACTCTTCTTTTGGCTTCCCATGTTCCCCCACATTTTTGGGCAGAGGCTGTCTCCACCGCTGTCTATCTTATCAACCTTCAGCCATCCACTTTCCTTCAGGGTCGGTGTCCCGGTGAGTGTTTGTTCTCTCATCCTCCTCAATACACTCATCTTTGTGTGTTCGGATGTCCGTGTTATGTCCTATTGCCACCACGTGAGCGGACTAAGCTCCCTGCTCAGTCTGCTGCATGTGTTTTTCTAGGCTACAGCTCAGAGCACAAGGGTTACCGCTGTTATGACCTTGTTGCGCGCCGTCTTCGCATTTCTCGTGATGTCACCTTTGTTGAGGACCAACCTTTCTTCCTTTCTTCATCCACCTCTGCTTCACCCTCATCCACTACCCCGACTGATATTCAGTTCCTTATTTTTCCTACCGTACCACCACCTGTTTTGCCATCACCGTCCGACTAGTCACCAGCAGAGCTACCGCCATCATCGTCATCTCCCTCTTCTGAGTCCTCTCCACCTCCTCATGTTCTGCCATCTCCCGGCCCTCTACCTCCTATTCTCCACCACTACACTCATCGTGCTCCGACTACCCCACAGGTGCTCCCAGTGTTCAGTGAGAGTCCCGTGGATGATCCTCCTGCCAGACGTTACCCCCTTCGAGATCGACATCCACAAGATCGCCTCGGTTTTACCACCCAGCCCCTCGACCTCACTGCTCTTCATGCTAGCTCCAACAGTACTCCAGAGCCTAGTTCCTACCGCGTGGCTGCTCGGGTTCCTGAGTGACAGGCCGCTATGTTTGATGAGTTGGCTGCTCTTGAGCGTACCTCTACTTGGGATCTTGTGCCTCTTTCTCCTAGTGCTGTTCCCATCACTTGCAAGTGAGTCTATAAGATCAATACTCGCTCTGATGGTTCTATTGAGCGGTTCAAGGCTTGTGTGGTTGCTCGGGGTTTTCAGCAGGAGCATGGTCGAGACTATGATGAGACTTTTGCTCTTGTGGCACACATGACCACGATCAGGACACTTGTTGTTGTTGCTGTCCATCGTTGGTCCCTGTTTCAGCTGGATGTGAAGAATGCGTTTCTTCACGGTGACCTACAACAGGAGGTCTACATGGTTCCTCCTCCCGGTGTTGCTGCTCCTCCTGGCATGGTTTGTCGGTTGCGTCGTGCTCTCTATGGTCTCAAACAGGCTCCTCGAGCCTGGTTCGATCGCTTCAGCTCTGTCGTTACAGCCGCTGGTTTTCAGCCCAGTCAGCACGACTCGACCCTGTTTGTTCACACCTCTTCCCGAGGCCGGACTCTTCTTCTGCTCTGTGGATGATATGATCATCACTGGTGATGACCCGTATTTCATTGACTTTGTCAAGCATCACCTGCAACAGCAATTTCAGATGACAGATTTGGGACCTTTGAGCTATTTTCTGGGCATTGAGTTCTCTTCCACCTCTGTAGGGTTCCAGCTCTCTCAGCAGCGGTATACTACTGATCTTCTAGCTCGGGCTGCTCTTTCCAACACCCGCACTGCTGCCACACCGATGGAGCTTCACCTGCAGCTTCAGGCTGATGAGGGGATCCCTCTTGCTGACCCCACTCGCTATCGTCATTTGGTCGGCAGTCTGGTCTATCTCACCATCACTCGGCCAGATATTGCTCATACAGTCCATGTGTTGAGCCAGTTTGTCAGCACTCCTACATCAGTCCATTATGCTCACTTGCTGTGTGTACTGCGTTACCTTCGTGCGACTCCTGGCTGTGGTCTGTTCTTCTCCAGCAGCAGTTCCCTCAAGCTTTATGCTTTCTCTGATGCTACTTGGGCTAATGATCTTTCTGATCGTCGCTCTGTCACTGGTTTCTGTCTGTTTATGGGCTTCTCCTTGCTTGCCTGAAAGTTCAAGAAATAGTCTGGTGTTTCCCGCTCTAGTACTGAAGCTGAGCTACGCGCCATGCCGTCTACGACCGAGGAGATTATCTGGGTTCGTTGGCTTCTTGCAGATTTTGGCATTGTCGCCTCAGGACCGACCACTCTCTTTTGTGACAACACTAGTGCCATTCAGCTCACTCTGAATCCTGTGAAGTTTTCCCTCTCCAAGCACATTGGAGTCGACGTCTTCTTCCTCCGTGAACAGTACAGCCGACGTATATTGGTTCCCCAGTATGTTCCCACTGAGCATCAGATTGCGGACTTGTTCACCAAGCCCCAGACGAGGGTTCAGCATGATTGCCTTATGTCCAAACTCTTGATGTATGATCCCCCCTGAGTTTGAGGGAGTGGGGGGGGGGGGGGGTGTTAGATATTGTGTGTATGTATATGGGCTTATCTGTATTTACCTGTATATGTTCGGGTCATTGTATATATAACCCCAAGATGGGTCATTATTGATATGCAATATACTTTTCTATGAGTCACGACCTAAATGCAGAGCCCGCAGCAGTTAGAGAGGCCGCAACGACTATCCAACCAAGAGGCCGTTCGAGAAGTCCGCACGGTCAGGGGGAGGACACCAGCAATAACGGAAGATGTCGTGACCTAAATGCGGAGGTCGCAGTGGTTAGAGAAGCCGCAGTTCGGAAGAAGTCCACACGGTGCGCGCGAGTAGAAAGGGAAAGAAACCGCGCGGGTAAGACAGAGTGAGAAGCCTCGCATCGGTTAGAGAGCTCTCGAGAACCAAAAGAGAAGCCGCGCGAGAAAGACACAGTGCAGAGACAAGAGAGCAGGGAGAGAAACCGCGCGGGGTACGGCAGGTAGATCGCAGGGGGTAGAGAGGAAACCACACAGATAGGTAAATCGCAGTGGGTAGGGTGGAAACCGCGCAAGTAGAGGGAGTAGGGAGAAGGCCCCACCTGTCAGAAAGAGTCCTATAAAGAGGAGAACAGAGACGAACTGGAGGCCACGGGATTGGAGGGGGGGGGGGTGGAGAGGCGGGTAGGAAGTTTCTAGCCACAAGCGGGTAGAAACCAAGCCGCGACCTGCGCGAGAAGAGAAGGCCGGTCGGTTGGACACCACCAGACCGCGCCCTGCGCGAGAAGGGAAGACCAAACGGTTAGCAGAATGCTAGCCGCAAGGAGAGACCGATTCCCTCTGATACCATGTGGAGAAAACCTCAAACTTGTATATACTTTCTCAATAATCAAATACAATGTATGAATACACATTTATATGAGGGAGAAAGAGAGAAGAGATCCTTATACATGATGTGGGACTAAAGAGGAGAAAAGAAGAAAACTAAAAAAAGGCTCCAATATGGATCTCTTTACATGGGCTTTTCCAACACATTCAAATCTAACAAATAATTGCTATAGTAACAACAATTTTGATCATTTTTTCTTAAAAAAATCAAGTTGCATTATTGCATAGAGAAGAGTCACCCTTGGAAAATCTCAAAGTCAAAATTGGGGACAAATTAAAGTGATTTGGAAAATCTCAATCTCAAAATCTCAAAGTCAAGAAATAACACACCCTAAATAATTTGGAGATGATTCGATTTGAAAACAATGTAGACATGACCGAAGTGTCACCTATAGAACTTCATGAGCAATGATATATTAGCTTTTAGAATTTGATCCACTAAAACACTTCAAAGTCCTTAAAAAATTGTAAACAATGCAGACATGTACGGTGTGCCCAATGCAAATCCCATTTAAACTTGGACATGACCAGATCTGGAAACAATGCAGACATGACCAAAGTTAACAATGTAATTAGCAACAGTTATTCAAAAAAACAATATAGCGTGATAAAACCAGATCTGGAACAGTTATAACATTCCTTGCAATCTTGAACATGCAGCAACCAGATCTGGAAAAAAAATCTACTGCAGGAGAAAACTGAAGCTAGGAATCTGAAGAGCAGAAATAGAATATGTTCAGCTAGCACAGAATGAGGCAGGAACACCGCAGGAACTCGATCAGATTTGGAAGAAGTAGGAACACGATCAGATCTGGGAAGCAGGAAGATGATCAGATACAGAAGAAGCTGGAGGAAGAAGGAAAACAAACACATTTTGGAAGAGGCCGACAGCAAACCTTGCGAAAGAGGCTGACGGCGAAGCTTGCGAAAGAGGCCGACGTCGAATCTTGCGAAAGAGGCCGACGGCGAACTGATACGATCCAAAATAATTTCAAGGAGAAAACACAGAAATTGGATCGTAATATTGATGGAAGGATTACAAGATAACTGATCTCGCCTAAGGGCAGCAACCCTGAACAGCTTGATCTTCCGGCGAGGGGAGACTCTCCCGTGCAGCCGCTAAGACACACTACAGACACACAATACATTCAAGATAAGTAACCCTAAACTAAGCCCCACTATTTATAAGAGTCATAGCTGGAGGCAATTACATAAATACCCTTAATATAAAATAAGAACATATCACGAACCTTGCGAAAGATTGGAAGAGGTTGACGACAAGCAGAAAAATAGAAGAAAACCTCCGCTCCTTGCAGGGAGAGGACTTACGCGATTAGGGATGATGATACTTGCGAGCCGCGAAGACGAAACAGAGAGAGAAAAAAGTATCTAGGACCTGCGGTTCGGGAAATACCTTCGGCGCAGCTTATTTCAGAAACGGCGGCTTGTCACTTTTTGCCCGCAAACGCTCAAAATTCGTAAACCTCCGTTTTCACCGAAAAGAAAAGGAGGGCGGACCCTGAAACAAACAGGGCCTAAATCAAAATTTTCTACATTTCTAACTCTTCTGCTTCTCTCTTAAACCTCCTCTTCTTTCTCCCTCTAGTTCTTCTCATCTTCTTCCCCTATTCTAGGGTTAGCCCTTGGATCTCCGCGTTCACCACTACTTTCGACAAACCTTCAGAAGAAGCAAATAACATAGTCGTAAGAGCTAGATTATCATAATACTTATCAAACTTTAAAGCTCGTAATGAAACATATCTTGTACCCATCTTGTTTAATGGTGTTAAATTGATCATGTCATTAGTCCTTGTAATGTGTGAAAGGGCTGTTGAAAATTGTGAAGTGAAAGAGGAGGGTGATCGGGCAGACCGCGTGGCCTGGGCGGACTGATGATGCGGCCTGGGCGGCCTGGTTATTTGCGACCTGGTGATAATGTTCAGTCAGTTCGGCATGTGGTTCTGCAGTTGGCTGTTCCTTGAAGTAACCGGGCGGATAGGAGGTATATCCGCAGGAAGTGGCAGACTCTTGTTTGGGTTCGCGGTGTCCGTTGTGACGGACTGCGTTTGGACTCGTGTTTGGGTTCGCGGTGTCTGTTGTGACGGACTGCGTTTGGAGATCACGAGATCGACATTGGTCCATGCCCTTGATCTCTGGTGGAGCGGTAAGTGATAACCGTGTTCATGGTGCCGGACTGTCTTAGGAGCTAGCGGTCTAGCTTCTTGTCCCCCGAGCTCGCGCCAAGTTTTTGGTGGGATGCTGGACTTGGTCGCATTCTGTGACAAGTCTAGGGTATTTGCAGAGTCCGCTGAGTCCGCTGGTTGACCAGGCGATCTGTGCCTGTTGGTCGTGGACTTGTGTGGCGGGCTGGTGCGGTGTTCGCGGGCTGGTGCTGTATCCGCATGTAGCGTGCAGACTAATGCAGTGTGTGGGTTGTTGCTGTGTCCGCGTGCTGTGCAGCGTGCGGACTGGTGCGGTGTCCGCCAGGTTGCAGACTGGCTTCCTGACTTGGTGCCTGGGGAATTGGCTGATGTCCAGCTTTGTCCTTGCGGATTAGGCGGACTGCTTTGTGCTAGCTGCGAGCTGGGGTGGTGACTCTATTCACTAGGGCGGTGACCACACTCCTCACCCCGCCTATAAATAGGACCCCCTGTCACTTCAACAGAAACTGAATGAACAGTAAGTTGAGCGCAGATTAATTGCTGCGGGCTCGGTTTTGTAGTCCGCGAGGATTGAGAAGGCTTAACTGGTTGCTGTTTGCAGGTTGTGCGGCTAGCACTGTAAAGTCAAGAGGCTGGTTTCGATTGCGGTCAGGAAGTAGTGGAGCTTGCGGTTTACAATCGGCGGTTTGCAGCAGGTCGCATTTTGCCGCCAGCCAGACTTCTCTCCTTCAGCAATTCAGTTCAAGTTCAATAACCAGTTCGCCGGTCTCAACGTACTAGGCGGTCTGTTCTTTCAGTTCGGCGGCGGCTTGGAGAGCAGTCGATTCAGCAGAATAACAGGTAGTCTGCGGACTTCGCGAACTCCGTAGATCAGTGGTGTAGCAGCGGCTTGGCGGTCTCAGCGGACTCGGCGCTCTCTTGGGCAGTCCACCCGGCTTGAAGTTTTTTGTTTGCTTGTATGCTTCTCTATTATACTTGGAGAAATCATGTCTCGTCATTTATACCTAGCCTTGTAAAGAAGATAGTTAATAATACAAGATTTGTGGTTGCTCTATGTTGTCTCTGATTACTTAGCTCTGTTTATGGTTGGAGTGTTCCTGCGCCTGATTCCCGCTTTCTGCTTGATCAAGTTGTCATCTTGATAGCTCCGGAAGTTTTTGCTTGGAACCAGAACTACCGGTTGATCAGCTTGTGAGATTTTCAACATGGTATCGGAGGGAACAATGGCTTGAGCAGTGATCAACCTCAGTTGTGCTTGACACTTCTGGAAGCAAGTGATCAGTGGTTGGTGCAATGGAAGGAGCTTACGCAAGGGGTCTTGGTATTGAACTTTTTACAGCGACCAACTTCAAGAAGTGGAAGTCGTGTATCAAGAGCTATCTTCTGGGTGAGGAGTTGTGGGAAGTCATCGGTGGTGACGACAAGCAAGAAGTAACTGCTGCAACTGGTTCTGCTGAGCAGGTGAGAGTTTGGAGGAAGACTAATGGAAATGCAGAGTTGGCTCTCAAACGGGCTGTCTCACCTGAGCTCTTTGATCACATCTTATGATGTGAGTCTGCTGCTGAGATATAGACAACCATTGATGGTTTGTTCGACAGGAATAATGTAGCAATGCTACAGTTTTTGGAGAATGAGTTGACTAAGGCAACTCAAGGAAATCTGTCCATCTTGAAGTTCTTCATCAAGATGAAGAACCTGTGCGTTGAAATATCAGCATTGGACCCCGATGAGCCCATTTCTAACGCAAAGTTGAAGAGGCACATAGTTCGCGGGTTGCGGAAGGAGTATGTGGCCTTTGTGACTTCTGTTCAAGGATTGGCGACTCAGCCATCTTTGATGGAGCTGGAAAATCTGCCGGCGTCACATGAGAGCTTGGCTAGGCAGATGACCGGGGTGACTATCTATGAATGAGGTAGTGAAGCTCTCTTCACTGATAAGAAGAAGAAGAGATGGGAGAAGAAGAAGAAGCCTGCTGCAGAGGATGGACCTTCAACTTCCTATCAGCAAAAGAGGAGCGCTGCTCCTAAGAAGAACTGGAAGGAGTTGAAGTGCTACATGTGTAATCAGCCAGAACACTTCAAGCACGACTGCAAGGTCAACCTGCAGCCTGGGCATGTTCTAGACAAGGAGGGAGCTGGTTCCAGTGGTGAGGAAGCCGGGTGGGTAGGAGCCTTCTTGACAAGCACGTGTGTTCGCGCTCTTCCTACCGTCGACTACCAAGATGACTGGATAGTTGACTCAGAGTGTGGTCATCACCTCACTGGAGACGAGTCGAAGTTCTCATCGCTGCAAACGTTCTCAGGTAACGAAGCTATTATTACAGCTGATGATTCTGTTCATACTGTAGAGAAGGAGGGTGTTGTTTCTTTGGATAGTGCTCAGGGTCCACTTATGTTAAGGAGTGTGTATCACGAACCTGACATGAAGAAGAACCTCTTCTCAGTGACCAACGCAGTTGACTCGGGCTATCATGTTCTGTTTGGCGCAACAGAAGTAAGGTTTCTCCGCAATGTATCAACGACAATGACTGATGTTGCTTATGTAGGGAGAAGAGTAAGAGACTTGTTTGTCTTATCAACAAGCTCTTATGTTGATCGGATGAGGGCCAATGATAGCGCGGTTCTCTGGCATGAGAGCCTAGGGCACGTTAGGATGGACATGCTGAAAGCTATGACGATGAGGAGCCTTGTGAAAGGCTTGCCGAAGTTGTCGTCCTATGGAGATGACCACGTTTGCGCGGGGTGTCAGTACGGTAAGTATCATCGCCTTCCGTTTGACAAGTCACAAACAAGGAGCAAGGCACCATAAGAGTGTATCCGTGGTGCTCTGATGGGGCCAACTGTTACCACTAGTCTTGAAGGCAGCATATACATGCTCATGTTGATTGATGACTACTCAAGATATACTTGGGTGTATTTCATGAAGGAGAAGTCAGCAGCTTTCCAATTGTTTATGAAGTTCAAGAAGCAGGTGGAGGGACGGCTTGGACTGCGGATCAAGAAGTTCAGATCAGACAACAGTGATGAGTTTGTTTCATCTTAGTTTTCTAACTTCTGCAGGAAGCACGAGATCCAGAAAGAGCTAACTTGTACTCATACTCCACAACAAAATGGAGTAGCGGAGAGGAAGATCCGTCACTTGACGGAAACTTGCAAGTGCTAGCTTCATGCAGAGGGCATTCCCAGGTCCTTTTAGTCGGAAGGAATGGTCTGCACAACGTACGTCATCAATCGGATGCCTCTGAGTCCGATCAACATGAAGTCTCTTGTTGAAATGATGTTCAAGGAGAAGCCGATCGTGGAACACCTTCGTGTGTTTGGATCAACCTGCTACGTTCACATTCTGGATACTCAGAGTACCAAGCTTGATGCAAAGGCATGAAAGCTTGTCTTTGTGGGCTATGATGAGCGGAAGAAGTGACGGAAGTGCATGGATCTTGTGACAAGGAAGTTCTTTGTATCAAAAGACATTGTCTTTGATGAGCTGACGTCGTATGGAGGTGGCTCTGTTGAGCTGCAGGAGAGCAGAGTTGATGAAGGGCAGAAGGAAGTTGCTGAAGATCTTCAGGTGGAGCTGCCTGTGTCACCAGGAGCTCCAGGTGTTTCAAGCTCTAGGGCAGATGCTTCTGGTTCGGGAAGCAGGGGGAGCGACGCTCCAAGTGTGCCTGAGATTAGAGCTGGAGCTGAAGAAGCAGCGGAGGTGGTGATCAAGGAGCATCCTCTTCGGAGATCGAAGAGGACCATCAAGCCACCAGCTCGCTATTGCAAAGGAAACACGGTGAGCTTTGTCTCTTGTTTCTTTGCAGGCCCCCTGGATGAGCGAGAACCTTCAAAATTTGAAGAAGCCACTGGAGTCAAGGAGTGAGACGATGCCATGGATGAGGAGATGACTGCCCTCAAGAAGAACGAAACTTGGGACTTGGTGCCCAAGGTTGATGGCGTTACTCCTGTAACTTGCAAGTGGTTCTACAAGCTGAAGAAGAAGGCGCATGGTAGCATTGAGCGATACAAGGCTCGTCTTGTAGCTCGAGGGTTTTCGCAACAGTACGGGAGGACTATGAGGAGACGTTTAGTCCTGTGACGAAGATGACTTCAGTACGAGTGGTGATAGCTTTGGCGGCTTGTCAGGGCTGAAAGATGTGGCAGCTGGACGTAAAGAACGTCTTTCTTTACAGGGAGATCGACAAGGACATCTTCATGGATCAGATGCTTGGTTACGTATCTGAAGAACATCCGGACTACATCTGCAAGCTCCGGAAAGCCCTTTATGGTTTGAAGCAGGCTCCTCGAGCCTGATATGGGAAGATTGCAGAATACCTCCAGTTCTGCGGCTATCTTGCTTCAAATTCAGACTCGAGCCTGTTCGTCAAGAAGAAGGGGGAGCTTCTGATCGTGGTGATGTTGTACGTGGATAACATGATCATCACAGGGAACTTCAAGAAGGAGGTAGCTAGGCTCAGGGCAGAACTAGCTATAAGATTCGAGATGAAGGACTTGGGTGAGCTCCACCACTTCCTTGTAATCGAGGTGGAGAGGAAAGAGAGCGGCATACTCGTGTCCCAGAAGGGCTATGCGGAACGGATCATCCAATGATTCAGCATGTAGGAGGGGAAGAGTAGCTCTACTCCTTTTGATTCGGGCATCAAACTTCGACGGGATGATGAGGGGATTTTTCCGGATCCTTTGGTGTTTCGGGCTCTATTTAGAAGTCTTATCTACTTGACCATTACAAGACCTGACATTGCTTATGCGGTTGACCGAGTAAGTCGGTATATGACGGAACTCAGGAAGCCTCATCTGATGACGACAAGAAACATCCTAAAGTACGTGAAGGCCACTTCTGATATGGGTCTCCTTTATAGGAGAGGCACGGTTTTACTCTTCAAAGATACTCGAATGCTGATTATGGGGGAGATTCAGACGACCGGAAGTCAACATCCGGTTATGTCTTCACTTGTGGATCAGACAGTATCTCTTGGTGCAGCAAGAAACAAGACTCGGTGTCTGTCTCTACTACGGAAGCAGAATACTAGGCTTCGGCCTTAACAGCTCGGGAAGGCATCTGACTCAGGAGACTAGTAGAGGACGTCTATGAAGAAGTGTGCGGTCCTACTCTGTAGTGTGGTGACAATGAAAGTGCCCTGAAACTGGTGAATAATCCAGTTTGTCACGCACGGGCCAAGCATATAGAGATTGAGAACCACTTCATTTGGGAGAAGGTGTTGGAGGGATCTCTTTTGGTGGAGCATGTGCGGAGTGAGGACAACATCGCAGGCATCTTCACGAAGCTGTTGCCGAATGTGCTGTTTACACGGTTACGAGGACTGCTGGGCTTGATCACCACTTCTCACATCAAGGGGGAATGTTGAAAATTGTGAAGTGAAAGTGGAGGGTGATCGGGCAGACCGCACAGCTTGGGCGGACTGATGATGCGGCCTAGTTATTTGCGACCTGGTGGTGGTGTTCAGTCTGTTCGGTCTGTTGTTCTGCAGTTGGCTGTTCCTTGAAGTAACCGGGCGGATAGGAGTTATATCCGCAGGAAGTGGCGGACTCTTGTTTGAGTTCGCGGTGTCCGTTGTGGCGGATTGCGTTTGGAGATCGCGAGATCGGCATTGGTACATGCCCTTGATCTCTGGTGGAGCGGTTGGTGATAACCGTGTTCATGGTGGCGGACGGTCTTAGGAGCTGGCAGTCTGGCTTCTTGTCCGTCGAGCTCGCGCCAAGTTTTTTGTGGGATGCTGGACTTGGTCGCATTCTGTGACAAGTGTAGGGTATTAGAGTCTGCTGAGTTCGCTGGTTGACCGGGCGATCTGTGCCTGTTGGTCGTGGACTTGTGTGGCGAGCTGGTGCGGTGTTCGCGGGCTGTGCAGGCTAGTGTTTGTCCACATGTAGTGTGCGGACTGATGCAGTGTGTGGGCTGTTGCTGTGTCCGCGTGCTGTCCAGCGTGCGGACTGGTGTAGTGTCCACCAGGTTGCGGACTGGCTTCCTGACTTGATGCCTGTCGAATTGGCTGATGTCCGGCTTTGTCCTTGCGGACTGGGCGAACTGTTTTGTGCTACCTGCGAGCTGGGGTGGTGACTCTATTCACTAGGGCGGTGACCACACTGCTCACCCCGCCTATAAATAGGACCCCCCGTCACTTCAACAGAAACTGAATGAACAATAAATTGAGCGCGTATTAATTTCCGCGGCCTCGGTTTTCTAGTCCGCGAGGATTGAGAAAGATTAACTGGTTGCTGTTTGCAGGTTGTGCGTCTAGCACTGTGAAGCCAGGAGTCTGGTTCTGATTACGGTCAGGAAGCAGTGAAGTTTGCGCTTTACAATCAGCGGTTTGCAGCAGGTCGCATTTTGCGGGCAGCCAGTCTTCTCTCCTTCAGCAATTCAGTTCAAGTTCAATAAGCAGTTCGCCGATATCGGCGGACTAGGCGGTCTGTTCTTTCAGTTTGGCGGCGGCTTGGAGAGCAATCGTTTCGGCATAACAACGGGTAGTCCACGGACTTCGCGGACTCCGTAGATCAGTGGTGCAGCAACGTCTCAGCGGACTCGGCGGTCTCTGGGGCAGTCCGCCCGGCTTGAAGTTTTCTGTTTGCTTGTATGCTTCTCTATTATACTTCGCGAAATCATGTCTCGTCATGTATACCTAGCCTTGTAAAGAAGTTAGTTAATAATACAAGATTTGTGGTTGCTCTCTGTTGTCTCTGATTACTTAGCTTTGTTTATGGTTGAAGTGTTTCTGCGCCTGGTTCCCGCTTTCCGCTTGATCAAGTTGTCAGCTTGATAGCTCTGGAAGTTTTTGCTTGGTACCAGAACTACCGGTTGATCAGCTTGTGTGATTTTCAACAAGGGCAGCCGGGTGCACGAAACATCCCCTTGCAGCGAGGGTCTGGTGAAGGGTCCCAACATAAGGGTGAAATGTTGGCAAACTTTACCATGCAGTTTTATAAGTGACAATAATCAGGATCGACGCTCTACTATGGGTTACCATTCCGCGGGGCGCACATTCATGTATTCGTGTTGTAGGCGCTGATCGGATCGGCGATCCGAAACCGTGAACGCGTCCGGATCATCGTTTTACTATTAATATGTATGTTGTTTTGTTTTTTTATTTGAGCTTGTATTTGGTATTTTAGGATATCAGGTGTAGCAGCCAATCATAGTTGTTTACGTCGGTTTCCCAACCGCTCCTCTTGTTATAAATAGCGGCGGATGCTTTCATTTTCATTCACTGTTTGTTTGTGAGAAATTCCAGACGGACAATCATTTGTGGTACAACTCCGCGAGATCCCGGGGTGCGACATCCTGATTTATTTTCCTTGAAATTTTCTTTTTCCTGTTTATTCTCCCATGAATTCCCCCTGTTATCCCACGATTCCTTCTTCTGTTCAAAGGAAACCGCAAGACCCCCCCCTCACAGTTGTATTCATTCCTTAATCGCACCTCTGCAAGTATCATTGTCCCTTCATGACCATGTTGTCCTCTCTAGAACCGCTCTACGCCACTCATCCCTGTCAGTACTCGAGACCTACCCTCTTTCTCCTCTCATCTTCATCCCTAACTGGTTCTAGCCGCATGTATGTACCTTGCCCCTCCATCCTGCAGCCTGGGAAGAACAAATACACCAAAATTAACCTCACACTTGTATCAGGTGCGTTTCTATTATGGGTATGCGCACGACACACCCGAACATGCCTTTTATCACTGTTTTAGGTTTTCTACGGTTCATTTCATTGGATTCCTCTCCCAGTTTCTCTCCCGCCCCACACTGCTACTTCCGCTCTAGATCCTGCTCTCGGATGACGATCCCACATCCCCGCTCACAAGCTCTTCCTCCTCTTCTTCCTCTTCTTCTCCTCCTCCTCTTCTTCTTTCTCTTCTTCTTCCTTGTCGTCTTCTTCTTCCTAGTCTTCTTTTTCCTCCTCGTCCTCTTCTTCTTCTTCAGCTTTCTCTTCATCTTCTTCTTCCTCATTTCGAAAATTTCAAAAAATTCAAGAATTTCATGAACCCTGAACTTGTGTTGAATTTACAGGTTTTTTAAAGAAATCTTGATAGATTTCATAGAGAAATATCATAAACCTTGAAATTGCATTGAATTTACAAATTTCCTGTCCAGATTTCTCAAAGGCATCTGTACAGAGATCTCATTTCCTATTTCAATATTATGAATCATTTTGGTGCAAATTAGGTTAAATGTTGTTTATTATTATTATTATTATCAATATTTTATGTTTAAGAATCTCATGTTATCAATGGCTGTGTACTTCAATTGATTATTTATACTCAATGTTTTATTATTTTGAAAATTTATAATTGTATTTTTGATATATGCATATATATTTATTATATTTAATGCAATGTATCTCGTATTCTTTTTTTTTAAAATTTGTCGTACAGTCAAATCGAATACGTATTGTATCCGGTACCCTTACCGGTGCTTCCTAGCCTGTAGCGTCATCGTCACTCCATCGTAATCATGTTCCCCTACTGATGTAGACTAAAGTGGGGGTTGTAGATTCTAAATAATAATACTTTCCATCTCTTTAAATAATTATGGTGCGAAGAAACTCCACGGACTATTTTAAATGAATAAAACAACTTAGGCGTTGCAAACGAGCATAAGACAACCGCTCCAAACATCAGACATCATGAATGACAATTCCACAGGCGGAGAAATTAGATGGTTGACAATAACACGTAAGAAGTTGACGATAATTAGGGGATAAAATTCGTTTCAGGCAAGCTCTAGCAATTAACTATCATTTGTCTAATTTGTGCATAAAACACTAATGTTTTAGAGCAAGGGGATCAAGAGGTATACCAAGAGTAGAGGTGGCAGCCATTGATAGGTCTTCTGGTAGGATGTAATCATGTAGGAGAAAGCTATAGGTAGCTGTTGCGCTCAGGACTCCGAAGATGGGATTGTAGGGATCAGGACTACCTGGAGGGCGCCGGAGAAATTGGAGACTGGCAGAGGGGAGTTTGGTGGAAGTTGGTTGAGTCTCTAGCGGTAGAAGCGAACACAGGAACAAAGGCCATAGCTGACTTGAAGACAGGGGAACGCCAGAGGTTTACTGGATCCACCACGAGACGGTGTAGGAGGGGTCGTCGGAGACTTGGGAGGAATCCGGAGTCGGTGTCGTGGCAGAAAAAGGCGACACTGGTGAAACAGAGGCGCGATAAAGGGAGGCGGTGCAAGATCGGCGAGGACCAGTAGCTAGTGGTTATGGTGGCTTCAGGCGGAGGAGGGGCCGCTCGGTCGATCCCTGGAAGGAGGTTTTTAGTGTGGCGTGAGCTGGAGAAGAGAGCGGGAGCTCTTGGAGGCACTGGATGGAACCGAACGAAACCCAAATGGTTCATTTGATTCTTTTCCCAGCTGGTCATAAACTTAGGAATTAAAAATGGCAGATATTAAATGCAATTTGGAGTGGACTTTTCAATAGGGCCGGTGGTAGGAATAGGGCATGGCATTAGGTATTCCTCATTTATACTTATCTAAATTTTAATTTTAAAATATTTTATTATAACGGCTTGTCCTAATTAACCTATCTCCTAATTAATAGACCTTTGCATTCGCGGTCTTGTTGGGCGGACACACCAACAAGCCAAATAAATGTGCGCGATACAAAATATCACAGATGCACTCATAACGTGCGCGTTACAAAACAACACATAATGGTACAATAAGCGTGAACGTATGCACTACACGCATAAATGACAATAAGTAAAATATTAAAAGATAGATGCGACTCGGGTTGCATCACCTCCCCTGTCAGTCAGAAACCACCCCATCCACCAGCCCTAACTTCCCCCTCCACATCATCCTGCCGCAAACTTGCCAGATAAGCCCCCCTCCCCCAATTGTAAGCTCACATTCTCTACTTCCCTGCCACAACATCTTGTCCAATTCCCGCCCTGTATTTTGTAGCCAACTTTCTGACTTGTAACAGTCCATCTATCCCTCCACCGCAGAATCTTATGTTTGTGAGTTTTTTTTTGTGTGTTAAATTATTTCTAAATTAAATATTTTGATAATATCGCATATTTATCGTGGAAATCTTGTCTTGATAGTGCTTTTGTTTCATTATTTTGTTCTCCTATATTCTATTTGTAAAAGTTGTAGTGAGAAGCATCATTTGTTCAAGTGAATGTGATTTTGCTTGAGTACTTGAAATTGAAATTCACATTGTGCTCGATTTGGTATGCTTATAAAATTATCATTGCTAAATTGTTACTGGATTAAAATTTAAATATCTCATGCATCATTTTGACTGAGGTCGTTGAGTCCGACTTGCATCATTCACCTACGATTGCATTAGTGTCGACATAACCACGTCACACAGCCTACCCCGCGTCAAATTGGTATCAGAACAAGGTTAGGGTCATTTGCATGTTATGTAGTAGTAGGCCTTATCGCTAGTCATGTCCGATTTGAACCTTACCGACGAGAGAACCACTATCTCCAACTCCGAAATAAAACCTACAAAATTTTAACGTGTGATGATAGGTTGATTCGACCAATTGACTGCATAATATAGCGATCTTCGCATCCTCATCAACGCCCTTGAGGATCATCGAGAGCATACCACGTCCCAGAGCAGGGATGACCCTAACACTCTACCTGACGTTCACTTTGAGGAAGAGCGAGCTACCCTCTCACCACAAGATGTGTGTGTTTGGAATCAACCGCCACAAGAGCCCGCTCCACCCCGAGTGCTTGCTCCAAACTGAAGGCAACCCCTGGATCACATTTGTGACCGTCAGCCTGAACCTTCCCCAGATAGGCCTCTCCATCCTCAAGAGTTCTATCCAACACGTCATCCAACCCCGTGTGATCGAGCCTAGCACTGTTATGACTACAAACAAGATGATTACTTTGATGAATATCCCGAGCCACGTCAAACACCACGCGTGGATGACGATATTGCTCGTCGCATTCACATTAATGCTCCCACCTTCGATGTTCTTCTTGACCCAGATAACTTTAGCGTTTGGCTTCAGGAGATGAACTACTATTTTGAGTTGTATGATGTAAACGACGAACGTTGTGTTAGAACTGCAAAGATGATACTAGTCGGTCCAACCAAGATATTTTGGATCAGCCTAGAAAGGTATCTACATCTAGATGGATACTGTCTTATTATCCGTTTGGAGGACATGAAGTACTGATTGAAGGATAAATACCCTCCCGCCTCCTATCGAGATCAATTGTTTGATCATCTTTCTACGTTTCGCCAGGTCACGCTATTTGTATAAGAGTACAAATCTCAATTTGATGAGCTAGCTGTGAGGAGTGATCTTCGAGAGGAGACTACTGTCATTGCTTCCCAATTTTGTTCTTGATCGAGATCAGAGTTACGTTGATAGCTTGTTCCTCACCTGATGGAGACGGTAGAACACATTTATTAGATTACCGTCGAGCATGGAAGTACCTGCGACTCACTGTTGCCTGTCAGACTTCAGCTAGGTTAGATGGGCCCACATTTAGGAGGTCCCCACTGCCCACTTCCACCCCTGCATGAACCTCTCATGTTCCAACAGACAGGAAGGGCAAGGCTATCATCACCGGACCTCCCACGACCACCAGGTTGGGGAACATCCAATGTTATTCCTTCTTGGGTAGGGGCCATGTGGTGGCTCAATACCCTACGGAATAATTGTTAGTTGAAGAAGGAGAACCCAGTGCTGATGCTGTGGAGATCGCCGATGAGTATATTCTTGTCGCTATCGAGTACGATTGGGAGATCGATGTTGGGCACTCCTTAGATCTAGGCGTTATACGACGTCTCCTTTACACTTCACATACTGATGAGGAATGGCGTCGTACGACGACCTTTAATACATTATTTCCCAGTGCAGGTAGTCCCTGCAAGCTTGTCACTGATAGCGTGTGTTGCATGAACATCGTGGCCTAGAGAGCCTTAAAGAGGATGCAAGTGACCTTTGAGCCTCATTGAGCTATCTGGGTTGATACGATGACTATACAGGTTAGCCAAAGGTGCATAGTTTCGATCACTCTCGCTTCATTTGAGGATCATTTTTGGTGTGACGTCATCCCCATGGATGTCAATCATGTTCTATTAGGGAGGTCTTGGCTCTACGATCATGATGTCACGTTTTTCAGTCGATCAAACATATATGTATTATACAACAAGGATCGTAAGATCACTTTGATGCCGACCCAACCCAAGGAGAAATATACGGGGAAGGTCATACCTTCCACTTGAATTCATTTAGGCCGCTGACATCCTGGGTTGCAACAAGAGTTTGAGAGAGCTTCAGTGTCGGTATCTTCTGCGTAGTGGAAGCCACCATAACATCTGAGAGCACTACAGAGATTCCGGAGCCACTACTTAAGGTCTGATGACTTCTTGATGAGTAAGATGATATTGTCCTGCATGAGCTACCTGATGAATTATGTCCGTTACAAGACATCTAACATGCCATAGATTTGACACTGGGAGCTTCACTCCCAAATTTACTACATTATCGGATGAACCCAAATGAGCATGCTGAGCTCAAAAAGCGGGTTGGCGAGTTGCCAAGGAAGCAATTCATACATGAGAGTCTGAGCCCCCACACAGTCTCTGTCCTTCTCATCCCGAAAGGACGGGAGCTGGCGAATGTGTATCGATAGTAGGGTCATTAATAATATTACTATTAAATATCTTTTTCCATCCACAGTTGAGCGACTTACTTGATACTATGGTTGGTGCTCATGACATTTTAAAGATCGATCTTTGCAGCGGGTACCACCAGATTCGGTTTCGCAAGGGTGATGAGTGGAAGACAAATTTTAAGACCAAAGACGGTCTCTATGAGTGATTGGCCATGTCATTTGGGTTGTCCAACGCCCCAACACCTTTATGCAGGTCATGACTCAGGTCTTCCGGCCCTTCATGGGTAAATTCTTGGTCGTTTACTTTAATAATATTTTAATTTATAGTCAATATTCTGATGACCATCTGAGCCACTTGAGGCTCATATTCGATACTCTCCGAAAGGAGAAGCTATATGTGAAATTGAAGAAGTGCTCCTTAGCTAATTCAATGCACTTTCTCAGGTTTATCATATCAGTGTAGGACGTGTTTGTTGACACAAATAAGATCTTATCCATTCATGAGCGGCCTATTCCTTCCACTATTACTGAGACATGTAACTTCTACGGACTAGGCACCTTCTACAAGAGATTTGTTTGAGACTATAACACTATTATGACCCCAATTGCTTCGTTATTGGAGACACTATCCCCTTTCATAGGAGCTTATTCTATACTCTGATCACTAGGCTGTGCTATCTTGATTCACATTAGAAATTGGGACATAAGCATGCTAAGTGGGTCGAGTACTTACAAGAATTTCTTACGTTCTCAAATACCGTACGAGTGTTGAGAATAAGCTTGTCGATGCTCTCAGTTGACGTATAGCCCAACTCCGCACACTGAGCGCTATAATAACTAGTTTTGATCGACTGCCCAGTGATTACCCCACCTGTTCTTATTTTGGTGAGATTTATTCTGGGTTTTGAAGGATCCGCCTGAGCCCACTGAGGGGTTCAATATTGTAGAGGGATACTTATATCATGGGTCTCGTCTCTGCATCCCTAAGACGTCCTTTCAGAGCTTCTTGATTTGGGAGATGCATGCGGGTGACATTGCTGACCACTTTGGCAGGGATAAGATGATTGTTTTGGATGAGGATCGCTTCTATATGCTTGCCTTGAAAAGGGATGTGGCACGTATCAGATAATGAATGGTTCAAAACAAAATACTGGACTCTACACTCCTCTTTCGGTCCCATACTAGCCTTTGGTCGATATCAGCATGAATTTTCTGTTAGGCCTTCCTTGCACCCTGAGGAAGCACGGTTCTATTTTTATAGTGGTAGACCGGTTTTTGAAGATTGCTCACTTCTTGCTTGTTGCAAGACCGCCGATGCGGCTCATGTGTCGGCCTTCTTCATGAGAGACATTTCGCTTACACAAATTACCCAAATACATAGTGTCTGACTGTGATATTCAATTTATGAGTTATTTTTGGAGAACGTTTTGGTATAAGACAGATACGACTTTGAAGTTTTCTACAGCTTATCACCCACAGATTAATAGCCAGACTGAGGTCGTTAATGAGAGTTTAAAGAATTTGTTACGGTGTCTAATTGATGAGCACCCATCGGTGGCGGATTCTGTGTTACCCGTAGTTGAGTTTGCATATAATAGTTCTGTCAATATGTCTACTAGCATGAGTCTGTTTCATATAATGTCAGGATATGAGCGTAGGAATCCTATTAACCTTGCCCCAGTTCCCTTGTAGTCACGTCCTAGTGAGTCCGCCGAGCTCTTCATTCATAATATACATGAACTACATGAATTAATCTAAAAGAAAATTGCTAACAATATTGAATTATATAAAGCACAGACAGATGAACGCAAGTGTAAGACCCCCCTCCCGGAACACAAAACACGGCACGAAGGGGGTCTTATGCCCAGAACAGCCGCCTTGCGGTATCATTAACACACGTGCTAACATGTACCACAAGACGCCTATCCTGCCGGCTACAAACAATATCAACCAAATGCCAACTCAACCAAAACATAACAGAAGTCAATCCACACATAAGTAATGTAAGTCCAAAAGTACAACAATAAAAGAAGCAACAACAAGCTTCTAAAATATCAGAGCACAACTAAAATATGCCCAAAGGTCTACATCAAAATCTCTCAGAACTCACATCGGTGACTGACGGTAGCGACGACACCGTCCCTTCAGGCCCTGTCGTCCTGGCCTGGCTGTCCTGCTGCATAGTCTGCAGTTGCTCTACCTGCGGGGTTTCCTCCTAAAAAGTAAGACGTAGCAACCGTTAGTCAAAAAGACTAAGTGTCTTTCACATCCCCTCCCCCGACGACTCCTCGGCACCGGGCGGAGAAAGGAACAGGGTACAATATATAAATAGGGATAAGCAGGTACAAGCAGATAAATAAGTACATAAGTCGTGAGCAGCAATAGAAGAAATGTATAACATGATTAATAATAGTCTACTCTAGCAATTCTACACAAGCTATATCAATTCATCGAGTATATAAATCTAAAACAGGAAATTAACTTAACTTATAAGGATGCCCATACAAGCTTATAAGTTAAGGATCGGTTTAACATAAAGTAACTCATCGTATAAGAGTGCCCATACAAACTTATACGATGAGGATTTTGATATGCAATGTATTGTAATGGTATGTATGCAATGTAATGACTCACCCATGATCACGCACATGCAACCGCTATGTCGACACAGACTTGTAGTTCCCACTTTTCGAGGAGGTAGCTAACCTCTCAGGCGTCAACCGTCGTGGCCAGACGGTGACAGTAGAGCGGGCTTCTCTACTAGTAAGCGGGCATCCAGACAACTTCGTTTAGGCCTTCGTACGCCTCAACGCTAAGAACACAACAGCGAAGCCTCCATGCGTACTACGGCCCAGCGGGAGTCTCGGGTAGATGTGCACCGAGAACCAAGTCCCGAACTGGCTTTATGTGACCCGGAATGAGCCTCAGAAAAAGCACGAGGACCAAGTCCAACCGTCCACTTGGCGCGGAAGGAGGCCCGGGAAATGAGCACCGAGGACAAAGCCCAACCGCCCAAGGTCTAACTGTCAACTCCCGCCGGTGTGACGACTGGCGAGCCCGTAGACCTGCCACACTATCCTTAACCCAGTATTACGACACCGCGTGTCCACTCACACCGCATGCAGTTCCACATCACCGTGGCACGAAAGGAGCCTCGGGAATGAACACCGAAGACCAAGCCAAACCGTCCATTTATGACTCTTCTCAACACTATCCAAACCAGTGTGGTCAAACACCCGCACCCACATCCTTTCACAAAGCTACCCGTAGGGAGACGCCACTCTAAGCATTGGACTACTAAATTCATTCCGGTATGCAATGATTCACATGGCCATGGATTATCATCCTACATTTCATTTTCAAATGATTTCAACACATTATTAACATGATGCGCATTTCTATTGTTTCACCAATTCCTACCAAATCGTTTCGTTTAACTACGCTTCACTTCACAAATCATTTACGTGGGATCCATTCATCAAACTTCATCATTCATAGAACTATGATGGTTAACATAAAAGAGTTCCCCCAACCTCAATGTAAATTTGCTACATCGTCTCTACCGATTCCAAACCCGACTCTACACCTACCCCAGAATTATAGGTGCAGGACACCTTCTGGACAACGACTTCGACCGAAGATTCCCGAGGCTACAGGAATCCGGTGAAGACGTGTAATCCCTCGATCGAAAGGTTTTTCCATGAGTTACAACTTTCATATTCAGACCACAACCCAGATCCGACAGTAACACACTTGAAATGGGCTTTAAAGTCCGATGCGTACAGAACATAATTTCTGCACGCTTAGATCGTCAACCGTCAATTTTCGTTCAGACTCTCCCGTGGCTACAGACTTCGCCTGAAGTCGTGCCCTATTCGTTGGAAAGGTATTTTCAAGAACTTTGACTTTCGTGTTTAGTCGGAGGCCCAGTTTTGGCCATATCATGCTTGAAAACGGCCAAGAAGATTGTTGCGTGCAGAACACAGATTTCTGCACGCATCTTAAGGCGGAAAAAACGACATCAGTTCACCTTCCTCCTCAAGCCGTCTTCCCCAAATCACTTCCAGACTTCCTCCCTTATTCACCATCAAAAGGCCACTTCTCTTCACGAAACCATCTCTCATCATCCCATAGAAGGAGGGAGAGGTTGAAGACAACTAATCCCTAGGACACAAATCCTAGCATGGCCATTCCTAGAAAACTCCTTCTCCCAAATCAAGATTCTCTTGAGTCGATGTCTCACCTAAGAAATAACTAAAGATCTAGCACCAAGGGAGGGGGGAGGAAGCTCACCTCGTTTCCGGCGTTTCCACCATTTCTGGCCAAGGATCTTGTCACTCTCCTCGGCGACATCTTCTTCTCCTCGGCAGCGGCGATCCTTCGCGGGGTGTAGATTGGCTCCAACACCTCCTTCCTCTTCTCCAGCAGTTTTCTCCCTCAGAAATGGTTGGAAGAGGAATGAAAAATGGCTAGTGTTTCTCTTCCCACTTATATGTAAAAATGACACGGGTAGGGACACGCCCGTGTCCTTACCCGTGTCCTGCTCGGGCGAAGCGTCGTTGACGGCTCGACTGCCGTTTCGATACACAAACACGGGTAGGGACACGTCCGTGTCTCTACCCGTGTCCAAGTGACACGGCCGTGTTGCTGACCGTGTCCTGCTCGGGACATGCTTCGTCGAGTTCTGCTTGACACACACGGGTAGGGACACGCCCGTGTCCCTACCCATGTCCTCCTCGGGACACATCTCGTCGAGATCTACTCGACACACACGGGTTGGGACACGCCCGTGTCTCTACCCGTGTCCTCCTTGGGACACATTTCGTCGAGCTTTACTCGACACACACGTGCAGGGACACGCCGTGTCTCGACCGTGTCTTCATACACACGGGTAGTGACACGCCCGTGTCACTACCCGTGTCCTTCTCTGGAATAACTCGAGTCGCTGGTTGGACACACACGGGTAGGGACACGCCGTGTCCCTACCGTGTCCTCATACACACGGGTAGTGACACGGGCGTGTCACTACCCGTGTCCTCTGGAATAACTCGAGTCGTCGACTCTAGTACTGGGTGGACACACACGGGTAGAGACACACCCGTGTATCTACCCGTGTCCTTCTCTAGCCTAATTTCACCTCCCCTACACAAGTGTAAGCCTAGCTGCCAACACTTCCCTGAGCCCAAATCACCTCTTCTGACTCAAAAGCGCGCACGAGGGGTCTAGTGCGAATTAGGACGTTACAAATCATATAAACAAAATAAAAGATTTCGTCTCCGAAATTAGGCTAAGGCTATGGGGAGAGAAAATCATAAAATAAAATAAAATATGCTTTTAAAAATTACCTTGAGCGAACAACTCCGGGTAGCGCTTTTGCATCAAGTCCACCGGCTCCCATGTATACTCCTTCCCATGATTAGACCACAACACATTTACCAAAGGGACACTCTTGCAGCGCAAAATTCTGGTCTCGTTGTCTACAATCCGCACTGGCTCTAGTCGCACAGACCTATCAGTCGCTACTGCACCATCTATGGTGGAGTTATATTGATCGGGCCGCAACAGCGCCTTTCGAAGTGACGACACAGGGAACACGTCACGAAGATTCTCTAGCTCTGGTGGTAACTCCAACCGATAGGCCAAAGGGTCATTTCTTTCCAATATAGTATAAGGCCCGACGTACCTTGGGCTGAGCTTTTTCACACCTCGCACCCGTGACACTCCAAGCATCGGCCGGAGTTTCAAAAACGCCTTATCACTCACTCGAAATTCCATCATCCGGTGCTTTGCATTATAATATTTCGCCTGCCGACTTTGAGCCTCAAGCATGCGGTCCCGTATCAGTCTAACAACTGCATCTATATCGTCGATGTACTCAACTCCCAATACCTTCGGGTCCTCATCCTGCACCCAAGATAAGGGGGTTCAACACCTTCTTCCGTAAATGGCTTCATGGGGTGCCATACCGATGCTAGCTTGATGGTTGTTATTGTAGGAGAATTCTACCAGTGGTAGGAGCCTTTCCCACGGCTCTCCTCTATCCAACACACACAACCTCAATAGGTCCTCCAATGTTCTGATGGTTCTCTCAGACTGCCCGTCCGTCTGAGGATGAAACGTTGTGCTAAAGGTAAGGCGCGAACCCAAGTACGCCTGTACAACTTTCCACTCCTTAAAGGTAAAACGACCATCCCGGTCAGAAACGATTGTCTTTGGCACACTATGTTACCGTACAAACTGCTCCACAAAGAGGCGTATCAAGACATCCACGTGAGCCTCTTTCTTCATAGGGATGAACCTGGCTACCTTTGCCAGGGGATCAACGATCACCCACACCGAATCATTCCTTGAGCGTGAGCGAGGTAACACGTGAACGAAGTCCATGGAAATATCCTCAAATTTCCACTCGGGGATGGGCAATGGCTGTAACAAACCACCGGGGCTCTTGCACTCCGCCTTCACCCTTTGACAGGCCTCGCAATGTGTAACAAAGTACCCGACGTCTTTCTTCATTCCCGGCCAACACACGGTCTTTCGCAAGTCGGCGTACATCTTAGCAATACCGGGATGCACTGAATACTGAGAGCAATGTGCCTCCCTCAAAATATCTTCCCGAATCTTACCGCCCTTGGGAATGTAGAGTCGACCATGAAAATGAACGAGGCCGTCTTTTAAGGAGTACTTGTCAGTTGTCCCATCCTCAATTGACTTTAATGCCGGGGCCAGAGCCGCATCCTTTCCTTGCTCTGCCCGAATTCGGTCTCGAATATCACAGACTTTGCTTATCGCATTCAAGTACCCCATATACTCTTCCGAATGGTCTTTATATAGCAAAGTAATCTCGATCTTCTCGATCATCCGAGCTAATTTCATATTCACCGATCGGGTCACAGGACTTGTTTCCGGTACCTTTCTGCTCAGAGCATCAGCTACAAAATTTGCTTTTCCGGGGTGGTAGTTCAAAGTAAATTCATAGTCACACAAAAACTCCAACCACCGCCGTTGTCTCAAATTAAGTTCATTCTGAGTGTGAACATACTTTAAATTTTTGTGGTCCGAAAATATCTCGCAATGAACTCCATATAGATAGTGTCTCCAAACTTTCAGGGCGAACACCACTGCCCCAGATTCTAAATCTTGAACTTGATAGTTGAGTTCATGCTTCATTAGCTGCCTTGAGGCATACGCAATTACATGACCGTGCTGCATCAGTACCGCTCTCATCCCCTGATAAGATGCATCAGTGTAAACTTGAAATCCTTTCTTCACAGACGGAAGTGCTAGGATGGGGGCGGAGGTAAGTCTATCTTTCGGCTCTTGGAACGCAGCTTCACACTGGGGTGTCCAATCATATGACACACCTTTCTTTGTCAAGGTAGTAAGAGGAAGGACAATCTTTGAGAATCCTTTTACGAACTTGTTATAGTACCCGACAAGTACAAGAAAGCTCCACACATCGGCCGCTCACTTCAAGGGTGCCCACTCCTTCACGACACGCACTTTGGCCGGATCCACAGCTAGTCCAGCCCCACTGATCACATGGCCCAAGAAAGCAACCTCTTTAAGCCAGAATTCGTACTTGCTGAACTTGACAAACAAGGCGTGCTCTTTTAGCTTCTTCAGCACCAAGGTCAGATGTTCGACATGCTCCTCCTCCGTTTTTGAGTAGACCAGAATGTCATCGATGAAGACGATGACAAAGATGTCTAGATAAGGCTCAAACACCTTGTTCATCAGACTCATGAAAGTCGAAGGGGCATTTATGAGCTCAAACGACATTACGGTAAACTCGTACAAACCGTACCTTGAGCTGAAAGCCGTTTTCTGAATGTCCTCCTCTCGTATCCTCAACTGATAATACCCCGAGCGTAAATCCAACTAGGAAAAACAATGTGCACCTACCAATTAGTCGAACAACTCATCGATCCGGGGTAGCGGATAGGTGTTCCGTATCGTCAATCGGTTGAGCTCCCGATAGTCTATGCTTAACCATAAGGTACCATCCTTCGGGGCCATCCGGTAAGGGGCCCTGGAGACGGGCTTGACACCCTGACTCCAAGGTGAGGAGCTGGGGCGAACAAATAGAACATGGGCTCCCCAAGGTGAGGAGCTGGGGCGAACAAACCCTGACTCCACCAGTTCTTGCAACTGAACCCTAAACTCTGCGAGTTCCTTCGGGGCCATCCGGTAAGGGGCCCTGGAGACGGGCTTGACACCCGATACTGGCTTAATTTGAAAATCTACCTCTCTATACGGAGGTAATCCTGGCAATTTCTCAGGAAATACCTCGGGGAAATCTCGCACCACCCACACATCCTTGATATCCAACGCCAACTCCTTCAACTCGAAACAAATCATGAAGACCTCTTCCCCCTTCGTATGGGCTTTTACAGCCTGAATCGAATATAATAACAGACGAGATGCAAATTTTGTACCTTGGAAGATGACATCCGTGTCCCCATGTATTAAATAAATCCGCTTCTCTGCGCAGTCAATTCTCGCGAAGTGCCAATCCAACCACGTCATGCCCAGGATGAGATCGAATTCTGGCATTCTCAAAACTGTGGCAGGGGTATCAAAGGACTTTCCCCCAATGAATATCTCTAACTCGCACTTGACGGTTGCGGTCATCTCAGAGCCGTCTGGGCGGCGTAATCGTCGAGCAATACCAGTGAAGTATTGCACTTCTTCTACGTCTTTTATGAAGTCCTCAGACACAAAAGATTGCGAGGCACCGGTATCGAATAACGTATAGGCCGGTTTCCCGCCGACCACCACTGTGCCTAAGTACCAATAACAATCCTCAATGCTAGATATCTAGTACATCTTAAGCAACTTAATGTTTAGCAATAAAAATGTGATAACTAACTGTAACATACCTGCAATCACCTCCTCGGGGTTCCGCTCCTGTGTCATGTCCAGAGCGAGCACTTGATCCCGAGCTGGTCCGGGGTTTCCTCCTCGTGGTCCTCGTCCTCGACCACGCATGTGCCCCCTCCCTCGAGGAGCTGCCGGAGGGAGCAAGAGGAGCATTCCCAAACAACTGCGGGCAGTAACGTCGGATGTGACCCGATTGATTGCATTCGAAGCACACCCGCCCATAACGCCCCTCGGGTTGCTGAAACGGTTGAGGCTGTGGAGGTGGAGGCAATGCTGACGGCTGTGGAACCGGGTGCTCCACTCTAAAATTCCGGTGGAAACGTCCGCCACCTCTCTGATGTCCTCTTCCTCCTCTATAGTCATGTCTCCTTCTGTTGTTAGGGCCAGCTTTCATGACACCCTCAGCAGGCCTCTTACCACTTCCTAGGTGGTCTGCTTCTAGCCTATTTGCCATGTCAATTATTTCCGCCAAGCTGGAATCCGCTATAAACAAAAGGGCCTACCTCAGGGGGTTCCGCATCCCTTTGTAGAAGCGCTTAGCGTATCCTCTGTCATCCAATTCATACGAGTCCGCAAATCTCGCGAGATGTTGGAACTCTCGCTGATACTCCATAACCGACTTCGATCCTTGCTTCAGCAGTAGAAATCTCTCTTCGAGTTCATCTCAAGCGGTCGAGGGAATGAAGTGCTCTAAGAAGACTCCTGAGAACTCGCTCCAGCTAATCTCCGTATAAACTCGCCCTTGAAAGGTGGAGACCATAAGGGACTTCCACCACCTCTTGGCGTGCAGTTCCACGACGGACACTGCCAATGTTACAGCCATGTTGGCTGGGCAACGGATTCCTGCCAATAGCTCCTGCACCGTATCGAGCCATTCTTCTGTGCGCATGGCCGACTCTATCCCGAGGTAGGCGGGAGGGGAGAGAGCCCGAAAAATGCTCAACTAGTTTGAGCCCGCAGCCTGTTGTTGGACTGGGGTATACTGCGACCTAAAGACGTCCAGGATGGTCGTGAGCGTCTGTCCTAATTCTGATTGTTGGAACTGAGTAGGTACTGAAGGGGCAGGTGTGCCCCCCATTGGATCAACGTGCACTGGGATCTACACGTAGAGTACAAACCTATGGTCAGGTTGACTAATCTTAAGGTCAAAGTTGGACATACTTAGTGTGAATTACATATGGGTACACCACTGCTTCCGCTAAGTCAGTTTGTCCCCAAACTGACTAATCGAACGGGGGTGGTACCATTGTTGAATGACTTCTTTAGTTCAGGATCGGAGTAAGCTGATACCATTTGTAAGACCCCCCTCCCGGAACACAAAACACGACACGAAGGGGGTCTTATGCCCAGAACAGCCGCCTTAGCACACGGGCTAAACTGTACCACAAGACGCCTATCCTGCCGGCTACAACCAATATCAACCAAATGTCAACCCAACCAAAACATAACAAAAGTCAATCCACACATAAGTAATGTAAGTCCAAAAGTACAACAATAAAAAAAACTACAACAAGCTTATAAAATATCAGAGTACAACTAAAATATGCCCAAAGGGGTACATCAAAATCTCTTAGAACTCACATCGGTGACTGACGGTTGCGACGACACCGTCCCTTCAGGCCCTGCCGTCCTGGCCTGACTGTCCTGCTGTATAGTCTGCGACTGCTTTACCAGCGGGGTTTCCTCCTAAAAAGGAAGACGTAGCAACCGTTAGTCAAAAAGACTAAGTGACTTTCACATCCACTCCCCCGGCGACTCCTCGGCACCGGGCGGAGAAAGGAATATGGTACAATATATAAATAACGATAAGCAGGTACAAGCATGTGAATAAGTACATAAGTCGTGAGCAGTAATAGAAGAAATGTATAACATGATTAATAATAGTCTACTCTAGCAATTCTACACAAGCTATATCAATCCATCGAGTATATAAATCTAAAACAAAAAATTAACTTAACTTATAAGGATGCTCATATAAGCTTATAAGTTAAAGATCGGTTTAACATAAAGTAACTCATCGTATAGTAGTGCACATACAAACTTATACGGTGAGGATCTTGATATGCAATGTCTCACCCATGATCACGCACATGCAACCACTATGTTGACACAGACTTGTAGTTCCCACTTTTCGAGCAGGTAGCTAACCTCTCAGGCGTCAATCGTCGTGGCCAGGCGGTGACAGTAGAGCGGGCTTCTCTACTACTAAGCGGGCATCCACACTACTTCGCTTAGGCCTCCGTGCGCCTCAACGCTAAGAACACAACAGCGGAGCCTCCATGCGTACTACGGCCCAACGGGAGTCTCGGGTAGATGTGCACCGAGAACCAAACCCCAAACTGGCCTTGTGTGACCCGGAAGGAGTCTCGGAAAAAACACGAGGACCAAGCCCAACCGTCCACTTGGCGCGGAATTAGCCCCGGGAAATGAGCACCGAGGACCAAGCCCAACTGCCCAAGGTCTAACTGTCAACTCCCGCCGGTGTGACGACTGGCGAGCCCGTAGACCTGCCACACTATCCTTAACCCAGGATTACGATATCGCGTGTCGACTCACACCGCATGCAATTCCACATCACCGTGGCACGGAAGGAGCCTCGGGAATGAACACCGAGGACCAAGCCCGACCGTTCATTTATGACTCTTCTCAACAATATCCAAACAAGTGCGGTCAAACACCCGCACCCACATCCTTTCACAAAGCTAACCGTAGGGCGACGCCACTCTAAGCATTGGACTAATAAATTCATTCCGGTATGCAATTATTCACATGGCCATGGATTAACATCCTACATTTCGTTTCCAAATGATTTCAACACATTATTAACATGATGTGCATTTCTATTGGTTCACCAATTCCTACCAAATCGTTTCGTTTAATTACGCTTCACTTCACAAATCATTTACGTGGGATCCATTCATCAAACTTCATCCTTCATAGAACTATGATGGTTAACATAAAAGAGTTCACCCAACCTCAATATAAATTTGCGACATCGGCTCTACCGATTCCAAACCTGACTCTACACCTACCCCAGAATTATAGGTGCAGGACACCTTCTGGACAACAACTTCGACCGGAGATTTCCAAGGCTACAGGAATCCGGTGAATACGTGTAACCCCTCGATGGAAAGGTTTTTCCATGAGTTACAACTTTCATATTCAGACCACAATCCAGATCCGACAGTAACACACTTGAAATCGGCTTTAAAGTCCGCTGCGTACATAACACAATTTCTGCACGCTTAGATCGTCAGCCGTCAATTTTCGTTCAGATTTCCCCGTGGCTACAGACTTCGCCTGAAGTCGTGCAACTACTCGTTGGAAAGGTATTTTCAAGGACTTCGACATTCGTGTTTAGTCGGAGGCCCAGTTCTGGCCATATCATGCTTGAAAACGTCCAAGAAGATCGCTGCGTCCAGAACACAGATTTCTGCACGCATCTTAAGGCGGAACGAACGTCATCGGTTCACCTTCCTCCTCAAGCCGTCTTCCCCAAATCACTTTCAGACTTTCTCCTCCCTTATTCACCCTCAAAAGGCCACGTCTCTTCACGAAACCATCTCTCACCATCCCATAGAAGGAGGGAGAGGTTGAAGACAACTAATCCCTAGGACACAAATCCTAGCATGACCATTCCTAGAAAACTCCTCCCAAATCAAGACTCTCTTGAGTCGATGTCTCACCTAAGAAATAACTAAAGATCTAGCACCAAGGGAGAGAGGAGGAAGCTCACCTCGTTTCCGGCGTTTCCACCATTTCTGGCCAAGGATCTTGTCACTCTCCTCGGCGGCATCTTCTTCTCCTCGGCGGCGGCGGTCCTTCGCGGGGTGTAGATTGGCTCCAACACCTCCTTCCTCTTCTCCAGCAGTTTTCTCCCTCAGAAATGGTTGGAAGAGGAATGAAAAACAGCTCGGGTTTCTCTTCCCCCTTATATGTGAAAATGACACGGGTAGGGACACACCCGTGTCCTTACCCGTGTCCTGCTCGGGCGAAGCGTCGTCGACGGCTCGACTGCCGTTTCGATACACAAACACGGGTAGGGACACGCCCATGTCTCTACCCGTGTCCAAGTGACACAGCCGTGTTGCTGACCGTGTCCTGTTCGGGACATGCTTCGTCGAGTTCTGCTTGACACACACGGGTAGGGACACGCCTGTGTACCTACCCGTGTCCTCCTCGGGACACATCTCGTCGAGATCTACTCGACACACACGGGTTGGGACACGCCCGTGTCCTCCTCGGGACACATTTCGTCGAGCTCTACTCGACACACACGGGCAGGGACACCCCGTGCCTCTACCGTGTCCTCATACACACAGGTAGTAACACGCCCGTGTCACTACCCGTGTCCTTCTCTGGAATAACTCGAGTCGCTTGTTGGACACACACGGGTAGGGACACGCCGTGTCCCTACCGTGTCCTCATACACACGGGTAGTGACACGCCCGTGTCACTACCCGTGTCCTTCTCTGGAATAACTCGAGTCGTCGACTCGAGTACTGGATGGACACACACGGGTAGAGACACGCCCGTGTCTCTACCCGTGTCCTTCTCTGGCCTAACTTCACCTCCCCTACACAAATGTAAGCCTAGCTGCCAGCACTTCCCTGCGCCCAAATTCAAAAGCGCGCACGAGGGGTGTAGCGCGAATCGGGACGTTACAACAAGCGTGAGCAAAATTTTCGAGTGGGCAAGCAAGTTATGATCCGGCAACGCATGGAGAGTCTCACCAATGGAGCCATTGAGAAGCTACAACCAAAACGAATGAGACCTTGTAAGATTACAGAGAAAACTAGAACAAATATCTATGAGCTCAACCTCCCAACAGATACAGGTATTTATCTCGTATTTTATACAGAAGATTTAATACCTTACTTGGAGCCTCTCGAGCACAATGATTCATACCTTTAGCCCCCTTCCTACACCCTCCTAGTTACAACATGACCCTTCTCCTTAACAACTTGGATAAGCAACCACAGACTTGCTCAGATCTCCCGTGATTCCATTGGGTCTTCTGGCTCCACTAGCACGAGAGGTGAAAACTGAGTGCATTGTTGATATTATGGTACGTGAGTGCACCACCACAGACGTACCTTCTTGTCATTACTTTGTACACTGGAGTGGACGCCCCATATTTGATGATACTTGAAAATCTGCGTGGGAGCTTGATAGACTTGCCCCTGATCGTCGACGTCCGTACGATCATCTCCGTTCATCAAAAATGTATGTTTTTTAGTCGAAACGAGTTGAAGGAGATCGACGTTGGACAATAGGTTATCAGTTGACGGGCCCCACATTCATGTATTTCTGCAAGAGGTTCGGATCGGTGATCCGAGACCGCGAGCGCGTCCAAATCGTCATTTTACCATTTATACGTATTTTGTTTTTTTATTTGGGCTTGTATTTAGTGTTTTAGGACACCGGACGTAACGACCAATCAGAGTCGTTCATGTCGGGTGCCAACCACCCCTCTCGTTGTAAATAGGGGCGGAGGCTTTCATTTTTATTCATTGTTTGGTTGTGAGAGATTCTAGGACGACAATCATTTGCGGTGCGACGCTGCGAGACCTCGGGATGCGAAGTCTTGATTTATTTTCCTTGAAATTTCTCTTTTCTTGTTTATTTTCCCGTGAATTCCTCCTGTTATTCCACAATCCCTTCTCCCGTTCAAAGGAAATCGCAAGACCCACCCCTCCCAGCCGTTTTCATCCCCTAAGCACACCTCTGCAAGTATCTCTGTCCCTTCATGACCATTTTGCCATGTCTATAACTGCTCCACGCAACTCTCAACACCTGAGACCTCCCCTCTTTCGCCTCTCATCTTCATCCATAGCTAGTCCGAGCCTCATGTATGTATCCTTCTCCACCATCGTCACTCCACCGTAATCCTGTTCCCCTCTCCCTGCTGTGGAAGTTGCTCGAAGCATCCGGATGGGGATCAAAGTGGAATCCCCTACCCGTTGCCCCTAGGCGGGTATAAATAGGCAAAACCCTTAGGAGTTACTACGGGTATGGGTTAACCGTGTACCCTAACTAACCCCCCCCCCCCCCCCCCCCACACACACACACACACATCATTTGTCGCAACCTTCCCAGTTAAGCCCCTCACCCAACTGTAACCTCCCATTCTCTCCTTCCTTGTTGCAACATCCAGTCAAATTCCCGCTCAGTTTTCTATAGCCATCTCCTCTCCCACTGGCAACAGTCGGTCTTGCTTCCCTCCATCGGAGAATCTTATGCTTGTGAGTATTTTCCTTGTTAAATTTTGTTGTATTAAATATTTTGATAACATCGCATTTTTACCGTGGAAATCTTCTCTTGATAGTGCTTGTGTTTCATTATTTTGTTCTCCTATATCTTATTTGTAAACGTTGTACTAGAAAGCACCACTTACGCAAGTGAACATGATTTTTCTTGGGTACTTGAAATTGAAATTCACATTTTGCTTATAAAATTATGATTGCTAACTTGTTCTCAGATTAAATTATTATTGTGCATGCATCATTCTGATTGAGGTTGTTGAGTCCAACTTGCATAATTAGCCTAGGATTGCGTGTGGCAAAACCATGTCACACAACCTGCCTCGCATCAGGCTGCTTCCAGAACTCGAATTTGTGACCTGAAGAGTCCTTGTAACATATATATGATGTATCCTTCGTCGGATTCAAGGACGTGTGATGTCAACATGCGTCGTGGATCGTTTTATTATTATCATGTTTTTATTTATTGTCATGTCTTTTCTTTTCTCCCGCACCTACGTTATTTCAAATTATTCGGCTCATCAGTTTGACCACCCGGTGAGACCCCCTAATAAATGGTCCGGTAATTTAGGGTAGTTAGGATGAGAAAATACAAGCTTAAATTATTTAAAAAGACACGTAAAATTTAGTAGGGGAAAAATTCTAATATATGAGAATATGAACATTTGAAAAGTCTCCAATTGGTTAGGCTATATTTAGAAGAAGATATTAAGAAGAGTAATCAGAAGGTTTAATTGGCAAAGTCCTAATTGGAAGTTAATTTTGGAAACATATTAAAAAGACCAAAACCAAAATCCCCTTATATTAACCCTTGCTGCTAGTGAAAAGGGCACTTCTCCCCTTAACGTTTTGAAAAAGGGGGAGCACTTCTCCCCAGCCCGAGAGAGCAACCTACTTAGCCCTGCCAGCTTCCCCGTCAGCCGCTGCACCTCCTTAGTGTTCCGTGGCGATCCCAGCTCTAAGATGACCTTGACCTTATCCGGATTCGGCTCGACCCCCGCAGGGGTGAGGAGGTGACCCAAGAACTTTCCCCTGCTGGCCCCGAAGACACACTTCAGGAGGTTCAACCGCATCTTGTACCTGCGCAGGGTAGCAAAGGTCTCCTCCAGGTCCTGGAGGTGAGAGTCCACATCCTGACTCTTGATCATAAGATCGTCCACGTACACTTCCAGGTTCCTCCCCTCCTGTTCTTTGAAAACCCTGTCCATCATCTTTTAAAAGGTCGCCCCTGCGTTCTTTAGCCCGAAGGACATCATCTTGTATCAGTAGCATCCATCCCCCGTGATGAACGAGACATCCTTGACGTCCGGGGGGTGCATTCTGATTTGATGATAACCTGAAAATGCATCTAAAAAACTCATTATAGTAAAACCGATGGCTGAGGCAACCAGCGCGTCGATCCGAAGCAAGGGATAACAGTCCTTAGGACAAGATTTATTAAGCAAGGAGAAGTCGATACACATTCGCCACCGGCCGTCCCCTTTTTTTACCATGACTACATTTGAGACCCAGTCGGGGTATTGAATCTCGGATATGAAGTCGGCCTTGAGAAGCTTCGCCACCTCCTCTCTGATGGGCTCCTTCAGCTTGTCCGCGGTGGACCTCTTCTTTTGCTGGACGGGGCGTGTTCCCGGGTCCAGGTTGAGGCAGTGGCAAGCCACATCCGCGTCACCCCCGGCATCTCCGCGGCGCTCCATGCAAAGATTTCCACGTTCTTCTGGATGCACTCCAGCATCCGGCCTTGGTCCTCCGGGGTCAGCCCTCCGCTGACGCGGACCTTCTCCACCCTGCCTTCACGGGTGTGGACCTCCAGCTCCACCACCTCTTCCGCAGCTTCCAACCGGGACTGCTCCCCCATTCTTCAACACCCCTCTCCTCCGGGACGAGGGCCTCCGTCTCCACCTCTTCTTCCACGGTCGACTCCTCCTGATCTCCTCCTGCTGTCTCTACCACAACGCAGCTCTCCGCCTCCAGCTCCTCCCTGCTAGCTTCCTGCTCCGCATCCTCCATCCTTCGCTCCATCTCCTCGGCTCCCTCTTGCCAACAAGAGATGGAGTTCACGGCGGTGACGTGGAATTCTCGCGCCACCTTGGGGTCCCCCATGACCCTGATCTGAATCCCCTCGACATTGAACTTCAAGCACTGATGGAACGATGAGGGGACGCAACGGAAGGCGCTGCTAAGGGGCCTCCCGAAGATGGCGTTGTAGCTGCTGGGGGCATCCACGATGACGAATCTGCAGTTCCTGGATTGCCCCCCCAGGGTGACATGGAGGCCCACCCCTCCTTCGACCTCCTTCCTCTCCCACGAAAATCCAAACAAGGGCCCATCCGAGTCCAGCACCCTCTTCGCATCCACCTTCATCGCGTCAAACGCCTTCTTAAAGACGACGTTGGCGGAGCTTCCGTTGTCGACGAGGATCCTGGAGACGGTAAAATTTTCGATGACTGTCTGGATGACCAGCGCATCGCAAAAAGGATCCTCGTGATCCGCCATATCGCTCCTCGAGAAGGTGATCCTCTCCTCTGGGGGCGGGGTCTAGGATGTGGAGCCAATGCTCCGGCGATACATGGTGTGGAGGCTTGCCTTCCGGGAAGCCTCAACCCCTGCCCCCCGTGGATCACTCTGATCCCTCCTCGGGTCCCGACATCTACCCGGTCTTTGCAACAGTCCTCCGCCCGAGGCAGGACCTCCTCGATCCTCACTTCTTGACGCCCCTGCTGCTGCTGCTCCATGTTCCTTCTCATTTCGAGGAACTCCGGGCACGTGGCTGTGGCGTGCCCTTCCTCCTGATGGAAGTCGCAGTAAGGTAACTCCATCCTAACCTCTCTCCTCCTTCTCCTTGCTACTCTCCTCCTTTCCCCCATAGCTATGGTCATAGCCTCTTCCTGATCTGGGAGTCGAGGTCTCTGGGTCTGCCTCCAGCCCGGGGGGTGGAATTGATCTTGCCCCCCGGTGGTGGTCACTTCCTTGGTACCCTCTCTGCGGCCCCTGCCCTTGCCATTCGGTCCTCCAACCTAGCCGACAGTCGAGCTCCTGTCGCCCCCACCTGGGCTGTTGCTGCCCCTGGAGCTGCCTCTACTCCCTCTGCTGGGGCTCCCCTCTCCTCTCCTCTTGTCCTCTTCCTCCTCTTGACTCCTCTTCCTCCGTGGCCCACCTGGCCAGCTTCCGGGCGAATTCCTGATTTGACGCCTCCTCGTCAGCTTCTCTCGCCGCCCTCTCGATCAGCTCCTCGTAGGAGAGGGGGGGGGGGGTATTCTCTTCAACTCCATCCTGAAGAAATCCTGCTGCATGCATAGGGTGAAAGTCATCATCAGACTATGACCCGACATCTCCTGGACCTGGGTGACCTCCTCCTGGAACCGATCCACGTAGCTCCCCAACGTCTCATTCATTCCCTGCTTGATGTGGAATAGGGACTCTGACTCCTTCCTACTCTTCGAGGTAGTGAACCTCAGCATGAACCCCCGACGCAGGTCCTCAAAACAGTAGATGGAGCTGGCCGGCAGCTGATGGAACCACTCCCTTGCCTTCTCCTTGAGGGTGATGACGAAGAGTCGACACTTGAACCCATCTGACATCTGTCGGATCGAGACCACATCCTCAAACCACTGGACGTGTTGGATCGGGTCTCCCTTCCCGGTGTAGTAGGACATCTCGGGCTCCCTGAACCCCTCTGGAACTGGAGCTGAAGAGACCAACTCATTGAAGGGGCTGCCTCCCCCGACCGGGAGAGCTGGCGCGTCTCGCGGGCTCAGATCGCCAAACCGACCTCTGCCTGCCGAGCGGGGAAAGAGCTCTCGCCCGGGGAGCTCGCACCCTCGGCCCTCCTCGGCCACTTCCTTCCCAGCTCGCCTGCCGAGAGCGTCCTCGCCCAGAGAGGAGGCGGCTGCGATCTGGATGGCTGGAGTCGAGCACTCAGCTCGCGTGCCGAGTGCGAACTTGACGATGCTCAACATCTCGTTCCTGAAATCTTCAAACATCGCAACCGTGGCCAGAGGTGGGGGGAGGGGGCGGCGAGGCCAACCTATCAAATCCCTGTCCTCCCGTCATCGAGCTCGCTGAAGCTTTTCTGCACTGACCACGCTCCACGCTCACCGCACCAAAATGTTGAAACCGAAATCTCGGTCCCTTATGGAGTTCGCCCTTGGGGAAGGGGTGGTCGCGCGCCTACTTCGCTCCTGCAAGTAGAATAATAAAGGATAACAAGAAAGGACCGACCCAAGGGCTCGGCGGGGAGGACCCACCACACACCCGAAAGACTTGAGAGCACTTCCCCTCCTCAGCCACAGGCCGAGCTAAGACTACCTCAGTAAGGGCTAAAAGACTAAGGAATCAAAAAGTATCCAAGCCTGCCTTCTGAGGTGCCCCTTGGGTCTTATTTATAGAATTCTGAAAACGGTCTGCAAATAGCCAACCTCCGCTGTTTTGAACAGCTATGTGCAACCCAACTTGGTCTGCTAATAGCGTAACTCCGCTGTTCCAACAGACTATTCGCACCCATGGGAGGGCATCCTGGTAATTTCACCTCGGGGCTTCTACTGGGCCCCATCCAGGGATAGGAAGGTCAACTCGCCACTGCTCTCCTCTTGCGGGAGGTGGGTGCGACCTGGCTCCTGCGGCTCGCCTACTCTCCTTGGGCAAGCGCAAGCCGGGACGCCGCGACCCGCCAATACCCGTGCCGAGGCGGGCCGGCAGCCGAGTCGCGCATAGGAGAGCGGGCTGGCGGCCAGGCTTCCAACTGCAACCATGGGAGCCTCGGAGGAGGGCTCGCCAATTTGGACTCATCGAACCCATCCCCGAATACCAGTTCGTTGAATGCCGACCGAAAAGCTCTGTACGACGAATGGCGACCCATACTCTGCTCGATGAACGGCGACCCAAACTCTGCTCGACGGACGACGACCCAAACTCTGCTCGACGAATTCTGAGCGAGCGAGAGGGGTGAACGGGCGACTCGCATGGCTCGCCCGCCCGACCTGGGCGGGATTGAACTGGCCTCCTGCCCCTCGCATGCTATTCCGGTGCGGGCCGGGCAGCCCGGTCCGCTCGCCTGGCTTGGCGGACCCGCTCGGCGAACACGGGGTTGTACACAATCCCCACTCTTTTGAGCTTGACCAAGCTCGGAACGAATCATCCAACCCGCGTGTTCGGCGAGTGCTGTGCTGAGCTGCCATGGAATCTGCTGGTGGGTCCCACTCCCTGGCTATAAATATGCCACTGAGCCCTTAGACGGATCCTTACCCCATTTTGTCTTTCCCAGCGAACTGTAGCTGCTCTATGCCAGTCAGTGAGGAGGTGCGAGCCCGTCTGGCAGCCGCGGGCCAGAAGACTCGGGAGGAGGCCCTCGAGGCCGCCCCTTGGTTGGCGCGTGGGTCTCCCGGCCCTCTCTTCAGACTAGTAAAAGGAAGGATTGTTAGGCGGTCCCCGACGAATAACTTCCCGGGTTCCAGCTCGGCAGCTGGCACCGAGGTCGTCCCAGAGGTATGTGCACCTCCCTCCTGATTGGTTGTTCCATTTCTGACCTTCTCTCTCGTAGGTACTGCCGCGTGAAGATGAGGGCGGTGGGGGGGGGGGGGGGGGGGGGGGAGGATCGCTCCCCTCCTCCGTCAACTGAGCGTGTCGCCAACCCTCGGGCCTGAGACGCCCCCCCCCCCCCCCCCCCCCCCCCCGAACACCCCTTGATCGCCGATTCCCCCTGGGCTAGGGAAATCTCTTGCAACCTTCGAAGGAGAACCCTTTCAGGGTCCGCAAACTTGCTCAGGGGGAGACGGATCTCCAGAGGAAGCGGGCCGACGCGGCCGAGGAGACCCTCGCTCAGTACTTGGGAGGGGTGGTATATCTTTCAGCCCGCACTTACTTCTAGTTGTCGTTTCCTTTCTCGAATCCATCTTCCGACCTTCTTCCTTTTCGCAGGATGCGGCAACGGCCAGCCGGATGGGTGCCGAGATCGCCACCCTCGGCCGGGACAAGCTGGCGTTGGAGGTGCGGGTGCGCGAGCTGGAGGCTGCCGCAGCCGCCCCTCCGCCAGCCAATAGCAGCTGCCCGCTTGAACATCACTCTGACTACGAGTTGGAGGTGTTGATGCAGAAGAACGCCGCCAGCGCTGCGAAGTATACAATGCAGATGCTGCGGCGTGCCGACCTCCTCAAGAGCGAGGGCGTGGAACTCTCGGCGAGCGAGGTGGTGCCGGCGTTGTTCCTTCCTGTGCCGGACCCCGGGGATAAGTCCTACAGCGCCTTTAGGGCTTCTCACCCAGGATCTCGCGTCGCCCTCGCCCCCGCGACTCGCCTGTTATATGTATATCTGTATATTTTTGGTTGTTTGAAATGTAAGCGCGAGCAGTGCCATGACTTTGCGATTTTTGTCTATTCCCGCTCTTATAAATGCTTCCTCTCTCGCGTTATATGTATGTTTGATATTATTGCGCGATGTAAATTCTCCCTTTTCGTACTCGCGGTCGTTCATCTCGCGTTATGTCGACGAGGTCGCACGCCTACGGATTTGGCTTAGGAGTCATTGGAGACCCAACCGGTCGTCCCGCTAGCGGCGACCTGCCTCTGCAGCCCGGTCCCGCTGAGATGACTACTCGCTCACCAGGAGAGGCGAGCCGGTTCGTTGTTCGCCTGAGCCACTGGCTTTCTCGCGGGCTCACCCTCTTGCAATGCGGCCCGAGTTCTTGCCCCCTTTTGGCCGTCATTTTGGGCGCTGGGCGACTACGTTAGGCCCCCCTTTTGGTTAACTTCGCGACTCCAATTACTCATCATTTGGACATCTGGTTCCCCGACTTCTGACACTGCTTTGCGTATCAAGACCTCCCCTGTTAGCTGGCGAGTAGTTGATGTCTTTCCCCGATGAGTGACATACAACCCTGCCAGCTAGGTGAGAGCCTGACAACGAGACCTGCTCGAGATCGAAGGGTGACACCGAGTGACTTCCAGCGCTGCCAGTTAGGTGAGAGCCTGACATCGGGATCTGCTCGGGGTCCAAGGCTGACACCATCGAGCGACTTCCAGCCCTGCCAGCTAGGTGAGAGCCTGACGGCGGGATCTGCTCGAGATCTAAGGATGACACCGAGTGACTTCCAGCCCTGCCAGCTAGGTGAGAGTCTGACAGCTGGATCTGCTCGGGGTCCAAGGCTGACACCATCTAGTGACTTCCAGCCCTGCCAGCTAGGTGAGATCCTGGCAGCGGGATCTGCTCGAGGTCTAAGGATGACACCGAGTGACTTCCAGCCCTGCCAGCTAGGTGAGAGCCTGACAGCGGGATCTGCTCGGGGTCCACGGTTGATTCCATCGAGTGACTTCCAGCCCTGCCAGCTAGGTTAGAGCTTGACAGCGGGATCTGCTCGAGGTCTAAGGATGACACCGAGTGACTTCCAGCCCTGCCAGCTAGGTGAGAGCCTGACAGCGGGATCTGTTCGGGGTCCAAGGCTGACACCATCGAGTGACTTCCAGTCCTGCCAGCTAGGTGAGAGCCTGACAGCTGGATCTGCTCGAGGTCTGAGGATGACATCGAGTGACTTCCAGCCCTGCCAGCTAGGTGAGAGCCTGACAGTGGGATCTGCTCGGGATCCACGGCTGATTCCATCGATTGACTTCCAGCCCTGCCAGCTAGGTGAGAGCCTGACAGCGGGATCTGCTCGGGGTCCAAGTCTGACACCATCGAGTGACTTCCAGCCCTGCCAGCTAGGTGAGAGCCTGACAGCGGGATCTGCTCGAGGTCTAAGGATGACACCGAGTGACTTCCAGCCCTGCCAGCTAGGTGAGAGCCTGACAGCGGGATTTGCTCGGGGTCCAAATACACTGCACTTCTTCATGCAATCTCATTGTGACAGCATTGGCGTGTTAAAGAACTTTCATTAAAAAACAAAGCACCACTTACATGTTTCAACGAAAAAAGCGTTTTAAGTCGTCACCACTCCAGGTGAGACTTAGGGTCTTGCCCTCCATATTTTGGAGTCGATACCCCCCTGACCTTAAAGCCTCTTTTACAATAAATGGACCTTCCCAGCTGGGGTTGAGCTTCCCCACGGTTGCCGACCTCCCTGCTGCATCCGCCTTCTTCAGCACCAAGTCCCCCTCCACAAATTGCTTGACTCTGACATGCTTGTCGATTTATTTGGCCATCCTTCTCTTCACCTCTTCCTGTCGGACGGCGGAAAGGTCCCACAGCTCTTCCACCCTGTCAAGGGAGAGCCACAGCTCTTCCTCGTTCTCAATCAGTCATTCTTCCCTACCTTCTCCGGTCGCAACAACTCGAGGCGTTTGAACTTCAAATTCCACTGGGAGGACTGCCTCGCACCCATGAGAGAGCTTGAAGGGGGTCTCTCCGGTAGTTGTGTTGGGGGTGGTCCTCAAAGCCCAGAGAACCGCGAGAAGCTGCTCCACCCAGCTCCCCTTCAGATTTTCCACTTTCTTCTTTAGGAGGTTGACAATGATCTTATTCGCGGCTTCCACCTGCCCGTTGCTCCTGGGGTGGTGGACCGAGGCGAACCTAAGGTCGATCCCAAGCTGCTCGCAGAAGCTGGTAAACTCCGCGCTGGCGAACTGGGGCCCATTGTCCGCGACAATGGCCTGAGGCAGCCCATGTCGGCAGATGATCTCCCCCCACACGAAGTTCCTGATGACCTGGGAAGTCACCTTGGTCAGCGCCTTCACTTCCAACCACTTGGAGAAATAATCGATCATCACCAGTAGGAATCTCCTCTGCCCACTGGCCTGGGGGAATGGTCCAACCAAATCCATTCCCCAAATGGTAAAGAGCCAGGGGGCTGTGATACTTTTGAGCCGCTGAGCCGGCTGTAGCTGGAGGGGGGCGAACAGCTGGCATTTGTGGCATCTTTTTGTGAACTCCGTTGCATCGCGGCCCAGGGTGGGCCAGAAATACCCTTGCCTGACGATCCTTCCTTCCAGGGTCCGACTCCCGGAGTGACTCCCACACTCCCCGGAGTGAACTTCTTCCATGATTCTCTGTACTTCCCCCTCGGCCACGCAACGAGCCAACATTCCTGAAAGGGTCTTCCTGTACAACTTCCCGTCCTGGAGGAGGTAGTACGCTGACTTGTGCCTGAGCTTCTTCTTGTCTATCCCCTCCGGATACTCTCCCGTGGAAAGGAAGGTTGCGACCGGGTCCATCCACGAAGGCCGCTGGTCTATTTCCATAAGCTCCCCCTCTTCGATGGAAGGGCGGAATAAGTCGGCGATGGCACCCCCCACCCGGTGTCCATGCTTCGCTAGCTGATCTGCCTGCTCGTTCTCCTCCCGGGGCACGTGTTTGATGGAAAAAGTTTGGAACATGCCGATGACCCCCTTTACTTTGGCTAAGTATAGCCGCAGGGTAGACTCTCTTGCCTCGAACTCCCCGTTGATCTGGGAAGCTACCATCATGGAGTCAATAAGGACCTCCACGTCCAATGTAAGACCCCCCTGTATCCCAAAACACGGCACGAAGGGGGAGTCTTATGCCCGGAACAGCCGCCTTGCGGTAGCATTAGCACACGGGCTAACCTGTACCACAAGACGCCTATTCCGCCGGCTACAACAATATCAATAGAACATGCCAACCCAACCAAACATGATAAGCAAGAGAAGTCAAAATCCACACTAAGTATATAATGTCCAAATACATCAATAAGGAGAAGCTAAAACATGCTTCTACCATATATCAGAGTACAACTAATCATTGCCCAAACGGGCTACATCAGAGTATCAAAATACTAACATCAGTAACCGACGGTATCGACGACACCGTCACTTCAGGCCCTGTCGTCCTGGCCTGGCTGTCCTGCTGCGTAGTCTGCGGCTGCTCTACCTGCGGCGTGACCTCCTAAAAAGAAAGACGTAGCAACCGTTAGTCGAAACGACTAAGTGGTTTCACATCCGCTCCCCCGGCGACTCCTCGGCACCGGGCGGAGAGAAGGAACAAGGATAATATATATATATATATATACAAGTAAAAGAGGTAAAAGCAGGTGACAATAGAGTAAGAGTAACAGTATCAGGCTCTAGCAAATATTTAAGAGCTACAACAAACTAGCAAGTATAAGTAACAGCAGGAAAGTAACTTAACTTATAAGAATGCCCATACAAACTTATAAGTTAAGGATCAGGTTACATAAAAGTAACTCATCGTATAAGAGTGCCGATACAAACTTATACGATGAGGATCTTGTTGTGCAATGTTATGAAATGCTATGAATGCTATGCAATGACTCACCCATGAACACACCCATGCAATTGCTATGTCGACAAAGACTATAGTTCCCACTTTTCGAGCAGGTAGCTAACCTCTCAGGCATCAGCCGTCATGGCCAGGCGGTGACAGTAGAACGAGCACTTCTACTACTAGGCGGGTATCTACACTACTTTGCCTAGGCCTCCGTACGCCTCAACGCTAAGAACACAACAACGGAGCCCATTCGTACTATGGCCCAGCGGGAGCCTCGGGTAGATGTGCACCGAGGACCAAGCCCCGAACTGACCTTGTGTGACCCGGAAGGAGCTTCGGAGTGAGCACGAGGACCAAGCCCAACCGTTCACCTGGCACGGAAGGAGCCCCGAGACGTGAACACCGAGGACCAAGCCCAACCGCCCAAAGTCTAACTGTCGACTCCCGTCGGTGTGACGACTGGCGAGCCCGTAGACCTGCCACACTATCCTTAACCCAGGCTTACGACACCGCGTGTCGACTCACACCACATGCAAATACCACATCAACATAACATGGAAGGGGCCTCGGAAGTAAGCACGAGGACACAGCCCAACCATCCATCCATACCTTATCTCAACACAACCAAAACAAGTGACGGTCAACACTGCACTTACATCCCTTCACAATACTACCCGTAGGGAGACGACGCTCTAAGTATTGGACTACTAGACTCATTTCATTAATCAAACATACTCATGGCCATAATCTATTCATCTATATGACTTTCCAAATGATGACAACGTAATATAAGCATGATGCGCATATAAAGATCTATCGCACTTCCCATTTTATAATGTTATAATATAAACATGAAGTGCACAATTATCAAGCTTTCAATTCCTACCAATTCAATTCGTTTAAATAAGATTGCTTCACAATTTGATTATATGAAATCTGATTAATAAGCTACATCATTCATGCAACAAATGATTAATCATAAGGGTTCATCCAAGACAAGTACCTTGCAATATTAATTCCACCGAATTCAAATACATCTTCCATTAAAGCCCATAATTTAGGTGCAGGTTGAATCTGCACAGCAACTTCGACCGGAGATTCCCGAAGCTACAGGAATCCGGTGAAGACTTGTAACCCCACGATGGAAAGGTCTTTCCGTGGTCTACAACTCTCGTATTCAGACCTCAACACAGATTTGACATTATCCTATTTGAAATCGGACTTGAAGTCCGCTGCGTACAGAACACAATTTCTGCATACAGGATTTATTGAACACCATTTTCGTTTAGACTTTCCCGTGGCTACAGACTTCGCCAGAAGTCGTGCAACTATTCGTTGGAAAGGTATTTTCAAGGGCTTCAACTTTCGTGTTTAGCCGAAAGCCCAGATCTGGCCATATCACACTTAAAATGGCCACGAAGTTCGCTGCGCGCAGAATACAGATTCTGCACGCATCTTAAGGCGGAATGAACGGCATCAGTTCATCTTCCTCATCAAGGCGATCTTCCCAAAAAATTCCAGAAAGCCTCCTCCCTTATTCAACCTCATGAGGCCTTTGCTCTTCACGAAACCATCCCCCATCTCCACATAAAAGATCGGAGAGGTTGAAGACACCACTAACCAAGAGCACAAGCCCCGGATTGGCCTCACCCTAGAGAAAGCATCTTCTCACATGTCAAGACTCTTTTGGGTCGACGTCTCGCCTAAATATCTACAGATCTAGCACCAAGGGAGAGGGTAGGAAACTCACATCGGTTCCAGCGGTACCACCATTTCCGGCCATGGATCTCGTAATTCTCCTTGGCGGCATCTTCTCCTTCACGGTGATGGCGGATTTTCTCCTGTAGAACTTGCTCCAGTAGTTTTCTCTCTCACCAGGAGTTGTCACAGGAAATAGAGAATGAAATGAGCATGAAAACGGCTAGGGTTTTCTCTCCCCCTTATATATGAAAAGTGACACGGGTAGGGACACGACCGTGTCCTTACCCGTGTCCTGCCTGGCGAAGCGGCAACGACAGTTTCCATGCCGGTTCAATATTTGACACGGGTAGGGACACGCCCGTGTCCCAACCAGTGTCCCGACCCGTGTCCATATGACACGGCCGTGTGCCCTGGCCGTGTCCTTCTCGGGATGCATTTCGACGATCTCAACATTTCGTCGATCTCGATCAAAATCGTCGACTGGCTAACACGGGTAGGGACACGCCCGTGTCTCTACCCGTGTCATGTTAGTTCGTCGAAGTCGACGCGCAGTTCGTCGATCTCGACACCTCTCGTCGAGTGTAACTCGACACACACGGGTAGGGACACGCCCGTGTCTCTACCCGTGTCACATGGTGTCGACACAGCTCACCAGTCTCGACACGCCCTGTCGAGTGTAACTCGACACACACGGGTAGGGACACGCCCTTGTCGCTACCCGTGTCACATGATGTCGACACAGCTCGTCGATCTCGACATGCCTCGTCGAGTTCAGCTCGACGCACACGCGAACACGGGTAGGGACACGGGCTTAGAAGAGGGAGAAGGCTAGGGTTGAGAGGGGGCTGAAATTAGAATAGGAGGGAGAGGGGGAAGATTCCTTTGGAGGTAGAATTTCAATTTCTCATTCAACTTGAAATGAAAATAAACACATCATGGGCTTATATAGGCTTACATCCAAGAGTTTGGCAACATGCAGCCCAAATATAAACAAGCTCATAAAATAGCAAATAAATTAAACTAAAATTTAAGTTGCAGTCTTGCGCCGAGGGCGGAGATTGTAGCGTCGCTCCACTAGATCACCACGACGCCGCAAGTCTTTTACTGGAGGCGGGGAAAAATGTTTCGTATGCAGGCCGTTGCCGTCTTCATCATGTTGGGGGCCGTCGTCTCCATCATATATATATATATATATATATATATATATATATATATATATATATATATATATATATATATATATATATATATATATATGAGTTTAGTTATATATATATAATAGAGTAAAATAAAACTCTAAGGTCTATGGGCGCAGGCGTGCAACACATGGCTACGCACACAGGCGTGTGACAACTAAAATTGACAACATAAAACTTGCAAAAAAATGCAATAAAACATAAAACGAAAATGCAATCACTCAAGGGTGGTAGAGATCCGGTCAGGTGCGGCGTTGGACATGTTTCGTCGACCTGACCTAGGTTGGTCTCCACCAACTCTCCCCCTCTCGAAATCACTCATCTTTGGTGAGTGCTCCGAGTGGTCGTACGGAAGAGGATCAACATCCATGCCAGCGAACCAATATCTCTGAAAATCATCATTAGTAGTGGTCACTGTCCAATATGTGCTCGGAAACTGTAATAGAGTGTTCTCTTGGTGTCCATGCTCGACCTGAAAGCTAGTAGTGAAAACAGAAGGAACTACAATGGAAGTGTCATTAGCAGAATGAACGTCAGTATGTCCTCAATGTGGCTCATCACTCTCACTCACCAACCTAGAAGAAACAAATGGAGAAGGAGACAATGTAAACTCTAAAGACTCATGCAGACAGTCGCAAAATAAAGTCAGATAGGCTACGTTAAAAACTGGATTTGCTCCCCAAACGGAAGACATCTCAAGTTCATACGTATTTTGCCCAATATGATTTACTACTCGAAAGGGTTCAGTTCTACGGTAGCTAGCTTCTTTACGGTACCAGAGGGTAACCGTTTCTGATCTAGCTGAACCATAATCAAGTCATCCATTTTAGAACTAGTAGCTCTTTTATGCTTTTAATTGAGTTGCATAAAAATCTTAAGTACTATACAAATTTCCGCTCAAAAACCTTTTATGCAAATCATGAAAATGCAATAAATGGACTACTAATTCGACTAACGCCACAAATCGAAGGTTTTAGATACCAAGAGCAGCTCCTGAAAAAGGCACATGTTCAGGAGGCCCAGAGGGTGGATCATAAAAGAATTCATCGCGGGGGCGATGAACACTCCAGTGCAAATCAGAGACAACAGTGCCCAAATTGTCAACATGGTGTGCGAATTGTCTCTACAAGTGTGCGTGACAGGATATAATATCAACGAATCAGTGAGTGCACCCTGAAACTTGACTGTGCCACTAAAGATGGATACAACCCAAATGTGCGGTGAACCCATAAGTTTTTCATCTGGGAGTTCACCGGGAGGGGTATAATAAAATTCGTCGCAAATGCGACGCGTGCAAACGTAGGCTCCAACAACAGATGGAGTGCTCTCAAATAAGTTTGCACGAAGTGTGACAACCGTAATAAATATGCTAAGGGAAAGTGAGGCATCAGGAGGCTCACCAGGTGGGACATAGAAGAACTCATCGCAAATAGGATGGTCAGCAAGTTGTACGTCTCATAACTCATCTAGAGTGCGAGTCACCAGATGCCTATGCCCCAGTACTATCAACATCAAGTGAGACAATGGAGCAGTATCCATGTCTTAAAATTCGCAAGTGTACTATTCAAATAAAGCTCATCCACACAATGACGGGGTGGCTGATCTGGAGACTCAATAGGAGGGTCTTCAAATGACCCATCAGTCGAGTGATGGTCCTCCAGAAATGAACCATCAGAAGGGGTCATACTCCCAGATAGGGTAGGGGTGACTACCTCGAGATCACTACTAAGCTCTCGGCTCCCGATCGTAATGTCACTCGGTGCGCCATCAGGTGTGGTGATGTGGCTCGATGTGCCATCGGGTGTGGTGATATGACTCGGTGCACCACCAGGTGAAGTGTGCAAGGAATCTACACTCAAAGGAGAGCTAGTAGATATAGAATCACGGACGGGGTCACTCAGTGGAGCAGACTCATATGGGGGTTGACACCACATATCATGTACGAGAACATCAGATAGAGTGGGTGACGTCTCCCTGGTGTGGGCAGTGGAATGCTCTCGTTGACTCGTAATGTCTATCGTCATGTTCACCTTCAGAACACTAGGAGGATCATTAGGTGTGAGGTACTCTTGGTGATAGTGACCTCTATAACATTCATGAGTGTAGTCGTGACGATCGTCCATATCATAATCTCGACGTGCTCGTGGATAATCATAAGTCCTACGAACGTGTGGTGGTGGTTGCACATATGTAGTCTCAGGTTCCTCATATAGTGGTGACGTATAGTATCGATAACGAGCGTCATACTGAAGTCTATCCTCATAATATGGTGTCGAAGAACTACTAGGATCCATTCGGGTACGAGGATAATAACGATGATAGTCATCATACTGATCGTCTCGAGCATAATGCGAACGTGTTGGTAGGTCAACACGATCTCTGTAAGTGGTGTACGGTGATCGAGTATAATCATCGAAGTGTCGTAACAATCTCCTGGAAGGATCTCTATAGTAGTGAGTGTAAGTGTAGTCGTAATCTTCAAATAAAGGATTTCTCCTTAGTGTAGATCTTTCCATGTAGTGATGTGGAACATCGTAATGTGTACGGACCGAATGCTTATCTCGAATTTGAGGGGACATTGACGCTCGAGAGGGCATTTCTAAACTATGCACCCTACCTCTAAGGCTTTCTAACATTTCACACATCTGACAGGTACTCTCAGTTAATACCGTCATTTGGTGGGCGAAAGTTAAAAACCACAGTGGTGGTTCACTCCCTTCGTTCCCACGACTCGGTTGACCAAGCTCAACTCGACACATTCTATCACTACGCTGATGTATGCGAACACAAGTCCAATGCAATGATGATGCTAAAAAAACTCTATTTTTTTTTTGAAAAAAATGTAAAATGACATGCGAGTTCCTATTTTACGCCGGACGGATCCCAAAACATAGAAAAATTTTGGAACCTCCCTCTGATACCAATTTGATGCAGGACGACGCGTAGGGTTTACACGTCTGTCGGCTTTTTTTAGGAAACTCTAAATGCATGCGATGATTAAATTAATTTTGCAAAATTTTGAGCGAAATTTGCACGAATTTAAAATGAGGCAACTATTTTTTTATAAGACACAAAATCACTATTTTGTTTTAAAATTAAAATTTCTTTAAAATGGTTTAATTTAAATCTGGGGAAAGAAGTTTGCAACTTTCGTTCTGTTCCCCTTGTCGTACCAAAACGGAAATCGTGAATTCCAAATATGTTTCCGCTTGAGAGTTTTCGACGTAGCGTTTGCAGAAAAAACTCGGGCGAAAACCCCGCAAATAATCGATTATCCTACGAGAAAAGATAGGGGCACACACAAAGAAAAAGATAGAGACAATTACCCACGGAAGAGACGTCTTCTGTATTAGAAGTCGATGGCGATCACGCGAGGAACTCCTCGTCATCTTCGATCTCCGCTCTGAGGTCGGCCGCTATCGCACACGGGTACCAAGGAATTAAAGCGCTCCCTCACACAAGATGGTTCCACGAAATCACTCAGCAAAGTAAGATGCCATAAACTAACAAACCAAAAATTCACTCACTCACACACACAAGTGGTTACACGAAATCTCAATTACTCACGGTGGATCCACAAAATCTCTGACAAATAAATAGAACCGAGACTCCTCTATCCTTACAGAAAGTAAGGATAAATCTCCCTAACATCAACAAATGGAACCATCAATCGGGAAAACCTAAAGCAGCAATCTCATATAAAAATTACCCTAACATTCTAACAGCACGATAAAATTAAATTTACTGTTCACTAATCAGGACCTTATGCAGGATAATTAAGCCCACTGTTCTTCTCTCACGCGGAAGCAACACCTTCAGTCATCTATTACGAGACTCAGAACTGGAAAACAATAAACTCAAGTTCCTGTTAACATCATCCGCAATCTAATCTTATAGAAATCAATAACAGGTTTTTCACTCCTGTTGAAATTTTTCAAGCTGATCAACTTGTAGTTCTGGTATCAAGCAAATACTTTCAGAGCTATCAAGCTGATTACTTGATCATGCGTAAAACGGGAAACATGCGCAGGAACACTCCAACATAAACTGAGCTAGGTAATCAGAAACAATAGAGAGCAACCATGGATCTTGTGTTATCAACTATCAACTTTACAAAGCAAGGTATACATGGTGAGACATGATTTCGCCAAGTACAATTGTGAACCAACAAAACAAGAAGAAAGTTCAAGCCGGGCGGACTGCCTCAGAGACCGCCTAGTCAGCCAAATCCACTGAGACCGCCAAGCTGCTGCTGCTGCACCAACTGATCTATGGAGCCCGCACAGTCCGCGGACTACCCGTTATTCTGCTGAGACGACTACTCTGCAAGCTGCCGCCGAACTGAACGAACAAACCGTCAAGTCCGCCGAGACCGACGAACTGGTTATTGAACTTGAACAATTGATGGAGAGAAGACTGGCTGGCCGCCAAGTGTGACCTGCTACAAACCGCTGATTGTAACCGCAAGCTCCACTGCTTCCTGACCGCAATCAGAACTAGACTCCTGGCTTCACAGTGTTAGTCGCGCAACCTGCAAACAGCAACCAGTTATTCTCAAACTGCACAGACTACAAAATCGAGGCCGCAACAATTAATCCGCGCTCAACTTACTGTTCATTCAGTTACTGTTGAAGTGACGGGGGGTCTTATTTATAGGCAGGGTGAGTAGTGTGGTCCCCGCCCTAGAGAATAGAGTCACTGCCCCATCTCGCAGCTAGCACAATCCAGTCCGCCGAGTCCCCATGGACAAGGCTAGAACAACCCATTCTCCAGGCAGTCAGGAATCCAGTCCGGAACCTGGAGGACACCTTACCAGTCCGCACGCTATGCAACACGCAGACCAACAACCCACATACTGCACCAGTCCGCATGCTACACGCGGACACAGCACCAACCCGCACACCTTGCGAACACCGCACCAGCCCGCCACACGAGTCCACGACCAGCAGTCACAGATCACCCGGTCAACCATCGGACACCACAGGCTCTACGAATACCCTAGACTGGTCACAGAGTGTGACCAAGTCCAGCAACCACCAATCACATGGCGCGAGCTCGGCGGACACGAAGCCAGACCGCAAGGTCCAAGGACAGTCCGCCACCAAGAGCGCGGTTATCACCCACCGCATCAATAAAGATCAAGGGCATGGACCAATGCCGATCTCGCGATCTCCAAACTCAGTCCGCCACAACGGACTCCGCGGACTCAAACTTAGTCTGCCACACTACCGCAGATACACCACCAATCCGCCCGGTTACATCAAGGAGAACAAGTCAATAGCTAAAACGCAAGCCGAGCTGACAGAGCACCGCCATCAGGTCGTAGTAGACAGGCCGCCCAAGCCACACCATCAGTTCACCCAGGACGCACCATCACTTAACCCAAACCGCACCATCAGTCCGCTCAGGCCGCGCAGTCTGCTCAATCAACCACTTTCACTTCACAATTTTTAACACTTCCCCTTGAAGTGAGAAGTGGTGATCAAGCACAACAGTCCTCGTAACCGTGTAAACAGCACCTTCAGCAACAGCTTCGTAAAGATGTCTGCGACATTGTCCTCACTCCGCACATGCTCCACCATAAGAGATCCTTCCAACACCTTCTCCCGGATAAATGGTGCTCAATCTCTATGTGCTTGGTCCGAGAGTGACAAGCTGGATTATTCACCAGCTTCAGGGTACTCTCATTATCACCGCTCAGTAGAGTAGGACCGCGCATTTCTTCATAGACGTCCTCTACTAGTCTCCTAAGCCAGATGACTTCCCGAGCTGCCAAGGCCGAAGCCTTGTATTTTGCTTTCGTAGTAGAGACGGACACTGAGTCTTGCTTCTTGCTACACTAAGAGATACTGCCTGATCCACAAGTGAAGACATAACCGGATGTTGACTTCCGGTCGTCTGCATCTCCTCCATAATCAGCATCCGAGTATCCTTGAAGAATAAACTCTGTGCCTCTCCTATATAGGAGACTCATGTCAGAAGTGGCCTTCCCATACTTCAAGATGTTCCTAACCGCCAGCAGATGAGGCTTCCTGGGTTCCGACATATACCGACTTACTCGGCCAACCGCGTAAGCAATGTCTGGCCTCGTAATCGTCAAGTAGATAAGACTCTCAACTAAAGCCCGAAACACCAAAGGATCCAGAAGAATCCTCCCCTCATCTCGCTGAAGTCTGACGCATGAATCAAATGGAGTAGAGCTGCTCTTCCCCTCCTGCATGCTGAATCGCTGAACAATCTGTTCCGCATGCCCCTTCTGGGACACGAGTATGCCGCTGTCCTTCCTCTCCATCTCAAGTCCAAGGAAATGGTGGAGTTCACCCAGATCCTTCATCTCGAATCTGATAGCTAACTCTACCCTGAGCCTAGCTACTTCCTTTCTGGAGTTCCCCGTGATGATCATGTCATCCACGTACAACAAAACCAGAACTAGAAGCTCCCCCTTATTCTTGACGAACAAGCCCGAGTCTGAGTTTGAAGCCAGATAGCCGCAGAACTGGAGGTATTCTGCAATCTTCCCATACTAGGCTCAAGGAGCCTGCTTCAAGCCATAAAGGACTTTCCGGAGCTTGCAGACGTTGTCCGGATGTTCTTCAGATACGTAACCGAACGACTGAACCATGGAGATGTCCTTGTCGATCTCCCCGTAAAGAAAGGCGTGTTTTACGTCCAACTGCCACATCTTTCAGCCCTGGCAAGCCGCCAAAGCTATCACCACTCGTACTGAAGTCATCTTCGCCACAGTACTGAACGTCTCCTCATAGTCCTCGTCGTACTGTTGCGAAAACCCTCGAGCTAAAAGGCGAGCCTTGTACCGCTCGATGCTTCCATCCACCTTCTTCAGCTTGTAGACCCACTTGCAAGTTACAGGAGTAACGCCATCAACCTTGTGCACCAAGTCCCAAGTTTCATTCTTTTTGAGGGCAGTCATCTTCTCATTCATGACATCGTCCCACTCCTTAACTCCAGTGACTTCTTCAAACTTTGAAGGCTCCTGCTCATCCAGGGGGCCTGCGAAGAAACAAGAGACAAAGCTCTCCGTGTTCCCTTTGCAATACCGAGCTGGTGGCTTGATGGTCTTCTTCAATCTCCGAAGAGGCTGTTCCTTGCTCACCACCGTCGCTGCTTCTTCAGAACCAGCTCCGTTCCCTGGCACACTTGGAGTGTCACTCCCTTGCTTCCCGAACCAGAAGCTTCTGCCACAGAGCTTGAAACACCTGTAGCCCCTGGTGACACAGGAAGTTCCACCTAAAGATCTTCAACAGCTTCCCTCTGCCCTTCATCAACCCTGCTCTCCTGCAGCTCAACAGTGCCACCTCCATACGACGTCAGTTCATCAAAGACAACATCTCTTGATACAAAGAACTTCCTTATCGCAGGATCCATGCACTTCCAACCCTTCTTCCGCTCATCATAGCCCACAAAGACAAGCTTCCTCGCCTTTGCATCAAGCTTGGTCCTCTGAGCATCCGGGATGTGAACATATCAGGTTGATCCAAACACCCGAAGGTGTTCCACACTCGACTTCTCCTTGAATATCATTTCCACGGGAGACTTCATGTTGATCGGACTCAGAGGCATCCGATTGATGACGTAGGTTGCGCAGGCCATTCCTTCCGCCCAAAAGGACCTGGGAATGCCCCTTGCATGAAGCCAACACTTGCAAGTTTCCGTCAAGTGACGGATCTTCCTCTCTACTGCTCCATTTTGTTGTGCAGTATGAGCACAAGTAAGCTCCCTCTGGATCTCGTGCTTCCTGCAGAAATTAGAGAACTCAGATGAGACAAACTCACCACTGTTGTCTGATCTGAATTTCTTGATTCGCAAGCCAAGACGGTCCTCTACCAGCTCCTTGAACTTCACAAACAATTGGCCTCCAAGACTAGCGGTAACCGTTGGCCGCATCTGATCACCATGAATGCATTCCAATGGTGCCTTGCTCCTCATTTGTGACTTATCAAACGGAAGGCGATGAGCCTTACCGTACTGACACCCTGCACAAACGTGGCCATCTCTGTATGATGACAACTTTGACAAACCTTTCATAAGACTCTTCATTGTCATAGTTTTCAGCTTGTCCATCCCAACGTGTCTTAGTCTTTCATGCTATATAGTCGCGCTATCATTGGCCCTCATCCGATCAACATAAGAGCTTGTTGATAAGACAAACAAGTCTCTTACTCTTCTCCTTACATGAGCAACATCAGTCTTTACCGCTGATACATTGCGGAGAAACCTTACTTCTGTTGGGCCAAACAGAACATGATAGCACGCGTCAACTGCGTTGGTCACTGAGAAGAGGTTCTTCTTCATGCCAGGTACATGATACACACTCCTTAAGGTAAGCGGACCCTGATCACTATCCAAAGAAACAATGCCCTTCTTCTCTACAGAATGAACAGAGTCATCAGCTGTAATAATAGCTTCATTACCTGAGAACGGTTGAAGCGAAGAGAACTTCGACTCATTTCCAGTGAGGTGATGACCACACCCCGAGTCGACTATCCAGTCATCTTGGTAGTCAACGGTGGAAAGAGCACGAACACACGTGCTTGTCAAGAAAGCTCCTCCCCACCGGCTTTCTCAGCACTGGAAACAGCTCCCTCTTTGTCTACAACATGCCCATGTTGCAGCTTGACCTTGCAGTCACGCTTGAAGTGTCCTGACTGATTGCACCTGTAGCACTTCAACTCTTTCTTCCAATATTTCTTAGGAGCAGCGCTCCTCTCTTGCTGATGTGAAGTTGAAGGCCCATCCTCAGCAACAGGCTTCTTATTCTTCTTCCATCTCTTATTCTTCTTCTTATCAGTGAAGAGAGCTTCACTACCTCCTTCAGAGATAGTCACCCCGACCATCTGCCTAGACAAGCTCTCCTGTGACGCCAGCAGATTTTTCAGCTCTAGCAAAGAAGGTTGAGTTACCCACCCTTGAACGGAAGTCACAAAGGCCACATACTTCTTCCGCAAACCACGAACTATGTGCCTCTTCAACTTAGCCTCAGAGATGGGTTCATCAGGACACAGGTTCTTCATCTTGAGGAAGAACTTTAAGATAAAGAGATCTCCTTGAGTTATCTTAGCCAACTCATTCTCCAAGAACTGTAGCCTTGCTATATTCTTTATATTGAACAAACCGTCAATGGTTGTCCAAATCTCAGCAGCAGACTCACATCCTAGGATGTGATCAAAAAGCTCTGGTGATACAAGCCGTTTGAGAGCAAACTTTGCCTTTGTATTAGTCTTCCTCCAAACTCTCACTTGTTCAGCAGAACCAGTTGCAACAATTACTTCTTGCTTGTCGTCACCACCGACGACCTCCCACAACTCCTCGCGCAGAAGATAACTCTTCATACACGACTTCCAATTCTTGAAGTTAGTTGTTGTAAGAAGTTCAATGCCAAGACCCCTTGCGAAAGCTCCCTCCATTGCACCAACCACTGATCACAAAGTTCCAAAAGCGTCGAGCACAACTAAGGTTGATCACTGCTCACTACTCAAGTCACTGTTCCCTCTGATACCATGTTGAAATTTCTCAAGCTGATCAACTGGTAGTTCTGGTATCAAGCAAACACTTCCAGAGCTATCAAGCTGATCACCTGATCATGCAGAAAGCGGGAACCAGGCGAAGGAACACTCCAAACATAAACTGAGCTAGGTAATCAGAAACAATAGAGAGCAAACACAAATCTTGTATTATCAACTATCAACTTTACAAAACAAGGTATACATTGCGAGACATGATTTCGCCAAGTACAATTGTGAATCAACAAAACAAGAAGAAAGTTCAAGCCGGGCGGAGTGCCTCAGAGACCGCCTAGTCCGCCAAGTCCGCTGAGACAGCCAAGCTGCTGCTGCTGCACCACTGATCTACAGAGTCCGCACAGTCTGCGGACTGCCCGTTATTCTGCTGAGACGACTGCTCTTCAAGCTGCCGATGAACTGAACGAACAAACCGCCAAGTCCGCTGAGACCGGCAAACTGGTTATTGAACTTGAACAATTGATGGAGAGAAGACTGGCTGGCCGCCAAGTGCGACATGCTGCAAAACGCTGATTGTAACCGCAAGCTCCACTGCTTCATAACCGCAATCAGAACCAGACTCCTGGCTTCACAGTGCTAGCCGCGCAACCTACAAAGAGCAACCAATTATTCTCAAACCGCGCAAACTACAAAATCGAGGCCGCAACAATTAATCCGCGCTCAACTTACTGTTCATTCAGTTACTATTGAAGTGACGGGGGGTCCTATTTATAGGCGGGGTGAGGAGTGTGGTCACCACCCTAGTGAATAGAGTCACCACCCCAGCTCACAGCTAGCATAATCCAGTCCGCCGAGTCCGCAAGGACAAGGCCAGAACAGCCGATTCTCCAGGCAGTCAGGAAGCCAGTCCGTAACCTAGCGGACACCTTTCTAGTCTGCACGCTAGCAGCACGCAGACCAATAGCCCACATACTGCACCAGTTCGCATGCTACACACGGACACAACACCAGTCCGCACACCTTGCGAACACCGCACCAGCCCGCCACACGAGTCCACGACCAACAGGCACAGATCGCCCGGTCAACCAGTGGACACCGCGGGCTCTGCGAATACCCTGGACTTGTCATAGAGTGTGACCAAGTCCAACAACCACCAATCACATGGCGCGAGCTCGGCGGACACGAAGCCAGACCGCAAGCTCCAAGGACAGTCCACCACCAAGAGCGCGGTTATCACCCACCGCATCAACAGAGATCAAGGGCATGGACCAATGCCGATCTCGTGATCTCCAAACTCAGTCCGCCACAACGGACTCCGCGGACTCGAACTGAGTCCGCCACACTACCGCAAATACACCACCAATCCGCCCGGTTACATCAAGGAGAGCAAGCCAATAGCTAAACCGCAAGCCGAGCTGACAGAACACCGCCATCAGGTCGCAGTAGACAGGCCGCTCAAGCCGCACCATCAGTTCACCTAGTCCGCACCATCACTTAACCCAGACCGCACCATTAGTCCGCCCAGGCCGCGCGGTCTGCTCAATCAACCACTTTCACTTCACAATTTTCAATAACTCCAACTAAGGCAGCAAAAACACATTCATTCTACAGGAAACGGTTTTCAATCTCGCTCACTTACAGGAAGCATCTATAGGAAATCAAAATGGAAATTCCTAATTGAAGTCAAACACCAGGGATTCAAACTAATTAATTAAAACAAAACAATAACATGCTACTGTTCATCTTCTTCAAACTACAGAACCCCTAATTGAAGCTACAACAAATCTCCTAACTTCTAAACATACATCACACGCTTAACACCTAGCAGGAAATCACAATCTGGCAAGCACACAAGAAATCAATTTCAATCTCCAAGATATTCATCTATCATCCCCTTCAAACAAAATTCAAACTAGCCTTTATAAGGTTTTGACCTCCATCAGCAGGTAGAACAATGACTTCATTGAGGAACGGCCTAAGTGTGCGGTTGCAAAACTGCCGATGGTTGCGGGAGAAATCGGTGCACTTGGCTCATTCCACTTGCAGCCGAGAACAGGCGTAGGAGTCGTGGTCGTCGTGGAGGAGAGGCGTGCGCCAAATCTGAGGGCTTCGTCTCATGGTGCAGCGTTAATGGTGGCATGCGGGCGAAGCTGACCCCTAACTTCACGGGGGATGAACAGCACCTCTGCCGCTCAGGATCGGGAGTCGTGAACTGTACAGGGCCGGTTGGACTTCATTTGCTGAACCGGCTAGTCATCATCTTTCACTATTATAAGGGAAAAGTTGTTTTTGGTGAAACATTCAAAAATATCAGTTATGCCTGCATTTTTATATTTTAATGACTTGACATATATTATAATCTATTTCAAAAAAATTAAAATACAATGTCCATTCAAGTAATTAGACTATTAAAAAATTAGAAGTAATGATGAAAATTCATTTAAATTCAAAAAGTTTTTTATATGCTCCTACACCTACTATGTTAGGTTGTCATTAGGCATGTCAACGGTCTATTCAAGGAAGGTTGTCATTAGTCATATCAGTGGTATTTTTCAGGTGATGACATTAAATCAATCAACTTTTTTAAAGTCAAAATTAATATTTTTAGATTAAAACATATATTGTTTACAAAATAAAAATTATAATATTTATGTATATTTTTTTACGGTCATTTTGAGTACTCATATGTATATGTTGTGGGTGAAACCTGCCTTGATGGGGCGGACAAAACCCGTCATCGCCGGCCGAATACTGTCGCGCCTGGCCGTAGGGGCGTAGCCCCGTGTCGGGCACTCGTATATATATATATAAATATATATTTAATATATGTATATTTATATATATATGTGTATAGTACTATAGTTATATATATATATAATAGAGTAAAATAAAACTCCAACGGCTACGCGCGCAGGCGTGCAACACTTGGCTACGCACACAGGCGTGCAACAACTAAAATTGACAACATAAAACTTGCAAATATAAAATGCAACAAAACATAAAACAAAAATTTGATCACTCAAGAGTGGTAGAGATCCGGTCAGGTGCGGCGTCGGACATGTTTCGTCGACCTGACCTAGGTTGGTCTCCACCAGTTAGCCTAATTTTATGCAATCTAATTAAATAATTATGGCTTTCCTTTAAATGTTCATACTGTCTTAGTTGTTATTTTATATATTATTATTGCGATCTATGCTTGTCGTCGTAAGGGTCTCGTTTTGATACAATTTGTTAATTGCTTAGAAGTTTCATCTAAGCTAAAATTGTTGATCTTGTCAAAATTCAAGCATTGATAGTGGTTTTGAGCGCGAAAACTCGAGTTGGCCCGCTCGGCATCTAATAAATGAACTAATTGGCATGAAAAATTATTTTAATTTTAAACCTAGATTAAGTCTACATCAATTTGGTATCAAAGATAAGTTGATTCGCTCCTATCGCGAGTCAACGATCTGAGTTTAAAAAAAAATTTTTTTTAAAGATTTTGTTGTCTAATTTCAAAAAAAAGATTTAAATTAAAATTTAGTTTTAATTTAAGTCTTATTTTGGAAAAAAATTAAATTTTATTTTAGCTTGAAATTATTTAAAAAAACAAACCTTTTTTTACCCACTCGGGGAACTCACTTATTTTAAATAAACTTAAAAAATTTAAAATAATTATTATTTTATTAAACAAAATCAACTAAACTTTTTGAGCAAAATTAAAATCAAACTATTTTAAATGGACAAGATAGTAGACCACTTAGAGACGAGCGTTGGTGATTTGACCCTACAAATGAGCAATTTGATAGAAGCGGTCGAAACTCTCACCACCAATATGAGTAGTGTCACACACGTTATGAACGGATTACCAGATCGGTTAATACTATCGAAGCCACCATACACTTAAATCGAGCACCTGCCCGAGTGGTCGAAATAGACCCTAACCCTAGACCTCTAGAATTTGCACATCTCGAGCCCGAACCACGTAATCAACCTCGTTGTGATGTAAGAGTCAAATTAGACGTGGGGGATTTTAAGAGACACTTAGAGCCCGAGGGCTGTTTAGATTTGTGTGAACGAATGAACCGCTTCCTGGATTGGAAGGAATTTTCCGAAGCTAGGCAAGTTTAGAATGCTACGCTTAGACTGAAATGGTACGCCCTAGTTTGATGAGGGAAACTAGAGCATTATAGATTTAATCTAGGCTTGCCTCCTATCACAACAAGGGCAGAGTTTAAGACGCAACTTCAGATACGTTTCATCCGACTATTTGCAGACCCTCTATCGTCGGTTCTACAACCTATACGGTAAGACAAATTGTCGGTGGATGAGTATACGAACGAGTTTCTAGTACTGCAGACTCGCCCCGACCTCCAAGAGGATGATGACATGACCGTGTCTTGTTATCTGAACGGATTATGCTATTCTATTAGAGACTTACTAGAGCTTTTCAATTATAAGTACTTAGGAGAGATTTCGAGTCGCACACAGAGAGTGGAGTCGTTATAGAAGCGTACCTCCGGTGCTAGGTCTACTGATAAATCTACAACGAGCGTCACCGCAACCACCTCTGCTAGAATCTCAGATTCCCCTCTCCTTCCCATCACTGTCGGAACTCCGACCCCATCAACTATTCCCTCCAACGAAAAGGAGATTATTACGGATAAACCCAACACTGGAATATTCTGATGCTTCAAGTGCATGGAGCTGGGGCACAAATCATCCGAGTGTCCGCGACGTTACTTTGTCACCATTATTGATTCTACTGATGCAGTATGGAGTTTGCGGTTAATGAATCTCACCCTGAGTCCGAGCTTGAGCACGAGTCTGATGATGCAATAAAAGTGGAGAGCAAACACGCCGAACATTTATGTTGAGTCTTACGATATAGTCTGATTATCTCTAACGAATCTACCAAGGATGACCATAGGAATCACGAAATATTTCGCACCACTGTACGTATTCAAGGACAATTTTGTTCTATTATCATTGATAGCAGTAGTATGAAGAACTTCGTTTCTCGACATATGGTCGACCTATTTGAGCTTGATACGCGTCCGTTAGAACAAGCCTGCTGCTTATCCAGTGAAAATAAGTTCCCCCAAACGGAGCCTTAATTGCTATATTTATTCAATGAACTAGAAAGAATGCTTGTCATGGAGAAATTTACTAGAAAAGGATAGAACGTAGGCACAAAACACAATTTTAACGCAAATTCTGCCGTGAGTTGCAGATGTAATGATCCTGATCAAGAGCTCCATGTTTCAATGAAGAAACTCCCACCGGAAAGATGGCCTCCAGAAATGCAAGCAGTAGTGGAGACAGCAATGGTTATGGCTGCTGAGAATCTCAGAAATGCGAGAGTTATCAACGACCGCGCAGCAGATGGAAGGGGAGAAATGTCTGAGGGCATGACCGGCTCACGTGGTTTCCCATGTTAAGTAGCAGAACACACGTCTGGGGCAGCCAAACGTGGGAGGCTCGCTCGGAATTCGATAAGCCACAAAAATACCTTTCTAGATAAGCTCCATTCTCACAGCTTTGTAACCAAACACACAAAAATGAGTTTGCGTTTGGAATGAAGTTTTCTCATGTCTCAAACAGAGTCTAAGAATTTAGCTTAGTGGAATGAAATTAGATCACATATTATACTCAAATCTAAGTTTACCAGCCAAGAAAACCTATAAACAGGCTTAACGCCATTCGAAAATGTATTCATGCTTTGTGAGTGAGAAATAATTCTTCGATTTAACGCAGAAATCCTCATTTTAAGGCCTTAAAATGTGCATATTTTATGGCTTTCGTGCATCACCTAACTGTAGGTCATTGAAAAGCAAGCCGCCGTCCACCAATGCACCGCCACGGTGGATTTCATGGAGAAGACGCTCATTCCGTACCCCGCAACCGTAAATGACGAGCGGATGTACGCTCACGCGAAGAAGGTTGCCGAGGACCTCGTGGGGGAGACCAACGTCAGGCTGAGTCCTCTGGTCATGGGCGCCGAGGACTTCAGCTTCTACACGCAGAAGATGCCGAGCGCAGTCTTCAATCTCGGCGTGAAGAATGAGTCGATCGGGGTTCTGCACCACCTGCATTCGCCGTACTTCTTCGTTGATGAGAAAGCGCTTCCGATCGGAGCGGCGTTCCATGCTGCAGTTGCACTGTCCTACTTGGATCTCCGGCATTCGAACTTGACTGAGGTGTACATTCAAGATATTTCTTAAGATTGACGATGATTCCATCCCATTGGATGCATATGCTGTTTGCTGTCTTGGAAGTATGATCAGCCATCATGATTTTACATATCTATGAAGATATACTGTATTAAAAATGTATTAAACATTTGACTTTTCAATCTTACATCTTTGTTACAAAATTTTATTTTTTAGTTTATATATTTTTAATCTATACTGTTGTTGTGGTCATGAGGTTTTTCTGAATCGGACCGCCTTACCTCGTAGTTCGATCGGGCGCTCAAACAGTCCAAAAAAACAATAACAAATGACAATAATTTTTTTGACGTGAAAACAAGGAAAGAGTGAAAAATCATATGATTGTACAGGAGTTTGAGATGATTCAACGGAGGGTGACATAGCACATCTCCGTTACAAGTATAAATCGTGAAAAAGATGAAAAAAATTAAGTCCCCGAAGCCAAGATGAAAGTGCTCCGGTTAAGAAAAATGACGAAGTTCTCAGAACCTCGATGAAAGCGTTTCGGCTAAAGGAAATCTTTAACTCCACGGAGCCACAGTGGCAACACTCCTGCTTAAGTGGAGCCTTGGTGGGTGCGCTCTCGGTGAGACGAACGTCGGTCTGGAAATCCTGATGGAACTTTTGCACTAGAAGGAGACCAAAGCGAATTTCTGAGCGGAGGGTCCCTCTAACCATGAACTCGCTGGAAAATCACAGAGCTCTTTTTAGCTTCTGTAGTTGCTTGTCTTCAAATGAATGTCCGATGACATATTTATAGTTTTCAAGAGTGATACGTCGGTCATTGCGCCGGGTCGGAATTTGTGTTGGCGAATAACATCGCTCTGTTTCGGTCACATGGTTCACCAAATTTAGCGAAAAGAAAAAGTGCCCCCCGGGCAGCACGAGCAGGGTGTCCGACGGCGGCGGCGGCCGGCGATGGACGGTGGCGTCAACCGGAGGTAGCGCCGATCGTAGGCGCGTGGGGGCGCACGACGCTGCGGCGCGTGTGTGGCACTTGCGTGCGTGCGCAGTGTCGCGCAAGCTACCAAGTGCAGCAACCCCCGTGCGGCCTGCTGTGCGCGCATTGTCGCATGAGCGGTGTCGTGCACGCGGTGCCGCGCGCGGGTCGCTGCACTCCTGGGCGCACACGTGTTGTGCGTGCACGCAGTACGCGCGGTGCGGGCTGCCGCGCATAGTATCCCCCGCGCGGGTTGCCGCACGCTATTGCCACATGCACGATGTTATTGGATCTTACGATGCCCTTATAGGAGGGTGAATAAGAGTTTTATGTAACTTTAATACTTAAAAAATGTCAGAGTTTAAAAAAGAAATTTCAGAATATATTTTAGAAATTTTTATTTAATAATTCAGAAAAAATTACATCAGATATTAATTACAGAAGATTGTAAATTTTCAATATTCTTTCACTACTGTCAGCGGTAAGTTTTTCTGCTAGGCATTATGTCATATATATTGAATTCAAGAGTTTCTATCTTACAAAAGAACATTCTAATATATTTTGTAATTAGTTTTCAAGTGAAATATTAATTAAAATATTTTATATGTAGAAGTAAAATCAAGATAAGGATACAAAGATAGACATGATTTTATTTTCTTACAATTGAATATAAAATATTTGATTTCAATGACGCTTGAAATCAAGGCGAACATAAAAAATCCTTTTTTTCCATTATCAGTTCTTCTCCCAAAGACTGGCTGACTATAGTCTATCTTACCCCAGATACGGCTTCTAGCCTCCCCTATAGATCTAACCTCGGCATAGTCACTGCACACAAGACAGTGAATTTCCCTCTAAGCCGCACAAGGACATTGTCGCCACAAATAGGGCGAATTTCCTACAGAATCCTTCCTCGAATTCTAAGTTCTCCCCGAACAATTTTTTCACTCCCGTTACAAAAAGATGAAATAAAAATGATTACAAGATAATGAAAAAATAAAGAGAAAACTCTCCTAAGATTTCTGAAGGTGAAGACGAAGGTGATGTAGAGGTTGGCGTTCTTGATGCATTCGACTTTCGTGTAGAATGTGCGTTGCAGTCCTTCTTATTCAAAATACTCTTTCGATATTCACGTTTGCACAAGGAAGTTCTCTCAGATGAACCTCTGTCAAAATATTCAGAGTTCTAACTTTGGTGGAGGAGAATCCAAGCTTCAAGACATGTGTCACATTATATGCACGAAGTCCCGGTTTTTTATGGTTTTGTGTTATCTCCCGATGATAGGTGACTATCACTTGACGATATCTCCTCAAGTTGTCATGTGTCCCACACCACAATGATCATGCCGTGAAGATGGAGATCGTGGATGATCGTGGGGCTATTGCATGATGATAGCACTATTGTCTGGCGATACTTCCAAATAGTGCGCGTCGTGGCTAGATCGTATGGAACATGGCTGTCGTTATCCTGACGTTATTTTTGTTATCGTCGACGATAGTAAGCTATCGCCCTGCAATTGCTCCTCTCCACTTTTTTTTGGATCTTGAGGCGCTCTTAAAGGGGGGGGGGGGGGGGGGGGGGGGGGGGGGGGGGGAGGGGGGGGGGGGGGGGAGGGGTGCGTGAATAAAGAGGAATAATATTTTTAATATAAAATTTTCACTTAGCAAAATATAAGTACAACTTAAACATATTTTCATACAACAAAAAATATGAAATTAATACTTAGAAATTTTATGCAAGATTGAAATAAACTTTAATTTCAATAATGAAAAGTACAAGAACTATTATTTCAATAGAGCTATAAATCGAAGCTACAATTGAAAATCTTATTTTGTGTTTCCACTGGTCCTTCTCTCAAGCACCAGCCGGGTATAGTCTATCTCTCTCTAGATACATCATCTAGCCTCTCTCTAGATCTTTTCACGATCTAGTTGTTGCACACAAGACGACGAATTCCTCCTAAATCGCACAAGAGTCTAGTCATTGCACACAAAGCGGTGAATTCCCCCTAAATCGCATAAGGCCCAAGTCACCACTCACAAGGCGGCGATTTCTCTACCTTTCACAAAAAATAATGAAAAGAATACAAGAAAGAAATATGAAATTAAATACTCCCTCTTGTCTTTAGCACTGAAGAAGACAATGAATCTTTGCAAAAGATCGTCGGAATTGAAGTACATGAACGATCTCTTTTTCGCTCGTGAACTTACTTAGAAACGTAGGAGTTTTTCGAATTTCTAGAGGTATTTGGCTGGGATTGCACGAGAATAAAGCTCCATGAGGTGTGTAACAGAAATTTCCCGAAATCCAACCTATTTATAGTTTTTGCTCTATCGTCTGATGATATGTAGCTATCGCATGTGATATCTCTTCCAACTGTCATGTGTCCCACTCTGCGATAATCGCGCCGTAGAGATGGAGATCGTGTATGATCGTGGGTCTATCGTGCCGTGATTGGACGATATTGCTTGATGATATCTCAGAATATGCGCATCGTAGCAGGTCGTGCGAAACATGGCATTCAACATGGCTGGCGTCATCATACTATCGCCTGACAATGAGGAGGTATCGCCAGCGCTAGCTCTTGCTTTGAATTTTGCTTCTCGTCGCCAATCCAGAATCATCAGAGTATTGTACCTGTATTATCTGCATACCATAAATACACTATGATCAAATAAAATTGAGATTTGTTATTTTCAAACAAAGAAGTGTGGAACACATGCTCCAACAATATCCCCATTTTAATAATAATAAATCATGTTAGAAAGAAATCAACAAAAGCGAAGTAAGAATATAAATGTGCACCGACTTCCCCTAAATGGATGCTCCCCCTATTTCTTAGGCTCTATTTGTTTAGGCGTTTCAGAACTCCGTTTTGGGCAAACGCCACCGGAAGGAGAGTAAACAAATGAACCTCCGGCGGCGTTTGCTCCGTTTCCACCCGCCCGTCTTGAGAAACGCCCAAAAAAGCTCCGTTTGGAGCAACACCTCCCTCCTCCGATTTGAACTCTCCGTTTCCACCCTCCGGATCGACCCCCCACTGCTAAAAGAAATGAAGCCTTAAACAATAGTAAAAAAATAATTGTAGTTTCGTACTCCCTTGTTAGTTTTGAACTTTTTTGTTAGTTTTGAACTTACTCTATACAATAGATTTTTTAAGTTATTCTATCACTTTTGATATCAGAAAAAAAAATAGATTTATTTGGTAGAGCGGTTGCTGTTGTAAAAAGAGTTATTGTAAATAGAGATTTGTAAATGGAGCTGCTGAAAACTGGTTGCTGGAAATGAAGATTTGTTTGGGTAGTCTGTGTTTGCAGAGCTGTTCGAAACAGAGAACCGTTTGGCAATACCGTGGTGGAGTTTTATTAAAAAAATTATAAAATATTTTGATGATTTTGTGTATAATAATACAATATTTAGTTCAATACCTGATCTATGGACACTCTTTCATTCAAGAAAACTAAATTTTATAAGTCTTATAAGATCCAATGGTTGTATGTTGCATTCCATTAGCTCATTAATTTGATAATTACAGTTAACATTACAATCAAGTGAACACACACACAACACACATTCACAAGGGAAGATGCGGCGGGACAAGAAGAGATCTGCCGGAGAAGTGCTCTGCCAGAGAAGAAACTCTGCACCGGAGAAGACAAGCCTGTCGCCGTTACACATAAGCAGAGGAAGATGTGGCAGGAACAAACCCGTCGCCAGAGAAGACAAGCCCACAGGGAAAGATGTGATCGGGAAACCTGATGTGGCCGGGGAAGGTGCGGCGGGAACAACTCGTGCTCGCGGCAACGATGAAGATGCGGCGGGAGAAGCTCTGCGATCGATTGGTCACGATCGCGGCGATGAGGAAGATGCGGTGGGAGGTGCCCTGCGATCGATTCGTCACGATCCTGCTCGAGCGCTCCTCCCAAACGCGATAGAAATGGAGTTCTCCTGAGAAGTTTCGACCCGCGATGTTTTGACCTGCAAATAAACGCGTGCGGTTCGAATGATGCGCCGAAAAACAAACGGAAAAGTGCTCATCTTCAACGTTTTAATAAGACGCACCGGGCAAAAACGCCCAACCAAACGACGCCTTAGTGTATTGTAAACGAATAGTGCATAAATTTGAAGAGAGTTTAGATCAAGTTGTAGTTGCAAAAGCATAAGAGATAAACTGAAATAAAAAGTGTTGCGACAACGATATTTGATAAGAGAATTTGAAAAAAAAACAAGTATGCTAGATGAGAAATATTGAAGATAGTGAAGAAAATATCAAGTAGAGATAGTGGAAACAATGTGAGAAATTCAATTCATGCAATCAAAAATATTGTAAAACTCATTCTGATATATCTTATCCAATTACTTTACGTGAGTTAAAATTGTGAAAATTATTTTTGGTCCAATTCTCATGATAAAATTTTTTATAAAAGATAATGATATGTACAAGTTGTGTTATTGTGTAAAATATAAATGTATAAAGTAAATAACATGAAAATGTGAAATGTAGTAAAATAACATTGAATTGTCACAAAGTACTTGACGATCATAAAAGGATTCATTACACACAATTTTTGATTAAAATGGTCATACACGGTTGCACAAGGTACTTTACGATTCTTCCTAAGATACTCAACCTCATAATGCTCTTTAAGAATTATCAGGAAGATGAGTAGTATTTGATGGAATTTCCTTGTCAAATTATTTTAACGAGCAATTTTTGTCATCATAATTTTATGGTGATTGTTATACGCAAAACAGTTTTGGTTATCCGTGCTCTATTTTACGTGTTTTTTCTCTTCCAAAAATTAGATAATCGCAAAACAGTTTTGGCTATCCGCACTATTTTTTCTCCATCATTTTTGAGAGACATGTGCATTTTTTTCTGAGATCAAATTAGAGTTATATTTGATGAGATCCCTCCTAGGAGCGCTAGTCGCACCTCATGCATGTGTTATGGTTATCCAAAGAATCCCCACTAACGCCCAACCATCCGAGGTATAACCGCCACCATTGTCGTCGTCGCTGCCATCGCCGCCATCCCCGCCATCGCCGCTATCCCTGTCATTGCTGCCATCTCCGCCATCGCCATCGTCATCGCCGTCATCCTCGCCATTGCCGTCATCTCCGCTATCTCCGCCGCCAGCACCGCCATCGCCGCCATTGCCGCCGCCATCGCTGTCAACGCCGTCATCACCGCCATCACCGCCAGCGCCGTCATCGACGTCATCGCCACTGCCATCGCCTCCAGCGCCGTCATCGCCGCTGCCATCGCCGCCATCGCCGTCATCGCTGCCGTCGCAGCCATCGCCGTCATCGCCGTCATCATCGCCATCACCGTCATAGCTATCGTCATCGCCACCATCTCCGTTATCGTTGCCGCCATCGCCACGGCAAACAAAACCATCGCTGATAAATAGTCTTTTTATGACGACGTTCTACCTTAACTAACACAACAAATTTTACAAATATTTGTATGGATGAGAATGTTGTATCCAATGACCGTGTTTTCTCTTTCTTATTAGATGAAGTTGTTGTGAAGGAATGATGAAAGCAATGAATATTCAAAGTAGATCAACTTGCGGATATCAAAAGTTTGATTTGCAGATAAGAATTTTATTTGCGAATATAATTTTAACAAAACTATTTTGCCGATATCAAAAATTTACGTATAGCCAAAACTATAGTGCGAGTAATAATTATCTATTTTATTTGTTTGTTTTTGAGATGTGACTATAAGAATTGTGAATGCACTTGTTTCACAATTAAATTTTCTTTTTTAAAGCCATGAGAATGAAATCTAAGAAATTGTGCAAGAATTATATATGAAATAAAGAACTTGTGTAATCCAAGTGATTAAGTATTTACAAATCATATTCATGAAAGAAAAATTTAAAACACACATATTTTATCGAAAAGTGTTTGTGCATTTTCAATATCAAATATAAAATATTACTCATACTTAGAGATATACAAAAATAATGATAAACATTTGCAACTCACAATTTCATTATATATTAAAGATATCTAAGACATGAATAAACAAAAAATAAAGTGTTTTGAAACTTGAAATAAAAAACAGACATTGTAAATTATTTGAAAAAGATAAACCAAGGAAATCTTGACTGTAGTATGTGTAGCAAATGCAAAGAAAAGTGGAGATATCAAATTAGAGTTTGGATCGAATTTTTGCTATCACGAGCGATAGAGATATCGCGCTGCAATATCGTTTTATTGTTTTATATAAAAACGACGGATCTGATTCCATATCTCAAATCTCCTCATTTTTCCTGAAACCCTAAGGCGAGAGACGAACCATATCGCCGGCAGAACCCCAAATCCAAGGTAATTTTATGTTTTTCTCTTGAAATTTTTTATGGAACTTGAATTTGAAGTAGATTGAGAAGATCCTTTGTTATTTTTAGTAGATTTCATGAAAAAACTTTGAAAAATTTAGAAATAACTTTGAAAACTTTGAGTTGGAAGGTTATCTCTTTCTTGATTTTTAGATCTAAAAAATGTATGTAGTGTTAGAAAATTTTGGGGGATTTCTAATGTTCGAGAAAGACAAGCTTCCTCACATTTGCATCAAGCTTGGTCCTCTGAGCATCCGGGATGTGAACATATCAGGTTGATCCAAACACCTGAAGGTGTTCCACACTCGACTTCTCCTTGAATATCATTTCCACGGGAGACTTCATGTTGATCGGACTCATAGGCATCCGATTGATGACGTAGGTTGCGCAGGCCATTCCTTCCGCCCAAAAGGACCTGAGAATGCCCCTTGCATGAAGCCAACACTTGCAAGTTTCCGTCAAGTGACGGATCTTCCTCTCTACTGCTCCATTTTGTTGTGCAGTATGAGTACAAGTAAGCTCCCTCTGGATCTCGTGCTTCCTGCAGAAATTAGAGAACTCAGATGAGACAAACTCACCACTGTTGTCTGATCTGAATTTCTTGATCCGCAAGCCAAGACGGCCCTCTACCAGCTCCTTGAACTCCACAAACAATTGGCCTCCAAGACTAGCGGTAACCGTTGGCCCCATCTGATCACCATGAATGCATTCCAATGGTGCCTTGCTCCTCATTTGTGACTTATCAAACGGAAGGCGATGAGCCTTACCGTACTGACACCCTGCACAAACGTGACCATCTCTGTATGATGACAACTTTGGCAAGCCTTTCATAAGACTCTTCATTGTCATAGTTTTCAGCTTGTCCATCCCAACGTGTCTTAGTCTTTCATGCTATATAGTCGCGCTATCATTGGCCCTCATCCGATCAACATAAGAGCTTGTTGATAAGACAAACAAGTCTCTTACTATTCTCCTTACATGAGCAACATCAGTCTTTACCGCTGATACATTGCGGAAAAACCTTACTTCTGTTGGGCCAAACAGAACATGATAGCACGCGTCAACTGCGTTGGTCACTGAGAAGAGGTTCTTCTTCATGTCAGGTACATGATACACACTCCTTAAGGTAAGCGGACCCTGATCACTATCCAAAGAAACAATGCCCTTCTTCTCTACAGAATGAACAGAGTCATCAGCTGTAATAATAGCTTCATTACCTGGGAACGGTTGAAGCGAAGAGAACTTCGACTCATTTCCAGTGAGGTGATGACCACACCCGAGTCGACTATCCAGTCATCTTGGTAGTCAACGGTCCGTAACCTGACGGACACCTTACTAATCTGCACGCTATGCAACACGCAGACCAATAGCCCACATACTGCACCAGTTCGCATGCTACACACGGACACAACACCAGTCCGCACACCTTGCGAACACCGCACCAGCCCACCACACGAGTCCACGACCAACAAGCACAGATCGCCCGGTCAACCAGTGGACACCGCGGGCTCTGCGAATACCCTGGACTTGTCATAGAGTGTGACCAAGTCCAACAACCACCAATCACATGGCGCGAGCTCGGCGGACACGAAGCCAGACCGCAAGCTCCAAGGACAGTCCACCACCAAGAGCGCGGTTATCACCCACCGCATCAACAGAGATCAAGGGCATGGACCAATGTCGATCTCGTGTTCTCCAAACTCAGTCCGCCGCAACGGACTCCGCGGACTCGAACTGAGTCCGCCACACTACTGCAAATACACCACCAATCCGCCCGGTTACATCAAGGAGAGCAAGCCAATAGCTAAACCGCAAGCCGAGCTGACAGAACACCGCCATCAGGTCGCAGTAGACAGGCCGCTCAAGCCGCACCATCAATTCACCTTGTCCGCACCATCACTTAACCCAGACCGCACGATTAGTCCGCCCAGGCCGCGCGGTCTGCTCAATCAACCACTTTCACTTCACAATTTTCAATAACTCCAACTAAGGCAGCAAAAACACATTCATTCTACAGGAAACGGTTTTCAATCTCGCTCACTTACAGGAAGCATCTATAGGAAATCAAAATGGAAATTCCTAATTGAAGTCAAACACCAAGGATTCAAACTAATTAATTAAAACAAAACAATAACATGCTACTGTTCATCTTCTTCAAACTACAGAACCCCTAATTGAAGCTACAACAAATCTCCTAACTTCTAAACATACATCACACGCTTAACACCTAGCAGGAAATCACAATCTGGCAAGCACACAAGAAATCAATTTCAATCTCCAAGATATTCATCAATCATCCCCTTCAAACAAAATTCAAACTAGCCTTTATAAGGTTTTGACCTCCATCAGCAGGTAGAACAATGACTTCATTGAGGAACGGCCTAAGTGTGCGGTTGCAAAACTGTCGATGGCTGCGGGAGAAATCGGTGCACTGGGCTCATTCCACTTGCAGCCGAGAACAGGCGTAGGAGTCGTGGTCGTCGTGGCTCGTCGTGGAGGAGAGGCGTGCGCCAAATCTGAGGGCTTCGTCTCTTGGTGCAGCGTTAATGGTGGCATGCGGGCGAAGCTGACCCCTAACTTCACGGGGGATGAACAGCGCCTCTGCCGCTCAGGATCGGGAGTCGTGAACTGTACAGGGCCGGTTGGACTTCATTTGCTGAACCGGCTAGTCATCATCTTTCACTATTATAAGGGAAAAGTTGTTTTTGGTGAAACATTCAAAAATATCAGTTATGCCTGCATTTTTATATTTTAATGACTTGACATATATTATAATCTATTTCAAAGAAATTAAAATACAATGTCCATTCAAGTAATTAGACTATCAAAAAATTAGAAGTAATGATGAAAATTCATTTAAATTCAAAAAGTTTTTTATATGCTCATACACCTACTATGTTAGGTTGTCATTAGGCATGTCAACGGTCTATTCAAGGAAGGTTGTCATTAGTCATATCAGTGCTATTTTTCAGGTAATGACATTAAATCAATCAACTTTTTTAAAGTCAAAATTAATATTTTTAGATTAAAACATATATTGTTTACAAAATAAAAATTATAATATTTATGTATATTTTTTTACGGTCATTTTGAGTACTCATATGTATATGTTGTGGGTGAAACCTGCCTTGATGGGGCGGACAAAACCCGTCATCGCCGGCCGGATACTGTCGCGCCTGGCCGTAGGGGCGTAGCCCCGTGTCGGGCACTCGTATATATATAAATATATATTTAATATATGTATATTTATATATATATGTGTATAGTACTATAGTTATATATATATATAAATATATATATATAATAGAGTAAAATAAAACTCCAACGGCTACGCGCGCAGGCGTGCAACACTTGGCTACACACACAGGTGTGCTACAACTAAAATTGACAACATAAAACTTGCAAATATAAAATGCAACAAAACATAAAACAAAAATTTGATCACTCAAGAGTGGTAGAGATCCGGTCAGATGCGGCGTCGGACATGTTTCGTCGACCTGACCTAGGTTGGTCTCCACCAGTTAGCCTAATTTTATGCAATCTAAATAAATAATTATGGCTTTCCTTTAAATGTTCATACTGTCTTAGTGGTTATTTCATATATTATTATTGCGATCTATGCTTGTCGTCGTAAGGGTCTCGTTTTGATACAATTTGTTAATTGCTTAGACGTTTCATCTAAGCTAAAATTGTTGATCTTGTCAAAATTCAAGCATTGATAGTGGTTTTGAGCGCGAAAACTCGAGTTGGCCCGCTCGGCATCTAATAAATGAACTAATTGGCATGAAAAATTATTTTAATTTTAAACCTAGATTAAGTCTACATCAATTTGGTATCAAAGATAAGTTGATTCGCACCTATCGCGAGTCAACGATCTGAGTTTAAAAAAAGAAAATTTTTAAAGATTTTGTTGTCTATTTTCAAAAAAAAGATTTAAATTAAAATTTAGTTTTAATTTAAGTCTTATTTTGGAAAAAAATTAAATTTTATTTTAACTTGAAATTATTTAAAAAAACAAACATTTTTTTACCCATTCGGGAACTCACTTATTTTAAATAAACTTAAAAATTTTTAAATAATTATTATTTTATTAAACAAAATCAACTAAACTTTTTGAGCAAAATTAAAATCAAACTATTTTAAATGGACAAGATAGTAGACCACTTAGAGACGAGCGTTGGTGATTTGACCCTACAAATGAGCAATTTGATAGAAGCGGTTGAAACTCTCACCACCAATATGAGTACTGTCACACACGTTATGAACGAATTGCCAGATCGGTTAATACTATCGAAGCCACCATACACTTAAATCGAGCACCTGCCCGAGTGGTCGAAATAGACCCTAACCCTAGACCTCTAGAATTTGCACATCTCGAGCCCGAACCACGTAATCAACCTCGTTGTGATGTAAGAGTCAAATTAGACGTGGGGGATTTTAAGAGACACTTAGAGCCCGAGGGCTGTTTAGATTTGTGTGAACGAATGAACCGCTTCCTGGCTTGCAAGGAATTTTCCGAAGCTAGGCAAGTTGAGAATGCTACGCTTAGACTGAAATGGTACGCCCTAGTTTGATGAGGGAAACTAGAGCATTATAGATTTAATCTAGGCTTGCCTCCTATCACAACAAGGGCAGAGTTTAAGACGCAACTTCAGATACGTTTCATCCGACTATTTGCAGACCCTCTATCGTCGGTTCCACAACCTATACGGTAAGACAAATTGTCGGTGGATGAGTATACGAACGAGTTTCTAGTACTGCAGACTCGCCCCGACCTCCAAGAGGATGATGACATGACCGTGTCTTGTTATCTGAACGGATTATGCTATTCTATTAGAGACTTACTAGAGCTTTTCAATTATAAGTACTTAGGAGAGATTTCGAGTCGCACACAGAGAGTGGAGTCGTTATAGAAGCATACCTCCGGTGCTAGGTCTACTGATAAATCTACAACGAGCGTCACCGCAACCACCTCCGCTAGAATCTCAGATTCCCCTCGCCTTCCCATCACTGTCGGAACTCCGACCCCATCAACTATTCCCTCCAACGAAAAGGAGATTATTGCGGATAAACCCAACACTGGAATATTCGGATGCTTCAAGTGCATGGAGCTGGGGCACAAATCATCCGAGTGTCCGCGACGTTACTTTGTCACCATTATTGATTCTACTGATGCAGTATGGAGTTTGCGGTTAATGAATCTCACCCGGAGTCCGAGCTTGAGCACGAGTCTGATGATGCAATAAAAGTGGAGAGCAAACACGCCGAACATTTATGTTGAGTCTTACGATATAGTCTGATTATCTCTAACAAATCTACCAAGGATGACCATAGGAATCAAGAAATTTTTCGCACCACTGTACGTATTCAAGGACAATTTTGTTCTATTATCATTGATAGCAGTAGTATGAAGAACTTCGTTTCTCAACATATGGTCGACCTATTTGAGCTTGATACGCGTCCGTTAGAACAAGCCTGCTGCTTATCCAGTGAAAATAAGTTCCCCCAAACGGAGCCTTAATTGCTATATTTATTCAATGAACTAGATAGAATGCTTGTCATGGAGAAATTTACTAGAAAAGGATAGAAAGTAGGCACAAAACACAATTTTAACGCAAATTCTGCCGTGAGTTGCAGATGTAATGATCCTGATCAAGAGCTCCATGTTTCAATGAAGAAACTCCCACCGGAAAGATGGCCTCCAGAAATGCAAGCAGTAGTGGAGACAGCAATGGTTATGGCTGCTGAGAATCTCAGAAATGCGAGAGTTATCAACGACCGCGCAGCAGATGGAAGGGGAGAAATGTCTGAGGGCATGACCGGCTCACGTGGTTTCCCATGTTAAGTAGCAGAACACACGTCTGGGGCAGCCAAACGTGGGACGCTCGCTCGGAATTCGATAAGCCACAAAAATACCTTTCTAGATAAGCTCCATTCTCACAGCTTTGTAACCAAACACACAAAAATGAGTTTGCGTTTGGAATGAAGTTTTCTCATGTCTCAAACAGAGTCTAAGAATTTAGCTTAGTGGAATGAAATTAGATCACATATTATACTCAAATCTAAGTTTACCAGCCAAGAAAACCTATAAACAGGCTTAACGCCATTCGAAAATGTATTCATGCTTTGTGAGTGAGAAATAATTCTTCGATTTAACGCAGAAATCCTCATTTGGCCTTAAAATGTGCATATTTTATGGCTTTCGTGCATCGCCTAACTGTAGGTCATTGAAAAGCAAGCCGCCGTCCACCAATGCACCGCCGCGGTGGATTTCATGGAGAAGACGCTCATTCCGTACCCCGCAACCGTAAATGACGAGCGGATGTACGCTCACGCGAAGAAGGTTGCCGAGGACCTCGTGGGGGAGACCAACGTCAGGCTGAGTCCTCTGGTCATGGGCGCCGAGGACTTCAGCTTCTACACGCAGAAGATGCCGAGCGCAGTCTTCAATCTCGGCGTGAAGAATGAGTCGATCGGGGTTCTGCACCACCTGCATTCGCCGTACTTCTTCGTTGATGAGAAAGCGCTTCCGATCGGAGCGGCGTTCCATGCTGCAGTTGCACTGTCCTACTTGGATCTCCGGCATTCGAACTTGACTGAGGTGTACTGTTAGATAATTGTCTATTTGTATATATGTCCAATGGACCAAAAGGTCTTACATATATAGGAGAAGAACAAGTAGAGAGATCCCATTTAGACAATGTGGGACTAAACTAAAGGTGGAAAAAGAATAAATAAATAAATACATTAACAATATTTTAACACGCCCTCTCAAATTCACGGTGGATCATGAACCGAGAGTTTGCTAATAAGATAACAGAATCTTGCAGTTGTGAGAGACTTGGTGAGGAAGTCTGCAACTTGTTCTTCAGAGGTAATGAACGGTAGAGAGATGGTGTTGGCGAGGAATTCCTGACGAGTAAAGTGACAATCGATCTCAATGTGTTTTGTCCGTTCATGGAACACCGGATTGGAGGCGATTTGAATGACGCTTCGATTGTCACAAAATAGGGAAGTGGGGCCTGTTATCTGGACACCAAGGTCGCGAAGAAGACGACGAAGCCAAACTATTTCAGCAGTGGTGGAAGCCATGGCACGATACTCAGCCTCCGTGCTGGAGCGCGCAATGGATTCCTGTTTCTTACTACGCCAGGAGATCAGAGAGTCGCCCAGGAAAACACAGAACCCAGTAGTGGAGCGACGAGTGGTGGCATCCCCCGCCCAGTCAGCATCCGAAAATGCGCGGAGGGTGAGTGGCGAAGTGGCAGAGAGAAATAACGAGCGACCGACAGAGCCGCGAAGGTAGCGGAGTATCCGGAGGACCGCGACATAGTGAGCAGAGCGAGGAGCTTGAACAAATTGACTGACGAAGCTAACAGCGTAAGCAATGTCCGGTCGAGTCATGGTGAGATAGACCAGCATCCCGACGAGGCGCCGATAGCGGGAGGCATCGGGCAGCGGTTCCCCATCTGTAGGAAGGAGTTTCAGATTTAGCTCAATTGGGGTGTCAACAGTGCGGGTGTCAGTGAGAGCGGCCACGGAGAGAATATCGGAGATGTATTTTTGCTGAGACACCAGAATCTCGCGTTTGGAGCGGGCAATCTCTAACCCAAGGAAGTAGCGAAGGGGGCCCATGTCCTTCATCTCGAACTGACTGCGGAGGTGTTTCTGAAGAGCGGCAATGGTGACGTGATCATCTCCAGTGATAATCATGTCGTCAACATACAGGAGCAGGATGGCGCAACCCTGAGCGGAGGTGCGGGTAAACAGGGCATGATCAGTCTGGCGTTCAATGAAACCAGCCTTGAGAACTGCGGTGTGGAAGCGCTCAAACCAGGCACGAGGAGCCTGTTTGAGGCCATAGATGGCCCGGCGGAGGTGGAAAACATGGCCAGGGGGTGCGGAGAGACCCGGGGGAGGTGCCATGTAGACAACTTCAGTGAGATCGCCATGAAGAAAGACATTGGTGACATCCATCTGATGGAGGCGCCAATTGCGGGCAGCTGCGACCGCAAGTAAGGTGCGGACGAAGGTCATCCGGGCAACCGGGGCAAAGGTTTCGTCATAATCGATGCCATGTTCCTGTGAAAACCCGCGAGCAACCAAGCGGGCTTTATGGCGCTCAATAGAACCGTCCGGACGAGTCTTAACTTTGAAAATCCATTTGCAGCTGATAGGAGTAACACCGGGAGGACACGGAACAAGATCCCAAGTATGAGTCCTGCTAAAGGCTTGAAGTTCAAGCGCCATGGCTTGCTGCCATTCGAGTTTGCCAACTACCTCTTGGTATGACTGGGGCTCCCGGTGGGCGTGGAGAGCGGTGAGGAAGGCCTGAAAGGCAGGGGAATAGGAGGTAGCCGCGGAGAGAGCAGAAGGGGGGTCGTAGCGAGCAGGTGGATGGCGATGGCGAGCAGGGTTACGACGAGGAGGAGCAGGATCCACGGGTGCAGGGGCGGACGGAGCGTCAGACAGAGCCGTATCAGGAGCAGGAGCAGGAGGAGGGGGTGTGGGCGTCGGAGGAGGAGCCGATGTGGATGGAGGGACCTCGGGCAGAGGACGAGGTGGGGATAGGGGAGGATTGGCAAGGTGAGTCCGGGGGCGAGTTGGTATAGAAGGAAGAAGCGGAAGAGAAAGCGGTGGAGCAATGGAGGGTGGGGAGGGGAGGTGTGCCGGTGGGGAAGAGAAGAACATGTCATGTTCGACGAAGGAGACATGTCGAGAGATGCGAATGCGACGAGCCACCGGATCGTAACAACGATAGCCTTTGTGGTGGGGGCTAAGACCTAGGTGAACACAACGAGTGGAGCGAGCGGAGAGTTTGTTACGTTCAGGAGGGGGAAGGAGAACGAAGCAGGTGCACCCAAATGTGCGGAGAGAGGCATACTGCGGTGGGCGGGAATGAAGGCGTTCATAAGGAGTGACGCCAGAGAGGGTCGTGGAAGGAGTGATGTTGATGAGGTGAACATCGGTGAGAACGGCTTCGACCCAGAAGGAGGGAGGAGCGGAGGCAGAGATGAGGAGAGTACGAGCTGTTTCGATGATGTGACGATGTTTGCGTTCAGCAACCCCATTTTGTTCATGGGTGTGCGGGCAAGATTGTTGGTGGAGGGTGCCATGCGAGGGGAGGATATCGCGCATGGTGGAGGAGAGAAATTCTTGAGCGCAGTCAGAGCGAAAGATCTTAATGCGACGCTCAAACTGAGTGTGAAGCATAGCGGTGAACGTGCGATACGCAACGGGTATGTCAGAACGATTGCGAAGGAGATAAACCCAAGCACAACGGGAAAAATCATCAATAAAACTAACATAATAAAGATAGCCAGAATGAGAAGCAAGTGGCGCGGGGCCCCAAATATCAGAGTGAACTAAATCAAAAGGGGCTGTCGTTTGAGAAGCACTATTTGTAAAAGGTAGAGCAAGGTTCTTTGACAAACGGCAGCCGGTACAAACATAGAGGGGGGAAGGGGAGACACGACCCAAAGCTCCAGAGCGGATAACACTTCGGAGTCGATCAGTAGACAGATGTCCTAAACGTCTGTGCCACAAGTCGGCATCAGAGACAACAGAGAGGGCCGAAGCGGAGGTTGGTGGGGGGGGGGGACATGAAGATACTCCAGCTGATACAGGCCACCAGCCCTACGGCCCCGTCCAATCCTCTGAGCTGTCCGGGAATCCTGCACAACACAATCAGAAGAAGAGAATAAAACTGTTAGATCGAGATCATAGAGGGAGCTGACAGAAATGAGGTTCATATGTAGCCGAGGGGCATGGTGGACGTTGGAGAGAGTAAGGCGTCCAAGAGGGGCAGAAGTCGGGGTGATGGAGCCAGATCGCAGAATAGGGAGAGAGCCCCCATCAGCAGTGGTGACCTGAAGAGAAGTGGGGAGGAGGTGCAGTTGGTGAGGGTGCGACAGTCGGAGGTGAGGTGGCAGGAGGCCCCAGAGTCGAAATACCAAGGTGCAGTCGGAGGAAGTCGAGCAGCAACAGTACCAGAAGCAGCTAAGAGACTGTGTTCCGCAGAGGAGCTGGCAGAGGAGGCAGATTGAAATAGCGGAGACCGGAGTATCAGATCCTCTAAGCGTTGCAGAGGATCGGTAGCAGCAGTAGCAGTGGGGTGAGAGCCGGGACCACGACCGCGTCCCCGACCACGGCCGTCACGGCGATGGTCAGAAGCGCGTTGTTCATCAGACCGAGGGGGACGAATAGGGCAAGCAGACTTTATGTGCCCCACCTTCTTGCAGTAGTGACAGGTAACAGCACTGGGACGCGGAGGAACGACAAGAGCATTATCAAGTGGGAAAGGGGGCTGGAGAGCCACGGGAGGTCGTCGATGAGTCTCTTCATCGAGCAGAGCAATCAGGGCATCATCCAGAGTAGGAAGCGGGACCCGGTGAAGGAGCTGAGCGGCAAGAAGAGAAAACTCAGGACGCAGAGCAGCAAGAAACTGATGAAGATGGCCCTCGGAGAGGTGGCGCTGAAATTCCAATGAGCGAGGACAACCGCAGGGTAAGGGAATCAGAGAATCCAGTTCGTGCCAGTAGGCACTCATCAGAGTGAAGAAGTCCTGAATGGAGCGACCGTCTTGGCGGGCAGCCTGAGAATCGCAGATAAGACGGTGACGCCGAGCTCCACCACGGGGAACGAAGCGGTCACAGAGATATTCCCACATGGCACGGGCGGAGGGAAGGCGGCCGATAGACGTGAGCAGCGGGCGAGCAACGGACTCCAGGAGGTAAGCCCGGATAGCATGATCGCGCTGGTGCCAAAGAGTGAAGGCATCGGGAGAGGCGGCGTCGACAGAAGGTGCGTCGGAACCGGTTGCGGTGGCGGGCTTGGCGGCAGGGGCAGGAGGCGCACCGATGATGTGATCCCAAAGATCACGGGAGGAGAGAGCGGCCTCAACGGTAAGGGCCCAGTCAGGTAGGTCGCTAGCGCCAGCGAGATGGAAGGACGTGGCCTTCAGCGGAGGCGAGATCAGAGGAGCAGCCATGGAGTCGCAAGGAAGTGGTGGAAAGCGAGCTGAGCAGAGGGTGCGGGGTGCAGGTGGACGGACGGAAGGGGAGGAGACTGGGGAGAGGCGGACTGGCGGGCTGGGGAGGCGGGCTGTGGCGGACTGGGGAAGCGGACTGGGAGCGGACGGAAAGCGGACTGGCGGGCTGGGGAGGGGGGCAGACTGGCGGGCTGGGGAGGGGGCGGACTGGCGGGGTGGGGAGGGGGCGGAGTTGCGGGCTGGAGTGGCGAGCTGGGGGGCGGACTGGCGGACTGGGGTTGCGAGCTGGGGGCGGGCTGACGGACTGGGGAGAACTGGCGGACTGGCGGACTGACGGACTGGAGGACTGAGGTGCACGGCGGACGGGGGTTGCGAGCTGGGGGCGGACTGGCGGACTCGCGGGCTGGGGAGGGGGGCGGACTGGTGGGCTGGGGAGGGGGCGGACTGGCGGGCTGGAGTGGCGAGCTGAGTGGCGGACTGGCGGACTGGGGTGCGAGCGGTGGGCAGACTGGCGGACTGGCGGACTGGCGGACTGGCGGACTGGCGAACTGGGTGGCGAGCTGGGGGCGGACGGGCGGGCTGGGGAGGTGGCGGACTGCTGGGGAGGTGGCGGACTGCTGAGGAGGTGGCGGACTGAGTGGTAGTGCGAGCGGACTGAGCGGGCAGTAGGGACAGACTGGAGGACTGAGGTGCACGGTGGACTGGCTGGCAGAGGCGCGAGCAAAGAGGCGAGCGCGAAAAATTAAACCCGCTCTGATACCATGTTAGAAATGTAATTGTATATTTGTATATATGTCCAATGGACCAAAAGGTCTTACATATATAGGAGAAGAACAAGGAGAGAGATCCCATTTAGACAATGTGGGACTAAACTAAAGGAGGAAAAAGAATAAATAAATAAATACATTAACAATATTTTAACATGTACATTCAAGATATTTCTTAAGATTGACGATGATTCCATCCCATTGGATGCATATGCTGTTTGCTGTCTTGGAAGTATGATCAGCCATCATGATTTTACATATCTATGAAGATATACTGTATTAAAAATGTATTAAACATTTGACTTTTCAATCTTACATCTTTGTTACAAAATTTTATTTTTTAGTTTATGTATTTTTAATCTATACTGTTGTTGTGGTCATGAGGTTTTTCTGAATCGGACCGCCTTACCTCGTAGTTCGATCGGGCGCTCAAACAGTCCAAAAAAACAATAACAAATGACAATAATTTTTTTGACCTGAAAACAAGAAAAAGGTGAAAAATCATATGATTGTACAAGAGTTTGAGATGCTTCAACGGAGAGTGACATAGCACCTCTCCGTTACAAGTATAAATCGTGAAAAAGATGAAAAAAATTAAGTCCCTGAAGCCAAGATGAAAGTGCTCCGGTTAAGAAAAATGGCGAAGTTCACAAAACCTCGATGAAAGCGTTTCGGCTAAAGGAAATCTTTAACTCCACGGAGCCACAGTGGCAACGCTCCTGCTTAAGTGGAGCCTTGGTGGGTGCGCTCTCGGTGAGACGAACGTCGGTCTGGAAATCCTGATGGAACTTTTGCACTAGAAGGAGACCAGAGCGAATTTCTGAGCGGAGGATCCCTCTAAGTCCATGAACTCGCTGGAAAATCACAGAGCTCTTTTTAGCTTCTGTAGTTGCTCGTCTTCAAATGAATGTCCGATGACATATTTATAGTTTTCAAGAGTGATACGTCGGTAATTGCGCCGGGTCGGAATTTGTGTTGGCGAATAACATCGCTCTGTTTCGGTCACATGGTTCACCAAATTTAGCGAAAAGAAAAAGTGCCCCCCAGGCAGCACGAGCAGGGTGTCCGACGGCGGCGGCGGCCGGCGATGGACGGTGGCGTCAGCCGGAGGTAGCGCCGATCGTAGGCGCGTGGGGGCGCACGACGCTGCGGCGCGTGTGTGGCACTTGTGTGCGTGCGCAGTGTCGCGCAAGCTACCAAGTGCAGCAACCCCCGTGCGGCCTGCTGTGCGCGCATTGTCGCATGAGCGGTGTCGTGCACGCGGTGCCGCGCGCGGGTCGCTGCACCCCTGGGCGCACGCGTGTTGTGCGTGCACGCAGTACGCGCGGTGCGGCGTGCGGGCTGCCGCGCATAGTATCCCCCGCGTGGGTTGCCGCACGCTATTGCCACATGCACGATGTTATTGGATCTTACGATGCCCTTATAGGAGTGTGAATAAGAGTTTTATGTAACTTTAATACTTAAAAAAAATGTCAGAGTTTAAAAAAGAAATTTCAGAATATATTTTAAAAATTTTTATTTAATAATTCAGAAAAAATTACATCAGATATTAATTACAGAAGATTATAAATTTTCAATATTCTTTCACTACCGTCAGCGGTAAGTTTTTCTACTAGGCATTATGTCATATATATTGAATTCAAGAGTTTCTATCTTACAAAAGAACCTTCTAATATATTTTGTAATTAGTTTTCAAGTGAAATATTAATTAAAATATTTTATATGTAGAAGTAAAATCAAGATAAGGATACAAAGATAGACATGATTTTATTTTCTTACAATTGAATATAAAATATTTGATTTCAATGACGCTTGAAATCAAGGCGACATAAAAAATCCTTTTTTTCCATTATCAGTTCTTCTCCCAAAGACTGGCTGACTATAGTCTATCTTACCACAGATACGACATCTATCCTCCCCTATAGATCTAACCTCGGCATAGTCACTGCACACAAGACAGTGAATTTCCCTCTAAGCCGCACAAGGACATTGTCGCCACAAATAGGGCGAATTTCCTACAGAATCCTTCCTCGAATTCTTAGTTCTCCCCGAACAATTTTTTCAATCCCGTTACAAAAAGATGAAATAAAAATGATTACAAGATAATGAAAAAATAAAGAGAAAACTCTCCTAAGATTTCTGAAGGTGAAGACGAAGGTGATGTAGAGGTTGGCGTTCTTGATGCATTCGACTTTCGTGTAGAATGTGCGTTGAAGTTGTTGGGTATTGTATCCACAACGTACCTGATTTGAAGAAGCATCTGAACAAGCTAAGGTAAATAGACAATGTATTTGATGAAATCTTTCAAGTTGTGCTTGCAGTTATTCCACGCTAAGTACACACCAATGTCAGGATGCAGTAGGTCAATATACACGGGTCTGCGCGACGTAATCCCTCGTTGAGCAGATCAGTGTGTTGGCCTACGTGTACTCTCTCTATTGAAGTGTACTTATTTTCAAGTACAGGGCTGTGATAATGCAAGAGCAGACAAGGAGCAAGGATGGGTCAAAGAGCAACTCATAGGCGGAAAGACGAAAAATCATCTAAGTATTATTCGACGAGAATCACCAAGTGATTCTCGCCGATTCGGGGAGAATCACTAGTGATTCTCGCCGAATCGTCGAGAATCACTGGTTGATTCTCGCCGTCTCTATCCGGCTACATCAAAGCATGCAACTCTGGCACCAAGTCATAATCGTCGAGAATCACTAGTGATTCTCACCGAATCGTCGAGAATCACTGACTGATTCTCGCCGATTCGATGAGAATCACATTCGATTCTCGCCGATTTTGCCTTAGACGATTTTCTGGATCCCGCTGGACCGGATCAAATGTTAAGGCTCTGTTTTGAACTGGTATTAGGGTTTCTTCAGGTGGGACCCATAACGGTCATAAAGGAGTATTCTACCGTATAAATACACGCGTATTTTGAACAGTAAATACAGATAGAAAAAGACGAAGCCGAGCTGCCGACCTTGACCTAGATCGCGATACCTGCCCCGCCGCCGTCGTCGCTCGTGCTAGTCGATTGCCGGTCGTTTGATCGTGGTTTCTTCCAGATCTCCCGGCGATAGAAGCTTAGCCAAGCATAGCGTCTCACGCGTCTGACCAGAGATCCTTTGTCTCTTGATTCGTTGATCGGGAAAACATTCCCCTTCCGAATCGATCGAGACGATCGATCCTAGTGTGACCGTTGGTAGACCTTGCTAGCTTTGCTACGAAGATCGAGTCTCCAAAGTACAGCAGCCACACACCGTTGTCGCCGCCGATCCCGAGAACCAAGCCGCTGCCCTTCTTGCCGCCGCTGGTTTCGGGGAGATTCTCTCCAAGAGAGATCTAGGGTTGTGGACCCTTCGTTGACTTCAAGAACACGTCATCGAACGTAGAGGGACACCTTAGTCTCCAAAAGTTGTTTGTATTTCTTGTACATTCTAGTTTCATTTTTGTTGTAAAGGAACGTTGGTTTCTAGTTGTAAGGGTTGAGTGCAACCCGTGTTGTGGGAGTGTTGTCTCCTACGTGTGGAAGGGTTCCTTCCGATAGTGCAAGGATTGGATTTCAATCCTGTTGGTGAAGTGACCGAGTCGTCCATTGTTGGGAGATAGGTCGAAGGGGGAAAGTGGATGTACCCAAATCGGGGAACCACTATAAATTGTTTGTGTCCTTTCTTTGCTGTGCTGTTTTGTTATCTTGTGCAGGTACAATTTTAATTCCGCAAAAACGCTGCAAGTCACCTATTCCCCCCCATAGGTGAAGGTAGTTAACACTAGGTGGACTTTCAGCAGTCCTTATTCAAAATACTCTTTCGATATTCACGTTTGCACAAGGAAGTTCTCTCAGATGAACCTCTCTCAAAATATTCAGAGTTCTAACTTTGGTGGAGGAGAATCCAAGCTTCAAGAGATGTGTCACATTATATGCACGAAGTCCCGGTTTTTTATAGTTTTGCGTTATCTCCCGATGATAGGTGGCTATCACTTGACGATATCTCCTCAAGTTGTCATGTGTCCCACACCACAATGATCATGCCGTGAAGATGGAGATCGTGGATGATCATGGGGCTATTGCATGATGATAGCACTATTGTCTGGCGATACTTCCAAATAGTGCGCGTCGTGGCTAGATCGTATGGAACATGGCTGTCGTTATCCTGACGTTATTTTTGTTATCGTCGACGATAGTAAGCTATCGCACTGCAATTGCTCCTCTCCACTTTTTTTGGATCTTGAGGCGCTCTTAGGGGGGGGGGGGGGGGAGGGGTGCGTGAATAAGGAGGAATAATATTTTTAATATAAAATTTTCACTTAGCAAAATATAAGTACAACTTAAACAGATTTTCATACAACAAAAAATATGAAATTAATACTTAGAAATTTTATGCAAGATTGAAATAAACTTTAATTTCAATAATGAAAAGTACACGAACTATTATTTCAATAGAGCTATAAATCGAAGCTACAATTGAAAATCTTATTTTGTGTTTCCACTGGTCCTTCTCTCAAGCACCAGCCGGGTATAGTCTATCTCTCTCTAGATACATCATCTAGCCTCTCTCTAGATCTTTTCACGATCTAGTTGTTGCACACAAGACGACGAATTCCTCCTAAATCGCACAAGAGTCTAGTCATTGCACACAAAGCGGTGAATTCCCCCTAAATCGCATAAGGCCCAAGTCACCACTCACAAGACGGTGATTTCTCTACCTTTCACAAAAAATAATGAAAAGAATACAAGAAAGAAATATGAAATTAAATACTCCCCTTGTCTTGAGCGCTGAAGAAGACAATGAATCTTTGCAAAAGATCGTCGGAATTGAAGTACACGAACGATCTCTTTTTCGCTCTTGAACTTACTTAGAAACGTAGGAGTTTTTCGAATTTCTAGAGGTATTTGGCTGGGATTGCACGAGAATAAAGCTCCATGAGGTGTGTAACAGAAATTTCCCGAAATCCAACCTATTTATAGTTTTTGCTCTATTGTCCGATGATATGTAGCTATCGCATGCGATATCTCTTCCAACTGTCATGTGTCCCACTCTGCGATAATCGCGCCGTAGAGATGGAGATCGTGTATGATCGTGGGTCTATCGCGCCGTGATTGGACGATATTGCTTGATGATATCTCAGAATATGCGCATCGTAGCAGGTCGTGCGAAACATGGCATTCAACATGGCTGGCGTCATCATACTATCGCCTGACAATGAGGAGGTATCGCCAGCGCTAGCTCTTGCTTTGAATTTTGCTTCTCGTCGCCAATCCACAATCATCAGAGTATTGTACCTGTATTATCTGCATACCATAAATACACTATGATCAAATAAAGTTGAGATTTGTTATTTTCAAACAAAGAAGTGTGGAACACATGCTCCCACAATCTCCCCATTTTGATAATAATAAATCATGTTAGAAAGAAATCAACAAAAGCGAAGTAAGAATATAAATGTGCACAGACTTCCCCTAAATGGATGCTCCCCCTATTTCTTAGGCTCTATTTGTTTAGGCGTTTCACAACTCCGTTTTGGGCAAACGTCACTGGAATGAGGGTAAACAAATGAACCTCCGACGGCGTTTGCTCCGTTTCCACCCGCCCGTCTTGAGAAACGCCCAAAAAAGCTCCGTTTGGAGCAACACCTCCGTCCTCCGATTTGAACTCTCCGTTTCCACCCGCCGGATCGACCCGCCACTGCTAAAAGAAATGAAGCCTTAAACAATAGTAAAAAAATAATTGTAGTTTCGTACTCCCTTGTTAGTTTTGAACTTTTTTGTTAGTTTTGAACTTCCTCTATACAATAGATTTTTTAAGTTATTCTATCACTTTTGATATCAGAAAAAAGGTAGATTTATTTGGTAGAGCGGTTGCTGTTGTAAAAAGAGTTATTGTAAATAGAGGTTTGTAAATGGAGCTGCTGAAAACTGGTTGCTGGAAATGAAGATTTGTTTGGGTAGTCTGTGTTTGCAGAGCTGTTCGAAACAGAGAACCGTTTGGCAATACCGCAGTGGAGTTTTATTAAAAAAAATTATAAAATATTTTGATGATTTTGTGTATAATAATACATTATTTAGTTCAATACCTGATCTATGGACACTCTTTCATTCAAGAAAACTAAATTTTATAAGTCTTATAAGATCCAATGGTTGTATGTTGCATTCCATTAGCTTATTAATTTGATAATTACAGTTAACATTACAATCAAGTGAACACACACAACACACATTCACAAGGGAAGATGCGGCGGGAGAAGAAGATCTGCCGGAGAAGTGCTCTGCCAGAGAAGAAACTCTGCACCGGAGAAGACAAGCCTGTCGCCGTTACACATAAGCAGAGGAAGATGTGGCAGGAACAAGCCCGTCGCCAGAGAAGACAAGCCCACAGGGAAAGATGTGATCGGGAAACCTGATGTGGCCGGGGAAGGTGCGGCGGGAACAACTCGTGCTCGCGGCAACGGTGAAGATGCGGCGGGAGAAGCTCTGCGATCGATTGGTCACGATCGCGGCGATGAGGAAGATGCGGTGGGAGGAGCCCTGCGATCGATTCGTCACGATCCTGCTCGAGCGCTCCTCCCAAACGCGATAGAAATGGAGCTCTCCTGAGAAGTTTCGACCCGCGATGTTTTGACCTGCAAATAAACGCGTGCGGTTCGAATGATGCGCCGAAAAACAAACGGAAAAGTGCTCATCTTCAACGTTTTAATAAGACGCACCGGGCAAAAACGCCCAACCAAACGACGCCTTAGTGTATTGTAAACGAATAGTGCATAAATTTGAAGAGAGTTTAGATGAAGTTGTAGTTGCAAAAGCATAAGAGATAAACTGAAATAAAAAGTGTTGCGAAAATAATATTTGATAAGAGAATTTGAAAAAAAAAACAAGTATGCTAGATGAGAAATATTGAAGATAGTGAAGAAAATATATAGTAGAAACAATGTGAGAAATTCAATTCATGCAACCAAAAATATTGTAAAACTCATTCTGATATATCTCATCCAATTACTTTACGTGAGTTAAAATTGTAGAAATTATTTTTGGTCCAATTCTCATGATAAAAATTTTTTATAAAAGATAATGATATGTACAAGTTGTGTTATTGTGTAAAATATAAATGTATAAAGTAAACAACATGAAAATGTGAAATGTAGTAAAATAACATTGAATTGTCACAAAGTACTTGACGATCATAAAAGAATTCATTACACACAATTTTTGATTAAAATGGTCATACACGGTTGCACAAGTTACTTTACGATTCTTCCTAAGATACTCAACCTCATAATGCTCTTTAAGAATTATCAGGAAGATGAGTAGTATTTGATGAAATTTCCTTGTCAAATTATTTTAACGAGCAATTTTTTTGTCATCATAATTTTATGGTGATTGTTATCCGCAAAACAGTTTTGGTTATCCGTGCTCTATTTTGCGTGTTTTTTCTCTTCCAAAAATTAGATAATCGCAAAACAGTTTTGGCTATCCGCACTATTTTTTCTCCCCTTATCTTGCATCATTTTTGAGACATGTGCATTTTTTCTGAGATCAAATTAGAGTTATATTTGATGAGATCCCTCCTAGGAGCGCTAGTCGCACCTCATGCATGTGTTATGGTTATCCAAAGAATCCCCACTAACGCCCAAACCATCCGAGGTATAACCGCCATCATTGTCGTCGTCGTTGCCATCGCCACCATCCCCTCCATCGCCGCTATCCCTGTCATTGCTGCCATCTCCGCCATCGCCGCCGCCATCGCCATCGCCATTGCCGTCATCCTCGCCATTGCCGTCATCTCCGCTATCTCCGCCGCCAGCACCGCAATCGCCGCCATTGCCGCCGCCATCGCTGTCAACGCCGTCATCACCGCCATCATCACCAGCGCCGTCATTCATCGCCACCGCCATCGCCTCCAGCGCCGTCATCGCCGCTGCCATCGCCGCCATCGCCGTCATCGATGCCGTCGCGGCCATCGCCGTCATCGCCGTCATCATCGCCATCACCGTCATAGCTATCGTCATCGCCACCATCTCCGTTATCGTTGCCGCCATCGCCACGGCAAACAAAACCATCGCTGATAAATAGTCTTTTTATGACGACGTTCTACCTTAACTAGCACAACAAATTTTACAAATGTTTGTATGGATGAAAATGTTGTATCCAATGACCGTGTTTTCTCTTTCTTATTAGATGAAGTTGTTGTGAAGGAATAATGAAATCAATGAATATTCAAAGTATATCAACTTGCGGATATCAAAAGTTTGATTTGCAGATAAGAATTTTATTTGCGAATATAATTTTAACAAAACTATTTTGCCGATATCAAAAATTTACGTATAGCCAAAACTATAATGCGAATAATAATTATCTATTTTATTTGTTTGTTTTTGAGATGTGACTATAAGAATTGTGAATGCACTTGTTTCACAATTAAAATTTCTTTTTTAAAGCCATGAGAATGAAATCTAAGAAATTGTGCAAGAATTATATATGAAATAAAGAACTTGTGTAATTCAAGTGATTATGTAATCCAAGTGATTAAGTATTTACAAATCATATTCATGAAAGAAAAATTTAAAACACACATATTTTATCAAAAAGTGTTTGTGCATTTTCAATATCAAATATAACATATTACTCATACTTAGAGATATATAAAAATAATGATAAACATTTGCAACTCACAATTTCATTATATATTAAAGATATCTAAAACATGAATAAACAAAAATTAATGTGTTTTGAAACTTGAAATAAAAAAAAGACATTGTAAATTATTTGAAAAAGATAAACCAAGGAAATCTTGACTGTAGTACGTGTAGCAAATGCAAAGAAAAGTGGAGAAATCAAATTAGAGTTTGGATCGAATTTTTGCTATCACGAGCGATAGAGATATCGCGCCGCAATATCGTTTTATTGTTTTATATAAAAACGACGGATCTGATTCCATATCTCAAATCTCCTCATTTTTCCTGAAACCCTAAGGCGAGAGACGAACCATATCGCCGGCAGAACCCCAAATCCAAGGTAATTTTATGTTTTTCTCTTGAAATTTTTTATGGAACTTGAATTTGAAGTAGATTGGGAAGATCCTTTGTTATTTTTAGTAGATTTCATGAGAAAACTTTGAAAAATTTAGAAATAACTTTGAAAACTTTGAGTTGGAAGGTTATCTCTTTCTTGATTTTTAGATCTAGAAAATGTATGTAGTGTTAGAAAATTTTGGGGGATTTCTAATGTTCGAGAAATGATAGATCTAATATTTTGAACTTGATTTTTCAATGCTTAGCCTTTATGAGTTTGAGAAGATGATGAATAGTATGTCCATGTGAATTCATGGTTTGATTACCACACTTATCTTCTTATAGTTATAAAGTGAAGTTAAATTATTTGTGAAAATAGTGAAATAGTAGATTTTTTGGAAGGTTTTTCTGGTGTTTGAAGTGTATTGGCTATCGCCCAACGACATTAACTGTCGCCCGACGATAGTGAAATTTGACATGTTTTTGGTTTTAATTTCGGGAAATGACACAACACCAGAGCTCGTAAAAACACTTCCAGCAACCCACATTCATCTTATCAATCATATCCTGAAATTGAGAAAGCTGCAATAGGCGTAGTCAAGATTGTAGACTTTGACGTGTCACGGGATGCACATGTCTACAACATGCTCACACAGGCAGGTATAATGTCGCTTATTATTCCTGATATATTTAGCTCAGTATTGATCAGAGAGTTTTATAATCATTTGAAAGACCCTACCGGTTGCGGACTAACTCGGCGTCCCGGTCAGACCGGAATAAACTGGACCGCCTTAGATCTCGGGACGGTCGAGCGCGCACACAGTCAATGAAAAGAGAGAGTTGACACAAGAGGTTTTAACGTGAAAAAACCCCTCAACTGGGTAAAAAACTACATGACCGGATCTGTACCGGTCAAAGTCCACGATCCAGTTGCGGTTACAATATGTTCAGAGAATTGAGGGAGACATGCCGTTTTTCGTTACAACTTGGAGGTGAGAGAGAATTTATGACTCGCGACGGGCAACAGGCTCCGTCGAGGGAGTTCTGGATGCAAACTTGGTGGCTGGTGTGCTTGAGCGCCGGCGGTGGTCATCTTCTTCCCTTCTCCGTGCACTTAGGGACTTGGCTCGTAGGAGGCTTGAAGATGACCCGAGGGAGGAGTTCGACAGAGCTCTGGTCTGAGGAAGAAGAAGACTCCAGAGCAAAAATGTCAGAAATGAGGAAGTCTGGGGCTCCTTTTATAGCCTCCAGGAGGTGGTTGTGGTGGAGCCCCCACTAACTTGGTGGTTTAGTGGGTGGTTACCCGTAGATCGGACGACTACGAATGCTCTATAGTGATCGGACGGTGGCCAACCTGGAAGGGGCGGCGGCCGGTGGCTATGGTCGGCAGTGGAGGCGGGCGACAACGGGTGGCGGCCGGGTCGGGCGGCGGTGGGCGGCGGCCGGAGGCGACGAAGGTAGGCGGCGACGGCCGGCGGCGGCCGGCGACGGCGGTAGTTGTTGGATGGGGGGCCCCCATGGTTTCTCCTATTGTGGTGAAGATCATGGGGAATGAGTTGACCGGTCAAACCCATGATCTCCACAATAGGAGGGATCATGGGGGAGGTGGTTAAGTGCACCACCAAGCCTTTAAATGGAGCCTTATCCCCATCAATTGCCCCCAAATCCTTTGTTGTCGGAGGTTGGCATAAGCGAGAGAACAAGGATTTTTCACCCATTCTCTTCGACCATGGCAGTGACCTGCGAAAGGCCAAAAACATCAGAGAGCGGCGTTCGACGAACCCAAGTAACAATATGTTAAATTTTAAAAGATTTCTTGGGGAGAGAAAAGACGACGAGAGGTAGCGCCCGCGTGTCCAAAAAAGGGGCGCCCGACGCTCCCATGGCCAACGCGCGGGCACGCAAGGAGGCGCATAGACATGTGAGGGGGCGCATGTGCACTCGAGGAGGCGCGGAAACGTGAGGAGGCACACGGGCACGCGAAGAGGCGCGCGAGCACGCGAGGAGGCTCGCGCCTACCGAGCCGCGCCCGTGCGGACGTTTTTGCGTGCCCGGTGTTGGGTACATTGGAAAATGTGTACCAGATTTGAAGAAGCCTCACCCTACTCAATGATATACATCAATGAGTATTTGATGTGCTTTGAGTTTATATGTGCAGGTTAAGTAATTGCAGGAAATGCAGAAAAGTTTTCAAGTCCATGTGTCGACACCTAAAGATGCAGTGTCGACACTTATGAAGGCTTGTGTCGACACCTAGAGAAGCTGTGTCGACACTTGGAGTATTTGTGTCGACACCAGGAAAAGCAGAGTCGACACCAGAAGAAAAGTGTCGACACATACAGGCAGTGTCGACACACTATGAAGAATACTCAACATATATTGTGTCGACAGTTAGAGGCAGTGTCGACACCCAGAGAAGCTTAGTCAACATCAACTGTGTCGACACACAGGACTTGTGTCGACACACAGCAAAGCATCACCAAAGTTAAAGTAAAAGAAGTACTTGTGTCGACACAAAGGAGATGTGTCGACACTCAGCAAGTTTTAACACAAGAAGGCATGTGTCGACACAAAGGAGATGTGTCGACACACAGCAGAATTCAACTAAGTGTTAAAGAAGAAGTACTTGTGTCGACACACAGAATCAGTGTCGACACATTCAACAGAAGGCTTGTGTCGACACACAGAATCAGTGTCGACATATTCTGAAGAAGTAGTGTCGAGAAGCTGTTACAATAACATAAGGAGTTGTGTCGACACCACCATGGCTAGTGTTGACACTTAGTACACTTATGTCGACACTTAGTCTATTTGTGTCGACACATAATGAAGAACAGTCTCGACACTTTCAGACAGAGACAGTGATTTCAAGAAGTGACTGGATGACTTGACAGCTGCCATTTCAACCGGTCTACTGCAACTATCAGAGCTGTCAGAAGTTTGTTAGAAACCGGATCAGCCGGTTACCTTCGAGAAAGACTATATAAAGGCCTTTCTCCTTCAACAGAAAGGGATCGAACAATCAACAACAAATTGAGAGATCAAATGATCAATCAATCAGAAGATTAAAATTTAAGAAGATCAATACAGATCCAGAGAAAACTGTAAATCAGTATTTTGAAGAAACTTCAGATTTACTTGGAGAGAGAGAACTCCAGTAATTGAAGTTAAGAAAGAGACTTGTTAATCAAATCTCTTAAGAAGCAGGTTCTGAACCAGATTGCAAAGTAGGATCCAGATTTAACTCTCCATCCTAAGAAGGAAGTTGCCAGCCGGTCTACTTCAAGAAGATCAATTTTACTGAGTTCAGACTCAAGAAGCCTTGAAAAAAGCAAAGACAAAGTTGATCTCAGGAATCAGTGCTATCAAGAACTGATCAAGAAGGTTGCCCTCTTCATTCTCTCAAACTGAGTGGTGATCTAAAAACTTTTTATTATCTTTTTGTAGGATCCTAAGGGATCTGAGTTGTAAGCCTAAATTTATAAAGGCTGAGGTAGGGCTTTTGAGCCTGAGTGTAGGAGAATCAATTCTCTGAGTGTAGGCCTTGTTGAAGGCTAAGGTAAGGCTGTTTAGCCTGAGTGTAGGTCTTGTTGAAGACTTAGTGGTAGGGCTTTGTGCCTGAGTTGTAGGAGTGAGGACACTCTGAGTTGTAGCAACCTGTTTGGGGTTCTGAGCTGTAAGATCTGAGGATCTGAGGAGAAGTGCAGAAGTTAGGCCGAATCTAGTACACTACTAGATAGGCGAAGGGGGAAAGTGGATGTACCCAGACCTTGGGGAACCACTATAAACACTATGTGCACTCTGTGAATGTTTGTTTTTGTGGTTGCTGTGTTGTGATAGCTGTAGAATTTGCATTTGCTGCTTAAAGTACAAAACAGGTTGTCTGTCTTTAAAGTAAAAAGAAAACGTACACCTATTCAACCCCCTCTAGTGGTTAGACACTATGTCTTTCAAGTGGTATCAGAGGGAGGTTACTCAAAAAGGGACTTAACAGTCTGAGTAAGATCCTGTAAGCAGATTCAGAACAAACAAGAATTAAGAAAATGAGTTCTAGTGAGAATCACAAAGAGCTGGGGTCCATAAAATTGCCAATATGTAGAAAAGAGATATTTGACATATGGAAAGAGAGGGTTAGACTCTTTATGGAAGCTTCTGACCCAAGGATATATATTACAGTCAAGGAAGGCCCATTTGTGCCAATGAAGGTATCCATTCTGGATGCAAATCAGAAAACTCCCAAGGACTTCTCTGAAATGACTAAAGATGAAATCATTCTGGCCACTATGGACAAGAGAGCCCAGAATATAATTGTTAGTGCCCTTGATGATGCAACATTTCAGAACTTAATTCATTACAAAACCTCTAAAGAAATGTGGGACACATTAATAGTCTATATGGAGGGCTCAGAGGAAGTAAGACAAGATAGGAAGTCCTTGTTAAATCAGGAATATGAAAGCTTCAGACAAGAAAAGTCTGATAACATTACAGAATGTTACAAGAAGTTCTATAGGATAGTTAATGAATTGATGTCCTATGGAAGAGATTTCAGCAACTATGAGCTGAATGACAAGTTCTTAAGATCTCTGACTAAGGACTGAGACACCAAGATTTGTGCAATTAGGGAAGTGGACAAACTAGCTGATATACCTCCTCCAACTTTGTTTGGAAAACTGCTATCTTATGAGATGCAGTTAATGGCTAGAACAGAGGAAGAGAAGAATACTAGAGTGGAGTATAAGGAAAAGTCTGTTGCCTTCAAGACTGAAGCCACTAAGAAGTATAGAAGCAAGTCTCCATCTCCACCTCAAAAAATTGCTGAGGCTGTCATAGATAATTTAGACAGCAAGAATTCAGATAACAGTGAAAGTGATGAAGACTTTGCTGCTTTTACTAGGCATTTTAAAAAATTTCTGAAGAAGAAGCAGTGGAGGTCTAAGCCTTCCACTTCTCAGCCAAAAGATGACTACTATCAGAAAAGAAAGTCATCAAGGAATGACAGAAGCAGGTGCAAGCCAAGCAAAGATACATCTTCAAAAATTGTGTGATATTGCTGCAATAGACAGGGACATGTAGTGTCTGACTGTCCTGAAAAGAGGAAGGAGTCAGCTGACAAAAAGAAGACTCAGGTTAAGAGCAAAAAGGAAAAGTCCTTTATTGCTAAGAAAGACAAGAGTTTGACAGATCAGTCATCTTCAGAAACAGAATCAGAAGCTGAAGCCTACATTGAATTATTTGCTGAAGAGGAAGAAGATGAGTTCATGCAGCTAATGAACTCAATTTATGAGCATGAGGACCATCAGTGCAAGGGACTGATGGCTTTATCTAAAGGAGACAAGAACCAGGATCAGCCTGGACCAAGTAAGGTACAAAGTTGTTCTTCTAGTTCAATTTATAGTACTGAGTCAGAATCAGATACATCTGCATCAAGTGATGTGGGTGGGTCTGAATCTGAAGGAGATATTCATCAGTTAATTGATGAATATAAGGACTTGTTTTAGGCCTTGAAGAAAAGCAAAACCTTGGCCAAAACTCAGGCAAAGGAGATTGCTAGTCTTAAATTGGCTGCTGCTGATTCAGACAAGTTGTTAGATCAAAAACTGAATGAGATAGCCAGACTGAAAAATATTACTGTTATTCAGATGGGTACTATTACATTTAAGAATGATCAAATTTGAAATCTGGAGGTTAGACTTCAGAAAGAGAAAGATATAGTAGCAAGTTTTTCTAAACCTAAATCTGTTTTACCCTTGATAGATGAGTTTGTACCTCAAAAGGGTAAGGCTGGATTAGGATTTAAGAAAACTGTCTGGACTGCTAGGTCCAAATCTAAAGGCAAAACCCCAGTACAAAACATAAAGCCTGCTGTAGATACTTCAGCCAGGGTAGTACCTAAACAAAGGTACACCAGGTTTGAGTGTTGGTGTTGTGGCAAGATAGGCCACTTTGCCATAGATTATTGTCACAATTCTAGTATCAAAGAGAGTAGCAAACTGCCTGCTAGAAGAGTTACAGGTAGTTTTATTAAAGGTCAGACTAACCTGCACCAAGGACCCAAGAGTTATTTGGGTTCTAAGGTTAAGTAATCTGTTTTGCAGGTGAGTCCAAGTGGTCATGCCCCTATATGGTACTTGGACAGTGGATGTTCCAGGCACATGACTGGAACTAGGGGGTTGCTGAAGGACTACACACCTATCAAGGATGACCCTAAAGTAACCTTTGATGGTTCAGAAAAAAGAATCATCAAGGGATTTGGTAATATTTATAGTAATCAGATTACAATTATTCAAGTGGCTTATGCAAAGGGTTTGAAACACAATCTTATTAGTATAAGTCAGCTGAGTGATTTAGGATATGACATCTCATTTGTCAAGAATGGTTGTCATATCAAAAGGTCAAGTGATCAAAAGATCATTTTGACAGGTTATATAAAAAGGAATGTTTACTGTCTTGACTTTGTATGTGAGAACAATGTTTCTCCTATTTATCTTGTAGCTGACGAGAGAGTCTCTCATTGTGTCAAATGGCACAAGAGGCTAGCCCATCTAAATTACAACACTATTGGCCAACACTTTAGCAAAGAAATAGTGAGGAATGGTCCTCAAGTTAAGTGTATAAAGGATGGGATATGCTCAGCTTGTCAAAAAGGCAAGCATAGCAAATCCACCTTTCATAGCCTTGAGAACAAGGATTCTGTGAGGTGTCTATACCTCTTGCATATGGATCTTTTTGAAAGATATTGTACCAAAACACCTAGAGGGGGGGGGGGGTGAATAGGTGACTTGAATCTTTTTAACTTTTTATGGCAGCAATCAGTTTCTAACACAGATTTATATCTACTTTTGCACAACAATCACACAGCAATCACAGCAAACCACATCACACAGTAGACACAGAGTTTTATAGTGGTTCCCCAAGCTTTGGGTACATCCACTTTCCCCCTTCGCCTATCTAGCAGTGTACTAGATTCAGCCAAACTTCTCCACTATCTCAGAACCCAAAACAGGCTCCTACACCTCAGGCCCAAGGCCCTACAACTCAGCTTTTCCACAAAGCCTACACTCAGCCACAAAGGCCTACACTCAGCCACCAAGGCCTACACTCAGCCACCAAGGCCTACACTCAGCCACCAAGGCCTACACTCAGAGATTTAACTCTCCTACCCTCAGCCTTTATAATTACAGGCTTACAAGACTCAGATCCAAAGGATCCTACAAGATAAAAATGAATACAATAATGTTAACTCAACAACTCAGAGAATAGAGAGATGAGATGTGAGTTTCTTGATGAGTTCTTGGAAGAACTCAGCTGAAATCAATCTGACTTAGCTTTCTTCAAAGCTTCTTGAAAGTAGAACTCAATAAGATTGACTCCTTCTGCAGTTGATCCTTGATCTCTGCTACTTAAGATTCAGAATAAATCTGAACCCTTCTTCTCAGTCTGGTTCCAACAACTGATTTCTTGGATGGAGCTCTCTCTCTCCAACTTCTTAGATCTTCACTTGAAAGCTAGATCTTCTTGTGTGTTTCTCTTGTGAATGATCACTTGAACCACTTCATCAATCAATTTCTGTAGACAGCATAGGCCTATTTATAGGCCTTTTTCATGGTAACCGGCTGGTCCTGTCCATAACTGATTTCTGACAACTCTGACAGGTGCTGTAGACCGGCTGGAATGACAGTTGTCAAGTCATCCAGTCAGTTCTTGAAAATTCTGTAACTGTCTTTAAGTGTCGAGACTTTCTGTCTTTAAGTGTCGACACTTATAGACCAAGTGTTGACACAAGTTGTCTAAGTGTCGACACTAGTCTACAAGGTGTCGACACAACTCCTTGTGTTGTAGATTTTGTATCTCGACACTACTTCTTCTTCATGTGTCGACACTGAAATTTAGTGTCGACACAAGTACTTGTACTTCAGTATTTTGCTGAATTCTTCTAAGTGTCGACACAACACCTTTGTGTCGACACATCTTCATGTGTTGAATCTGTTAAGTGTCGACACTGCTTCTTGGTGTCGACACATATCTTCAGTGTTGATACTTGTTGAGTGTCGACACATTGCTCTGGGTGTCGGCACTTTCTTCTTCTGTCGAGACTCTGGCTGAGTGTCGACACATTCCCTTAGTGTCGACACTTGTACTTAGAATATTTTGTTGAACTTTGCTGATCTTTGCTAAGTGTCAACACAGCTCCTTGTGTCGACACTTTCTTCAAGTGTTGAGTCTTCAGCTAAGTGTCGACACATTGTTCTGGGTGTCGACACTTACTTCAAGTATTGACTCTTCTGCTGAGTGTCGACACATTGTTCTGGGTGTCGACACTTACTTCAAGTGTTGGCTCTTCTGCTGAGTGTCGACACATTGTTCTGGGTGTCGACACTTGTACTTAGTCTCTGCAGACTTTTGCTGAGTGTCGACACAGCCTCCAAGTGTCGACACTTTCTGATGTAGACACAGTTTTTCTGGGTGTCGACACAACTGCTAAGTGTCGACACAGCTTCACTGTCTTTTCTTCACTGAGTGTCGACACAGCTCCTTGTGTCGACACTTTCTGTCTGGTGTCGACTCAGCATCCCTGGTGTCGACACAATGATATCAAGTGTCGACACTGCTTGCCTGGGTGTCGACACAAGTCTTCTTAAGTGTCGACACTTTCCCTCTGGGTGTCGACACATGGACTTAGAAAATTTTACTTCTTTCCTGCAAATACTTAGCCTGCACAAGTAAACTCAAAATACATCAAATACATTTTGATGTATATCATTGAGTTGGGTGAGGCTTCTTCAAATCAGGTACATTTGAACCAATGTACCCAACAATCTCCCCCTATTTGTAGAAGTCATAACCCTTAGTCAATGATATACACCATTCATAATAAAATTACAAAATGATGTAAAGCAGGATTATAAATCAGGGCAAACATAAACATGTATGAAACAAACATGTACACATAGATTGCATCATAGAACAATTATGAAATAAATTTAATACATAGCAAATTTATTACACAATACACTGTTCCAATACTTTGTCATATTCATATTTCAAAAAGTTTACAGAATGTTTTATATCAGAAGATTACATAGTAAACTTTTAAGAAAATTATAATTCTATTTCTGTTCAGGCTCCTTGATCACTATTCCTTTGCCAGCTTGTACTTTGGCTTGAACAGGAGCTTCAGTAACTTCAGCATCATCAGACTTCTTGCCTTTCAGATATTTCTTCTTAAGTTCTTCTGCTTTAATCTTTTGCCTTTCAAAATAATGATAAGGCTTGGGAAAGTACTTGCTAGGCTCTAGAGCAGTAGGAGGTAGCTTTCCCATCTTGGCCTTTCTTCTGTATTGAACTATAGCCTCTTGCCTTGACTCATGCTTTCTCCATTCAGCCTCAGAAAACCATTTATTCCTGTCATGGATATTATCCTTTGCTGCTTTCCATGCAGTCAAAATAATGTTCCTAGAGGTGGGGCTCCACTGCTCAAAGTCAGGTCTTTGTTCAGCTTGCTCCCTGAACCTCTTTAGAGACAGGCTGAACAACTTTCTCTATTATGACATTGTCCTTACCCCCAGGTGGGCTATACATGGACTGTATGTCAGCATGGATCATGTCAAAATCTGGTGGAGGATAGATCACTTGAGCTACTTCTGGTTGCTCACCTCCAAGATAGGCAGGGTTAATTCCAGATTCAGCTACATTATCATCATCACAAAGAGGAGGATAACCAAGAGTGGCTCTGATGGAATTAGAAACCCATTTTGCATGGTCAGAGCCAGCTTTGACTAAGACCCTCTCCCCCTTTATGACTTCTCTTTCAATATGATCCCTTAAGTCATCTTTTTGAAATCTGATTTGGGCATTGAGATAATTAACTCCATCACTGTAGAAAGGTCTTAATCTTTGGAGTTTTTCAGAGATCAGCTTCTGAGAGTCTTGAATAGCAGTTGTAATATCAGTTAAGCTCTCTTGCAGTGCTTTATCAAAAGCTGTCATAGCAGTAGCAGTAGAAGTTGTTAGGCCAGCAGCAATGTTCTTCATTTCTGTGACAATAGCATTGTGGGATTCTGTCAAATTGTCATTCATTCTTATTTGGTTCTCTAGAACATACCCCTGCTTTTGTGCTATGTCATCTACTTGAGCCTTTATCTTTTCCTGATGTGTAGCAAGATAGACTACTGCATTCCCACCCTTGTGGAAGCAGTTAGTCATCTCTTTCTTATTGAGATTCATCTCAAATCTTATGGATTTAATATCCTGGGCCAAATCAAATTGGAGAGATTTGTGCCCCTCATCCACATAAGTTTCTATGGCTTTTCTGTGCTCATCCAGCTTGATTTGCATGGCAACCATCAGTGCACTATAATCAACAGTTGGAGCTGGCTGTGATATATGCTGTGGAGCAACAGTTTGTAAAGCCTTCTTGTAACTCTGGCTTCTTCTCCTGAAAACTTGAAACTTTCTTTTCTTAGCCCTTGTTGCTTCCTCATCTTCAGAAGCTGAGGAGCTAGCAATTTCTACCCTCTCCTTAGTGCTTTGAGGTAACTCCTTCTGCACTTCTGGTGCCTTCTCAGTCTCTTGCCTTGTAGGATCTTCAAGAATTGGTACTTGCTCCCCCTCAACTGGAGCATTCTCCCCCTCAGCAGCAGCAGTTTCCTTGTCAAAATCTGCTTGATCCAGATTTAGAAATAAATCTTCCATGGTATACTCTTGTGGAGAATGAGCTGGAGAAATTCTGGGCTCATCTACCACTGGATTAGAAACAAACTGAGCTGCAGCAGATGTGTCTTTCATTACAACATCTGAAACTTGACTAGCAGTCTGTGGTTGCTGATAAACATCAGACAGATCAATATCTTCTATAGGAAAAACCAAAGCATTAAGCTCAGTAATTACCTCTAGAATTGTGGTTGTAGCTTGTTCACTCTCAAGAGGAGTGGGTTCTTCCACAACTAGTGGCTCCCCCTGGATGTGATCCTTATGTATGGGGCTAGTTTGAGGTAGCTCCCCATGGATTTCAGCAACTTCTTGTTGAGCAGTAGACTTCTCAACAGTCTCTTCTTCATGCTCATCAGGTGTGAAGACAACTTGCTCTTCACTTTCAGAGCTGCTGGATGGATCCTGAGCCACTGGGGCAGACTTCTTTTTCTTCTTGAGTGGGGTTTCCTTTTCAGAAGTGATCTTCTCAGGGGTTGGCATCTCCTTAGTCAACACCCTGTCCCATCTGGAGAATATTCTCATATCCATTTTTCTCATATGGTTGATTTTTGTTCCAGCTGCTTGATTCATTATCTCTGGAATACTTCCAGCAAGATATAGACTTATGATCCTGCCCAAGTTGGGCTTCTTTAGGCTTTCTTTAATTTTCTCAAGAACTATCACAGACCAATCTGTTTGCAAAGTGAAGATGATCCTTGTCATAATACTGAACATAGAGGCAAATACCCTATCATGCCCTCCTGGCTTACTGAGAATTACTTTGCCAACAATCTCAGACAAAAATTTCCCTTGGTTGTTCATGCCCTTTCTATTAAAAACAGAGCCAATTTTCATCTTAGAATCTAGACCACACCATGTTAGAGCTTCCCTGGTCTTTGAAGCAGTAACCTCATCTTCTTCTTTTGTTCTTGGTAACTGTAATACTTTCCTCAGACTTTTAGGTGAAACCTTCACCTTCTCACCATGAACCCTGGATTTGATCTTGAATCCAGTTTCGTCTACCTTAGCTCCATTGAGGAATTCCAGTACCTCTTTCTTCCATATTTTAGTAGGTTCTGAAACAAGATATTCTAACCCTGAGTCGGCAACTAGGGTTACTACTGTCCTGATCTCCGGGTCTGCATCAACAAATGCATCGCGCACCAGTTCATACCCTTCGTTGACGTTCTCCTCAAGCTTTGGCACCATTAGGGTTTGAAGAATTTGACTGGAGAGAAGAGAGGTATCGACACACACGTTTTGGTCTCGAAACTTTTGAAAGCGTGTCGACAGACTAAGGCAAAATTCTATTTATACCTTTCTAGGTTTGAAGATGAAAAGGCGGGCAGCTAACTTAAATTGTGTCGACACTGACAATAAGTGTCGACACTGACTTATAATGTCTCGACACATATGTGTCGACACAAGTTTAGTCAACAGATTATATGTGTCGACACTTGTTTATGTGTCGACACCACTCAACTCGACATTTAGTCGAGACTTTACTTAGAAAATACTGAGTAAAACTCAAGTGTCGACACCACTTTGGATGTGTCGACACCTTCTTGACATGTGTCGACACTAAAATTCTGAAGTGTCGACACCAACTTCCTAGTTGTGTCGACACCTTTTTCCTGAAGTGTCGACACCTACTTTTTTGTGTCGACACAGAGATCTCTGTGTGTCGACACCTTTTTACTTAGCCATTTCTAATTTTATAAACTTACTCTAAGTTTATCATTCCTAGTTCAATTTTAAATCTATTGAACTTAGCTTCTTCTAGGGGCTTAGTATACATATCAGCTAGTTGATTATCAGTTTTAACATATTCTAGTAAAATATCCTGTTTCTCTACATGCTCCCTAAGAAAATGATATTTTATCTCAATATGTTTAGTTCTACAATGTGATACAGGGTTATGTGCAATTGAAATAGCACTTGTAGAATCACAGAAGAGTGGAGTTCTACTTACCTGAAATCCATAGTCCTCAAGCTGATGTTGTATCCACAGAAGTTGAGCACAACAACTTCCTGCAGGCACATATTCTGATTCTGCAGTAGAGATAGCCACACTTGTTTGCTTTTTACTACTCCAAGAAATCAGTCTTCCACCTAGGAATTGACAGGTTCCAGTAGTGCTTTTTCTGTCTTCTTTGCATCCTGCAAAGTCTGATGGCTGTTCCACATAGACTTCTTCTTTAAGATTACCATTCAGAAATGCTGACTTGACATCCATTTGGTAAACTTTGAATCCTTGAAAGGTTGCATAGGCCAGGAACATTCTTATGGCTTCCAGTCTTGCTACTGGAGCAAAAGTTTGATCAAAATCAATACCTTCTTCCTGCCTATATCCTTTAGCAACCAGTCTTGCTTTGTTCTTAATGATGACTCCTTGTTCATCCATCTTGTTCCTATAGATCCACTTGGTTCCAATTATATTGTGGTCTTTTGGTTTAGGAACAAGCTCCCAGACCTTGCATCTTTTGAACTGATTGAGTTCTTCTTGCATTGCCTCAATCCAAAGAGGGTCTTTGATGACTTCTTCAAACTTCTTAGGTTCAACTTGGGATAGAAAGTTGGAGTAGATTGCTGCATTCAGGTTTCTGCTCCTTGTTTGTACCCCTTGACTTGGATCTCCAATAATCTGCTCTACTGGATGATCTCTAAGATGCCTATTGGCTGAAGGCATCCTGACTTCTGGTTGAACCTCTTCAGTTTCATCATCTTGCTGTACTCCTTGTACTTCTTCTGCATTTGGTACATGTAGTACCCCCCCTGGACAGCAACCACTATCTTCTACTTGCTGTCTTGCAGCAGGTTCTTCTTCTATAGTAAGCTTGTCCAACTTCTTTGTTATACCTGTGGAGCTGCATACACTACTAGACAACTCATTATTAATAAGTTTAGTCTCATCAAATACTACATGTACAGATTCTTCTACAACTTGTGTAGACAAGTTGTAGACTCTATAAGCCTTACTATTGTTGCTGTACCCAACAAAAATTCCCTCTTGGGACTTGGCAGCAAACTTAGTCAAGTAAGACTTTCCATTGTTAAGTATGAAGCACTTACAACCAAAGATCCTGAAGTAGGATAGGTTTGGTTTCCTGCCTTTCACAACCTCATAGGGGGTCTTGTTGAGGCCTTTAGTAATGGTAGCCCTATTAATAACATGGCGCAGCAGTATTAACTACTTCAGCCCAGAAATATTTTGGTAGTGATGTGTCACTTATTAGGGTCCTACCTGCCTCAATCAAGGTTCTATTCTTCCTCTCAGCAATGCCATTTTGCTGAGGTGTTCTTGGTGAAGAAAACTCTTGAAATATCCCAAAGTCTTCACATAGTTTTGCCATACTCTCAGACTGAAATTCAGTACCATGGTCACTTCTAATCTTGACCACTGTACTGTCTAGTTCATTCTGAATTTGCTTGACAAAGCTATAGAAGACATTATGTGTTTCAGATTTCTGTCTTAAGAAGATCACCCAGGAAAACCTTGAGTAGTCATCTACAACTACAAAGGTATAGACCTTCCTACCTAGGCTGTGAACTGGCATTGGATCAAAGAGATCCATATGCAAGAGGTATAAACACCTCACAGCATCTTTGTTTTCTATGCTTCTAAAGGTGGATCTTGTCTGCTTGCCCTTTTGACAAGCTGAGCAAATACCATCTTTAACACACTTAACTTGAGGACCATTCCTCACTAACTCTTTGCTAAAGAGTTTGCCAATTGTCTTGTAGTTTAGATGGGCTAGCCTCTTGTGCCATTTGACACAATGAGAGACTGTCTCATCAGCTACAAGACACACTTGAGAACCATTGGTCTCACACATAATGTCTAGGCAGTAGACATTCCTCTTTCTATAACCTGTCAAAATGATCTCTTGATCAGTTGACCTCTTGATATGACAACCATTCTTAACAAAAAGATGTCATACCCTACATCACTTAATTGACTTATACTTATTAGGTTGTGTTTCAACCCTTTAACATAAGCCACTTGAGTAATGATAACTAAGTTACTAGAAATGTTACCAAAACCTTTGATGATTCCTTTTTCAGAACCACCAAAGGTGACTTTTGGACCATTCTTGATGAGTATGTAGTCCTTTAGTAAACTCCTTGTTCCAGTCATATGTCTGGAACATCCACTGTCCAAGTACCATATTGGGGCATGGCCACTTGGACTCACCTGCAAAACAGATTAGTGAACCTTAGAACCCAAAGAATTCTTGGGTCCTTGGTACTTGTTAGTTTGCATCCTGACAAGGCTACCTGCTGGTTTTTCAACAGGCAGTTTGCTACTAACTTTGACACTATCATTGTGCCAACAGTTCATTGCAAAGTGGCCTACCTTGCCACAGCACCAACACTCAAACTTATTGTACCTTTGCTTAGGTACTGTCTTTGCTGTTTTATCTTCAGCAGACTTGTTGAGAGTTGGGGCTTTGCCCTTGGACATAGACTTGGACTGAACAGTCCTTGCAGGTCTTGTAAAACTCAGTCCAGCTTTACCTTTGTGATGAATAAATTCATCAATTATGGGTAAAACAGACTTAGGTTTAGAAAACCTAGCAACCAAGTCTTTCTCCTTCTGAAGATTAATCTCCAGACTCTTGATTTGATCATTCTTAAATGATATAGTTCCCATCTGAATCACAGTTATGTGCTTCAGTCTGGCTATCTCATTCAGCTTCTGATCAAATAACTTCTCAGAATCTGTTGCTGCAGCTTTGAGATTTGCAATTTCCTTTGCCTGACTTTTGGCTAGGGACTTGCTCTTCTTGTAAGCTTGCAACAGTACTTTGTATTCATCTATCAACTGATGAATATCCTCTTCAGACTCAGATGCACTCTCATCATTTGATGATGATGAATCTGATTCTGTACTGGCATAAGAAACTGAACTTAAAGTTGAACTTTGTACCTTACTGGGTCCTGGCTGCTTCAGGATTTTGTCACTTTCAGTCAATGCCATTAGCCCTTGTCACTGACTGTCTTCTTGTTCATATATAGAATTCATAATTTGAATGAACTCTTCTTCTTCTTCTTCAGCAAACAGCCCTATATATGCCTCAACATCTGACTCAGTTTCTGAAGTAGAGATATCTGACAGGCCCTTGTCCTTTTTGGCAACAAAAGACTTCTCCTTCTTGCTCTTGTATTGAGTCCTTTTCTTGTCACTAGACTCCTTTCTCTTCTCTGGACAATCTGCTATCACATGACCTTGTCTATTACAGCAATAGCACACAATTTTTGATAGTGTAGCTTTGCTAGACTTTGACTTTTTCTTGTCTTTCTTTGAAGACCTCTTTTTCTGATAAGAGTCTTCCTTTCCCTGTGAAGTAGATGGCCTTGACCTCCACTGTTTCTTCTTTAAGAATTTCTGAAAATGTCTTGTGAAGGCAGCAAAGTCCTCATCACTTTCACTGCTTTCAGATTTTGTGCTGACTGACTCATCTGACTCAGAATCAGCTGCTTTTGAAGGTGGAGAAGGTGACTTACATCTGTACTTTCTGGGGGCTTCTGTCTTGAAGGCTACTGTCCTTTCTTTGTGTTCACTTCTTGTGGATTTCTCCTCTTCTTTCCTCACTGTCAACTGCATTTCATAAGACAGTAGTTTGCCAAACAGTGTAGGTGGAGGAATTTCTGCCAACTTAGCTATTTCTCTAATGGCACAGATCTTGGTGTCCCAATCTTTAGTTAGGGACCTTAGAAACTTATCATTGAGTTCATAATTACTGAACTCTCTGCCATAGGACATGAGCTCATTCACTATCCTGTAGAACTTTTTATAGCACTCAGTTATGCTATCAGATTTTCCTTGTCTAAAACTTTCATACTCTTGATTTAGCAAGGATTTTCTGTCTTGCCTCACTTCTTCAGAACCCTCCATATACACAATTAGGGTATCCCACATTTCTTTAGCTGTCTTACAGTGTATCAGATTCTGAAAAGTTGCATCATCTATGACACTCACTATTATGTTCTGAGCCCTCTTATCCATAGTGGCTAGAACAATTTCATCCTTTGTCATTTCAGAGAAATCCTTAGGTGTTCTCTGATTGGCATCCAAGACTGAAACCTTCATGGGCACATATGGCCCTTCTTTTACTGTGATGTAAATCCTAGGGTCTGAGGCTTCTATAAACAGCCTCACCCTTTCCTTCCATATGCCAAAAATTTCCTTCTTACATATGGGTAGCTTCATGGATCCCAATTCCTTGTGATTTTCAGTGGAACCCATGGTTCTTGATTTTCTTGATTCTGTACTTCACTTAGACTGAATCTGCCAACAAGATCTACTCAGACTGTTAGTCCTTTTTGAGTAACCTCGCTTTGATATCAATTGAAAGATATTGTACCTAAACACCTAGAGGGGGGGGGGGTGAATAGGTGACTTGAATCTTTTTAACTTTTTATGGCAGCAATCAGTTTCTAACACAGATTTATATCTACTTTTGCACAGCAATCACACAGCAATCACAACAAACCACATCACACAGTAGACACAAAGTTTTATAGTGGTTCCCCAAGCTTTGGGTACATCCACTTTCCCCCTTCGCCTATCTAGCAGTGTACTAGATTCGGCCAAACTTCTCCACTATCTCAGAACCCAAAACAGGCTCCTACACCTCAGGCCCAAGGCCCTACAACTCAGCTTTTCCACAAAGCCTACACTCAGCCACAAAGGCCTACACTCAGCCACCAAGGCCTACACTCAGCCACCAAGGCCTACACTCAGCCACCAAGGCCTACACTCAGAGATTTAACTCTCCTACCCTCAGCCTTTATAATTACAGGCTTACAAGACTCAGATCCAAAGGATCCTACAAGATAAAAATGAATACAATAATGTTAACTCAACAACTCAGAGAATAGAGAGATGAGATGTGAGTTTCTTGATGAGTTTTTGGAAGAACTCATCTGAAATCAATCTGACTTAGCTTTCTTCAAAGCTTCTTGAAAGTAGAACTCAATAAGATTGACTCCTTCTGCAGTTGATCCTTGATCTCTGTTACTTAAGATTCAGAATAAATCTGAACCCTTCTTCTCAGTCTGGTTCCAACAACTGATTTCTTGGATGAAGCTCTCTCTCTCCAACTTCTTAGATCTTCACTTGAAAGCTAGATCTTCTTGTGTGTTTCTCTTGTGAATGATCACTTGAACCACTTCATCAATCAATTTCTGTATACAGCATAGGCCTATTTATAGGCCTTCTTCATGGTAACCGGCTGGTCCTGTCCATAACTGATTTCTGACAACTCTGACAGGTGCTGTAGACCGACTGGAATGGCAGCTGTCAAGTCATCCAGTCAGTTCTTGAAAATTCTGTAACTGTCTTTAAGTGTCGAGACTTTCTGTCTTTAAGTGTCGACACTTATAGACCAAGTGTCGACACAAGTTGTCTAAGTGTCGACACTAGTCTACAAGGTGTCGACACAACTCCTTGTGTTGTAGATTTTGTATCTCGACACTACTTCTTCTTCATGTGTCGACACTGAAATTTAGTGTCGACACAAGTACTTGTACTTCAGTATTTTGCTGAATTCTTTTAAGTGTCGACACAACACCTTTGTGTCGACACATCTTCATGTGTTGAATCTGTTAAGTGTCGACACTGCTTCTTGGTGTCGACACATATCTTCAGTGTTGATACTTGTTGAGTGTCGACACATTGCTCTGGGTGTCGACACTTTCTTCTTCTGTCGAGACTCTGGCTGAGTGTCGACACATTCCCTTAGTGTCGACACTTGTACTTAGAATATTTTGTTGAACTTTGCTGATCTTTGCTAAGTGTCGACATAGCTCCTTGTGTCGACACTTTCTTCAAGTGTTGAGTCTTCAGCTAAGTGTCGACACATTGTTCTGGGTGTCGACACTTACTTCAAGTGTTGACTCTTCTGCTGAGTGTCGACACATTGTTCTGGGTGTCGACATTTACTTCAAGTGTTGACTCTTCTGCTGAGTGTCGACACATTGTTCTGGGTGTCGACACTTGTACTTAGTCTCTGCAGACTTTTGCTGAGTGTCGACACAGCCTCCAAGTGTCGACACTTTCTGATGTAGACACAGTTTTTCTGGGTGTCGACACAACTGCTAAGTGTCGACACAGCTTCACTGTCTTTTCTTCACTGAGTGTCGACACTGCTCCTTGTGTCGACACTTTCTGTCTGGTGTCGACTCAGCATCCCTGGTGTCGACACAATGACTCCAAGTGTCGACACTGCTTGCCTGGGTGTCAACACAAGTCTTCTTAAGTGTCGACACTTTCCCTCTGGGTGTCGACACATGGACTTAGAAACTTTTACTTCTTTCCGACAAATACTTAGCCTGCACAAGTAAACTCAAAATACATCAAATACATTTTGATGTATATCATTGAGTTGGGTGAGACTTCTTCAAATCAGGTACATTTGAACCAATGTACCCAACATTGGTCCTATGCCAGTTCACAGTCTAGGTAGGAAGGTCTACACATTTGTGGTAGTAGATGACTATTCAAGATATTCCTGGGTGTTCTTCCTAAGACAAAAATCTGAAACCCCAAGTATCTTATATAGTTTTGTTAAACAAATTCAGAATGAGTTAGATAGTACAGTGGTCAAAATCAGAAGTGACCATAGCACTGAATTTCAGTCTGAAAGTATGACAACTGTGTGAAGAATTTGGGATTTTTCAGGAATTTTCCTCACCAAGAACACCTCAGCAAAATGGTATTGCTGAAAGTAAGAATAGAACATTGATAGAGGCTGGTATAACCCTATTGAGTGACACTTCTCTCCCAGAATATTTCTGGGCTGAGGCAGTAAACATTGCATGTCATGTAATCAATAGGGCTACTATCACCAAGTGCCACAAAAAGACTCCCTATCAGATTGTGAAGGGAAGAAGATCAAATTTATCCTATTTCAGGATCTTTGGTTGCAAGTGCTATATACTTAATAATGGCAAGTCTTATCTAACCAAGTTTGCTGCCAAATCCCAAGAGGGGATCTTTGTTGGGTACAATAACAATAATAAGGCTTATAGGGTCTACAACTTGGTTACTCAAGTTGTAGAAGAGTCTGTACATGTAGTCTTTGATGAAACAAGATTCATTAACTGTGAATTGCCAAGAAGTGTTTGCAGCTCTACATGTGTAACTGAGAGGATGGACAAGCTTACCATTACAGAAGGTTCTACTGCAACTCAGTAAGTGGAAAATGGTGGCTGCTGTCCAGGGGGAGTACAAGACTCCCTAGATGCTGAAGAAGACCAAGAGGTGCAGCTAAATGAAGAGGTTGGAGGTATACAACCTGAAGACAGACTACCTCCAGCAAATAGACACGTAAAGGATCATCTAGCCAATCAAATAATTGGTGATCCCAGACAAGGAGTGCAAACAAGAAGCAGGAATCTGAGTACAGTTCTTTACTCCAGTTTGCTATCACAAGTAGAACCAAATAAATTTAAAGAAGCAGTTCTAGATTCTCATTGGATTGATGCCATGCAAGAGGAGCTGAATCAGTTCAAAAGATGCAAGGTCTGGGAGCTAGTTCCTAAACCAAAAGAACACAACATCATTGGAACTAAGTGGATCTTTAGGAACAAGTTGGATGAGAATGGAATCATTATAAAGAATAAAGCTAGACTTGTTGCAAAAGGATATAGGCAGGAATAAGATATTGATTTTGATCAAACCTTTGCTCCAGTAGCAAGACTGGAAGCAATAAGGATGTTCCTTACCTATGCAATATATCAAGAGTTCAGGGTATATTAAATGGATGTAAAGTCAGCTTTCCTGAATGGAAATCTAAAGGAAGAAATCTATATAGAGCAGCCATCAAGTTTTGTTGATTCTCTCAAACCTGATTATGTATATAGACTTAGGAAAGCTTTGTATGGGTTAAAATAAGCCCCAAGGGCTTGGCATGAAACCCTGTCTAGTTTCCTCATTGAGAACAAATTCTCAAGGGGAAAATAGACAAGACTCTATTCCTTAGGGAATCTAAAGGCAAGATTATCCTAGTCCAAATATATGTAGATGCCATAATATTTGGGTCTACAGAAAGTAGTCTTTGCAGAAAGTTTGCAAAACTTATGCAAAGACAATTCGAAATGAGCAGTATGGAGGAACTTAAGTTCTTCTTGGGGCTCCAAGTTAGACAGACTGAAGATGGCCTGTCCATATGCCAGTCTAAGTTCACCCTAGAGTTGATAAAGAAGTATGGTATGGTATCATCCACTATCATGAAAACTCCTATGGGGTCAAGCTTGTCTCTAAGCAAAGATGATGCAGGGAAACCTGTAGATGAAACTTTGTATAGAGGAATAGTTGGCTCCCTACTGTATTTGACTGCTAGTAGACTAGATATCATGTATGCTACATGTGTCTGTGCTAGGTACCAAGCATGCCCTAAAGAATCTCATCTGACTGTAGTCAAAAGGATTTTGAGATATCTTAAGGGCACACCTTATCTAGGCCTTTGGTACCCTAGGAATGGAGATTTTGTACTGACAGGTTATTCAGATGCAGATTTTGCAGGCTGTAAGGAAGATAGGAAGAGTACTACAGGAACCTGTCAATTTCTAGGTGGAAGACTGGTGTCTTGGAGCAGTACGAAGCAGACCAGTGTGTCCATCTCCACAGCTGAGTCAGAATATGTTGCTCCAGGAAGCTGCTGTGCACAACTTTTGTGGATTCAACATCAGCTAGTAGACTATGGTATTCAAGTAAGTAGAACACCTTTACTTTGTGATTCTACAAGTGCAATTTCTATAACTAATAATCCTGTCTCACATAGTAGGACTAAGCACATAGAAATTAGATACCATTTTCTTAGAGAACATGTAGAAAAAGAGGACATTTCCCTATAATATGTTAAAACAGATAATCAGATAGCTGATATGTTTACTAAGCCCCTAAATGAAACCAAATTCAATAAGTTTAAAATTGAATTAGGAATGTTAAACTTAGAATATTTTAAAAAATTGGCTAAGTAAAATGGTGTCGACACATGAAGTTGTCTGTGTCGACACATAGAAGTGGTGTCGACATTCCAGAGAAATGGTGTTGACACATCTAGGAAGTCTGTGTCGACACTTCAACGAAATGGTGTCGACACATGCAGAGTAGGTGTCGACACATCCAGGGTAGTGTCGACACTTAGATTTAATACTAAATTCGTCGAGTGAAGTATCGACTAATCGTCGAGCGCAGATATTTAAGTGTCGACACATATATTCTGTCGACTATATTTGTGTCGACACATAGTTGTCAAGACATTAAAAGTAAGTGTTGACACTTTTCAACAGTGTCGACACATTTCAAGTACTTCGAAGCACCTTTTCACCTTCGATTTTAGAAAGGTATAAATAGGTCATCCACATTGTTTGTCGACACGCTCACCATAGTTTCGAGACCAAACTTGTGTGTCGACATCTCTCTTCTCTAAATTCAAAATTTCTCCAAACCCTAATGGCGCCCAAGCTAGAAGAGAATATCAATGAAGGTTATGAGCTAGTGCGACATGCCTTTGACGACGCGGAACCAGAAATTCAAGGTGTTGTAACCCTAGTTGCAGAGACTGGGTTAGAGTATCTAGTTTCAGAGCCAATCAAGATTTGGAAGAAGGAGGTCCTCGGATTCTTTAGTGCAGCTACCGTTGATGAAACTGGTCTTAAGATTAAATCCAAAGTCCATGGAATTAAGATGAAAGTCACCCAGAAAAGTCTAATAAAAGTTCTACATCTACCTAGAACTAAAGAAGAGGAAGATGTACCTGCATCAAAGATAATGGAGGCACTGCAATGGTGTTGACTAGCTTCAAGCATGAAGATTGGATCAGTTTTTAATAGGAAAGACATGAACATACAGGGCAAGTTCTTGTCTGAAATAGTTGGAAAGGTAATTCTAAGCAAGCCAGGTGGGCATGATAGAATATCAGCTCACATGTTCAGTTTAATGAATAAGATCATTTTCAAACTCAAAACTGATTGGTCAGCAGTGATGTTTGAAAAGATAAAGGAAAGTCTGAAGAAACCTAATCTGGGTAGGATTATGAGTTTGTACTTGGCTGGAAGTATTCCAGAAGTCATGAACCAAGCTGCTGGTTCTAAGATAAACCACATGAGGAAAATGGACATCAGAATAATCTCAAGATGGGATAGGGTGTTAAGTAAAGAAATGCCTACACCAGAGAAGGAAACACCTCAAAAGAAGAAGAAGAAAGCCATAGTGGCTCCTGAATCATCCAGTAGCTCAGAGGAGCAAGTAATTTTTAGTTCTGATGATGGAGATGCTGGAAATGCTGGACAGTCACCAGCAAGAAATGAAGATGCACAGAGGCAGGGGGAGCAACCATGTGCTAGCCCTATTCACCTGGATCCACTCCAAGGGGAGCCTCAACATGTGGATGAGCCAACTCACTTAAACAGTGAAAGGGCAACCCAAACAATTCTTGAGGTAATCAATGAAGTTAATCAATCAATTTTCAATATTGAGGATGAAGTATTGACTGAATCATTACTTGATGTTGATCAGCAAACTCAGATACATAGTCAACCACAAGATGTTGTCATGGAAGACACATCAGTTGCGGATAATCCTCCTGAGATAAGAGATTCTCTAGTCCCTACTCAATAGGAGTTTACTCTAGAAGAGCTGTTCCCTGATCTATTACAGACTGATTTTGAGGGAGAGAAAGCAGCTTTTGAGGGGGAGTCAGCTAACCTTGAGGAGGAAAATGTCAGGTCACAGGAGGAGACTGTTAGAAATGACACTGAGGAGCAAAGGACACAGGAGGAGCTACCAAGGGCTGAGAAGGAATTGCATCCTAGTACTAAGAAAAGGGTAGACATTGCCAGTACTTCTGCTTCTGAGGATGAAGAAACTGCTAGAGCCAAGAAAAGAAAGCTCTTGGTCTTCAAGAGAAGAAGCCAGAGTTACAAGAAAGCATTGCAAACTGTGGCTCCACAACAAGCTCCAACTACTGATTATAGTTCTTTGTTGGTGGCTTTGCAGATCAAGATGGATGAGCAAAGGAAGGCTCTAGAAAAATATATGGATGAAGGACATAAATCTCTTCAATTTGATCTGGCTCAAGATATAAAATCTATTAGATTTGAAATAAATCAAAATAAGAAGGAAATGACTGACTGTTTTCATAAAGGAGGTAATGCAGTGGTTTACCTAGCCACTCACCAAGAGAAGATAAAGACACAGGTTGATGACATCGCAGTTAAGCAGGGCTATGTCTTAGAAAATCAAATAAGAATGAATGAAAACTTGACTGAATCACATAATGTGATTGTCACTGAAATGAAAAATATAGCTACTGCACAGACTGCAGTAAGTACTACTGCCAAAGAAGCATTTGATAAGCAATTACAAGAAAGCCTAACTGTTGTTAAAACTGCCATTGAAGATTCTCAAAAGGCTATTACTGAAAAGCTCCAAAAGTTAAAACCTTTTTATAAAGATGGTGTTAACTATCTGAATGCTCAAATCAGATTTCAGAAGGATGATCTTAGGGATCATATAGAAAGAGAAGTCATAAAGGGGAGAGGGTATTAGTCAAAGCAGGCTCTGACCATGCTAAATGGATTTCAAACAGCATCAGAGCTACCCTTGGATATCCACCCTTGTGTGATGATGATAATGTAGCAGAATCTGGGATAAATCCTGCATATTTTGGAGGTGAGCCAGCTGAAGTTGCACAAGTAATCTACCCTCCAGCCGATTTTGAGATGATACATCAGGAGGTACAATCTATGTATAGCCCTCATGAGGGTAATAAGAATATTATTTTTGAGAAAATAGATAATCCTGTGCCTGAGGAAGTTTTGAAAGAGCAAGAAGCTCAATTATCTAAGAAGAGGTTCAGAGAACAGACAGAGTTAAGGCCTGATTTTGAACAGGGAGCCCAACTTCTAGAAATATTATTCTGACTGCTTGGAAGGCTGCAAAGGATAATTTCCTAGAGAGGGGTAAATGGTACTCTGACCAAGAATGGAGAAAACATGAAGCCAGGCAAGAGGCTATTATACAGTATAGAAGAAAGGCTAAACTAGGGAAGCTACCTCCTAATGCACAGGAGCCTAGCAAGTATTTCCCTAAGCCTTATCAGTATTTTGAGAGACAAAAGATAAGGGCTGAAGAACAGAAGAAGAAAGATCTTAAGGGCAAGAAGCCTGCTGATGACACCGATGCTCCAGTTCAAGCCAAGATTCAATCTGGCAAGGGCATTGTCATCAAGGAGCCAGAGCAGCCATAAAATATAATTTTCTTAAGTTTACAACTTTGTAATCATTTGCATTAAAATCCATGTAAACTTTTGATTAATGAAACTATTGGAAGTTGTAACAAAACAATGTTTAATGTTCAATCTATTACATTGTTATTCTGAGAAGATTGTTTATACATGTTTTGTTTAGTATTTACCCTGTCATATAATACTGTTATACATCATATTGAGTATTTGTTATGAATGGTGCATATCATTGACTAAGGGTTATGACTTCTCCAAATAGGGGGAGATTGTTGAGTACATTGGAAAATGTATACCAGATTTGAAGAAGCCTCACCCTACTCAATGATATACATTAAGGTGTATTTGATGTGCTTTGAGTTTATATATGTAGGTTAAGTAATTGCAGGAAATGCAGAAAAGTTTCCAAGTCCATGTGTCGACACCTAGAGATGCAGTGTCGACACTTATGAAGGCTTGTGTCGACACCTAGAGAATCTGTGTCGACACTTGGAGTATTTGTGTCGACACCGGGAAAAGGAGAGTCGACACCAGAAGAAAAGTGTCGACACATACAGGCAGTGTCGACACACTATGAAGAATACTCAACATATATTGTGTCGACACTTAGAGGCAGTACCGACACCCAGAGAAGCTTAGTCAACATCAACTGTGTCGACACACAACAAAGCTTCACCAAAGTTAAAGTAAAAGAAGTACTTGTGTCGACACAAAGGAGATGTGTCAACACTTAGGAAGTTTCAACACAAGAAGGCATGTGTCGACACAAAGGAGATGTGTCGACACATAGCAGAATTCAACTAAGTGTTAAAGAAGAAGTACTTGTGTCGACACACAGAATCAGTGTCGACACATTCAACAGAAGGCTTGTGTCGACACACAGAATCAGTGTCGACACATTCTGAAGAAGCAGTGTCGAGAAGCTGTTACAACAACACAAGGAGTTGTGTCGACACCACCAAGGCTAGTGTTGACACTTAGTCCACTTGTGTCGACACTTAGTCTATTTGTGTCGACATATAATGAAGAACAGTCTCGACACTTTCAGACAGAGACAGTGATTTCAAGAAGTGACTGGATGACTTGACAGCTGCCATTTCAACCGGTCTACTGCAACTGTCAGAGCTGTCAGAAGTTCGTTAGAAACCGGATCAGCCGGTTACCTTGTAGGAAGACTATATAAAGGCATTTCTCCTTCAACAGAAAGGGATCGAACAATCAACAATAAATTGAGAGATCAAATGATCAATCAATCAGAAGATTAAAATTTAAGAAGATCAATACAGATCCAGAGAAAACTGTAAATCAGTATTTTGAAGAAACTTCAGATTTACTTGGAGAGAGAGAGCTCCAGTAATTGAAGTCAAGAAAGAGACTTGTTAATCAAATCTCTTAAGAAGCAGGTTCTGAACCAGACTGCAAAGTAGGATCCAGATTTAATTCTCCATCCTAAGAAGGAAGTTGCCAGCCGGTCTACTTCAAGAAGATCAATTTTACTGAGTTCAGACTCAAGAAGCCTTGAAGAAAGCAAAGACAAAGTTGATATCAGGAATCAGTGCTATCAAGAACTGATCAAGAAGGTTGCCCTCTTCATTCTCTCAAACTGAGTGGTGATCTAAAAACTTTTTATTATCTTTTTGTAGGATCCTAAGGGATCTGAGTTGTAAGCTTAAATTTATAAAGGCTGAGGTAGGGCTTTTGAGCCTGAGTGTAGGAGAATCAATTCTCTGAGTGTAGGCCTTGTTGAAGGCTGAGATAAGGCTGTTTAGCCTGAGTGTAGGTCTTGTTGAAGACTGAGTGGTAGGGCTTTGTTCCTGAGTTGTAGGAGTGGGGACACTCTGAGTTGTAGGAACCTGTTTGGGGTTCTGAGCTGTAAGATCTGAGGATCTGAGGAGAAGTGCAGAAGTTAGGCCGAATCTAGTACACTACTAGATAGGCGAAGGGGGAAAGTGGATGTACCCAGACCTTAGGAAACCACTATAAACACTGTGTGCACTCTGTGAATGTTTGTTTATGTGGTTGCTGTGTTGTGATAGCTGTAGAATTTGCATTTGCTGCTTAAAGTACAAAACAGTTTGTCTGCCTTTAAAGTAAAAAGAAAAAGTACACCTATTCACCCCCCTCTAGGTGGTTAGGCACTATTTCTTTCACCCGGTGCGCGTGCGCCCGGGGCGCGCTTGGGTGCGCGCATGCCCTGGTGCGCGCACGTTTGGTGCGTGTGTGCCCATGCGTGGGGGCGCTCCTTGGCTTTCTTCAAAGGGGTCTACTTTTAATTTTTCCGTGCAATTTGTGATTTTCATATTGTATCTGATTTTTCCTTTCTAGTGGCAGGGCTTGAAGCGTACCGCGAGACCACTGCGTCTGCGCTCCTCTCTTACCGAGGACAAAATCGTCATTTGGAGAAGGATGTTCGGGTTAGCTGCCGATTTGTAGGTGAAAATTCCTCATGCCGAGGAGACAGTGCAAAATCCTCCGCAGGGCTGGGTGATGATTTGCAAAAGTACTTTGAGGTCTGGCTTCCGGTTCCCAGCTTGTGAGGAAGTGATCGAGATCTTGAAGTGTTATGGGGTGACGATCTCCCAGTTCACCTCGTTGGGAGTAGTGCGCCTTATGGGCATGGTTGTTTTCTTCCGTGAGCATGGCTGAAGAGTTTCTTTGGAGGATTTTCGAGAGTTGTGCGATGTCCACTCCGATGGTGGGGAGCGCGTGGAGATTCATAACAACAAGAGTTGGCTCGATTTCGAGGATCGAATAGACCGTCGTCACGGGTACACTCTTTTTGGATATATTAGGAACCCTTGGGGCTTACCAGAGGTGTGGAATTCGCTCCCCGATCGTTGCCGCCTCCAGAAGTGGAAGGAGCGGGAAGTTTCCACGGTGCTGGGATTTTCGGAGCCCCGTGAGTTGGCCAATCGCCTGTTCAGCATTTTCTCATTTGTGGAGGATAAGCGCTTGCTGCAGTGCGGAATTTCTTCCATCTCTGGGCGGACCGCTGAGATGTCTTTCGGTGGTAGTCAGAAACGGAAGGCCATTGTAGTTTCCCGAGGTGGCGGGGGCACGGTGCCTTGTTCGTCTTCTCCAAGTGATGATTCTCCTTCTAGTGGCCGTGGCAGTTCGCCTCGCGAGGTGCAAGTGCTTGGTTCGTCTGCCCCCCAGTCTTTCTCGGTGGAGGCATCAGATCCCGGGCTATCTTCTTCTTTGAAGGCGATGAATGAAGTGGTAAGTGAGCCTTATTATTTTTGGCTCCTTTTTATCATTATGTTGCTCTGACTTCTCTTTTTTCTTTTGCAGATAAAAGCTTGGGTTCAGATTGCCGTTACCTAGAATGACCATTATGTGAGTTTGAAGGACGGATACCTAGACCTGCAGGAGAAATTTCAAGCTACGGCGGGTTCTCTTATCGCCTTGAAGAATGATTATGACCGAGATGTTTCTCGATTTCGCCGGATTGGGTTAGAGCTGAAGGCAGAGCTGGAGGAGACTCGGGTTTCTTTAGAGGTGGAGAAGTCTCTAGTGGAGAGGACTACGTAGATGCTGAAGCACGCTCAAGGGGAGACTTCTTGTTTGGAGGCGGAGCTTGGTGTGGCGAAGGCCCAAGTGGAGGCGCTGTCTTCTGATAGCCATGTGTCGGAGTTGAAGGCTCCTGGGCTCGCGGAGTACTTGGAGTCGTTGGACTACATGCGGGACCATTGCATGATTGCGGAGGAGGTGCACGACGAGATCTGGTCCAAGGAGGTGGAGCCTCAAGTGGAAGATGCTCGTGAGTTAGCCCTCAGGCGTGGAGTGGCGAAGGCCTTTTGATTTGTCGGCTGACACTTCGGGTGCAACACCTCTGGCTTTAGCTTTGATAACATTTCTGAGGATGAGCACTCGTATGTCGATGCTGCTGATGTGTAGCGGTCTCATGTTTCTGTATTTGTATGTTTTTGTATTAATCCTCCAGCTGTTCATGTCGTGTGTTGTTTTTTCTTAGCAGTTGTAGTGACCGCTCTTGTGCGCTCGTCTGTATGACATCATTATTTTTTATGTCACTTAGCTGTTTTGTTTTTTCCTTTGTCACCATTGAGTACTATTTCTGCGAGTTTGACTTGCAGGAGAGTGTAGGTGAAGTTTTTCACGTGAACTAGACTCGCAACTTCTTTTGCACCATTCCATCTTGCGACTTAGTTTGCATGATTCTAGATCGTGGCTTAGTTTGCATGGTTCTAGCCTGCGGCTTAGTTTGCGCGGGTTCTAATCACGACTTAGTTTACGCGGGTTGTAATCGCGGCTTTGTCGTGAGGGTGCAGGCCCCCACGGGGAGTTTGCACGAGTCGGGCTCGCGACTTAGTTTGTGCGGGTTGTAATCGCAACTTTGACGTGAGGGGGGCAGACCCCCACGAGGATTTTACACGAGTCGGGCTCGTGACTTGGTTTGCACGAGTTGTAATCGTGGCTTTGCCGTAAGGGGGGCAGGCCCCCACGGGGAGTTTGCACGAGTCGGGCTCGCGACTTAGTTTATGCGAGTTGTAATCGCGGCTTTGCCATGAGGGGGGCAGGCTCCCACGGGGAGTTTGCACGATTCGGACTAGCGACTTAGTTTGCACGGGTTGTAATCGCGGCTTTGCCGTGAGAGGGGCAGGCCCCCATGGGGCGTTTGCATGAGTCGGGCTCGCGGCTTAGTTTGCGCGAGTTGTAATCGCAGCTTTGCCGTGAGGGGGGGCAGGACCCCACAGGAAGTTTGCACGAGTCGGGCTCGCGACTTAGTTTGCGCGGGTTGTAATCGCGGCTTTGCCGCGAGGGGGGCAGACCATGACGACGGTGAGGAATTGGTTTGGAGTAACATCGGAGAATGTAAGTACTCAATACGTCCGCCGAAGAATGTAGGCACTCAATCCGGTTGCGATTGCAAGGGGGCAGGCCGTGACGACCGCAAGGTGTTGGTTTGTAGTAACATTGGAGAATGTAAGTACTCAATTCGACCACTAGAGAATGTTGGTACTCAATCTGGTTGTGATCGCAAGGGGGCAGGCCCTGGCGACGACAAGTCGTTGGTTTGTAGTAACATCGGAGAATGTAAGTATTCAATCCGACCGCCGGAGAATGTAGGTACTCGGTTGCGCGACCTAGCCCGGGTATGAGTTGGTTGCCAGAGAGTGTAAATATTTGATCAGGGTGGAGACGCGATGGGGGTTTGCCCAGGCGATGTTAAGATGTTGAGCGACAATGCTGGCAATGAACGTGCTTATTTGGCTTGCAAGCACGGCTTTACCTAAGAATTTCAGATTGATATTACAGAAACAAATACGATATTACAAACTCACGTGTGATTCCCTCTAGATAGTCTAGTGGTCGGAAAGATTTTTGCGTTGGATTTGAATCGTTAGATTCTTCGTGGTTTTCCTTTTGATTTGCATCAATCTTAAACGCATTTTTTTCGAAAGGGTTTGGCGAGCCCCGTAATTTTTGTTGGGAGAGATCTACCATTTTTCGATTGCATTTTGGGTAGATCTCGTTTAGTACAACCATCGCCCTGTCGGACCCAAGATTGGTCCTTTTAGCTTGAGAGAACATCAACCTCTAGTCGTTTGTTCGATCTTTAAACGGCGTGGCTACCGTACGTTGGCGATAGTTGATAACGTTGTTCGTGGGTGTGCTGTGTTTAGTTATTGTGTGAGCGTAATAGTGGAAGTAGAGAGGCGTACACGTTACTCCCTTTGCCGTTATAGCGTCAAACACCGTAGCCTACATCAATTTGGTATCAGAGGGAGGTTCTTGTCAATTTTTTAATTGGCACCCTCCCCTCTATTTAGCACGTTAACCCGCACTTCTGTTTGCACGTGAGTTGTCAAACAAATCTTAAAAAAAATTATTTTTGGTCTGCCAATAGCGGCTTAGATTTCTTATTTTTCAGCCAAAAAAAAATCAAAATAAATTTTTTAATAATCCTCTTTTTATTTCCTGTAAGAAAATAAAAAAAAATTTATTTTCCTATAGTCATTAAGTGAGATTAATTCCTTCTGTGGTGTGTCTAAGTCTGTTGTCTTCATTTTTGCATGCGCACTAGGCTAGGTACGGATATCCTCCATCGTCCTCTAACTGAGATTGAGGAACTCCGTTAGGATTTCACGGAGCAGTTGACGACTATTAGGGAGGCACTTCACGGAATGGGATTACCACAAGGGGCACCCCGTAATCAACCAGCTCACCAACGAGTGGGAGAAAATCACAATCCTTACCCCCACCCTCCTAATGAGCACGCTCCTCGAGCACCTTACGAGTTTGATCTTACTCGGTCCATCAGAGTCAAGCCACCATCCTACGATGGATTGGGGGATCCCCAAGTCTTCCAGGACTGGGTCATGGAGATCGAATGCTATTTAGAGTGGTATACTCTGAATGATGCGGATAGGGTGCGAGTAGCGAGGATGAAGTTGCTAGGGCGTGCTAAAATATTTTGGATGAATGAGGAGCGGCGTTTGAGAGTCGAGAACGGTGCGTTGCCCATAGGCTAGGATGACATGAAGGCTAGGCTGACAGAGCAGTACGTCCCTACATACCATCGAACACAAATGTTCGATGATTTAGCTACCCTTAAGCAAGGGACTAGGTCGGTGTCTGAGTATATGAGTCTGCTGAAGGACATGATGGTTAGGTGTGACGTGAAAGAGATGCCCGAGGTCACCCTCTCCAGGTTCCGTAAGGGACTAAACCCTGACATCCAAGGAAAACTTCTGCGTTATGGTCACACCGACTTGCACGTCACATTCAACGCTGCCTTAGATATTGAGAAGCACAATGTGCTTAAAGGTAAGTCTCGCTCGTTCCAAAAGGGCAAGTCCATTTTAGGACCGCCTCCCACCTCCACCTATAAGGCTAAGGGAAAGTATCAGTCCCCCGACTTGACCTCCATAGTCGTAACGACTAGGAATAATAGAAACCCCTCTGGTGAGAGAGTCCCAGTGGGTAGGGTCAACAAAACGAATGTCACCTGTTACGCTTGCGGGATCCAAGGGCACTATGCTAGTGATTGTCCTACTAAACCCAAACCATTAGCCCTGTTAGATTCTACTGGTGGGTCAGACGACCTTACTTACGAGGTGGGAGAAGAGAGTGAGTCGGACAGAGTGCCTAGTGATATGGAGGATGACTCCCATATGATGGTTATGAGGTGCATTCTGGCGACCCCTCGAGCATTAGACGATTGGAATAGGACGAACATTTTCACGTTGAATTTTAAGAGTGGTGAAAAATGGTGTAGGTTGATCATCGATAGCTGTAGTTGCATGAACGTTATTTCTGAAGCCGCAGTGAGACGTATGTCTCTTGCTGCCAAGCCGCACCCTCACCCTTATAAGGTGGCATGGGTAAACAAGTCGTCCCTCCCTGTGTCGAAGCGATGCTTGGTACCCATTACCATCAAAGATTATTCTGAGCAGATTTGGTGTGACATCATCCCTATGGACGCTTGTCACGTCTTGTTGGTGATTTGTGCGGTGTTTAGCCCCATTTGTCCAGGTCGGACCTGGATCGTATCCGTGCATCCCTTTTGTGGGATCCGACGGCTGTGGTTATTTCCCGATGGGGTTATACCCGAGTACAGGGTTTCAAAACCCTTATTCTTCTGTGTGGTTCTCTGTCTAAATCTTAGAGAGAGGGGAGAGCAAAAGAGGAAGGAGTCTAGATCCAGTCGTTGGAGGAGTTTCAGAGCTCCAAATCGCGAGCCGACTTCGGATCTACGAAGGTAAGGAGATTGCAGTGCTTTACATCCGCGTACATTTCCATGGCGCCAAGGAAGTACGCTAGGGTAACGATTCTCTACTTGAGCATGTTAAGCTCTCCTTCTTTTGCATAGGAAGCCCGCTCTCGCGAGTTTGCGGTGAGTTAGAGGCGTTCCTTTGGGTAGATATGTAATGTCCCCGTTGTTTAGAGTCCATATTCGAGAACAGACATAGGCATGATGTGTGAAGCCTACCCGAACAAGTTGGTTTGGATCGGTGATGTTGCATTGCATAATGGCCGGAGAAGACTCCGTGCGAATGTTTGTTTTTCAGGTTTTCTACGAGGTAGATTGCAACAGGGAGCCTTGGGGATTAACTCCAAGGTGCACCCGGAAAACTAGGCAGACGTGTGGTTCTGCCAACATGGTGGCCGAGGAGCCAACTTGAACATAACTGGGTTATGTGAAGTGTGTAACGGAAACGGGACTCGGGAGAAGTTTGACCCGCGTATATGGCTTAAATTATCATTGCGATGTGAGCACGAGTTAGATGGAACCGTACCCGTTATATGTCATTCGTTTAAAGAGACCTAAGGGTACATGACACTTGTCATTGGCATAGATGAGGGTCTTCGGAGGTCTATGACTTAAATTGACGTGACCCATGCCGGGAAGACAAAATGCTCATAGTGTGGCTGTCAAAGTGGCGGTGGCGAGATCGGGGTGTCTATGGCTTAAATTGACGTGACATTGACCGGTTCACCGAGAATGTGCCCTGAGTGCACGAGGTGTGTGGCCGTGTGTGCCAACGCCTGTGATGCAATGTATATATATACTGCTTGGTTATGCTAATAAGTGCAGGGAAGGAGCATCGCCGCCCCGAATTGGGGGCTGGATCGTTATAATTTGGTCAGCATTGCTGACCGTTGCTTTTATTTGCCACCGTGCGGTGGATTGTGCTTGCAGGTGTTGCTGGACCAAGCGGTCAATAGCGGGCTAAAGCCCAAATTGCGAAGCCGGACCTCGAAGGCCTAATTGGAGTGTTTTACTTGCTTTTGTTCATGTATGACCGGCCTGCGTGCCGTGGTATGGAAAACTTGTAATATGAGTAAACTATTTGTAAGGCCTTAAGGCCAGTACTTGTGTATGTACTTTGTTCCTTTTTGGCTTGTTAGTGGACATTCATGCTTGTTGCTGGGTTCTTTTAATTGCAACTATTTAAACTGCTTCTGCTAGAATGCTCTGTGTAGGACGTTGTGATTGGTTGGATGGTTTCCATTGAGTAACCACCCGGTCTGTCCGTGGTATATGGCGTCGGGCCCCGGCTGGACCTACTGCTATATGCTATGTGATGGATAGGGGGTGTTACATCACATGCGTAGGCACGCACGACCACACACCCCATGCCCTCAGGGCACATTCTCGGTGAACACGGTCAAAGGCCGCTGACTTACTACCACCCCATGTGCGGCAATATCTTGTGAGCATTATGGTCTTTCTGGGCAATGCCTAAGTCCCTCTATCTATGCCAACGACAAGTACCAAGTACCTTTAGGTCGCTTTAACCGAACGATATAGAGCGAGTACGGTTCCGCCTAACCCGTTGCTCACACCACCCTGCCACCTTAAGACATGGGCGCGTGTCAAACTTCCCCGAGTCCCAATTCGATCTGACACTTCACATAACCCGGTTATGTGCAAGTTGGCTCCCAGGCCACCAAGATGGCAGAATCACGCATCTGCCCAGTTTTCCGGGTGCACCTTGGAGTTAGTCCCCAAGGCTCCCTATTGCAATCTACCACGTAAAAACCCGAAAACAAACATCCGCACGGAGTCTTCTCCGACCATTCATGCAATGCAACATCACCGATCCATACCAACTTGTCCGGGTAGGCTTCATACATCATGCCTATGTCCGTTTCTCGATTACAGACTCTACATGCTAAACAACGAGGACAATTCATGTCTGGCAGAAGGAACGCCTCACACTCACCGCAAACTCGCGAGAGCGGGCTTCCTATGCAAACGAAAAGAGGACTTCACATGTCCTAGTATGAGAATCGTTACCCTAGCATTCCTCTTTGGCACCATGGAAATCTATGCGGATGAAAAGCACCGCAATGTCCTCGTCTCCGTTGATCCGAAGTCGGCTTGCGATTTGGGGCTCCGAAGCTCCGCCGGCGGCCGGATCTATCTTCTTTCTTCTTCCTTGCTCTCCCCTCTCTCTAGAAGTTTAGAAAGAGAATAACCCAAAGATAATGAGGGTTTTCAACCCTATTTTCGGGTATAACACAGCAGGAATAGCCCTGAACCGTTGGATCCTGAAATAAGGAAATGGACGACCATGATTCGGGCTTGAAATACAAAACCTGGGCCGAACATGGCTTGTGACACGCCTGTGTCCAAGGCTATGTGCCCCACTCGACGCCGAAACCGTCGCGTCCCGAAAAGTATACGGGCTCTCGACACGCCCGTGTCCAACTTGACACGCCCGTGTCTTTCAGTACATGGCCGTGTAGCGGGCCGTGTTCCTCCATCGACACAGGACCAACACAAACCCATGAAGAACATGGTTCTTGGACACGCCCGTGTCTCATTTAACACGCCCGTGTCATAACAGAACACGCCAGGGCTACAGGCCGTGTTTCACCCCCAACACAACTCGGCTAACCACCCGAGTAGGACACGTCTTGGGACACGCCTGTGTCTCAGGCCGTGTTTGCTGCTCGACAATCGTCGACTGAAATTCATCGACCACACGGCCATCGTCGAACCCGAGCATGACACGCCCCTGGGACATGCCTGTATCCCAGGCCGTGTGACCCCTACCAAATTCCAAACTTGGCTCAAAACGCCTCCCGTCGCTCTTTTGAGTTTCGGGGCGTTACAACTCTCTCCCTCTTAAAAGAATTTTGTCCCGAAATTACATAAATGAAAGATAAAAACAAGACTTAAACGGTACCTGAGTGGAATAACTCCGGGTACTCCTCAAGCATGGTATGCTCTCACTCCCATGAGAACTCCTCCTGACCGCAGTTGTCGCAACGGATCTTGACCATTATGATCTCTTTGTTACGCAACGACTTGACTTCCGAGTCCTCAATGCAAACGGGCTTGAACTTCGTTGTCAACCCATTATCGACCGGCACTTGATCGACCGCAATCACTTACGAAGGATCTTGCACCGCCTTCCGCAACACTAATTTGTGGAATACATCATGTAGAACACTTAGCTCCACTGAAAGCCTCAATCGATAAGTTGCTTCGCCAATCGGCTCCAGAACCTCAAACGGTCCAACGTATCTCAGGCTTAGCTTCTTCAATCGCCATACCCGCGAGACATCCTTGAACGGCTTGATCTTCAAGTACACCTAGTCGCCGGCAGCGAACTCCATGTTCCTATGCTTAGAGTTATAGTACTTAGCCTGGCGATCCTGAGCGATCAGCAATGTCTCTCGAATCGTTCGAACCAATGACGTTGCATCTTCCACCTCTTGTCGCTTGTACAACTTTGACTCACCCATTTCCAACCAAGACAACGACGTGCGACATCTTCTATCATAAAGGGCCTCGAAGGGAGGCATTTGAATGCTCGCCTGGTAGCTATTGTTGTAAGCGAATTCCACCAAGTATAGGTGATCTTCCCACTGCTTCCTGAAATCCAGAACGCACATGAGAAGCATGTCTTCCATCGTCCTATGGACCCTCTCGGTCTGACCATCCGTCTGCAGATGAAAGGCTGTGCTGAAACTCAGCTTTGTTCCCAACATCTGCTGCACCAGCATCTAATCATTGGACGTGAACCTCCCATTACGGTCACTCACAATGCTGAGGGGCACAACATGAAGCCGTACAATATTATCCACATATAACTTTGCCAATTTCTCCATATAATCATCCTTCCTATGCGGAATGAAGTGCGACACTTTCGTCAAACGATCTACGATAACCCAGATGGCGTCGTTTCCCTTCTGCGACCTTGGCAAACCATGCACAAAGTCCATAGTTATGTCATCGAACTTCCACTCCGGAATAGACAAGGACTTCAAGAAACCTCCAAGCTTTTGACATTCCGCCTTCATCAAGGCGCATGTTTGACACTTCACCATATAGAGTGCCACATCCTTCTTAAGTCCTGGCCACCAGAACAATTTCTTCATATCGCGGTACATCATCGTGCTCCTCGGGTGAATCGAGTACTTGGTATGATGAGTGTTGGGTACATTGGTCAAATGTACCTGATTTGAAGAAGCCTCACCTAACTCAATGATATACATCAGAATGTATTTGATGTTTGTTTGAGTTACTTGTGCAGGTTAGTTATACACTGGACTGAAGCTGAAAATTTCTAAGTCCATGTGTCGACACCCAGAGGCAAAGTGTCGACACTTGAGAAAGCTTGTGTCGACACCCAGACATGCAGTGTCGACACTTGGAGTCATTGTGTCGACACCTGGGAAGAAGTGTCGACACCAGTCAGAAAGTGTCGACACTTGGAGCTGTGTCGACACTCAGTGTAGAAGAATGCAGAAAAGCTGTGTCGACACTTGGCGGAAGTGTCGACACCTAGAAGAGCTGAGTCTACATCAGAAAGTGTCGACACTTGGAGTTGTGTCGACACCCAGCAAAATTCTGCAGAGACTAAGTACAAGTGTCGACACTCAACACAATGTGTCGACACTCAATCAGCAGAGTCAACATATGAAGAATGTGTCGACACTCAGCACAATGTGTCGACACACACTCAAAGAAGTCAACACTTGAAGAATGTGTCGACACTCAGCACAATGAGTCGACACATAACCAGAAGACTCAACACTAGAAGGAAGTGTCGACACAAGGAGATGTGTCGACACTTAGCAAAGAACAGAAAAGTTGTAAAATATTCTAAGTATAAGTGTCGACACTAAGGGAATGTGTCAACACTCAGCTGAAGAATCAAGAATGAAGACTTGTGTCGACACCAAGAATCAGTGTCGACACTTGACAGTTTCAACACATGAAGATGTGTCGACACAAAGGTGATGTGTCGACACTTAGAAGAATACAGATAAAGAATGAAGTATAAGTACTTGTGTCGACACTCAATTTCAGTGTCGACACATGCAGAAGAAACTATGTCGAGACATACAAGGAATTGTGTCGACACCTTGTAGACTTGTGTCGACACTTACACAACATGTGTCGACACTTGGTCTATAAGTGTCGACACTTAAGAACAGAAAGTCTCGACACTATCTGACAGTTAGTGAGATTTCAAGAAGTGACTGGTTGACATGACAGCTGCCAATCCAGCCGGTCTACAGCAACTGTCAGAGAAGTCAAAAGTCTGTTATAAACCGGATCAGCCGGTTACCATGAAGGAAGCCTATAAATAGGCATCCACAGTTTACAGAATGAGAAGTGAAGTTGTTAAGTGGTTAAGTTGTTCACAATCATTACTTGTTGTGAGAATAATTGAAGTGGTTGATCAGATTAAATCAAGAAGTGATACATAGAGGATCAACACAAGAAGATCAGGCAGTCCAACTGCAGATCTAAGTAGTTGGAGAGAGAGAGCTCCAACCAAGGATTCAGTCTTTGGAACTAAGGCTGAGAAGAACAATTCAGAGTCATCTGGATTTCAAGAAGCAGAGATCAAGGATCAACTGCAGAAGATTCAGACTAATTCAGTTCTACTCAAGAAGCTTTGAAGAAAGCTAAGTCAGTTTGGATCAAGCTGAGTTCTTCCAAGAACTCTTCAAGAAACTCTCAACTCCTCTCATCCTTTCTGAGTTGTAGAGTTAGCATTTGTAATTTCTATTTTAAACTTGTAAGATCCATTGGATCTGAGTGATTGTAAGCCTATTTTATAAAGGCTGAGGGTAGGGCTTGGTGCCTGAGTGTAGGAGTTGAAGAACTCTGAGTGTAGGCCTTTAATTGGCTGAGTGTAAGCCTTGATTGGCTGAGTGTAGGCCTGGGTGGCTGAGTGTAGGCCTTTTGGCTGAGTGTAAGGCTTTGGGCCTGAGGTAGGAACCTTGTTGGGTTCTGAGCTAGTGGAGAAGTTTGGCCGAATCTAGTACACTGCTAGATAGGCGAAGGGGGAAAGTGGATGTACCCAAAGATTGGGGAACCACTATAAAATTAGTGTGTCTTCTGTGCTGTGCTGTGAATTGAATGCTTAATTTCTGTATTTGCTGTTAGCTGTAGTAATCTGTGAAAAACTGTTGTGCTGCCAAACAAAAGTCAAAAAAGGTTTAGGTCACCTATTCACCCCCCCCCTCTAGGTGTTTAGGTACCATATCTTTCAAGTGGTATCAGAGCGAGGTTCCTCAAAATCAGGACTAACTGTCTGAGGAGATCCAGTTTGGCAGATTCAGTATAAGTCAGGAAACAGGAAACAGTTTCAAGAAAATCAAGAACATGGGTTCTTCAGAGAATCATAAGGAGTTGGGTTCAATGAAACTACCTATATGCAGAAAAGAGATCTTTGGGATCTGGAAAGAGAGGGTTAGGCTTTTTATGGAAGCCTCTGACCCTAGGATATACATCACAGTCAAAGAAGGGCCATATGTGCCCATGAAGATTTCAGTATTGGATGCAAATCAGAGGACTCCAAAGGATTTCTCTGAAATGACCAAGGATGAGATTGTCCTAGCAACCATGGACAAAAGAGCACAGAATATAATAGTTAGTGCAATTGATGATGCCACCTTCCAGAACCTTATTCACTGTAAAACTGCAAAAGAAATGTGGGACACCCTCATTGTCTATATGGAAGGTTCTGAAGAAGTAAGGCAAGATAGGAAGTCCTTGCTTAATCAAGAATATGAGAGCTTTAGGCAAGGAAGAGGAGATAGCATCACTGAATGCTACAAGAAATTTTATAGAATTGTAAATGAACTCATGTCATATGGAAGAGAGTTCACAAACTATGAGTTGAATGATAAATTCTTAAGGTCCCTAACCAAAGACTGGGACACCAAGATCTGTGCCATCAGAGAAATGGCAAAGTTGGGAGAAATTCCTCCTCCCACACTTTTTGGCAAGTTGTTATCTTATGAGATGCAATTGTCAGTAAGAAAAGAAGAAGAAAAGTCAACAAGGACTGAATACAGAGAAAAGACTGTTGCCTTTAAGTCAGATGTACCCAGAAAGAGCAGGACCAAGTCATCAACTCCTCCTCCAGAGGTAGTTGAATCAGAATCTGAAGAGTCAGAAAGTACAAAATCTACAAGCAGTGAAAGTGATGAAGACTTTGCTGCATTCACCAGACATTTTCAGAAGTTCCTTAAGAAGAAACAGTGGAGGTCTAGACCTTCATCTTCCAAAGGGAAAGAGGTTCAGTATCAGGAAAAGAAGCCTTCAAAGAAGGACAAGAAAAGGACCAAGACTAGTAAGGCAACTGGATCCAAGATAATTTGTTACTGCTGCAATAGACAGGGCCATGTTATTGCAGACTGTCCTGAAAGAAGGAAAGAATCCAGTGACAAAAAGAAAACACACTTCAAAGGAAAGAAGGAGAAGTCCTTTGTTGCAAAGAATGAGAAGACTCTTTCAGATATGTCTTCTTCAGACACTGAGACAGATGCTGAAGCCTATATTGGGCTATTTGCTGAAGAAGAAGAAGAGTTTATGCAGATCATGGAATCTATCTATGAGCAAGAAGACTGTCAAAGCCAAGGACTGATGGCTTTGACTGAAAGTACCAAAAACCTGGAGCAGCCAGGACCCAGTCAGGTACAAGGTTTAACTCAAAGTTCTGATTCCAGTTCTAGTTCAGAGTCAGATTATTCTTCATCAAGTGATGAGAATATATCTGAGTCTGAGGGAGATATTCATCAACTCCTAGATGAATATCAAGTACTATTGCTAAGCCTATAAGAAAAGCAAGACCCTAGCCAAAAATTTGGCCAAGGAAATTGCTGATCTCAAAGCAGCTGCAATAGATTATGAGAAGAATTATGATCAAAAACTGAATGAAGTGGCCAGGCTGAAACACATTACTGTGATTCAGATGGGTACTATTACATTTAAGAATGATCAAATTAAGAAACTGGAGATTAATCTTCAGAAGGAGAAAGAGCTAGCAGCTAGGTTTTCAAAACCTAAATCAGTGCTACCCTTGATTGATGATTTTGTTCATCATAAAGGAAAGACTGGACTGGGTTTTGTTAATCCAGCTAGGACTGTTCAGGATCAGTCCAAGTCCAAGGGCAAAGCCCCAACATTCAACAAGACTGCTGTAGTTAAGACAGCTAAGTCAGAACCTAAGCAAAGGTACAACAAATTTGAATGTTGGTGCTGTGGCAAGGTTGGCCACTTTGCTTTGGATTGTTGGCACAATGCCAGTGCCAAGTTGTGTAGCAAGTTACCTGTTGGAAAGACAGCAGGTAGCTATGTCAATTTGCAAACTAACAATCACCAAGGACCCAAGTTTACTTTGGGTTCTAAGGTTCATTAATTTGTTTTGCAGGAGAATCCAAGTGGCCATACCCCTACATGGTACTTGGATAGTGGATGTTCCAGACACATGACTGGAACTAGGGGACTACTGAAGGACTACATCCCAATCAAAAATGGTCCAAAGGTGACCTTTGGTGGTTCTGAAAAAGGAATCATCAAAGGGTTTGGTAACATTTCTTCTAACCTTGTTACCATTACTCAAGTGGCTTATGTTAAAGGTTTGAAACATAACCTCATTAGTATAAGTCAATTAAGTGATGTAGGGTATGACATCTCATTTGTTAAAAATGGTTGTCATATCAAGAGGTCAAGTGATCAAAAGATCATTTTGACAGGTTATAGGAAGAGAAATGTCTATTGTTTAGACATTATGGTTGAGAACAATAGTTCTCCAGTTTGTCTTGTAGCTGATGAGACAGTCTCTCAATGTGTCAAGTGGCACAAGAGGCTTGCTCATCTTAATTACAAGACTATTGGCAAACTCTTTAGTAAAGAGTTAGTGAGGAATGGTCCTCAAGTTAAGTGTGTCAAAGATGGCATTTGCTCAGCTTGTCAAAAGGGCAAGCAGACTAAATCCACCTTTAGAAGCATTGACAACAAGGATGCTGTGAGGTGTTTATACCTCTTGCATATGGATCTATTTGGTCCAATGCCAGTTCACAGCTTAGGTAGGAAGGTCTACACCTTTGTAGTTGTTGATGACTACTCAAGGTTTTCCTGGGTGTTCTTCTTAAAGCAGAAATCTGAAACACCTAGTGTCTTCCACAGTTTTGTTAGGCAAATTCAGAATGAATTGAACTGTACAGTGGTCAAAATTAGAAGTGACCATGGTACAGAGTTTCAATCTGAAAGCATGACAAAATTATGTGAAGACTATGGGATATTTCAAGAATTCTCTTCACCTAGAACACCTCAGCAAAATGGCATTGCTGAAAGGAAAAATAGAACCTTGATAGAGGCTGGTAGAACCCTATTAAGTGATTCATCACTGCCAGAATATTTCTGGGCTGAAGCAGTTAACACTGCATGCCATGTGATAAATAGGGCTACCATCACTAAAAGGTTAAACAAGACCCCCTATGAAGTAGTGAAAGGCAGGAAACCAAATCTATCCTATTTTAGGATCTTTGGTTGTAAATGCTTCATACTTAACAATGGGAAGTCTTACTTAACTAAGTTTGCTGCCAAGTCCCAAGAGGGAGTGTTTGTTGGGTACAGCAATAATAGTAAGGCTTATAGAGTCTACAACTTGACTACACAAGTTGTAGAGGAATCTGTGCATGTAGTTTTTGATGAGTCACAACTAATTAACAATGAGTTGTCTAGTAGTGTGTGCAGCCCCACAGGTCTTATTAAGAAGATGGACAAGCTAACCATAGAAGATGTACCTGCTGCAAGACAGCAAGTAGAAGAAGATGGCTTATGTCCAGGGGGAGAACTACATGTACCAGGAGCTGAAGAAGTTCAAGGAACTCAGCATGATGAAGATGCTGAAGAAGTACAACCAGAAGTAAGGATGCCTCCAGCCAACAGGCATCTAAGAGATCATCCAGTGGAGCTGATCATTGGAGATCCAAGACAAGGTGTTCAGACAAGGAGCAGAAATCAGAATGCTGCAGTATATTCAAGTTTTCTGTCTCAAATAGAACCAAAGAAATTTGAAGAAGCAATACAAGATCCACAGTGGACTGAAGCTATGCAGGAAGAGCTAAACCAGTTCAAGAGGTGCAAGGTTTGGGACTTAGTTCCTAAGCCTAAAGATCACAATGTGATAGGAACAAAGTGGATCTACAGAAACAAGTTAGATGAACAAGGAGTCATCATTAAGAATAAGGCAAGACTGGTTGCAAAAGGATATAGGCAAGAAGAAGGTATTGATTTTGATCAAACCTTTGCTCCAGTAGCCAGACTGGAAGCCATCAGGATGTTCTTGGCCTATGCAACCTACCAAGGATTCAAAGTATACCAAATGGATGTGAAGTCAGCATTCCTTAATGGTAATTTAAAAGAAGAAGTATATGTGGAGCAGCCTTCAGGTTTTGTTGATCCTACTCTTCCACATTATGTCTATAGACTTAGGAAAGCATTGTATGGGTTAAAGCAAGCTCCTAGAGCTTGGTATGAAACCCTATCTAGTTTCCTCATTGAGAACAAGTTCACAAGGGGGAAAATAGATAAGACTCTATTCCTTAGGGAATCTAGAGGCAAAGTAATACTTGTCCAAATATATGTAGATGACATTATATTTGGGTCTACTGAAAGTAGCCTTTGCAAAAAGTTTGCAAAGCTTATGCAAAGTCAATTTGAAATGAGTAGTATGGGAGAACTGAAGTTTTTCTTGGGTCTCCAAGTTAAACAGACTGAAAGTGGCTTGTCCATATGTCAGTCAAAGTTCACCCTAGAACTCATAAGGAAATATGGTATGGATTCCTCCAGTACCATGAAGACTCCTATGGGGTCAAGTATGTCTCTAAGCAAGGATGATGCAGGGAAACCTGTGGATGAAACCTTGTATAGAGGGATAGTTGGCTCCCTACTATACTTGACTGCAAGTAGGCCTGACATTATGTATGCTACATGTGTTTGTGCCAGGTATCAAGCCTGCCCCAAAGAATCTCACTTGACTGCAGTCAAGAGAATCTTGAGATATCTAAAGGGCACACCTTATCTAGGCCTCTGGTACCCTAGGAATGGAGATTTTGATCTAACAGGCTATTCAGATGCAGACTTTGCAGGATGCAAAGAAGATAGAAAGAGCACAACTGGATCCTGTCAATTCCTAGGTGGAAGACTCATTTCATGGAGTAGTAAGAAGCAAACCAGTGTGGCCATCTCCACAGCTGAGTCAGAATATGTAGCTGCAGGAAGTTGCTGTGCTCAACTTCTGTGGATTCAACATCAGCTAGAAGACTATGGATGTCAGGTAAGTAGAACTCCACTTTATTGTGATTCTACAAGTGCTATTTCCATAGCTAATAACCCTGTATCACATAGTAGAACTAAACATATTGAGATAAAATATCACTTTCTTAGGGAGCATGTAGAAAGAAATGATATTGCACTTGAATATGTTAAAACAGATAATCAGATAGCTGATATGTTTACTAAGCCCTTAGAAGAAGCTAAGTTTAATAAGTTCAAAATTGAACTAGGTATGATAAACTTAGATTAAGTATACAGAACAAAAATTGGCTAAGTAAAAAGGTGTCGACACATAGACAAGTCTATGTCGACACAGAATAGTAAGTGTCGACACTTCAGGAAAATGGTGTCGACACATCTAGGAAGTTAGTGTCGACACTTCAGAATGTTAGTGTCGACACATGTCGAGTAGGTGTCGACACATCCAATAAGTGTCGACACTTAAGTTTTACTCAGAATTTTTCTAAGTAAAGTCTCGACACATGTCGAGTATAGTGGTGTCGACACTTAACCAAGTGTCGACACATAAAATCTGTTGACTAAATTTGTGTCGACACATGAGTGTCGAGACATTATAAGTCAGTGTCGACACTTATTGACAGTGTCGACACATCATTAGAAATTCATCCCGCCTGTTCGTCTTCAAACAAGAAGGTATAAATAGGGTTCTGTCTTTGATTGTCGACACGCTTTCAAAGTTTCGAGACCTAAACTCTTGTGTCGACATTTCTCTCATCTCAAGACTAATTCTCAAAACCCTAATGGCTCCCAAGCTGGAAGAGAACGTAAACGAAGGCTATGAGCTTGTGCGAGGCGCATTTGACGACAGCGACCAAGAAATCAAATCAGTGCTAACCCTAATTGCCAATTCAGGATTGGAGTTCTTGGTTTCAGAACCAACGAAAATATGGAAGAAGGAAGTCATTGAATTCCTTTCTGGCGCGTCTGTAGATGACTCAGGCTACAGGATTAAGTCAAGGGTGCATGGCACCAAGGTCAAAATATCACCCAAGTCTTTAAGAAAGGTACTTCAGCTACCTAAAGTTCAAGCTGAAGAGGAAGTAACTGCTTCTAAGACCAGGGAAGCTCTTACTTGGTGTGGACTGGATCCAAAGATGAAAGTGGGATCAGTCTTTAACAGAAAAGGTATGAATAATCAAGGCAAGTTCTTGTCTGAAATAGTGGGCAAGGTAATACTGAGCAAGCCAGGAGGGCATGACAGGGTGTCTGCCTCCATGTTTGAAGTCATGACCAGAATCATCTTCAATCTGAAAACAGACTGGTCAATGGTGGTTTATGAAAAAGTGAAGGAAAGCCTGAAGAAGCCCAATCTGGGCAGGATACTAAGTCTCTACCTGGCTGGATCAATTCCAGAGGTAATGAGCACTGCTGCAGGAACTAAGATCAATCATATGAGGAAGATGGACTCAAGAATATTCTCAAGATGGGAAAGAGGTGTTGTCCAAGGAAGTTCCACTCCAGAGAAACAAATTCTAAAGAAAGACTCTCCCCCAAAGAAGAAGAGGAAGTTAGCTGCTGTGCCTCAGGAGTCCTCAAGCAGCTCAGGCAGTGAAGAACATGTGGTCTTCACTCCTGAAAGTCCAGAAGATGTGGCTGCAGAGAAGACACCTGCTCCTCAGGAGGCAGCTGACATCCAGGGGGAGCTTCCAGGTGTAGCAGAACCATCTACACTGGAGAGTGAGCAAGCCACCCTCCTCATTCAAGAGGTACTTGTTGACCTTAATACTTTGGATTTTTCTATAATAAATTCTGATTTGTCTGATGACCATCAGCACAATCAGCCAGCAAGTACAGTACCAGATGTTGGTCTTCCTGACACATCTGTTGTACAAGAAGTTATCCCTGATAAAGAAGTTGCTGAACCAAGTACATCTCCTGCACAGTCTCCACCAGAATATACCATGGAAGATCTATTTCTGAATTTAGAACAGGATGATTTTGATATGGAAAAGAATGATGCTGATACAGTAAAGAATGCTGCTGCTGAGGGAGAGAACATTGAAGTTGTGGAAGAGCCTATAAGGCTAGATACTGAGCAGGCACAAGATGTGCATACTGAAAAACAATCCAGCCCTAAGGATAGGGTGGATATAGCCAGTACATCAGACTCTGAAGATGATGAAGCTGAGCAAGCTCAGAAAAAGAAGTTCTTTGTTTTCAAAAGAAGAAGCCAGAGCTATAAGAAGGCTCTCCAAACAGTTGCTCAACATTCCTTAGTTCAACAAGCTCCATCCACTGATTACAGTGCTCTATTGCTTGCCATGCAAATCAAGATGGATGAACAAAGGAAAGCTTTAGAAACTTATGTTGATGAAGGGCACAAAGCACTACAATCTGATCTGGGCCAGGAAATCAAGTCAATAAGGTTTGAAATGAACCTTAATAAAACAGAGATGACTGATTGTTTTACAAAGGGTGCTCATGCAGTAGTCTATTTGGCAAACATCAAGAGAAAATAAAGACTCAAGTTGATGATATAGCACTAAAACAAGGCTATGTGCTGGAGAATCAACTCAGGATGAATGATAATTTGACTGCATCTCACAATGCCATAGTCACTGAACTCAAGAAAAAGTCTGATGAACCATCAACCTCCTCTGCTGCTGCCAAGGCTGATTTTGATAAGATATTTCAAGCAGAGATTGCTGCTGTACAGACTGCAATAAAAGACTCACAGAAGGTCATTTCAGAACAGCTTACAAAGCTTAGACCTTTCTTTAAAGAGGGCATAAGGTATTTGGATAGCCAAATCCGATTCCAGAAAGATGATGTGAGAGATCATGTGGCCCAAGAAGTCATAAAGGGGGAGAGAGTGTTAGTCAAGGCCAGTTCTGAGCATGCAAAATGGATTTCCAATTCTATCAGGGCTACACTTGGATATCCTCCCCTGTGTGATGACAATGAAGTAGCTGAATCTGGTATTCAAGGAACATATCTTGGAGGTGAGCAACAGGCAGTGGCTGATGTAATCTATCCACCTCCAGATTTTGAAATGATTCATGCAGATATAAGCACAATGTATAGTCCACCTGCTGGCAAGCCTAATATTATTCTGGAAAAGGTTGTTCAACCTATCACAGCTGCAATGCAAGAGGCTTTGGACAAGGAAGAAGAAACTAGGCTGTCAAAGAAGAAGTTTAGGGAAATTGCTGAGCAAAAGCCAGATTTTGAACAATGGAGCCCTACTTCTAGAAACATAATTCTCACAGCCTGGAAAGCTGCCAAGGACAATGCCCATGAGAGGAACAAGTGGTTCTCAGAGGCTGAATGGAGAAAGCATGAGAGTAGGCAGGAAGCAATTGTCCAATTTAGAAGGAAGGCTAAGTTAGGAAAGCTACCTCCAACAGCTGTGGAGCCTAGCAAGTACTTTCCTAAGCCCTATCATTATTTTGAAAGACAAAAGATCAAGGCTGAAGAACAGAAGAAGAAGGACTCTAAAGGGAAGAAGACTGCTGAAGCTGAGCCTGCTGCTGCTGCTGCTGTGAAAGCTCAAGTTAAAGCTGGAAAAGGCATTGTTATTAAAGAACCTGATCAGCACTAGATTAGGAATTAACTTGATGCTTGTTGTAATTTGTTAAGTGAAAAACATTGTAATACTTCATTGAAAATGTATAAGGAACATTATTGAAACAGTATATGATAAATATAGTATGAATGTTCTGAAATATGTGTGTTTCTTAATTGTTCTGCAATGTTTAATAAGTATACATGTGTGCTTTATTACATGTTCAAGTTTACCCTGTTGTCATTTATATGTTTTACATCATTTTGTAATTTTTAATTATGAGTGGTGTATATCATTGACTAAGGGTTATGACTTCTCCAAATAGGGGGAGATTGTTGGGTACATTGGTCAAATGTACCTGATTTGAAGAAGCCTCACCTAACTCAATGATATACATCAGAATGTATTTGATGTTTGTTTGAGTTACTTGTGCAGGTTAGTTATACACTGGACTGAAGCTGAAAATTTCTAAGTCCATGTGTCGACACCCAGAGGCAAAGTGTCGACACTTGAGAAAGCTTGTGTCGACACCCAGACATGCAGTGTCGACACTTGGAGTCATTGTGTCGACACCTGGGAAGAAGTGTCGACACCAGTCAGAAAGTGTCGACACTTGGAGCTGTGTCGACACTCAGTGTAGAAGAATGCAGAAAAGCTGTGTCGACACTTAGCAGAAGTGTCGACACCTAGAAGAGCTGAGTCTACATCAGAAAGTGTCGACACTTGGAGTTGTGTCGACACCCAGCAAAATTCTGCAGAGACTAAGTACAAGTGTCGACACTCAACACAATGTGTCGACACTCAATCAGCAGAGTCAACATATGAAGAATGTGTCGACACTCAGCACAATGTGTCGACACACACTCAAAGAAGTCAACACTTGAAGAATGTGTCGACACTCAGCACAATGTGTCGACACATAACCAGAAGACTCAACACTTGAAGGAAGTGTCGACACAAGGAGATGTGTCGACACTTAGCAAAGAACAGAAAAGTTGTAAAATATTCTAAGTATAAGTGTCGACACTAAGGGAATGTGTCGACACTCAGCTGAAGAATCAAGAATGAAGACTTGTGTCGACACCAAGAATCAGTGTCGACACTTGACAGTTTCAACACATGAAGATGTGTCGACACAAAGGAGATGTGTCGACACTTAGAAGAATACAGATAAAGAATGAAGTATAAGTACTTGTGTCGACACTCAATTTCAGTGTCGACACATGCAGAAGAAACTGTGTCGAGACATACAAGGAATTGTGTCGACACCTTGTAGACTTGTGTCGACACTTACACAACATGTGTCGACACTTGGTCTATAAGTGTCGACACTTAAGAACAGAAAGTCTCGACACTATCTGACAGTTAGTGAGATTTCAAGAAGTGACTGGTTGACATGACAGCTGCCAATCCAGCCGGTCTACAGCAACTGTCAGAGAAGTCAAAAGTCTGTTATAAACCGGATCAGCCGGTTACCATGAAGGAAGCCTATAAATAGGCACCCACAGTTTACAGAATGAGAAGTGAAGTTGTTAAGTGGTTAAGTTGTTCACAATCATTACTTGTTGTGAGAATAATTGAAGTGGTTGATCAGATTAAATCAAGAAGTGATACATAGAGGATCAACACAAGAAGATCAGGCAGTCCAACTGCAGATCTAAGTAGTTGGAGAGAGAGAGCTCCAACCAAGGATTCAGTCTTTGGAACTAAGGCTGAGAAGAACAATTCAGAGTCATCTGGATTTCAAGAAGCAGAGATCAAGGATCAACTGCAGAAGATTCAGACTAATTCAGTTCTACTCAAGAAGCTTTGAAGAAAGCTAAGTCAGTTTGGATCAAGCTGAGTTCTTCCAAGAACTCTTCAAGAAACTCTCAACTCCTCTCATCCTTTCTGAGTTGTAGAGTTAGCATTTGTAATTTCTATTTTAAACTTGTAAGATCCATTGGATCTGAGTGATTGTAAGCCTATTTTATAAAGGCTGAGGGTAGGGCTTGGTGCCTGAGTGTAGGAGTTGAAGAACTCTGAGTGTAGGCCTTTAATTGGCTGAGTGTAAGCCTTGATTGGCTGAGTGTAGGCCTGGGTGGCTGAGTGTAGGCCTTTTGGCTGAGTGTAAGGCTTTGGGCCTGAGGTAGGAACCTTGTTGGGTTCTGAGCTAGTGGAGAAGTTTGGCCGAATCTAGTACACTGCTAGATAGGCGAAGGGGGAAAGTGGATGTACCCAAAGATTGGGGAACCACTATAAAATTAGTGTGTCTTCTGTGCTGTGCTGTGAATTGAATGCTTAATTTCTGTATTTGCTGTTAGCTGTAGTAATCAGTGAAAAACTGTTGTGCTGCCAAACAAAAGTCAAAAAAGGTTTAGGTCACCTATTCACCCCCCCCCCCTCTAGGTGTTTAGGTACCATATCTTTCAATGAGCCTCGTACATCAATTCCACCCGCAATTTGTCCACATTTGGGACGCACAGACGACCGTCCTTCCATAGCAATCCATCCACGACCTCAAATTGGGAATTTGACCCATCCAAAGCCTCAACCATGATTTGCTTCATGCGGCCATCCATATCCAGAGCCTGCCGAATCCGATCAGCCAGGTCACACTGAACTTCCGTCCAGTTCAATAGCGCTTCAGCACTTGTCTGCTGTCTATGCAAGAGATCTCCAACGCCTCCAACTCCCAAACAAAACACTCGTCATGAATCGACAGCCAATTGGCTTGAGCTGGGGCCCTGCGGCTCAACGCATCCACAACTACATTACCTTTCCCAGGCACATAATGAATTTTGAACGTGTAGTCCCCCAAGAACTCCATCCATCTCCGCTGACGCATGTTTAGATCTTTCTGATCCAACAAGTATTTTAGGCTCTTGTGGTCGATATAGATATCGATCTTCACCCCGTACAAGTAGTGCCTCCACAGCTTCAAGGCAAAAATCACGGCCGCTAACTCCAAGTCATGGACTAGATAATTCCTCTCATGCACATTCAGATGTCGCGAGTCATACGCTATCACACATCCATGCTGCAGCAGGACACAACCCAATCCGCTGCCCGAAGTATCACTATAGATCTCAAAACCTTCGGTCCCACTCGATGAACTCAACACAGAGGCCGTGGTCAACCGACTCTTCAGCTCCACAAAAGCTCATGCGCACTCCAACGTCCAAAAAAACTTCTGCTCTTTCCTCGTTAGAGTCGTGAGGGGTAACAGAATCCGCGAGAAGTTCTCCACGAAGCGCCTGTAATAGCCGACAAGCCCCAGAAAACTCCGGACTTTCTCTACCGTACACAGCATATGCAACTTTTGTATCGCAACAATCTTCGTCGAATCCACCAGAATTCCCTCTCCACTGACTATGTGACCAAGGAACGCTACTGAGGACAACTAAAACTCGCATTTGGAGAACTTGGCATACAATTGATTCTCCTCAGCGTCTCCAATACCAAATGCAGATGCCTAAAGTGATCCTCCTCACTCTGCGAGTACACCAATAGGTCGTTGATGAAGTGGTGTAGGGATGTTTGTGAGATGGACGTGCTTACGTGAACGGCGGATTACCCATCACAGAACATAGAAAAAATAAGAGAGTGCTCCGACCAAAAGCGAACGAAAAGGGGTCGGTTAGCTCTCAAAAATACGGGACTCGATACAACGTCCTTAGGACCTACTCTCCAACAAGCACACAACTCGCGCCTAGCCGGACTCGATACCACGACCTTAGGACCTACCTCTCCAACAAGCACACATCTCACCGCACCTACACAAGCATCTATTCTTTTCAAAATAAGCCGTCAATCGCAGCAACAAATATATTTAGGAGCGGCGGTAAACGATAAGGAGGGATCAAGAACAAGTTGAGATTAACTCCCTTGTTAGCACCAAAGCGTGCCCAATCTTGGAGAACAAGTCAAGGCTTGGCCTAGTTTGTTCTCTAGCGGATCTTCCAATCCGGAAAACAAGAGGGTCAACAACAACGTTCGATTCAGATTTGCAAGCGAAAAACACTTTAAAATCGCGGAAAAGACGGATGAATAACCTCCACAAAATTCTCACAGCAAGAAACACAAAGATAGGGAAGAGATTACCCAACCAAGAAGAAGATCACACAATATTTGTGGGAGAATCACTCTCTCCACGGTTCCACCGGTTTCACACCGAAGGGGCTGCTTCCTTCTTCCACGGAGTCGCACCGAGAGAAGCCACGCCGGAGTCGCACCGAACGGGGATGGAGGAGGCAAGGCTTGGCTTCACACCAAAGGGGAGGAGGTGGCTATGGCTTTCACCATGGTGGCCGAAATTCCTCAAGGGGGTTTCTTTAGGTTTCTTTTTCCAATGCATAACTCATCATAATATCCTCCTTTAAATAGGAGTTACAAAAGAGATCCAACCATCCATGATGGAGATGAAATCTCATCCATCCGGGCGGTTACATACACACCAAGGGTTTAATAGCACACCAACATGAAAATAAAAATATTACAAGCCAAATGTTTTAAGCAATTAAAATAAAACTAAGTAGAAATATTAAGCAAGCTTTGCGCGCCGCGGACGGAGGTTGTATCGCAGCTTTCCGTTAGCGTCCGTGGCGTTGTCATGACGCCGCAAATCTTTAACTTGTTGCGCCGCAGCAACCGGGTCATCATCAGGAAGTGTTGGAGGGGCCGCAACAACCGGGTCATCATCAGGAAGTGTTGGAGGGGCCGCGCCATCAATCCTCCCCCACTCAAAATCGCGCATCTCCGATGCGTGGGCTGATAGAAAGCGGCGGAGAAGCTCGACATCCAAACGTTGAAGCTCTGTCGCGAGGACCCAAGAGTCGTCCGACGGTGGGCGGTCACGCCAACGGATGAGGAAGCGGTAGGTAGCACTGGCAGGAGTAGTAAGTGGCTCAGCAGCGAGTATCATATCTGGATGGAGAAACGTCTTGGGAAACCTGGGAAACATGTCAGCAGTAGGAATAAAAGAAGGCAACGTACCATCCGATGTTATACCTGCGGGGACCGGAGGAGAGAGATCATCCAAACTACCACTCCCCAACCCATTAGAAATTTCAGTGGAGGGAGAAGACGACAAAGAAACCAACTCTTGTGGAGGCGCAACAAACAACGTCAAATCCGAGACATTAAAAATAGGGGAGATACCCCATTCAGCAGGCAAATCCAAAACGAAAGCGTTGTCACCTAGCTTCTTGATAATCCGAAAAGGACCGGCGCGTTTTGCAGCTAACGTTTTAACGGTGCCAGTTGGCATTCGTTCGGGAACTAACCGTAATAAAACCAGATCGCCGACCTTAAAGTGTGACACCTTCCTATGTAGATTAGCGTGCGCTTGATAAGACTCATATTGAGCAGTCAAGGTAGCTCGTATACGTGCATGTAAGTCGTGAATATGTTGGGCGAAGGATTGTGCAAATTGACTTGTTTTGTATGTGGGAGGTAAGGGGACCAAGTCAAGTGGCACAGGGGCCTTATACCCGTGGACAATTTCATTCGGAGACATACCCGTGGACCGATTTTTAGAATTATTGTAAGCCAGTTGTGCATGTGGAAGCAGTAAATCCCAAGTGCCTTTATGGTCGCTCACGAGACATCGAAGAAGATTTCCTAGGCTCCGATTGACTACTTCCGTCTGGCCATCAGTTTGTGGGTGATAAGCCGCGGAGAATAATAATTTTGTGCCCATAAGAACCCACAAGGTTTTCCAAAAGTAGCTAGTGAACTTGACGTCCCTATCTGAGACAATAGTCTTCGGAACGCCACGATGACTAACGACGTCTTTAAAATACAGTTTCGCAATGTGAGAGGCGTCGTTGGTCTTACTACAGGGGAGGAAGTACGCCATCTTGGAGAACCTATCCACAACAACGAGTATAGAATCATGACGTCGCAGGGTGGGGGGAAGGCCTAATACAAAGTCCATGCTCACGTCTTCCCACGGGACGGACGGAATAGGTAGCGGAGTGTATAAACCTACATTGGACTTAGTACCTTTAGAAACTTGGCACGTACGGCAACTGCTCACAACTTTCCCAACCATCGCCTTTAGTTTAGGCCAAAAGAATTTCTCCTCTACGAGCGTTATCGTTTTGTCTCTGCCAAAGTGGCCACTCAAGCCACCACTATGTAACTCCCAAATGATGTGGAGTCGCAAAGAGGAGTGGGGGATACACAATTTTCCGTGTTTGAATAAGTATCCGTCTCTAAGTGAATAGGCCGTGATGGTCGCGGGAGAGCTATCCTGGGCAGATAAGTATGGCTCCTGAAAATCAGGGCATGTGGCGTATTCATCCTTTATGCGCTCGAACCCTACCACGTGGACTTGCATGGAGGAAAGTAAGAGGGTGAGGCGGCTGAGTGCATCGGCAACTCGATTGTCGGTCCCTTTAAGGTGCTTGAGAGTAAATGTGTATTCTTGCAAGAAGGATACCCATTTAGCGTGGCGCGGGCTGATTTTGTGCTGACCATTGATGAATCGCAACGCTTCATGATCAGAGAGGATCACGAACTCCTTATGAAGGAGGTAGTGCCTCCAATGATGCAAACATCTAATGACCGCATAAAACTCCCTATCGTAATTGGAATAATTTAATTTAGCACCCGCTAACTTCTCACTAAAATAACTAACCGGGTGACCCTCTTGACTCAAGACACCTCCAATCCCTACGCCAGATGCATCACAAGTAAGCTCGAAGACCTTGGTGAAGTCAGGGAGACGTAACACCGGTGCTTCGGTCATAAGCTCCTTAATACGATGGAATGCAAACGTGGCGGATTTGGACCATGTGAATTCTCCTTTCTTCATGCAGTCCGTAATGGGTGCCATAATGCTACTAAAATCACGTATGAAACGACGATAAAAGGTAGCTAACCCGTGGAAACTACGCACCTCACGAAGGCTAGTGGGCTCGGGCCAGTCTCTAATCACCTGAACCTTTCCTGGGTCAACACGAATTCCTTCCGAGCCAACTATATAACCTAAGAATTCAACCTCCGAAACATAAAACGTGCATTTCTTTAGATTTAGATATAAGGTTTCAGTCCTTAAGGTGGAGAGGACTACTTTGATGTGAGAGAGGTGTTCGGCGGGGGAGGTACTAAACACTAGGATGTCATCAAAATACACTACAACAAACTTCCCCATATATGGCCTAAAGATGTGCGTCATCATCCGGGAGAAGGTGCTGGGGGCATTGGATAGCCCAAAGGGCATCACAAGCCATTCATACAACCCGTCCTTAGACTTGAACGCCGTCTTCCACTCATCCCCCTCTCAGATCCTGATTTGGTGGTAACCACTCCGTAAGTCCAGTTTAGAGAAGATAGTGGCACCCGATAGGACATCCAAGAGATCATCTAGTCGCGGAATTGGAAACCTATATTTTATAGTAATTTTGTTGAGAGCTCGGCTATCAACACACATGCGCCAGGTGCCATCCTTCTTAGGGGCAAGAAGAGCGGGGACAGCACATGGGCTCATACTCGTCCTAATAAATCCCTTATTTAACAACTCCTCTATCTGGGTTTGTAACTCTATGTGGGCAGTTGGATTAAGCCTATAGTGTGGTTGGTTGGGTAAGGACGATCCGGGGATAAGGTCTATTGCGTGTTGTATATCTCTAAGCGGTGGTAACGACGAAGGCAACTCCTCTGGGTATACATCCCTAAACTCATCCAACAATACCCGTAGCTCTCGGGGTAAATCTTCCAACACGCCACCATCAGTTTTTTCACTCAGAAGTACAAGAGCGTACATTATTCCCCCAATAAAGGGATCCTTCACAAATTCCTTCCTACCAACTAAACTCAAGGCTTTCCTCTCAACTGGGATGGTGGTATCCTTAGCCAACACTACCGGCTCTTTTGGCACAGTCGGTCTCAAGGTGACGATCTTGCCATTGAATTTAAACTCATAAGTGTTGGCACGACCATAGTGCGTCACATCACGGTCATATAGCCACGGGCGGCCTAATAACACATGACAAACGTCCATTGGTAGGACGTCGCACCAAACCTCATCCGTGTAGGATTTGAAAGACAGGGGGACTAGGCACCGTTGGGTAACCTTAATAGTAACCTTACTAATCCAAGCGACCTGGTAGGGGGTCGGGTGCGGCTCGACAGTCAAGGACATGCGCTTAACGGCATTCTCAGAAACGGCGTTTACGCAACTACCACCATCAATAACTAATTTGCAAAGTTTTTCTCCACTCTTAAAGATCAGGGAAAAGATGCTCGTCCTCTTCCAGTCGTCTACAGGACGAGGAGTGGTCAAAATGCAACGCATCACCATAAGGCGGTGATCGTCCTCCAAGTCACTAGGGACTCCGTCAGGGTCGCTCTCCTCTTCGGCCTCATGGACATAGTCGTCAGGGTCGGTAGTGGACTCTAGTAAGGCTATGGCCTTCGTCTTGGTGGGGCATTCATAGGCATAGTGGCCTTGAACACCGCATGAGTAACAAGTGGTGTTAGCCTTGCTAACCTTTCCAACGGGGATACGCTCACTACCGGGGTTCTTGGTATTTCTCGCGGTAATCACAACGGATTTCGACTCGGAGGATCTAAATCTTCCTTTATCAGGAAAAGTGGAAGAAGATGCCCCAGCGGTGGACTTATTCTTTGCATTAGAATAACGGGAGAGAGCTTTAGATGCTAGGTTCTTTTCAATGTCCAAGGCGGCATTGAAAGTCGTATTCAAGTCCGTGTGACCATAACGCAAGAGTTTCCGCTGAATGTCGGGGTGAAGTCCCTTTCGAAATCTAGATAAGGTTACTTCGGGGATCTCTCGAAGGTCACATCGTACCATACGGTCCTTAAGTTCTCCCATATATTCAGCAACGGACATTGAGCCTTGCCGAAGGGTGGCAAGCTCATCGAACATTTGCGTCTGATGGTACGCGGGAACGTACTGATCGGTTAGCAGGTTCTTCATAACAGCCCATCCAATAAGTGGGACCCCGTGCCCAGCTCCTAACCTACGTTCTTCATTCAGCCAATAGGTTTTGGCACGTCCCATTAATTTCATCCTGGCAACTTGAACCTTTTGGGGGTCCGTGAGGTTGTGCCATTCGAAATAGCACTCCATGTCTATAGCCCAATGGAGGAAGATCTGGGGATCTCCCATGCCATCATAGGTGGGGGCATCTATCTTGATAGCCCTCGTGATATCAAAGCCTCGCTCGGGGCGGGGTTCTCGAGGGGGCATACGGGGAGAGTTTTCCTCAGAATCCGAATCAAAGTTCGGTTGGTGCCGGTTGGGCTGCCCAGCATTAACGGGAGGTGGGGGTGGCCTAGCTTGATTTTGTAGGATCTGGGCTAAGGCGTTCCTAAGCTCTGTCATTTCGGCACGAAGACCTGCTATAGCCTCGGTGTTGGGATCACCATGCTCATTCGCAGCCATCCTAGACGTAGACGGGGTTGCGTACTCCGTTCCTAGCCTAGTGCGCATTCAGGTTTGGGAGGCCCCGGGCAAGATGAATTTTCCTAGGACTGAAGCTATATTGAAAATACGATATTTTTATATACTCCCGATGTGAATAGCACGTAGATCGTTAAAAAATTTTTTCTTTGAAATTTTGCTGAAAAATAAAGATTTCAGCCCGCTATTGGCAGACCACAGAAAATAATTTTTTTGAGTTCTAACGATCGGATCTCTAACAAGGAACGCAGAGAGGATGTTTGCAACGTGAAAGTTGAAACGACCGCCTCTGATACCAAATTGGTGTAGGGATGTTTGTGAGATGGACGTGCTTACGTGAACGGCGGATTACCCATCACAGAACATAGAAAAAATAAGAGAGTGCTCCGACCAAAAGCGAACGAAAAGGGGTCGGTTGGCTCTCAAAAATACGGGACTCGATACAACGTCCTTAGGACCTACTCTCCAACAAGCACACAACTCGCGCCTAGCCGGACTCGATACCACGACCTTAGGACCTACCTCTCCAACAAGCACACATCTCACCGCACCTACACAAGCATCTATTCTTTTCAAAATAAGCCGTCAATCGCAGCAACAAATATATTTAGGAGCGGCGGTAAACGATAAGGAGGGATCAAGAACAAGTTGAGATTAACTTCCTTGTTAGCACCAAAGCGTGCCCAATCTTGGAGAACAAGTCAAGGCTTGGCCTAGTTTGTTCTATAGCGGATCTTCCAATCCGGAAAACAAGAGGGTCAACAACAACGTTCGATTCAGATTTGCAAGCGAAAAACACTTTAAAATCGCGGAAAAGACGGATGAATAACCTCCACAAAATTCTCACAGCAAGAGACACAAAGATAGGGAAGAGATTACCCAACCAAGAAGAAGATCACACAATATTTGTGGGAGAATCACTCTCTCCACGGTTCCACCGGTTTCACACCGAAGGGGCTGCTTCCTTCTTCCACGGAGTCGCACCGAGAGAAGCCACGCCGGAGTCGCACCGAACGGGGATGGAGGAGGCAAGGCTTGGCTTCACACCAAAGGGGAGGAGGTGGCTATGGCTTTCACCATGGTGGCCGAAATTCCTCAAGGGGGTTTCTTTAGGTTTCTTTTTCCAATGCATAACTCATCATAATATCCTCCTTTAAATAAGAGTTACAAAAGAGATCCAACCATCCATGATGGAGATGAAATCTCATCCATCCGGGCGGTTACATACACACCAAGGGTTTAATAGCACACCAACATGAAAATAAAAATATTACAAGCCAAATGTTTTAAGCAATTAAAATAAAACTAAGTAGAAATATTAAGCAAGCTTTGCGCGCCGCGGACGGAGGTTGTATCGCAGCTTTCCGTTAGCGTCCGTGGCGTTGTCATGACGCCGCAAATCTTTAACTTGTTGCGCCGCAGCAACCGGGTCATCATCAGGAAGTGTTGGAGGGGCCGCAACAACCGGGTCATCATCAGGAAGTGTTGGAGGGGCCGCGCCATCATGAAGACGATCACAAAGTGGTCTAGGTACTCCCTGAAAGTCCTGTTCATCAGATCCACGAACGCTGACGGCGCATTCATCATCCAAAACTGTATGACCGTAAACTCGTAACGCCCGTATCTCGTACTAAAAGCTGTCTTAGGGATATCACTTTCCCCTTATCCTCAACTGATAATACCCTGACTTGAGATCTAATTTCGGCTACACCGATGAACCGACGAACTGATCGAACAGATCATTAATCCTCGGGATCGGGTACTTGTTCTACTATATTAGCTTGTTCAGTTCTCGATAGTCGATACAAAGTCTCAAGCTTCCATCCTTCTTCTTCACAAAAAGGGCCGGTGCGCTCCAAGGATACGAACTTGGACACACATAACATTGCTCCAACAACTCTCGAAGTTGAACCTTCATCTCTGCCATCTCCTTCTACGCTAGTTGATACGGAGAGCGTGACACAGTTTTCACACCTGACACTAGTTCAATAGTGAAGTCTATCTCCCATTAGGGTGGGGCTCCAGGAAGATCACCAGGGAGCACATCAGGGTACTCAGATACCACTGAAATACTTTCCAACATAGGCTTAGGCTTTGCAACCTCCACTAGCGTGAAGAACAGCTCTACACCAGCAAGCACCTCCTTAACTACTTGAAGAGCAGACATCAAAGTCTTGCTCGACCCCGTTCAAGCCCGCAAAAGTCGTCTCACGACTAGTTCCCAACTTGACCTCTGTGCGATTGCAATCAAGGTATGCCTGCTGCTTTGAGAGCCAGTCCATACCAAAAATTACGTCGAACTCCACCAGCGGTAGTAACGACGCTTGCAAGTCAAACTCTTGACTCCTAAACATAACTAAACACAACAAACTCTATCCGCGCATTGAACACCCATTAGGCAACAACACATCCAATTTGTCCTTTGCCATCGAAGACGGTACTCCGATGCGCGATACAAATCCTTTGGACAAAAAGAATGTGAAACTCCTGAATCGAATGGTACTCTCGCCGGATAATCAAAAATCAAAACAAAGTCTAGCACAAGCAGTCCTAAGCTAACATACGCGAGGGCAACAAGTATTTACAGCTAACTGCTATAACTTTAGACCGTACCTGTCACCACATCAGCGTGCTTCCTGGCCTCCTGCTGGCCTAGACTGTGCTCTTTAGGCTTCCTCTCGGACTTTGGGCGTCCTCTCCAACACTCGCAGGCAAAATGCCCTGGCTTCCCACAATTATGACACGCGCCCGGGGTTCGGCCTATAGTTTCCCCCGAAGCACCAAAAGGAGGGGCTGGACCCGAAGTCCTAGCCTTCTTATACCACTTACGATATCCAGACTTTGAGGTAGCCAACACTTGGAACTCTGTCTTCTCAGCACTAGAGTCCTTCTTCTTTTGGACTCCTTTTCCGCGTTATGCAGGGTGCAACTCCTATAGGACTTGCAGAGTTCGATACCCTACTCACTGGCATCCGGTTAGTCTTCCCCAACTCTACTTCCAAAGATTTAGCTGACTCCACCAAGGCTCAGAATCCCAGTAGTTTTGGTCCTAGCAGTAGAATTCGCAGCTCGCCACGCAGACCGTTATAGAATCTATCAACTATAGACTACTCATTCTCCAACTCAAAGCATGGGTAGCGGCTTATCATAAGAAACACCTGCAAATATTCATCAACTGAATGCGTACCCTGCACTAAGAACATATTCAGCTACTGACCTGATGACCTTCTAAATGCCATTTGATCCAACACACCACCCGACATTGAAGCCATCTCAGGGACAAAGGGTTGCACATTGCTTCCCTACTGTGCATTAGTCACAGCGAACACCGCTTCAATGATCCTTCTTATGGTATCAAACGAAGGAGGGGTCTCAAGCACGTCGTTGGGCGCACTATAATCCTCAAAAATCAGACGTTCCGACGGCCCTGCACCACTCCTGTTCACCTATAGTCGTACAAGACATCATTAAGTGACCGAACAATATTGCAAAAAGCAATTATAGGAACACGCAGGTTCCTCAAACACGTGTATTTTCATTCCTAAGTGGACATTCATGGGTTCTTTTATGTTATAACGATGATGCACACACATGTGCTCACCACCCCTTAAATGAATTCACCCACGAATTCATTTAAGTTGACCGAAACCAGTAGTCTGATACCAAATTGTAACACCCCCTATCCGTCACATAGCATATAGCAGTATGTCCGGCCGGGGCCCGATGCCATATACCACAGACAGGCCGAAAGGTTACTCAATGGAAACAATCCAACTAAGAATCAACGTCCTACACAGAGTGCATTCTAGCGGAAGCAATTTAAAAGTTGCAATAAAATAGAACCCAGCCAAAAGCATGAATGTCCACTAAACAAACCCAGAAGGAATAAATGTACAATACACCAGTACTTGGCCTTATGGCCTTACAATAGTTTACTCAAATTAAAGTGTTTTCCAAACCTCAGCACGCAGACCGGTCACACATGAAAAATAAAAGTAAACATTCAAATTAGGCCTTCGAGGGCCGGCTCAACAACAAGGGCTTTTTGCCCGCTATTTACCACTTGGCTCCGCAGCACCTGCAAGCAACAATCCACCGCAACGGTGGTAAACAAAGGCAACGGTCTGCTATGCTGACCAAATTATAACAATCCCACCACCAAACTTGGGGCAGTGATGTTCCTTCCCTGCACTTTGTTAGCATAACCAAGTAGTATAGTGTAAAAACACTTCATCATAAGCGTAGGCACGCACGACCACACACCCCGTGCTCTCAGGGCACATTCTCGGTGAACACGGTCAAAGTCCACTGACTCACCACCACCCCCTGGGAGGCAATATCTCGTGAGCATTATGGTCTTTCTGGCCAATGCCTAAGACCCTCTATCTATGCCAACAACAAGTACCATGTACATTTAGGTCACTTTAATCGAACGACATAGAGCGAGTACGGTTCTGCCTAACCCATTGCTCACACCACCCTGTCATCTTAAGACATGGGCGTGGGTCAAACTTCCCCAAGTACCAATTCGATCACACACTTCACATAACCTGGTTTTGTGCAAGTTGGCTCCCAGTCCACCAAGATAGCAGAATCACGCATCCGCCCAGTTTTCCGGGTGCACCTTAGAGTTAGTCCCCAAGGCTCCCTGTTGCAATCCACCGCGTAGAGAACCCGAAAAATAAACATCCGTACGAAGTCTTCTTCGGCCATTCATGCAATGCAACATCACCGATCCAGACCAACTTGTCTGGGTAGGCTTCACACATCATTCCTATGTCCGTTTCTCGATTACGGACTCTACATGCTAAACAACGGGGACTATTCGTGTCTACCCGAAGGAACGCCTCACACTCACCGCAAACTCGCGAGAGCGGGCTTCCTATGAAAAGGAAAAGAGGACTTCACATGTACTAGAATGAGAATCATTACCATAGCATTCCTCTTTGGCGCCATGGAAATCTATGCAGATGAAAAGCATCGCAATGTCCTCTCCTCTGTAGATCTGAAGTCGGCTTGTGATTTGGGGCTCCGAAGCTCCGCCGGCGGCCGGATCTATCTACCTTCTTCTTCCTTGCTCTCCCCTCTCTCTAGAAGTTTAGAAAGAGAAAAACCCAAAGAGAATGAGGGTTTTCAACCCTATTCCCGGGTATAACACATCAAGAACAACCCTGAACCGTTGGATCCCAAAATAAGGAAACGGATGGCCACGATTTGGGCTTGAAATCCAAAACCTGGGACGAACTCAGCTTGTGACACACCCGTGTCCAAGGCCGTGTTCCCCACTCGACGTCGAAACCGTCGCGTCCCGAAAAGTACACGTGCTCTCGACATGCCCGCGTCCGACTTGACACACCCGTGTCATCCAGTACATGGTCGTGTAGCGGGACATATTCCTCCATCGACATAGGACCAACACCAACCCGTGAAGAACACGGGTATTGGACACGCCCGTGTTCCATTTGACATGCCTGTGTCATACCCGAACACGCCTGGGATCCAGGCCGTGTTTCACCCCTGACACAACTCGGCTAAACACCCGAGTAGGACACGGCCTGGGACACGCCCGTGTCTCAGGCCATGTTCGCTGCTCGACGATCGTCGACTGAAATTCGTCGACCACACAGCCATCGTCAAACCCGAGTATGACACGCCCCTGGGACACGCCCGTGTCCCCGGCCGTGTGACCCCTACTAAATTCCAAAATTGGCTCAAAACGCCTCCTGCCGATCTTTTGAATTTCGGGGCGTTACAATGGGGGAGGTGGTTAAGTGCACCCCATGCCTTTAAATGGAGCCTCATTCACATCACTACCTATACTGGATTGAATGGTGGGGTAAGGTCACGAGTTCAAGGAGGATTGGTGGAGACAAAACACACCAATTTGAGAGATGAGTTTGGCCTTATAGCTTGTGAAAATGTCCTTGATGTGGTTGAGAAATATAGAAAGGATATGGACTAGACTCATCTTAATCAGGTCCTTCATGGAACGGCTATGAAGACTCTTATTCAATTAACTGACACACTCAAACATGACGCTTATATGGTCCAAGATATTCTGAGAAACATTGTGATGTTAAAAGCATGAGATATGAGGAAGATCACTGCTCAGCTTTGCTTAGTCACTTCTCTTATTTTAGAAAAAGAACAGTTTGATGCGGCTGATTTAGTGTTGTCTATGATTCGGTATTCATTCAAAATTAAAGATCTCTAGAGGAAGAAGATCAACACACTTCCATTTAGAAGTGTCATTCAACGTATTCTCTATCAGAAGTACAGATGGATTCATCAAATTTTTTATGCGAATGACTGCATTCTGCCTGTTTACAACACAGAGTCGATAAGATTCCCATCTGGTCGAGGTGAAACTTCTTCAGTGAGACTGACTCGAGGGGAAACCTCTACTTCTACTAGACCGCCACTTCCTCGAGGAAGACTTCTTCGAGAAAAGGTGGATGATATACATGACTTATTGGAAGAGCACAAAGCTGACACGAAAGCAAGGCTAACTGAAATGAAGATGTTTATGAACTTTATAGCTAGATTACTGAATCTGAAACCATCTTTGACGGAAGAGAAGGAATGGAAGAGTCCAGTGGTGGATCATCCATGCCATTCAATTCTTCGTATTAGACGACCTCGGGATCGTGACCAAAGTTCAAGTGAAACCAACCAGTTACTAGTGAAGATTGGGAGTCTTGGACTGGAGACGTATGCAAGTGAAGATTTCATGAAGATATCGCTCGACAACAGTCACTATCGCCGACGATAGTGAGATTTTTAATATTGTTGTTTTATGTGTGCTAAGATTTTTGTGATGTTTAATTATGTTTGGATCATGTTTTAAAACTTATCTGGATGTTTAATTAAAGCATAGCTTGATGTTAATGAGTTAGCGTTTTGTTGTTTTAATTAATAATTTTTAATGTTAGATTTTTTTAATACAAAATATTATAACTTAATTAACTTATTTGTAATATCTAAAATTACTAACACTAATCTTAATATAGAAAAACGTGAATCAGGAAGTGACTTAGTGAAAATATCGGCTATTTGTGAATCGGTTTCTATAAAGCTTATTTTCACATTATCCTTTTTAATATGGTCTCTAATAAAATAATGTCAGATGTTTATGTGTTTAGACCGTGAATGATATTTTGGATTGTAGGTTGGATCTATTGCCCTTTTATTGTCACATCTTAATTCTACGATTTGTTGAACTGCCCCCAAATCTTCTAATGTTTGTTTCATTTATAGAGATTTTGCACAACAACTACCTAGTGCAATATACCCAGCTTCGGTGGTGGAGAGGATAACAAAATTCTATTTTCTAGTCGACCATGAAATAAGTGAAGGGCCTAAAAAGTGACAAGTGTCACTTGTGCTCTTACGATCTAAAGAACAACCAGCATAATCCAAATCAAAGTAACCATGCAAAATAAATGAATCATTCATTATGTGGATACCATAAACCTAATTTAGAAGTACCGATAAGTTATCTAAAATTTTGTTTGACCGTTTTAAATGCGATTCTTTGGGATTAGCTTGAAATCTAGCACATAAATAAACTGCAAACAAAATATCAGGTCTAGATGCGGTAAAATATATTAAAGATCTTATCATCCCTCTATATAAGGTTTGATCAATAGAAATTCTACTTTCAACTTTTCCTAATTTCAATGAAACACTCATTGGAGTACTAGCTTGTTTAAGGTATTCAAATCAAAATATTTTAAGATCATCATGAATATACTTTGATTGATAAATGAAAATAGCTTCATGTTTTTGGGTAATTCAAAATCCTAGAAAATATGTAAGTTTTCCTTCCAAGCTCATTTAAAATTCTTTTTTCATCACTAAAATAACTCATTACATAACTCTTCATTAGTGGCTTAAAAAATAATATCAATAACATAAATTTATAAAACTACGAAATCATTATTCACATACTTAATGAAGAGTGTATTATCTGCACTAGCTATTTTGTAATTATTCTTTAATAAATATAAAGTTAATCTTTCATACCATGCACATGACTCTTATTTTAAGCAATAAAATGTTTTTTCTAATTTATAAACATGATTAAAAAAATTTCCTTCACATAGATAGGGGGTTGTTCTACATAAACTTCTTCCTTAATGAATCTATTTAAAAATGCAGTTTTAATATCCATTTGATATAATTTAAATCTTTTGAAAATAATAAATGCAAGAAAAATTCTAACTGCTTCAAGACATGCCGCGGGTGCACATGTTTCATCAAAACCTACCCCCTCAATTTGAGCACATCCTTTTGCTACTAATCTAGCTTTATTCCTAGTGATTCTAGATTCACTATCTAATTTATTTTAAAAAATTCATTTAACACTAACAATAGATCTATCTACAAGTTTTCATATCTTATTACATTCAAATTGGGTAAGTTCATCATTCATAGCTAAAAACTAAGATTCATTATTTAAAATGGTTGAAACATCTTTTGGATCTATATCGAAAATAAAACATAGGCTTGAAAATAAATCATGTAAAGAAGAACGGGTACTAACCCATCTTGATGGTTTTCCAATAATTAATTCTTATGGATGATCTTTCGTAAATCCGAGTTCACTTGGATGCACATATTCTTGAACTTCTTCTCTCTCTTCTTTCTCTTCATTTTGATCTCAAAGTAACTCTTCATCATCATGCTCCAAAGAAGGAAAAAGTTCTTCTTCTTTGATTCCTGTAGAATTACTATCCAGTACACATGGAACAAACTCATCAAACTTAACATGAATCAATTCTTCAACTATTTTTGTCCTTTTTTATAAACTGTATATGCTTTACTAGTTGAAGAATAGCCAGTAAAAATTCGTTCATCACATTTTCCTAACGCATCATTTGTACTCAGAATAAAATATTTTCATCGAAAAATTCTAAAACATGATTCATTAGGCTTCTTTTGGAAATAAAGTTCATAAGGAGTCGACTTTAAAAATAGACGAAGCATAATACGATTAATAACATAATATGCAGTACTAACAACTTCAATCCAAAAAGATATAGGTAAGTTATATTCAGATAATATAGTGCAAGCTAGTTTTTGAAGAGTTTTTTCCTCTCCACTACATCATTTTGCTGTTGTATGCGATGAGCAAAAATTTCATGTTTTATTCCTAATTCAGTACAAAAAGAAACTAACCTTTCATTTTCAAATTAACCTCTATGATCTGAGCTTATGTATTTAGTTTTCAAATCAAGTTCATTTTGGATACTTATGAATAACTTTGTAAATTTGAAAAATGCATCAGATTTGGAAGTTAGAAAAATAGTCCAACAAAATCTTGAATAATCATTTATTAAAACAAAAGTATATTTTCTACCTCCTACACTTTGTGCAGTAACCAGACCAAATAAATTTATATAAATTAATTGAAAAAGTCTAGTAGTAGAAATAATGTTTTTAGTTTTAAATAAAGATATTGAAAATTTTACTTTTTGACATGGTGTGCATAAAGAAAATAACTTTCCATCTAATAAAGATAAATATTTATTCCACTTTTTTTTGAAAGTTTTACAACTAATTTAGCACTAGAATGATCATGACGCATATGCCGCAATTCTAATTCTTAATTTTTTGGAAATAAAACATTTAACATAGAATGTGAAAGATCATGAAATTCTATCATATAAATATTGTGACATCTAGGTGCTGTAAGTACAATTTCATATGACTTTAAATCTATAATTTTGCATAAATTTGTAGATGATTCTAATAAAATGTTTAAACTATTATCACATACTTGACTTATAGAAATTAAATTATGTTTCAAACTATCAACATATAAAACATTTGAAAAAGTAAAAGAATCATTACCCACTACACTGATGCACATGATTCTTCCTTTTTCGTTGTCGCCAAAGGTCACTACTCCTTTTTTCATCTTTAGGCTAAGAAACTTTGATTTATTGCCCGACATGTGTTTTGACCAACCCGAGTCCACGTCTTCTTTGTCTTTAACCTGCCAACACACCTAGAAATGAGATAAGAGTAAAGATCTGCCTACCCAAGTTATTTCTCCTATAGTATAGGTGGAAGCCTTAGGCGCCCTGACTTGTTTATATAAACTATGACCTTTCTTCCTGCAAGAGTCAATAGTTTGTCCAAGCCTATTACATTTAGCACATGTGATAAAAGGAGATAAAGACTGTTTCAAAATTGGTTGTGGATTCGTATTGGAAGATGTGCTAAAAGTAGAATAAATATATTTTTTTGAATTTCATATTTTTGGATTTCTCGTTATCATCAACGATAGTGCCTGTCGCTAGGCGATAGCTTCCAGCATCATAACCCAGCCCTTACTTAGCAGATCATGACATTGATTGGCTAAAATCATATCTAGTGATTTTTGTCCAATTCCAAAAATTTTAATACCCATATTCAAATCATGGATCCGGGCTCTCAAAGTGCTGTTTACTGTTACTAACATAACACACCAGATTGCAAAGGATTTTTTTTAACTTCTACTTAAGAACAAGAATATTTAAGAGATCTTTCTAAGTCTTTTTTCCTTAGTAAGAGTTTCAACATTGGATTGAGACTTAACAAGAGCTTCTTCTAAATTTTGAACTCTTGCCAAGTAGTGATCACACTCTTGACAAGTCAATTTCTCCTTCTCAAGTATTTTTATTTCAATTAATAATTTTCTATTTTCTTTCATTAAAACTTTGTTTTCAGATTTTATTAAAGCACTATCTTTTAGTCTTTTATTAAAAAATTTACATGTTTGTAAAAACTCAAAATACATTTCATCATAAGTAGGAGGAGTTACATCTGTATAGCTTTTGATACTGCATTCATAATCGGGCGGTGAAATACTCTTTCTTATCAAGCACATGTTGGCTCCTCTTCATTTTCTAAACTCGATCTGCTTGAATCCTTAGATGAGGAATCATCCCAAGTCTTCGCCTTAAGTACCTTCTTCTTGTCCTTCTTGTGCCCCTATTCTTTTTGCTCTTTCAAATATTTTGGGCACTTACTTCATATATGTTCAATCTTTCTATAGTGATAACATTATGGTGGCAGACGTTCCTCATCATCATCCTCATTTACCTTTCATTTTCCTTTATTAAAACTTGACTCCTTAAAATAGTTTTTAAATGAATTTCTCCTCTCCAGATTTCTCATAAACCTTTTAAACCTTTTTACAAATAAATTTTCATCATCCTCTTCATCATGCTCATTAGTTTCACTTTCTTCTTCCTTCTTTGACTTCAATGCCAACACCTTCTTTTTTGGCTACAAGTTATACTGTTGTTGTTGAATTTTTAACTGCACCTCATAAGTTTTTAAATTCCCAATGAGGCTGTCAATTTGAAGAGTCTTTAGATTTTGTGATTAGAATATGGTTGTCACCTTCAGATTGAACTTCGACGGAAGAGATATAAAAATCTTTCTCACCAAATCACAGTTGGAGAAATTCTTGCCAAGTACTTTAAAATCATTGAAGATCTTAGTAAATCTCGTATACATAAAATCAATGTTTTCGGCAACTTCCATCCTAAACTTTTCAAATTCTGACTCAAGTTAAAACAACTCTGAATCCTTCACCTGCAAAGTACCTTCATGAGTAACTTCAAGTAAATTTCAAATATAATAAGCAGTTTTGCAAGTGCAAACCCTATTAAATTCTGTTTTATCTAAATCACAAAATAAAGCGCTCATCTGCTTAACATTATTTCTGCACCTAAGCTTATAAGAATTGTCTCATTTATCCTTTGATTTTTCCATAGTGACATTTCCAACTATCATTGTAGGTGGAGTGTAGCATTGTTCTACCATTTCTCAAACTTCAATATCTAATGCAATTAGAAAACACCATACTCGGATTTTCCAATAGTTATAGTCAGTGCTAGTGAATAAGGAAAGTCTACTAATACCTTGTCCTTTAGAAAAAGCATGATCATTATGCATCATTATTCCCGGAAGTGAAATCATTTTGTAGTAACCTAGTTTTGATACTAAATGTTGGATCTTGAGACACCCTTAGAGGAGGGGGGGGGGGAGGTGAATAAGGGCAAATAAAAATTTTTATATAAAATTTTCACCTAGAAAAATATGAATGAAATTTAAGCAGATTTTCATAAAAATAAAAATATGGAACTAGTACTTAGAAATTTTATGGAAGAATAAAATGAACTTTTATTTCATCAATGAAAAGTACAATAACTACTATTTCAATAGAGTTTGAAATCATAGCTACAAGTGAAAATCTTCTTATGTTTCTACCGGTCCGTCTCCCAAGGAGCGACTGATTATAGTCTATCTCTCCCTAGAAACAACATCTAGTCTCCACCTAGATCTCTCCACGACCTAGTCGCAGCATATTAGATGACAAATTCTCCCAAAATCGCACAAGGACCTAGTTGACACTCACAGGGTGACGATTTCTCTACCGTTTACAAAAAGTAATAAAAAGAATACAAGAAAGAAATCTAAAATTAAAAACTCCCTCTGATCTTGAGCACTGAAGAAGACAGTGAATCATTGCAAAGATCGTTAGAGTTGAAGTATACAAATAGTCTCTTCTTCGCTCTTGAACTTTCTTAGTCACTTAGGAGTTTTTCAAATTTCTGGAGGTATTTTGCTAGGATTGCACGTGAATAAAATCTCCAGGAGGTGTGTAACAGAAATTTCTCGAAATCCAGCCTATTTATAGTTTCGCGCCATCTCCCGACAATAGGTAGCTATCGCCTATGATACCTCCAGCTACCACGTGCCCACTATGTGATAACCGAGTTGTTAGATCTGGTGGCCAATCTTAGAGGCGGGGGGGGGGGGGGGTGTGAATAAGTTTTTTAAGTAAATTCAAAATTAAAATAAATTTCACCAAGGACAACTTGTTTTGGAAGCTATCTCAGGGTGATAAGATACCACTGCGTGGCAGTAGGTCACAATGAACAACTTCCCCTGCAAAATGTTATTTTCTAAATTACACACAACCCTTAAAATCCTTGCAACATCCAACCACGAATTCATAATAAAATAAAAGAACTTTAAATATTTTTTTCCAAAACTAAAATAGGGGTTTACAACAAAAATGACTGGATCTCCGTGACGCTGGAGATCGGAGGCGATGAATCAAACAAATCTCTATAGGTTTCTATACCGACACTTCCATGACTGGTTGACTCTCTCTCTTCTTCCCAAGAAGATTGATGAGCCGACTCTTCACATTTATCCCAAGAAGGGTCTTAGAGCCCACTAGATCTACTAGATCTAGAAGTCCTCCTAGGATGATTTCCCATAGATTCCTTCCAGAAATCCGATGGCCTCCCAGACGATTTCTCACAAACTCAGACTTAATAAAAAAAGTGAAAATACAAATAAGAATAAAAGAGTTTTTAATTATTTCTACCTCAAAATAAGAAATCCTCTGTTGATTGGTGTGCGATCGAGGCTTCTGAATGTCATTCTTCATGCACTCAATCTACCGATGATGGTAATTGGAGACTTCACTCTTTAGAGTTCTTCGATCATGAATGGGAGGGAGAACTTGCGATTTTTCTTGCTTGGAGACGTTAGCTGAACCCTATATGTGAAATCCTCCTTCTTGTTTGTTCAGAAAAAGAAACGCTCATTTTTATACTCAAATTTAAAAAAGCTATCGCCGGTGATAGAGCTAGCGATCGGCGGTAGGTCCTCTCACTCCGGTTGTAATCCTAACGCCAAGCAATAGCGGTTTCTTCTTGATGAATTGATTCGACGGTCGTCGAATTGGATAGCGCCCGGTAGTAGGGCTAGCACCCGGTGGTAGGGCTAGAGCCCGACGGTAGGTCACAGAGAGAAATGTTTACGTACTCACTTTAATCCTACGTCGCTAGCGTCAGAGGTAGAGCTGACGCCTAGCAGTAGATTATAGAGATTGCAAAACTCATTTTTCATTACCTGTAAATCTACACACTATACCCAACATAAGTATTATCAAATACAACTTGAGATTTGATATTATCAAATTAAAGAGACACAAACCATGAGTTCCAACAAACTCCCCTTTTGATAATATCAAATCCCGTTCATGTGATATGAATCACTAGTAGCATGGTATAGTGTAATTCAACATAAGTATGAAATATAATGAGGTTTACTAGACAATATTTCCCAGTGTGGCAGAGGTACAACTCCCCCTATATGTGTGCTCCCCCTACATGTGATCTTCCCCTTGGTGACTATTATGACATGCTCATGTACAAATAAATCTCCCCCTTTTGATATTTTCAAAAGGGTGGGGAACTAATGGTAGAGGCTAGAGATTAAATAAAGAGATGAAGTTTTGACACAACAAACGCACAATCATGAGAAAAAGATAATTTTTGGACAGACCTAGCCAGCATAAAAAAAACATTTGATTTAAATGGTGACAAAACATAAGAAATTTTGGACACAAAATATGAAACTAAAAACACAAGATTTGGCGTACAATGTTAGATGATTTATAGATTTAATGCAGTGTAACATTGCAAGCGTCATGAATAGTAATCATGTAATAGTACACATGTGTGGTAGATGATCAGTGTAGTTTAAGTCCAATTATTATGCATGGAAGAGTTAGAAAAAATAATGACAGGTGTACGTATAAACATTAAAAGAAAAATAATTCTGGTAGAAATAATCATTAATACATGTTTTATCTCAATAAATCAATATGCTAACACACGAGTTATGAAGTAAAATATCATGTCAGGATTTTATCTACAATATACCAAGAGTAGAACAAAAAGGATCCTAACTCAATTTACTGTCTTTGCAAAAGATCGAAACAATTTTATATACCAAGGTGTTCATCCTCACAATGCTGATATAGGCTTATCAGCAGAGATGAGTAGTGCTTGGAGGGTATCCTTGGCACATACGTTGATAACATAGAAATAATGTACACAATTTTTTTCATTTCATTTTTTCACTATCAATTATATATATATATCTTTACCATATATAAAGAAATATAAAACTCATGAATTATAAATTCATTAAAGAGATTATGACCGTTGGATCTAAATCAATTACTCAGCAGCCATTCATTTTTTAATAATTAAAAAAATAAAAATCTCTAGATATCCAAGACCTATAGCATGGGAAGGACAGAGAGAGAAAGAGGAGATAGAGGTGAGAGAGAGGGAGAGAGGGCAGAGAGCGGTAATGTAATAGATATGTATAGTATAGAGAGAAAAAAAGAAGGAAATGAGTGTTATATATATATATATATATATATATATATATATATATATATATATAGAGTGACGGTGAGAGAGAAACAGATGGAGAGAGGTAGGAGAGAGAGTGTCATAGAAAGACAAAATTGTAGGGAATTAGATATAAAATTGGAGAGAGAAAAACTACTTTTTGTACGTTAAAATGTACATTTTTTACCAAATAAAAATGATAATATTAATGTATATTTTTTACGGTTATTTTGAGTACTCATACACATATGTTGCAGGTGTAGCCCACAAACGCCTCGAGCACGGGCGAAGACTATCCCCAAATTTATAGTAATGATGAAAATCCATTAAAATTTAAAAACTTTTTAGTAAAGCTCCTACACCTACTATGGTAGGCTATCATTAGACATGTCAGCGGTCTATTCGAGCAAGGTTGTCATTAGGCATATCAGCGGTCTATTCGAAGAGCAATGTAATTTTTTTTAATTAATTCAATTTAATTTGTTCATGTTTTCCATTTAAATTTTTATTAATTTATTTTATTAATTTTTTCAATTTAAAAAAGCAGGCGATTGGGGGCGGGCGAAGCCTGCCGTCACCGGCCTGATACGGTGGCGTGTGGCCATCAGGCCGGAGTCCCATGCCTGTCACTCGTATATATATATATATATATATATATATATATATATATATATATATATATATATATATATATATATATATATATATATATATATATATATATATATATATATGGTTCAAGGTCCCCTAATCAATCAAAATCTACCAACATAGATATATACACTTTAACTTGTATACAAAGACCTTACTACTGTAATTTTGGCTCAATGTTCTAAACTCTATATATGAAAAATGAACAACGTGACATTGATTTTTCAAGTCATTCCTAGCATATTAGACACACATGTAAGCTTTGAAATTTCTACAAGAGTACATTTTCTAGGGATGTGTGGTCAGTGAAATGTCATTATACTACCTAAATCCTCACACATACTGGAGGCATGTGAAACATACACTATCCTATTTAGTCACACTCAGTAGCTAAGTACCGATAGATTAGACACATCATGATGAAAATAATGTTAAAAAGAGATTAGCAATCCTAAATCAAATATTGCATGTAATCTTTATGCTTTTAGTTCTAGCCATGCATGTTATAAAAATAATGATTGTGCCATTTTGTTTCAGTTCCACCTTTTTTAGAAATAAACAAAGAAAAAAATGAAGTCAAAACATAATTTTGTAATTTTGGGATTTTATAATTTATAGGAGTTTTTATGTTAAAAAATGAACTGGAATGAAAAGAAGAACACATAATAAGAGAAATAAATAATCAAAGCTAAATTAGAAGAAAGAAAACGAGGCTTAACATGAAAAAACCACTATCATCGCACGATATCAAACAGAGAGTTGATTTTTGAGATTGAAGTCTAGTTTTTGCTATTTTTCGCTCTCAACCTTTTTGGAAAATGATTATTAGATGTAAGCCTTATCTAATGCAGCAAAAAACATAAGAACATATAAAAAAATTGTTTATTGATTCATTTAGCCCAATGTGTCAAAACAATTGTATATAAAAGTCTCTTGTATATGTCAATTACCATGATAGCTCAATAAGATAAGGTATTGACACACATGATTTACATGTTCACACAAATGAGATATGCATGAAATATATAATCATGATGAGTGAAGCAATAGTCATGCAGTTAAAAAAATATAAGTATGTCCAAGACAAAAAACTACTCAAGCAATATGTCAACACCATAGCACTGTACTAAGTGACGGAAGGGCATGAGGAGCTGTACAAATGCCGTAGGTTGGGGTGTTAATCCCATATGCATAAAAAAGAGACCCTCTTACCCTAACACTCTTTCCCACCAGTTCCTCACAAGGTCCCACTGTAACCCTCCCCGGTTAAGGACAAGACATGGTTTACAGGTTAGGATATCCAATGCACATAATCCTATGCCCCCGCTATTGTGAGACACAAACAGGGAGTGAATGGTCATGGTCATACTTATGCATTTAGTACTTAACTCTTCATTTTTTGCGACTAAGCACCTTAAATCAGATGAAGGTAAGTCCTTATGCACATTATGGTTCCTATGTGTAGTGAGCAACACGGTGTATGATTTAGCATCTATAATATTGCATGTATTTGTAGACGTTTCAAACAAAAAATTTAAGCCCTTATCAGATAGTTGACTAATATAATTCAAATTGTGCTTTAAACCTTCTTCAAATAGCACATTTGAAATAAAAAATGCTTTGTTACCTATGGTGCCAACACCAAGAATACGTCCTTTGCCCTTGTATCCAAAAGTTATAATGTCTCATTTCTTCTTCTTCTTCAGGTTATGGAACTTGTCTTCATCATCGGTCATGTGATTGGAACACCCGGAGTCCAAATATCACTTGTTCTCCCTGTCCTTAACCTGCCAACACATCTAAAAAGAGGATGAGGGTAAAGTTCTAGTTACCCAGGTTGTTCCACCGAGGTATAAGTGTGACCAAATTTGTTACATTTGGCACACTTGACATAGGCGGAGGATATCACCTTTTGCTCTGTATTTGGGCTCGTGTTGGAGGATGGATATAGCATTCCAACTTTAACAAGGTTCACTTTATGTTTCTGACGCTTATTGTTCGGATTTGATGGCGAAGAGCTATCGCCGATGATAGTGGTATAGTCGGGCGATAGCTTCACATGTTTGTATCATAGCCCAAACTTTCCAGATCCCTGACACTGATATCCCAGCAGCATATTATCAGATTTTTGGCCTATTTCAAACTCTTGGATGGCACGATTCAGGTCATGGATCTTCGCCTTTAACACAGTGTTTTTCGTGACTAACATCGCACACCAGTTTGCGAATTGCTTCTTTTGATTCTCATTGTGGCTATGAGAAGTTCATAGCTTCATTTCCAATCCCTTACTCTCTTTGGTAAGAGTTTCATTTTTGGAGGAAGTCTTGGAGAGGCTCTCTTCCAATTCTCTTGTAGTGCTCAAAGAATGAGTGCCCTCTTGGCACTCGACCTTCTCTTTTCCACATTTAATCAGTTCATTATTGGGACACTTTACCTCCTTTTTTATTTGTTTATTTTTAGATTTTTAAAAATTATTTTTATTACTTAAATCATCTAATTTATTACATAATATTTCATATATATCATAAAGTTCTTCAAAAGTGGGAGTAGTTACATCAGTGTCGCTATAGGCACTGAATTCACTATCAAACTTGTCTGAGTGTTTTCCTATGAGGCACATATTTTCCTCTTCTTCACTGCTTGAGCTCGACATGTCAGTCTCATCTACTGATGTATCGTCCCATTTTGACGCATTTAACACATTTTTCTTTCCCTTGCCACGAGTCGTCCTTTCCCTTTCCTCCTTCAGAAGCTTAGGACAATCACGCTTGAAGTGTCCAGATTTGTGGTAGTGGAAGATCTCATGGGAAGATTCTTCAACACACTTTGCCACCTTTGATGGTTTGATCCACCCCTTATTCCCTTCCACGCAATTCTTCGCGAACCTTCGAAACTTCTCTCGCCTCTTTGGATTCCTCATGAACTTCTTGAAACTACGGGCATACAAGCTCTCCTTATCATCAGTCTCCTAAGTCACCTCTTTCTCCATACTTTCCTTTAGTGTCAAAGCCTTCTTCTCCTTTTCCCTGGGATACTCCTCTGCTCGTATTTTCAGTTCGAGCTCGTGGGTCTTCAGGTTCCCAATGAGGCCCTCTATCTCCAGAGTAATGATGCCGTGACATTCAATAATGACAGTCACCTTTAGGTTGAATCATGGAGGCAAAGACCGTGGGATCTTCCTAACCAAGTCCCCATTTGAGAAAGTCTTTTCGAGAGATCTAGAGGCATTGACGATCTTTGTGAAGCAAATTGTTGGGTATTGTATCCACAATAGCCCTGATTTGAAGAAGTGTCCCTTGAACTAAGTTGAATGAGTATGTATTTAATGTTGTTTTTAGTTAAGTGTGGTGCATGTCTTAATTTTGAAGTACAAACCATTGTCAGGTTACAATGAGTCTCCAAACACAGTTCCACACAATGTAATTCCTCATTGTATAGAATATCGTGTTGGCCCATATGTAATTTCTCTAATGCGGTGTACTTCATCACTAGAATCCCAAAGAAAGTTGTTGTTCAGAGTTTTAGAATTTGTTAAGTAATTTCATCGAGTAGTCTCGTGAGGACTCATAAAATTCGTCGAGAACTCACGTAAGCACTCACGGAATTCATTGAGTGATCTCGGGAGTACTTGAGAGATCACTGTGAACTGTTGTCCAAAATGGCTAAATTAAAGAAGCTTAGTCCTCTCGTATATACTCAACGAATTCGTCGAGTACTCACGTAAGTACTTGTGAAATTTGTCGAGTACTCTCGAGAGTTCATGTAAACTGCTTTAAGGTTCCAGAGTTCCAGAGGTAGTTTGAAAAATCCGTCGTATACTCAAAGAATTCATAGAGTACTCTCGAGAGCTGATATACTTCGTCGAAAGGTCACGTGTAGTCTAAATACCTCATGCAAGCACTTTCTTAAGTAGTCTTGACGGGTTTGTCTAGTGGTCTCGAGAGCTCATGTGAGGTCTCGATGAATTATTTTAGTTTGGACTTCAACAGTTTTTGTTTTCATTTTTGAAGGCTTTCCAGATTTAGGGCTTCTATCATATACAGTACACGTGGATGGTAGAACTGAGTTTGGAATTTAGCTGTTAGTGAGGAATCACTTATAAATAGTAAAGGGTAATTTTCAGAAGCCCTAATTGCTAATCGTGAATCGAATTTCAAATCGCTCATCACCGGCGCCGACAGAACTTTCAGATTCGCGATTCCACCTACAAGAAAAGACTTGATCGATCTCCTAATTTCAGATTCAAATATTTTCAGAGATCTGTCAATTCTCAAGATCAAACCTCTCTTCACAAGTTTCAGATCCTTCTTCCTCAAGATTTCAGACAAAGCTTTCATGCAAAGGACTATTTTTATATCTAAGAGAGAATATTGTTTTCAATCCATTTATTTCCTTATTGATTTATAGGAAATTGTTTCTTCTGAGTTTTTGTTGATCTTTGTTGAAGGATCTAGTGTAGAATTTGTTCTTCGAGATTGAAGGAGTTGGATACTCTGAGTGTAAGATTTTTATAATCTTAGTTTTGTGAAGTAGCGGAGTCTAGCTCAAAGAGCTAAATAGGCGAGGCGGGAAAGTGGACGTACCCATCTTCGGGGAACTACTATAAATTCTTGTGTCTGTGTTGTGTCGTGATCTCTTGTTTGGTGTGCTTTATTTCGTTTAATTTTTAATTCCGATAAAAGCCGCAAGATTCACCTATTCACACCCCCTCTAGGTGATTTAGGTCGACAACTAGATATTTTCATTCGGTATCAGTGCGAGATTATTCGTTAAAAGGTTAACACCTTGAACATATCCTGATCTAGTTGTCTAAATAGACAAGCATGTCTGGAATGGACAAGAGCAAGGATTTATCCTTGATGAAGCTGCCCGCGTGCTACAAGAAAAAGTTTCCTATGTGGAAGGAAAGAGTAAAATATTTTATGGAAGCTTCTGATTGCAGAATCGTGACAATTGTTGAAGAAGGTCTGCATGTTACTATGAGTCCGTCAACAATAGATCCGAATCTAATGATTCCCAAAAAGATGATGGACTTGAGCAAAGATGAGATTACTCTCATTGCTCTGGATAAGAATGCGAAGAACATCATTGCTAGTGCGGTGGATGATTTGATGCTGCAAAATTTAATCCACTATAAGTCTTCTAAGGAGATGTGGTTATATCTATTTGTCCTTATGGAAGGAATGGAGGAAGTTAGAGATGATAGAAAATATCTCCTCAATCAGGAATACGAGTCTTTCAAGCAAGATAAGAGAGATATTAATTTTGATTGCTATGAAAAGTTCTTTAAAATCGTCAACGGCCTAAGATATTATGGTCGTGAGTTTACCAACGATGAACATAATGACAAATTCTTGAGATCCCTGACTAAAGAATTACATAACAAGGTTTGTGCAATAAGGGAGTTTGGTAAAATTGCTGGCATGGAGCCATAGAACTTGTTCGGGAAGCTGCTTTCCCATGAGGTACAACTCAACACAAGAATGACAGAAGAAGAGGGAAGCAGGACTTAAGTCAGAGAGAAGTCTGTAGCACTGAAGGCCGAAGGGTTAAGGAAAGGCAGAGCTGTGTCACCGGTAATGACACATGCTTCAAATGAACATGAAGATTTAGAGCCAAGCACCTCCAGTTCTGAAATGTCAGATTGAGAGTTTTCTTTACTCTGTAGACAGTTTAAGAGGATGTTCAGCAAAAGGAGGCAAAAAAAATCAGCACTCCTCTTTTGATCACGGAAGATCTCGCCGTGATGGTGATCATCATAAGAAGAGCTACAACAATAGCGACAGGTATAAATTAAAACAGAACAAACACGTTTTTCTGATATACTTTGCTATCATTGTAATAAGCTAAGGCACATGATCGACGACTGCCTACATAAAAAGAGGGAAGGATCCAAGAAAGAAGAAAAGAGATCCTTCAAAGGCAAAAAAAAGAAGAAAAGAGCTTCATCGCTAAGAAGTCGAAGATTTTCAGCGATAGCGTCTCAAGTCAAGCTCGGATATAGAAGCCTATTTTGGGCTTTTGGCGCATGCCGACAAGGATAACTACAACTCCCAATAGAGTGGGAAGGTAAATTCACATACTCCTTGTTGGATCCTTAGTTGGATTTGGGCTAGGTTCACTAAACTAGGATGTTTGACCAAACATATATAGCCAGGGTCATGTTTGTGTCCTAGAGTTTATGCCATGTCCTTAGAATCAACACTGCATAGACCAGCCATCTACAGACTGCAGAAGACTCAATACTTAGAGAAATTTCAAAGACTCAGGAAAATGAGTTCGACGTTCGTCGAACTCAGCTTGATGAAAGTCGTGCTTAGCTCAACGAACTCAGAGACAATTCTTTGAGCTGAGCTCAACGAACTTGGTTCTCAGGTCAACGATCTCTGGACACTATACTTCAACATTCCAAGTCCAGAATTCCTTTCTCTGAACCCCAGTCGACGAAGTTAGAATATCAGCTCGACGAATTTGGTTCTCAGGATGACGATTTCTGGATGGTCTACCTCAACATTTTAAGTCCAGAAACATCTCAATATTCTAAGTCCAGAAACACTTCTTTGAACTCCAGTCGACGAATTCATGTTCTCAGTTCGACGAACTTAGACCACAATCCTGACAAGTTTTATCAAGTAGTAGTTAGCAGTTCTCAGCTCGACGAACTCAGTTCTCAGGTCAACGATTTCTGGACACTCTACTTCAACATTCTAAAGTCCAAGAAACATTTCTCTGAACATTAGTCGACGAACTTAGATTCGCAGCTCGACGATCTTGATGCACAGAATTGGCAAGGTTCTTGAGAAAGCAGTTAGCAGTTCTCAGGTCGACGATCTTGGATCTCAGCTCGACGAACAATAATTATCTGGACGACAAACATAACTTCTCATCTCAACGAACTCTGAACCCAGGTCGATGAATTCTGTTCTCTACTCAACGATTTCTGTGCTGATCCAGACTTGGATATTTCCCTCCTTCTATCCTTACTTTACTGTAGTTATTCCTGAGTAATCAATGTTTAATATTCTCTAAATATTACCGTTAGATGCAGCATTGATTATGACTTTCATCAAGATTATTACTTGCCATTTTTCAATGGGACAGTTGGGGAAATCAATCAATGCAGACATTCTCAAGGCCATCAGTAATCAATGCAGAAGAAATTCAAAATTCAGAAGGAAGATTTCATGGAAAATATAAAAGGATTTTTCTTCTTCCTTCTCGACATAGAAGAGCAGAACACGCAGACAGTCATTGAGAGATCAAGAATTTGAAAGAGCACAAGCAATACTCAGGGCAATACAACAGTAAAGAAATAAAAGCTCCAGACCAGAGAAATAATAGTAACTGAAGAAGAAGAAGAACATCCATCCAAAATCAAGAGTCTTCTTCCTTCTTCATTCCAGGATTCTTCAAGGACAACAACAACTCTATCCGTCAAGAAGTTCCTGGATATCTTCTGGTCAAGGCTAAAGGATTGAAGGCCTACTCACCCTGAAGCTAAGCTCCAACCTTCCTGAACAAATCAATATCTCAGGGGGGAGCTTTGTTAACATCAAAGATCCACTAAGTCTTCTCAGTTGTATTTGAGAAAGAGAAGACATCATCACTCTCTCACCTCCACTATAAAAATGGTTTTTTAACTCCCTTCAAAAGTTATTCCTGGTAGCAAGTCACCCGATCAAAAGTCTTGGAATGGTTTTTGAGCACCTGATCAAAAGCTCATTGGTGGCAGTCACCTGATCAAAAACCTGAGTGGATTCCTACCAGGGTGGTAGAAGAGTGGATGTACCCAAGTTGGGGAACCACTATAAAATTCTTGTATCGTCTGGTTGCCATCTTTTTCTTTTGCTTTTGCTGTGGCTGTGCTAGTTAGGTTGTTGTGCCTGTGATAGTTAGTTTATATTTTCTGTGTCTGTGGTAGATTATTTTATCTTAGGACTGTTTTTTATTTATAGCAAAAAGCCTTAAAGTTTCAAGATATACTCTATTCACCCCCCTCTAGAGTATATCAGATCTAACCCTAACTTTCAATTGGTATCAAAGCAGGTTTTTTTGGTTGTACAAGCTAACCCTTGAACCAAAAGATCCCTTGTTAGATCTGCTTTTTTTTTATTTCTATTAGAATTATATACACAGCATGACACAGAACAAAGATTATGCAAGCACCAGACCTCCAGTGTGTAACCTAAATAAGTTTGCCAGCTGGAAGACAAGAATAAAACTTTATATGAATTCTATTGATGAGGACATCTACAATTCTATCTTGACAGGTCCTCCTCAACCATCTACATCTACAACAACCTCAAGCACTCATGTAGTTCCACCACTTGAGTGGATTGATGCTCAGAAGAAAGCAAAAGTTATTGATGCTAAAGCCATGAATATTCTGGCCCAAACAATGTTTGATGACATTTTCTAGAAAGTGGCTGAATGCGCTTCAGCCAAGGCCATTTGGGACTCTCTCAACCAAATGGTGGCTGTCTCTGCTGATGAAAGGAAGGATAGAAGGTCAAATCTCATATCCTAGTATGAGAATTTCAAGAAGGATGAAGCATAATCTGTTGCAGACATGTACAACAGGCTGAGCTTGATCATCAATGAGCTGAAGACTTTGGATAAGGACATCACCCTTACTGAAGTCAATGATAAAATCCTCATGTGCTTCCCAAGCTCATGAGATTCAAGGATCTGGCCAATCAAGGAGGCCAGGAGCTTAAATGAGATTTCCACAGAATCTCTATTAGGAAATCTCAAATCCTATGAGCAGCTAATCAAGTCCAGAGAAGCAGATGAACAAAGGACTCCTCCACCAGCAAGCAAAGAGCACAACCTGGAATTCAAGGCTACTGAGGTGACAGAAGCTTCAACAATAAATGAAGAGCTAATGAGTCTCCTTGCCAAAAGATTTTACAAAATGGCAAGGAAAGATTTCAGAAGAAAATCATGCAGGCAGGACGATAAGCCAAGGTATGACAAAACTCCCACTAAAGAAGTAGTTTGCTTTGGCTGCAGGAAACCTATGCACTTTATCTCAGAGTGTCCAGAGAATTAGAAGAAAGAAAGAAGAAAAGAAAAGGACTCAAGAAGAAAACACAGCAACAGACCTTCTTCCAGCAAATACAAAAAGAAGGAGAAGTGCTTTATAGCTGAAAACTGGAGTGACACTGAAGATGAATCCACATCTTCCAGTTCAAGTGAAGAGGAAGAAGTGGCAAGGGCCAAAGAAGTCTACCTCATGGCCATTGATGCCTCCAAAAGTCAATCAGATGAAGAAGAATCTGACAATGAAGGAGCTTCAGAATCAGAAGCTGATCAGGTACTCTCAACTTTTGACTATAGTTCTGATACAATCAAAACTGAGTTTAAAACCTTGTGTATTGATTTAATCAACTCTGAAAAGGAAATCAAAACACTTAGAGAAAAATTATCTAATCAAGAAAACCTAATTTCTGAAAACACTAAGCTAAAAGAAGAACTAACTCTAGCTAATGAACAAATCAATTCTCTAAAAATAGAGCTATGTGAGGCCAAATAACTTAAGGAATCTCTCAATGGGAGAAGCCTTAAGCTGATGGACATCACAAGCACAGTCAATGCCAGAATGAATGAAAAACTGGGCTTGGGTGCATCATCAAGTTTACCCTCCATCCTCGAGAAGAACATATTATCAACCCGCATTAAATTTGTGTCAGCTAAGGATAAAGAGGTAATGAACAACAAACAAATCACAGAAGAATTACCCAACTTTAAAAATCACAAAAACAGAAACCAGAAAACCATAGATAAAAACAAAGTTCAACAGATTTCGTCGAACTTAGATCGACGAAATGTGGCCAGTTCGTCGAACTCTAGTCGACGAACTCTGAACGCAGATCTATATAATAATTATTCATCGTACTGCGATCGACGAACTGTGTATTGTTCGTCAATCAGAGATCGACGAACTTGGGGTACAGAAAATGAATATGTTCATTCTCCGAGCAGAGATTGACGATCTCATCCCATTTCGTCGAACTCTGGTCGACGAACTCACAACTTTTCATTGATCCCAGATAGACTTAATAAAATTATAACTATAACAACAACTCAAATCAATCGAGAAAACCTTTTAATCCATTTGCTGATTGGACAATTCCTCCTAGAAGATATCAGCCCTTTGGGTATAAATCTCAACCTGTATTTTCAATAATATCTAGTCTCTCTTATCAACAATATAAAGGACCCAAGGTAACCTGGGTGAAGAACAACTAACTATTTTCATTGCAGGAAAAGAGCTGTCCAGCTGTTAAACAAAAATGGTATCTGGACAGTGGATGCTCCAAGCATATGACTGGTAGCAAGGACAACTTAATTAACTATAAGTCCAAGCTGGTACCAAAGGTGATCTTTGGTGATTCAAAGTGTGTCCAATCAGCGGGATTTGGAGAAGTAAAGATTGGAGTAGTCACTTTGAAAAAAGTGACATATGTAAGTGGACTCAAGCATAACCTCATCTCTATAAGCCAATTATGTGATGAAGGTTATCAGGTACACTTTAACTCAACATCTTATGTTACTTCTAATAAAGAAAAACAAGCTGTTTTAATTGGAAATAGACAAGGTAATATATATATAGTAGATTTTCATTCTGCACCTTCAGATATATGTTTACTTAATTTAGTTAGAAATCAAAATGATCTTTGGAATAAAAGGCTAGGACATGTTAACATGAAAAACATTGCTAGGCTATCTAAAGACAGCCTTGTGAGAGGTTTACCTTCTGGTCCCTACAAGAAGGAAGGTCTCTGCAGAGCTTGTCAACTAGGCAAGCAAACTAAATCTAGTTTTAAATCAGTTAATAAGAGTGATTCACCTAGAATCTTGTACTTGCTACACATGTAACTCTTTGGACCTATTGCTGTACAGAGCCTAGGAGGGAAATCCTATACCCTAGTTATTATAGATGACTTCTGAAGATTCACTTGGGTGTTCTTTCTGAGATCTAAGTCAGATACATTCAAAGTTCTTACTGATTTTCTCAGGACCATACAGATTGAGTACTCTACTCATGTTGCATTGATCAGAAGTGATCATGGTATAGAGTTTGAGTCTCTTCTTATGCATGAGTTCTGTGAGAAGGAAGGTATCAGGTAATGCTTCTCAGCTCCTAGAACTCCTCAACAAAACGGGTAGCTGAAAGGAAGAATAGAACCCTAATTGAAGCTACAGACACATTACTTGCAGATGCTTACATGCCCCTATCTTTTTGGGCAGAGACTGTAAGCACAACAAACTATGTATGGAACAGAAGTTTAATACATAAACTTAAGAATAAGACTCCCTATGAATTACTCAAAGGGAAGAAACCTAAAATCACCTATTTTAAAGTATTTGGCTGTATATGTTATATACATAATAATAACAAGAAATATATTAGAAAGTTTGAGGCTAAGGCTCAAGAGGGAATTTTTCTATCATATTCCCAAGCAAGGCTTATAGGGTGTTTAACAAATCTTCTCTAAAAATTAAAGAATAAATACATGTGACTTTTGATGAAGCTAACATGTCTTACAAGGAGAAAGAAATTTCTACCAATAGCACCTTGCAGGTACCTCACTTGTGTATGAAAATAGGTGAATTAAACCTTCCATAAGAGGTTATATCACCCTCTCCTCCACAGGTTGATGAAGACTGTGAAGAAGAAAGCACAGAAGTGGTTGAACTTCATTCAACAGCAGACATAATTCCACAAGAGGAATTAAATCCAAAAGCTATTGCTGAACCAACTCCACCCACTGATCTTGTCACACTAAGGGATCACCCTAGATCTCAAGTGATTGAAGACATAACAGTAGGTGTACAGACAAGACATCAACTCAACCAAGATGTGATGCATGCCTGTTTTCTTTTTCAAGTTGAGCCTCAATCCATAAAAGATGCTGAGCAAGATACCCACTGGATCATTGCAATGCAAGAGGAACTCAACCAATTTAAGAGATGTAGAGTTTGGGATTTAGTTCCAAGACCCAAAGACTACCCAGTCATTGGAACTAAATGGGTATATAGAAACAAACTAGATGCCCATGGTGTAATTGTAAAGAACAAGGCTAGGCTTGTTGCTCAAGGTTATAGGCAAGAAGAAGGGATATACTATGACCAAACTTTTGCACCAGTTGCAAGGTTAGAAGCAATCAGGATCTTCCTTGCCTATGCTGCCTACAAGAAGTTCAAAGTCTATCAGATGGATGTAAAGAGTGCCTTCCTGAATGAAGTACTTAATGAAGAGGTTTATGTTGAACAACCTCCAGGTTTTATCTCTCCAACTCATCCTTCATATGTTTTTAGATTGCATAAAGCTCTTTATGGTCTAAAGAAAGCTCCAAGAGCTTAGTATGAGACCTTAGATAGCTTTTTGATGAAGTATAAATTCACTAGAAGCATTGTAGATAAAACATTGTTCACTAGGCACCATAAGGATCAAACTTTGTTAGTACAAATATATATAGATGACATTATATTTGGGTCTACTGATTCTAAACTATGCAAGAGATTCTCTGACCTCATGCATTCTAAGTTTGAAATGAGTAGCATGGGTGAGCTCTCCTACTTCCTTGGTCTCCAAGTGAAGCAGCTACCTGATTGCATTTTTATCTCCCAGACTAAATATGCTAAAGAGCTTATTAAAAAGTTTGGGATGGCTGATGCCTCAGCTAAGAAAACACCCATGGCCACTAATGCTGTAATAGACACTGATGAACATGGGAAACTTGTTAATCATAAATTATATAGGGGCATTGTTGGGTCCTTACTATACCTTACAACAAGTAGACCTGACATAATGTTTGTCACATATCTTTGTTCTAGGTTCCAAGTGAACCATAAAGAATCTCATCTAGTTTTCCTAAAAAGAATTTTGAGATATATAAAGAGTTATCCTAGTCTAGGACTCTGGTATCCTACTGAGTCAGAATTTTATTTAACTGGATATTCAGATGTTGACTTTGCTGGATGCAGGGTAGACAGAAAAAGTACCTCAGGGACTTGCCAGTTCCTTGGTATGAGATTAGTGTCTTGGTTCTGCAAGAAACAGTCATTTGTGTCTACATCAACTACTGAAGCAGAATACATTGGAGCTGGCATTTGCTATTCCCAGATGCTGTGGATTCAGAATCAACTCCTGGACTATGTGTTCAACTTAAATAATTCAACTCTCTTATGTGATAACACAAGTGCTATATCCATAGCACAAAATCCAGTCCATCACAGTAGGACTAAGCATATAGATATTAGACATCATTTAATTAGAGTGTGTAGACAAAAATAAAATTAAACTTGTCTATATCAACACTGATTTACAAAGAGCAGGCATTTTCACCAAACCTTTGGATGAAAGAAATCACTTGTTCTTTATAAATCAGCTTGACATGATCAATGGAGAAGATTTAGTTTAATTTCTGTCTGCATTCGACAATTTTTTCAAAGTTCGTCAAACGGAGATCGACGAACAAAGAAACGTTCTAGAGAAAGACGTCGACGGAGGTCGACGAACTCTCTGTGAGTGAAGTTGTTTTCGTCGAATGGAGACCGATGAATCTGCTTCAGAAAACTTTCGTCGAACGGAGCTCGACGAAATGTTTTCAAATCTTCAGACTAAGCTTGACGAATTATTTAACTACAAAATCCTTCGTCGACCTCAGATCGAAGAATTATTTATTTTTCGTGGAACGAAGTTTGTCGATTCATATTCTGGAAAACCATATATCTAGGTTTTTCTTCGACCTCCATCCCGCGCTTTCAATTCCATAACACTTGATCTTTGTTTCTCCTCTTACAGGGGCACTATGGCGATTCCAGCAGGCAGTCTTGCGGCCATGAAATTTGATACCGGATTTGATGTGGACTTTGAATCGTTTCAACATTCCGATCCTATCTTCCTGAATATCTTGCAATTGCTTGAAGATCAGCCAATTTGATGACCACCAGGATCGAGCTCGCCAGTGCAGAAATCAGAGAGTGGGTCTACACTTCCTCCACAACAGACAAGAACAGTATGATTGGCACCATATCTGGTAATGCTGTTTCTCTTACCCCCGTCGTCCTGACTGAAATTTTTGGATTAGCTAATGCTACAAAAGAATTAGAAATTAATAATGAGGAATTTGATGGGATGCTAAATAAGATGGGTTATTCTGGAGAAACCCCCAACAAGCTGCTCAAGAAACACTGCTGAGTATAAATTTCTAGCAGATGTTGTGGGGAAAATGTTGCTGAGCAAGCATACATCCCATGACTACATCACTAGGCATCAATTCCTAGTGATATGTGCAGTGGTGAATAAGAAGCCAGTGAATTGGGCTCAGATTATGTTTGGACTGATTAGAAAAAAAAACACTAAGAAGGAGGTTGGCTTTGGAAGGATTCTAGGAATCTTCCTTAAGGAAAAGACTGCTGAATCCCTGATAACCCCGACCATATTCATAAATGCCTCCAGGAGGCTCACCCGTGCCCTGTTTGGCAGGTGGGAGAGGACCATCACCAAGCCAACCAAGGCTTCATCCACTTCCTCCAGGCCTTTTGAGAGTACCAGGGCTGATCCAGCCTCTTCCCACCCTGCTGAAGATATCCCTCCTCCACCTCCATATCCTCCAGTCAGTCAAAGCCAACCTCAGATGGTATACCAACTCCACTCCCCAGTCCATACCCCAATTCATACCATAGTCCATACACCCACACCTCCATCATCTCCAATACATACACCCCCAACTCATATTCACTTTCATACCTCACTTCCATCCCCCCATGGTACACCAACTCCATCATCTCTAGTACCTCCATCACAAACTCATATTCACTTTCATACAGCCACTCAATTCTTAGGTGCTACACTTGTTCCATCACCACCCTCATCTCCACTTCCACCACATTTGGCTGATATTCCCCTTTCCAATCTATCATCCCTACCATCCTTTCATCTACTTTCATCCCCCCTTCACACTCCCTCATCCCTAGATGAACCAATGGAAGATTCATTACCTCCTCCTCCACCATCATCTTCAATCCCTCCTTCTGTTTCTACTGAAACATCTTCTGCCTTTCTACCACTGGACCGCTCTAACATTCCCCCTCTTATAACACTTCTCACTCCCCTCCTCAAAACTCTTATAGTAGAGGCTATTTCTCCTCTTGCTACCTCCATCTCTTCTCTTACTGATCAAATTTCTGCTCTCTCTACTACTCCTTCAGTTAGGGGCCTGGCTCCAGTACCCACTGAAATCAGGCAGGGGGAGATACTCTATGAAGAAGTAACAACAGTAACAGTAGCAGCAGCAGAAAAAGTAGTAGCAGCAGAAAAAGTAGTAGCAGAAACAACAGTAGCAGAAACAACAGTAGCAGCAGTAACAGCAGCAGCAGAAACAGAAGCCACAACAGATGTAGATGCTGATGATGATTTATTTGATTTAATTAATTTCATTGAGTCTGATATGGATCTGGATGAGCAAGTCACTGAGGAAATAAAAACTGCTGGTGATTATATTATAAATCCCACAGTTGATCTTTTGAATTTGTTGAGCATGTTTGATACAGTTCATTTGAACTTTCTGCCAGAAGACTGCATAAAGCCATCTTTGGCTATACACCCCTACACCTCACCAATAAGCCCCAAGGTTTCCATGCAAAGTAAGGCTTGTTTTGCTGTTCCAGAGGCTCCAGCCATTCCATCTCCACCAAAATTTGAATCCCTCATTGTTGCATCCCCTCCAGGAGACATTTCTGCTCCAACTTTTGTTATGGATGACTCCCCAATGCCTGATCTTGATGAAATGATCATGGCTGATATAGAAGAAGAGAATGAAGAAAATAAATCAGTTGCTGAAAGCACTGATGTGTACAGTTCTCTAGCTCTAGCTCCAGCTTCTCCTCCAGCTCCTTCCCAGGCAGAAAAACCCTTGATATCTGCAGAGGCTCTGAAAGAAATAAATGCACTATATGATAATCCTCAAGACTCTTCTGATGATGAAGATGATGAAGAGGATTCTGATGATGAACCTAAGAAGAAAGTCTCCAAGAAGAGGAAAGCCCCTCCACCTCTTACCCCAAAAACAAATCCAACAAATGATACTCCCTATTATATACTTCAAAAAATCACACCATACAAGGGCATGCCAGCATGGATGTGGCTGTCCAAAAACCAACAGAAAGAGAGAAAGAAAAGTAGGAAATACTCACCTCCTCCTCAAAGATTCAAGAAAGACCCTCCTCCTCCACCTCCACCTGTTGCTGGTGCTTCAGGCACTTCATCTCAAAGGTCTACCCATTATCAAACATATCAAAGACAGCTGGGTAGATCATCTTCTTCAGTAAGCAGCCAGCAGAGGCACTATTCATCAGGCAAGCAACAACAACAACAACAACATCAACATCAACAACAACAAATCACTGAACATCAGAAAGCTGAAAGCCCAAAGAGACCTGCCTCCACTCCTGTACCTTTTGAGGACCCAGAGACAGCTACAACTGCAAGGATGGCCAGGTTCCAAGAATTGGTTAGCCTATCCATGATTAACAAAGCAAAAGCTGAAGGGAAGGATCCCTCTAAATACACTACAATGTCCAAATACAAGAAGGAAGAACTCAACAGGTTTGCTAAAGCTAACAAATTTTTTAATGTTGATGATTATATGAAACCGCATCTAGAAGCTGTAGTGCCAAGAGCTACCTCCCTTAATATCATTGGAGCTGCTGATATGACAATGAAAAAAACTCAAGCAGCAAATCCTAATAGGGAAATCAAGTTTACTCAGCCTGGAGATAAAAATAAGGAGGTTAAGCCCAAGGAGCAAAAGAAGAAGAAATAAATTATGAACTATTTTAGTCTTTCTGTTATCTTAAAGCTATTTTTTATTTCCTGATACAAAGCTTTCTGTACATATATATCTGCTGCATTGTTTAAAATTTTCTGCGAGATATATTTTTATTGCTTTGTGAATATTTGTGTCTGTATTTAGTGACCTCACCCAAATAGGGGGAGATTGTTGGATGCCTTGTTGGATTTGGGCTAGGTTCACTAAACTAGGATATTTGACCCAACATGTATAGCCAGGGTTATGTTTATGTCCTAGAGTTTAGGCCATGTCCTTAGAATCAACACTGCATGGACCAACGATCTATAGACTGTAGAAGACTCAAGACTTAGAGAAATTTCAAAGACTCAGGAAAATGAGTTCTACGTTCGTCGAACTCAGCTCGATGAAAGTCGTGCTCAGCTAAATGAGCTCAGAGACAATTCTCTGAGCTAAGCTCGACGAACTTGGTTCTAGGGTCAACGATCTCTGGACACTATACTTCAACATTCCAAGTTCAGAATTCCTTTCTCTGAACCCCAGTCGATGAAGTTAGAATATCAGCTCGACGAATTTGGTTCTCAGGACAACGATTTATTGATGGTGTACCTCAAAATTTTAAGTCCAGAAACATCTCAATATTCTAAGTCTAGAAACACTTCTGAAAGAAATTGTACCTAATCACCTAGAGGGGGGGGGGTGAATAGGTGACTTAATCTTTTTAAACTTTTAGGCAGATTTAATCATAGAATTCACAGAATATAAACCAGCAACCACAGAATCATACACACACAGAGTACACACAGTTTTATAGTGGTTCCCCAAGGTTTGGGTACATCCACTTTCCCCCTTCGCCTATCTAGTAGTATACTAGATTCGGCCAAACTCATCCACTATTCCTCAGATCCTCAGATCTTACACTCAGAACCCCAAACAGGTTCCTACATCTCAAGCTCAAAGCCCTACCACTCAGTCTTTACCAAGACCTACACTCAGCCTTCAACAAGGCCTACACTCAGCCCACAACAAGGCCTACACTCAGAGAAAAATATCTCCTACACTCAGGTACAAAGGTCATACCACTCAGCCTTTAGAATTTCAGGCTTACAACTCAGATCCCTAAGGATCCTACAAGAAATTAAGAATACAATGTATATACCTACAACTCAGAATAAGAGAGAAGAGTTGACAGGTTTCTTGATGAGTTATTGGAAGAACTCTGCTGAGATCAACCTCCCTTGGCTTCCTTCAAAGCTTCTTGAATGTAGAACACAGTAGGGTTGATTCTCTATGCAGCTGATCTTCAATCAATGCAACTTAAGATTCAGATCTCAATCTGAAACTTGTCTTCACAGCCTGGTTCAACAACTGTCTTCTTGGAAGGAGCTCTCTCTCTCTCTAACTTCTTAGATCTTCACTTGAAGGTCTTCTTCTAGTTGTGTTGTACTTCAATGATTCATAATCAATCTCTGATTGCTGACAGAATAAGCCTTTATATAGGCTTTCTTCATGGTGACCGGCTGATCCGATTTCTAATAGCTTTCTGACAGCTCTGACAGTTGTAGTAGACCAGCTGAATTGGCAGCTATCAAGTCATCCAGTCACTTCTTGAAATATCTGTAACTGTCTGAAAGTGTCGAGACAGTCAGTCTTTAAGTGTCGAGACTTATAGACTAAGTGTCGACACAAGTTGACTAAGTGTCGACACTAGCCTTCATGGTGTCGACACAACTCCTTGTGTAGTAGAATCTGCTTCTCGACACTGCTTCTTCAACATGTGTCGACACTGATATTGTGTGTCGACACAACTCCTTGATCTTTAGTACTTAGGTGAATTCTTGTAATTGTCGACACAACTCCTTTGTGTCGACACATCTTCTTGTGTTGATACTCGCTGAGTGTCGACACATTTTCTTAGTGTCGACACATGCCTTCCGTGTTGATACTTGCTGAGTGTCGACATATTTACTTTGTGTCGACACTCGTACTTAAACTTTATTGAAATTTGCTGAGTGTCGACACAGCCTCCAAGTGTCGACACTTTTGATGTCGACAAAGTTCCTCTGGGTGTCGACACTGCTTCTAAGTGTGGACACTGCTTCTCTGGACATTTCTTCATTGAGTGTCGACACAGCCTGTATGTGTCGACACTTTCCTTCTAGTGTCGACTCTGCATTCCTGGTGTCAACACAATTACTCCAAGTGTCGACACTACTTCTCTGGGTGTTGACACAAGTCTTCTTAAGTGTCGACGCTTTTCTTCTGGGTGTCGACACATGGACTTAGAAACTTTTCAGCTTTCCCTGCAAATACTTAACCTGCACAACTAAACTCAAAACACATCAAATACATTTTGATATATATCATTGAGTAGGGTGAGGCTACTTCAAATCAGGTACATTTATTCCAATGTACCCAACAATCTCCCCCTATTTGGAGAAGTCATAACCCTTAGTCAATGATATACACCATACATAACAAAAGCACAGTATGATGTAAAACAGGATTATATAACAGGGTAAGTACATAAACATGTATAAACAAAACATGTATACACAAATATCTCAGAACAATAATGTAATAAATTTAACACATATCACATAGTTCTGAGAACTTCAACATTTTTATTATTCAAAAGTTTACAGAGAGTTTAAAATCAAATGATTACAACTGTAAACTAAAGAAAAATTCTATCCTATTGCTGCTCAGGCTCCTTGATCACAATGCCCTTTCCTGATTGTATCTTTGCTTGAACTGGGGCTTCAGCATCTTCAGCAGCAGCAGACTTCTTTCCTTTAAGATCCTTCTTTTTCTGCTCTTCAGTCTTGATCTTTTGTCTTTCAAAGTAATGATATGGCTTTGGAAAGTACTTGCTGGGCTCCTGGGCAATAGGAGGTAGCTTTCCCATCTTAGCCTTTCTTCTATCTTGCACAATGGCCTCTTGCCTACTCTCATGCTTCCTCCACTCCAGTTCAGAATACCACTTGTTTCTATCCTGGATATTGTCTTTGGCAGCCTTCCAAGCAGTCAAAATGATATTCCTGGAGGTGGGGCTCCACTGTTCAAAATCAGGCCTCAATTTAGCTTGCTCTCTGAATCTCTTCTTAGACAATTGGGCTTCTTGTTCTTTCTGCAAAGCTTCTTATTCTTTCAATATATCCTCTGGCACTGGCTGAACCACTTTCTCTATGATGACCTTCTGAATTCCCTCAGGAGGGCTATACATTGATTGTATGTCTTGATGTACCATATCAAAGTCTGATGGAGGGTATATTACTTGAGCCACTTCAGCTTGCTCCCCTCCAAGATATGCAGGATTAATTCCAGACTCTGCAACATTGCCATCATCACACAATGGAGGATATCCAAGGGTGGCTCTGATGGAATTTGAAATCCATTTTGTATGATCAGAGCTGGCTTTGACTAACACCCTCTCCCCCTTTATGACTTCTTTTTCAATGTGATCTCTTAGATCATCTTTCTGGAATCTTATTTGATGATTCAGATAATTAACTCCATCCTTATAGAAGGGTTTGAACTTTTGAAGTTGTTCAGTTATGGCCTTCTTAGAGTCTTCAAGAATAGTCTTAAAAGTAGTGATGTGCTCTTGGAACTTCTTATCAAACTCTTCCTGGGCAGTAGTCCTTGCTGTAGTTTGAGCAGCAGCCAGATTCTGCATCTCAGTGACTATCACATTGTGTGATTCAGTCAAATTATCATTCATTCTTATCTGGTTTTCCAGGACATAGCCTTGCTTTACTGACAGGTCTTCAATTTGTTTCTTGATATTTTCTTGATGAGTAGCCAGAAAAACTACTGCATTTCCTCCCTTATGGAAGCAGTCAGTCATTTCTTTCTTATTCAGATTCATTTCAAATCTGATAGACTTAATTTCTTGGGCCAGATCAAATTGTAGTGACATATGCCCCTCATCTATATATTTTTCTATTGCTTGCCTTTGCTCATCCATCTTTATTTGTAAAGCAACCATCAGAGAACTAAAATCTGTAGATGGGGCTGGCTGTGGTGCAGGCTGTGGTGCTATTGTTTGTAAAGCTTTCTTATATGTCTGGCTTCTCCTCTTGAAAACTTGAAATTTTCTCTTCTTGGCTCTTGCAGCCTCTTCATCTTCAGAAGCAGATGTGCTTGCAATATCAACCCTGTCCTTAGGGCTTGAAGGTAAATCCTTGTCAGTCCTAGGAACCTGCTCAGCATCCTTTGGCACTTTAGGTTCCTTCCTTGCAGTTTTCTCAACAATCTCCACATGCTCCCCCTCAACATGGGCCTTCTCCCCCTCAGCAGCAGCTTTCTCTTTCTCAAAATCTGTTTGTAGAAGATCTGGGAATAGCTCTTCTAGGGTAAATTCTTGTTGAGTATGAGCTGGAGAAACTCTTATCTCATCAACAACTTGATCAGCAACAGATGTGTCCTCCATGACAACATCTTGGGGTTGACTAGGAATCTGAGGTTGTTGATTAACATCAGACAATCTGTCAGTCATATCTTCATTTTCAATAGAGAAATCTAATTGGTTGATTTCAGTTATTACCTCAAGTATGGTCTGAGTAGCTTGTTCACTCTCTAGTGGAGTTGACTCTTCCACCAGTAGAGGTTCCGCATGGATTGAATCCTGGTGAATTGGGCTAGCTTGTGGTAGCTCCCCCTGCCTTGGTGCATCTTCTTGTCTAGCAGGTGACTGGCCAGCATTTCCTGTGTCTTCTTCATCAGGAGTGAACACTACATGCTCTTCAGAGCTGCTTGATGATTCTTGTGCCACAGGGGCTGTCTTTTTCTTCTTCTTCAGGGGTGTTTCCTTCTCAGGAGTTGGCATTTCCTTGGTCAAGACTCTATCCCACCTAGAGAAGATTCTCAAATCCATTCTCCTCACGTGGTTAATCTTAGTTCCAGCTGCTTGACTCATGACCTCTGGTATACTACCAGCTAGGTATAGACTCAGGATTCTTCCCAAATTGGGCTTCTTCATACTCTCTTTTATCTTTTCAAACATAACTGTAGACCAATCAGTATCTAGTTTGAATATTATCCTTATCATGAGACTAAACATATGAGCTGATATTCTGTCATGCCCTCCAGGCTTGCTCAAGATAACCTTGCCAACAATTTCAGATAAGAATTTGCCTTGCAAATTCATTCCCTTTCTGTTGAAAACAGAACCTATTTTCAGGTTGGAGTCCAATCCACACCATGTTAGTGCTTCTCTAGTCTTAGAAGCAGAAACATCTTATTCTTCCTTAGTCCTAGGTAGTTGAAGTACCTTTCTCAGACTCTTAGGAGAGACCTTCACCTTTTCTCCATGAACTCTTGACTTAATCTTTAGTCCTGATTCATCTAGTTTTGCTGCACTCAGAAACTCCAGGACCTCCTTCTTCCAGATCTTGATCGGCTCTGAAACAAGAAATTCTAACCCAGTCTCTGCGATTAGGGTTATCACGCCTTTGATATCAGGTTCCGCGTCAGCAAATGCGTGTCGCACGAATTCATAACCTTCATTCACATTCTCTTCTAGCTTGGGCGCCATTAGGGTTTGAAGAAATTTGAATCTAGAGAAGAGAGGTGTCGACACATAAGTTTGGTCTCGAAACTTTAGTGAGCGTGTCGACAGACAATGGCGAGAACCTATTTATACCTTTCTAGAATCGAAGATGAAAGGGCGCGTCAAAATACTCAAATTGTGTCGACACTGTTGATAAGTGTCGACACAGACTTATAATGTCTCGACAACCATGTGTCGACACAAGTACAGTTGACAGAATATATGTGTCGACACTTGTTTATGTGTCGACACCGCTTAGCTCGACACTTAGTCGAGACTTTACCAGACTAATTCTAAGTAAAGCCTAAGTGTCGACACCACCTTGGATGTGTCGACACCTACACTGTATGTGTCGACACTAATTCTCTGAAGTGTCAACACAGACTTCCTAGATGTGTCGACACCTTTTCTCTGAAGTGGCGACACCACTTTTCTGTGTCGACACAGACAACTCTGTGTGTCGACACCTTTTTACTTAGCCAATTTTGAAAACTTATTCTAAGTTTATCATACCTAATTCAATTTTGAACCTATTGAATTTGGTTTCATCTAAGGGCTTAGTATACATGTCAGCTAGTTGATTATCTGTATTAACATACTCTAGTGAAATATCTCTTTTTTCCACATGTTCCCTTAGAAAATGATATTTTATTTCTATGTGCTTAGTCCTACTATGGGAAACAGGATTGTTTGCAATAGATATAGCACTAGTAGAATCACAAAATAAAGGTGTTCTACTTACTTGAATACCATAATCTTCAAGCTGATGTTGTATCCATAGAAGTTGAGCACAGCAACTTCCTGCACCCACATACTCTGATTCTGCTGTGGAGATAGCTACACTTGTTTGTTTCTTAATACTCCATGATATCAGTCTTCCACCTAGGAATTGACAGGTTCCAGTTGTACTTTTCCTATCTTCCTTGCAGCCTGCAAAATCTGCATCTGAATAACCTGTCAGTTCAAAGTCTCCATTCCTAGGGTACCAAAGGCCTAGATAAGGAGTGCCCTTAAGATATCTCAGAATTCTTTTGACTACTGTCAAGTGAGATTCTTTAGGGAAAGCTTGGTACCTAGCACAGACACATGTAGCATACATGATATCTGGTCTACTTGCAGTCAAATACAATAGGGAGCCAACTATCCCTCTATACAAAGTCTCATCTACATGTTTCCCTGTATCATCTTTGCTAAGAGACATATTTGACCCCATAGGAGTTTTCATGGTGCTGGATGATTCCATACCATACTTCCTTATTAATTCTAGGGTGAACTTAGACTGACATATGGATAAACCATCCTTAGTCTGTCTAACTTGGAGACCTAAGAAGAACTTAAGTTCCCCCATACTGCTCATTTCAAATTGTCCTTGCATTAGTTTTGCAAACTTTTTGCAAAGACTACTTTCAGTAGACCCAAATATGATGTCATCTACATATATTTGGACTAGTATAATCTTGCCTCTGGATTCCCTAAGGAATAGAGTCTTGTCTATTTCCCCCCTTGTGAATTTATTCTCAATGAGGAAACTAGACAGGGTTTCATACCAAGCCCTAGGGGCTTGTTTTAACCCATACAAAGCCTTCCTAAGTCTATAGACATAATTAGGTTTAGTAGAATCAACAAAACCTGATGGCTGTTCCACATAGACTTCTTCCTTCAGATTACCATTCAAAAAGGCTGACTTAACATCCATTTGGTATACTTTAAACCCTTGATAGGTTGCATAGGCCAAGAACATCCTTATTGCCTCCAGTCTGGCTACTGGAGCAAAGGTTTGATCAAAGTCAATACCTTCTTCCTGCCTATATCCCTTAGCAACCAGTCTAGCTTTGTTCTTCACAATAACTCCATGTTCATCCATCTTGTTCCTAAAGATCCACTTAGTCCTAATAATGTTGTGGTCTTTTGGTTTAGGAACAAGCTCCCAGACTTTGCATCTCTTGAACTGGTTCAGCTCCTCTTGCATTGCCTCAATCCAATGAGGGTCTAGGATGGCTTCTTCAAATTTCTTTGGCTCAACTTGGGATAGAAAACTGGAGTAGAGTACTGAACTTAGATTTCTACTCCTTGTTTGTACCCCTTGACTTAGATCACCAATAATTTGATTGGCTGGATGATCTTTTAGATGTCTATTTGCTGGAGGCAGCCTGTCTTCAGGTTGTACTCCTTCAGCTTCTTCAACTTGCTGCATCCCTTGGTCTTCTTCTGCATCAGGTGCATCTAGTACTCCCCCTGGACAATAACCACTATCATCTACATTCTGACTTGCAGTAGATCCTTCTTCAATAGTGAGCTTGTCCATCTTCTTAGTCATACCTGTAAGCTGCAAATACTTCTAGACAATTCATTATTAATGAGTCTAGCTTCATCAAATACTACATGTACTGACTCTTCTATAACTTGAGTAGTCAAGTTGTAGACCCTATAAGCCTTACTGTTGTTGCTGTACCCAACAAAGATCCCCTCTTGGGATTTGGCAGCAAACTTTGTTAAGTAAGACTTACCATTGTTAAGTATATAGCATTTACAACCAAAGATCCTGAAATAGGATAGGTTTGGTTTTCTGCCTTTCACAATCTCATAGGGGGTCTTATTGTGACTTTTGGTGATAGTAGCCCTATTAATTACATGGCATGCAGTGTTTACTGCCTCAGCCCAGAAATATTCTGGGAGAGATGTGTCACTTAATAGGGTTCTACCAGCCTCAATCAAGGTTCTATTTTTCCTTTCAGCAATGCCATTTTACTGAGGTGTTCTTGGTGAAGAAAATTCCTGAAATATCCCAAACTCTTCACATAGCTTTGTCATACTGTCAGACTGGAATTCAGTACCATGGTCACTTCTTATTTTGACCACTGTACTATCTAACTCATTCTGAATTTGTTTGACAAAACTATAGAAGATACTAGGTGTTTCAGATTTTTGTCTAAGGAAGAACACCCAGGAAAACCTTGAGTAGTCATCTACAACTATAAATGTGTAGACCTTCCTACCTAGGCTGTGAACTGGCATAGGACCAAAGAGATCAATATGCAAGAGGTATAAGCACCTCACAACATCTTTGTTTTCAATGCTATTAAAGGTGGATCTAGTCTGCTTGCCCTTTTGACAAGCTGAGCATATCCCATCTTTAATACACTTAACCTGAGGACCATTCCTCACTAACTCTTTGTTATAGAGTTGGCCAATTGTCTTGTAGTTAAGATAGGCTAGTCTCTTGTGCCATTTGACACAATGAGAGACTTTCTCATCAGCTACAAGACACACTGGAGAAACATTGTTCTCACACATAATGTCTAGACAATAGACATTTCTCTTTCTATAACCAGTCAGAATGATCTCTTGATCATTTGATCTCCTGATATGACAACCATTTTTGACAAATGAGATGTTATATCCTAAATCACTCAGCTGACTTATACTAATAAGGTTATGTTTCAAACCTTTAACATAAGCCACTTGAGTAATTGTTATAAGGTTGCTAGAAATGTTACCAAAACCTTTGATGATTCCTTTTTCAGAACCACCAAAGGTGGCTTTAGGACCATCCTTGATTGGTGTGTAGTCCTTTAGCAATCCCCTAGTTCCAGTCATGTGCCTGGAACAACCACTGCCCAAGTACCATATTGGGGCATGGTCACTTGGACTCACCTGCAAAACAGATTAGTTAACCTTAGAACCCAAAGAATTCTTGGGTCCTTGGTGCTGGTTAGTTTGCCTCTTAACAAAACTACCTGTAGCTTTTCTAGCAGGCAGATTGCTACTCACCTTGGCACTAAAATTGTGCCAACAGTCCATGACAAAGTGGCCTACCTTGCCACAACACCAGCACTCAAATCTGTTGTACCTTTGCTTAGGTACAACCCTAGCTGTTCTATCTACAGCAGGCTTGTTGAGTACTTGGGCTTTGCCCTTAGACTTGTACTTTACAGTCCTAGCAGGTTGTGTAAACCCTAATCCAGATTTACCCTTTTGATGTACAAATTCATCTATCAAAGGTAAAATAGGTTTTGGTTTAGAAAACCTTGCAACTATATCTCTCTCCTTCTGAAGACTAATCTCCAGATTTCTGATTTGATCATTCTTGAATGTTATAGTCCCCATCTGAATAACATTTATGTTCTTCAGCATGGCTATTTCATTTAGTTTTTGATCAATCAACTTATCAAAATCTGTTGCAGCCACTTTGAGATTAGCAATCTCCTTAGCCTGACTCTTGGTCAAGGATTTGCTTTTCTTCAAAGCTTGCAACACTACTCTATATTCATCAATTAATTGATGAATGTCTCCTTTAGATTCAGATGCACTCTCATCACTTGATGATGATGTATCTGAATCTGACTCAGTACTAGAAATTGAATCAGCAGAACAATTTAGTACCTGATTAGGTCCAGGCTGCTCCTGGATTTTGTCACCTTCAGATAAGGCCATCAGTCCCTGTCACTGATTGTCCTCTTGCTCATATATAGAGTTCATTAACTGTATGAACTCTTCTTCCTCTTCTTCAGGAAATAGTCCAATATAAGCTTCAGCTTCTGAATCAGTTTCTGAAAAAGACATATCTGACAGACTTTTGTCCTTCTTTGCAACAAAGGACCTTTCCTTCTTGCCCTTGATTTGAGTCTTCTTCTTCTCAGTAGACTCTTTCCTTTTCTCTGGATAGTCAGCAACAACATGTCCTTGTTTGTTACAACAATAACAGACTATCTTTGAAGATGTAGTTCTACTTGACTTGGGCTTTCTCCTGTCATTCTTTGATGACTTATATGAAGTGGATGGCTTAGAACTCCACTGTTTATTCTTTAGGAACTTCTGAAAATGTCTTGTGAAAGCTGCAAAGTCCACATCACTCTCACTGCTTTCAGAATTCTTACTTTCTGACTCATCTGTCTCAGTCTCAGCAACTTTTGGGGGTGGAGATGGAGACTTACTTTTATATTTCTTGGTGGCTTCTGTCTTGAATGCCACTGCTCTTTCTTTATGCTCAAATCTGGTAGTCTTCTCCTCCTCTTTCCTAACCATTAGATGCATTTCATAGGATAACAGCTTTCCAAACAATGTTGGAGGAGGAATATCTGCTAACTTGGCCATTTCCTTTATGGCACAAATCTTAGTATCCCAGTCTTTAGTTAGGTATCTCAAGAACTTATCATTCAGCTCATAGTTGCTGAATTCTCTTCCATAAGACATCAACTCATTGACAATCCTATAGAATTTCTTGTAGCATTTTGTTATTGTTAGAAAGTAGCGAAAAGAAGCGAAAAGTAGAGAACAAGCGAATAAACTTTTGAATAATTGAAATTTTATTATCCAAAAAAGATATCATTTACAAAGGTATGACCTCCCTTATATAGAATGGAGGAGATAAGAAAGAGAGTATACAAACAATATGGGACTAAACATTTACAGTACTGAGCGGCTAGAATAATGGAGACCGCACAGGCCGCGCGGTTAGACAGATGGGTTAACCGCTCGGTAACTCCAGCAGGATAGAACAGGACGCAGAGGTAGACCGATAGACCGCCCGGTCTCCAGGCTTCAGAGAGACCGCCAGACCGCTCGGTCAACAAACCGCTGGATCAGACCGCTAAGCCGCCCGGTCTAATACTTCAACACTCCCCCTCAAGCTGAAGCATAGATATCAATCATGCCCAGCTTGTCACAAATGCGGAAGAAGGAAGTAGAAACCGGCTTGGTGAAGATATCTGCCAACTCCTTGTCAGGGGTGACAAAAGGAGTACAAATCTGTTTCTTCAAAATCTCTTTCCGAATGAAGTGACAGTCAACCTCTATATGCTTTGTTCTCTCATGGAAGACCGGATTTCTGGATATGTGTATAGCGGCCTTGTTGTCACAGAACATAGGGAGAGGACAGTCATATACCTCGCCCAGGTCAAGCATGAGAGCCCGCAACCACTTTAACCCACATGTGGTTGACGCCATACTCTGGTATTCTGCTTCGGCACTGGATCTGGAAACAACAGACTGTTTCTTGCTCTTCCAACTCACGAGATTACCTCCAACAAAGGTACAAAAACCTGACGTGGATTTACGATCGCCTTTGTCATCCGCGTAACTTGAATCTGAGTAGGCCTCAACCCTCAGATGGCCATTCTTCTGAAAGAGTAACCCTCTGCCCGGTGCTGCTTTGATATACTCTAAAATCTTCAGGGCGAACTGAAGATGGCACTCCCTGGGAGCTTGCATAAACTGACTAACCTTGCCTACAGCGTAGGCGATGTCGGGTCTAGTCACCGTGAGATAGATGAGTTTGCCTACCAAACGTCTGTACCGTGTGACATCAGATAGAAGAGGCGAATCATCCGTCCACGTTTTGTCTTCTCCAACAGCCATGGGAAAACGAGCTGGTTTGGCACCTGTCAATCCTGCTTCTCGTAGAAGATCAAGGGCATACTTCCGTTGAGAGAGAACCAAGGAGTCAAGTTTCCGAGAGATTTCTATCCCAAAAAAGTATTTTGGGGAGCCCATATCCTTCGTAACCAAGTGCTGACGGAGGTGCTTCTTCGTCAAGTCCACCCCATCTCGGTCATCGCCAGTAAGGAGAATATCATCCACATATACGGCCAAAACCACCAGTCCCGAGGCCGTTTTGCGAATGAATAAGGAGTGATCGGCCGAACTCCTTTGAAAGCCGATGGTAGCCACAATACCACTGAATTTGTCGAACCATGCCCGAGGGCTCTGCTTTAGGCCATAAATGGCCTTCTTCAAATGACAGACACGTGTCTCCCCCTGAGCAACATACCAAGGAGGTTGCTCCATATAGACGTTCTCCTGAAGATCGCCATAGAGAAAGGCATTCTTCACATCAAGCTGTGAAATAGCCCAAGCCCGGTTAACAGCCACAGAAAAGAGAACCCGGATGGTGCTGAGGCGAGCAACCGGAGAGAAGGTATCAAATTAATCAACGCCATAAGTCTGAGTAAAGCCCTTGGCCACCAGCCGGGCTTTGTAGCGATCCACAGTGCCGTCGGGGCGAAACTTCACAACGAAGACCCAGCGACAGCCAACCACATCAGTGCCCACGGGAGGAGGAACCAAGGTCCAGGTACCCCGTTCAGTAAGAGTAGCCATCTGTTGGGTTTCTCTATAGGGTTGGCACAATGCTTGTGCACGCAGCGAAAAAATAAACATCAAGAAAAACCCAAAGAGATGTGGATCGGGCTATGAACGTTGAATCAAGAAGTTAGCAAAAACTAGGCAAAAATTACCTCGGTGGCGTTGAGTCACAACCCAACGGAGATGCTCCAAACTTTATCTGCTTGCTAGTGGCGAGTTCTACGTGGAATAGTGTCCACGTTTCTGCAGAAGTCCACACGAGCGGGAGAACACCGATCTATCCGTCGCACGGATTATCGGGAAGGAGAAGACCGCACCTTTGCTTTCCCACGGACTGCTAGGTCCGCGCCAGGGATTGCAGCACCAGCGACAGTCGCCGGAGAAGAGGTGGTCGACGGAGCGAACACGGCAGCGGCGGAACTCTTCCGTCGGCGGCGGGGATCGGGATCGGCGGATCGAAAGGCGGAACGGCTTCCGTCGGGTTTCGATCTGCTACAGGAAATCGCGAGTCCGTCTGTGTGTCATCCCGAAAACCCTAAGTGTCCTATTTATACCAAAGGTATAAAAAAACCCAGGAAAATCTCTATCCGCAGACCACCCGAAAATAGGGTTCAGAATCGGCGAGTATCAATCGGTGAGAATCGGCGACAATCGGCGAGAATCACTGAGCAGGTTCGGCGAGAATCAGTCGACGAGTATCATACAGGATCGGCGAGAATCAGAGTGCAATACTCGACGATTCTCGCCGATCGTCGAGCCGCGCTCGACGATACACAACGATACTCGACGATCGTCGAGCTGCGGTCGACGACAATTGTCGAGGTAGTCGATCGTCGAGAATCAACAATTGATTCTCGACGATTCTCGTCGATCGGCGAGAATCAGAGAGACGATTCTCGCCGATCGGCGGGAATCAAAAGACGATTCTCGACTAATGTCATCGACCCTCGGACGACAATCCCAACCAGCCCTTCAAGGCAACATTTGCCCAACCCGATGATCCTATAAGGCAACACTTTGCCCATAACCCTATTCAGGTCAGTGATTGGTAACCTTTACCAACACAGTCAGTCAACCAACTTCTCCACATCTCTTATGCGCGACCCTGCAGGCTCATATCGCGTTGGCAGTGAGATTACATGCTTGATCACTTCCAGATCATCATGGTGACTCCAATAGACTCCCACTTGATCTCGAGAGTATCAAAGCAAAAACCTCACAAACAATGAGCGGCATCTAGCAATGCATCATTGCTCCCCAAGCAATAAGAGTTTATAACTCATAAGCCTTTATGACCAACGTATCAGCGTTGTCTTTGTCCCTTTGTCCCTTACATCCAGAAAGAACTAGAGGCATGGACCGTGTCACCCTCGTAATAGCTCAATCAGAGTTTCTTGATCCAGGACGGACTTCCAGAGAATGGTGAGTCCAATATCACATATTGACTCAACCAAGCATGGCCATGCATTTCTCAGTCCAGTTCCATCAAGGGGCCCATGGATGCAACTCCTGTCATACAGGAGGAAAAATCCCATATCTGCTCACACACAAACACCCAAATGATTCGTAACATGCCCAGCAACCACCCTTATCATCAACCTTTCTCAAGGAAGACTTTAGATGGCATCAAAGCACGCTCTTCCTCACTTGATGAATGCTGTGACTTCAGGTCAAAGGATCACAACACCATTGTCAATTGAGACCTACTCGTGACACGATTGGATGACAATCCACAGAGTAGTCTCAGGTTGGGTCTGTCCAGTACAACTGGTTCACTAACAAGTACCCACGTGATGACTTGATATCACAATATCATGACCTGTGAGAACCAGTCATCAGTCAACACACGTGCTAGTCTTCATGTACCATCATCACCCTTAGCTTCTATGATGATACTCGACCAGGGACCTTTAAGAATGAAGCTTCAAATAAATCATGGGCTCTCACATTCAAGTCACGTACTTGATGTCCCATGGAAGCGAACATTCTAAGTGTATCTATTATGTTAACATTTAACTATCATATATATAGAAAAATTCATAATAAAAGAATTTGCCATTTAATTATAAAAGAAAAACTAGGTACATAGTTCATCATATGAACAAACAGCCAACAAAATACAAGATTACATGCAACCCACAAGATTCTCGCTAGAGTTGATCATTTAGGTATCGTATACCCATCGATCTAGTATGACCATCATGCTTTCTCTGCACGAGAGGCTTTGTCAGCGGATCCGCAATATTTTCCTCAGTCGGCACTCTGCAAATGTTTACATCTCCTCGTTCGATAATCTCACGAATAAGATGAAAACGCCGGAGTATGTGCTTGGAGAGCTGATGAGATCTAGGTTCCTTAGATTGTGCAATTGCACCATTGTTATCACAGTAGAGAACTACGGGACCAACAATGCTAGGAACTACATCAAGCTCGCCGATGAATTTCCTAATCCATACAGCCTCCTTCGCCGCATTAGCTGCTGCGATATACTCGGCCTCTGTTGTAGAATCAGCAACTGTCTCTTGCTTGGAACTCTTCCAGCTTACAGCTCCTCCATTCAGGCAAAACACAAAACCTGACTGAGACTTGGAGTCGTCTCGATCAGTTTGGAAGCTAGCATCCGTGTAACCACTTACAACGAGCTCTTCCTCTCCACCATACACCAAGAACACGTCCTTAGTCCTTCTCAAGTACTTCAAGATATTCTTGACTGCAATCCAGTGACACTCACCGGGGTCTGACTGATACCTGCTAGTCATGCTCAAAGCAAATGAGACATCGGGTCGAGTACATAACATCGCGTACATGATTGATCCAATTGCCGAAGCATATGGAATCAACTTCATGCGGTCCTTATCTTCACAAGACTTTGGACACTGGTCCTTAGAGAGATTCACACCATGAGACATGGGCAAAAATCCTTTCTTGGACTCAAGCATGTTGAACCGCTTCAACACCTTTTCGATGTACGTACTCTGGGTCAAACCCAGCAACTTCTTCGATCTATCTCTATAGATCTTAATACCGAGTATATAAGTCGCTTCACCCAAATCCTTCATTGAAAAGCAGTTCCCTAGGTTGTTCTTAACAACTTTCAGTGTAGGAATGTCGTTCCCGATCAACAGTATGTCATCTACATACAATATCAGGAAGACAACAATGCTCCCACTGATTCGCTTGTAAACACAAGGCTCATCTTCATTCTTGATGAAACCAAACTCTTTGATTTTCTCATCAAAACGAAGATTCCAACTTCGAGAGGCCTGTTTCAGTCCATAAATGGACTTATTCAGCTTGCATATTTTAGTGGCTTCATCTGGGGATACAAAACCCTCGGGTTGTGTCATATACACTTCCTCAAGGAGGTTTCCATTAAGGAAAGCCGTTTTGACATCCATCTGCCAGATCTCGTAGTCATAATACGCAGCAATAACAAGCAATATCCTAATGGACTTTACCATGGCAACAGGGGAAAAGGTCTCATCATAGTCAATACCATGAATTTGCTTGAAACCCTTAGCCACCAGTGAATGTTTGTACATTCCCATCCATGTCGGTCTTCTTCTTGAAGACCCACTTGCACCCTATGGGTCGTACCCCTTCAGGTGGTTCCACCAAGTTCCAAACTTGGTTTGCATACATGGAGTCCATTTCGGATTTCATAGCCTCAAGCCATTTGTCGGAGTCCGGTCCATTCATAGCCTCTTGGTAGGTTGCTGGTTCATCATCATGATCCATAAGCAACACATTACCTATTTGAGACACGAGAAATCCATATCTCTCAGGCTCAAACCTCGGTCTACCAGATCTACGTAGGACTTGTGTTCCCTGAGCAGGTTCTCTAGCTACAACATCTTGTAGTCCTGACTCAGAATCCAATTCCGGTTCATTCACTACATGTGGTTCTTGAACTTCTTCAAGCTCTACCTTTTCAGTCTTTCTTGATAAGAACTCTTTCTCCAAGAAGACACCAGTTCTTGCGACAAACACTTTGCCCTCGGACGGTAGGTAAAAGTAATACCCTTTCGTTTCCTTAGGATATCCCACCAGATAACATTTATCCGATTTGGGTTCCAGCTTGTCAGGCATTTGACGTCTCACGTATGCCTCACAGCCCCAAATTTTAATGAACGACATACTAGGACGCTTCCCAGTCCATATCTCATATGGTGTCTTCAGAACCGTTTTAGTTGGAGCGCGATTCAATGTCATTGCAGCAGTCTCTAAAGCAAAACCCCAAAAGGAAACAGGCAAGTCTGCATGACTCATCATCGAACGTACCATGTCTAACAGAGTACGATTTCTCCTCTCAGACACACCATTATGTTGTGGTGTTCTAGGTGGAGTGAGCTGTGATACAATACCACACTCTTTCAGATGATCACGGAACTCATGACTCAGGTATTCGCCACCTCGATCAGATCGGAGTGCTTTAACCCTTTTACCCAACTGGTTTTCTACTTCATTCTTGAACTCTTTGAACTTTTCAAAGGTCTCGGATTTGCACTTCATAAGATACACATATCCGTATCTACTGAAATCATCAGTAAATGTAACAAAGTAGAAATACCCTCCTCTAGCCATGGAACTCATGGGTCCGCATACATCACTATGTACAACACCCAAGAGATCCTCAGCCCTCTCAGTATAACCAGTGAAAGGAGCTTTAGTCATCTTGCCTAACAAACAAGATTCGCATCGCTCAAATGATTCATAATCAAATGAGTCCAAAAGTCCATCTCTATGGAGCTTGGATATGCGCTTCTCGTTGATATGACCCAAACGACAATGCCAGAGAAAAGTAGGGTTCGAATCATTTGTTCTTAGTCTTTTATTGTTTTCTACATTACAGATCAGATGGTCCAAGTTCAAAACATAAAGACCATTAAACAATTGGGCTACAACATAACAAACATCATTCTTAAATATAGAACAACAATTGTTCTTAATTATAAAAGAAAATCCAATCATGTCTAAACATGAAATAGATACAATGTTTCTAGTTATCGCCGGAACAAAATAACAATTATCAAGTTCTATTACAAGCCCACTGGGCAAAGAAAGACGGTAAACTCCTACGGCTACAGCAGCAACTCTTGCTCCATTGCCGATGCGGAGGTCCACCTCCCCTTTACTCAGCAATCTTCTCCTTCCCAGTTCCTGCACATTTGTACAAATGTGAGAACCACATCCGGTATCCAATACCCAAGATGAAGGAGCAGAAAGGTTTATCTCTATAACGTAAATATTAGAAGCGGAAGTCATACCTCCCCTCAATTTCTGCAGACCCTCAATGTATGAAGGACAGTTCCTCCTCCAATGACCAGCCTTGCCACAGTGGTGGCATTTCCCATCCTTCACCGTGCTCTTCTTTTTCATCAGTGCTGAAGACTTGGGCTCAAGATATGACTTAGGTCCTACCTTCGTTTTCTTGGAGCCCTTGGCTTTGCCCTTGCCCTTATGCACCATCAGTATGGGGCTGGCAGGCTTGGCCTTCTTCATGTTGATTTCGGCAGTTCTCAACATGCCTAGGAGTTCGGGCAGTATCTTGTCTATCTCATTCATGTTGTAGTTCAAGACAAACTGCTCATAACTGTCCGACAACGATTGCAGGATCAGATCCGTGGCCAACTCTTGACCAAGAGGAAAACCCAGCCTTTCAAGGTTCTCAATATACCCAATCATCTTGAGTACGTGAGTCCCTACTGAGTCTCGAACTCCCATCTTGCACTGAAACAACGCTTTCGTGATGTCGAACCTCTCTTGACGAGCCTGCCATTGAAACATTTTCTTGAGATGCTCGTCAATCTCCTTGCACCCCATGTTCTCATGTTGCTTCTGAAGCTCAGAGTTCATGGTGGCAAGCATAAGGCACTCGACATCCAAAGCATCGTCAGTATACTTCTTATAAGTATCTTTCTCAGCACGGGAAGAGTTCCCGGTCGGCACCTCGGGGGCTTCTTCTTCCAAGACATAGAGCTTTCGCTCTTGCCTGAGAACAATTCTCAGGTTCCTGTACCAGTCCATATAATTTGTCCCACTGAGCTTATCCTTCTCAAGGATGGCTCTCAGAGACAACGTGGAGTGCGCAACGCTTGCCATGGAATTCTACAAGAATTTATGCAGAATAAAATCAGCACCTAAATTTCAATTACAATTTATTCTAATTAGGACTTCAATTAAAATACTCCCACTATTTTATTCGAAATGATAGCCCTCACTAACAATTCGGAGAGTTCATGCGAGCTACTCTCTTAGTGGACAAGATCCGTATTTCACCAACACTATGAGTCCGCTTTGGCGTTCCTCTCACGATGCGGTTATTTAGGTAGGCAACGCTTGCCAATTGCATCCTCATGCAATTCTTGTATGGTTGGTGAATAACTCCTTATTCGCATCCATCATATGGTGCATGCCAACCCTATGCCTCTAGGCACTCAACCTTTGAGGTCACCTAGTTAAGCTGGACCCGATGTCGACAGTGGGATATCACAATTATCCGCTCGCACCCTTACCAAGATAGATTAATGCACCTTGCTTTGGCAAGCCCACACTTCATCGATCGAGGCAGGAAGAGTGTCATCCATCGGAAGGCATCCGAACACTTAATATTTGATGAAGGGATTTCAAATATAGGTTAACAATTAACCATGATCAACATTTGATCGACGTGCACATCCAAAGAAAAACAATTCTTCTAAAACCACATGCAACCCTTATGTGCACATCCTGACACCATCAACATTTGATAGAAGGAAGGGCTAAATCTGAACATCCGGAAATTTCCAAATCCTCAGATTTACATGCATTGGACAAAGGCAAAGACAGCTCAACTTAAAGCAGTAGACAAGCTCATCTCTCTTTGTTGGATTCAAAATCCAAAACAAAATCGAGGGATGGTTACTGCTAAGGAGATCACAATTTCTAACACTTAGAAATCCACCGAAATTCCAATCGTTCTTGGCGAGGTACCAAGACTAAATCTAGACATTTAGAACACTTCTAAATCTCTACATTTACACGCACTGGAATAACAAACTTCCAAAACAACGATCATGGCCGCAACCTCGCTCTGATACGACTGTTGGGTTTCTCTATAGGGTTGGCACAACGCTTGTGCACGCAGCGGAAAAATAAACATCAAGAAAAACCCAAAGAGATGTGGATTGGGCTATGAACGTTGAATCAAGAAGTTAGCAAAAACTAGGCAAAAATTACCTCGGTGGCGTTGAGTCACAACCCAACGGAGATGCTCCAAACTTTATCTGCTTGCTAGTGGCGAGTTCTACGTGGAATAGTGTCCACGTTTCTGCAGAAGTCCACACGAGCGGGAGAACACCGATCTATCCGTCGCACGGATTATCGGGAAGGAGAAGACCGCACCTTTGCTTTCCCACTGACTGCTAGGTCCGCGCCAGGGATTGCAGCACCAGCGACAGTCGCCGGAGAAGAGGTGGTCGACGGAGCGAACACGGCGGCGGCGGAACTCTTCCGTCGGCGGCGGGGATCGGGATCGGCGGATCGAAAGGCGGAACGGCTTCCGTCGGGTTTCGATCTGCTACAGGAAATCGCGAGCCCGTCTGTGTGTCATCCCGAAAGCCCTAAGTGTCCTATTTATACCAAAGGTATAAATAAACCCAGGAAAATCGCTATCCGCAGACCACCCGAAAATAGGGTTCAAAATCGGCGAGTATCAATCGGTGAGAATCAGCGACAATCGGCGAGAATCACTGAGCAGGTTCGGCGAGAATCAGTCGACGAGTATCATACAGGATCGGCGAGAATCATAGTGCAATACTCGACGATTCTCGCCGATCGTCGAGCCGCGCTCGACGATACACAACGATACTCGACGATCGTCGAGCTGCGGTCGACGACAATTGTCGAGGTAGTCGATCGTCGAGAATCAACAATTGATTCTCGACGATTCTCGTCGATCGGCGAGAATCAGAGAGACGATTCTCGCCGATCGGCGGGAATCAGAAGACGATTCTCGACTAATATCATCGACCCTCGGACGACAATCCCAACCAGCCCTTCAAGGCAACATTTGCCCAACCCGATGATCCTATAAGGCAACACTTTGCCCATAACCCTATTCAGGTCGGTGATTGGTAACCTTTACCAACACAGTCAGTCAACCAACTTCTCCACATCTCTTATGTGCGACCCTGCAGGCTCATATCGCGTTGGCAGTGAGATTACATGCTTGATCACTTCCAGATCATCATGGTGACTCCAACACCATCTCCTCATCCATGGAAGACTTCCAATGAGGGAGAGCGAGAGCCGCCTGGTAGGTACGGGGAGTAGAAGTAGCAGAGATAGCCAAGGCAAAACACCTGCGAGAAGGAGAAAGCTGATCATAGGAAACAACAGCCGTGAGCGGGTGTTGAGTACACGCCCGCACCCCTTTGCGAAGGGCAATGGGAACATCCAGGTCAACGGGAGCGTCGGCGACGGGAGCGTCAGCGACCGGAGCGTCCGTGGCGGAGAAGGCTGGCCCGGGACTAGAGAGAGACGGCAGCGGAGAGGAGGGTGGAGGGGTGGGTGGGGAGACGGACTAGGAAGGAGTGGGTGGAGGAGGAGATGAAGGTGGGAAAACGTGGAGAGGTGTAGAAGGAACGAAGATATCAGAAGGAAGAGAAGGAAGAGAAGAGGGAGGAGAGAAATAGGAAGCATTTTCGAAAAAAGTCACATCTGCGGAGACAAACTGCTTGCGGAGAAGGGGGTCAAAGCAGCAATAGCCTTTTTGAGTGGTAGAGTACCCCAAAAAGACACACTTGGTGGAACGGGGGGAAAGCTTGTCGCGGGTAGAGGAGGGAGTGTGAACAAAGGCCGTACAGCCAAAGACACGGAGAGGAAGAGGAAATAGTTCCTGGTGGGGGTAGAGAAGGGAGAAGGGAGTCTGGCCGTGGAGAACCGCGGAGGGAAGGCGATTGATGAGATAGCAGGCGAGGAGCACAGCGTAGCCCCAGTAGGAGCGAGGGACGTGCATCTGCGTCATGAGAGTACGCGCAACATCAAGCAGGTGATGGTTTTTACGCTCCGCCACCCCATTCTGCTGGGAGGTGTAAACACAAGTCGTTTGATGAAGGAGGCCATGTTTGTGAAAGAACGCGGAGAACTCATGAGTCAGATACTCCTTGGCATTATCAGAACGTAAGACTTTAATAGAAATATCAAATTGAGTCTTAATCATAAAGTAAAATGATTGCCAAACAGAAAATAGTTCAAAGCGATCTTTTAATAGATACACCCAGGTACATCGAGTAAAATCATCGATAAAAGTGACAAAATAGGAACTGCCCCGACCAACTGTGAGGGTAGGAGCAGGACCCCATACATCAGAATGAATAAGATCAAAAATGCAAGAGGAGCCACGACCTTGCTTCGGTGGGAAGGAGGAGCGATGATGTTTGCCAAGCTGACACGCATCACAGTTGAGCGGAGAACTGGTTGGAGGTAAGTGGGGCAGAAGCTGACGAATAAGCCGAGGAGGAGGATGTCCAAGACGAAGATGCCACTAAAGGAGATCGGTGGAGGAGGAGTAGGCAGAAAGAGCGGAAACATCGTCGAGGAAGTAGAGGCCGCCGCTCTCAGTCCTAGTAGCAATCGTCCGCTGGGTCCTCGGGTCCTGAAAAAAACAAGTAGTGGGAGTGAATAAGACGGAGCACTGAAGCTGCCGGCATAAAGTAGTAACTAATAACAAATTGCACGGGAACTTCGGGACATAGAGGGTATCCTCCAAGCAAAGCGATGGAGTGAGTTGAACCATGCCCGTCCCATGAACCGGGGACGGGGAACCATCCGCCACACGAACTGGGGGTAAGCGGTCATGAGTCTCAAGACGGGAGAAGCAATGAGGGTTGCCCGTCATATGATTGGTGGCACCGGAGTCAATCAGCCATTTACCTTGGGTAACGACGTGGGCACCACCTGACGTCGTGGCCACAGAGGCAGACGGCCTAGAAGAGGCGGAGGCCGAAGAAGGAGCATCACCAGAAGGGCGAAGATGAGGATGTTTCTGCCAGCAGTGGTCAACAGTATGGCCAGTACGACCACAGTGAGAGCAGAGGAACCGGGAGGAACCCCGTCCGCCAGAGGAGCCACGGCCACTAGGGCCCCCCCTCTGAGCTTGGTGAGCAAAGGAGTCCTGGGAAGGGGGGGGGGAGGCCAACAGAGGCTGCTGGAGGAGCGAAGTAACAGCGGCAATGCGAGCCGCAGTGGCATCCAAAGTAGGAGATTCCGCCTCACCCAAGATCTGCTGGCGGATCATATCATAAGAGTCGGGAAGACGAAGAAGATAACAAACAACCAGGAGTTCCTGGAAGTGTTTGTGCTGGTCGGCCAAGTCCGCGGAGAAGGGGCGATTCTGGAGGATTTCAGCACCAAGAGCCTGAACCTGCTGATAAGCCGCAGCCGGTGACATGGAAGGGCGGGCGAAGAGGTCCGCATAGAGAGTATAAATGCGGGACGTCTGGCCCCCCTTAGAATAGAGAGCAGCGAGGTGAAGCCAGGCGGCCTTGACCGTCTCATCATGGCGAATGACGGGAAGGCACTCATCAGAAAGGCTGTTGGCCAGCCAGGTGCGAACAAGAGCATCACTCGCATCCCAGTCATCAAACTCAGGAGAGGTGCGAGGAGGAGGGTCATCGGTGAGGTGATGACGCTTGCGTTGAGAACGAAGGATAAAGGTGAAAGAAACGCTCTAATCGGGATAGTTGGAGCCAACAAGCTTGGAAAGGGTGCCAAAGTTGCCCGAAGGAGGAGGAGGAGAAGGAGCTGCAGGAGTAGTGGTGAGACCGGAGGTAGTCATAGAACCCGGCAAGCAGAAGAGGACACGCGAACAGCAGCGGCTAGAAAGAGGTCAAAGGCACAGCGGGGAAGAGGTCGCACAGACTGAAAAGGCCGAGCGAACAGAAGAGGGGAGAAGAGCAGGTGACCGCGACCAAGATGCGGGTAAGAAAGGTACAACCCGCACGGTCAGGCAGAGCACATCAGCTGCTAGAAAGCGGTCAAAGGCACAGCGGGGAAGAGGTCGCGCGGACTGAAAAGGCCGAGCGAACAGAAGAGAGGAGAAGAGCAGGTGACCGCGACCAAGATGCGGGTGAGAAAGGAACAACCCGCACGGTCAGGCAGATCACAGCAGCAAACCGCGAGTAGAGAGACAACACACGCGGACAGAGACAGACCGCAACGACTAGGAAGTCGGAGCGGCAGGAAAGAACAAGGAGCGCGGCGACAAGGAAACAGGTCGCTGCGACAAAGAGCAGTAGGAGAAGAGAACCAAGAAGAAGCAAGCCGCGCGAACAGGGCAGCGGACAGAAACAAGCCGCGCGGACAGAAGAGAAGGCAAGCCGTGAATCAAGTCGCAGAACACAGAAAACAAGCCGCGAACAACAGAGAGTGCACAGAATCAGGAGGAAATGACCGTGTCCTCTGATACCATGTTAGAAAGTAGCGAAAAGAAGCGAAAAGTAGAGAACAAGCGAATAAACTTTTGAATAATTGAAATTTTATTATCCAAAAAAGATATCATTTACAAAGGTATGACCTCCCTTATATAGAATGGAGGAGATAAGAAAGAGAGTATACAAACAATGTGGGACTAAACATTTACAGTACTGAGCGGCTAGAATAATGGAGACCGCACAGGCCGCGCGGTTAGACAGATGGGTTAACCGCTCGGCAACTCCAGCAGGATAGAACAGGCCGCAGAGGTAGACCGATAGACCGCCCGGTCTCCAGGCTTCAGAGAGACCGCCAGACCGCTCGGTCAACAAACCGCTGGATCAGACCGCTAAGCCGCCCGGTCTAATACTTCAACAGTTATACTATCAGACATGCCTTGTCTGAAACTTTCATACTCCTGATTTAGTAAATACTTTCTGTCCTGTCTAACTTCTTCAGAGCCCTCCATGTACACTATCAGTGTGTCCCACATTTCCTTTGATGTTTTACAGTGAATCAAGTTCTGTAATGTGGCATCATCTATTGCACTAACAATAATATTCTGGGCCCTCTTATCCATGGTGGCCAGACTAATTCATCTTTAGTCATCTCTGAAAAGTCCTTAGGAGTTCTCTGATTTGCATCCAGGACTGATACTTTCATAGGCACATATGACCCTTTTTTGACTGTGATATAGATTCTAGGGTCAGAGGCTTCCATAAATAGCCTAACCCTTTCTTTCCAGATGCCAAAAATCTCCTTTCTACAGATTGGCAACTTCATGGATCCAAGTTCTTTGTGATTCTCTGTGGAACCCATTTTCTTGATTTTCTTGATTCTGCACTTGATTATACTGAATCTGGCAACATGATCTTTTACTCAGACAGTTATGTCCTTTTTGAGTAACCTGCCTCTAATACCACTTGAAAGAAATTGTACCTAACCACCTAGAGGGGGGGAGGGTGAATAGGTGACTTAATCTTTTTAAACTTTTAGGCAGATTTAATCACAGAATTCACAGAACATAAACCAGCAACCACAGAATCATACACACACAGAGTACACACAGTTTTATAGTGGTTCCCCAAGGTTTGGGTACATCCACTTTCCCCCTTCGCCTATCTAGTAGTGTATTAGATTCGGCCAAACTCCTCCACTATTCCTCAGATCCTCAGATATTACACTCAGAACCCCAAACAGGTTCCTACAGCTCAGGCTCAAAGCCCTACCACTCAGTCTTCACCAAGACCTACACTCAGCCTTCAACAAGGCCTACACTCAACCCACAACAAGGCCTACACTCAGAGAAAAATATCTCCTACACTAAGGCACACAGGCCCTACCACTCAGCCTTTATAATTTCAGGCTTACAACTCAGATCCCTAAGGATCCTACAAGAAATTAAGAATACAATGTATATACCTACAACTCAGAATAAGAGAGAAGAGTTGACAGGTTTCTTGATGAGTTCTTGGAAGAACTCTGCTGAGATCAACCTCCCTTGGCTTCCTTCAAAGCTTCTTGAATGTAGGACACAGTAGGGTTGATTCTCTATGCAGTTGATCTTCAATCACTGCAACTTAAGATTCAGATCTCAATCTGAAACTTGTCTTCACAGCCTGGTTCAACAGCTGTCTTCTTGGAAGGAGCCCTCTCTCTCCAACTTCTTAGATCTTCACTTGAAGGTCTTCTTCTAGTTATGTTGTACTTCAATGATTCATAATCAATCTCTGATTGCTGACAGAATAAGCCTTTATATAGGCTTTCTTCATGGTGACCGGCTGATCCAGTTTCTAACAGCTTTCTGACAGCTCTGACAGTTGTAGTAGACCGACTGGATTGGCAGCTGTCAAGTCATCCAGTCACTTCTTGAAATATCTGTAACTGTCTGAAAGTGTCGAGACAGTCAGTCTTTAAGTGTCGACACTTATAGACTAAGTGTCGACACAAATTGACTAAGTGTCGACACTAGCCTTCATGGTGTCGACACAACTCCTTGTGTAGTAGAATCTGCTTCTCGACACTGCTTCTTCAACATGTGTCGACACTGATATTGTGTGTCGACACAACTCCTTGATCTTTAGTACTTAGTTGAATTCTTGTAAGTGTCGACATAACTCCTTTGTGTCGACACATCTTCTTGTGTTGATACTCGCTGAGTGTCGACACATTTTCTTAATGTCGACACATGCCTTCTGTGTTGATACTTGTTGAGTGTCGACACATTTACTTAGTGTCGACACTCGTACTTAGACTTTATTGAAATTTGCTGAGTGTCGACACAGCCTCCAAGTGTCTACACTTTTGATGTCGACAAAGTTCCTCTGGGTGTCGACACTGCTTCTCTGGACATTTCTTCATTGAGTGTCGACACAGCCTGTATGTGTCGACACTTTCCTTCTGGTGTCGACTCTGCATTCCTGGTGTCGACACAATTACTCCAAGTGTCGACACTGCTTCTCTGGGTGTCGACACAAGTCTTCTTAAGTGTCGACACTTTTCTTCTGGGTGTCGACACATGGACTTAGAAACTTTTCAGCTTTCCCTGCAAATACTTAACCTGCACAACTAAACTCAAAACACATCAAATACATTTTGATGTATATCATTGAGTAGGGTGAGGCTTCTTCAAATCAGGTACATTTATTCCAATGTACCCAACAACTTCTCTGAACTCCAGTCGACGAATTCATGTTCTTAGTTCGACGAACTTAGATCACAATCCTGAGAAGTTTTATCAAGTAGCAGTTAGCAGTTCTCAACTCGACGAATTCAGTTCTCAGGTCGACGATTTCTGGACACTCTACTTCAACATTCTAAAGTCCAAGAAACATTTCTCTGAACACTAGTCGACGAACTTAGATTCTTAGCTCGACGATCTTGATGCACAGAATTGGCAAGGTTCTTGAGAAAGCAGTTAGCAGTACTCAGGTCGACGATCTTGGATCTCAGCTCGACGAACAACAATTATCTGGTCGACGAATATAATTTCTCAGCTCAACGAACTCTGAACCCAGGTCGATGAATTCTGTTCTCTACTCAACGATTTCTGTGCAGATCCAGACTTGGATATTTCCCTCCTTCTGTCCTTAATTTATTGCTGTAATTCCTGAGTAATCAATGCTTAATATTCTCTAAATATTACCGTTAGACGAAGCATTGATTATGCCTTTCATCAGGATTATTACTTGTCATTTTTCAATGGGACAGTTGAGGAAATCAATCAATGCAGTCATTCTCAAGGCCGTCAGTAATCAATGCTGAAGATATTAAAAATTTAGAAGGAAGATTTCATGGAAAATATAAAAATGATTTTTCATCTTCCTTCTCGACATAGAAGAACAGAACACGCAGATAGTCATTGAGAGATCAAGAATTTGAAAGAGCACAAGCAATACTCAGGGCAATACAACAGTAAAGAAACAAATGCCCTAGACCAGAGAAATAACATAGTTGAAGAAGAAGAAGAACATCCATCCAAAATCAAGAGTCTTCTTCCTTCTTCATTCCAGGATTCTTCAAGGTCAACAACAACTCTATCAGTCAAAAAGTTCCTGGATATCTTCTGCTCAAGGCTAAAGGATTGAAGGTCTACTCACCCTGAAGCAAAGCTCCAACCTTCATGAGCAAATCAATATCTCAGGGGGAGCTTTGTTAACATCAAAGATCCACTAAGTCTCTCTAAGTTGTATTTGAGAAAGAGAAGAGATCATCACTCTCTCACCCCCACTGTAAAAAGGGTTCTTTATCTCCCTTCAAAAGTTATTACTGGTTGCAAGTCACCTGATCAAAAGACTTGGGATTGGTTTTTGGGCACTTGATAAAAAGCTAATTGGTGGAAGTCACCTGATCAAAAACCTGAGTGGATTCCTACCAGGGTGGTAGAAGAGTGGATGTACCCAAGTTGGGGAACCACTATAAAATTCTTGTGTCGTCTGGTTGCCATCGTTTTCTTTTGCTCTTGTTGTGGCTGTGCTAGTTAGGTTGTTGTACCTGTGATAGTTAGTTTATATTTGTTGTGCCTGTGGTAGATTATTTTATCTTAGGACTGTTTTTTATTTATAGCAAAAAGCCTTAAAGTTTCAAGATATACTCTATTCACCACCCTCTAGAGAATATCAGATCTAACCCTAACTTTCACTCCTCTGTCTGAATCTGATAAAACCTGCAATGGTCATGAAGACTACTCAACTAAGGAGGATTCAGACTTAATGGTGCAGCATCGAGCATTACTGAAGGAATTTGACAAATGACATAAGGTGGTGAAATCTCAAACCAAAATGATCGTCTCTCTCAAGGCGTTGGAATCTAAACTACGAGAGGAAATTGAGAGATTTACCCTCTCAGAGACGAAATTCAATCCTTGAAAGAGGAACTAGAATGCTCTATTGAGTTAGTAAGTCTGAAAGAGAAGTTCATAAATGAATTGGAAGAAAAGTTATTGGCTAAAAGGAAGATCGTAGAAAGCTTCTCGAAGACAAAGACTATTCTTTCTCTCTTTGATGGATTTTCAGCCTCTAAGAAGGATGGCCTTGGATATAATGCTCCTAAGTATAAAGAGAAGGCTTCTCAAAGTCAACCTTCCTTCAAGAAGATAGTTTTTTCGAAAAATTAGTATTACTTTGAAACATCCTACAGTCATTGAAAGTGATATCAGATATGTTCTGATATCATTGGGATAGATCTTATCTTTACTCTAGATGGGGGTGAATAGAGTGTTTTTAAAAAAAACATTGAGTTATTTTTAATTTCAGATTAAAGTAGGTGATATATATATATGTAAGAAAAGAAAATAAATATATCACAACACAACAAAATAAAGAATAAAGCACAACCAGACGACACAAAAAAATTATAGTGGTTCCCCAAAAACCTGGGTATATCCACTCTTCTACCACCCTGGTAGGAATCCACTACAGGTTTTTGATCAGGTGCCCTACCAGCACAGGTTTTTGCTCAGGTGCCCTGTCACCACAAGATCTATTTCCAAGGGAGATCTAACAACCCGTTGAGCTTTTGATCAGGTGCCCAAAAACCAAACTAAGTCTTTTGATCAGGAGACTTAACAACCAAAGAGATAACTTTTGAAGAGAGTTAGAAACCCTTTTACAGTGAGGTAAAAAGAAATTTGATTTTGTTTTCTCTTTCTCAATGATCTGAGAACACTAGTGGATTGCTGTTGTTGTCAAAGCTCCCCCTGAGATGTAGAGTAGTTTAGGAGAATGAAAGCTTTGCTCAGGGTGTAGGCCTTCAGATTGCTTGTTGATCTTAAAGAAGCTTTTAGACAGATGTTGATTGATTGTCTCTTGAAAGCCCTGAAGCAAAAACTGATGAAGAACTTGAGTTGTATATGAGAGCTATTCTTCTTTAAGTTTTCTGTATATTCTTCTTTCTATCACAGGTAAAAATTATTGCCTCAATCTTTTGAAAAATAATCCTTATATATTCCATGCATATTTCAGTTTTTGAACTTTGAATTACTTTCCTTGACTGATTGCAAAAATTCTAGGAGTTGAACGGTTGGAATTTGTCTTTAATAAATTTCCCTAACTATCCAGTAAAATAAGCCAAGTATTAACTCTGTGAAAACCATAATTAATGCTGCTATAGAATGGAGATATTCATAAGAATATTGTGCATTAATTATCATAGCGTTATAGACATATAATTTAATTTGAAATTCATCTGCTTTAGTCAAACTGAAATCAAACAAAGAAATAACCGAACTGAAATCAAACAAAGAAATAGTCGAACTGAAACCTGGGAGAAATTAGTCGAACTCAGCAAATTCTCGTCGACCTAAGATCCAAATTCGTCGAACTGAAACCTCTCCTTCGTCGAGCTGAGCTCCAGGAGCTTTGACCAGAAAATCAACTTGCCAAACTGAGCTCCAAGTTCGTCGAACAGAGATAGACATTCGTCGAGATGAAACTACTAAGGTGAGATCGAAGTTCGTCGATCTCAGTTAGACTTTCGTCGAACTCAACTCAGAGAAGAAACCTGAGTTTGTCGATCTGAGATCGATGATCGTCGAGCTCTGTTCAGCTAATCTTCGAATGACTTTCTGTCTCTTAGAAAACTGCTTTTCTCTGCAGGTCTTCTATCTCTAAGTCTTCTGAAGGTGAGAACCAATCAATCTAGGTTGTTGACTGACCTTGACCTTGATAAAAACTTATGACCCTAGACTATATATGTTGGGTTATCTAACAATCCTAATAGTGAACCTAGCCCAAATCAACCATAAACATAGGTGGGGTTCCAACAATCTCCCCCTATTTAGGTGAGGTCTATGAACAACATAAAAGAAAAATCACAAAACATAAAATAATATCTGGCAGAATTATAATGTTTCAACAGGTATATAAACAAGGTGCCTTGTGAAATATTTGCATTAAATAATAATTAAGTTCAAAAGAATTGAAAAATCCATCAAGCTTTCTTTGTAGCATCATGTGAAGTTTCAGCAGAAGGTTTAGTAAAGATTATTTCTCTCTTGGGATCAACTGCTTCTCTTACAGTCATCTTCATCTCTTCTGCTCCAAAATTTTTACAGAAGCAGCTCTTGGCACAACTGCTTCAGGATAAAATGACATATAAGGATCAACATTGAAATTTTTTTGTACCTGATATTTTTCCAGCTCTTTATTTCTGTAAGAAGACATAGTTGAATATTGAGAAATATCTTTGCCTTCTTCCTTGGCTTTTCTGATATGTGAAATAGCTATCAACTCATTAAATCTGGCCAATCTAGAATTTGGATCCATTTTAGGATCATATGTTGGAGAGAGTGGCCTTTTTGGATTGGAAACTTCTTTCTGATTATCTTCTGATTTCTGTTGTTGACTGCTATGTTTCTTGTATTGTTGTTAACTACTTTTAAAACTGTGCTGCTGTTTGCTGCTATTGTAAGATGGTCTAGAAGAATGAGAAGATGATGTAGACTTTGTCCTTGAGCAATGCTGCTAGCTGATCTAGCTGTAGGAGGAGGAGGAGGACCTCTCCTATGATGTGGAGGAGGAGAGTATCTCCTGCTCTTCTTCCTAGCTTTCATTTCATTTTTGGAATATCTCATCCAGTTAGGAGTATCTGGAGTGAGAGTGATGTTATGTAAAATGTAATAAGGTGTATCAGTAGTGTGATTTTGTTTTGGTGCAGCCTTTGATGGTACTTTCTTCTTGAATTTTCTCTTTTTAGAATTTGAATCTTCAGTCATCTAACTCATCATTATCATCATCAGAATCATCAGCAGGATTATCATATAAAGTATGAATCTGTTTAAGCAATACATCAGACACTATTGGATGAGCCTGTGGCTGTATGGCTTCATCCTGAGGCTGTTCTTGAAGTCCTGGCTCTTCAGATGCAATATCTGTAATTTCTTAAGCCTAAATAATATCAGTTTTTTACTTCCATATCTATAAACATAATTTCATCAAGATCTGGCATAGGGGGTTGGAGGTGAAAAGGCCTTTGGCTCTGGAGTTGGCTTTGGAATAGTTATATGCTCTATCATATCTTCTGTAACTACAAAACTTGTCCTAAGATGTTCCAATACTTGAGGACATATTGGAGCTGTATAACAAACTATAACTTTTGAGCAAGTGGAGAAATCTAGAAGACTGCTGTAAATTATATCAAATGAATGAAGTAAAGAGTGAATATCCACTGTGGGATTGATGATGAAATCACCAACAATGTTTATTACTGTATTAAAAGAATCTTCTTCAAGATCTGGTATATTAGTGTCATCATCAAATATTTTAATTATTTTTGTTATTTCTGGAATTGCTGGAGTTGCTGCTGTTGCTGTAGGAGTTGCTGCTGCTGAAGAAGCTTCTTCATTGGACATCTCCCCCTGCCTGATGTAACGCCCCGAAACTCAAAAGAGGGACGGACAGCGTTTAGAACCAAGTTTGGGACTTGGTAGGGGTAACACGGTCTGGGACACGGGCGTGTCCTAGGGCCGTGTCGTGCTCGGGTTCGACAAACTTCTCGAGTGGTCGACGAAATGCACTCGAGACAGTGAACACGGCCTGAGACACGGGCGTGTCCCAGGCCGTGTCCTGCTCGGGCTGTTAGCCGAGCTGTGTCGGGGGAGGAACATGGTCTGGAGCCCAGGCTGGGGAGAAAACATTGGCAACAACTATACAATTGCAAGGGCTTTTTACTAATGGGATTTAACAGTCACAAACTAAAATTCATGCATTCACAACCAAAAACATATTGAATTGATTAGCATCTCAAACATTAATAATTGAATCTACAAAACATAAAAAATAGTTGCGTTTATATAAAGAAATATAACATAAAATAACAAATCATATATCATGTGAGATGGTGCTCTCGCCACTCTCCATTAAAGGAAAAAATAAATAAAATTTCACTTGTACAGGAAACAACATATACTCCCATGGGCATGCAAAAGTCAATGATTGCCCAAACACCGCATGAATTGAACAAAATAGTAATCTCTTAAACACCTTGCCAGTTTGTCAGATTGTGGACAAGGAGATGGGGTATGACGAACAGGCTGTCGTAAATGGGAGAGGGGTTGGCAGCATTCGACACAGGTGGGTGATGCGATCTTCAGGGCGCATTAGTATGATTTGAACACTATTAGCATGATTTGAACACTATTAGCACGATTTGAACTCAATCAGCATGATTTGAACTCAAGTGCCATAAACTATTAGCATGATTTGAACACTCCACCGGGAAATCGGAATTCAATACAAGCAAGAAAAGTGTAGGATAATCCTGTAACAACACAAGTTCATATAATGGTGTTATAACAGTTGAATTTTTGAAACAGTGACAAGTTTGACAACAATGAATTATCATTTATACCTAATAACATGATCAGGGAAAAGGCCAGATATGCTGACTGTTAACCCCGAAATCAGCGATCCTTCCCAAGGTAGCCAGCTCGCTGGTCGCGGCCTGCTCTAGGTTCCTCCTGGACGTCGCAATGTCTTAGGGTGGGCGGACAGAATTTTCTATCCGCTAGGGCCGCACGGCTTGGGCAGTCTCAGCGGTCTGACCGCCCAAGCCGCACGTCGTTCCCTTGGTCGACAGGGGCCGCTGACTGTTTCTTCAGTCCGCCCCTACAGACCGCATGCTTTGTCAGCTAAACCACAAGTTTCTCAACAGGAGCCCCCTTTGCCAGACTCGGTTGTCTATCCGCCCAGGCCGGCAACAAGCCGCTACTTAGCCCGCTCCTGACAGATGACATGCAACGTTAACGGACTCAAAATGTCTATCCGCCCAAACCGCTCAAACCGCCAAACAAAGGTGGCGACCTGCCCCCAGACCGCCAGCCAGCTACCTCAGTTTCTACCTCGCCAACATGCGCGACCAACCTCGTCAGTCCGGCAGGTTGCCCCTCCCTTGTCATCCAGCAGCATGGGCAGCCAGCATCATCAGTCCGCCAAAGAAGTGCGGACGCTCCAGCTCTCCGGCTACCCGCAAAGATCAGCAGCCATATCCATCTCCTCGCGAGCTGGGCGGACTCGAGGTGGGGTCAAACATTCCAGTCCGCCTACGTTGATGAACCCCAACTCCTTCTCCTCAGCAACAGCAGGCCTCATCCTCGTTCCAGCATCGGCGGACTCCGCTTGTCAGCAGGTGCAGGCTCCATGGACTCGGCGGATTCGCTATGCAGCCCGCCATTCCTCAGCCTCCAGCACCCACTTCTGTCCAGCAGCATGGTCAACCTCCCTCAACCCGCAGTCTTGGCGCGGGCTCGAACTGAAGTGGAGGACTCCTCCCAGCCCACCAGGAAGCAGAACTTCCTCATGGCAGTCAAAAACCGCGCAGCCACGTGCGGACTCTGCGGAATCCACGGATACCTCTTCATCTCGCACCCTTTGCGCGTGCTCAGTTCAGCAGCGGCGGACTTCGCGGATTCTCCTCACAGTCTGCCACATAGCTTCCAGCTCCCGCTTCTCAGCAGTGGGCAGTCCTTTAGCCCGCAAAATCTTGGCGCGGGCTCAATCAGCTAAGTTCGGGCAGTCTCTTGCAAGTCTGCCATCAGCAAGACCAGTTCCAGAAGCAAGCCCCAGTCCGCACGACCTGTTGCAGACTAGGCACACTCCATCTGTAACGCCCCGAAACTCAAAGGAGCAAAGGGGGACGTTTTGGGCCAGTTTGGGTTCTGGCAGCAGGCACACGGCCTGGGACACGGGCGTGTCCCAGGGCGTGTCAAGCGTATGTCGACACTTAGCCGCGAAGTCGTCGTGTTTTACTCGACGATTCATCGAGAGTGGGCACACGGCCTGCGACACAGGCGTGTCGCAGGGCGTGTCGACCCGTGTCGACACTTAGCCGTGAAGTCGTCGAGTTATACTCGACGATTCGTCGAGAATGGGCACACGGCCTGCGACACGGGCGTGTCGCAGGGCGTGTCGACCCGTGTCGACGATCGTCCCGGGGAGTCGTCGAGATTCACTCGACGATCGTCGAGACAAGGAACACGGCCTAGGACACGGGCGTGTCCAAGGTCGTGTCATCAAGTCGTCGTTCTTCCCTCGACGAAATGTCCCGTGTACACGGCCTGGGGTCCAGGCGTGTCAATGTGACACGGGCAAGGACACGGGCGTGTCCTAGAACCCGTGCAGTGCTCGGGTTGAAAATGGGGGAAAAATCATGGTGTACACGGCCGGCTACACGGCCGTGTCAGGTGGAACACGGGCGTGTCAGCTCGAACACGTGCGTGTTCGATACCCGTGTGAGGTTCCATGTGATTCGATTTTGACGGCGAATGCGGCACACGGCCCTGGACACGGGCGTGTGCCAGGCCGTGTTCGGCCCAGATTGGGCATTTCAGCCCCGAATCAAAGCCGTTCGTTTCCTTAGGTTGAGATCCAACGGCTGGGGGTTGTTCCTGAGAGGATATACCCGTGAGTTGACTTGGAAAACTTCACTTTTCTTCACTTGTTCTCTTTCTAAGTTCTTGGAGAGAGGAGAGCTAAGGCAAGAAGAAGAAGAGATAGATCCGCCATTGGAGGAGCTTCGGAGCTCCGAATCGCAAGCCGACTCCGGATCCACGGAGGCAACGCAAGTGCGGTGATTTCCATCTGATTACTTTTCAATGGCGCCAAAGAGGAACTCAAGGGTAACGATCCTCATCTTGAGCATGAGTCACTCTCTTTCTTAGCATAAGAAGCCCGCTCTCGCGAGTTTGCGGAGAGTTGGAGGCGTTCCTTCGGGTAGATATGTCAAGTCCCCGTCGTTTAGAGTCCGTATGCGAGAACAGACGTAGGCATGATGTGTGAAGCCTACCCGGACATGTTGGTCTGGATCGGTGATGTTGCATTGCATAAGGCCGGAGAAGACTCCGTGCTATTGGTTGTTTTTCGGGTTTTCTACGCGGTAGATTGCAGCAGGGAGCCTTGGGGACTAACCCAAAGGTGAACCCGGAAAACTGGGCGGATACGAGATCTTGCCAACTTGGTGGCCTGAGAGCCAACTTGAACATAACGGGGTTATGTGACTTGCGGTAGAATGGGACTCGGCGAAAGTTTGACCCGCGCAAATGACTTAAATTGTAGTTGCGATGTGAGCACGGGTTAGATGGAACCGTACCCGCTCTATGTCGTTCGGGTTAGAGAGACCTAAGGTTACGTGGCACTCGTCGTTGGCATAGATGAGGGTCTTCGGCGGTCAATGGCTTAAACTGTCGTGACCCAGGCCAGGAAGACAAATTGCTCATATGTTTGGCCGTCTAAGTGGCGGTGGTGAGTCCGGAATGTTAATGGCTTTAATTGACGTGACATCGACCGGTTCACCGAGAATGTGCCCTGAGTGCACGGGGCGTGTGGCCGTGCGAGCCAACGCCTGTGATGAAATGGCTATGGTTATATAAATTGCTCGCTTATGCTAATGAAATGCAGGGAAGGAGCATCGCCGCCCCGAGTTGGGGGCGGGATCGTTATAATTTGGTCAGCATTGCTGACCGTTGCCTTGTTTTGCCACCGTGCGGTGGTTTGTTGCTTGCAGGTGCAGCTGGACCAAGCGGTCAATAGCGGGCTAAAGCCCTTTTTGCGAAGCTGGCCCTCGAAGGCCAAAGTGGAAATGTTTCTGTTTTATTCATGTATGACCGGCCTGCGTGCCGAGGTTTGTAAATCATGTATTATTCAAGTGAAACACTCTGTAAGGCCATAAGGTCGATTTTGGGTATTTTGTATAACATTCCTAATTATGTAAAAGTGGACATTCGTGCTCTAATGCTGGGTTCTTGTTTACAACTTATATAAACTGCTTCCGCTAGAATGCTCTGTGTAGGACGTTGAGATTGGTTGGATGGTTTCCATAAGTAACCACCCAGTCTGTCTGTGGTATATGGCGTCGGGCCCCGGCCTGACCTACTGCTATATGCTATGTGACGGATAGGGGGTGTTACAATTTGGTATCAGACTACTGGTTTTGGTCGGGCTTAAACTGAATTCGTGGGCGAATTCTTTTTAAGGAGTGGTGAGCACATTGCGGGCGTCATCGTAATAATGGTAAAAGAACCCATGAATGTCCACTTAGGAATGAAAATACTCGTGTTTGAGGAACCTGCGTGTTCCTATAATTGTTGTTTGCAATACAATTTGGTCGCTTAACGGTGTTTTGTACCACTATAGGTGACCAGAAGTGGTGTTGGGCCGTCAGAACGCCGAGTTTCTGAGGCTAGTAGTGCACCGGATGTTGCTCCTGCAACACCTCTGTCGGCTGAAAATATACGATTGGTGGCTGAAGCGGTGTTGGCCGTGATTAATGCGCAGCCTGGAAGGCAAGCGCAGTAGCCCGCTCCTGTGATGGAGCAAGAACCTCTGCAAGAGGCTGAGGCAAGGAGGGTGGAGCAAGTGGTTGTAGAACCAATAGTGCCAAGGAGGGCAACTGAGAGGCAGCTAAAGCATGTAATGAGCTTTAACCCTCCGTTATTCTCGGGGTTGGGAACCCCATCTCAGGCTGAAGACTGGCTCTCTAGGGTGAAGAGAGTCATGACGGCGACGGAGACGGAGGAGTGGCAAATGACCACCATCGCTACGTTCCTGCTGGACGGTGAAGCGAGGATGTGGTGGGAAGGATTGGAGCTGCATCATTTGAGAGGTAGACAACTGATAGACGTTCCGATGGAAGAGTTCTCGGGATTGTTCTTAGCAAGATACCTCCCTTCTACTCAGAGGATTTCAATGGAGAATGAGTTCCTGAAGTTGGTGCAGGGTGAGAGGAGCGTGGATGAATATCTCCACGAGTTTACGCGGTTGAGTCGTTATGCTAGCTCCACCATCATGGATGAGGAGCGCAAGACTAATCGATTCTATGAAGGCTTGAGGGATGAGTTGAGACTGCTACTCTCGGGGCCGATGACGCAGGGTTTCTTAACCTTGGTCAATACTGCCCGGTCCTTAGAGAAGGACATGAAGAACGTGCAAGCGAAGAAAGGCTTGGGTGATAGAAAATCTGAGTTCAGAGTGCCGACTACTTCAAAGTCCGGCTATCGGAGGGCTTTCAAGAAGCATAGGACTTCGGGACCAGCTCCTTCTGGCGCTTCTGGGGCGACTACGAGTCGGACCCCGGGCGCGTGCTTTACATGTGGAAAGACGGGACATTTTGCCCGTGATTGTTGGAGCGGACGTCCTAAGTCCGAGAGAAGGCCGGGAGCCACTTATGAAGAGAAGGGAAAGGCGGTGGAGTCGACCGCATCCCATTATGCTCCGGCCCAACCAAGGGTCTACAATCTTGGCCAACAGGAGGCCATTAAACAAGTTGATGTGGTGACAGGTACGATTTAATTTATAGCAAGTCAATTTCTTTATATGCTTGTTATGCACATGTTACCTTACCACTACTTGTTTAGGATTTGTATTGATTTGTGAAAATCCGGCACGAGCACTCTTCGATACGGGAGCCTCACACTCCTTGTCCGAAGGATTTATATTACGCATCGGGGTCCCTTCCTCGATGGCGAAGGATAAGTTGGATGTGTTGTTGCCCAGTGGGTGTTCGATGCGAGCGGATAGGATCTGCGATGTTAAGATTCGTATTGGGGAGCAGGAGTTCGACCTGCGAGCGTCTTTACTTCCGTTAGTGGAGTTCGACGTCATATTTGGCATGGACTGGCTCTCGGAGCAGCAGGCCCATATAGATTGCGGTAGCAAGGAAGTTAAGCTGGGAGCGAGTCGTGAGACGACGTTTACGGGCTTAATGGGGTCGAGCAAGACGTTGATGTCTGCTCTTCAGGTGGTGAAGGCGGTTCGTGCTGGAGCAGAACTGTTCTTTACACTAGTGGAGGTTGCAAAGCCGAAGCCCGCTTTGGATTGTATTTCAGTGGTATCGGAATACCCTGATGTGTTCCCCGCAGATCTTCCTGGAGCCCCGCCTCAGCGGGAGATAGATTTTACGATCGAGCTAGTGCCAGGTGCAAAGCCTGTGTCACGATCTCCGTATCGGCTAGCGCCTAAGGAAATGGCGGAGCTGAAAGTTCAACTGCAAGAGTTGTTGGAGCAAGGGTATGTGCGCCCGAGTTCTTCGCCTTGGAGCGCACCGGTCCTCTTTGTTAAGAAGAAGGACGGAAGCTTGAGGCTATGTATTGATTATCGGGAGCTAAACAAGCTGACGGAGAAGAACAAGTACCCGATCCCCGGATTGATGATCTCTTCGATCAGTTAGTCGGGTCGACGGTGTACTCGAAGTTGGATCTCAAGGCTGGATACTATCAGCTGCGGATAAGGGAGAGTGATATCCCGAAGACAGCGTTTAGTACGAGATACGGGCATTATGAGTTTACGGTCATGCCGTTTGGGCTGACTAATGCGCCGTCAGTATTCATGGATTTGATGAACAAGACGTTCAGGGAGTACTTGGACCATTTTGTGATCGTCTTCATCGACGATATTTTGGTATACTCGCAAAGTGAGGAAGATCACTTCAAGCATCTTCATTTGGTGTTGGAGACGCTAAGGAGAAATCAGTTGTATGCCAAGTTCTCGAAGTGCGAGTTTTGGCTATCCTCAGTGGCGTTCCTCGGGCATATAGTGAGTGGAGAGGGTATTGCGGTGGATCCGGCGAAGATTGTTGCGATACGGGAGTGGCCTGAGCTTGCTACGGTAGCAGAAGTCCGGAGCTTTTTGGGGCTTGCCGGTTATTATAGGCGCTTCGTAGAGAACTTCTCGCGGATAGCGTTACCTCTCACTACTTTGACGAGGAAGGAGCATAAGTTCGTTTGGACGCCGGAGTGCGCGCGAGCTTTTGAGGAACTGAAGTGTCGGTTGACCACGGCGCCTGTGCTGAGTTCGCCATGTGGAACCGAAGGCTATGAGATATATAGCGATGCTTCAGGCAGCGGTTTGGGTTGCGTGCTACTGCAGCACGGAAGCGTGATAGCTTATGGCTCGAGACAGCTAAAAGTGCACGATAGGAATTATCCGGTCCATGACTTGGAGTTAGTGGCCGTGATTTTTGCTTTGAAGCTGTGGATGGAGTTCCTGGGGGACTATACATTCAAGATCCACTACGTGCCTGACAAAGGGAATGCGGTTGCGGACGCGTTGAGTCGCCGAGCCCCAGCTCAAGCCAATTGGCTATCGGTGCATCATGAGCGGTTGGTGCAGGAGTTGGAGGCGTTGGAGATTGTTTGTGTGGACAGACAATCAAGTGCTGAAGCAGTGCTGAATTGGACTGAAGTCCAATATGACCTGGCTGATCGGATTCGGCAGGCTTTGGATATGGATGCTCATATGAAGCAGTTCATGATAGAGGCTCTGGATGGGTCAAATTCTCAATTCGTCGTGGAGGACAGATTGCTTTGGAGAGACGGTCGTTTGTGCGTCCCAAGTGTGGGCAATTTACGGGTGGAGTTGTTGTACGAGGCGCACCATACCAAGTACTCAATTCACCCGGGGAGCACGAAGATGTACCGTGATATAAAGAAACTATTTTGGTGGCCGGGTTTGAAAAAGGATGTGGCGCTATACGTAGCGAAGTGCCAAACATGCGCCTTGGTAAAGGCGGAGTGCCAAAAGCCGGGAGGATTTCTTAAGTCCTTGCCTATTCCGGAGTGGAAATTTGACGACATCTCTATGGACATTGTGCACGGTTTGCCAAGGTCGCAAAAGGGGAACGACGCCATTTGGGTGGTTGTTGATCGATTAACGAAGGTGTCGCATTTTATTCCGCATAGGAAGGACGATCCGGTGGAGAAGCTGGCAAAGCTTTATGTGGATAATATAGTACGGCTTCATGGTGTGCCCCGCAGCATCGTGAGTGACCGAGATGGGCGGTTCACGTCCAATGATTGGAGGCTGGTGCAGCAAATGTTGGGAACTAAGTTGAAGTTCAGCACAGCCTTCCATCCGCAAACGGATGGGCAGACCGAGAGGGTCAATAGAACCATGGAAGACATGCTTCGCATGTGTGTCTTGGATTTCGGAAAGCACTGGGAAGACCACCTTTATTTGGTGGAGTTCGCATACAATAACAGCTACCAAGCAAGTATTCAGATGACGCCTTTCGAGGCCCTATATGGTAGAAGATGTCGCACGCCGTTGTCTTGGATAGAAACGGGTGAGTCAAAGTTATATAAGCGATCGGAAGTAGAAGGTGCTACTTCTTTGGTGAGAACCATTCAGGAGAGGTTGCTTATTGCTCAGGACCGGCAAGCAAAGTACTATAATGCAAAACACAGGAACGTGGAGTTCGCTGTGGGCGATTATGTATACTTAAAGATCAAGCCGTTCAAGGGTGTCTCGCGGGTGCGGCGATTGAAAAAGCTAAGCCCGAGGTACCTTGGACCGTTTGAGGTTCTGGAGCGAGTTGGCGAAGCAGCCTATAGGTTGAAGCTTTCAGTGGAGCTAAGTGGTTTACATGATGTATTCCACATTTCGGTGCTTCGGAAGGCGGTGCAAGAGCCTACGCAAGTGATCGCGGTTGATCAAGTGCCGGTGGATAGTGGGCTAACGACAAAGGTCAAGCCCGTGTGGATTGAGGACTCGGAGGTCAAGCGGCTACGCAATAAAGAGATCAGGATGGTCAAGGTCTGGTGGGACAATTGCGGTCGTGAGGAGCTCTCTTGGGAGCGAGAGCAGACTATGCTTGACGAGTATCCGGAGTTGTTCCGCTCAGGTACAAATTTTGGTTTTGTATGTCTTTCCTTTATGTAATTTCGTGGGTGAAATTCTTTTAAGAGGGGGAGAGTTGTAACGCCCCGAAACTCAAAGGAGCAAAGGGGGACGTTTTGGGCCAGTTTGGGTTCTGGCAGCAGGCACACGGCCTGGGACACGGGCGTGTCCCAGGGCGTGTGTCGACACTTAGCCGCGAAGTCGTCATGTTTTACTCGACGATTCGTCGAGAGTGGGCACACGGCCTGCGACACGGGCGTGTCGCAGGGCGTGTCGACCCGTGTCGACACTTAGCCGTGAAGTCGTCGAGTTATACTCGACGATTCGTCGAGAATGGGCACACGGCCTGCGACACGGGCGTGTCGCAGGGCGTGTCGACCCGTGTCGACGATCGTCCCGGGGAGTCGTCGAGATTCACTCGACGATCGTCGAGACAAGGAACACGGCCTAGGACACGGGCGTGTCCAAGGTCGTGTCATCAAGTCGTCATTCTTCCCTCGACGAAATGTCCCGTGTACACGGCCTGGGTTCCAGGCGTGTCAATGTGACACGGGAAAGGACACGGGCGTGTCCTAGAACCCGTGCAGTGCTCGGGTTGAAAATGGGGGAAAAATCTTGGTGTACACGGCCGGCTACACGGCCGTGTCAGGTGGAACACGGGCGTGTCAGCTCGAACACGGGCATGTTCGATACCCGTGTGAGGTTCCAGGTGATTCGATTTTGACGGCGAATGCGGCACACGGCCCTGGACACGGGCGTGTGCCAGGCCGTGTTCGGCCCAGATTGGGCATTTCAGCCCCGAATCAAAGCCGTTCGTTTCCTTAGGTTGAGATCCAACGGCTGGGGGTTGTTCCTGAGAGGATATACCCGTGAGTTGACTTGGAAAACTTCACTTTTCTTCACTTGTTCTCTTTCTAAGTTCTTGGAGAGAGGAGAGCTAAGGCAAGAAGAAGAAGAGCTAGATCCGCCATTGGAGGAGCTTCGGAGCTCCGAATTGCAAGCCGACTCCGGATCCACGGAGGCAACGCAAGTGCGGTGATTTCCATCCGATTACTTTTCAATGGCGCCAAAGAGGAACTCAAGGGTAACGATCCTCATCTTGAGCATGAGTCGCTCTCTTTCTTAGCATAGGAAGCCCGCTCTCGCGAGTTTGCGGAGAGTTGGAGGCGTTCCTTTGGGTAGATATGTCAAGTCCCCGTCGTTTAGAGTCTGTATGCGAGAACGGACGTAGGCATGATTTGTGAAGCCTACCCGGACATGTTGGTCTGGATCGGTGATGTTGCATTGCATAAGGCCGGAGAAGACTCCGTGCTATTGGTTGTTTTTCGGGTTTTCTACGCGGTAGATTGCAGCAGGGAGCCTTGGGGACTAACCCAAAGGTGCACCCGGAAAACTGGGCGGATACGAGATCTTGCCAACTTGGTGGCCTGAGAGCCAACTTGAACATAACGGGGTTATGTGACTTGCGGTAGAATGGGACTCGGCGAAAGTTTGACCCGCGCAAATGGCTTAAATTGTCGTTACGATGTGAGCACGGGTTAGATGGAACCTTACCCGCTCTATGTCGTTCGGGTTAGAGAGACCTAAGGTTACGTGTCACTCGCCGTTGACATAGATGAGGGTCTTCGGCGGTCAATGGCTTAAACTGTCGTGACCCAGGCCAGGAAGACAAATTGCTCATATGTTTGGCCGTCTAAGTGGCGGTGGTGAGTCCGGAATGTTAATGGCTTTAATTGACGTGACATCGACCGGTTCACCGAGAATGTGCCCTGAGTGTACGGGGCGTGTGGTCGTGCGAGCCAACGTCTGTGATCAAATGGCTATGGTTATATAAATTGCTCGCTTATGCTAATGAAATGCAGGGAAGGAGCATCGCCGCCCCGAGTTGGGGGCGGAATCGTTATAATTTGGTCAGCATTGCTGACCGTTGCCTTGTTTTGCCACCGTGCGGTGGTTTTTTGCTTGCAGGTGCAGCTGGACCAAGCGGTCAATAGCGGGCTAAAGCCCTTTTTGCGAAGCTGGCCCTCGAAGGCCCAAGTGGAAATGTTTCTGTTTTATTCATGTATGACCGGCCTGCGTGCCGAGGTTTGTAAATCATGTATTATTCAAGTGAAACACTCTGTAAGGCCTTAAGGCCGATTTTGGGTATTTTGTATAACATTCCTAATTATGTAATAGTGGATATTCGTGCTCTAATGTTGGGTTCTTGTTTACAACTTATATAAACTGCTTCCGCTAGAATGCTCTGTGTAGGACGTTGAGATTGGTTGGATGGTTTCCATAAGTAACCACCCGGTCTGTCTGTGGTATATGGCGTCGGGCCCCGGCCGGACCTACTGCTATATGCTATGTGACGGATAGGGGGTGTTACACCATCCTCTTCTTGCTCAAGTTACCGTCTCACCGGGGGTAACGTCACCGGAAGCCGTTACCTCCTCGGGCCTATAAATAGACCCACATGCCTCTCATTTGGAGAAGGACACAACATCGCCAAGGTTCTCACGCTCGAAGACAGCCCACAACAAGCTCAAGCTATCAGCCCCTACGGACTCATCTTCTCAGTCCGCGCCTTCTCTGCTCTTAGTCGCGCAGCCTGCCGACCTGGCTCTCCAGTCTGCGCGGTCTCTGTTCTTCCCTTAACCGCGCGGTCTGCCGGCCTCCAAGCTCAATCCGCGCGGCTTCCTCTGGCATTCCTTTCTTAACCGCCAGCTTCCTCTTTGTACCCCTTTATTTCTTTCTTGTAAAGGTGTATTAGCAAGCTATAATAACTCAATATTAATCAAAGGAAAGCCCGTCGCAAGAGTGACATTTAAGCCGCGGCGGGCGAAGTCTGCTGTTGCCTCTGTTAGCACCCCCTCTCTCCTTCTCAGCTCAGCTTAGCTCTCTCGGCGTCAACCTGCAAGAACAAACATCAAAGTAACCATCTGCTCGACAGCTCCTGATCAACCTCTTCCATTGATCATCAGCCTTCCCGGCTGCTCTCAGCAAACCTCTCCTCTATCCCTCAACCCTTGCACAAGCATTTGCTCCACTCTCGAGCACCCAAAAGCTTTCTCCTTTCCTTCTCATCAACCCCACAATCCTCTTTTTCACCTTGCCCGTGAGATCGAACACACTCCTCCGTGTTAACTGGGCGGTGCCATTTTCGCGCATCAATAGTTACCACGTGGCCTTCAGATCCGAATAGACGGTGAACATCGACAGTTAAACATGTCGGATCATTGCTCCGCCGAGAACCTTGCTCAATGAAGTCCTAGATATGATCCTCTCTGGGATGCCTTCGAGCAATCACGCCGTGAGAATGCTCGGCAGTTCCAAACAATCAATCAAATCCTTGCTGTGATCACGCAGCAATTAGACACTCAGCCTGCAGCTCTTGTTGCTCCAGCTGCTCCGATCAATCCAACCCCAACATTGGAGCATCAATAAGCTTATGCTCCAGCTTGCCTGCTAGTCTATCCTCCTCCTTATACAACAACCTTTCCGCAAGGGCCTGCAGCCCCTTTGCGACCTCAAGATGAAGAGTTTACATCTCGTCAAAACTTCTTTCGGGAAGCAGCCCGGGGAAGTCCTGCGAGGTTTCTCAACTTCCAGAGAAGTCATCCTTACCCTTCAGCTCCTGCCTTTGCACCTCATGTAGTAACTTTTCCCTTTTATCCTCCTGCTTCTTTTGCAGCTGCAGCTTATGCTCCCTTTTATCCTTATCCTGTATGAGAGCAAGAAGAGCCGTCACCCTTTACAGAGAATGTTCATCATGAACCTACTCCAGCAAACTTTAGAGATCCCCGGTTACCAATCTACACTGGAGAGACTGGTCCAGTGAAGCATCTGCAAGCCTTCGAATCGGTCGTTGCTCTCAAGACTCTTTCTGATGCAACTAAGTGCAAGCTCCTTGTCACAACCTTTGATGTGCATGTGAGGGATTGGTTCTATGGTCTTCCCCCTCACTCCATCACTTCCTTTGCTGATTTGTGAGGGGTGTTCTTGCTCAGATTCTTTACTTCCACCAAGAGAAAGGGCGGTCCAGAAGCACTCTTTGAGATTAAGCAGTGTGAGAACGAGACTTGGTCTCAATTCGTTGATCGATTACAAAGAGAAATCTTGGACATCGAGATTGTTGATCAAGAAATGTACCTAGTGGCTCTTATCCACGGTCTTCGGGAAGGGCCGCTCAAGTTTGAAGCAAATGTCCGAGCGCCAAGAACGTACCAAGAGTTGATTGTCTTAGCCAACTCATACATTCGAGGCGAAAAGAGCAACCCAGGCTTCATCTCCAGGCTTGTATCAGAGAAAGATCCTTCTCATAAGCAGCCTCTGAGGTCTCCTTGCAAAGATTTCCCAACTCACTCAAGGAGGGAAAGAAGATTTCAATGCCATCGATATACTTTCCCGAGCCGTGATCATGCTCAAGATCAGTTGCTACTACCACCAGCTCCATCTTTGCAAATAGCTGCGGTTCATCAACAGCAAGACGATGACTTGCATGAGTCTGAGTTAGATGAAGCCATGCTGCAAGTAAGCCATGCTGCAAGTAAGCCAAGTCATGAAGGATAGGGCAAGCTACAAAAGGCCTTATCGACCAGCAGCTCAAAGATCTAGAGACTCAGAACCATATTGTGAATTCCACAAAGATTCAGGACACTTAACTGAGAATTGCCGAGCAATCTGCCAACTAGTGCAAAAGATGCTGCGACAGGGTAAGATGCGTGACCTACTTCCCAAAGATGATCGCTCTGATCCAGCAACCTCAAAGGGCAAAGAAGTTGCAGACATTCCTTGTAGCTCAAGAGGAGTGAGCCTAGTCGAGGAAACACCCTCTCCTTGTTGTTCACAATCCTTTTGAATGCTTCGATGCCGATGACGAGGGCGCGCTTGGAAGACTATTCTAAGCCGGCAAAGGACTTCATGGTTCAAATTTTTTCACAACCATGATGGGTTATCTCTACTCTTACTCTGAACATTTTCATCTCAAAACACTTCTAAGTGTTCCTTCTTGCTTTTCAATAAAGCTTTTATCAGGGATCCCGTACTGACACAGTTCCCTTCTTGTAATGCTTCTTCCTTTATTCTTCTCTTTGCCAAAGAGAACGCTGAACCAATGAGATATCGCCAAGTCTTGTTGTTCCCTCCGTAGATTGTTCTCTGGCACGGCCGCTACGACCACATACAGTGTGGAGTGTTCACGTATGTGCAGTGGGAGCCGTTCAATCTACGATGTTGGGCTTCAGACTTCGGATCCTAGCCGGCATCTCACACAGAGTGTGTGCTAGGGAAGCCCCATGTGTTAGCTCTGCTGCGCTTCGCAAAGGATACATCACGGTTACGATGATCTTTTCTTGGCAAGCAATGACGATCAAGTGTAGCCTTGCCTCTTCGATCATCTCACAATTGTGACGGCCGAACACTCTGTGGTACTCTTAATTCGTGCCTTCGCGGGATCCATAATTCCACTGATCTTTCCACAGACAAGCAATGTTTTAGGCCACTTGGTGCAACTAGTCTCATTGATTAGTGATGATTGTACCCGAGGCAAGAGAGCAGTGCATCTGCCGCCTCCTTCTTAGGATTTTTTGCGCATGTCTCCCTTTTGTGCATGTCAAGGGAGTATAGTCCTCTTCGTTATCAACCGTCTTTTTCACAAGTGAACAGGTTAAATCGGACCTATCAAAAGGATTAGCAAACATTCATTTTGCTTTTGCTCATCTTATATGTGTTGCCTGCATAATCTCTATCAGATGATGACTTACAAGCTCTCTACTCATATAAGCTCCATTACTCTCATCTTTTATTCACTCCTTGCTTAAGCTCTATTAGATGATGGTCTACGAAGCTCTTCATTACTCTTATTAAATGCAAATGGCATCAATCATTGATCAAAGAATCTAGCTCTCCTTGATCATCAAGTCTTGCTATTAGAATCTAGTTAAGATTGGCAGAATTTGTCAAGCTTCTTCTCTGCTAATCAGATCATCTCCATCCTGTCATATTAACAGTCAACACTCAACTTATTTGTCTGGACTTCATGTTAAAGATGTCACCTCTAGTATAACAAGAAGATAACTATTCGAGTTTGATCTTCATTCAATTATCGGCAGAGTTCATCAGGCATCTCCTCTGCTATTTTATCTCATCAACAGTTAACACTTGCAAGTTCCGCTCAGGTACTTGCAGCTTAGTTCATTATAATATGTCTGCTGCTCACTCTTCTCTTTGCAGTGCTTAGCAGGCTCCTGCATGTCTCACCCAGGTACTTGCAATCTCCTATATATTATGTCTGCTTCTAACTCTTTTCTTGCAGAGATCAGCAGACACTTGCAAGTTTCTTCACAGGTACTTGCAACTTACTTTCATATACCATATCTGCTTCTAAACTCTTTCTTGCAGAGATCAGCAGACACTTGCAAGTTTCTTCACAGGTACTTGCAAGCTAATTTCACATATCATGTCTGCTCCTAACTCTTTTCTTGTAGAGATCAGCAGACACTTGCAAGTTTCTTCGCAGGTACTTGCAACTTACTTTCATATACCATATCTGCTTCTAAACTCTTTTCTTGCAGAGACCAGCAGATACCTGCAAAGTTGCCTTTAGGTATTTGCAGCTTTTTTCTTTACTCCCATATTTGCTTCTAACTTCTCCTTTGCAGAAACCAACAAAGACTGGAAATTTCCTTTTAGGTACTTGCAACTCATTTTTCTCTCTTGCATACTCCTCACTCTTCCTTTTGCAGAGGATAACAGGTGCTTGCAAGCCTCTTCTAGGTACTTGCAAGTTATTATGCTACTATGTTGTTCTCTCACCTTCATTTTGCAGAACTCAGTTGAAAACACATCTTCGTTTTGCAAAGGCAAACCCAGGTACACACAAGGTGTACCTTCCATACATGCCTACACTAACTTTTTTTTTGCAGGAAAACGATAGGCATTGGCAAACTACTAAGGAGGGATATCAGGTTCTATCTCTCCTTGCCCACTTCCTTTCCTTTGGGGTGGATCATGATTTTCATGGGTTTTCAACTTTTTCAAAGTTCCCTTCTGAACTTAAAAAAGTGCGGCGATTGTGTTATCCTCGAAATCGGCGATCCTTCCCAAGGCAGCCAACTCGCTAGTCGCGGCCTGCTCCAGGTTCCTCCTGCAGGTCGCGACGTCTTAGGGTGGGCGGACAAAATTTTCTGTCTGCTCAGGCCGCACGGCTTAGGCGGTCTCAGCGGTCTGACTTCCCAGGCTGCGCGTCGTTCCCTTGGTTGGCAGGGGCCGCAGACTACTTCTTCAGTCCTCCCTTGCAGACCGCACACCTTGTTAGCTAAACTGAAGGTTTCTCAATAGGAGCCCCCTTTGCCAGACTCAGATGTCTATCCGCCCAGGCTGGCAATAAGCCGCTACTTAGCCAGCTCCTGACAGATGACATCCAACGTTGACAGACTCAAAATGTCTATCCGCCCAGACCCCTCAAACTGCCAAACAAAGGTGGCGACGTGCCCCCAGGCCGCCAGCCAGCTACCTCCGTTTCTACCTCGCCAACATGCGTGGCCTGCCTCGTCAGTCTGGCAGGTCGCCCATCCCTTGTCATCCAGCAGCATGGGCATCCATCATCATCAGTCCGCCTAAGAAGCGCGGACGCTCGAGCTCTCCGGCTACCCGCAAAGATCAACAACCATATCCAGCTCCTCGCGAGCTGGGCGAACTCGAGGTGGAGTCAAACCTTCTAGTCTGCCTACGTTGATGAACCCCAGCTCCAGTTACTCATCAACAGCAGGCCTCATCCTCGTTATAGCATCGGCGAACTCCGCTTGTCAGCAGGCGCAGACTCCACAGACTCAGCGGATTCGCTATGCAGCACATCATTCCTCAGCCTCCAGCACCCGCTTCTGTCTAGCAGTAGGGTCAACCTCCCTCAACCCGCAGTCTTGGCGCGGGCTTGAACTGAAGTGGCGGACTCCTCCCAGCCCGCCAAGAAGCAGAACCTCCTCAAGGCAGTTGCAGACTGCGCAGCCCCGTGCGGACTCTGCGGACTCTGCGGATACCTCTTCATCTCGCACCCTTTGCGTGTGCTCAGTTCAGCAGTGACGGACTTCGTGGATTCTCCTCGCAGTCCTCCACATAGCTTCTGGCTCCCGCATCTCAGCAGCGGGCAGTCCTTCAGCCCGCACAATCTTGGCGCGGGCTCCTTCAGCTCAGTCCAGGCAGACTCTTCCCATTCTGCCATCAGTAGGACCAGTTCCAGAAGCAAGCCCCAGTCCGCTCGACTTGCTGCAGACTCGGCGGACTCCATCCTCTTCTCGCTCAAGTTACCGTCTCACCAGGGGTAACGTCACCAGAAGCCGTTACCTCCTCGGGCCTATAAATAGACCTCCTTGCCTCTGAAAGTTTATAGTTGCCTACCTAAATCACCTAGAGGGGTTGAATAGGTGAATTGTGCGTCTTTTTGCGGAATAAAAATTACAAACCAATGCACAGATCTATCTACCAATCAAACACAGACGAGACAAGATTTATAGTGGTTCCCCAACCTTGGGTACATCCACTTTTCCTCACCGATCTAGCAATACACTAGACTCGGCTACTCCACTATCTCAGATTGAAAATGAATCATACCCTCGGAACAATGTTCCTATAATCTCAATCCACAAAACGGATCTACACTCGGAAGATAAAGCTTCCTACAAACTCGGAGACAAAAGCTCCTACACTCGGAGAAATTTCTCCTACAATACTGAAATAAATTTTGTAAAGAAATACAAACAGTGATTCCTTGTTCAGATCTGCAACAATCGACCAAAAATTTCTTCTTCTAGGCTTTGCGGCTTTATCAGAATGATGAAGAGAAATATCGAGAAGAATGGATCTGAACCTTCTTGGATTCTCTCGATTGATCGAATCAGAGGATGAGGAGTTGAGCGAATCTCGATCTGGAGAGCCTTCTTGATCTGAGTCCTCAAAAGATGAAACCCTAGCCGGTCGAGAATCAGCGATGGCGGCGGCGACGGATTTTGTTTCTTGGAGAGAGAAAGAGGAAACAAAAATTCTTGAGAGTACGGCTGCAAAACTTCTTAAAAATAATCTTCTTAGAATATTGAATAGTTAGGGTTTGTCGGTTTAGACAAGACGTTTTATAGGAGAGGAGAAGATTAGACATAATTGAGTCATCATGAGAGACACGTGGACCAATCACATCAAAGTTTATGAATAAGACCGTTTGTTTGGACTTAACGAACTTTCAGAAAAGTCAAAGTAAAATACTCGAGATATACAAGATTACTCGAGTACATGCAACACTACTCGAGTAGGTAGAAGATGACTACTCGAGTATATAAGAAAAACTACTCGAGAGAGTATGAGATGATTACTCGAGTACATGGAGTCAACTACTCGAGTAAATAAAAGGAAAAAAGGAAATCAGCTACTCGAGTAACAAGAATAACATACTCGAGTACTTAAGTACTTACACGAGAGGCGGAGTAAGTTACTCGAGTAAAAGAAATACTACTCGAGTATATAAGAATGAACTACTCGAGTATATAAGAAACTACTCGGGACAAAGACTTAGAAAATTTCTGGAACAGGAAAAATGTATTACTCGAGTATAGAAGATGAACTACTCGAGACAAATAGAACTACTCGAGTATATAAGAGGACTACTCGAGACAAAGACTTAGAAAATTTCTGGAACAGGAAAACTGTATTTCTCGAGTATAAACACTGGACTACTCGAGTAGTAGATGAACTACTCGAGTACATAACTTAGACTACTCGAGTAAGTGAGAACTACATGAGAGTCAGAATTTAACTACTCGAGACAAATGGAACTACTCGAGTATATAAGATAAAACTACTCGAGACAGAAAACAAAACTACTCGAGTATTATATAGAGCTACTCGAGTATTTAACTTAGAAAATTTTTATAAGAGAATTTCTGTAAAATCGAGAGGAGAAAAGAAACTACTCGAGTAGTTGTCTTAACTGCTCGAGAGCTACAATTGACTACTCGGGATATATCTTAGCTACTCGAGTAGGAGTATTATTACTCAAGTATGAACCCAGTAACTTACTCGAGTAAGTAAAGAACTACTCGAGTACTTTACTTAGGAAATCTTTCTTGACAGATTTTTCTTCTTCTAAGGGATGACCAGCATCAAGTCTTTTCACATAGTCCTAGAGCTTGAATATGAAGTGTATCCCAATAGAGAGGCTACACATGAGTCAACACCTTGGAGCACACAATGAGGGATTACATTGTATGGTCCTGTGTTTGGTGATCCATTGTAGACAGACATTGGTCTACACTTCTCATAAGATTCTTGCAAACACATAACTCAAACCAAGCATCAAATACAACTTAATTCATCTTAGTTCAAGGATGACTTCATCAAATCTGGGTTAGTATGGATACAATACCCAACAATCTCCCCCTATTTGTAGAAGTCAGAACCCTTTACACTAAGGTGAATTATGGACATAAAAAGAATGTTAAGTATATAAAGCAGTGTAAGCAAACAAAAGAACTATGAAAATTTTTTAGATATTCTTTTACCAATCCCTCCCCCTTTCTGACTTCAATACATAGCTTGGCAATATCATCTTCTTTGAAGAGTCCAACTTCTTCACAAATCTTCACCTTGGTTGCTTCAGCTCTTTTGTCCAATTCGATCTTTGAAACTTGAGCCTTCTTGAAAATCCATCTTCTCTAGTCTTCTTTGTTGAGCATCCCAAGTTCTGTTTTGAAGAACAAGAACTTGGTCTCGTTCAGCGGCTTCATAAAAATGTCTGCAAGTTACTTATCTGTAGGGACATATTGAAGGTCAATGTCCCCATGCTCCACATGCTCCCGGATGAAGTGATACCTTAGCTCTATATGCTTTGTTCGGCTGTGCGAGACTGGGTTGTTGGCTATTGCTATTGTGCTGGAAGAGTCGTAAAACAATGAAATCTTTTCAAACTTCATGTTGTAGTCCTCAAACTGATCCTTTATTCAGAGTAACTGTGAACAACAACTGCCTGCAGATATGTACTCGGACTCAGCCATTGAGATTACCACACAGTTTTTCTTCTTGCTACTCTAGGAGATAAGTCTTCTTCCAAAGAATTGACATGTACCGGAAGTGTTTTTCCTGTCGTCTTTGCTCCCTGCAAAATCTGCATCTGAAAAACCTATTAGTTCGCTGTCATTACTTCTTGGGTACCATAAGCCAAGATTTGGTTTAACTTTAAGGTATCTCAAAATCCGCTTTGCAGCAGCGTAGTGAGATTCCTTAGAGTTCACCTGAAATCTAGCACAAACACATGTTGAGAACATTATGTCAGGTCTACTTGCCGTAAGGTAGAGGAAAGATCCAATTATGCTTCTGTACTTGGTTTCATCAAAAAGTTTTCCCTTTTTCATCCTTGTCCAAAGACAGTTGAACCCATTGGAGTCCTCATCGAGGTTGCGTTCTCCATTTTGAATTTCTTAATCAGCTCTTTGGTAAACTTGGTCTGCGAGATGAAAATTCCATCTTCAGACTGTTTCACCTGAAGCCATAAGAAATACTTCAGCTCGCCCATACTGATCATTTCAGACTTCCCTTGCATAAGTTTTGAAAACTTCATGCAGAGATTGTCATCAGTAGAGCCAAAAATAATGTCGTCGACATAGATTTGCACTAGCAAAATCTTGCCTTTAATTTCCCTAAGAAATAATGTCTTGTCTATCTTTCCCCTTTGTGAACTTGTTCTCAAGTAGAAAGGTAGACAGCGTCTCATACCAAGCTCTAGGAGCTTGTTTCAGGCCATATAACGCTTTATGCAGTAAGTAAACATAATCAGGAAAGTTAGAATCAACGAAACCTGGAGGCTGTTCCACATATACCTCTTCCTTTATGTCTCCATTAAGGAAGGTAGACTTCATGTCCATTTGATAGACAGTGAAGCCTTTGAATGCAGCATATGCTAGAAATAGCCTTATTGCCTCCAGCCTTGCGACTGGAGCGTATGTCTGGTCGAAGTCGATTCCTTCTTCTTGACGATAGCCTTTTGCGACAAGTCTGGCCTTGTTCTTTACTATCGTTCCATCCTCGTCCATCTTGTTCCTGTAGACCCATTTTGTCTCAATGACGTTCTTACCTTTGGGTCTTGGAACAAGCTTCCATACTTTGCAGCACTTGAACTGGTTTAGTTCTTCTTGCATCGCCATTATCCACGATGTGTCTGAGTTTGCTTCCTCAAACTTCTTTGGTTCAACCTGTGAGAGAAAACTTAGATATAGATTCTCATTAGTTGTACATCTATGAGTACTGACACCATCTTGGGGATCTCCTATGATCTGGTCCATGGGGTGATCCTTCAGATGACTGAGCTCTAGAGTCCTTGCATCTGGATTATCTTCTATCACTAGAGTGACTTCTTTATCTTGGATGACTTCTTCATCATGATCATCAGCCTCTCTAATAGGGGGATGGTGATCTTGATGAACTTTTCACCTTTGTCTTCGGACAGTCCATCCAAGCTAATTTCTTTCAGCTTTGCACCTGTATCTTCAATAAGCACACTAGAGGAGTTGCTTTGCAGCAAGCTCGTCTTATCAAATACAACATGTATTGATTCTTATACAACTAAGGTTTTTCTATTAAATATTCTGTATGACTTACTATGGCTACTATAACCTACAAAAATACCTTCAAAACTCTTTTCGTTAAACTTTGTAGTATGATACTTGCCATTGTTGAGCACGAAGCATTTACAGCCAAAGATTCTAAAATATGAGACTGTCGGTTTCCTGCCCTTCAGAAGTTCGTAAGGTGTCTTATCATGATTTTTGTTTATGAGGGCTCGATTTTGCACGTGGCATGCAGTGTTGACGACTTCAGCCCAAAAATATTCCGGAAGTGAAGCATCACTCAACATGGTCCTGCAGGCCTCTATGAGTGTTCTATTCCTTCTCTCAGGCACTCCATTTTGTTGAGGAGTGCGAGGAGAGGAAAACCCATGAAAGATACCCAGGCTTTCACAAAATTCTGTCATGGCCCCAGATTTGAACTCTGTTCCATTGTCACTTCTGATTTTGACTATGGAGCAGTTGTACTCATTCTGAACTTGCCTGACAAAATTAGTAAAGATGTCGAAGGTATCTGACTTGTGGTTCAGAAAGAACACCCACGCAAAGCACGAGTAATCATCAACAATTACTCACGTATAATCCTTACCTCCCAAACTTCTAATTTGCAGTGGACCGAACAAGTCCATATGCAGTAGATGAAGACATCTATTGTAATCCTTGCCAATAACGCTTTTAAAGGTATCCCTTGTTTACTTGCCTTTTACACATGCATGACAAGGTCTATCTTTGATGTACTTGATATTTGGGGCATCACGTACTAAGTTCATTGAAAATAATTTATTAATAGTTTTGAAATTAATAGGTGCTAGTCTCTTGTGTCATTGGTCACCAAGCGACGCACTATCTTTTGCTAAAAAGCACACTGGTGTCGAAGAATCTATACAAATGAAATTCAAGCAAAATATGTTTCTGCTTCGAGTGCCGGATAGAATCGTTTCCATATTATCAACAGATTTTATCAAGCACTTATCATCGTGAAACTCAACTATGTATCCTTTATCGCAGAGTTTGCTTATGCTTATAAGGTTATGTTCCAAACCTTCAACGTAAGCCACATCGGAGAAGGATACATTACCGTTTGTAATCATACCGTAGCCTTTAGTGATTCCACGGTCTGAACCTCCAAAGATGACCTTCGGTCCGTTCACGACTGGAGTAAAGTTCTGAATTAGGCTTCTTGTCCCGGTCATATGTCGAGAGCATCCACTGTCCAAATACCAGATTGGCGTTTTGGTGGCCTTTGGACATACCTGCAATCACAATCAGTTTGCCTTAGGAACCCAAATACGTTTGGGTCCTTGGTCTCGGGTTAGAACACTCCCCCTACGAATATTAGCATTAGGAGTGGGCTTCCTCATATTGCCAACATGTGGGGTTGCATCATTTCTGGGATTAAACCAGCAATCAATGGCAAAGTGACCAATTCTGCCACAACACCAACATTCAAATCTGTTGTATCTTTGCCTTATGTTCTCCTGCTTGACCTTTTAGAATTGTGGTCTAGCAGGGGCAGCATTCTTGGAGGAGGAAGCTTCATGATGATGGCAATCACATGTTTTCTTCTCCTTCATTGGCTTTTCTACAACAGGCTTTGCCTTTGGTTCCTTCTTGAAGTTATGACCATGATTAAAAGGGTCATAGCTCTGAAGATTCACTTCTTCATAAGGTGCCTTAAAGACACTTTCACCAAAGTTTCTGGGGCGAGTCCATCCTTGATAACGGGACTTTGGCTCTACATAAGTAGGCCTTGCAAAGTGTCTGTATGAAGATCAAACTCGTTTGAATGAAATGTAACATTTTTGGATGGGGTCTGATCTTGAGGGGCTTTCCCCTTCTCTTTGGCTAAGGACTTTTTGGAGGCCTTATTCCTTCGTTGAGCCTTGTTTCTCCTATAAGACTTACTAGGAGCTTCTTCATGACCTAGTCCAGTACCCTTGGCCTTAGCTGAGAATTCAGCAATGAATGGAAGAACAGTCTTAGGCTTCGAGAAACTTTCAACAAGTTTCTTTTCAGCGGCGAGTTGTTCTTCCAACTCTTTGATGATTTTCTCTTTAAGATCAAGGTGCTCTAGAGCCTTCTTATATTTTTCAATAGCATTATTGAAGTTCTCTTCGTGCGAGTCAGTCCTTGAGGCTTCCTCTCTCAATGCGCTCTCTTCAGCTTGGAGAGACTTTATCTCTTTAACCTGAGTTTTCACGACTCGGCGACATTTATCGTAAGCCACGATTAACTCCTTATGTTGGGTCATGAGTTCTGACTCATCGTCAGAAGAGCTATCCTCACAATCATGTTCAAAAACTTCAGAATCTGAAAGAGGAGTGTAAGAGTTTACCTTCCCAGTGAACTGGGGCTCTTGTTCATCATCTGTTTGAGCCATGAGCCCAAAATAGGCTTCTTCTTCACTCGACTCAGATCAGTCAGAGTCACTAAGAGTCTTGCCCTTTTTGTCCATCAAGATCTTCTCTGTCCTCTTCTGGTTGTACAAGGACTTCTTTTCCTCTCTTCTACCACCCTCCTTCTTTTTGTGAGGGCAGTTAACGATGACGTGTCCTGGCTTATTACAACAATAACAAATAATGTCAGTAGAAACATGTTTATTCTATTTAGAATTATACCTGTCATGGCTGCTTGAGCCTTTTCATTGACGATCACCATCATGTCGTGATATTCTATAGGAGGCATCCTTGTCTTTCCATTGCTTCTTCTTGTTCAAGAATTTCTTGAACTGTCGAGAGAGTAGCGAGAACTCTCCTTCTGATAGTTCAGAGCCTGAGGTGCTTGGCTTTGAGGTTTCTTCTTCACTAACTTCTTGTGCTGGAGTAGGAGGAACAACCTTTGTCTTCTTAGAGGTGTCTGCCTTTAAAGCAACAGACTTCTCTTTGAATGCATACCTGCTCTTCTCTTCTTCAGACTTTCTGGTGTTGAGTTGAAGCTCATATGACATAAGCTTCCCGAATAAATTCTGAGGATCTATCTCGGCCAGTTTTTCAAACTCCCTTATGCCACAGATCTTGTTATCCCATTCCTTAGTCAGGGATCTCAAGAATTTAACATTTAATTCCCCATTAGTGAAGACTCTGCCATAGAACCTTAGCCCATTCACTATCTTGAAGAAATTCTCAAAGGTGTCAGCAATGGTATCTTTGTTTCCTTGTCGGAAAGCTTCATACTTCTGAATAAGAAGGGATCTTCTATCATCCCTCACTTCTTCGGTACCTTCCATTAAGATAACTAGTGAGTGCCACATCTCATTCGCAGACTGACAGTGAGTCAGGTTTTGCAGCATTGAATCATCGAATGCACTTGCTATAATATTTTTTTGCCTTTTGTCCAATGAGACAAGTGCAATCTCATCCTTATCTAGATCCATAAGTTTCTTTGGGACTTTCTTAGTTGGATCTATAGTGGAGACGGTCATGGGAATGTAAGGACCTTCTTCAACTATCATGAAGATCCTTGGATCCACAGCTTCCATAAAGAACTTGATTCTCTCTTTCCACATGGGAAAATTATTTTTGATGCATAAAGGAAGCTTGATAAAATCTTTAGCCTTTTCCATCTTTGGTAGATCTCAAAGGACAACTATTGAAGCATCTGATCAAGGTGTTAACCTTTTAACGATCAACCTGGCTCTGATACCAATTAAAATTTTATAGTTGCCTACCTAAATCACCTAGAGGGGGTGAATAGGTGAATTGTGCGTCTTTTACGGAATAAAAATTACAAACCAATGCATAGATCTATCTACCAATCAAACACAGACGAGGCAAGATTTATAGTGGTTCCCCAACCTTGGGTACATCCACTTTCCCTCACCGATCTAGCAATACACTAGACTCGGCTACTCCACTATCTCGGATTGAAAATCAATCCTACCCTCGGAACAATGTTCCTATAATCTCGATCCATAAAACGGATCTACACTCGAAAGATAAAGCTTCCTACAAACTCGGAGACAAAAGCTCCTACACTCGGAGAAATTTCTCCTACAATAATGAAATAAATTTTGTAAAAAAATACAAACAGTGATCCCTTGTTCAGATCTGCAACTGTCGGCCAGAAATTTCTTCTTCTAGGCTTTGCGGCTTTATCAGAATGATGAAGAGAAATCTCGAGAAAAATGTATATGAACCTTCTTGGCATCTCTAGATCGATCGAATCAGAGTATGAGGAGTTGAGCGAATCTCGATCTGGAGAGCCTTCTTGATCTGAATCCTCAAAAGATGAAACCCTAGCTGGTCGGGAATCAGCGGCGGCGGCGGCGGCGGATTTTGTTTCTTGGAGAGAGAAAGAGGAAACAGAAATTCTTGAGAGTACGGCTGCAAAACTTCTTAAAAATAATCTTCTTAGAATTTTGAATAGTTAGGGTTTGTTAGTTTAGACAAGATCTTTTATAGGAGAGGAGAAGATTAGACATAATTGAGTCATTATGAGAGAAACGTGGACCAATCACGTCAAAGTTTATGAATAAGACCGTTAGTTTGGACTTAACGAACTTTCGGAAAAGTCAAAGTAAAATACTCGAGATATACAAGATTACTCGAGTACATGCATCACTACTCGAGTAGCTAGAAGATGACTACTCGAGTATATAAGAAAAACTACTCGAGAGAGTATGAGATGATTACTCGAGTACATGGAGTCAACTACTCGAGTAAATAAAAGGAAAAAGAAAATCAACTACTCGAGTAATAAGAATAACATACTCGAGTACTAAGTACTTACACAAGAGGTGGAGTAAATTACTCGAGTAAAATAAATACTACTCGAGTATATAAGAATGAACTACTCAAGTATATAAGAAACTACTCAAGACAAAGACTTAGAAAATTTCTGGAACAGGAAAACAGTATTACTCGAGTATAGAAGATGAATTACTCGAGACAAATAGAACTACTCAAGTATATAAGATGACTACTCGAGACAAAGACTTAGAAAATTTCTGGAACAGAAAAACTGTATTACTTGAGTATAAACACTGGACTACTCGAGTAGTAGATGAACTACTCGAGTACATGACTTAGACTACTCGAGTAAGTGAGAACTACACGAGAGTCAGAATTTAACTACTCGAGACAAATGCAACTACTCGAGTATATAAGATAAAACTACTCGAGACAGAAAATAAAACTACTCGAGTATTATACAAAACTACTCGAGTATTTAACTTAGAAAATTTTGAGAAGAGAATTTCTGTAAAACCCGAGATGAGAAAAGAAACTACTCGAGTAGTTGTCTTAACTACTCGAGAGCCATAATTGACTACTCAGGATATATCTTAGCTACTCGAGTAGAAGTATTATTACTCGAGTATGAACCCAGTAACTTACTCGAGTAAGTAAAGAACTACTCGAGTACTTTACTTAGGAAAATTTTCTTGAGAGATTTTTCTTCTTCTAAGGGATGACCAGTATCAAGTCTTTTCACATAGTCCTAGAGCTTGAATATGAAGTGTATCCCAATAGAGAGGCTACACATGAGTCAACACCTTGAAGCACACAATGAGGGATTACATTGTATGGTCCTGTGATTGGTGACCCATTGTAGACTGACATTGGTCTACACTTCCCATAAGATTCCTGCAAACACATAACTCAAACCAAGCATCAAATACAACTTAATTCATCTTAGTTCAAGGATGACTTCATCAAATCTGGGTTAGTGTGCAAACAATACCCAACAACCTCTCATTTGGAGGAGGACACAACATCGTCAAGGTGCTCACGCTCGAAGACAGCCCACAACAAGCTCAAGCTATCAGCCCCTACGGACTTCTCTTCTCAGTCCGCGCCTTCTCTGCTCTTAGTCGCGCGGCCTGCCGACCTGGCTCTCCAGTCTGCGCTGTCTCTGTTCTTCCCTTAACCGCGCGGTCTGCCGGCCTCCAAGCTCAGTCCGCGCGGCTTCCTCTGGCATTCCTTTCTTAACCACCAGATTCATCTTTGTACCCCTTTATTGCTTTCTTGTAAAGGTGTATTTGCAAGCTAAAATAACTCAATATTAATCAAAGGAAAGCCCGTCGCAAGAGTCACATTTAAGCCACGACAAGCGAAGTTTGTTGTTGCCCCTGCTAGCGGCCCCCTCTCTCCTTCTCACCTCATCTTAGCTCTCTCGGCGTCAACCTGCAAGAACAACTGTCAAAGTAACCATCTGCTCGACAGCTCCTGATCAACCTCCTCCATTGATCATCAGCCTTCCCGGCTGCTCACAGCAAACCTCTCCTCTATCCCTACAACTCTTGCACAAGCGTTTGCTCCACTCTCGAGCACCCAGAAGCTTTCTCCTTTCCTTCTCATCAACCCCACAATCCACTTTTTCACCTTGACCGTGAGATCGAACACACTCCTCCGTGTTAAGTAGGCGGTGCCGTTTTCATGCATCAACACTAACACAACCAGCACAAAAGGAGGGATGAATTGGATCAAAAAGATATCCACACAAATATTGATGTGAACCTAGATCACAATTGCCACAAGATACATTGTATTGCACCTGGAACACAAAAAAGCAGGTAAGTTCGAAACAAAAAATTAACTAAGTTTCAAAAACAATTACTTTCAGTACATGAATGGTCTATAGAGATTACGTATACAGAGAAATCCAACCACTAATTAAAATTGTGGATATCTATTTCATTAATGGGACCTTTTCACAATATCTAGCAAAAAAATTATACTCAATATTATATCCAAAATGCAGCTAAGCTGCAAAAATAAGTGTATATGAAAATATACAAACCTATCAAACTCATACAAATTTATGCAAACTAGAATACCTCATTCACCCCCCCCCCCCCAAAAAAAAAATGTGAAGCAGTAGGACAAAACCCAAATCAGAACTGTCTAAAATACTATATCAGTAAATCTCCCGTAGATTATAAATCAAATGCTTGCACGAAAAAAATGCCAGATCGATATGTTCAGATGGTAAAAATAAATAATGGAAATCACAGATGAATTTTCAAAGAAATAGTACTCATATTTAGAGCTTAATGAAAACATAAATTGCACCCAAAAAATAAAAATTTAAGAACAATATTGATGATCGATAACTGAAAAGAACAAGCTAGCTAGGTTGCGATTACTTATAACCAAAACAAAAATAGATTCAAATCAACATATAAATTAGCGACGGGCTTAGATCTGGGACGGGCTTAGATAATCTGTAGGGATGAGATTTTGATTAGCGACGGGCTTAGATAACTCTAGAAATTGGGACCCCGAGATGAGATTTCATAGAGTCGCCCATCTATAAACCAACATATAAATTAGTGAAATCAGTTAGATACTGGAATATATGCGACTTACAGAGGACGGTGAGGGTGGAAGATTAGCGACGGGCTTAGATCTGGGACGAGCTTAGAACTGCGATGAGCAGAGCGATGAGAGGTGATCTAGAGTTAGGGCTCGGGAAATGTAATAGAAACGAAAATAAAAGCCTACTTTTACCTTTAATACTACCCCGCTCGTTCCTATCTCGATTCGATCGAACAAATACCCGCCACCTCTGCGTCGAGAAGTGTGAGCCGAGAAGAAAGAAGCAATGGTGCCCGGCTGGGAGATGAAGAGAAGATGCTTAGAATGAGTGCAAACAAAACCTTACTGACAGCGGCGCCCGGCTCGGAGTAGATGAGCGAAGCATGAGCGCGTGGAAGGGGAGGGGGAGCGAGAGAGGAGTTAGAATCGAAGTTAGGAAAGGTGTGATCTAACCCTAACTATTTGATGGAGGATAATATAAATTACTTAATAAAATAAATATGGTTTAGCAGGGAATTTATAATGTGTTCTTATTTTGGAGGGAATTAAAAAAAAGACTTTTTTCAACTTTTAATGACTAATCATTTTTGATCACTAATTAAATTATTTATTGACAAAGTTATTGTTTGGTTACTAATAAGTCGTTTTGTGTGACAAAATTATATTTGGTCACTAATTTTAATACTTTTACTGACTAAATTTTAAATATGGTCACAAATTAATTGCTCCTAAAGATTTAGTGATGAAATATAAAATTCATCACAAAAAGCATATCATTAGTGACAAAAAAAATTCGTCACAAATATTTCATCACTAAAAGCCAGTTTTCTTATAGTGCTGCTGCTTGAGGCTTGTCCCCCCTGCTGGACGACAAGGGCTTGGCGACCTGGCGGGCTGAAGAGAGCGGGTTGTGCATGTTGTTAGATGAAGCAAGTTCACCAGCCGATGATCAGAGCGTCCACCTCCCTTTAGCGGACAGAGGCTGAGTCTGCCACCTTCTGGCAGATAGGAGGAGCAGGTCACCCCTGCGGGAGGTAGGAGCTCGCCACCTTCTAGCAGGTTGGAGTCGAGTCCGTGTTGTGTTACGCGGTCTGGTGAAGTGTTGTTGGTTCTGCTGTCGTCCTTCCAGAGGTAGGCTGAGACCGAGTCCGCCCTCTGCTGACGGACTGAAGGGGCAGGCCGCTCATACTAGTAGGCGACCTGGAGGCAGGTTGTCTGTTGGGAGGACTGAAGCTTGTCGCATACTATAGGGTGACCTGGAGGCAGGTCTCCTGGCAATGTGCAGTTTGCCTTGCTTGCTGTGCGACCTGCAGGAGTGGGCTGAAGAAGAATTCCATGACTCCTGCCGAGCATGCAGCTACTTGGCGGTCTGGGCGGATAGCTATGCGAGTCCGCCACTTAGTTGGGTAGTCCGCACCTGTTGGAGTAGAGAGAACCATTGCATGGTTAGGTTATCTAACCGTGCGGCCTGCAGGGGCGGACTGCGGAAGCAGTCCGCAACCCTTGCAGAACGAATGGCCACCGAGCGACCTGGGCGGTCAAATCGGGGAGATCGCCCTAGCTGCATGGCCAGAGCGGCCAGATAAGATTCTGTCTGCCAAACCCAAAGGGCTGAATTAGGCCGCGACCTCCAGGGAGAACCTGGAGCAGGCCGCGACTTGCATGTTAGCTACCCTAGGGAGGGATCACCAATTTCTGGGTTAACATAATCCGCGCACTTTTTTAGGTCCCGAAGGGAACTTCGAAAAAGTAGGAGACTCACAAAAATTGTGATCCTCCCTCAAAAAAGTAAGAGTCAAGGAGAGATAGAACCTGATGTCTCTCCTCAAAAAAGGTTTGTCAATGTCTAACTTTTTCCTGCAAAGGAAAAGTTAATGTAGGCAAAAAGAGGTATATCTCGTGTGTACCTGAATTGCTTCGCAAAATGAAGAAGACGTGGATATCTTCCATTAAGCTCTACAAAAAAAGATAAGAAGAAGGCACAGAAGAATAATAACTTTCATGTACTTGAAGGAGGCGTGCAATCACCTGTTAAGCTCTACAAAAGTAATAGTAAGCAGTATGTATGAAAGAAAAGTAAGTTGCAACTACGTGAAGGGAACTTTCAAATATCTACTAATCTCTGCAAAAAGGAGTTAGAAGCAGATATGAAAGAACAGTAAGTAGCAAGTACCTGGAGGGAACTTGCTAATATTTTCTAATCTCTGCAAGAAAGGAGTTAGAAGCAGATATGAAAGAAAAGTAAGTTGCAAGTACTTGGAGGAAACTTGCAAATATCTGCTAATATCTGCAAGAAAGGAATTAGAAGAAGATATGAAATAAAACTAAGTTGCAAGTACCTGAATGGAACTTGCAAATATCTGCTAGTCTCAGCAAGAAAGGAGTTAGAAGCAGTTATGAAAGAGAACTAAGTTGCAAGTACCTAAATGGAACTTGCAAATATCTGCTAGTCTCTGTCAGAGGAAGAGTGAGCAGTAAATATGAAAGAAAACTAAGTTGCAAGTAGCTGAAGGGAACTTACAAATATCTGCTAATCTCTACAAAAGAAGAGTAATTGACAGATACAAAAGAAAACTAAGTTGCAAGTATCTGAATGGAACTTGCAAATATCTGCTAATCTCTACAAAAGGAAGAGTAAGCGACAGATATGAAAAAACCAAAGTTGCAAATATATGGATGGAACTTGCTAATATATGCTAATCTCTACAAAAGGAAGAGTAAGTTGTAGATATGAAAAAAAGCTAAGTTGCAAGTACCTGGATGGAACTTGCAAATATCTACTAATCTCTGCAAAAGGAAGAGTAAGCTGTAGATATGAAATAAAGCTAAGTTGTAAGTACCTGGATGGAACGTGCAAATATCTGCTAATCTCTGCAAAAGAAAGAGTAAGTTGCAGATATGAAATAAAGCTAAGTTGCAAGTACCTGGATGGAACTTGCAAATGCGAACTGTTGATGCGATAAGGAAGATATAATCAGATTGTAGAAGAATTGTCCGACAAACTCTGCTATCAACCGAATAAAGATCAAACTGTGATAATGATCTTTTCGCGAGATCAGATATGATATCTTTAATATGAAATCCAGATCAACAAGATGAAACCATCTTAATTAGACTTCAATAGCATGACTTGTTAATCAAGGAGAACCAGATACTCTGATTAATGATTGGTGCCATTAACATCCGATAAGAGTAATAGAGAGCTTGTAAATAATCATCTTTTAGAGCTTCATGCAAGCAGTGCATATAAGATGAGCATAAACAAAAAAGATGTTGCAAATCCTTTTGATAGGTTGGATTTAACCTGTTAACCTGTAAGAAGGCAGAATAAAAAAGAGGTCTACACCTAAAGATGACCCAAAAAAGGCCGGATGCTGCCACAGGTGTTCCCCGTGGGCCTTATGCGTGGCCTGCCAAAGAAAGGTCATCACAAGTGTAGTCCTACCTAGAGCGGACTAGCCATATTCCCTTAGAAGGCAAAAAAGAGAAAAAACATATAAAATCCTGAGAAGGATCGATAGATACACTTCTCTCATGCCTCAGGTTACAAACATCGCTGATCAGTTAGACTAGGTGCGCCAAGTGGTCTATAGTATTGCTTGTCTTTGGAAATATCAGCGAAGTTGTGGGCCCCGCAAAAGCACGGATTGAGAGTACCAGAGAGTATTCGAGTATCACAGTCATGAGATGATCGAAGAGACAAGGCTACACTTGATCGCCATTGCTTGTCAAGTAAAGATCATCGTAACTGTAATTTATCTCCAGCGGAGCACAACAGAGCTAACACATGGGACCTCCCTTGATGCACACTTTGTGCTAGATACCGGATAGGATCTGATGTTTTGAAGTCCACCTGCATAGATTGAGCGGCACCCACTGCACATAGACGAACACTCCCCACTATATGTGGTTATCGTGGTATTAAGCCCGAGAACTTGAAAGTCCACCTAGTGTCAGCTATGTGCACCTATGGGGGGGGGGGGAATAGGTGACGTGTAGCGCTTTTGCGGAATTTACGAATGTACCTGCACAATAAAAATAAAAAGCACAGCACACAGAATACACAGGCAATTTATAGTGGTTCCCCGACTTGGGTACATCCACTTTCCCCCTTCGACCTATCTCCCAACAAGGGACGACTCGGTCTCTTCTCCAATAGGATTGAAATCCAATCCCTGCACTATCGGAAGGAACCCTTCCACACGTGAGAGTCAACACTCCCACAAAACAGGTTGCACCCAACTCTTACAACACGGAAAAATCGTTCCTTTACAATAAAAGTAAATATAGAATGTACATGAGATACAAACTTCGTTTGGAGACTACGGTGTTCCTCTTCGTTCGATGACGTGTTCGTGAAGTCAACGAAGAGTCTACAACCTTGGTCTCTCTTGGAGAGGATCTCCCCGGAACCGGCGGCGGCAACACGAGCGGCGGCTAGCTTCGGGATCGGCGGCAACGACGATGAGCGGCTGCTAAACTTGGAGATCCAAACTTCGTAGCGAAGCTAGCTTGGTCTTCCAACGGTCACACGAGGATCGGTCGTCTCGATCGATTCGGACGGGGAAGTTTTTCCCGATCAACAAATCGAGAGACAAGAGATCTCTGGATAGACACGTGAGACTCAAAGCTTTGCTAAGCTTCTGTCGCCGGAGATCGGGAAGAAAAGCGATCAGCAGCGGCGACGGACTAGCGCGAGCGGCGACGGATGCGGCAGAGGTATTTCGCGATTTTAGGGTTTGCTCTGCTCGGCTTCTTTCTGTCTTGGTATTCCGTTCAAAATACCCGTATATAAATACTGTAGATGCTTTCCAAAATGACCGTTGTGGGACCCACAAGCTGAATCCCAAAGTCCCGGTCCAGAATCTTAACAGCGGCAGAATCCGGTTCAGGAAGTTCCAGAAAAACGCCCAAGTCAAAATCGGTGAGAATCGAAAGTGATTCTCGCCGAGTCGCCGAGAATCAAAGGTGATTCTCGACGATTCGGCGAGAATCAAGGATGATTCTCATCGAATTTGCCTTGGTTGCACGCACTGCTTTAGGCCAGGTCGAGACGGCGAGAATCAACCAGTGATTCTCGAGAATCACTCGTGATTCTCGCCGAATCGGCGAGAATCACTTGGTAATTCTCGTCGATTCTTACTTAGAAGCAGAGGTGCTTGCTTAGAAGTGGCTGGGTCGAGTTAGGCGAGAATCAACTTCTGATTCTCGTCGAATCGGCGAGAATCACAAGTGATTCTTGCCGAATCGGCGAGAATCACTTGGTGATTCTCGTCGATTTAAACTTAGACGAATTTTCGTCTTTCCACCTATGAGGTGCTCCTTGACCCATCCTTGCTCCTTGTCTGCTCCTGCATATTTACAGCCCTGTGCATGAAAATAAGTGCACTCCAATAGAGAGAATACACGTAGGCCAACACACTGATCTGCTCAACGAGGGATTACGTCGTGCAGACCCGTGTATATTGACCTACTGCACCCTGACATTGGTGTGCACTTAGCGTGGAAAAACTGCAAGCACAACTAGAAAGATTTTATCAAATACATAGTCTATTGACCTTAGCTTGTCCAGGGGCTTCTTCAAATCAGGTACATTGTGGATACAATACCCAACAATCTCCCCCTATTTGAAGAAGCCTAAACCCTACAAGCTAAGGTGAATAGAGCAAATGGGAATGAAAACCATAAACTTAAAATGGAGTTGAGTGAGTTATCCCTTACCAATACCAATTTCTTGGGAGCAAGCTTGGAGCCACCTTAGCCTTAGCCGAGAGGGTAATCTCACCCTTTTCGGCTTCTGCAAATCGGGGTCTGTAGCGTTTGGCCCTTTGCTCCCCCTCAGTTCTTGCATCTGTACTCACGCTGGAGTTCCTTGCTCCCCCTCAGATCATGCACGAGCCTGGAGCTTCTGTAGTCTTCATTCCTCATAATTGAGCATCCCCAATTCAGTCTTGAAAAGATTGAACTTGGCCTCGTCTAAGGGCTTTGTGAATATATCAGCAATCTGCTTGTGCGTGGGGACATAACAGAGAGAGATGTCCTTGTTTTCCACGTGCTCCCGAATGAAGTGCTAGCGCACTTCAATATGCTTCGTTCTGCTGTGCGATACAGGATTGTTGGCAATGGCAATTGTACTGGAGGAGTCGCAGTACATGGGTACTTTCTTGAACTGAAGGTCGTAGTCGGCTAACTGGTTTCTGATCCATAGAAGTTGTGCGCAACAGCTTCCTGCTGAGATGTACTCGGACTCTGCTGTGGAGGTTGCAACACAATTCTGTTTCTTGCTGTTCCATGAGATAAGCCTCCTACCGAGGAATTGACACGTCCCGGAGGTGCTTTTCCTGTCATCCCTGCTCCCTGCAAAATCAGCATCTGAAAAGCCTATTAGCTCGACATCATTGTTTCTCGGGTACCACAAGCCAAGATTAGGAGTACCTTTAAGGTATCTTAGAATTCGCTTTGCAGCGACATAGTGAGATTCCTTAGTGTTCACCTGATATCGGGCACAGACACATGTGGAGAACATAATATCCGGTCTACTGGCAGTAAGGTAGAGCAGGGATCCAATGATGCTTCTGTATTTGGTTTCATCGAAAGGTTTACCTTTCTCATCCTTATCCAGAGATATGGTGGATCCCATTGGAGTCCTCATAGAGGTTGCACTCTCCATACCGAATTTCTTAAGGAGTTCATTTGTGAACTTCGTCTGAGAGATGAAGATTCCATCCTCAGACTGTTTCACTTGAAGTCCTAAGAAATACTTGAGCTCTCCCATACTGCTCATTTCAAACTTTCCTTGCATAAGTTTAGAAAACTTTTTGCAAAGATTGTTGTCCGTTGAGCCGAAGATTATGTCATCGACATAGATTTGCACCAGTAAAATCTTGCCTTTGACTTCCCTGAGAAACAATGTTTTATCTATTTTACCTCTGGAGAACTTGTTCTCAAGAAGAAAACTAGATAAAGTCTCATACCAAGCTCGTGGAGCTTGTTTCAACCCATATAAGGCCTTATTAAGAAAATAAACATGATTGGGATAAGTAGGATCGAAAAAACCTGGGGGTTGAGCGACGTATACTTCCTCTTTCAGGTCTCCGTTCAGGAATGCCGATTTCACATCCATTTGATAGACTGTGAATCCTTTGTGTGAAGCATACGCCAGGAACAACCTGATTGCCTCGAGCCTTGCTACTGGTGCGAAGGTCTGGTCGAAGTCAATCCCTTCCTCCTGTCTGTAACCTTGAGCCACCAGCCTGGCCTTGTTCTTTACGATGACACCATGTTCATCCAGCTTGTTTCTGAAGATCCACTTCATGCCAATCACATTCTGCTTGTATGGTCTGGGAACCAGCGTCCAAACATTGCAACGTTCGAATTGATGTAGTTCCTCTTGCATGGCCAGAATCCATGCCGCATCCTTGTTCGCCTCGTCGAACTTCTTTGGCTCAACCTGTGACAGGAAGCTAAGATGCAATACTTCGTTAACAGTACCTCTTCGAGTTCTGACACCGACACGAGGATCTCCGATGATCTGATCTCTAGGATGATCCCTCACGTGCCGGAGCTCAAGAAGTCTGGCGTCTGGAGCTTCGACTACTTCTTGGGCTTCTCCTTCTTCTAAGATATTTGTTTCATTTTGATCTTCAACATTTTCAGATGACGTGGAGGTGGAAACTTTGACGTACTTGGGAGCGTCATCTTTAGCGGTCTCATCCAGACTCAGCTGTTCAAGTCTAGCACCTGCATCTTCAAGAATACTACTGGAAGAATTGCTGTTAAGCAAACTTCCTTCATCAAATACAACATTTATTGATTCTTCTACCACTAGGGTTTTCTTATTGAAGACCCTATATGCCCGACTATGGGAACTATAGCCCATGAATATGCCTTCGAAGCATTTTTCACCGAATTTAGTACGCGGGTACTTCCCATTATTCAGTACATAGCATCTGCAACCAAAAATCCTCAAGTAGGACATGGTTGGTTTCCTGCCTTTCAGTAGCTCGTAGGGCGTCTTACGATGATGTTTGTTGATCAATGCTCGGTTTTGTACATGACAAGCCGTATTGACACCCTCTGCCCAGAAGTATTCCGGGAGAGAAGCGTCTTTCAACATTGTCGTGCAGGCTTCAATGAGAGTTCTATTTCTCCTCTACGCAACTCCATTTTGCTGAGGAGTGCGCGGGGAGGAAAACTCATGAAAGATACCTTGTTCTTCACAAAATTCTGTCATTGCACCAGATTCGAATTCTGTTCCATGGTCACTTCTAATTTTGACCACGGAGCAGTTAAATTCGTTCTGAACCTGCTTGACAAAATTAGTGAAGATGTCAAACGTATCTGACTTTCGTTTCAAAAAGAACACCCATGTAAACCGAGAATGATCATCAACTATCACTAGCGTATAAGACTTGCCTCCCAAGCTATGAAATTGCATTGGACACAACAAGTCCATATGTAGAAGGTAAAGACATCGGGAAGAGTCTTTGTCTGCGATGCTCTTAAAGGTAGCCCGAGTCTGTTTGCCCATCTGGCATGCAGGACAGGGGCTATCTTTGATGCACTTGATACTGGGAGCATCCCTTACCAAGTCCTTAGAAAACAGCATACTAATTGTCTTGAAATTAATATGTGCCAATCTCTTGTGCCATTGTTCACAAAGAGATGCACTGCCTGTTGCCACAAGGCATACGGGGGTAGATGAATCTAAACTGAGAAAATCTAAACAGAAGATATTTCTGCTCCTAATGCCTGATAATACCGTTTCAGAAGAGGTACGTGAAATTATCAGACATTTATCCTTGCAGAACTTAACGTCATAACCTTTATCACATAACTGACTTACACTGATCAGGTTATGGTTTAACCCTTCAACATAAGCCACGTCGGTGATAGAGATTATACCGTTGGAAATCATACCATAACCTCTGGTGACTCCTCGATCTGACCCTCCAAAGATGACTTTGGGTCCATTCTTGAAAGATATGGTACCTAAACACCTAGAGGGGGGGGGGGGTGAATAGGTGACCTAAACCTTTTTAAAACTTTGTTGGCAGCACAACAGTTTATAACACAGATTTCTGAATAAGTTCTCACAACAAACACAGCAATTCACAACACAGCACAATCACAGCACAGAATACACAAGATTTTATAGTGGTTCCCCAATCTTTGGGTACATCCACTTTCCCCCTTCGCCTATCTAGCAGTGTACTAGATTCGACCAAACTTCTCCACTAGCTCAGAACCCAACTAGGTTCCTACACCTCAGGCCCAAAGCCTTACACTCAGCCACCAAGGCCTACACTCAGCCACCCAGGCCTACACTCAGCCAATTAAGGCCTACACTCAGAGTTCTTCAACTCCTACACTCAGGCAATCAAGCCCTACCCTCAGCCTTTATAATATAGGCTTACAATTCTCTCAGATCCAATGGATCCTACAAGTTAAAGTAGAAATACAATTGCTAACTCTACAACTCAAAAAATGAGAGAGGAGTTGAGAGTTTCTTGAAGAGTTCTTGGAAGAACTCAGTTAGATCCAAACTGACTTAGCTTCCTTCAAAGCTTCTTGAGTTAGAACTGAATTAGTCTGAATCTTCTGCAGTTGTTCCTTGACCTCTGCTTCTTGAGATCCAGATGTTTCTGAATCCTTCTTCTCAGCCTTAGTTCCAAAGACTGAATTCTTGATTGGAGCTCTCTCTCTCCAACTTCTTAGAGCTGCAGTTGGACTGATAGATCTTCTTGTGTTGATCCTCTGTGTATCACTTCTTGATTTAATCTGATCAACCACTTTGAATATTCTCACAAGTTGTAACAACAACAATCCTTCTATCAATCAGATTCTGTAAACTATGGGTGCCTATTTATAGGCTTCCTTCATGGTAACTGGCTGGTCCGGTTTATAACAGACTTCTGATTTCTCTGACAGTTGCTGTAGACCGGCTGGATCGGCAGCTGTCATGTCAACCAGTCACTTCTTGAAATTCTCTAACTGTCAGATAGTGTCGAGACTTTCTGTTCTTAAGTGTCGACACTTATAGGCCAAGTGTCGACACATGTTGTGTAAGTGTCGACACAAGTCTACAAGGTGTCGACACAATTCCTTGTATGTCTCGACACAGATTCTTCTGCATGTGTCGACACTGAAATTGAGTGTCGACACAAATACTTGTACTTCATTCTTTAACTGTATTCTTCTAAGTGTCGACACATGTTCTTTGTGTCGACACATCTTCATGTGTTGAAACTGTCAAGTGTCGACACTGCTTCTTGGTGTCGACACAAGTCTTCACTTATGTTTCTTCAGCTGAGTGTCGACACATTCCTTTAGTGTCGACACTTGTACTTAGAATATTTTGTAACTTTTCTGTTCTTTGCTAAGTGTCGACACAGCTCCTTGTGTCGACACTTTCTTCAAGTGTAGAGTCTTCAATTAAGTGTCGACACATTGTGCTGAGTGTCGACACTTTCTTCAAGTGTTGACTCTCCTGGTTGTGTGTCGACACATTGTGCTGAGTGTCGACACTTTCTTCAAATACTGACTCTTCAGCATAGTGTCGACACATTGTGTTGAGTGTCGACACTTTTACTTAGACTCTGCAGACTTTTGCTGAGTGTCGACACAGCTCCAAGTGTCGACACTTTCTGGTGTAGACACAGCTCTACTAGGTGTCGACACTTCTGCTAAGTGTCAACACAGCTTTTCTGCATACTTCTTTACTGAGTGTCGACACAGCTCCAAGTGTCGACACTTTCTGTCTGGTGTCGACTCTTCTTCTCAGGTGTCGACACAATGACTCCAAGTGTCGACACTGCTTGTCTGGGTGTCGACACAAGCTTTCTCAAGTGTCGACACTTTCCCTCTGGGTGTCGACACATGGACTTAGAAACTTTTAGCTTCAGTCTAGTGAATACCTAACCTGCACAAGTAACTCAAACAAACATCAAATACATTATGATGCATATCATTGAGTTAGGTGAGGCTTCTTCAAATCAGGTACATTTGACCAATGTACCCAACAATCTCCCCCTATTTGGAGAAGTCATAACCCTTAGTCAATGATATACATCACTCATAATTAAAAAATTAGAGAATGATGTAAAGCAGATATATATCAACAGGGTATACTTAAACATGTAATAAAGCACACATGTATACTCATTCAGCATTACACAACAAACAAGAATTAGACACATTCTACTGAACAAGCATGAAATATATTTATCAAAAACTGTTCAAACATTGTGTTCAATACATTGTCAATGATTTACAAAAATGTTCAGATGTAACAGATTACAACATTTTTCAGTCTAATCTTAGTCTAATTCTGCTCTGGTTCTTTTATAACTATGCCTTTCCCAGCTTGTATTTTGGCTTTTACAGCAGCAGCAGCAGCAGGCTCAGTATCAGCAACCTTTTTCCCTTTGGAGTCCTTCTTCTTAAGTTCTTCAGCCTTGATTTTCTGCCTTTCAAAATAATGATAGGGCTTAGGAAAGTACTTGCTAGGCTCCACAGCTGTAGGAGGTAGCTTTCCTAACTTAGCCTTCCTTCTATATTGGACAATGGCTTCCTGCCTACTCTCATGCTTCCTCCATTTGCTTCTGAGAACCATTTATTCCTCTCATGTGCATTGTCCTTGGCTGCTTTCCAGGCTGTGAGAATGATGTTCCTAGAAGTAGGGCTCCACTGTTCAAAATCTGGTTTTTGCTCAGCAAGTTCCCTGAACTTCTTCTTTGACAGCCTTGTCTCTTCCTCTTTGTCCATAGCCTCTTGCATAGCAGCTGTAATAGGTTGAACAACCTTTTCCAGAATAACAGTTGGCTTTCCAGCAGTTGGGCTATACATTGTGCTTACATCAGCATGAACCATGTCAAAATCTGGAGGTGGATAGATCACCTGAGCTACTTCCTGTTGCTCACCTCCAAGATATGCACTTTGAATACCAGATTCAGCTACATTGTCATCATCACACAGGGGAGGATAGCCCAGTGTAGCTCTGATGGAATTAGAAATCCATTTGGCATGGTCAGAGCTAGCTTTGACTAACACCCTCTCCCCCTTTATGACTTCTTGTGCTACATGATCTCTCACATCATCTTTTTGAAACCTGATTTGGCTGTCCAAATACCTTATGCCATCCTTAAAGAAAGGTCTAAGCTTGGTAAGCTGTTCAGAAATGACCTTCTGTGAATCTTTAATGGCAGTCTTTACAGCAGCAATTTCTTCCTGAAATACTTTATCAAATTCAGCCTTGGCAGCAGCAGATGATGTTGAAGGTTCAGCAGACTTACTCTTCAGTTCAGTGACTATTGCATTGTGAGAAGCTGTCAGATTATCATTCATTCTCAATTGATTTTCCAGCACATAGCCTTGCTTCTGTGCTATATCATCTACTTGAGACTTTATTTTCTCTTGATGGGTTGCCAGATAGACCACTGCATTACCACCCTTGTGGAAGCAGTCAGTCATTTCCTTCTTATTCAAATTCATTTCAAACCTTATTGATTTGATATCTTGAGCTAGATCAAATTGTAGAGACTTGTGGCCTTCATCAATATATGTCTCTATAGCCCTCCTTTGCTCATCCAGCTTAACTTGCATTGCTACCATTAAGCCACTGTAGTCTGTTGATGGAGCTTGTTGAATTAGAGAGTGTTGAGCAACTGTTTGTAGAGCCTTCTTGTAGCTCTGACTCCTTCTTTTAAAACAAAGAATTGTTTCTTCTTAGCTTGCTCAGTTTCATCATCCTCAGACTCTGAAGTACTGGCTATATCCACCCTATCCTTAGGGCTTGATGGTTTTTCAGCTTGCACATCTTGTGCCTTCTCAGTGTCTAGCCTTATAGGCTCTTCCTGAACATCCAAGTTCTCCCCCTCAATAGCAGCACTCTTCTCTTCATCAGCAGCAGTCTTGTCCATGTCAAAATCCTCTTGTTCTAGATTCAGAAACAGGTCTTCCATTGTATATTCTGGGGGTGACTGAGCAGGAGATGTACTTGGTTCTTCAACCACTTTATCAGGTATCACAACAGATGTGTCTGGAAGAACAACATCTGGTGCTGTACTTGCTTGCTGAATGTGCTGATGGACATCAGACAAATCAGAATCCATTACAGAAAAAGCTAATGTATTAAGGTCAGAAAGTACCTCTTGGATAATAAGTGTAGCTTGCTCACTCTCCAGTGTAGAGGGATGTTCTACAGCTGGAGGCTCCCCCTGGCTTGGATCCTTGGGGCTAGCTGGAGGCAACTCCCCCTGGATCTCAGCTGGCTCTTGAGAAGCAGGTGACTTCTCTGCAGCCACATCTATTGGACTATCAGGAGTGAAAACAACATGTTCTTCACTGCCTGAGCTGCTGGAGGACTCCTGAGTCACAGCAGCAGTCTTCCTCTTCTTCCTGGGAGGAGAGTCTTTCTTTGAAACTTGCTTTTCTGGGGTTGGAACTTCTTTGGACATCACTCTTTCCCATCTAGAGAATATCCTTGAATCCATTCTCCTCATGTGATTGATTTTAGTTCCAGCAGCAGTGCTCATTACCTCTGGAATTGATCCAGCCAGGTAGAGACTTAGTATCCTGCCCAGATTGGGCTTCTTCAGACTTTCCTTCACTTTCTCAAATACAATCATAGACCAGTCTGTTTTGAGGTTGAAGATGATTCTGATCATAATACTGAACATAGAGGCTGACACCCTGTCATGTCCTCCTGGTTTGCTTATTATAACTTTGCCTACAACTTCAGACAGGAATTTGCCTTGAGTATTCATTCCCTTCCTGTTGAAAACTGATCCTATTTTCATCTTAGGATCAAGACCACACCAGGTAAGTGCTTCTCTGGTCTTAGATGTGGTCACCTCCTCTTCTTCTTGAACTTTAGGTAGCTGAAGTACCTTTCTCAAGGACTTGGGTGAAATCTTGACCTTGGTGCCATGCACCCTTGACTTAATTCTGTAGCCTGAGTCATCTACAGACGCTCCAGTAAGGAATTCAAGAACTTCCTTCTTCCAAATTTTGGTTGGTTCTGAAACCAAGAACTCCAATCCTGAATCGGTGACTAGGGTTATCACCGTCTTGATTTCTTGATCGCCATCGTCAAAAGCACCTCGCACGAGCTCATACCCTTCGTTAACATTTTCCTCGAGCTTGGGAGCCATTAGGGTTTGAAGATCTAGTCTTGAGAAGAGAGAAATGTCGACACAAGAGTTTTGGTCTCGAAACTTTTGAAAGCGTGTCGACAAACAAAGACAGAATCCTATTTATACCTTTCTGGTTTGAAGACGAACAGGCGGGATGGATTACTAAAGATGTGTCGACACTGGCAATAAGTGTCGACACTGACTGATAATGTCTCGACACTCATGTGTCGACACAAGTTTAAGTCAACAGATTTTATGTGTCGACACTTGGTTAAGTGTCGACACCACACTACTCGACATGTAGTCGAGACTTTACTTAGAAAATTCTGAGTAAAACTTAAGTGTCGACACCTTATTGGATGTGTCGACACCTACTCGACATGTGTCGACACTAACATTCTGAAGTGTCGACACCAACTTCCTAGATGTGTCGACACCATTTTCCTGAAGTGTCGACACTTACTATTCTGTGTCGACATAGACTTGTCTATGTGTCGACACCTTTTTACTTAGCCAATTTTTAGTTCTGTAAACTTAGTCTAAGTTTATCATTCCTAGTTCAATTTTGAATCTATTGAACTTAGCTTCTTCTAAGGGCTTAGTGAACATATCAGCTATCTGATTATCAGTTCTAACATATTCAAGTGCAATATCATTTCTTTCTACATGCTCTCTAAGAAAGTGATATTTGATCTCAATATATTTAGTTCTACTATGTGATACAGGATTGTTAGCTATTGAAATAGCACTAGTAGAATCACAGTAAAGTGGAGTTCTACTTACCTGAAATCCATAGTCTTCTAACTGATGTTGAATCCACAGAAGTTGAGCACAGCAACTTCCTGCAGCTACATATTCTGACTCAGCTGTGGAAATAGCCACACTGGTTTGCTTCTTACTGCTCCATGAAATGAGTCTTCCACCTAGGAATTGACAGGATCCAGTAGTGCTCTTTCTATCTTCTTTGCATCCTGCAAAGTCTGCATCTGAATAGCCTGTTAGATCAAAATCTCCATTCCTAGGGTACCAGAGGCCTAGATAAGGTGTGCCCTTTAGATATCTCAAGATTCTCTTGACTGCAGTCAAGTGAGACTCTTTAGGGCAGGCTTGATACCTGGCACAAACACATGTAACATACATAATGTCAGGCCTACTTGCAGTCAAGTATAGTAGGGAGCCAACTATCCCTCTATACAAGGTTTCATCTACAGGTTTCCCTGCATCATCCTTGCTTAGAGACATACTTGACCCCATAGGAGTCTTCATGGTACTGGATGAATCCATACCATACTTCCTTATGAGTTCTAGGGTGAACTTGGACTGACATATGGATAGACCACTTCCAGTCTGTTTAACTTGGAGACCCAAGAAAAACTTCAGTTCTCCCATACTACTCATCTCAAATTGACTTTGCATAAGCTTTACAAACTTTTTGCAAAGGCTACTTTCAGTAGACCCAAATATAATGTCATCTACATATATTTGGACAAGTATGACTTTGCCTCTAGATTCCCTAAGGAATAGAGTCTTATCTATTTTCCCCCTTGAGAACTTGTTCTCAATGAGGAAACTAGATAGGGTTTCATACCAAGCTCTAGGTGCTTGTTTTAACCCATATAATGCTTTCCTAAGTCTATAGACATAATGTGGAAGAGTAGGATCAACAAAACCTGAAGGCTGCTCCACATATACTTCTTCTTTCAAATTACCATTTAGGAATGCTGACTTGACATCCATTTGGTATACCTTGAATCCTTGATAAGTTGCATAGGCCAAGAACATCCTTATGGCCTCCAGTCTGGCTACTGGGGCAAAGGTTTGATCAAAATCAATACCTTCTTCTTGCCTATATCCTTTTGCAACCAGTCTTGCTTTATTCTTTATGATGACCCCTTGTTCATCTAACTTATTTCTGTAGATCCACTTAGTTCCTATAACATTGTGGTCTTTAGGCTTTGGAACCAGCTCCCAAACCTTGCACCTTTTGAACTGATTAAGTTCTTCTTGCATAGCTTCAGTCCACTGTGGATCTTGTATAGCTTCTTCAAATTTCTTTGGTTCTATTTGAGACAGAAAACTTGAATATACTACAGCATTCTGATTTCTGCTCCTTGTCTGAACACCTTGTCTTGGATCTCCAATAATCAGCTCTACTGGATGATCTCTTAGATGCCTGTTGGCTGGAGGCATCCTTACTTCTGGTTGTACTTCTTCAGCATCTTCATCATGCTGAGTTCCTTGTACTTCTTCAGCTCCTGGTACATGTAGTTCTCCCCCTGGACATAAGCCATCTTCTTCTACCTTGCTGTCTTGCAGCAGGTACATCTTCTATGGTTAGCTTGTCCATCTTCTTAGTAAGACCTGTGGGGCTGCACACACTACTAGACAACTCATTGTTAATTAGTTGTGTTTCATCAAAAACTACATGCACAGACTCCTCTACAACTTGTGTAGTCAAGTTGTAGACTCTATAAGCCTTACTATTATTGTTGTACCCAACAAATACTCCCTCTTGGGATTTGGCAGCAAACTTAGTTAAGTAAGACTTTCCATTGTTAAGTATGAAGCATTTGCAACCAAAAATCCTGAAATAGGATAGGTTTGGTTTCCTGCCTTTCACAACTTCATAGGGGGTCTTGTTTAACCTTTTAGTGATGGTAGCCCTATTTATCACATGGCATGCAGTGTTAACTGCTTCAGCCCAGAAATATTCTGGCAGTGATGAATCACTTAATAGGGTTCTACCAGCCTCTATCAAGGTCCTATTTTTCCTTTCAGCAATGCCATTTTGCTGAGGTGTTCTAGGTGAAGAGAATTCTTGAAATATCCCATAGTCTTCACACAGCTTTGTCATGCTTTCAGACTGAAACTCAGTACCATGGTCACTTCTAATTTTGACCACTGTACAGTTCAATTCATTCTGAATTTGCTTAACAAAACTATAGAAGACACTAGGTGTTTCAGATTTCTGCTTTAAGAAGAACACCCAGGAAAACCTTGAGTAGTCATCAACAACTACAAAGGTGTAGACCTTCCTACCTAAGCTGTGAACTGGCATTGGACCAAAGAGATCCATATGCAAGAGGTATAAGCACCTCACAGCATCTTTGTTCTCAATGCTTTTAAAGGTGGATTTGGTCTGCTTGCCCTTTTGACAAGCTGAGCAAGTGCCCTCTTTAACACACTTAACTTGAGGACCATTCCTCACTAACTCTTTGCTAAAGAGTTTGCAAATAGTCTTATAGTTAAGATGAGCTAGCCTCTTGTGCCACTTGACACAATGAGAGACTGTCTCATCAGCTACAAGACAAACAGGAGAACCATTGTTCTCAATCATGATGTCTAGACAGTAGACATTTCTCTTTCTATATCCTGTCAAAATGATCTCTTGATCACTTGACCTCTTGATATGACAACCATTTTTAACAAATGAGATGTCATACCCTACATCACTTAACTGACTTATACTAATGAGGTTGTGTTTCAACCCTTTAACATAAGCCACTTGAGTAATGGTAACAAGGTTTGAAGAGATGTTACCAAACCCTTTGATGATTCCTTTTTCAGAACCACCAAAGGTCACTTTAGGACCATTTTTGATTGGAATGTAGTCCTTCAGTAGTCCCCTAGTTCCAGTCATGTGTCTGGAACATCCACTATCCAAGTACCATGTTGGGGTATGGCCACTTGGATTCACCTGCAAAACAAATTACTGAACCTTAGAACCCAAAGTAAACTTGGGTCCTTGGTGATTGTTAGTTTGCAATTTGACATAGCTACCTGCTGGCTTTCCAACAGGTAACTTGCTACCCAACTTGGCACTGGCATTGTGCCAACAATCCAAGGCAAAGTGGCCAACCTTGCCACAACACCAGCATTCAAACTTGTTGTACCTTTGCTTAGGTACAACCTTTGCTGTCTTGACTACAGCAGGCTTGTTGAATGTTGGGGCTTTGCCCTTGGACTTGGACTGATCCTGAACAGTCCTAGCTGGTTTAATAAAACCCAATCCAGCCTTTCCTTTATGATGAACAAATTCATCAATCAAGGGTAGCACTGATTTAGGTTTTGAAAACCTAGCAACTAGCTCTCTTTCCTTCTGGAGATTAATCTCTAGTAACTTAATTTGATCATTCTTAAATGTAATAGTACCCATCTGAATCACAGTAATGTGTTTCAGCCTGGCTACTTCATTCAGTTTTTGATCATACTGCTTCTCAAAATCTGTTGCAGCTGCCTTGAGATCAGCAATCTCCTTTGTCCTGACTTTTGGCTAGGATCTTGCTTTTCTTATAGGCTTGCAACAGTACTTGGTATTCATCTAAGAGCTGATGAATATCTCCCTCAGATTCAGAAACACTTCCATCACTTGATGAAGATGATTCTGACTCTGAACTAGAACTGGAATCTGAACTTGGAGTTGGACATTGTACCTGACTAGGTCCTGGCTGCTCCAGGATTTTGGTACTTTCAGTCAATGCCATCAGTCCTTGGCACTGACACTCTTCTTGTTCATAGATTGATTCCATGATCTGCATAAACTCTTCTTCTTCTTCAGCAAATAGCCCTATGTAGGCTTCAGCATCTGTCTCAGTGTCTGAAGAAGAAATGTCTGAAAGAGTCTTCTCATTCTTTGCAACAAAGGACTTCTCCTTCTTTCCTTTGAAGTGAGTCTTCTTTCTGTCACTGGATTCTTTTCTTCTCTCAGGACAATCTGCAATAACATGCCCCTGTCTATTGCAGCAGTAACATACTATCTTAGACCCAGTTGCCTTGCTAGTCTTTGTCTTTTTCTTGTCCTTCTTTGAAGGCTTCTTTTCCTGATACTGAACTTCTTTCCCTTTGGAAAATGAAGGTCTGGACCTCCACTGTTTCTTCTTCAGGAATTTCTGAAAATGTCTGGTGAATGCAGCAAAGTCTTCATCACTTTCACTGTTTGTAGATTTAGTGCTAACAGACTCATCAGATTCTGATTCAACTACCTCTGGAGGAGGAGTTGATGACTTAGTCCTGTTCTTTCTAGGTACTTCTGACTTAAAGGCAACAGTCCTTTCCCTGTGTTCAGTCCTTGTTGACTTTTCCTCCTCTTTTCTTACTGACAATTGCATCTCATAAGATAACAACTTGCCAAACAGTGTGGGAGGAGGAATTTCTCCCAACTTTGCCATTTCTCTGATGGCACAGATCTTGGTGTCCCAGTCTTTGGTTAGGGACCTTAAGAATTTATCATTCAATTCATAGTTAGAGAACTCTCTTCCATAGGACATGAGTTCATTAACAATTCTATAAAACTTCTTGTAGCATTCAGTGATGCTATCTCCTCTTCCTTGCCTAAAGCTCTCATATTCTTGATTAAGCAAGGACTTCCTATCTTGTCTTACTTCTTCAGAACCTTCCATGTAGACAATGAGGGTATCCCACATTTCTTTTGCTGTTTTACAGTGAATAAGGTTCTGGAAGGTGGCATCATCAATTGCACTAACTATGATGTTCTGTGCCCTTTTGTCCATAGTGGCTAGGACAATTTCATCCTTGGTCATCTCAGAGAAATCCTTTGGAGTCCTCTGATTTGCATCCAATACTGAGATCTTCATGGGCACATAGGGCCCCTCTTTGACTGTGATGTAGATCCTAGGGTCAGAGGCTTCCATGAACAGCCTTACCCTTTCTTTTCCAGATTCCAAAAATCTCTTTTCTGCATATGGGCAGTTTCATTGAACCCAATTCCTTGTGATTCTCTGAAGAGCCCATGTTTCTTGATTTTCTTGAAACTGTGTTGTGACTTTACACTAAATCAGCCAAACTGGATCTCCTCAGACAGTTAGTCCTTTTTGAGGAACCTGGCTCTGATACCACTTGAAAGATATGGTACCTAAACACCTAGAGGGGGGGGGGGGGTGAATAGGTGACCTAAACCTTTTTAAAACTTTGTTGGCAGCACAACAGTTTATAACATAGATTTCTGAATAAGTTCTCACAGCAAACACAGCAATTCACAACACAGCACAATCACAGCACAGAATACACAAGATTTTATAGTGGTTCCCCAATCTTTGGGTACATCCACTTTCCCCCTTCGCCTATCTAGCAGTGTACTAGATTCGGCCAAACTTCTCCACTAGCTCAGAACCCAACTAGGTTCCTACACCTCAGGCCCAAAGCCTTACACTCAGCCACCAAGGCCTACACTCAGCCACCCAGGCCTACACTCAGCCAATTAAGGCCTACACTCAGAGTTCTTCAACTCCTACACTCAGGCAATCAAGCCCTACCCTCAGCCTTTATAATATAGGCTTACAATTCTCTCAGATCCAATGGATCCTACAAGTTAAAGTAGAAATACAATTGCTAACTCTACAACTCAGAAAATGAGAGAGGAGTTGAGAGTTTCTTGAAGAGTTCTTGGAAGAACTCAGTTAGATCCAAACTGACTTAGCTTCCTTCAAAGCTTCTTGAGTTAGAACTGAATTAGTCTGAATCTTCTGCAGTTGTTCCTTGACCTCTGCTTCTTGAGATCCAGATGTTTCTGAATCCTTCTTCTCAGCCTTAGTTCCAAAGACTGAATTCTTGATTGGAGCTCTCTCTCTCCAACTTCTTAGATCTGCAGTTGGACTGACAGATCTTCTTGTGTTGATCCTCTGTGTATCACTTCTTGATTTAATCTGATCAACCACTTTGAATATTCTCACAAGTTGTAACAACAACAATCCTTCTATCAATCAGATTCTGTAAACTATGGGTGCCTATTTATAGGCTTCCTTCATGGTAACCGGCTGGTCCGGTTTATAACAGACTTCTGATTTCTCTGACAGTTGCTGTAGACCGGCTGGATCGGCAGCTGTCATGTCAACCAGTCACTTCTTGAAATTCTCTAACTGTCAGATAGTGTCGAGACTTTCTGTTCTTAAGTGTCGACACTTATAGGCCAAGTGTCGACACATGTTGTGTAAGTGTCGACACAAGTCTACAAGGTGTCGACACAATTCCTTGTATGTCTCGACACAGATTCTTCTGCATGTGTCGACACTGAAATTGAGTGTCGACACAAATACTTGTACTTCATTCTTTAACTGTATTCTTCTAAGTGTCGACACATGTTCTTTGTGTCGACACATCTTCATGTGTTGAAACTGTCAAGTGTCGACACTGCTTCTTGGTGTCGACACAAGTCTTCACTTATGTTTCTTCAGCTGAGTGTCGACACATTCCTTTAGTGTCGACACTTGTACTTAGAATATTTTGTAACTTTTCTGTTCTTTGCTAAGTGTCGACACAGCTCCTTGTGTCGACACTTTCTTCAAGTGTAGAGTCTTCAATTAAGTGTCGACACATTGTGCTGAGTGTCGACACTTTCTTCAAGTGTTGACTCTCCTGGTTGTGTGTCGACACATTGTGCTGAGTGTCGACACTTTCTTCAAATACTGACTCTTCAGCATAGTGTCGACACATTGTGTTGAGTGTCGACACTTTTACTTAGACTCTGCAGACTTTTGCTGAGTGTCGACACATCTCCAAGTGTCGACACTTTCTGGTGTAGACACAGCTCTACTAGGTGTCGACACTTCTGCTAAGTGTCAACACAGCTTTTCTGCATACTTCTTTACTGAGTGTCAACACAGCTCCAAGTGTCGACACTTTCTGTCTGGTGTCGACTCTTCTTCTCAGGTGTCGACACAATGACTCCAAGTGTCGACACTGCTTGTCTGGGTGTCGACACAAGCTTTCTCAAGTGTCGACACTTTCCCTCTGGGTGTCGACACATGGACTTAGAAACTTTTAGCTTCAGTCTAGTGAATACCTAACCTACACAAGTAACTCAAACAAACATCAAATACATTATGATGCATATCATTGAGTTAGGTGAGGCTTCTTCAAATCAGGTACATTTGACCAATGTACCCAACAATTCTCGACTGGAGTGTAATCACGCAGCAGGCTTCTTGTCCCGGTCATATGCCGGGAGCATCCACTGTCCAAATACTAGATCGGCGTTTTGGTGGCCTTTGGACATTCCTGCAAAACAAAATTAATTTGCCTTAGGAACCCAATCGAACTTGGGTCCTAGATTCCTGGTTAGCACACTCCCCCTCGGTTGGTTAACCCTACGAGTGGTCGGTCTCGCATTGCTAACATGGGGAGTCTCGTAATTCCTTGGATTAAACCAACAATCCACGACAAAGTGACCGACTTTGCCACAGCACCAACAGTCAAATCTGTTGTACCTCTTCCTAGGCTCCTGCCTTACCCTGGGAACGGTGGGTACTGCTGGGGCCTTGGATCTGGATGTGGAGGCATCATGGTGACAACAGTCGCATGACTTTGTCACCTTCTGTATAACAGGCTTGGCTTTTGGTGCCTGCTTTCCATTATGGCCGCTAGAGAACGGACCATAATTTCCTATGTGGATTTCCTCATAAGGTGCCTTGAAGGCATTCTCACCGAAGTTCCGGGGAAAGTTCCAACCGTCATACCGGCTCTTTGGCTTTGCAACCGAGGGCCGGAAATGATGCCCAAATGTTGACTCAAAGTCATGTTGGTTGCAAGGAAAGCCAGGCTTTCTGAACGCAACAGGACTAAGAGGAGCCTTACCCTTTTCATCAGCAGAGGCCTTCTTGGCGGCCTTATTCTTCCTCTGGTTCTTGTTTCTCCTAGATGAAGAACCAGATACCCCTTTATGCCCCAAGCCAGCTCCTTTGGCCTGAGCAGAGAAGGTATCAACGACTGGAAGAACTATTTTTGGCATGGAGAAGCTCTTGACGATCTTCCTTTCTGTCGCAAGTAGTTCTTCCAACTTGTCGACTTCCTCCTGCTTTAGATCAAGGATCTTCAAAGACTCTGAATGCTTTGAAGTCAGGTCAAGGTGTTCCTGTCGGAGAGAAATCAAGCTAGTGACCTCTTCCCTTAGGGATACACACTCACCCTTAAGGAATTTTACTTCCTTCTTCTCATCCTTCAGTCTCTTTCGGCACTCATCGAAAGTGTTGAGCAGAAGCTCATACTTCTCGAGGAGCTCAGCTTCACGGGCCGAAGGGCCATCCTCAGGTTCATCATCCTGAGACTCAGGATCAGAGTCGGAGTCGGAGATAGGGGTGTGAGCTTTTACCTTCCCAGTAAATGGGGGACATTCTCCTTCTGAGTCGGAGCGACCCACCAGCCCGAAGTAGGCTTCCTCATCATCACTGGAGTCTGAGGAATCAGACTCACTTAGTGTCTTTGGCCTTCTGGCGATGTAGCTCCGCTCCTTCTTCTTATCTCTGGAGGATTTGAGCTCCTCTCCTTTCCCTTTTTCTCTTTTGCTTTGATAGCAGTCGCCCACGACGTGTCCTGGCTTATTGCATCCAAAGCAAATAATATCAGAAGAACGATGTTTGTTAGGTTTAGATGCATACCTGTCAGAAGAATAATTTTTCTTCTGATGCCTGGAGGAGGAGCTATCTTTCTTTCTTTGATTCCTCATCTTGAGGAACTTCTTGAACTCTCGGGTGATGAGGGAGAAATCCTCCTCCGTCAGCTCTGAGCCGGAGGAGCATGGTTCAGAGTCCTCCTCCTCTTCCTTATTCCTCGCACGGTATGACATCGCACCCTTGCCCTTTCTGGAGTAACTGGCTTTTAGGGCCACAGTCTTTTCTTTTGCAGCAGTCTTCTCTGCTTCTTCCTCTGCTTTCCTGGTGTTCAGCTGAAGCTCATAGGACATCAGCTTCCCAAACAGGATTTGTGGATCAGTTTCTGCTAGTCTGCCAAATTCTCTGTTGGCGCAGATCTTTGTGTCCCATTCCTTAGTAAGGGACCTAAGGAATTTGTCATTGAGTTCACCATTGGTGAACACTCTTCCGTAGCCATTGAGGGCGTTGACAATCTTTAGAAAGTTCTCATAGGTGACTCCGATCTCTTCCTTAGGCCCTTGTCTGAGGGCCTCATACTTCTGGTTCAGGAGGGATCTCCGATCATCCCTCACTTCATCTGTGCCCTCCATTAGGATGATCAGGCACTGCCAGATCTCCTGTGCTGTCCTGCAGTTGCTGAAGTTTTGCATCATAGAGTCATCAACTGCGCTGACCAGGATGTTTCTTGCCTTCATGTCAAGGCCCACTAGCACCATCTCGTCCTTGTCCATTTCAGAAAGTGACTTCGGCACTTTCTTGGTGGGATCAATGGTGGAGGCCTTAGTGGGGACATAAGGTCCCTCCAGCACGATCATGAACAGTCGAGGATCCACTGCTTCCATGTAGAACCTGATCCTTTCCTTCCAGATAGGAAAGTTGAGCCTGTTGCACACTGGGATCTTGCCGGAGTACTTGAGCCCGTCCATAGTAGATATTTGTCTTCTTCTTGACACTAGGGGCAGGATTCAACTCAAGGTGTTGAACTTTTTGATGAGTAACCTGGCTCTGATACCACTTGAAAGTCCACCTAGTGTCAGCTATGTGCACCTATGGGGGGGGGGGGAATAGGTGACGTGTAGCGCTTTTGCGGAATTTACGAATGTACCTGCACAATAAAAATAAAAAGCACAGCACACAGAATACACATGCAATTTATAGTGGTTCCCCGACTTGGGTACATCCACTTTCCCCCTTCGACCTATCTCCCAACAAGGGACGACTCGGTCTCTTCTCCAACAGGATTGAAATCCAATCCCTGCACTATCGGAAGGAACCCTTCCACACGTGAGAGTCAACACTCCCACAAAACGGGTTGCACCCAACCCTTACAACACGGAACAATCGTTCCTTTACAACAAAAGTAAATATAGAATGTACACGAGATACAAACTTCGTTTGGAGACTACGGTGTTCCTCTTCGTTCGACGACGTGTTCGTGAAGTCAACGAAGAGTCTACAACCTTGGTCTCTCTTGGAGAGGATCTCCCCGGAACCGGCGGCGGCAACACGAGCGGCGGCTAGCTTCGGGATCGGCGGCAACGACGATGAGCGGCTGCTGAACTTGGAGATCCAAACTTCGTAGCGAAGCTAGCTTGGTCTTCCAACGGTCACACGAGGATCGGTCGTCTCGATCGATTCGGACGGGGAAGTTTTCCCGATCAACAAATCGAGAGACAAGAGATCTCTGGATAGACACGTGAGACTCAAAGCTTTGCTAAGCTTCTGTCGCCGGAGATCGGGAAGAAAAGCGATCAGCAGCGGCGACGGACTAGCGCGAGCGGCGACGGATGCGACGGAGGTATTTCGCGATTTTAGGGTTTGCTCTGCTCGGCTTCTTTTTGTCTTGGTATTCCGTTCAAAATACCCGTATATAAATACTGTAGATGCTTTCCAAAATGACCATTGTGGGACCCACAAGCTGAATCCCAAAGTCCCGGTCCAGAATCTTAACAGCGGCAGAATCTGGTTCAGGAAGTTCCAGAAAAACGCCCAAGTCAAAATCGGTGAGAATCGAAAGTGATTCTCGCCGAGTTGCCGAGAATCAAAGGTGATTCTCTACGATTCGGCGAGAATCAAGGACGATTCTCGTCGAATTTGCCTTGGTTGCACGCACTGCTTTAGGCCAGGTCGAGACGGCGAGAATCAACCAGTGATTCTCGACGATTCGGCGAGAATCACTAGTGATTCTCGCCGAATCGGCGAGAATCACTTGGTGATTCTCGTCGATTCTTACTTAGAAGCAGAGGTGCTTGCTTAGAAGTGGCTGGGTCGAGTTAGGCGAGAATCAACTTCTGATTCTCGTCGAATCGGCGAGAATCACAAGTGATTCTCGCCGAATCGGCGAGAATCACTTGGTGATTCTCGTCGATTTAAACTTAGACAAATTTTCGTCTTTCCACCTATGAGGTGCTACTTGACCCATCCTTGCTCCTTGTCTGCTCCTGTATATTTACAGCCATGTGCTTGAAAATAAGTGCACTCCAATAGAGAGAATACACGTAGGCCAACACACTGATCTGCTCAACGAGGGATTACGTCGTGCAGACCCGTGTATATTGACCTACTGCACCCTGACATTGGTGTGCACTTAGCGTGGAAAAACTGCAAGCACAACTAGAAAGATTTTATCAAATACATAGTCTATTGACCTTAGCTTGTCCAGGGGCTTCTTCAAATCAGGTACATTGTGGATACAATACCCAACAAGAATCTATGGAGGGAACGACAAGACTCGGGGATGTCTCGGTGGTTCAGTGATCTCTTTGGCAAAGAGAAAATAGAGGAAGAAGCACTCCAAAAAGGGAAATGTGTCAGTACAGGATCTCTGACGTAAAGTTTATTGCAATGAATGAAAGAAACACTTAGAAGTTTTTTAGAAAGAAAATGTTTGAAGAATGTAAAGTTAAAATAACCGGCAATGATCGCGAGGAACTTTTGGAACTGCAATGTCCTTTTCACTTCAGAATAGTCCTCCAAGGGGGCCCTCATCATCAGCATTAATGGTCTCATTAATAATTAGGTTAGGGTAATTGTTGATTTTACTCACTCTCTTTGAGCAGCAAGGAATGTCCGCTACTTCTTTGCCTTTTGAAGTAGATGGATCAGAGTGTCCATCCTTCTGGAATAGGTCTCGCATCTTACCCTGCCTCAACATCTTCTACACCAGTTGACGAAGTGCTCGACAGTTTTTAGTTAAATGCCTGCCATCTTTGTGAAACTCACAGAACAGATCTGACTCTGTTGATCTTTGGTCTGTTGGCTGGTAAGGACTTTTGTAATTATCCTTACCCTTCATGACTTGGCTTACTTCTTGCAAGGCCTTATCCAGTTCAAAATTTAGCAAGTCATCATCTTACTGCTGATGAATCGTAGCTGCTTGCAGAGCTGGGGCTGGTAGTAGTAACAATTGATCATGGGCACGATCCTGACCCGGGAAGGGGTGTCGATGATGTTGAAATCTTCATCCCCTCCTTGAGTGGGATGAAAAATCTTTCCGAGGAGACCTCTGAGGTTGCTTGTAAGAAGGAGAAGAATCTTTCTCTGCTATAAGCTTGGAGATGAAGCTGAGATTGCTCTTCTCACCTATAATGTATGAGTTGGCTAAGCCAATCAACTCTTGATATGTCCTCGGTGCTCGGACATAAGCATCAAACTTAAGTGATCCTTCGTGCAGACTATGTATTAGAGCCAACCAATACATTTCTTGATCGACGATCTCAATGTCTAAAATATCTTTCTGGAATCGATCCACAAAATGAGACTAGGTCTCTTTCTCTCGTTGCCTGATCTCAAAGAGGGCTTCTGGATCGCCCTATATCTTTGTAGAGGTAGAAAACATGTGTAGAAACTCTCTTAGAAAATCAACAAAGGAAGTGATGGACTGAGGACGCAATCCATAGAACCAATCTCTCACTTGTCCATCAATGGTTTTTATAAATAGTTTGCATTTGGTAGCATCTGAAAGGGTCTTGAGAGCTACGGCTGATTCAAAAGCTTGAAGGTGCTTCATTGGATCAGTCTCTCGAGTGTAAATTGACAATCACGACTCTCTAAAGTTAGCTGGAGTTAGTTCATGCTAAACATTCTCTTAAAATGGTGATTACTCTTCCTGATCTCCTACAACATAAGGAAAGAAGGGAGCATAAGCTGTAGCTGTAAAAGGAGCAGGAGGATAGAAGGTAAAAGCTGTTGCAGGAGGAGCAAAGGTAGGAACTAAAGAGTAAGGATGACTTCCCTGAAAGTTTAGAAATCTCGCTGGACTTCCTCGGGCAGCTTCCCGAAAGAAGTTTTGACGAGCAACAAACTCATCATTTTGAGACTGTAAAGGGGTTGCAGGCCCTTGCGGAAAGGTTGGTGGGTAAACAGGAGGGTAGACCGACGAATAAGCCGAAGGATAGGTTTGCTGATTTTCCCATATTGGTTTTGGATTGACTGGAGGAACTGGTGCTGCTGTAGATTATTGCATCTCTAATCACTGTGTGATAGCAGCTAGAGCACAGTTGACTGCCTAAAATTGTTGGGTGGTTTCCCGTCGTGATTGCTCCAAGGCCTCCCAGACAGGATCTTCACTAGGAGTTAAAGGAGCAAGGTTCTCGGCTGGTTGATCATCTGACATGAATAACAACAGATCTTCACCGTCTATTCAAGATCTGAAGGCCGCGTGTTAACTGTTGATGCGCGGAAATGGACGGCGCGGGCACCAATAGATAACGGGTGTTCAGTCTCACTAGGATGAGGTGAAGAGGTTGATGGGGATCCAAAAAATGCTTCTGAATGCTCGAGAGTGGAGCACATTTGATATAGGTTGCAGGGATAATGGATGGTTGATGAGAAAATGTCGAGTAGACAGTTACTTTGACGGTTAGGCTTTGATGGTTGATGCCGAGAGAAGGGTGAGGGGTTGAGAAGAAGAGGGGGCCGCTAGCAGCGACAACATCAGACTTCGCCCGCCGTGGCTTAAATGTCACTCTTACAACGAGCTTTCCTTTGATTATAATTCAGTGTTACAACTTGAGTTGAATCCTTTACATGAGAAAATGAAGAGTACAAGGGGAAGCTCGCGGCTAGAGGAAAGAAGATGCCAAAGGCCGCGTGGACTGAGCAGAGATGTCGGCAGACCGCGCGGACTGTTTGATCACACAGCTCGCAAAAAAAGGCGGAGCAGGCTACACGATCAAGCAGAGAGGACCGTTAAGGTCGCTGAGGCCAAGGCCATGGAATAGGCCGCAAGGGCTTAACTATTGGGTTTTTTGGGATGACACAACACTTGTGCGCACAACGGAAATAAGAACAAGTAAAACCCAAATAAGTTCAGATCTGACAATATTCATGAATCAAGAAGTAAAGCATGCTGTAATAAAAAAATACCTTTAAGGGATTAAGTCTCAACTCAACCTAGATGCACCAAAAGAATCGAGCCGGTCACTCAACGACTAGAGTCTTGAGCGCAGAATGTATATCCACACCTCTACAGTAATCCACACGATCTGGAGAACCCGTAGAAACTTGTCACACAAGTTCTAAGTCGGGAGAGGACACTCAGCGTCTCCACAGACTACTAGATCTGTTATAGGAGAGGCGGCGGTGACACTCGCCGAGATCGGTATCAGGATCAGCGAAGACGAAGATAGAACGACTTCCGTCGGGCTTTCAAGGTTATCGTTCTTTCGCATAGTAGGGCTCGTATGCTCAGACAGAAGAATGACCGTTTTTAGTCAAACCCTTAAACTTCCTATTTATACCCAAAGGGAATAAACAAAGCAGCCCGTCGCTTATTACAGACCCAGGACTTAGACAAAACAGACCTTCGGCCATACAACAGTTGTTGCAATTTCTCAAGCTGCTAAACTGGTAGTTCTGGTATCAAGCAAACACTTCCAGAGCCATCAAGCTGATCATCTTGATCAAGCGAAAAACGAGAACTAGGCGCAGGAACACTCAACCATAAACTGAGCAATGTAATCAGTAACAACAAAGAGCAAACACAGATCTTTTATTCATCAACTATCAATCTTTACAAGCCCAGGTATACATGATGAGACTTGATTTCGCCAAGTAGAAATGAGAAATAAACAAGCAAGAGAATCTTCAAGCCGGGTGGCCTGCCTTAGAGACCGCTAAGTCCGCCGAGACCGCCAAGCCGCTGCTGCTACCACTGATCTATGGACTCCGCACAAACCGTGGACAACCCGTTATTCTGCTGATGCCCTCTTTACAAGATGCCGCCGAACTGAACGAACAAACCACCAAGTCCTCCAAGACCGGTGAACTGGTTATTGAACTTGAACTTCAAATGCTGGCGAGAAGACTGGTTGGATGCCAAGTGCGACATACTGCAAACCGCCGATTGTAAACCGTAAGTTTCACTGCTTCCTGACCGCGATCAGAACCAGACTCCTGGCTTCACAGTGTTAGCCGCACAACCTGCAAACAGCAACCAGTTAAACCTTCTCAATCTGTGCGGACTATAAAACCGAGGGCGCAACAATTAATCCGCGCTCAACTTACTATTCATTCAGTTACTGTAGAAGTGTCGGCGGGGGGTGGGGGGGGGGGGGGGGGGGGGGTGGGGGTCTGTTTATAGGCGGGGTGAGGAGTCTGATCGCCGCCCTAGTGAATATAGTCACCATCCCAGCTCGCAGCTAGCACAACCCAGTCCGCCTAGTCCGATAGGACTAAGCCGGACTAGCCAATTTGCCAGGCGCCAAGTCAGGAAGCCAGTCCGCCACCACGCGAACACTGCACCAGTCCGCCCACATCACAACACGTGGAAACAGCAACATTCCACTCACTGCGACAGTCCGCACGCTACAAGCGTACATGGAACCAGCGCGCACAACACTCAAACACCGCTACAGCCCGCCACATGAGTCCACAACCAATAGGCAGTTCGCACGGTCAATAGAGGACTCAATGAACACTGTGTCAGCTCGCCACATGAGTCCACAACCAACAGGCAAAGACCGCCCGATCAACAGCGGACTCAGCGGACACTGCGAACACCCTGAAATTGTCACAAAGTGTGACCAAGTCTAGTATCACCAAACAACTGGTGCGAGCTCAGCAGACACGAAGCCAAGCTGCAAGCCCCAAGTACAGTGCGCCAACATGAATACGGCTATCACCTACCGCATTACAAGAGAGCAAGGCAAGGACCAAAGCCGATCTCACGACCTCCAGTCTATCCGCCATAGCGGACTCCGCGGACTTCAACAGAATCCGCCACATTCTCGCGGACTCACTGCCAATCCGCCCAGTTACATCAAGAACAAGCTATTTGCAGAATCGCATGCCAAGCTATTTCAACACTCCACCAGTCCGCCATAGACTGGCCTCCCAGGCCGCTCCAATAGTCCCAGACCACCAAGTCCACCTAGGGCACTGTCCACCCAGACCGCTGTCCACCCAGGCCGCAACATCAGTCCGCCCAGGCCGCGTACTCAGACCGCCCAGTCCACGCGGTCTGCTTAATCAACCACTTTCACTTCATAATTTTCAACACTCCTCTTGAAGTGAGAAGTGGTGATCAAGCCCAATAGTCCTCGTAACCGTGTAAAAGGCACCTTCGGTAACGGCTTCGTGAAGATGTCCGTGATGTTGTCTGCACTCCGCACATGCTCCACCATCAAAGATCCTTCGAACACCTTCTCCTGTATGAAGTCGTGCTTAATATCGATGTGCTTGGTCCGTGCATGACAAACTGGACTATTTACCAGCTTTAGGGCACTTTCATTGTCACCACACAGTAGAGTAGGACCACACACTTCTTCATAGACACCCTCTACTAATTTCCTGAGCCAGATGGCTTCCCGAGCTGCCAAGGCTGAAGCCTTGTATTCCGCTTCCGTAGTAGAGACAGACACTGAGTCTTACTTCTTACTGCACCAAGAAATACTCCCTGATCCACAAGTGAAGACGTAACCGAATGTTGACTTCTGGTCATCTGAATCTCCCCCGTAATCAGCATCTGAGTATCCTTGAAGAACAAACTCTGTGCTTCTCCTATACAGGAGACCCATGTCAGAAGTGGCCTTCACGTACTTCAAGATATTCCTAGACACCATCAGATGAGGCTTCCTGGGTTCCGCCATATACCGACTTACTCGGCCAACCGCATAAGCAATGTCTGGCCTTGTAATTGTTAGGTAAATAAGACTCCCAACTAGAGCCCGAAATACCAAAGGATCCAGAAGAATCCTCCCCTAATCCCGCAGAAGTTTGATGCCTGAATCGAATGGAGTAGAGCTACTCTTCCCCTCCTGAATGCCGAATCACTGAACGATCCGTTCCGCATAGCCCTTTTGGGATACGAGTATGCCGTTCTCCTTCCTCTCCACATCAAGTCCATGGAAATGGTGGAGTTCACCCAAATACTTCATCTCGAACCTGATAGCAAGCTCTGCCCGGAGCCTCGCTACTTCCTCCTTGGAGTTCCCCGTGATGATCATGTTATTCACGTACAATAGCACCAGGACTAAAAGTTGTTGAATTGGTGGTCAACAAGATAGCCTAAAGCCAAATTAATATTCTCAGAACTATCCAGTTAACACCTTGATCATGCGGAAGCCCAAGAGAAAGCTTAACACCAAACACAAATGGAAGCACAAGTAGATCTTATATTCATTCACACTTCTTTACAAGGCGAGGTACACGTAGTGAGACATGATTTCGCTAGTAGACAAGCTACAAATAGAAAGTACAAAACAAGCCGGGCGGACAGCACTGGAGACCGCCGAGACTGCCTAGTCCGCCAAGGTCGCCGAAGCCACCCGGGCTGCAACTTCTACAAGCCGAATAGCACACGGAGGCCGCCGAAACCGCGAGGTCGAGCGGACACACCGTTATTCACTGCCTGCTGAAGAACTGAGGAACAGACCGCCTACCCGCCTGAGACTGGCGGCCAGGTTATTGGAACCTGGACAAGCTGAAGCAGAAAACTAACAAGCCGCAGAAGCGACCAGCTGAGACCGCAGAGATCGCACACTTCAATGCCAAACTCCTGGCTCCTTGAAGCTAGCCGCGCGACCTGCACACAGCAAACCGTCAGCACTACTTAACCCGCGCGGACAGAAAACCGAAGACCGCAACACTTGCCCAAGCCCAACTTACTGTTCACTCCGTTACTGTAGACGTGCCGGGGGGGTGGGGGGGGGGTTCTATTTATAGGCGAGGTGAGGAGTGTGCTCACCATCCTAGTGCATAGAATCACCACCCCAGCCCGCGGACTAGCAAAACATCCATCCGTTGAGTCCGCAAAGACTCAGCCGTATTCCAAGAAAAAACCGTTAGAAGCAAGACACCGATGTTCACTACCAAGCGGCCTTATATCAGAACGCCCACACTATGCGGACAAAGTACATTCCGCACAGTCCGCACACATCATCACATAGACAACACAACTCCTTCAGTGACAGTCCGCACAGCACAAGAGCAAAGCCTCCATCTGCGAAAAGTCCACGACAAAAGGCAATCCGCCCGGTCAACATCGGACTTGGCGGATACTACGGACACACGGGACTTGTCACAGAATGTGACCAAGTCAAGTAAAACACCAAAAGGCCTAGCGCGAGCTCGGCAGACAAGGCCTAGTCCGCCAATACCCAAAACAGATCGCGAAATCCACCAAGGTAAGCAGATCGCCAATTCCACAAATGTAAGCAGATCGCCAATTTCACCAAGGTAAGCAGATCGCCAATACTACTCGCACAGCTGCCAAAATAAACGATCAACTGCCAGACTCCGACACCAATCCACGCAGTCCTCCATAGCAGCTAAAACCTGCTGTACCACCAGAGCTCGGCAAGGGCCACAACCAAACTCCAAGGCCAGTCCGCCATAGTGGACACCTCGATCACGCCAGTCCGCAAGCCTCCCGCGGATAAGGCACCCAACCCACCGGTTAACAAAAGCTTGCAACACAAGGCCATTGAACATGGCACTGCCTAAAGCCCGCAAACCGCAGTCCGCTTAGTCCGCATCGCCAGAAGCCCGACTTCTTTGGCCATAGGCCAACCAAGCCGCACATCAGACCGCTCAGGCCACACTCCAGGCCGCTCAGGCCGCACAGGCTGCTCAAAAGCCAAGCCACCAAGACGGCCAACACCCAGGCCGCAACCAGCAGGCCGCCTAGGCCGCAGACTCAGTCCGCACAGGCCTCTCAGACCGCCCGGCCTACCCATCACCCACTTCCACTTCACAAATTTCAACACTCCCCTTGAAGTGAGAAGTGGTGATCAAGCCCAACAAGCTTTGTAACCGCTGAAATGGCCCCTTCGACAGCGGCTTCGTGAAGATGTTAGCAAGATTATATTCACTCCGAACATGCCCGACCAGAAGAGATTCCTCCAACACCTTCTCCCTTATGAAGTGGTGCTCGATCTCAATATGCTTGGTCCTTGCATGACACACTGGATTGTTTACCAGTTTGAGAGAACTCTCATTGTCACCCCGGAGTAAAGTAGGCTCTTGCACTTCTTCATGAACATCCTCTATAAGCCTCCTCAACTAGATAGCTTCCGGAGAAGCCAAGGCCGAAGCCTTATACTCAGCTTCTGTAGTAGACACCGACACATAATCCTGCTTCTTACTACACCATGAAATGCAAGTTGATCCATAAGTGAACACATAACCCGAAGTCGATCTCCGATCATCCGAGTCACCACCATAGTCAGCATCCGTGTATCCAAGCAAAGAAAAGTCCGCATCTCTACTATAGAGGAGTCCCATATCAGAAGTTGTCTTGACATACTTCAGGATGTTCTTCGCCGCTACCAGATGAGACTTCCTTGGTTCAGCCATAAACCGACTTACTCGGCCAACAGCATAAGCAATGTCTTGCCTTGTAATCGTCAGGTAGATCAAGCTCCCTACAAGATCCCTGAACACCAAGGGATCAGGAAGAATCCTTCCTTCATCTCGTCGAAGCTTCAGCCCATGTTCTAGTGGAGTAGAGCAACTCTTCCCTTCGCCCATGCCAAATAGACTTACAATGCGATCTGCATATCCCTTTTGGCAAATAAGAATCTCGCACTCCTTCCTCTGCACTTCAAGACCGAGAAAGTGATGAAGCTCTCCCAAGTATTTCATCTCGAAGCGTATATCTAGCTCGGCTCTAAGCCTAGCTACTTCCTCCTCCGAAATCCCTGTGATGATCATATCATCCACATACAGCAGGACCAAGACTTGAAGCTGCCCCTTCTTCTTGACGAACAATCTAGAATCCGAGTTGGAAGCAAGATAACCGTAGAATTGTAAATACTCTGCTATCTTCCCATACAAAGCTCTAGGAGCTTGCTTCAACCCGTAGAGAGACTTTCTGAGCTTGCAGGCATAGTCCGGATGATCTTCAGAAACAAATCCAAGTGCCTGATCCATGAAGATGTCCTTGTCAATTTTTTTGTAAAGAAAAGCATTCTTCACATCAAGCTGCCACATCCTCCATCCCTTACAAGGAGCCGAGGCGATCACCACTCTAACCGAAGTCATCTTTGCAACCGGACTAAATGTCTCCTCATATTCTTCACCATACTACTGTGATAATCCTCGATAAACCAGGCGAGATTTGAACCTATCAATGCTCCCATCAGCCTTCTTCTTCAACTTATACACTCACTTGCAAGTCACTGAAGTAATGCCATCAACCTTGAGCATAAGGTCCCAGGTTTCATTCTTCTTGAGAGCAGCAATCTCTTCCTTCATGGCATCATCCCACTCCTTAACTCCAGTGGCCTCATTGAAGTTTGCAGGCTCTCGCTCATCCAGAGGACCTGCAAAGAAGCAGGAGACAAAACTCACTGCATTCCCATCACATTATCGAGCAGGTGGCTTCACAACCCTCTTTGATCTCCGAAGAGATTGTTCCTTGCTCATTACCTCTGTTGCTTCTTCAGGCTCAACACCAACTTCAGGCAAGCTTTGAGCAATGCTCCCCCTGCTTCCTGAGGTAGAAGCCTCAGTACCAGAACTTGAAGCAACATGAGCTGCTGGTGAAACAACAAGCTCCTCTTCCAGACTTTCAGCAGCCACCTTCTGCTCTCCATCAACCTTGCTTCCGGTTAGCTCAACCGAGCCACCTCTGTACTACGTTAGTTCATCAAAGACTACATCTCTTGACACAACAATCATCTTAGTCACATGATCCATGCATTTCCATCCCTTCTTCCACTCATCGTAGCCAACAAAGATAAGCTTCCCTGCCTTTGCATCCAGCTTGGTCCTTGAAGCATCTGGGAAATGTACATAGCAAGTTGATCCGAACACCCGAAGGTGTTCCACACTAGGCTTCTCCTTCAGCAATATCCCAAAAGGAGTCTTCATTTTGATCGGGCTAAGTGGCATCCGATTGATGATGTAAGAAGCACAAGACATCCCCTCCGCCCAAAAGGACATTGGAATGTCTTTTGCATGAAGCCAGCATTTGCAAGTCTCCGTCATATGACGGATCTTCCGCTTCGCTACTCCGTTTTGTTGTGGAGTGTGAGCACAAGTGAGTTCTCGTTGGATCCCGTGCTTCCTACAGCAGTTAGAAAATTCGGAGGAGACAAACTCACCATCGTTGTCTGTTCTAAGCTTCTTAATCCGCAAGTCAAGCCGGCCCTCCACCAACTCCTTGAACTCCACAAACAATCGTGTTGAAGTTGGTGACCGGGCGGTCTGGCGGTTTGTCTTGGCGGGTTGAAGACCGCGCGGTCTGGCGGTTTGTCTCAGTCTGCTTGGAGACCGGGCGGTCTGGCGGTCTACCCTGGCAGTCTCTCTTCCTCTCTGGTGGTAGCCGTGCGGTTAGCCCTGCTGTCTAACCGCGCGGCTTGTGCGGTTTGTTTTGTATAGTCCGCTTGTCCTGTAAATTATAGTCCCACATCTCTTATTTGTATTCTCTCATCTCTCCTCCATTCTATATAAAGGAGGGCATACCTTTGTAATAGACATCTTTTTTGGATAATAAAATTTCAATTATTCAAAAGTTAATTCGCTTGTTCTCTACTTTTCGCTTCTTGTCTCTACTTTCTAACATGGTATCAGAGGACACGGTCATTTCCTCCTGATTCTGTGCGCCCTCTGTTGTTCGCGACCTGTTTTCCGCGTTCTGCGACTTGACTCGTGGCTTGCCCTCTCTTCTATCCGCGCGGCTTGTTTCTATTCGCGCGGCTTGTTTCTGCCCGCCGCCCTGTTCGCGCGGCTTGCTTCTTCTTGGTTCTCTTCTCCTACTACTCTTTGTCGCAGCGACCTGTTTCGTTGTTGCCGCGCTCCTTGTTCTTTCTTGCCTCTCCGACTTCCTAGTCGTTGCGGTCTGTCTCTGTCCGCGTGTCTTGTCTCTATACTCGCGGTTTGCTGCTGTGATCTGCCTGACCGTGCGGGTTGTTCCTTTTTCACCCGCATCTTGGTCGCGGTCACCTGCTCTTCTCTTCTCTTCTGTTCGCTCGGTCTTCTCAGTCCGCGCGACCTCTTCCCCGCTGGACCTTTGCCTGCTTTTTCGCCGCTTTCTTCTTGTTGCCTTCTGCCCGCTCCTGCTTGCTAGTCGCCTCGGCCTCATCTTTGGCCGTGCGACTTGTTCTCCTCTGTTCGCCCGACTTTTTCAGGTCGTGCGACTTCTTTCCCTCTGCTTTGCTCGGCTTCTTGGAAGCGGCCTTTCTAGCCGCCCGACCTATTTTCTGGTCGCCCGGCTTGGTGCTCTATTCTCTTCTCGCGGCTTGTTCTTCTCGTCGCGGTTTGCTCCTCTCTTGCTTCCATGGCTTTCCTCTCCTCCAGCCTGTCCGCCTCCGTGGTCACCTCTTCTGGTAGTGCTCATGTTGTGACTCGCGGAAGATGGCTCATCGACTCTGGTGCAACAAGTCATATGACAGGCAACCCTCAATGTTTCTCTCTTCTTGACACACAGGCTCAGTTGCCCCCGGTCATTGTCGCTGATGGATCTCCCTCCCCGGTCCATGGGACGGGCATGGTTCAAGTCACTCCATCTCTCTGCTTGGCTGATACCCTCTATGTGCCCAAGTTTCCGTGCAATTTATTATCGGTTACTTCTTTATGCAAGCAACTACGGTGTTCTGTCACATTCACCCCTACCTCTTGTGCTTTTCAGGATCCGGACTCCCAACGGACGATTGCTACCGGGACTGAGAGTGGTGGCCTCTACTTCCTCGACAACGTTTCTGCTCTCTCCGTCTTCTCCTCCTCCTCTACAGATCTTCTCCAATGGCATCTTCGCCTTGGACATGCTCCTCCCCGCATTCTACGACAGCTCCTGCCGCACCTCCCTCCTCATCATCCTCCTCTAAACTGTGATGCATGTCAACTTGGCAAACATCACCGCTCCTCCTTCCCACCAACGCAAAGTCGGGGCTCTTCCCATCCGTTCGACCTCGTTCACTCTGACATATGGGGTCCCGCTCCTACCCTCACCATCGGTCGGGGCAGTTCCTATTTTGTCACCTTCATTGATGATTTCTCTCGGTCTACGTGGGTCTATCTTCTTAAAGATCGCTCCGAGTTGTTCTCTGTTTGGACCTCCTTTTATTCGATGGTTAAAACTCAGTTTGCTACGTCTATTAAAATCCTTCGTTCTGACAATGCTAAGGAGTATCTTAGCCACAACTTCTCCTCCTTTTGCACTCACCATGGTGTTATTCATCAAACCAGCTGTGTCTACACTTCCCAACAAAATGGGGTGGCGGAACGCAAAAACCGTCACCTCCTTGATGTCGCTCGCACTATGATGAATCAAATGCATGTTCCTCGCTCCTATTGGGGCTATGCTGTCCTTCTCTCCTGCTATCTCATCAATCACCTTCCCTCCACCGTTCTCCACGGTGCTACCCCCTTCTCCATTCTTTATCCGAACAAGGATCCCTTTCCTCTTCCTCTACACATCTTTGGGTGCACCGCTTTTGTGCACTCTCCCGCTGCCAACCGTGATAAACTCTCACCCTGTGCCACCAAATGTGTCTTTCTGGGCTACTCTCCCACTCAGAAAAGCTATTGTTGCTTTGACGCTGTTACCCGCAAGCAATTTGTCTCTGCGGATGTCACCTTCTTTGCCAATGCATCTTACTTCTCTCCCGCTTCCTCTTCTCCTCCTCCTGCTCCTCCTTCTCATACCAACCCATCCCTTCCCTCTGCTCCCACTGAGGTTCCGTCCTCTCCACCCACTCCACCGCCTTCCCCCTCCTCCTCATCTCCACCCTCTACTCCGCTTTCTCCCTCCACTCCGCTGCCATCTCTCTCTAATCCCGGGCCAGCTCTCTCCACCACGGATACTCCGGATACTGAGGCTCCTGCGGACCTGGATCTCCCGATTGCTCTTCACAAAGGGGTTCGGGCTTGTACCCACCATCCTCTTGCTGCGGTTGTTTCCTACGATCGCCTTACCCCTGCTCGCCGAGCCTTTGCCCTGGCTATCTCGGCCACTACCACCCCCCGTTCCTACCAGGAGGCCCTTACTATTCCTCACTGGAAAGTTGCCATGGATGAGGAGATTGCTACTCTCACTGAACGGGGTACCTGGACCCTTGTTCCGCCTCCTTTCGGCACCGATGTTGTTGGTTGTCGCTGGGTCTTCGTGGTGAAGTTTCTCCCGGATGGCAGTGTGGATCGTTATAAGGCTCGCCTGGTTGCTAAGGGTTTTACCCAAACTTATGGGGTTGATTACTTTGACACTTTCTCGCCCGTGGCTCGCCTCAGCACTATTCGGGTTCTTCTCTCTGTAGCTGTCAACAGGGATTGGCCCATCTCACAGCTAGATGTTAAGAATGCCTTCCTCTATGGCGATCTGCAGGAAGCTTTTTACATGGAGCAACCTCCTGGGTATGTTGCTCAGGGGGAGACATGGGTATGCCGGCTAAAGAAGGCTATCTATGGCCTCAAGCAGAGTCCTCGTGCCTGGTTTGACAAGTTCAGTGGCATTATTGCGGTCATTGGTTTTACACGAAGCTCAGCAGATCACTCCTTGTTTGTTCGGAAAACCGCCTCTGGTCTTGTTGTTCTTGCGGTTTATGTTGATGACATTCTTCTTACTGGCGATGACCAGGATGGGATACTGATGACCAAGAAACACCTTCGTCAACATCTGGTTACAAAGGATATGGGCTCCCCGAAATACTTTCTGGGGATTGAAATCTCTAGAAAGCCCAACTCCATGGTCCTCTCACAACGGAAGTATGCTCTTGATCTTTTAAAGGATGCAGGACTCACTGGTGCTAAACCTGCACGTTGTCCTTATGGCTGCTGGAGAAGACAAAACTTGGACAGATGACTCACCTCTTATCTCTGATCTTACGAGATACCGGCGTCTGGTGGGCAAGCTCATATATCTCACGGTAACCAGACCCGACATCTCCTATGCTGTTGGCAAGGTGAGCCAGTTCATGCAAGCTCCGAGGGAGTGTCATCTACAATCTGCTCTGAGGATATTAGAGTATATTAAAGCTGCTCCAGGGAAAGGACTCCTATTTCAGAAGAATGGTCACCTAAGGGTTGAAGCTTACTCTGATTCAAGCTATGCGGATGACAAAGGGGACCGCAAATCGACTTCAGGTTTCTGCACATTTGTTGGAGGCAATCTTGTGAGTTGGAAGAGCAAGAAACAGTCTGTCGTTTCCAGGTCTAGTGCAGAGGCTGAATATCGTAGCATGGCATCGACTACATGTGAGTTGAAGTGGTTGCGGGCTCTCATGCTTGACTTAGGAGAGGTTTACAACTATCCTCTTCCTATGTTCTGTGACAATAAGGCCGCGATACACATTTCCAAAAATCCGGTCTTTCATGAGAGAACAAAACACATAGAAGTCGACTGTCATTTTATTCGAGAAGAAATATTGAAGAAACAGATTTGCACTCCATTTGTCACGTCCGACAACGAGTTGGCAGACGTCTTCACCAAGCCAGTGTCCGCTTCCTTTTTCCACATCTGTGACAAGCTGGGCATGATCGATATATATGCTCCAGCTTGAGGGGGAGTGTTGAAGTTGGTGACCGGGCGGTCTGGCGGTTTGTCTTGGCGGGTTGAAGACCGCGCGGTCTGGCGGTTTGTCTCAGTCGGCTTGGAGACCGGGCGGTCTGGCGGTCTACCCTGGCAGTCTCTCTTCCTCTCTGGTGGTAGCCGTGCGGTTAGCCCTGCTGTCTAACCGCGCGGCTTGTGCGGTTTGTTTTGTATAGTCCGCTTGTCCTGTAAATTATAGTCCCACATCTCTTATTTGTATTCTCTCATCTCTCCTCCATTCTATATAAAGGAGGGCATACCTTTGTAATAGATATCTTTTTTGGATAATAAAATTTCAATTATTCAAAAGTTAATTCGCTTGTTCTCTACTTTTCGCTTCTTGTCTCTACTTTCTAACAAATCGGAAGGCTTCAGACTTCTCCTTCAAGAAATATACCTAAGTGTATCTTGAGTAGTCATCAATCAGCACAAGCATATATCTTCTCCCACCAAGGCTTGTAGTGACGGTAGGTCCCATCAAGTCTCCATGGATGCACTCCAATGGTTTTTTGCTCCTCGTTTGTGATTTATTAAACGGAAGGCGATGAGCATTATCATACTGACATCCCGCACAAACGTGACCGTCGCCAAATGAAGATAGCTTAGGCAAGCCTCTTACAAGGCTTCTGTTAGCCATAGCCCTTAGCTTATCCATTCCTACATGCCCCAGCCGTCGATGTCATATAGCAGCGCTATCATTTGCTCTCATCCGATCAACATAAGAGTTAGTTATAAGAATAAACAAGTTCTTAACTCTCCTCCCAACATGAGCCACATCAGCCTTAATCGCTGATACGTTGCGAAGGAACTTCACTTCTGTTGGCCCAAATAGAACGTGATAACCCTTGTCGACCGCATTGGTCACTGAGAAGAGGTTCTTCTTCATGCCCGATACGTGATAAATACTCCTTAACGTGAGTGGCCCCTTATCACTACCCAAAGACACAACCCCCTCCCTCTCTACTGCATAAACAACATTATCAGCAGTTATAATAGCTTCATTACCTGAGTATGCTTGCAAGGAAGAGAACTTCGACTTGCCTCCTGTTGATGCACGAAAACACAAAGGGGTCAAGCACCACCAGCTAACGGTTCGAACACCGGGGAATATGGAGACTGCGAGTAGTAATCTACTAAGCGGATGAGGGTAGAAAGAAGAGCAGGGCCGTGAACCACGGCAACAACAGACTTCGCCCGTCGCGGCCTAAATGCCTCTCTTGCGACGGGCTTTCCTTTGATTGAAGAAGGATTGGGTTACAAGTGAAAGGAAAAGGTTAACAAGGGCAGAGCGAGGGGGAGTCCGCAAGGCACAAGATTCGAGTCCGCAGCCTGTAACAAGTAGGCTCCTGGGTCCGAGTCAGCGTACCTTGGGTGCACCACCTCCCCCTATTTATAGGATAGGGGGCCTGCCCAAACAGGCAGTGCTAAAATAACCGGCTGCCCGGGGTACCGGAGAACCGGGCAGCGGTGACGGGAAGCAAAAAGAAAGAACACGCCAGTCCGCGCAGAAGGGGCGGACTGGGCTCGCGGACTAGAGCTTCCACTGCTGCTGGGCGCGCCCGTTGGAGGGCGGCGGCCTGGACGGACGAGACACTGCGTCCGCCGCTGTAGAGAACCTGATACCCCTATCGCTGGAGGACTGAGTGGATAGGTCCTTGCGTCCGCTGTTGGGGTACCATCCTTGGTGTCCAATTGGTAATATTGCCGGACTGGGCGGACTGACAACTCGCGTCCGCGCCTGCTGAAAGGGGGGCTTTGGAATCTTGTAGTATGTTGCGGACTGAGGGGTTAACATAATCCCCGCACATTTTTAAGTTTCCAGAAAACTTCGAAAATGTTATCTTAACCGCCGAGTCCGCAAGCCTCGAAAACGCCACCAACGCTATAAATATCGCTGGAGGGCCTGGAACTGTTGAGAATCTCGATCGACACGGGGCGCTACTCACCACTTGCGGTCTCTACTTTCCAGTCCGGCATGGCTAGGATTGGAGCTTTCTTCTCTAGTCTCACTGCAAAGGGCGACCCCACACTATCGACGCCTATGAAGACCAAGAAGATTGTAAAGAGGTCGACAAGAAAAGATCCTGTCCGCCCCTCAGGAGAGAGTTCCCAGAGCCAGAAGCCTGCGGAGAAAGCAGTCCGCCATGCCGATGTATCTGCTCGCGGGGATGCCGCAGTCGACGCCGAACCACTGAGAAGTGAGAAGATGGTGACCTTGTCGGACTCCGCCCCTTCTCAGAAAACCGCAACCTCGGCGGACACTGCTGGCGAACACCTTGGGGCTGACGTATCTTCTTCCCATGCCCAGGTGCCTATTGTTAACCTGGATGAAGATGATAGGCGGACTGAGGAAGAGGACGATGCGCCCTCAAAGGCATTGTCTGCTGTGAATCCTGAACCTGTCCGCGAAAACCAGCCCGATTTAGGGGGGTCCGCCGCGGATTCTGCTGAGAAGATTGCTAAGAGGAAGAAGAGGAAGAGGGACGGTGCGACCGTCGCCGAGCGGGTTGAGAAGAAGCTGCGCGCAATGAAGGAGAAAAACGTCTCCAAGCGGACTGGGGAAGCGGACTTACAATATAGGCCGCGCGACAAAGAAGTTCCAGATAGCGATCTGGTTACTCCGGAGGCCCAAATCCAGGGAGATAATTCCCTCTCAACGGTCAGTCTATCCACGGATGAGATAATTGATTCCATAGACGTCGATCGACTTGATTTAATCAACGAATCCTTGCTGGTTGTACTGCGGCAATCTGAGGCGGCCACTGGGAATAAGGGTGACGAACTCCCTTCCTTGTCCACTGCGAAGGAAGAGGAGAGAGAGAGACTGAAAGAGAAGATAGAGGAGCAGAAGAAACAAATCATTGCTCATGTTGCTGCGGTGGGGGAGGCCTCGAAGCAGGTCGCGACGGATAAAGCCGCTGAGGATCTGCAGATTGCTGCAGAGCTGATGCGGTCAGGTAAACTTCAACCGGCGCCTAAATACTTTCAGCATAAGTGGCTTTACAGGTCGCCGCCGCGGACGTCAAGACCAATCAGAATCGTCACCGAGACAGACGATATTGTGGTTTCAACAAGTTCGGCTGCTGAGAAGAGAGCGAAGGTTCATCGTGAATGGAGGAAGCGGTTAAGCGCCTTTGACCCAGAGCGGGCAAGACGACCAATCATCTTCGATAGTCGGCAACTCGCTGCTGCTATGTCTAAAAGTGATCTTTCATCCTTTCTTTGCGTCCGCCGCGAGCTGTCTTTGAATGTGGAGTTGACTTTGTTTATTGCAGGTAGAAGGTCGCCACTGGGCTCCATCGAGAGTGGTGAGTTCGTGGTCACACCAATTACTGGTGCTGACGCGGTCTCGCATGTGGAATCCGCGGGGGATGAGCCGCCCAGCCTGAATATGATTAAAGAGTTAGAGAAGAAATTTGAAGCTGAAATGCAGTGTGTCAAAGCTGAGTTAGAGAAAGCAGAGGAGCGTGAGAGGGCGTCCGCGGCGCGTGAGAAAGCATCCGCGGAACGCGAGAAGGCCCTAAAAGACCAGAATGCCAGCATCTCGCGGGCGCTGGAGAGGTCTGAAAGGGAGAAGAAGAGGCTCGCGGATGACGTCCGATTCTACAAGGGCAAGCACTTGGCGTCAGTGCGTGAAGGAAAGGAGAAGTGGACTGCTGAGGTCGGTGAGCAGAGGCCGCGAGCGCCAGATCGCGCTGCTCCAGAGATCGCTGCACCGGCAGGTGTCCAACAGCCCGCGGATGAGGAGCAGAGGCCGGCAGCGGAGCCGATGGTGCCTCTCAGCCGGGTAGATCGGGAGGCTGCTCACATGCACCAGACCATAAATGTCATTCATCATCATCTCTGCCGTGTGTACAGCGAAATTCTCCAGATAAGCGATCAAGCGGCTCATCTATGCAGAGACAGGGCAGAAAGGCCGGCGCGGACCGACGACATGGACCGCTGAGTCCACAATGCCTTGAGATTTTATTTGCTTAATTGTATAATTATTTGGATAATTGCGCTTCAAGCAATGCTGTGTTGTAAAATGAACTCTATTTGATCTATGCGGACTCAGATTATATATCCGCAAATTATGTAGCTTAATCCGTGATGTGGCGAATTGCGCGGACTAATGTTGTATCCGCTTCTTGATATTTAACCTGGTGGCAATACTGCAAACTAAGCGGATTGAAAATGTATCCGCTTCTTATGACTACAAATTGTGCCGGCCACAACTTTTTGCTTTGGATTTTCCTTGGCATGTAAATCTGTGTTTGTATCCGCATTATTGTTTGGCTGTTTTAACTTTTTGCGGACTGTGCGGATTGGAATTGCGAGCTCTGCGGCCTGGTCAAAAAGTTGTCAGACTCTTTAGTTATAAATAGGGCCTTCTGCTTTCTCTTTTGCAGGAAACAGCTGAAGTAAAAGGAACTCTGCGGCCTGCAAAATGGTGTCCGCGCGGACTGATGCTGCTGTCGCCTTCCATTCCGCGGACCACCGGAAATGCACATTGACAGAGGCCGACCTGGATGCCTTTGTCGAAAAGAAGATGGCGAACTCGAACATCCTCGTCCGCCTTCCCGCCCATCAAGAAAGATTGAACTTCTCAACCGCGACCCAGGTCGCCATTCCAGTGGACCATTTCGACAGCAGATTCAAGTTTCCGCTTCTATGGGAACTTGCTGGCATCTTCGAGCACTATGGAATGGTGCCTGGCCAGCTTGCGCCGAATACACTCGCTGCGATCTGCAGCTTTGTCTCTTACTTGCGATCTGAGAAGATCGCTTTCTCAATGAATATCTTCCGCAAGATATTCTCTGTCCGCTCCATCACTGCTTCCGGAGGCCGCCCCTACAAGGGGGTAATATACTTCTACTGCAGGGGGATGAAGGTTGTGGGCCGTCCCAACAAAATCCATAACTGGACCTCTAGATTCCCGATTTTTGAGGGAGACCTAGGGTTCGCGCACACCTATCCGCAGGTGCGCGTGGACTCCGCCTTCAAAAGTGTGCAACTGGATGACTTAGAGTCCGCCATTGTCGAGTTCTTGGCCAACGCCAGGCTCGACATCGAGCACTATATTCCGCTGCTGGCGAGCTTAGCGGACGTCATGCCCGAAGAGAGTAAGTAGCTTCCGAGCTCAGATTTTTCATCTGCCGCGACCTTGGTGTTTAACCCATTTGTTTTTGCAGCGACCTTGGCGGTGCCCGCTAACTTGCCGCAGACGCCCAGCGGCTTCGTCACTACATAGAAAGAAAAGAAAGAAGCAGTCGCCAGAAAGAGGAAGGAGGAAGGGGATCCCGCAGCAGATTACTCTTCCTCAGAAAGCTTCTCCATGAGTGGCTTCGGCATCAGCCAGAAGGACCTCAGGGGGAACCCTATGGTCCAGTGGCACAGCAAGAACAAAAACGTCCGCTTATCCACCGCGCTTCCTTCGTGGAAGAGTCTGCGGATAACACGCCACGCCCATATCGCGATCTCCACGCTTCACGGAAAGCGCAACCTGAGCGACCTCAAGAAGGTGCCCGCCGCCGACCTCCCTCTTCTACCCTCTCAGGCTTCTGCGAACAGCGCGGTGACAAACCACTATGTTTCCACTCTGGCCAGAGACCTGTTGAGGCAGAACGAACAACTTCAAAAGGATAATAAAGCGCTAAAGGAAAGGAATGTGCGGCTGGGAAAAAGGGTTGCTCAGCAAAGGGAGGAGCTGGGGGTGAGTTGAATTCGCAGCGGCCTTAATTTGCCATCCGCCGCGGTCTGTCTGACGTTTGCTTTTTGTTTTGCGCAGGTCGCCTATGACTTGGAAAACAACAACTTCCAGTCTGCCATGCTCCCTTTCGTAAAGGAGACCGTCGAGGTCGCTATTGAGCGACTTGTCCGCGACGGCTTCATAAAGGAGGGAGTGGATGTCGTCCCTTTTTTAGAGATCTTCCCTGAGCTGGCTCCGCAGGTCGCGGTGATGGAGAGGGCTAAAAAAGGCAAAGATGTTATTGAGGAAGAAGGCAAAGAAGAAGAAGAAGAAGGCGACAGAGGGCAAGGCGAAGAGCCAAGCGTCAAGGAAATAGCGGACAACGCTGCCTCAAGCCAGCGAGTAGAGGAACTGTCCGCGGAGTCCGACACTTCTGCATCTTCTTCTGCTACCGGGAGCTCGCATAGCGGGTCCACCTCGAGTATAGGATCAGATAGCAGCGGGAGCGGCTCCGGGGGCTACTCTCCAGAAGTTGACATTGTTGGTGACAGCCCTGCACCTCCAGAGAAGAAACAAAGGACTACAGATTGATCAGTGTATTTTTATCTTTTTTGGTTTTTTGTAAAAGTGGCGGACGCAAGATTGCAGTCCGCCGAACATATAGAATGATGTAAAAAATTTTTGATGAAATAGAAAAAGGATATTTTTGGCATGTGTGCTTTCTGCAATGTTCTCTTTCCACGCTCACCGCACCGACACTTAGCAGTCCGCACGTCACGCTGATAAGTTTGAGCTTTTTATCTTGCTGATTAAAGAATATTATTGTCCGTCGTCGGAATAAGAAATTGCTTGGCGGACTCTGTTGAGTTTTAATTGTAGTCCGCACGACACTAAGATCATTCATAACGAATCTTGCTGATCAGAGAATGCAAATCATCAATTCATTCAACATTTGTCCTTAAAAAATGACAAGAATGGCCACCTGAGCGAATAGCCTTAAACAATGTCAAGTGGCACTTCATTTTCTAGTAGAGTCCGCATTTCTCTTTATTAACTTATCAAATTGTAACATATGAAAACCATTCGGCGGGCTGAGCGAATACGGAAAACCAACCTGCTCATTATAGAAATGATTATAGATAATGGTTTCAAGAAAATTGTCGGACTGAGCGGATACAGAAAACCATTCCGCCAAAGATAGAATCTATAAAATCCCAAGGAAATTGGCGGACTGCGCGGATATATAAGACCAGTCCGCCAAGATAGAAATGACCCATAGCGATAAAGAAAGCCAATCCGCTCATAATACAAGAAATGATTTATAGCTTGCGACCAGGCGGGCAGGTGCGCCAGAGCGGCATACTTTCCTCACCGGGCTACATGCTATAAAATCAACCCAAGCTGGCGGACTGAGCGGACACAGAAAACCAATCCGCTCATAATAGAAATGATCTATAGCTTGCGACCAGGTGGGCAGGTGAGACGGAGCGGCATACTTTCCTCACCGGGCTACAAGCTATAAAATCAACCCAAACAAGCGGACTGAGCGGATAGAGAAAACCAGTCCGCACATAATTCCCTGCGAAGAGCAAAATGCTCATTTGGTGGAACGGTTCCCTGCCCTCTTGCCTGGAGTACAGTCTAAGCTGTGGGTCTCCTGCAGGCACTGCTTGAGGGTACCATGGAGTGTTCGAGGGTTACAAGCTAAGACGACCCGTGGGCAGGTGAGCCGGAACGACATACTTTCCTCACGCGATCATCGAAGTTGTAACGATATCCTTATGATGACATGGTAGATCTTTACCCCACCCAGCCCTCTATAATGCCGAGGTGGGGTCAGGTACTTGCCGGGATCCGAAGTCCAGAATCCAACAACACTAGAGCCTGCAAGCTCCCACTACACGGTGCGAAATCTCCTCGCAACACGTGGTCTTTGTGGTGTTACGCTAATGACAACAGCTCTAGGGGAGGTCTTGCTGAAATCGACGATGTCTCCTGGTATCAGGGAACCGTTAAAGGCCTTTTGGAGAGAGGGAAAACACTAGAAAAAGGTGTCAGTATGGATTATAAAATATATTTACAAAGCAAACATAAGAAAGAAAAGGAAGTTTAGGCGCAGAACTGTTTTTGGAATCTTTCTTAGCGTTTCATCTGTTATGATTACATAAACAAAACACTTGAAGAAGCGTTAGCAGGCAGTTTCTATTCATAATAACTCTTGAAGAAGATACACAAAGTAGAGAGGAGTTTCAAGAATAGAACCGTTTGAGATCATCCCCGCTCCAGGTGTGTGGTATATCCTCTCCTTCGTATGTCTTCAAGCGGTAAGCGCCGCTCTTTAATGCTTCTTTGATAACAAAAGGGCCGGCCCAATTTGGATTAAGCTTCCCAACCGAACCAGCTCTTGCAGCAGCATCAATCTTCTTTAGAATGAGATCTCCCACTTGGAAGTGCTTGATCCTCACGTTTTCATCAAAGTAGCGGGCCATCCTCCTTTTGACCTCTTCCTGTCTTATGGCTGCTTGATCTCTGATGGCCTCGACGTGTTCCAAGCTGAACCTCATCTCTTCATTGTTCAACTCAAGCCAGTCCTCAACGCCTTCTCTTGCAAGCAGAACTCTGGGTGACGGGACTTCAAACTCAACTGGTATAAGTGCCTCCGAGCCATGAGAGAGCTTGAATGGAGTCTCCCCAGTTGCGGATGATGGCGTTGTCATAAGGGACCAGAGGACTGATGGAAGCTGATCAGCCCAGCTGCCCTTGAGATTCTGCACTTTCTTTTTGAGCAAATTGAGGATCTGCTTGTTGGCTGCTTCTACTTGGTCGTTGCTTCTAGGATGATGAACTGATGCAAACCGCAGCTCTGTTCCGATCTGCTTGCAAAAATCTATCATCTCGGAGTTGTTGAATTGCGGCCCATCATCAGTGATTATAGCCATTGGAATTCCATGCCGACAGACAATCTCTCCCCAAATGAAGTTTCTGACGACCTGAGTAGTTGTCTTGGCCAATGCCTTGGCTTCGATCCACTTGCTGAAGTAGTCGATCATTACGGTGATGAAACGCCGCTGACTGCTCGCCATGGGAAAAGGACCGAGGAGGTCCATCCCCCAAACTGCGAAGGGCCATGGAGTTGCAATCGATCTGAGGGACTGAGCTTCTTGGTGCTGAAGTGGAGCAAACTTCTGGCACTGAACACACCTTCTGACATAGATCTCAGAGTCTCTCTTCATAGTAGGCCAGAAATATCCTTGCCGCAGGATTCGTTTTTCAAGAGTTCTTGCTCCCGAGTGGCTTCCACACTCTCCTGAATGAATCTCTTGCAAAACAGAGAAAGCTTCTTCTTCTGAAACACACCGGGCCATGGTAGAGAGGAAAGTTTTTCTATAGAGGACTCCCGCCACTAGTAAGTAATGAGCTGCTTTTCTTCTGAACTTTTTCTTATCTCTGACTGTATGATGATAATCTCCCGTCGACAGATAGAGGATGAATGAGTCCATCCAAGAGGCACGTTGGTCTACTTGCATCAGATCTCCTTCCATCACTGCTGCGCAGAAGAGTTCAGAAGTTGTTCCTCCTGAAAGCATCCCATATTTGGAAAGAAAATCTGCCTCCTCATTCTCTGTTCTGGGGATGTGCTCGATAGTAAAGCTCTTGAACCTGCCAACTTATATCTTCACGAGAGCTAGATATTTCTTCAAGATTGGCTCTCTTGTCTCAAAGTTACCGAGGACTTGTGACGCCATCACCAGAGAATCGGTTTTGATGTGAACATGATCAATTACTAATTCCCTTACGAGCCTCAAGCCTGCTAGCAAAGACTCATACTCGGCCTGATTATTGGTTACTGGAAAGTAGAATTTGATGGCCTGCTCCAACTTGACTCCGTTTGGATTGATGAGAACCACTCCTGCTTCAGAAGAACTTCTGCCTGAGGCACCATCAACATAGATGGTCCAAGCCAAAGGTGACCTTTCTGCCTGATCAGAACTGGACTCTGGCATGTCGATTAGAAAATCTGCTAGGACCTGAGCTTTAATGGCTGTCTTGGGCACATAAGAGATTTCAAATTCGCTCAACTCTATTGCCCACTTAGCTAGTCTGCCAGAATGTTCTGGTTTTTCCAACACACCCTTCAAAGGCTGATCGGTGACAACTTGAATTGAATGTGCCTGGAAGTACGGACGAAGCCTGCGAGCTGACATGACCAGTGCCAAGGCTAACTTCTCCAAAATTGGATACCGTGTCTCAGCACTCTTCAGAATATGGCTAACATAGTAAATTGGGAATTGCTTTCTGCTCTCTTCTCGGAGAAGAACGGAGCTGACGGCCTCAGGGCCAACCCCTAGGTACAAGAAAAGAATCTCTTCTGGCCGAGGACTCTGAAGCAGGGGTGCTGAGGTCAGTTGCATCTTCAACTGCTCAAAAGCTTGGGAGCATTCTTCCGTCCACTCAAACTTGGAGGCTCCTCGGAGAGTTTTGAAGAATGGAGCACTCCTATCTCCAACTCGAGAGAGAAATCTCGCAAGGCCTGCTAGCCTCCCCCCTAACTGCTGAACTTCTTTAGGTGAACGAGGGGCAGGCTTGTCAAGGATGGCTTTCACTTTATCAGGATTGGGGGCAAGTCCTTCCGGAGTAAGGAGATGACCAAGAAACTTCCCCTTACTCGCCCCAAACGTACATTTCAAAGGATTGAGCTTCATTTTATATCTACGCAGAGTAGCGAACGTTTCTGCTAGGTCTCGCAAGTGCAGCGAAAACGACTTACTCTTAATCAAGAGATCGTCTACATACACTTCTAGGTTCCTCCCCTTCTGATGGTTAAACACACGGTCCATCATCCGTTGGTAGGTTGCACCAGCATTCTTTAGCCCAAAGGGCATTACAAGGTAGCAATAGCAACCATCATTAGTTATGAACGACGTGTGAGGAACGTCGGGCTTATGCATTCTTATCTGGTGATAACCAGAAAACGCATCTAAAAAACTCATATAAGAGTACCCTACCGCGGAATCAACTAAAGAATCTATCTGAGGCAAGGGGTAGCAATCTTTAGGGCATGCTTTATTAAGTTTGGTAAAATCTACACACATTCGCCATTTTCCTCCTGGTTTCTTAACCATTACAATATTAGAAATCCAGGTAGGATATTGAATTTCTTTGATAAAATTTGCTTTGAGGAGCTTTGCGACCTCCTCCCTTATCGGTTCAGCAAGCTTTGTAGCCATGTCCCTCTTCTTCTGTTGTACAGACTTGCAGCCGGGATCAACATTCAAGTGATGGCAAGCAACATCAGGATCCACTCCTGGCATGTCCTCTGCTGACCAGGCGAAGACATCCAGGTTGTTCAGCAAGCAGGAAATCAACTCAGCCTTTTGATCTTCAGGTAACTCCGAGTTGATGGAGAGCTTCCTCTCCTCCCCCTCAGCAATGGGGACTCCTTGCGTCACCTGGGCAGGTTCCAGGTGAGCACCTTCATCAGCAGTGGTTTCTGAACTGGGGGAGGCTTCTGCAACTTCTGTTGGAGCAAGGGAAGGGCTGGCTTCAACCATGTTGACATTGCGGACGTAGCACTCCCTTGCTCTTCTCGGGTCACTCCTGACCCGACACATCCTTCCATCGGCAAAGAACTTGATTGCAAGGTGGTAAGTGGAAACCACCGCTTGATACTGGTTTAACAGGGGCCTGCTGAAGATAGCATGGTAGCTGCTGGGGGCGTCAACCACTATGAACTGTATCTGCTTAGTCGACCCTCCGAGCTTCACGGGCAGGATGACGCTTCCCTCTACTTCCTTTCTCTCTCCCGAGAAACCATAGAGTGGCCCCTCAGTGGAAAGCAGAGGCTTTCCGGTCCTCAGGGCCTCAAAGGTAGACTTGAACAGGAGGTTGACCGAGCTGCCTGTGTCAACAAGAATCCTATCCACTGTGAAGTCCCCCACTACAGCCTTGATTACAACTGCATCATCAAATGGATTGGCTGTTTGAGGTAGGTCTTCTGGACCAAAGGTGACGACTTCTCTTGGAGGAGCAATGGAAGAAGAGGCCACCTCTGCCTGGGTGATCCTTGAAATTGACGATTTCCGGGTGGACTCGGTTCCGGCTCCACCATGGATGAAGAAGAGGCGCCCCAGGATCCCTTCATCATCTGCATCGAAGCACTCCACCGGGACGTTGATCGGCCCCAGACGGCCTTCGTCCTCTACATCCACACATTCTTGGTATGCCTCAGCTACCTCTTTGCCTTTTGAGGTGGATGGCTTTGAGGAGGAAGGAGAATCCTTCTTGGCCAGGTCAATCTTGCCCTCGGCAAGCAACTTCTCTATCAGCGCGCGAAGGGCCTTGCAATCCTCGGTCAGATGGCCCTTTTCTTTGTGGAACTGGCAATATTGTGCGTTATTTCTTGGCTTCCACATTTTCTGAGGCACTTGCCTCTTTTCTTCTGATCTTCTTTGCAAGATCTGGATGACTTCGTCAAGGTCCAGATCTGCAGCGTCCTCCATGGGGCTTTCATCAAATTGGCCCGGAGCAGGCAAGGCTGCTTGTTGGAGGATGGGAAGAGCTTGCAATGGAACGGCGGGAGTGGCGGCCAACGACAGTCTCTGCTCATGAAACTGTTGATGGCCTTGGAAAGGTTTCTTATTGCGGAAGTTCCTGCCTCTTTGAGACGGAGGCTGGAAGTCTGAGCGAGGGGGCTTGCCACGATATGAAGAAGCGGAGGCATCCCTTCCTTCAGCCTTAGCTGTCAGGGATGAGACATAAGTCGGATTGGCATTTTCTCCTTCTATGAAACGGTTGACCATGGCGATCAACTCCTGATAAGTCTCAGGTGCCTTGGTTGTTGCTTTAAACTTCAGAGGGCCTTCCCGGAGGCCATGGATCAAGGCGACCTTATAATAATCGGGGTTTACATTCCTGACCCCTTGGATCTCTCTTTGAAAGCGATCAACGAATCGCACCACCTATTCATTATCCCTTTGCTTGATTTCAAATAGGGCAGCTGGCCCATTCTTCCTCTTTCTCGAGGTAGCAAACCTCAGCAGTAACTGGCTACGAAGCTCTGCAAAAGAAGAGATTGTGCCCGAAGGCAGCTCGTAGAACCACTCTCTCGCCTGTCCTTCGAGAGTGGTAACCAGGAGTTTACACTTAATTGCATCTGAGAGGCATCTCAAAGCAACTGCCCCCTCAAATGCTTGGAGGTGAGAAACTGGATCTGTCACTCCTGAATAGAATGGGATGCGAGGCTCCCTGAAGTTGCTCGGGGCCGATTCCCATCGGATTCGGTTGACAAAGGGAGACGGGGTTTCGAACTCTGCGGGGTAGAATGGGCGGACTGGAGCCGGGGAGTCCGCGGGCTCGGCGGACTGGCGGTCAGCAAAATGAAGCTGGCGGGCTTGAGTGCCCCTGACAGCTTCTCTGAAGAAATCTCTGAAAGCGAACTGCTCCTCTTGAGGGCGCAGAGGGGCAGCAGACTGAGCAGGGTTCCGAGGAGTTGCTGACGACTGCCGAAGCGGAGTTCGGCGAGCTGGGGTCTGGCGGACTGGCGAATCTGCTGGGTCCGCTGCGGCCTGAGGAGCAAGCCGCTGGGCAAGCGCGAGAAGAGCTTGGCTGATTGTGTCGAGACGCTGGTCAGTCTGCTGGCGGGACTGCTCGACCTCAAGGCGAGCTTGTTCAATCGCGTCCCAAAGAGAGTCCTCTGAAGAGCTGGAGCGGTCCGAGGAGCGGGCTCTGCGGTCTGACATTTCCGTCCGCTGATTTCAAAACACTACTCGGATCTGAAGGCCGCGTGTTAACTGTTGATGCACGAAAACACAGAGGGGTCAAGCACCACCAGCTAACGATTCGAACACCGGGGAATAGAGAGACTGCGAGTAGTAATCTACTAAGCGGATGGGGGTATGAAGAAGAGAAGGGCCGTGAACCACGACAACAACAGACTTCGCCCGTCGCGGCCTGAATGCCTCTCTTGTGACGAGCTTTCCTTTGATTGAAGAAGGATTGGGTTACAAGTGAAAGGAAAAGGTTAATAAGAGCAGAGCGAGGGGGAGTCCGCAAGGCACAAGATTCGAGTCCGCAGCTTATAACAAGTAGGCTCCTGGGTCCGAGTCAGCGTGCCTTGGGTGCACCACCTCCCCCTATTTATAGGATAGGGGTCCTGCCAAAACGGGCAGTGCTAAAATAACTGGCTGCCCGGGGTACAGGAGAACCGGGCAGCGGTGACGGGAAGCAAAAAGAAAGAACACGCCAGTCCGCGCAGAAGGGGCGGACTGGGCTCGCGGACTAGAGCTTCCACTGATGCTGGGCGCGCCCGCTAGAGGGCGGCGGCCTAGGCGGACGAGACACTGCGTCCGCCACTGTAGAGAACCTGATACCCCTATCGCTGGCGGACTGAGCGGACAGGTCCTTGCGTCCGCTGTTGGGGTACCATCCTTGGTGTCCAATTGGTAATATTGCCGGACTGGGCGGACTGACAACTCGCGTCCGCGCCTGCTGAAAGGGGGGCTTTGGAATCTTGTAGTATGTTGCGGACTGAGGGGTTAACACCTCCAGTGAGGTGATGACCACACCCGGAGTCCACAATCCAGTCGTCGTTGAAGTCGACAACAGATAAGGCACGGACATAGGTACCTGTCATGAAGGCTCCGCCCCATCCAGCTTCCTCACTCTTAGAGCAAGCTTCCTCCTTGCCAGCAGCATGCCCAGGCTACAGTTTGACCTTGAAGTCATGCTTGAAGTGTCCCCGCTGATTAAACCTGTAGCACTTCAGGTTCTTCTTCCAATCCTTCTTAGGAGCAGCGCTCCTCTTTGGTTGATAAGAAGTTGAAGGCTCATTTTCAGCAGCGATCTTTTTCTTCTTCCCTTCTCATCCCTTCTTCTTCTTGCCTGAGAAGAGAGCTTTACTGCCTTCCTGATTAATATTGACTCCAGCCATCTGCCTTGCCAAACTTTCCTGCGGAGCAAGCATGTTCTCAAGCTCCAGCAAAGATGGTTGAGTAGCCCAGCCTTGAACAGATGTCACAAAGGCAACATACTCCTTCCGCAATCCGCGGATTATGTGCCTTTTCATCTTAGCCTCAGAGATAGGCTCATCAGGATCAAGTGCTGACAGCTCAGCACACAAGCTCTTCATCTTCAGAAAGAACTTTGAGATGGTCAGGTCTCCTTGAGTTGTCCTAGCCAACTCATTCTCCAGAAACTGAAGTCTAGCCACATTCTTCATATTAAACAACTCATCAATAGTTGTCCAAATATCAGCAGCAAACTCACATCCAATGATGTGATCAAACAGTTCTGGTGATACGGCCCTCTTGAGAACAAACTCCGCCTTTGCATTTGTTTTTCTCTAGAGCCTCACCTGCTCAGCAGTACCAAATGCAGCAGTCACTTCATGTCTATCGTCACCACAGACGACCTCCCATAGCTCCTCACCAAAAATGTAACTCTTCATGCACGACTTCCACTTCTTAAAGTTAGTCGGCGTTAAGAGTTCAATGCCAAGACCTCTTGCATAGCTCACTTCCATTGCAACAACCGTTGGTTAAGCAAACTTCCAGAAGCACAGAGCAACAACACATGTTGATCACCGCTCAAGAACAGAGCAACAACACAGGTTGAACACCGCTCAAGCAACAAAACCTCCATCTGATACCATGTTGAATTTTCTCAAGGTGGTCAGCAAGATAGCCTAAAGGCAAATTAATATTCTCAGAACTATCCAGTTAACACCTTGATCATGCGGAAGCCCATGAGCAAGCTTAACAGCAAACACAAATGGAAGCACAAACATGTCTTATATTCATTCACACTTCTTTACAAGGCGAGGTATACGTAGCGAGACATGATTTATCTAGTACACAAGCTACAAACAGAAAGTACAAAACAAGTCGGGCGGACAGCACTAGAGACCGCCGAGACCGCCTAGTCCGCCAAGGTTGCCGAAGCCGCCCGGGCTGCTACAAGCCGAATAGTACACGGAGTCCACCGAGACCGCGAGGTCGAGCGGACACACCGTTATTCACTGCCTGGTGAAGAACTGAGGAACAGACCGCCTACCCGCCTGAGACCGGCGGCTAGGTTATTGGAACTTGGACAAGCTGAAGCAGAAAACTGACAAGCCGCAAAAGTGACCAGCTGAGACCGCCTCACACTTCAATGTCAATCTCCTGGCTCCTTGAATCCAGCCGCGCGACCTGCGCACAGTAAACCGTCAACACTACTCAACCCGCGCGGACAGAAAACCGCAGACCTCAACACTTGCCCAAGCCCAACTTACTATTCACTCCGTTACTGTAGACGTGCCGGGGGGTTCTATTTATAGGCGAGGTGAGGAGTGTGGTCACCACTCTAGTGCATAAAATTACCACCCCAGCCCGCGCACTAGCAAAACATCCGTCCACTGAGTCCGCAAATACTTAGCCGGATTCCAAGAAAAAACCGCCAGAAGCAAGGCACCGATATTCACTACCAGGCGGCTTTATATCAAACCGCCCACACTATGCGGACAAGGTATAGTCCGCACAGTCCGCACACATCATCACATGGACAGCACAACTCCTTCAGTGACAGTCCGCACAACACAAGAGCAAAGCCTCCATCTGCGACAAGTCCACGACCAAAGGCAGTCCGCCCGGTCAACAACGGACTTGGCGGATACTGCAGACACACTGGACTTGTCACAGAATGTGACCAAGTCCAATAAAACACCAAAAGGCCTAGCGCGAGCTTGGCGGACAAGGCCCAATCCGCCAATACCCAAAGCAGATCGCCAAATCCACCAAGGTAAGCAGATCGCCAATACCACCAAGGTAAGCAGATCGCCAATTTCACCAAGGTAAGCAGATCTCCAATACTACTCGTACAGCTGCCCAAACAAACGATCAACTGTTGGACTCCGACACCAGTCCGCACAGTCCTCCACAGCAGCTAACAGCTGCTGTACCACCAGAGCTCAGCAAGGGCCACAGCCAAACTCCAAGGCCAGTCCGCCACAGCGGATACCGCGGTCACGCCAGTACGCACGCCTCCCGCGGATAAGGCACCCAACCTGTCGGTTAACACAAGATTGCAACATAAGGCCGCTGAACAAGGCACTGCCTACAGCTCGCAAACCGCAGTACGCTTAGTCCGCATCGCCAGAAGCCTGACTTCTCTGGCCATAGGCCAACCAAGCCGCACATCAGACCGCTCAGGCCGCACACCAGGCCGTTCAGGCCGCACAGGCTGCTCAACAACCATGACACCACGACGGCCAGCACCCAGGCCGCAACCAGCAGGCCGCCCAGGCCGCGTACTCAGTCCGAACAGGGCACTTAGACCGCCCGGCACACCCATCAACCACTTCCACTTCACAAATTTCAACAGAAGCTCCCCCTTCTTCTTGACAAACAAGCTCGAGTCTGAGTTTGAAGCCAGATAGCCGCATAACTGGAGGTATTCTGCGATCTTCTAATACCAGGCTCGAGGAGCCTACTTCATACCATAAAGCGCTTTTCGGAGCTTGTAGACGTAGTCCGAATGTTCTTAAGATATGTACCCGAGCGGCTGATCCATGAAGATGTCCGTGTCAATCTCCCCGTAAAGAAAAGCATTCTTTACGTCCAGCTGCCACATCTTCCAACCCTGGCAAGCCACCAAAGCTATCACCATTCATACCGAAGTCATATTCGCCATAGGACTAAACATCTCCTCATAGTCCTCGACGTACTGTTGCAAAAGCCCCCGAGCTTTAAGGCGAGCCTTGTACTGCTTAATGCTTCCATCCGCCTTCTTCAGCTTGTAGACCCACTTGCAAGTAACAAGAGTAACGCCAACCACCTTGGGCACCATGTCCCAAGTTTCGTTCTTCTTGAGGGCAGCCATCTCCTCATCCATGACATCATCCCACTCATCATACAAGGGGCCTGCGAAGAAATTAGAAAAGAAGCTCACTGTGTTTCCTTCGTAATACCGAGCTGGTGGCTTAATGGTCCTCTTTGATCTCTAAAGAGGCTGCTCCTTGCTCACCACCTTCTTTGCTTCTTTAGCACCAACTCTGTTCCCGGGCACACTTGGAGCGTCGCTTCCCCTGCTTCTCGAACCAGAAGCTTCTTCCCCAAACCTTGAAATAGCCAGAGCTCCTAGTGACACAGACAGCTCCACCTGAAGATCTTCAGCAGCTTCCTTCTGCCCTTCATCAACCCTGCTCTCATGCAGCTCAACAGTGCCACCTCCATACGACATCAGCTCATTAAGGACAACGTCTCTTGAAATAAAGAACTTCCTTGTCGCAGAATCCATGCACTTCCAACCCTTCTTCTGCTCATCATAGCACCCAAAGACGAGCTTCCTCTCCTTTGCATCAATCTTGGTTCTCTGAGCATCCGAGATATGAACATAGCAGGTTGATCCAAACACCCAAAGTGTTCCACACTCGGCTTCTCCTTGAACATCATTTCGACGGGAGACATCATGTTGATCGGACTTAGAGGCATCCGATTGATGACATAAGTTGCGCAGGCCATTCCATCCGCCCAAAAGGACCTAGGAATGCCCTTTGCATGAAGCCAACATTTGCAAGTTTCTGTCAAGTGACGGATCTTCCTCTCTGCTACTCCATTTTGTTGTGGAGTATGAGCACAAGTAAGCTCCCTCTGGATCTCGTGCTTCTTACAGAAATTAGAGAACTCTGATGAGACAAACTCACCACTGTTGTCTGATCTGAACTTCTTGATCTGCAAGCAAAGTCGTCCCTCCACCAGCTCCTTGAACTCTACGAACAATTGGAAAGCTGCCGACTTCTCCTTCATGAAATACACCCAAGTGTATCTGGAATAATCATCAATCAAGACCAGCATGTATCTGTTGCCTCCAAGACTAGCTGTAACTGTTGGCCCCATCAGATCACCATGGATGCATTCCAATGGTGCCTTGCCCCTTGTTTGTGACTTATCAAACAGAAGGAGATGAGCCTTACCGTACTGACATCCCGCGCAAATGTGGCCATCTCCGTAGGAGGACAACTTCGGCAAGCCTTTCACCAGGCTCCTTATCGATATAGCTTTCAGCTTGTACATCCCTACTTGCCCAAGTCCTTCATGCCAGATAGCCGTACTATCATTAGGCCTCATTCGATCAACATAATATCTTGTTGATAAAACAAATAAGTCTCTTACTCTTCTCCCTACATGAGCAACAACAACCTTAACAGCTGATACGTTGCGGAGAAACCTTACTTCTGTTGGTCCAAACAGAAAATGAAAGCCCGCATCAACTGCATTAGTCACTGAGAAGAGGTTCTTCTTCATGCAAGGAACATGGTACACACTCCTTAGAGTAAGCTGACCCTGAGCACTATCCAAAGAAACAAAGCCCTCCTTCTCTACAGAATGAATAGAATCATCAGCTGTAATAATTACTTCATTACCTGAGAATGGTTGCAGAGATGAGAACTTCGACTCGTCTCCAGTGAGGTGATGACCACACCCCAAGTCTACTATCCAGTCATCTTGGTAGTCAACGGTGGCAAGAGAATGAACACACGTGCTTGTCAAGAAAGCTCCTCCCCACACGACTTCCTCAGTACTGGAACAAGCTCCCTCCTTGCCTGCAACATGCCCAGGTTGCAACTTGACCTTGTAGTCGCGCTTGAAGTGGCCTGCCTGATTGCACCTGTAGCACTTCAACTCTTTATTCCAGTTCTTCTTAGGAGCAGAGCTCCTCTCTTACTGATAAGAGGTTGAAGGCTCATCCTCTGCAGTAGGCTTCTTCTTCTTCTCCCATCTCTTCTTCTTTTTTTTATCAGTGAAGAGAGCTTCACTACCTCCTTCAGAGATAGTCACCCCGGCCATCTTCCTAGCCAAGCTCTCCTATGACGCTAACAGATTTTCCAGCTCCAGCAAAGAAGATTGAGTTGGCCACCCTTGCACGGAAGTTACAAAGGCAACATACTCCTTTCGCAAACCGCGAACAATGTGCCTCTTCAACTTTGCTTCAAATATGGGCTTATCAGGATCCAATGCTGATATTTCAGCGCACAGGTTCTCCATCTTGAGGAAAAACTTTGAGATGGAAAGATCACCTTGAGTTGCCTTAGCCAACTCATTCTCCAGGAACTACAGCCTTGCCACATTCTTCCTGTTGAACAAACCATCAATGGTTGTCCAAATCTTCGCAGTAGACTCACATCCTAAGATGTGATCAAAGAGCTCATGTGAGATAGCCTGTTTGAGAGCAAACTCTGCCTTTGCATTAGTTCTTCTCCAAACTCTCACCTCCTCAACAGTACCAGTAGCAGCAGTTACCTCTTGCTTATCGTCACCACCGACGACCTCCTACAACTCCTCGCCCAAGAGATAGCTCTTCATACACGACTTCCACTTCTTAAAGTTAGTTGCTGTAAGAAGTTAAACGACGAGTCCTCTTCCGTAAGCTCCTTCCATTGCAAACCACCACTGATCACAAAGCTTCCAGAAGCACCGAGCAAAATCTGAGGTTCATCACAGCTCACTGCTCAAGCCACTATTCCCTCTGATACAATGTTGAAATTTCGCAAGCTGATCAACTAGTAGTTCTGGTATCAAGAAAACACTTCCAGAGCTATCAAGTTGATCACTTGATCAAGCGAAAAATGAGAACTAGGCGCAGGAACACTCAACCATAAATAGAGCAATGTAATCAGTAACAACAAAGAGCAAACACAGATCTTTTATTCATCAACTATCAATCTTTACAAGGATAGGTATACATGGCGAGACATGATTTTGCCAAGTACAAATGAGAAATAAACAAGCAACAAAATCTTCAAGCTGAGCGGACTGCCTCAAGGAACGCTGAGTCCACCGATTTTGCCGAGACCGCCAAGCCGCAGTACTATCACTGACCTACGGAGTCCGCACAAACCGCGGACAACCCGTTATTCTGCTGACGCCCACTCTACAAACCGCCGCCGAACTGATCGAACAGACGACCAAGTCCGCCGAGACCGGCGAATTGGTTATTGAACTTGAACTTTAAATGCTGGAGAGAAGACTGGTTGGACGCCAAGTGTGACCTGCTTCAAACCGATGATTGTAAACCACAAGCTTCACTGCTTCCTAACCGCGATCAGAACCAGACTCCTAGCTTCACAGTGCTAGCCACGCAACCTGCAAACAACAACTAGTTAAACCTTCTCAATCCGCGTGGACTAGAAAACTGAGGCCGCAATAATTAATTCACGCTCAACTTACTATTCATTCAGTTACTATAGAAATGTCGGGAGGGGGGTCTATTTATAGGCGGGGTGAGGAGTGTGATCACCTCCTTAGTGAATAGAGTCACCACCCCAGCTCGCAGATAGCACAACCTAGTCCATTGAGTCCGAAAGGACTAAGCTAGACCAGCCAACTTGCCAGACACCAAGTCAGGAAGCCAGTCCACCACCAGGCGGACACTGTACCAGCCCGCGCACATCGCTTCAAGCAGACACAACAACATTCCACTCACTGTGATAGTATGTATGCTACAAGCGGACATGGAACCAGCCCGCACAGAACGCAAACACCGCTATAGCCCGCCACATGAGTCCACGACCAACAGGCAGATCGCCTGATCAACAACAGACTCGGCGGTTACTACGTCCGCTCGTCACATGAGTGCACGACCAACAGGCAAAGACCGTCCGGTCAATAGCGGACTCAACGAACACTGCGAACACCCTGTGTTGGGTACATTGGAAAATGTGTACCAGGTTTGGAGAAGCCTAACATAGCTCAATGATATTCATCAAGGTGTATTTGATGTTGTTTTGAGTTTATATGTGCAGGTTAAGAATATGCAGGAAAAGTTTCTAAGTACATGAGTCGACACCAGAAGAAGCTGTGTCGACACTTATGAAGACTTGTGTCGACACTTGGGAAAAGCTGTGTCAACACTTGGAGTCAATTGTGTCGACACTTGGAGAAGCAGTGTCGACACACAGAAAGTTCAGTCGACACACAAAAAGTTCAGTCGACATCAACTGTGTCGACACACAGGACTTGTGTCGACACACAGAAAGTTCAGTCGACATCAACTGTGTCGACACACAGGACTTGTGTCGACACACAAAAAGTTCAGTCGACATCAACTGTGTCGACACACAGGACTTGTGTCGACACATACACTAGAAAATCTTTTAAGATTAATTGTGTCAAGACAAGAAGTGACTGTGTCGACACACAGGACTTGTGTCGACACATTCTTATAGAGGCTATGTCAAGAAGCAATGTCGACACCATGAGAGATGTGTCGACACCACCAAGGATTGTGTCGACACTTAGTGTACTTGTGTCGACACATGTGTAGTTCAGACTCGACATTTTGCTGACAGAGACAAAGTTTCAAGAAGTGACTGGAAGACTTGACAGCTGCCATGACCAACAAGTCTACTGTAACTGTCAGATCTGTCAGAAGTTATTTAGCAACAGGATCAGCCGGTAACCTTGGATGAAGTCTATATAAAGACAGATTCTATCAACAGAAAAAGAATGATGAAAGAAGAACGGAAAAAACGAAGTACACGAAATCACAATTGCAACCGAAGATCCAACATACACAAGGAAATCCAGTCAGAGATTTCGTGTGGATCTAAGTGAAGAATTTCAACATATCTTCAGAAGAATTTGTAGAGAGAGAGAGCTCCAACAATTCAAGTGAAGAAAGAGACTATCAACAACTAGTCTCTTAAGAGCAGATCCTGAACTAATCTGCAAATAAGAATTCAGATTGATTTCTGGATTTTAAGAGGGAAGCTGATTGAAGATCATCTTCAATAAATTCAACCTTATTGTGTTTAGATTCAAGAAGCTTTGAAGAAAGCCAAAGATAGGTGGATTTTTGTGAAATCAGATTCTTCAAAAACTGATCAAGAAATCTTTCTAGCTATTCTCTCTCAACTTGGGTGAAAGATACAAATTATTTTTATCATTTTTCTGTAAGATCATTATTGATCTGAGTTGTAAGCCTAATTTATAAAGGATGTGGTCGGGCTGAGTGCTTGAGGTCGGAGATTTACATCTCTGAGTTGTAGGCCTTGGGAAGGCTGAGGTAGGGCTGTGTGCCTAAGGTAGGAGATTTGATTCTCTGAGTTGTAGGCCTGGGTGAAGGCTGAGGTAGGGCTTAATTGCCTGAGTTGTAGGAGTGTGGACTCACTCTGAGTTGTAGGAACATTGACCGGGTTCTGAGCTATAAGATCTGTAGATCTGAGAAGGAAGGAAGAAATTAGGCCGAATCTAGCACACTGCTAGATAGGCGAAGGGGGAAAGTGGATGTACCCATCATTTGGGGAACCACTATAAAACTATGTGCCATCTGTGATTGTGTGTGATTGTGTGATTTCTGTGATGTGGTAGTAGTTGATCTGTTTGATTCTATGTGATTAACTGAATTTATATTCTGCCTTAGTGTAAAAAGGAATTGTACCTATTCACCCCCCCTCTAGGTGTTTAGTTTATCTTGAAACCAATTCTTTCAAGTGGTATCAGAGCCAGGTTACTCAAAGATAGACTTAACAGTCTGAGTAAGATCTGTGAGGCAGACTAAATTAGAACAGATGGGTTCAGGAGAAAATCATAAGGAACTTGGTTCCATGAAGTTGCCCATATGTAGGAAGGAAATCTTCGGAATATTTAAAGAAAGGGTCAGATTGTTTATGGAAGCATCTGATCCAAGAATATATATAACTATTAAGGAAGGGCCTTATATTCCAATGAAAGTCTCATTTCTTGATGCTAATCAGAGGACACCAAAAGACTTTTCAGAAATGAGTAAGGATGAGATTATCTTGGCTACTATGGACAAGAGAGCTGAGAATATTATAGTGAGTGTCATAGATGACTCAACATTCCAAAATCTGATTCACTGTAAAACCTCCAAGGAGATGTGGGACACATTAATAGTCTACATGGAGGGATCAGAAGAAGTTAGACAAGATAGAAAGTCAATGCTTAATCAGGAATATGAGAGCTTCAAACAAAGCAAATCAGACAACATCACTGAATGTTACAAGAAGTTTTTCAGAATTGTGAATGAACTAATGTCATATGAAAGGGTATTTAGTACATATGAGTTGAATGATAAATTCCTTAGATCTCTGACTAAGGATTGAGACACCAAGATCTGTGTCATCAGGGAAGTGGCCAGACTGGCAGAAATCTCTCCTCCAACATTATTTGGCAAATTGCTTTCTTATGAAATGCAACTCATGGCCAGAAAGGAGGAAGAGAAAAGTACTAAAGTTGACCATAGAGAAAATTCAGTGGCCTTCAAGGCAGAAGCCACAAGAAAGGACAGGAGGATGTCTCCATCTCCTCCTAAGCAAGCTGTAGAAGTGATCTCTGAAAGTTCAGATAGTCACACCTCAGACAACAATCATTCTGATGAGGACTTTGTTGTCTTCACAAGGCAGTTTAAGAGATTTTTGAAGAAGAAGCAGTGGAGAAATAAGCCTTCCTCCTCTCAGTACAAGGATGAGTATTATCAGAAAAGAAAGTCATCTAGAAAGGACATGAGTAGGTTAAAACCTAGCAAATCAACAACTACAAAGATTGTGTGCTATTACTGCAACAGACCTGGACATGTAGTAGCTAATTATCCAGACAAAAGAAAAGAATCTGCAGATAAGAAGAAGTCTCAGAATAAGAACAAGAAAGATAAATCCTTTGTAGCAAAGAAAGAGAAAAGCTGGACAGATCCATCATCTTCAGATTCTGAATCTGTTGCTGAAGCTTATATTGGCCTGTTTGTAATAGAAGAAGAGAATGAGTTCTTGCAATTGCTGGACTCTATAAATGGAACTGAAGATCATCAGTACAAAGGGCTGATGACCCTGACTGATGAAGATCACTGCCAGGATCAGCCTGGTCCAAGTAAGGTAAAAAGCTTATCTGAAGATTCTGATTATTTCACTGGCTCAGAATCAGAAGCATCTGCATCAAGAGATGTGGATGGATCTGAATCTGAAGGAGATATTCATCAACTTATAGATGAATATGGTGATTTGCTGCAGGCATTTAAGAGATGCAAAAACCTGACTAAAATTCAGGCTAAGGAAATTGCAGCTCTTAAGTTGGCTGCATCTGATTCAGAAAAGCTGCTGGATCAGAAGATGAATGAGATTGCCAAGCTGAAAAACATAACAATTATTCAGATGGGAACAATCACATTCAAGAGTGATCAAATCAAAAGTCTGGAAGTCAGACTTCAGAAGGAAAATGATCTAGTGGCTAATTTCTCTAAGCCAAAATCTGTCCTTCCCTTAATTGATGACTTTGTGCCTCAAAAGGGTAAAGCAGGATTGGGTTTTAAGGGAAATACTAGGGCAGCTAATTCCAAAAGGAAAGGAAAGCCCCAGTTAAGCCACTTGTCTTTAATCCCCCTATTGCTTTCAGAAAAGTGCAACAGCCTACCAATTGTAATGATCATGATATCATACATGGTCATGGTAAGCCTGACATTCTGAATGACAAGTGGTATCCAACACTCAAGCAAAGAAACACTGTACCTATAACATTAAGAATAGCTGACAACAAAGCTGTTAAAACTGTACCTAAATAGAGGTATAATAGATATGAGTGCTGGTGTTGTGGCAAGGTGGGACACTTTGTCATTGACTGTTGGCATAACACTAGTGTCAGGATGAATACCAGCTTACCTGAAAGAAGGGCTGTTACAAATTATGCAAAATTTCAGTCTAAACTGAACCAAGGACCCAATAACAATTTGGGTTCTAAGGTTAAGTAATTATTTGTTGCAGATAAGTCCAAGTGGCCATGCCCCTTTATGGTACTTAGACAGTGGATGTTCCAGACATATGACTGGAACAAGAGGATTGTTGAAGGACTACTCACCCATATTGAATGGACCTAAAGTAATATTTGGTGGTTCTGAAAAAGGAGTCATCAAAGGGTTTGGTAACATTTCTAACAGCTCAATTACTATCACTCAAGTGGCTTATGTGAAGGGTTTGAAACATAACTTGATAAGCATAAGTCAACTGAGTGATCTTGGATATGACATTTCATTCATTAAGAATGGTTGTCATATTAAAATGTCAAGTGAACAGAAGATCATGTTGACTGGTTATAGGAAAGGAAATGAGTATTGCCTAAACTTTGTGAGTGAGAATAAAGATTCTCATATTTGTCTGGTAGCTGATGAGAAAGCCTCTCATTGTGTCAAATGGCACAAGAGGCTAGCTCATCTAAACTACAAGACTATTGGTCAACTCTTTAATAAAGAGTTAGTGATGAATGATCCTCATGTTAAGTGCATTAAGGATGGGATATGCTCAGCTTGTCAAAAAGGTAAGCAGACCAGATCCTCCTTTCATAGCCTTGAAAACAAAGACTCAGTGAGGTGTTTATATCTCTTGCATATGAATTTATTTGGTCCAATGCCAGTTCAGAGTCTTGGTAGGAAAGTCTACACATTTGTGGTTGTAGATGACTATTGTAGATTTTCTTGGGTTTTCTTTCTGAGGCAGAAATCTGAAACCCCAACTGTTTTCTGCAACTTTGTTAAGCAAATTCAGAATGAACTGAACAATTTAGTTGTCAAAATCAGAAGTGACCATAGAACTGAATTTTAATCTGAAAATATGACAAAGTTGTGTGAAGAATTTGGGATTCATCAGGAATTCTCCTCACCAAGAACTCCTCAGCAAAATAGAATTGCTGAAAGAAATAATAGGACTCTCATTGAGGCTGGTAGAACTCTATTGAGTGACACTTCTCTCTCAAAATATTTCTGGGCTGAGGCAGTTAACACTGCATGTCATATGCTCAATAGGGCTTCCATCACTAAGGGCCACAAAAAGACACCCTATGAGGTTATGAAAAGCAGAAAACCAAACTTATCTTATTTCAGGATCTTTGGTTGCAAGTGCTATGTGCTTAACAATAGCAAGTGTTACCTAACAAAGTTTGCTGCCAAATCCCAGGATGGGATATTTGTTCGGTACAGCAACAATAGTAAGGCATATAGAGTCTATAACTTGACAACTCAAGTTGTAGAAGAGTCTGTTCATGTTATATTTGATGAATCTAAACTTATTAACTGTGAGTTGCCAAGTAGTTCTTGTAGCTCTACAGGTATGAAAGAGAAGATGGACATGCTGACTATCAAAGAAGATCAACCTGCAAGGCAAGTAGAGGAAAATGATGATTGCTGTCCAAGGGGAGTACTAGACTCACAAGATGCTAATGAAGACCATGAAGTAGAGCAGAATGAAGAAAATGGAGAAAGTCAAACTGTAGACAAACTTCCTCCAGCAGTTAGACATTTAAAGGATCATACTGTACACCAGATTATTGGTGATCCTAGACAAGGGGTTCAAACTAGAAGCATGAGCTTGAACACTGTACTATGCTTAAGCTTCTTGTCTTAACAGGAACCTAAAAGATTTGAAGAAGCAATACAAGATCCACACTGGATTGATGCTATGCAGGAGGAGTTAAATCAATTCAGGAGATGCAAGGTAGGGAAGTTAGTTCCTAAACCAAAAGACCACAATGTCATAGGGACTAAGTGGATCTACATGAACAAGCTAGATGAGAGTGAGATCATAATTAAGAATAAGGCAAGGCTTGTAGCCAAAGGATACAGGCAGGAAGAGGACATAGACTTTGATCAAACATTTGCCCCTATGGCAAGGTTGGAAGCAATACGACTATTCCTAGCCTATGCAGCCTATCAGGGTTTCAAAGTGTTCCAAATGGATGTTAAGTCAGCCTTCCTGAATGTAGACTTAAAGGAGGAAGTCTATGTAGAACAACCATCAAGTTTTATTGATCCACTTTATCCTAATTATGTGTATAAGCTTAGGAAAGCCCTATATGGTTTGAAACAAGCCCCAAGGGCTTGATATGAAACCTTGTCTACTTTCCTCATTGAGAACAAATTCTCAAGGGGGAAAATAGACAAAACTCTATTCATTAGGGAATCCAAAGGGAAGATAATTCTAGTCCGATATATGTTGATGACATAATATTTGGTTCTACTGAAAACAACCTTTGTAGGAAGTTTACTAAACTTATGCAAGGGAAGTTTGAGATAAGCAGCATGTGAGAACTTAAGTTCTTCTTGGGACTCCAAGTAAGACAGACTGATGATGGCCTGTCCATATCTCAGTCTAAGTTCACCCAGGAGTTAATTAAGAAGTATGGTATGAAATCATCCACTACCATGAGAACTCTAATGGGGACAAGTATGTCTTTAAGCAAAGATGATGCAGGAAAACCTGTAGATGAATCTTTGTATAGAGGGATAGTTGGCTCCCTCCTTTATCTGACTACTAGTACACCTGACATCATGTATGCTATATGTGTTTGTGCTAGGTACTAATCCTGCCCAAAAGAATCTCATTATACTGCTGTTAAGAGGATTTTGAGATATCTTAAGGGCACACCTAATCTAGGACTTTAGTACCCCAAGAATAGAGATTTTCTACTGACTGGATATTCAGATGTAGACTTTGCAGGATGCAAAGAAGATAGGAAAAGCACAACAGACACCTATCAATTTCTAAGAGGAAGATTGGTGTCCTGGAGCTGTAAGAAGCAGATTAGTGTGGCAATCTCCACAGCTGAGTCTGAGTATGTGGCTGCAGGGAGCTGCTGTGCACAGCTGTTGTGGATACAACATCAGCTTAAATATTATGGTATCCAGGTAAGTAGAACCCCTTTATTCTGTGATTCTACAAGTGCTATTTTTATTATTAATAATCCTGTTTCTCATAGTAGAACAAAGCATATAGAAATAAGATATCATTTTCTTAGGGATCATGTAGAAAAAGAGGATATGTGTTTAGAATTTGTCAATACAAGTTTTCAAATTGCTGATATGTTCACTAAGCCATTGGATGAAACTAAATTCAATAATTTTAAAATTGAATTAGGTATGCTGAACATAGATTAGATTGACAAATTTGTCTAAGTAATTTTGTGTCGACAAAAAGAGGTCTATGTCGACACAGAGAAGTTGTGTCGTGACATCTAGCAAATTGGTGTCGACACTTCAGAGAAGTTGTGTCGACACATCTAGAAAATTGGTGTCGACACTTCAGAGAAGTAGTGTCGACACATCCAGAAGTTGTGTCGACACTTAGAATTAGAGTCGATACAGAATTTCTGTTGAACTAATAAGTATGTCTGTGTCGACACATCATCAATTGGTGTCGACACATAGTAGTCAACACTTCTGTCGAGACATTAGTAGTCTGTGTCGACACCATCTCATCAGTGTCGACACACTAGGTAATATTTGACGTGCCTTTTGACCTTCAATGTTTAGACACATATAAATAGGTCACGAACAAACCCTGTCGACACGCTCTCCAGATTTTTGAGACTAGATTCTTGTGTCGACAAACTCTCTATTCTCCATTCAAGATTTCTCACCATCCCCAATGACATCTAAAATTGACGAAAACGTGAACGAGGGATATGAACTGGTACGGAATGCCTTTGACGATGCTGAACCAGCGATTAAAGCTGTGATAGCTCTAATTGCTGAAAATGGCTTGTAGTATTTGACATCAGAACCTACAAAGATATGGAAGAAGGAAATCATTGAGTTTTATGGAGATGCCACTCAGGATTCAACTGGACTAAAGATTAGGTCTTCAGTTCAGGGTACTAAAGTCAAACTCACCATTAAGAGCTTATGAAAAACTCTTCATCTGCCCAAAACTCAAGAAGACGAAGAAGTTACATCTTCCAAGACCAGGGAAGCACTCCAGTGGTGTGGATTAGATTCCACCATGAAAATTGGATCATCCATGAATAGAAAAGGAATGAATGTTCAAGGAAAATTCCTTTCTGAAGTAGTTGGCAAAGTCATCTTATGCAAACCAGGTGGACATGATAGGGTCTCAGCCTACATGTTCAGTCTCATGACCAGGATCATCTACAAAATCAACATCAATTGGTCTGCAGTCATATATGAAAAGATTAGAGAAAACATCAAGAAACCTAATCTGGGAAGGATATTAAGCTTATACTTGGCTGAAGCAATTCCAGAAGTGATGCAACAGGCTGTTGGATCCAAGATCAATTCCATGAGGAGAATGGATCTAAGGATAATCTCTAGATGGGATAGAGTGTTAATAAAAGACATGGGTGATGAAGAGAGGCCAGAGAATACTGAGAAATCACCTGCTCAAGACATTAGACATGATGATCAGATGCAGGGGGAGCCTCATCTTGAGGAAGAGCCAACACACTTAGAAAGTGAAATGGCTACTCAAACTATTCTTGAGGTAATCCAAGAAGTTAGTCAAACACATTTCAATAATGAGGATGAAACACTAACTGTGCCCTTGGTTGATATTGACCAGACCACTCAACTCAACAGTCTAGCACAGGATGTTATCATGGAGGATACATCTATAGCTGCTGATGCTCCAGAGTTAAGAGTGCCTCCAGCCAAACTCAACAAGAGTTTACCCTTGAAGAGTTGTTCCCTGATATAAAGATACCAAGAATTGAGTCAGCACTAAGGGGGAGCAAGCCAGGACTGAGGGGGATCAAGCTGGCATTGAGGGGGAGCAAGCTAGAACTGAAAAGGAACTGCCTCCTAATCCTCAGAAAAGAGATGATATAGCAAGTACCTCAGCTTCTAAAGATGAAGCAGAAACTCAAGCAAAGAAGAGAAAGCTGATGGTTTTCAAAAGAAGAATCCAAAGCTATAAAAGGGCATTGCAAACTGCTCCACAACCAGTTCCTACACAAGATTATAGTTCCTTACTAGTATCTTTGCAAGTAAAATTAGATGAACAAAGAATAGCCATGGAGAAATATATGGATGAGACCCATAAAGATTTGCAATTCTCCTTGGCTCAAGATATAAAATCAATTAGATTTGAGGTAAACCAGAATAAAAATGAGATGACAGATTGCTTCCACAAAAGAGGTAATGCTGTGGTTTTCTTAGCAAAACAATAAGAAGGAATTAAGACTAAAGTTGATGATATAGTGGTCAAGCAAGGCTATGTCCTTGAAAATCAAATTAGAATGAATGATAATCTTACTGAATCACACAATGTGATTGTTACAGAATTAAAGAATACTGCAACTGCACTGACTGAGGTAAGGGCTAAAGACAAATCAGTGTTTGATAAGAAACTTCAAGATGATTTAGCCACTTTCCAATCTGCACTTCAAGCCTCTCAGCAGCTTATATATGCTTAGCTTCAAAAGTTTAAAGCCTATTACACAGAGGGAACACATTATCTGGCTAATCAAATCAGGTTCCAAAAGAATGATCTCAGGGATCATATTGAAAGAGAAGTCATAAAGGGGGAGAGGTTGATAGTCAATGCTAGCTCAGAGTATGCCAAATGGATAACAAATGCTGTTAGAGTAACTCTGGGATATCCACCCCTATGTGATGATGACAACACAGCTGAGTCAGTAATTCAAGCTGTAGGAAGTAGCTCAAATCATATATCCCCCTTCTAACTTTGAAGAAATTCAACACCTGGTTGATCAGATGTACATCGCTCCAGAGGCTACTAAGAATGTTATCATTGAGAAAGTAGAAATGTCAGCAGCAGCTTTGAATAAAGAGCAAGAATCTCAGCTCTCAAAGAAAAGGTTTAGAGAACAGGCAAAGTTGAAGCCTGATTTTGAGCAATGGAGTCCTACTTCCAGGAATATTATCCCGACTGCCTGGAAAGCTGTGAAGGACAAGACCCATGAAAGGGGAAAATGATTCACTGAGCAAGAATGGAACAAGTATGAAGCTAGGCAGGAAGCCATTCTTCAATGCAGAAGGAAAGCAAAGGCTGGGAAATTACCTGCTAATGCTCTGGAGCCTAGCAAGTACTTCCCAAAGCCTTTTCATTATTTTGAAAGGCAAAGGATAAAGGCTGAAGAACAGAAAAGGAAAGATCTGAATGGGAAGAAACCTGCTGATGATGCTGAACCTACTGTGCAGGCTCAGGTCAAACCAGGAAAAGGCATAGTCATAAAGGAGCCAAATCAGCCTTAGAATTGATTAACTAGATTTTACAACAATGTAATCTTTAGTTGTTATAAAAATCTATGTAAACTGATTGTTGAAAAACTTTTGATAGTTTAAACAAAACAATGATTCATGCTCACTGTGTTTGCATTATTTTGTAATGACATATTATACATGTCTTGTTTATATGTTACCCTGTCATGTAATATTTATATACATCATAATGTCTGTTTATTATAAATGGTGTATATTATTGACTAAGGGTTATGACTTCTCCAAATAGGGGGAGATTGTTGGGTACATTGGAAAATGTGTACCAGATTTGGAGAAGCCTAACATAGCTCAATGATATTCATCAAGATGTATTTGATGTTGTTTTGAGTTTATATGTGCAGGTTGAGAATATGCAGGAAAAGTTTCTAAGTCCATGAGTCGAAACCAGAAGAAGCTGTGTCGACACTTGTGAAGACTTGTGTCGACACTTGGGAAAAGCCGTGTCAACACTTGGAGTTAATTGTGTCGACACTTGGAGAAGCAGTGTCGACACACAGAAAGTTCAGTCGACACATAGAAAGTTCAGTCAACATCAACTGTGTCGATACACAGGACTTGTGTTGACACATAGAAAGTTCAGCCGACATCAACTGTGTCGACACACAGGACTTGTGTCGACACACAGAAAGTTCAGTCGACATCAACTGTGTCGACACACAGGACTTGTGTCGACACACACACACCAGAATTTCTTTTAAGATTAATTGTGTCAAGAGAAGAAGTGACTCTGTCGACACACAGGACTTGTGTCGACACATTCTTACAGAAGCTATGTCAAGAAGTAGTGTCGACACCGTGAGAGCTATGTCGACACCACCAAGGATTGTGTCGACACTTAGTCTACTTGTGTCGACACATGTGTAGTTCAGACTCGACATTTTGCTGATAGAGACAAAGTTTCAAGAAGTGATTGGAAGACTTGACAACTGTCATGACCAACAAGTCTACTGCAACTATCAGATCTGTCAGAAGTTAGTTAGAAACCTGATCAACCGATAACCTTGGATTAAGTCTATATAAAGACAGATTCTATCAACAGAAAAATAATGAAGAAAGAAGAACGGAAAAAACAAAGTACACGAAATCACAATTGCAACAGAAGATCCAACATACACAAGGAAATCCAGTCAGAGATTTCGTGTGGATCTAAGTGAAAAATTTCAACATATCTTCAAAAGAATTTGTAGAGAGAGAGCTCCAACAATTCAAGTGAAGAAAGAGACTATCAACAACTAGTCTCTTAAGAGCAGATCCCGAACTAATCTGCAAAGAAGAATTCAGATTGATTTTTGGATTTTAAGAGGGAAGCTGATTGAAGATCATCTTCAAGAAATTCAACCTTATTGTGTTCAGATTCAAGAAGCTTTGAAGAAAGCCAAAGACAGGTGGATTTCTGTGAAATCAGATTCTTCAAGAACTGATCAAGAAATCTTTCTACCCATTCTCTCTCAACTTGGGTGAAAGATACAAATTATTTTTATCATTTTTCTATACGATCATTATTGATCTGAGTTGTAAGCCTAATTTATAAATGCTGTGGTAGGGCTGAGTGCCTGAGGTAGGAGATTTACATCTCTGAGTTGTAGGCCTTGGGAAGGCTGAGGTAGGGCTATGTGACTGAGGTAGGAGATTTGATTCTCTGAGTTGTAGGCCTGGGTGAAGGATGAGGTAGAGCTTAATTGCCTGAGTTGTAGGAGTGTGGACTCACTCTGAGTTGTAGGAACCTTGACTGGGTTTTGAGCTGTAAGAACTGTAGATCTGAGAAGGAAGGAAGAAGTTAGGCCGAATATAGCATACTGCTAGATAGGAGAAGGGGGAAGTGGATGTACCCATCATTTGGGGAACCACTATAAAACTGTGTGTCATGTGTGATTGTGTGATTTCTGTGATGTGGTAGCAGTTGATTTATTTGATTCTATGTGATTAACTGAATTTATATTCTGCCTTAGTATAAAAAGGAATTGTACCTATTCACCCCCCCTCTAGGTGTTTAGGTTATCTTGAAACCAATTCTTTCACCCAGGAGTTGTCAAAAAGTGTGACCAAGTCCAGCATCACCAAACAACTGGTGCGAGCTTAGCGGACATGAAGCCAGGCCGCAAGCCCCAAGTACAGTCCGCCAACATGAATGCGACTATCACCCACCGCATCACAAGAGAGCTAGGCAAGGACCAAAGCCGATCTCATGACCTCCACTCTATCCGCCATAGCGGACTCCACAGACTTCAACAGAGTCTGCTACATTCTCGCGGACTCACTGCCAATCCACCCGGTTACGTCAAGAATAAGCTATCTGCAGAACCGTAGGCCAAGCTGTCTGAACATGCCACCAGTCTGCCATAGACCGGCCACCCAGGACGCTCCAATAGTCCCAGCCCACCAAGTACACCCAGACCACTGTCCACCCAGGTTGTTGTCCACCCAGGCCGCAATATCAGTCCGCCTAGGCCGCGGACTTAGATTGCGCAGTCCGCGCGGTCTGCTTAATCAACCACTTTCACTTCATAATTTTCAACAACAGTTTGTCTAGACGAATCATCGAATATTTACAGGATATATGACGAATCGTCAAATATCAATTTATACTCGTCGAATCATTGAGTATCTTATGGCACATATACGACGAACTCAATGCCAACCTCTAGCTGAATCAACACTTGAATTGACGAAGGAATTGAATGGACTCAATGTCGTCAACTCCACCTGCGACGTTCGACGAATAAGTGTGAAAGGCTAATTCGTCAGACGATGTTTGATGAATCAGCGACAACGTCTAATTCGTCGAACAAAGTTCAACGAATAAGCGCCAAAGGGCAATTCGTCGAACGGAGTTCGACGAATAAGCGCCAAAGGACAATTTGATGAACGGTGTTCGACGAATAATGCCAAAGGCCAATTCGTTGAACGGAGTTTAACAAATCTGCGTCAAGGCCAACTATTCGAACTGAGTTCGATGACTATGACAAGACATTGAGTTAAGTCAACGCTTTCAACGCTTTTGCCTTAGAATATATCAGTCCCTTTTGCTCATCATATGAGATACACCATACAGATCCAAACTCCCAATTTCTCCACAATCTTATGTGTGACCCTGATAGGCTTATACTGAGTTGGCAGTGAGGCTACATGATTGATCACTTCCAGATCACAATGGTTGCACCAACAGTCTCCCACTTGATGTAGAAAGTATCAAACAAAAGCTTCACAAACAATGAGCGGCATCTAGCAATACATCATTGCTCCATAAATAGTAAGAATTTATAAAACTCAAAGGTCATTGTGACCAATGTTAAAGTGTTGTCATGTCCCTTCGCCCCTTACATCTGGGAAGAACTAGAAGTATAGACCGTGTCACCCCCATATTCATTCAATCCAGTTTCATGATCTAGAATTGACTCTCCGAAATTGGTGACTCCAATATCATATATTAACTCAACCAAGCATGGCCATGCATTTCCCAATCTCATTCCATCAAGGGGCCCATGGATGCAACTCCTATCATATAGGAGGACAAATCACATCTCAGCTCACACGGAAACACCCAAATGATTTGTAACGTACCCAATAACCAGCTTTATCACCCAACTTTCTCAAGACTAGACTTTTGATGGCATCAAAGCATGCTCTTCCTCACTCGATGAAAGCTGTGACTTCAGGTCAAAGGACCACAAACATCATTGTCACTTGAGTCATACTTGTGACACGTTCATATAACTATCCACAAAGTATTCTCACGGTGGGTCTGTCATGTACAACTTGTTCATAACAAGTACCCATGTGATGACTTGATATCACAATATCATGACCTGTGAGGACGGGTCATCAGTCAACACACATGCTAGTCTTAAAGGTATCATCATCGCCCTCAGGTTATAAGATGATATAACGACTAGGGGCCTTTAAGAATGAAGCTTCTGGGATCATAGGTTCTCACATCAAGTCACTACTTGACCTATAGAAGCAAAGACTCCAAGGGCATTTATTAAATTAAATTTCTCTATCACAATAGAAACAATTTCATAATAAAAAGAACTTGCCAAAATATATAAAATGAAATGCATATAGTACTTTTATTCATCAAATGAAATATTACAGCAAACAAACATACAATCCACAAGACTCAAACTAGAGTTGATCATTTAGGTATCGTATACTCATAGATCTAACATGACCATCATGATTTCTCTGTGCGAGAGGCTTTGTCAGTGGATCTGCAATGTTTCCTTCAGTCAGCACTCTGCATATGCTCACATCTTCACGATCGACAATCTCTCATATTAGATGGAACCGCCGGAGTATGTTCTTTGAGCGCTGATGCGATCTAGGTTCCGAAGCAAGTGCAATTGCACAGTTATTGTCATAGTAGAGATCTACGGGATGAACAATGCTAGGAACTACATCTAACTCGTCGATGAATTTCCTAATCCATACACCCTCCTTCACTACATTTGTTGCGACGATATACTCGACCTCAGTAGTAGAATCAGCAACTGTATCTTGCTTGGAACTCTTCCATCTAACAACACTTCCATTCAGGCAAAATAGAAAGCCTGACTGAGACTTTGAATCGTCCCTATCAGTTTGGAAGCTAGCATCCTTGTAACCACTTACAACGAGCTCTTCCTCTCCGCTGAATACCAAGAACATATCCTTAGTCCTTCATAAGTACTTCAGGATATTCTTGATGGCTATCCAGTGACCTTCACCGGGATTAGACTGATACCTGCTAGTCATGCTCAAAGTATAAGAGACATCAGGTCTAGTACATAACATTGCATACATGATTGAACCAATTGCCGAAGCATATGAAACCAACTTCATGCGGTCCTTATCTTCACAATACTTAGGACACTGGTCCTTAGGTAGACTCACACCATGAGATTTGGGAAAGAATCCTTTCTTGGATTCAAGCATGCTGAACCATTTCAACACCTTGTCAATGTATATACTTTGGGTCAAATCCAACAACTTCTTCGATTTATCTCTATAGATCTTAATACCAAGTATATAAGTCGCTTCCACTAAGTCCTTCATCAAAACGTAGTCCCATATGTTGTTCTTAACAACTTGCAGGGTCGGTTTGTCACTCCCGATCAACAGTATGTCATATACATACAAAATCTGGAAGACAACAATGCTCCCATTAATCCTCTTATAAACACATGGTTCATCCTCATTCTTGATAAAACCAAACTCTTTGATCTTTTCATCAAAACAAAGATTCCAACTTCGAGAAGTCTGTTTCAATCCATAAATGGATGTCTGCAGCTTGCATATTTTAGTGGCTTCACCTGGAGATACAAAACCCTCAGTTTGTGTCATATACACTTCCTCGAAGAGGTTTTCATTTATGAAAGTTGTTTTGACATCTATCTGCCAGATCTCGTAGTCATAATATGGAGCAATAGCATGCAGAATTATGATGGACTTAACCATGGCAACAGGGGAAAAGTCTCATCATAGTCAACACCATGTATTTGCTTGAAACCTTTAGCCACAAGTTGCCCATTAAATGTCTGTACTTTCCCATCCATATCAGTCTTCTTCTTGAAGACCCACTTGCACCCTATGGGTCTTACCCCTTCAGGTGGTTCCACCAATGTCCATACTTGGTTTTCATTAATGTAGTCCATTTCGGATTTCATGGCCTCAAGCCACTTCTCAGAGTCTGGTCCACACATAGACTCATAGTAGCTTCAGGCTCATCACTATGATCCATAAGAGACACAAGAAATTCATATCTCTCACGTTCAAACATTGGTCTACCAGATCTACGTGGAACTTATGTTTCTTGAGCAGGTTCTCCAGCTACAACTACTTGTAGTCCTGACTCAGATTCCAATTCCGGTTCATTCACTATTTGTGGTTTTTGAACTTCTTCAAGTTCTACCCAGGATGTATTTATACTTAAGAACTCTTTCTCAAGAAAGACACCAGTCCTTGCGACAAACACTTTGCCCTCGGATGGTAGGTTGAAGTAGTACGCTTTGGTTTCCCTAGGATACCCCATAAGATAACACTTATCTGATTTGGGTTCTAACTTATCAGGAATTTAACATCTTACGTATGACTCACAGCCCCAAAACTTAATGAATGACATACTGGGATGCTTCCCACTCCATATCTCATATGGTGTCTTTAGAACCGCTTTCGTTGGAGCACGATTTAATGTTAAAGCAGCAGTTTTTAGAGTAAAGCCCGAAAAGGAAATAGGCAGATCTGCATTATTCATCATCGACCATACTATGTATAACAAAGTATGATTCCTCCTCTCAGACACACCATTATGCTGTGGTGTTCTATATAAAGTGAGCTGTGATACAATACCACACTGTATCAGATGATCACAAAACTCATGACTTAGGTATTCGCCACCTCGATTAGATCATAGTGCTTTAACCATCTTACCCAGCTCGTTTTCTGCTTCGCTTTTAAACACTTTGAACTTTTCAAAGGCTTCAGATTTGCACTTCATAAGATACACGTATCTGTATCTACTGAAATCATTAGTAAATGTAGCGAAGTAGAAGTACCCACCTCTAGCCATAGAACTCATGGGTCCACATACATCACTATGTACTATACCCAAAAGGTCGTCGACCCTCTCATTGAAGCCAGTGCAAGGGACTTTAGTTATCGTGCCTAATAAACAAGATTTGCATCTCTCCAATGATTCATAATCAAATGAGTCCAATAGTTCATCTCAATGGAGCTTGAATATATGTTTCTCATTTATATGGCCCAAACGACAATGCCAAAGATACGTAGGGTTCGAGTTATTTGTTCTTAGTCTTTTAGTATTTTCAATATTATAGATTGGATGGTCTATGTTCAAAACATACAGACCATTAAACATTTGGGCTACACCATAACAAAAATCATTTTTCAATATTGAATAACAATTGTTCTTAATAATAAAAGAAAAACCCACCATGTCCAAACATGAAATGGATATAATGTTTCTAGTTATGGAAGGAAGAAAATAACCATTATCTAGTTCTATTACAAGCCCACTGGGCAAAGCAAGATGATAAACCCCCACTATAACAGGAGCAACTCTTGCTCCATTGCCAACGCGCAGGTCCACCTCTCCTTTACTCAGCAATCCTCTCCTTCCCAATTCCTGCACATTTATAGAAATGTGAGAACCACATCTGTTATCCAATACCTAGGATGAAGGAGCAGAAATGTTTATCTCTATAACATAAATACCTGAAGCGGAAGTCATACCGCCCCTCAGCTTTTGCAGACCCTCCACATAAGAAGGACAATTCCTCCTCTAGTGTCCAACCTTGCCACAGTGGTGGAACTTTCCCTCTTTCATCAAGCCTTTCCATTTCCATGCTGAAGACTTGGCTCCAGTCCAGACTTAGGTACCATCTTCATCTTCTTGAAGCCCTTGTCCTCGCCCTTTCCTTTATGCACCATCAATATGGGGCTAGCAGGCTTGGTATTCTTCATGTTTATCTCGACAGTTCGCAACATGCCTAGGAGCTCGGGCAGTGTCTTATCTATTTCATTCATGTTATAGTTCAATACAAACTGATCATAACTGTCCGACAACGATTGCAGGATCGGGTCTGTGACCAACTCTTGTCCTAGAGGGAACCCTAGTATTTTAAGGTTCTCGATATACCCAATCATCTTAAGTACGTGAGTCCCTACTAGGTCCCGAGCTCCCATCTTACACTGGAACAACGCCTTAGTGACGTTGAATCTCTCTTGACGAGATTGCCCTTGAAACATTTACTTAAGATGCTCGACAATATCCTTGCAACCCATTTTCTCATGTTGCTTCAGAAGCTCAGAGTTCATGGTCGCTAACATGAGACATTCGACATCTAAGGAGTTGTCGAGATACCTTTTATAAGCATCTTTATCAGCACAAGGTGCATTCTCGGCTGGCTCATCAGGGGATTCCTCTTGCAAAACATATAGCTTGCGCCCTTGCCTGAGAACAATTCTCAGGTTCCTGTACCAGTTCAAATAATTTGTACCACTCAGCTTCTCATTCTCGAGGATCGCTCAGAGAGACCGGGTGGAGTGTGAACCACTTGCCATGGACATTCTATAAGAATACAAGCAAATCAAATTAGTACCACATTTCAAAATACAATTTATATTTCAATTAGGACTTTAATCAAAATCTCTCACTATTTTTATCATCTTATAACCCTCGATATCAATTCAAAAAGTTTGGCGAGTAACCCTCTTAGTGGACAAGATCTAAATTTCACTAACACTATGAGTCAGCTTTGGCTTTTCTCTCACAATGTAACTATTTAGGTAGGCAAAACTTGCCAATTGTATCACTAGCAATTCTTGTATGGCTGGTGAATAACTTTTTATTCGCATCCATCATATGGTGCATGCCAACCCTATACCTTGAGGCACTCAACCTATGAGGTCATCCAGTTAAGCTAGATCCGATGTCGATAATGAGATAACACAATTATCCGCTCGCACCCTCAGCAAGATAGATTAATGCACCTTGCTTTGGCAAGCCCACACTTCATCGATCGAGGCAGGAAGAGTGTCATCCATCGGAAGGCATCCGAATACTTCATATTGCTTAAGGTATTTTAGATAGCTGATTAACTCTGTAATTATGGTTAACACATAACCAATGTGCACATCAAGCAAAATAAAATTCAACAAGCATAATAGAAATGCATCCCAGATATGCACAAAAATCATCAACACTTGATGAACTGGGCTAACTCTGAACATCTAGAACATGTCTAAATCATCAGACCTACATGCACTGGACATGAGCAACACCAACTCCACTTACACAGTAGACAAGCTCATCACTTCATGTGAGATTCAAAATCGAACACATGCTTAGTTTCACAAACCAACAAAGTTACAGTTACTATTAATGAGTAAACTTCAAAGAAATCACATGCATTCTTGGAAAGATCCAAGACTAGATTTGGGCATTTAGAACACTTCTAAATATTTAAATCTACACGCCACAAATTTAGCAACTTCTAAAACAATGAATATTGTTGGCAACCTCCCTCTAATACCACTGTTGGGTTTTTAGGGATGACACAACACTTGTGCACGCAGCAGAAATAAGAACAAGTAAAACCCAAACGAGTTCGGATCTAACAATATTCATGCATAAAGAAGTAAAGCATGCTATAATAAAAAAACAACTTTTGAGGGATTGAGTCTCAACTCAACCTAGATGCTCCAGAAGAATCGAGACGATCATTCAGTGGCTAGAGTCTTAAGTGCAGAAAGTATATCCACGCCTCTACAGTAATCCATACGATTGGGAGAAACCGTAACAACTTATCGCATATGTTCTAGGTTGGGAGAGGACACTCAGCGTCTCCATAGACGGCTAGATCTGTTGTAGGAGAGGCAACAACGACACTCACTGGGATCGCGATCAGGATCGGCAAAGACGAAGACGAAATGGCTTCCATCAGGCTTTTAGGGTTATCGGTCTTTCATACAGTAGGGCTCATGTGCTCAGACAGAAGAATGATTGTTTTTAGTCAAACCATAATACTTCTTATTTATACCCAAAGGGGAAAAACAAAGCAGCTTGTCGCTTATCGCAGACCCAGGATTTAGACAAAACATACCTTCGGCCAGACAATAGTTTGTCTAGACTAATCATCGAATATCTACAGGATGTATGACGAATCGTCGAGTATCAATTTATACTCATCGAATCATTGAGTATATTATAGCACATATACGATGAACTCAATGCCAACCTCCAGCTGAATCAACACTTGAATCGACGAAGGCATTGAATGGACTCAATTCCATCAACGCCTACTGCGGCGTTCAACGAATAAGCGCCAAAGGCTAATTCGTCGGACGGAGTTCGACAAATCAGCGACAATGGCTAATTCGTCGAACGGAGTTCGACGAATAAGCGCCAAAGGGCAATTTGTTGAATGGAGTTTGACAAATAGGCGCCAAAGGGAAATTCGTCGAATTGAGTTCGACGAATAACGCCAAAGGCCAATACATCGAACGGAGTTCGACGAATCTGTGCCACGACCAATTCGTCGAACCGAGTTCAACGACTATGCCAAGGCATTGAGTTAACTCAACGCTTTCAACGCCTTTGCCTTAGAATATATGTAACAACCCAATTTATATCAGTCCCTTTTGCTCATCATATGAGCTACACCATACAGATCCAAACTCCCAATTTCTCCACAATCTTATGTGCGATCCTGATAGGCTCACATTGAGTTGGCAGTGAGGCTACATGCTTGATCACTTCCAGATCATTATGGTTGCACCAACATTAATAACAGAAGCCACACGGACTAAGGAGTGGTGTCGACAGGTTTTGATGCCTTGACCCTGTTATCCGTTGTCCTCCCCAAAATGAGAGGCATGAGGGTTTATTTATAGGCCCGAGGGGGTAATGGTCTTGGTAACGTTACCCCCAGTATGTCGGTGAGCTGTACGAGTAGACGAGGAGTCCGCTAAGTCTACGCCTTGTTGTGAGGTCAGGGACTTGCCAACTTGAACTCATCTTCTATTGGCAGACTAGGACAAGTCCGCCTCTGCTGCACTAAATGAGCCCGCGTCAAGCTATGCGAGCTGAGGAGTAGTTCGCTTGCTGCTTGGAAGTGGTCGGTACTGGAAAGCTAGGGCAAGCCTGACGGACTACTATTGGAGGCTTGTCCACCCTCCTGGGAAACAAGGTTAAGCAGGTCGCCTCCTGCTATTGGAGGCTTGTCCACCCTCCTGGGAAACAAGGGCTTGGCGACCTGGCTGGCTGAAGAGAGTAGGTTGCACATGTTGTTAGATGAAGCGAGTTCGCCAGCCGATGAGCGGAGCGTCCACCTCCCTTTGGAAGACAGAGGCTGAGTCTGCCACCTTCTGGCAGATAGGAGGATCAGGTCGCCCCTGCAGGAGGTAGGAGCTCGCCAACTTCTGGCTGGCTGGAGTCAATACTGCGTTGTGTTGCGCGGTCTGGTGAAGTGTTGTCAGTTCTGTTGTTGTCCTTCCACAGGCGGGCTGAGACCGAGTCCGTCCTCTACTGGTGGACTGAAGGGGCAGACCGCTCATGCTGGTAGGTGTCCTGGAGGTAGGTTGCCATTTGGGAGGACTGAAGCTTGTCACGTATTGTTAGGCAACCTAGAGCAGGTCGCCTGGCGATGTGGCTGTTTGCCTTGCTTGTTGTGCGACCTGAAGGAGTGGGCTAAAGAAGAAGGCTGCGACTCCTGCCGAGCTTGCGACTACTTGGTGGTCTGGGTGGATATCAATGTGAGTCCGCCACTTAGTTGGGTAGTCCTCACCTATTGGAATAGAGAGAACCATTGTGCGGTTAGGTGATCTAACCGCGCGACTTGCAGGGGCGGACTGCGAAAGTAGTCTGCAACCCCTGTAGAACGAATGGCCACTGAGAGACCAGGGAAATTAAACCAGGGAGACCGCCCTAGCCACGCATCCTGAGCGGACAAAGGAGAGTCTGTCCTCCAAACCCAAAGTACTGAGATAGGCCGCGACCTCTAGGGGGAACTTGGAGTAGGCCGCGACTTGCAAGCTAGCTACCCAATGAATGGATCACCGATTTCTGGGTTAACATGAATATGCTCATATTATTGGTGCAATGTTTTTACACCTAAGTCCTTCCATGCACAACACTATGGGGAGTTTGGCAAAGAGGGTAAAAACTGCAACCGACTGGCTACTAGCACTGAGGATGGTTGGGTCGATAGAAATGAACACAAGAAAGAAAGAGTCGCTGAAAGCGGTGAACACTAGATTTGACTCGCCGCAATAAATGCCTCTCTTGTGACGGGCCTCTTGATTAATTGAAAAGAAAGTGTAGTGGGGTGGTAGTGAGTATGAGCGAGTATAATAAAAAGAGAGAAATGAAAGCAAGGTTGGCAAGAGTTGAACTTCATGTCCACACCTACAGTAGGGCAGGCTCTAGTCGAGGTTCACTGTCCCCACTCGTGCACCCTTAGCCCATATTTATACAAGAGGGTAGGCTGCTCAAACAGTTACCAAACGCCATCAATTTAATGCCCTATTCCATGCAGCATTATATGCACAGCCGCACGAGGAACATTATGAGTCAGGAAGTAGAGAGTTGAGAGGAGAGACCATATTTGCGGCTGTTAGATCATAAAGTTTGCGAGGGATCTTGTGGGAGAACCCGCAATGACCTTTGCTGCTGCCCGCGAGCGAGTTCTCCTAGAAGATGCATGCTCTGCTGATCACCCAAGACTATGCCTGCAACCTTCTAATGAGTGTCTGTGAATGCTTGGAGTGTCCCCCTGCCTGATATTGTCCCTTCACCATGAGAATTGCGTTAACATAATCCTCGCACATTTTTGTCTTTGAGGATTTTGAAAAAGTACACTGGTAATCACAAATTTCGTGTCTCATGATTCACACCACTATAGTTTATTTATAGTGTCGGCGGGCCCACCTCTGCTGTTTATCCTACCTTGCCTTCTGTATTGTGTCACGACCAGTCTCGACAATAGTCAGATTGTGCTTCGGGCGGGTCATGATGACACAGGCATGGGAGAAAAGAAAACCATGCCTGCTAAGGCGGATGCAAAGATACTGGTAATAGATTTAAAATAATTACTTTTAAGTAAAAACAGTTTGATTTTTATGCTGAAGCTTTTAGAGTTTAAAACAATGAGAATTTTAAATAGACATGCAATTTGTAAAATTCATGTTTTCAGGGAACTGTTACAGATTTCATGCAATTATGATTCAAAAGAGGATGCACATGCATTAATATCAAATTTTATTACATAAAGTAGCTAAATAGCCTTGCAGTTGTCCATGATATCAGAGAAAATGTCTGATTCCAATTATTACATTAAAAATATTTGATAATAAATGAAATGTAAACATAGAACTTGTAACTTTAAGCAGATCGGGCTCGAGAATCTGTCAGCACTTTCACAAATGCAAAGGAAATTTCAAAACAGAAAGGAAAAGCCTCAAAACATTAAAATAAATAGGGTAAGGGATGTAAAGGTAAAGAACAGTAGAAACAGAAATATACAAGTACCAGTTTTCATGAAGCGAAGCTACTGAAAGTCTTTGTTTTCAAGATTAGATAAATCACCTAGAGAGGGGGGGGGGTGAATATGTTTCTTAGTCTCTTGTGACTATCTTTTATTTTCTTTCCTTTAGATGCTATGCGAGTGATTAGTAATTTGCTTTCAAGACACACACAACCTGCAATCAAAGAAATAACACAAAAAGCACACACAAGATATATAGTGGTTCCCCAAATTATGGGTACTTCCACTTTCTCTCCCATCTTTCTAACTTATAGTTAGAGAAGACACTTCTCTAATCTCAGCTCAAAGAGCTTACAACACGATCCCGCAGGACCACTCATTCTCCTCGAAGACCTACAGCTCAGGCATAGGGCCCTACAACTCAGTGATTCAAAGATCACCTACCTCAGGATGTTAAGCCCTGCAACTCAGGCTGTGAGGACACCCCTACCTCAGATCCACAAAGGACCCGACCTCGGAGAGAATGACTCTCCTACATCAGGCTATTAAGCCCTACCTCAGATCCAAAGTATCCTACAACTCAGGCACAAGTTCCCTACAACTCAGTGAGAATGACTCATATACCTCAGGTTTCTAATCCCTATAACTCCGTGATCAAATGATCACCTACCTCAGATCCAAACTGAATCCTACAGCTCAGGCACAAGTGCCCTACAACATAGTGAGAATGACATACCTACCTCAGGATGTTAAGTCCTACAGCCCAGTGATCAAATGATCACCTACCTCAGATCCAAACTGGATCCTACACTCAGAGAGTATAACTCTCTTACATCTCAGGCAAATTTTCCCTACCTTAGGCCAAAAGTCCTACAACTCAGATCCAAAACAATCCTATAGAAAAATAGTCGCTTTAATTAATTTGACATAGAGAAATTTCTCTATATCAACACCTAGAGCTGAGTTATCTCAACTCTATCTTTCTTCAGCTTTCAGCTGCTGCAGTAATAGACCTTGCTGCTTTCTTGCAGAACTGCTGTTCTGCCCCTTCTTGAACTGAATCACAAGTTCAGTCCTAGCTTCTCCTCAGCTCCAAAAATATATTCTCAAGATTATGCTTGCTGGAACTGTGAAGTAAATGTTGTTGGGCCTTTTCCCTCAAAAGCTTCTTAAGCCAAGTCAAACTCATCTCTTTCTTTCTGACTGCTGAATCCAAAAGATTATGCTACTTCTTTTCCTTAGAAAATAAACTTTTCAGCAGCAGTAGCTGGGGACTTTGAGGCCTTCCCAGCAGCAGCTAGGGACTTGGTGGTGAAGATACCTTTTTAGCAGCAGCTGGGGACTTTAAGGCCTCCCCCTCAATATCTATAGAGATTCTGTTGACTATTTCTTCAGTTACTTACCCAGCTATCTCAGCTGAGGGCAAGTCAATATCCTGATCTGGAGCATCTTCAGATTGAGCCTTGCTCAATGGAATACCCGTGGTTTATTCAGAAGATATAGACACTTGGGCTGTTGTGTCCTTCCCGGGCTCATCTTCAGATTTTGTCAGATTTGGATCATGAGGCTCTTCTCATCTCATTCTTTAGAAGAACTAGCTTTGTTGCTTCCTTCTAGCACTAGAGCTTGTTTATCCTTCTTCTTCTTCTTATCAGCTTGCTGGCCATGTGGGTGAAGTACCCTGTCCCACCTATCTAGTATTCTTATATTCATTCCTCTCATGTGATGAATTCTTGTCCCTAGACTTAGATTCAGGATCTCAGGAACAGTTTGCAGTAGAAACAAGGAAAGAATTCTCCTCAGATTTGGCTCATTGATGCATTCTACAATTATGTGAAATAGGATTCTTCCCCCAGTTAGTTTTCTTTGACGGAATGATCCTAGCCATCAACTCAAACATTTTCTTTAAGATTTTATCGTGCGAGCCAGTTTTGCATAGCAGAGCCTTTCCAGCGACATCTGCCAGAAACTTACCCCTTAGGTTCAGTTCCTTCCTTAAGATTGAACCACTGGTGTGTTATGATAGACCTACCCACTTCATAGCAGCTTTGATGTCAGATAGCTCTAGGTCATCTTCGTCATCAGCCCCTGCAACCCTCAACAACTGTAGCGCCTTGCTAAGCCTCCGCGGGGTGATTTTGATCTTCTTTCCACTTACCATAGTCTTGATTTTGCCTGCAGATGCATCTGCCTTGACATTGGAGAACAATTCTAGCACATCCTATTTACATAGCAAACAGGGTTGTGTCAAGACAAAATCTAGGTCAGAAGCTTGAAGTAGATAAAGAACATACTGCACCTCTTTTGGTGCCTCTGCGAATCCATTTCGAACTAACTCAGAGCCTTCAAACAGGAAATCCAGTCCTTTAGGAGCCATCGATCTTGTGAATTTTTAAGAGCGAATGGAATAGTTTCGTCATTTCGGTAGTATCAGGCAGTGAAGGGCAAGGAGCAGTGTATTTTTCTTTATGCACAGGACCTTCTATTTATAATATTTCTTATGAAAGAAGGTGGAAAGGTGCATACCTCTTTGGGGGATCAAGTTATGATCAACAACTGGGATTAATTCCTCTTACTTAGCCGCAACCAGACGAATTTGACATTAACACTTAATCTTATAAGGCTGACCATTCCTGTAGTGATTTAAATTGACCTGCAACACATACAATATATACAACTAGAGGAGAGCCACTTGAACCAAATTCAACATACCCATGTCAAACTTGAGGATGTTGAATCTAGTTCCACCTAGTGGCATAGTAAGTGTGTGAGCCACTTACTTATTTTTTGAGACAAATTATTAAGGCTTGTCTCAATCATCTCCTCCAACTTTTTATTTAGAAATACAAAAAAATCTAGTCCTGTCAAGAGATACAAGATCCCTTGCCATATAGAGAACAATTAGTAGAATCATCAGCTAGAGGGATTCTCCTTATCTTAATCTTGTAGACTTGGAGCAGATGCTGGATACAAAGCCACTTCCTTGCTCCTTGCATAGTATTCAGCTGAGCCAAATCCTTTCCTCTTTTTAGCAAAATATTTGCATCTGGCTTTCTCTAATTGATCCACTTGGTGCATGAGGATTCCCAATACCAATCCTTTTCGTAAGACGCAAGCTAGTCCAACACATTATACTGACTAGCTCCCCCTTAATGATTGCACATGTCCTGACATCCTTTCCTTGGTAGACTGTCCATCCACTTCTATCTACAAGTGTATGATTCTGAAGATGACCATCTTCTTCCAATCCTAAGTCTGGAATAATCTCTGTCCAAGGACCATACATGGGTATGACCACTTGGACTGTCCTGCAAAATAAGGTTTATCTTAACTTAGGACCCAAAAATGAATTGGGTCCTAGGTTCCTGTTAGCATGAAAATGCACATGCCTTCCTATAGAAGTCTTGTCAGGAAGACTCACCCTTGCCATTGACACACTAGGGTTGTGCCAACAATCTATGGCAAAGTGGCCCACTTTGCCACAACACCAACACTCATGGATATTACATCTTCTCTTCTGAGCAGGTCTGGCAGCATGGTTGACTGCAGACTAGATAGAAGAAAGAGCAGCTTTCTTGTTCTTATTTCTCCCAGCAACAATCTGACTTAGGGTAGGTCTGGCAGTAGAAGAGCTTGGTTTTTCAAGAGGTCTACCAGCAACAGTCTTCTTTGCAGAAGACACATTATAGATGGCCTTAGAAATACACAAGTCTAACTGGCTGACAGACTTGCCCTTGGTTAGAGTGTGTGCAGGGAGATGTTAAGAAAAGACCACTGCCTTACTCATGAGTGAGGGGGCTGGAGCACTAAATATAAAGGTTCATGATGGGCCTTTTAGACTTCTTCATGGGGAACCTTACAAGCACTCATTCCCCTATCCTTTCTTCTTCCATTGTAAGATACATTTGTATTCTTACAAGTAAGATTCACATTCCTCCAGTGACCATACATGCAGTCCAGGTCATACCTGTTGGATGAGAGAATTACCTTGTGAAAGATTGACAAAGACATTACAGGTGCCTTGCCTTTCCCTTTGGAGAGGGTAGCTCTATAATTCCACTTGAATTCTGATTTTCTCTTAAGGGCATCTATCTTAGAGAAATTGGTCACAATTCTCTTCTACTTCTAAAGTTTCTTTTCAAGATCTAGAATAATAGAGTCCTTATATTTTATGGACTCAACATGAATATCTAGCATGGTCTTCAAATGGCCAACTTCCCGCATTTTCAGATACAACAAAGATGAAGTCTCATCCCGCTAGGAAGTAGCCGGTTGTAATGAGGCAATTTCCTCATCTTGTTTCTTAACAAGCAACTTGCTTTCCTTGAAAGCTTTCAGAAGTACACCATGATTTTCAATCAATTGATTGATATTATATTCTATCATAGGACCCTCATCATCACTTGATGTGGAAGCATCAGAGTCTAGACTGCTCTCATAACCAGATCCTGAGGATGAACTAGATATGGATTATACCTTATTTTGTGTAGGCTGATCCTGGCATGATACTTCTTCAGTCATGGCCATTTGCCCATAACATCTGTTATCATCATCATCCTCCTCTGAGTCCCTCTCTGATTGTGATAGGGGCCCTGATATCTATTCTTGTATCTGGATAGACATCCTTTTCTACAAGAGCTGCCAACAGCCCTGAAAATGTTCAAGTTTTCTACTTCAATCACCTAGAGAGGGTGAATAGGTGAGTTGTGCGTCTTTTTGAGGAATAGAAAAAAATTAGTGAGCGATGCACAAAAAGTAACCAAGCATTAACAGACGACACCAAGAGTTATAGTGGTTACCCAACCTTGGGTACATCCACTTTCTACCTCACCGATCTAGCAAAGCACTAGACTCGACTACTCCACTAATCTCGAATTGAAAATAATCCTACCGCTCGGAATAAAGTTCCTACAACTCGATCCCAAAAATAGGATCTACACTCGGAAGAGAAAACTTCCTACAAATAACTCGGAGAATAAATCTCCTACACTCGGAGAAGAGTCTCCTACAAGAATAAAATGAATATATAAAGAAATACAAACAGTAATTTCTCAGATCTGAAAACTTTAGCCCTTTCTTCTTCCTTGAACGTTGAGGCTCTGTCAGAATTATTTTGAAGAAGACTCGGTTGGATCTCTGGATCTGAAAACTCAGGACTCAGCAACATCAAGGAGAGAATCTGTCGATTGTAAAATATCTTGATCTTTTAATCCTTTGCTCTGAATCTCTGGATCGAAAGCGTATCGACAAGAATTGCGATGAACAGCGACGACGACTCTCGATTTAGAAAGTAAATTTCTGATTCAGAATTCTTAGAATTTCTTCTTATGGCTTCTTCTAGGTTTGGTCGATTATGATAAGACCTTTTATAGGACTTGCCTAACGGTCATAATCATAATAAATGATAGCCACGTGGACCAATCATGTGCTAATTACATTTGAAAATCTGTCTGACTGGACTTAAGAAAATTTTCTGAAACAGTACAACAGTTCTCGAGAAGAAGAATTATACTCGAGAAAAATAGATTCTATTCTCGAGAAAAATAACTTTTGTTCTTGAGAACAATGATGAAGGTCTCGATAAAAAGGACTTAGAAAAATGTGGACGTGGAAATCAACAATCTCGAGAATAAAAGAAGTACTCAAGAAAAAAGAACTTTAGTTCTGTGCGAACAGAAAAAAGAGAGTCGGGAAATTGGACAAACTGAAATTTTTATATTCCAAAATAGTGTGTATTACATGGTATAATCTCTCTTTTATAGAATGGAGGATATGGGAGAGATTACAAATAAATAATGTGGGACTAAAAAATAACATGTACAAGCGGTTTAACATAAATAGAAGCCGACCAAGCTGTGCGGTTTGATGAATGGGCAAACCGCCCGACAACCACCAGAGGGAGACACCAAGCTACCACAACAGACCGCCAGGTTGCCCGGTCTCCAAGTCGCCAGGGACTGATTGACAGACCGCCACAGCACCAACAACAACAGGTCTGCACCAAACAGCTGGAGAGAAACCAACAGACCGCCCGGACTGCAATCCGCCAGAGTCAGACCGCTAGACCGCCCGGTCTCTATTCTACAACACTCCCCCTCAAGCTGAAGCATATATATCGATCATGCCCAGCTTGTCGCAAATGTGATGAAAAGAGGCGGATACCGGCTTGGTGAAAATATCAGCCAACTCTTTATCAGAGGTGATGAATGGAGTACAAATTTGTTTCTTCAGAATCTTTTCCCAAATAAAAATGGCAATCAACTTCAATGTTTTTGGTTCTCTCATGGAAGACCGGATTTTTAGAGATGTATATGGCGGCCTTGTTGTCACAAAACATAGGTAGAGGATGGTTGTAGACCTCTCGTAAGTCAAGCATAAGAGCTCTAACCACTTCAACTCACACGTGGTTGATGCTATACTTCGATATTCTGCTTCTGCACTGGACATGGAGACGACCGACTGTTTCTTGCTTTTCCAGCTCACATGGTTCCCTCCCACAAAGGTGCAAAAACCTGATGTTGACTTGCGGTCTCCTTTGTCATCGACATAGCTTGAATCGGAGTACGCTTCAACCCTTAAATGTACATTCTTCTGAAAGAGAAGTCCTTTCCCAGGAGCTGATTTAATATACTCCAATATCTTCAGGGCAGACTGTAGATGGCACTCCCTAGGAGCTTGCATGAATTGGCTAAGCTTGCCTACAACATAGGCAAGGTCCGATCTGGTCACTGTGAGATATCTGAGTTTACCAACTAGACATCTATACCTCGTAACATCAGAAACAAGTGGAGAGTGATCCGTCCATGTTTTATCTTCTCCAGTCGCTATGGGACATCGGGCAGGTTCAGCCCCAGTCAACCATGCCTCTTTTAACAAGTCAAGAGCGTACTTCCGTTGGCAGAGAACAAGAGAATTGGGCTTCCGAGAAATTTTTATCCCCAAAAAGTATTTTGGAGAGCCCATATCCTTTGTAACCAGGTGTTGTCGAAGATGCTTCTTTGTCAAGATTATCCCAGCTTGGTCATCTCCAGTAAGAAGAATATCATCCACATATACTGCAAGCATCATTGACCCAGAGAAGTTTTATGAGTAAATATGGAGAGATCAACAGAACTTCTCGTAAAACCTACGATCGCCATAATCCCGCTAAACTTGTCAAACCAAATGTGAGGACTTTGTTTTAGGCCATAGATAGCCTTCTTGAGCCGACAAACCTGTGTCTCCCCCTGAGCAACATACCCTGGAGGTTGCTCCATGTAGACATCTTCCCAAAGATCCCCATAAAGAAAGTCATTCTTGACATCCAGCTGTGAAATGCGCCAATCCCTGTTGACAACCACAGAGATAAGGACCATAATAGTGCTGAGAGGAGCAACGGGAGAGAAAGTGTCAAGGTAATCAACGCCATAAGTCTGGGTAAATCCCTTGGCAACAAGCCGAGCCTTGTAACGATCCACACTGCCATTGGGGAGGAATTCACCATAAAGACACAGTGACAGCCAACAACATCTGTGCCAAAGGAGGAGGGACTAGGGTCCAGCTACCCCATTTAGTGAGAGTAGCAATCTCTTCATCCATGGCAGCCTTCTAATGTGGAATGGTAAGGGCCTCCTGATAGGAACGGGGGGGGGGGGGGGGGTGGTGGAAGTGGAAGTGATATCCAGCGCAAATTTCCTGTGGGAAGGTGTTAGACGATCATAGGAAACAACGGCAGCAAGTCTATGCTTGGTACAAGCCCGAACCCCTTTGCGAAGGGCAATGGGGAGGTCCAGGTCAGCAGGTTCCTCAGTATCCGGAGCATCCGTGATGGAGAGAGCTATCCCGAGAGGAGAGAGATGGCGATGAAGAGGAGGGAGATTGCGGAGGTGGAGAGGGAGGAGAAGAGAATGGAGACGGTGGAGGAGGAAATACCTTGGTAGGAGGGGATGGGCTGGAGGGAAGAGAAAGAGGAAGACTAGATGTCACAGGGAGAGGAGAGGAGTCGTTAGATAAATATGGAGCATTCTCGAAGAAGGTAATGCCCGTGGAGATGAACTGCTTGCGAAGAATGGGATCAAAACAACAGTAGCCTTTCTGATTGATAGAGTAGCCCGGAAAGACTTATTTGGTGGAGCGAGGGGATAGTTTATCACGGGTGGTGGAGGGGGCATGCACAAATGCTATGCACCCAAAGATACGTAGAGGGAGAGGAAAGTGATCCTTTCCTGGATAGTGGAGAAAGGGGTTTCACTGCGGAGAATGGTGGAGGGAATGCGATTGATGAGATAGCAAGAAATGAGAACAACATAGCCCCAGTAGGAGCGATGGACATGCATTTTCGTTAGTAAGGTGAGAGCAACATCAAGGAGGTGACAGTTTTTGCGTTCCGCCACTCCATTTTGTTGTGAGGTGTAAACGCAACTTGTTTGATGAATAATCCCATGTTGCATACAAAAGGAGGAAAAGGATTGACTAACGTACTCTGTGACATTATCAGAGCTTAAGACTTTAATAGAAACATCAAACTGATTTTTAATTAAATGATAAAAAGATGTCCATACATCAAAAAGTTCAGACCATCCTTGTAAGAGATACACCTAAGTACATCGAGAGAAATCATCAATGAAAGTAACAAAATAAGAGCTACCCCGACCAACGGTGAGTGTAGGAACAAGACCCCAGATATCAAAGTGAATAAGATCAAACGGACGGGTAGAACCACGAACTTGCTTTGGCGAGAAGGAGGAACGGTGATGTTTGCCAAGCTGACAGGCGTCTCAGTTGAGAGGATAACTGTGCGGAGGGAGGTGAGGCGGAAGCTGATGAAGAAGTGGTGGAGGAGGATGCCCAAGGAAGAGATGCCATTGTAGGAGATCTGTAGAAGAGGAGGAGAGGGCTAACAGGGCAGAAACATTGTCGAGAAAGTAGAGGCCGCCGCTCTCAGTCCCAGTAGCAATCGTCCGTTGGGAGCTCGGATCCTGAAAAGAGCAAGAAGTTGCAGTAAATGTGAGGGAGCATTGAAGTTGCTTGCGCAAAGATGTAACCAACAATATATTGTAGGGAAACTTGGGCACATAGAGAGTGTCGGCCAAGCAAAGAGACGAAGTGACATGAACCACTCCCGTTCCATGAACCGGGGAGGGACAGTCGTCTGCAACAAGGACCGGGGGCAACCGATCATGTGTATGAAGGATAGAAAAGCATTGCGGATTGCCCGTCATGTGATTATTTGCACCAGAGTCAATGAGCCATTTACCTTGAGTAACCACGTGAGCACTACCTGAGGAAGTGACCACCGAAGCGAACGGCTTGGAAGAGGAGGTGGAAGAGTCACCAGAAGGGCGAAGATGTGGATGTTTCAGCCAGCATCGATCCACAAGATGCCTGGTGCATCCACAGTGAGAGCAGAGGAAGCACGAAGAACTTTGACCACCAGAATGGTGTTTGCGACTACCAAAGCCACTCCGTTGAGTCTAGTGAGCATAATGTTCTGGAGGAGGAGAAGATAGAAGCGAATGCTGAAGAAGAGATATAACTGCGGCAATGCGTGCTGCAGTTGTATCCAAGTTGGGAGAGTCTGCCTCACCCAAGATTTGTTGGCGGATCATGTCGTAGGAATCAGAAAGCCGTAGGAGGTAGCACACAACAAGAAGTTCTTCAAAGTGCTTGTGCTATTCGGCGAGATCCGCAGAGAAAGGGCAATGTTGAAGACTATCAGACCTAAGAGCTTGGACCTGTTGATAAGCGGTAGCAGGAGACATAGAAGGATGGGCAAAGAGGTCCACATACGAAGTATAGATGCGAGACGTCTGAGCCCCCTTCAAGTACAAAGCAGCAAGATGAAGTCATGCCTTCTTGACCATCTCATCATGACGGATGACAGGAAGACACTCATCGAAAAGACTGTTAGCGAGCCAAGTGTGGACAAGCGCATCGCTAGCATCCCAGTCGTCAAACTCAGCAGAAGTGGGAGGAGGAGGGTCATCGGTAAGGTGGTGGCATTTGCATTGTGAGTGAAGGAGGAAGGTGAAGGAGACGCTCCAATCCGAGTAGTTGGAACCAACAAGCTTGGATACGGTGCCAAGATTCCCGGAAGGAATGGGAGGAGGAGGGGGAGTTGCCACAGGAGTAGTGGTGGTGGTAGAAGAGCCGAAAAGGGCCGTGGAAGAAGTCGCGCGGGTAGAGAGAAGAGAGAAAGGTCGCGCGGAAAGAAAGAGGTCGAGGCAGTTAAAAGGCCGCGCGGGTAGAGAGAAGACTGCAGCGGACTCAAGGAAAGGTCCTGCAGTGGATAGAACAAGAAACCGCAGCAGACAAAAGGAAATAAGTCGAGCTGGAAGAGAGCAGTCCGCGCGAACAGGAGACCAAAAAGCCGCGAAAGCAGGCCGCGAATAAAGAGCGAAAAGAAGAAGGTCGCGCAAACAAAGTGCAGCGACAAAGGAGGAGAGGTCGTGAGAAAAAGCGGAAAGAAGGAGATCAAGTCGGGCAGACAGAGGAAGGCACTGAATCAGGTGGACAAGATCGCGGGCTCTGATACCATGTGCGAACAGAAAAAAGTGAGTCCGAAAATTGGACAAACTGAAATTTTTGTATTCCAAAAAAGTTGTGTATTACATGGTATAGCCTCCCTTTTATATAATGGAGGAGATGAGAGTGATTACAAATAAATAATGTGGGTCTAAAAAATATCATGTACAAGCAGTTTAACATAAATACAAGTCGACCAAGCCGCACGGTTTGATGAATGGGCAAATCGCCCGGCAACCACCAGAGGGAGACACCAAGCCGCCACAATAGAACGCCAGGTCACCCGGTCTCCAAGTCGCCAGGGACTGATTGACAGACCGCCAGAGCACCAACAACAGGTCTGCACCAAATCACTGGAGAGAATCAGACAGACCGCCCGGACTGCAATCCGCCAGAGTCAGACTGCCAGGCCGCACAGTCTCTATTCTGCAACAAGTTCTCAAGAAAAATCAACCTGGTACTCGAGAACAAATAAGTATTCTCGAGACCTGAACTCTGGCTCTTGAGAAACATTGTCTAGGTCTCGAGAAAAGTCTTCTGCATCTCGAGAATAAACTTAGTCTTCTCGAGAAAAAGAGTTAGAAAAATTCTGTGAGGAGAAGATGTAACTCGACAAGAAGTGTCATGAAGTACTCGAGTACATAAGCACTTCTCTAGAACAACATTAAACTTTCTCGAGAACTGTTTCTCCAAATCGAAAACATGACAAGTATTACTCGAGAACAATCTTTAGTTCTTCTCGAGTACAAAACATAGTACTCAAGAAAAACACTTAGAGAATTTTTCTGAAATTCTGAAAACATGATTTCCTCAATATAATTAGCATCCAACTTTTCTCCCATGCCCTTAGTGCTTGAAAAGGAAGTGTGTCCCAATAGAGACGCTATGTAAGACCCCCCCCCCCTCACGGATCACAAGACACGGCCGAGGGGATTCTTATGCCCAGAACAGTCGCCTTGCGGTGGCACCAACGCACGTGTTGGTCTGCACCACAAGACGCATATCCTGTCGTCCATAAACAATACCAACCAATGCCAACCCAACCATGAATATAAAACAGAAGTCAATCCACACATAAGTAAAATAGTCCAAAAGTATATCAAGAAAAGAAGCTACAACAAGCTTCTAAATATCAGAGTATGGGTGAAACTTGCCCAAAAGGGCTACATCAAAAGTCTCTCAAACTCACTTCGGTGAATGACGATAGCGACAGCACCGTCCCTTCAGGCCCTGTCATCCTGGCCTGGCTGTCCTGCTATATGGCCTGCTGTTGTCTTGTCTGCAAGGTCTTCTCCTAAAAAGGAAGACGTAGCAACCATTAGTCAAAAAGACAAAGTGGCTATCACATCTGCTCCACCGACGACTCCTCGAAACCGGGCGGAGGAAGGAACAAGGGTACAATATATCTATATAAGCAGTAGTACAAGCAAGTGGAGAAAGTATACATATCACGAGAACCAATAGAAGTAATGTAAAATAATATTATCAGTATTTTATTCTAGCAGTTCTACTCAAGTTATATCAATCCTTCAAAGAATATAGATCTACAATAGGAAAGTAACTTAACTTATAAGAATGCCCATACAAAATTATAAGTTAAGGATATGCTCAACAGTAAAGTAACTCATCGTATAAGAGTGCCCATACAAACTTACATGATGAGGATCTTGGGTATGTAATGCAATGTAATGACATGAATGCAATGCAATGTCTCACCCATGATTATGCACATGCAACTGCTTTGTCGACACAGACTTGTAGTTCCCACTTTTCGAGCAGGTAGCTAACCTCCCAGGCGTCAACTGTCGTGGCCAGGTGGTGACAGTGGAGCAGGATTTTCCACTACTAGGCGGGCATCCACACTACCAAGCCTAGGCCTCAGTATGCCTCAACGCTAAGAACACAACAACGGAGCTCACACGCGTACTATGACTCAGTAGAAGTCTCGGGTAGATGTGCACCGAGAACCAAGCCCTGAACTGGCCTATGTTGTGATCCGGAAGGAGCCTCGAAAAAAGCACGAGGACCAAGCCCAACCATCCACTTCGCACGAAAGGAGCCCCGGGAATGAGCACCGAGGACCACACCCAACTGCCCAAAGTCTATCTGTCAACTCCCGTCGGTGTGACGACTGGCGAGCCCGTAGACCTGCCACACTATCCTTAACCCAGGATTACGACACCGCGTGTCGACTCACATCGCATGCAATTTCATGTCATCGTGGCACATAAGGAGCCTCAGAAAAAGCACGAGGATCAAGCCCAACCGTCCACTTGGCATGGAAGGAGCCCCGGGAATGAGCACCGAAGACCAAGCCCGACCGTCCGCTTATGTATCTTCTCAGCATTTCCAAACCAATGCGGTCAAAACCCCCACACTTACACCCTTTCACAACCCCGTGTCCCAAGGTACTTCTGGGTTCACAATCATTGTAATGCTATTTGACATATCCATCACCTAAGACCACGACCATTTGTTTGTAACAGTTATTACCATTTATATACCGCATGTTCAAGCCAATCTCATCATTATTCAACACATTACCACTGTCAAGTACATTCTCAAAGATTCATATATTCAAATCTTTCTCTAACCTCCACCAAATCACCTCGGTTGAGGGCACCTTACCACACCGTTTGTTCATTAAGGGTATATCAAATAAATGTCTTTAACATATTTCGCCCCAATTATTTATTGTCAAAATACCACAAACATTACCGTTACTATACCATGATCTATCTACCAATACTAAACAAACACAAGAATTACATGTGCAGGAATGATTACTGCATAGCAACTTCAAACAGGGATTCACGAGGCTACAGGAAATCGGTGAAGGCGTTTAACCTTTCGTTGGAAAGTTATTTCCAAGGGATGCAACTTTCGTGTTTAGTCGAAAGCCCAGATCTGACCGCATCATGACTGAAAAAGGCCTCGAAGGCTGCTGCACGCAGAAAAAAGATTTCTGCGCTCATCTTAAAGCAGATCGGACGACATCGGTTCGTCTTCTTCCTTCAACCAAACTTCCTAACAACATCCAGAATTTATCCTCCCTTATTCACCCTCATAAGGCCACCTCTCTTCATGAAACTAGTCCACAAACTGCATTTGAAGTGAGGGAAATGTCGAAGACACTAGTTCCTAGGACACAAGTCCTAGCATGGCCTTTTCCTAGAAACCTTCTTCTCACAAATCAAGACACCTTTGAGACGATATCTCTCGTAGAAATAATTAAAGATCTAGTACCAAGGGAGAGGCTAGGAAGCTCACCTCATTTCCGGCATTTCCACCATTTCCAGCCATGGATCTTGTCACCCTTCTTGGCAGCATCGTCTTCCCACTGGTTGGTGTTTGTCCTTAACAGGAAGAAAATCGGATCCAAAACCTTCTTCCTTTCCAGCAATTCCTGCAGCAATGGCTTGGAAGAAAGACTAGAAACGTCTAGGGTTTTCTCTCCTTTTCATATGAGAAGTTTGGCAACTGCATAGACACATGTCGGCCTATCATTAGACAGCCAATCAACTCAGTAAATGAGTCCCTTCGAAATGACGCAGCCGAAAAGTTCGCCAAAATTCAAAATTGAACTACACGGGTAGGGACACGCCCGTGTCACTACCCGTGTGCTGCTCGGGAAGAATGTGGTCGACGATTTGTCGAGCTCCGCTCGACGAATCGTTGAGCTGCTTGGACACACACACGGTTAGGGACACACCCGTGTCTCTTGTCGTATCCTGCTCAGGAGGAACATGGTCGACGATTCATCAAGCTCAGCTCGACGAGTCATCGAGCTGCTGCTTGGACACACACTGGTAGGGACACTCCCGTGTCACTACCCATGTCCTGCTCGGGAGAAACACGGTCGACGGTGGTACTCGAGCTCTGCTCGATGAATACATACACACAGGTAATGACACGCCCGTGTCACTACCCGTGTCCTTCTTTAGAGATTTCACAAAGAAGGCGCAGAGACACCAGAGCACCACACGTGTATGGACACGCCTGTGTCACTACCCGTGTCTTACTCTGGACCAACTTCTCCTCCCTTACTCAATTGTAAGCCTAGCTTCCAGCACTCCCTGAGCCCAAGTCAACTCTCCTGACTTAAAAGTGCGCATGAGGGGCCTAGCGTGAATTGGGACGTTACAAATCCTATAAACAAAATAAAATATTACGTCCCCGAAATTAGGCTAAGGCAATGGGGAGAGAAAAACATAAAATAAATTAAAATATGCTTTTAAAATTACCTTGAGGAAACAACTCCGGTTAGTGCTTTTGCATCAAGTCCACCAACTCCCATGTGTACTCCTCCTTCCCATAGTTAGACCACAACACCTTTACTAGTGGAACACTCTTGCGACGCAAACTACTTATCTCGTTGTCTACTATCCACACCGGCTCTAGTCATACAGATCTATCGGTTGTTACTGCTCCATCAATGGTGGGAATATGATGATCGGGTCGCAACAGTGCCTTCCAGAGAGACGACACATGGAATACGTCATGAAGGTTCTCCAGCTCTGGTGGTAACTACAACCGGTAGGCCAAAGGGCCAATCTATTCTAATATGGTGTAAGGTCCAACGTACCTTGGGCTGAGCTTCTTCACACCACGTTCCCGTGACACTCCATGCATCGACCGGATTTTCAGGAACGCTTTGTCACCCACATGAAATTCTACCATCTGGTGCTTTGCATTATAATGTTTAGCTTGCCGACTTTGAGCCTCAAGCATGCGGTCCCGTATTAGTCTGACAACCGCATCAGTGTCATTGATGTACTCGAATCCTAAAACCTTCGGGTCTTCATCTTGCACCCATGATAAGGGGGTTCTACACCTTCTTCCGTAAATGGCTTCACGGGGTGCCATCCCGATGCTGGCATGGTGACTGTTGTTATAGGAGAATTCCACGAGGTGTAAGAGCCTTTCCCACGACTCTCCTCTATCCAACACACACAGTCTCAATAAGTCTTCCAATGTTCTGATGGTTCTCTTAGACTGCCCATTCGTCTGAGGATGAAATGTTGTGCTAAAGGTGATGTAAACCCAAGTACGTTTGTATGACCTTCCATTCTTTTGAGGTAAACCGACCATCCCGGTCAGAAACAATTGTCTTTGGTACACCATAATACCGTACCAACTGCTCCACAAAGAGGCGTACCAAAACATCCGCATGAGCTTGCTTCTTCATAGGAATAAACCTGGCCAACTTTGTCAGGCGGTCAATGATTACCCACACCGAATCATTCCCTGAGCGAGTGTGAGGTAACCCGTGGACGAAGTCCATGGAGACATCCTCGAACTTCCACTCGGGGATGGGCAAAGACTGTAATAATCCACCGGGGCTCTTGCATTCCGCCTTCACCCTTTAACAGGCCTCGCAGTGCGTAATAAAATATCTGATGTCTTTATTCATTCCCGGCCAACACATTGTCTTCCGCAAGTTGGTGTAAAGCTTGGCAATCCCAGGATGCACTGAATACTGAGTGCAATGTGCCTCTCTCAAGATATGTTCCCGAATTTTACCGTCTTTGGGAATGTAGAGCCATCCATGAAAATAAACGAGGCCATCTTTTAATGTGTACTCTTCGGTAGTCCTATCTTCAATTGACTTGATTGCCGGGGCCAGAGCTGTATCCTTTCCTTACTCCACCCGTATTCGGTCCCGAATATCACAGACTATACTCATGGCCGCCAAGTACTCCGTATACTTTTCTAAAGGAACTTTATATACCAAAGTGATCTCCATTTCCTCGAGCATTCGAGCTAATTCCATACTCATCAACCGAGACTCAGAGCTCGAGTCCGATTCTTTTCTTCTCAATATATCAACCACCGAGTTTGCTTTTACAGGGTGGTTGTTCAAGGTGAACTCATAATCGCAAAAAAACTCAAACTAGTGCCTCTGCCTCAAATTTAGCAAGAGTCTCAACACAAGAAGAATGTGTCGACACAAAGGAGATGTGTCGACACTCAGCAAAAGTTTCAACACAGAAGGCATGTGTCGACACAAAGAAGATGTGTCGACACTTAGCAAGTTTCAACACAAGAGGATGTGTCGACACAAAGGAGTTGTGTCGACACTTAGCAGAAATCAACTAAGTATTGAAGAAGAAGGACTTGTGTCGACACACAGGATCAGTGTCGACACATTCTGAAGAAGCAGTGTCGAGAAGCAGTTTCTACAACACAAGGAGTTGTGTCGACACCATGAAGGCTAGTGTCGACACTTAGTCTACTTGTGTCGACACTTGGTCTATTTGTGTCGACACATAAAGACTTTCTGTCTCGACACTTTCAGACAGTGACAGAGATTTCAAGAAGTGACTGGATGACTTGACAGCTGCCATTTCAACCGGTCAACTGCTACTGTCAAAGCTGTCAGACGTTTGTTAGAAACCGGATCAGCCAGTCACCATGAAGAAAGCTTATATAAAGGCTTATTCCTTCAACAGAAGGAGATCGATGAAGCAATCATTAAAGTGAAAAACAACACAATAAGAAGAAGACCTTCAAGTGAAGATCTAAGAAGTTGGAGAGAGAAAGCTCCTTCTAAGAAGACAGCTATTGAACCAGGCTGATAAGAAAGTTTCAGATTGAGATCTGATTCTCAAGTCAGCAGTTGATTGAAGATCATTTGCATAGAGATACAACCCTACTGTGTTCTAATTCAAGAAGCTTTGAAGAAAGCCAAGGGAGGTTGATCTCTGCAAAGTTCTTTCAAGAACTCATCAAGAAGCCAGGAAACTCATCTTTCTCAATCAGAGTTGTGGTTATTAATCTTTGTACTTTTAATTTTCTGTAGGATCCTAAGGGATCTGAGTTGTAAGCCTATATTTATAAAGCTGAGTGGTAGGGCTTGTGTGTCTGAGTGTAGGATATACATTTCTCTGAGTGTAGGCCTTGTTGAAGGCTGAGTGTAGGCCTTGTTGAAGGCTGAGTGTAGGTCTTGGTGAAGACTGAGTGGTAGGGCTTTTGTGCCTGAGTTGTAGGAGTGGGATCACTCTGAGCTGTAGGAACCTATTTGGGGTTCTGAGTTGTAAGATCTGAGGATCAGAGGAGAAGTGGAGAAGTTAGGCCGAATCTAGTACACTACTAGATAGGCGAAGGGGGAAAGTGGATGTACCCAGACCTTGGGGAACCACTATAAATCCTGTGTGCTCTCTGTGATTGTATGCTTGTGTGATTGATGTGTTATATGTGCTGCATTGCTGTAAAGAATTGCATAAACAGGTCTAATAATTCATTGTTTCTGCCTTAAAAGTTAAAAAGATTAAGTGCACCTATTCACCCCCCCTCTAGGTGTTTAGGCATTAGTTATTTCAAGTGGTATCAGAGGGAGGTTACTCAAAAAGGACATAAATGTCTGAGTAAAGATCCTGGAGGCAGAATCAGCATAATCAAGAATCAAGAAAATGAGTTCAACTGAGAATCACAAAGAGCTAGGATCCATGAAATTGCCAATCTGTAGAAAGGAGATCTTTGGCATTTAAAAAGAAAGGGTTAGACTTTTTATGGAAGCCTCTGACCCAAGAATTTAAATTACAGTCAAAGAAGGGCCTTATGTGCCAATGAAAGTATCTGTTCTAGATGCAAATCAGAGAACTCCCAAAGACTATTCAGAAATGATCAAGGATGAAATAATTCTGGCCAATATGGACAAGAGGGCCCAGAATATTATTGTAAGTGCAATTGATGATGCCACATTTCAGAATCTGATTCATTGTAAAATATCAAAAGAAATGTGGGACACACTGACAGTATATATGGAGGGATCAGAAGAGGTAAGACAAGACAGGAAGTATTTATTAAATCAAGAGTATGAAAGCTTCAGACAGGGCAGGTCTGATAGAATAACTGAATGCTACAAGAAATTCTATAGGATAGTCAATGAATTGATGTCCTATGGAAGAGAGTTCAGCAATTATGAATTGAATGATAAGTTCTTGAGATCTCTAACAAAGGACTGGGACACCAAGATTTGTGCCATAAGGGAAATGGCCAAATTAGCAAACATTCCTCCTCCAACTTTATTTGGAAAACTGTTATCTTATGAGATGCAGTTAATGGTAAGGAAGGAGGTAGAAAAGACTACTAGGGTGGAGCACAAAGAAAGAGCTGTGGCCTTTAAGACTGAAGCCACTTGGAAATATAAAAGCAAGTCTCCATCTCCACCTCAAAAAGTTGCTGAGGCTGAGACATATACTTCAGATAGCAAGAAAACAGAAAGCAGTGAAAGTGATGAAGACTTTGCTATATTTACTAGGCATTTTCAGAAGTGTCTAAAGAAGAAGCAGTGGAGGTCCAAGCCATCCACTTCACAGCCAAAAGATGACTACTACCAGAAAAGGATGTCATCAAGGAATGACAGAAGAAATTCCAAGTCTAGTAACACTACATCCTCAAAAATAGTTTGCTATTGTTGTAATAGACAAGGACATGTAATGGCCGATTGTCCAGAAAAGAGGAAAGAGTCCACTGACAAGAAGAAGACACAGTTCAAGGGCAAAAAGGAAAGGTCCTTTGTTGCCAAGAAGGATAAAAGTCTGACTGATATGTCATCTTCAAAAATAGATTCAGAAGCTGAAGCCTATATTGGCTTGTTTGCTGAAGAAGAAGAAAATGAGTTCATGCAGCTAATGAACTCAATTTATGAGCATGAGGACATTCAGTGCAAGGGACTGATGGCCATATCAGCAGGAGACAAAATCCAGGATCAGCCTGGACCTAGTCAGGTACAAAATTGTTCTTCAAGTTCAATTTCTAGTACTGAGTCAGATTCAGATACATCAACATCAAGTGATGTGAGTGGATCTGAATCTGAAGGAGACATTCATCAGTTAATTGATGAATATAGAGTATTGTTGCAGGCTTTGAAGAAAAGCAAACTCTTGGCCAAGTCTCAGGCTAAGGAGATTGCAAGTCTTAAAGTGGCTGCAACAGATTTTGACAAGTATTAGATCAGAAATTAAATGAAATAGCCAGACTGAAGAATATTACAGTTATTCAGATGGGGACTATTACATTTAAAAATGATCAAATTAGAAATCTGGAGATTAGTCTTCAGAAGGAGAGAGATATTGTGGCAAGTTTTTCTAAACCAAAATCTATTCTACCTTTGATAGATGAGTTTGTACCTCATAAGTGTAAAACTGGATTAGGGTTTACAAAACCTGCATGAACAGTAAATTCCAAGTCTAAGGGCAAAGCCCCAGTACTCAACAATAAGCCTGCTGTAGATAAAATAGCCAGGGTTGTACTTAAACAAAGGTACAATAGATTTGAGTGCTGGTGTTGTAGCAAGGTAGGCCACTTTGCCATGGACTGTTGGCACAATTCAAGTGCCAAGGTGAGTAGCAAACTGCCTGCTAAAAAAGCTACGGGTATTTTGTTAAGAGTCAGACTAACTTGCACCAAGGACCCAAGAATTATTTGGGTTCTAAGGTTAAGTAATCTGTTTTGCAGGTGAGTCCAAGTGGCCATGCCCCAATATGGTACTTGGACAGTGGATGTTCCAGGCACATGACTAGAACTAGGGGATTGCTGAAGGACTATACACCAATCAAAGATGGTCCTAAAGTTATCTTTGGTGGTTCTGAAAAAGGAATCATCAAAGGCTTTGGTAACATTTCTAGCAACCTAATTACAATTACTCAAGTGGCTTATGTAAAGGGTTTGAAACATAACCTCATTAGCATAAGTTAGCTGAGTGATTTAGGATATGACATCTCATTTGTCAAGGATGGTTGTCATATCAGTAGGTTAAGTGATCAAAAGATCATTCTGACAGGATATAGGAAGAGAAATGTCTATTGTCTAGACATTATGTATGAGAACATAGTTTCTCCTATTTGTCTTGTAGCTCATGAGAAAGTCTCAAATTGTGTTAAATGGCACAAGAGGCTGTCTCATCTTAACTATAAGTCAATTGGCCAACTCTTTAGCAAATAGTTAGTGAGGAATGGTCCTCAGGTTAAGTGTATAAAGGATGGGATATGCTCAGCTTGTCAGAAAGGCAAGCAGACTAAATCCACCTTTAATAGCATTGAGAACAAAGACGCTGTGAGGTGCCTATACCTCTTGCATATGGATCTTTTTGGTCCTATGCCAGTTCATAGCCTAGGTAGGAAGGTCTACACATTTGTGGTTGCAGATGATTATTCAAGGTTTTCCTGGGTATTCTTCCTAAGGCAAAAATCTGAAACTCCTAGTATCTTTTATAGTTTTGTCAAACAAATTCAGAATGAGTTAGACAGTACAGTGGTCAAAATAAGAAGTGACCATGGTACTGAATTCCAGTCTGATAGTATGACAAAGCTATGTGAAGAGTTTGGGATATTTCAGGAATTTTCCTCACCAAGAACACCTCAGCAAAATGGTATTGCTGAAAGGAAAAATAGAACCTTGATAGAGGCTGGTAGAACCCTATTGAGTGACACATCTCTCCCAGAATATTTCTAGGCTGAGGCAGTTAATACTGCATGTCATGTGATCAATAGGGCTACTATCACCAAGAGCCATAAGAAGACCCCCTATGAGATTGTGAAGGGCAGAAAACCAAATCTATCCTATTTCAGGATCTTTGGTTGTAAATGATATATACTTAACAATGGTAAGTCTTATTTAACCAAGTTTGCTGCCAAATCCCAAGAGGGAATCTTTGTTGGGTACAACAACAACAGTAAGGCTTATAAGGTCTACAACTTGACTACTCAAGTTGTAGAAGAGTCTGTTCATGTAGTGTTTGATGAAGCTAGACTCATTAACAATGAATTGTCTAGAAGTGTTTGCAGCTCCACAGGTGTAACTGAGAAGATGGACAAGCTTACTATTGAAGAAGGTTCTACTGCAAGTGGATGATAGTGGCTGCTGTTCAGGGGGAGTACAAGATACTCCTGTTGCTAAAAAATACCAAGAGGAGCTGCTGAATGGAGAAGCTGAAGGTGTACAACCAGAAGACAGGCTGCCTCCAGCAAATAGGCATTTAAAAGATCATCCAGCCAATCAAATTATTGGAGATCTCAGACAAGGGGTACAAACAAGGAGCAGGAATCTAAGTTCAGTTCTCTACTCCAGCTTTCTATCCCAAGTAGAGCCAAAGAAATTTGAAGAAGCAATTCTAGACCCTCATTGGATTGAGACAATGCAAGAGGAGCTGAACCAGTTCAAAAGATGCAAAGTCTGGGAGTTTGTTCCTAAACCAAAAGACCACAACATTATAGGAACTAAGTGGATATTTAGGAACAAGCTGGATGAAAATGGAGTAATTATAAAGAACAAAGCTAGACTAGTTGCTAAAGGATATAAGCAGGAAGAAGGTATTGATTTTGATCAAACCTTTGCTCCAGTAGCAAGACTAGAAGCAATAAGGATGTTCCTTGCCTATGCAACATTTCAAGGGTTCAAGGTATACCAGATGGATGTTAAGTCAGCTTTTCTGAATGGAAATCTGAAGGAAGAAGTCTATGTAGAACAGCCATCAGGTTTTGTTGATTCTACTAAACCTAATTATGTTTATAGACTTAGGAAGGCTTTGTATGGGTTAAAACAAGCCCCTAGGGCTTGGTATGAAACCCTGTCTAGTTTCCTCATTGAGAATAAATTCACAAGGGGTAAAATAGACAAGACTCTATTCCTTAGGGAATCCAGAGGCAAGATTATTTTAGTCCAAATATATGTAGATGACATAATATTTGGGTCTACAGAAAGTAGTCTTTGCAGGAAGTTTGCAAAACTAATGTAAAGACAATTTGAAATGAGTAGTATGGGGGAACTTAAGTTCTTCTTGGGTCTCCAAGTTAGACAGAGTGAAGATGGATTATCCATATGCCAGTCTAAGTTTACCCTAGAATTGATAAGGAAGTATGGTATGGAATCATCCACTACCATGAAAACTCCTATGTCAACAATAAGCAAAGATGATGCAGGGAAACCTGTAGAGAAACTTTATGGAAGTTGGCTCTCTATTGTAACTACAAGTAACCAGATCATGTTTGCACAGTGTCTGTGCTAAAAGTTGCCCTGAATCTCATTTGACAGAAGAAAAGAATTTTGAGATATCTTAAGGGCACTCCTTACTGCCTTTGGTACCCTAAGAACAAATTCAGAGGAAGAAAAGGAAAAGTACAACAGTATGTCAATTTCTAGGTTGAAGGCTGGTGTCTGGAGTAGAAGAAGCAAACCAGTGTGGCTATCTCCACAGAGAGTTAGTATGTGGCTGCAGGAAGTTGCTGTGCTCAGATGAAGTTATGTATTCAAGGAGAACTGGATTCAAGTACTTGAAAATAATCCTGATAGTAGGACTGTAGAAATTTCAAGAGAACAGAAAAGGAATATTTCACTAGAATATTAATACATCCAAGAAAAGCCCTTATGAAACCAAATCTTGTCTGAAATTTAGTAAGTGTGCAACACAGGTCTGTGTCGACACATAAAAGTGGTGTCCTGAGAAATGGTGTCAACATCTAGGAAGTCTGTGTCGACACTGGAGGACATGAGTGTAGGTGTCACACATCCAAGGTGGTGTCGAATTTCAGATTTAGTCTAGTAGAGTCTCGACTAAGTGTCGATGTTCAATTTGACACATGACAAGGATTATCTTGTCAACTTTTCACTGTCGACACAATTTAAGATACTTTTCACCTTCGATTGAAAGTATAAATAGGTTTTCTGCAGTTTTCGAGACCAAACTGTTTGAATCTCTCTTCTCTCAAGATAAAGAGAGAGGATATGAACTCGAAGCCCGCGGAATCTGGGAAGAATGGACTCTGTTTCAGAACCAATCAAGATTATACCTAGCTGGAAGTATTCCAGAAGTGATGAATCAAGCAGCTGGTTCTAAGATAAATCACATGAGGAGAATGGATGTCAGAATTTTCTCAAGATGGGATAGGGTGCTGATAAAAGAAATGCCAACTCCAGTAAAGGACACAACTCAGAAGAAGAAGAAGACAACCACTGTGGCTCAAGAATCCTCTAGCAGCTCTGAAGAGCAAGTGGTGTTTACTCCTGATGATGGAGAAACTAGAAATGCTGGACAGTCTCCAGCTAGACAAGAAGATGCACAGAGGCAGGGGGAGCTACCCTCAGCAAGCCCAATTCACCTGGATACACTCCAGGGGGAGCCTCTACTTGTGGAAGAGCCAACTCCACTAGAGAGTGATAGGGCTACCCAAACCATTTTGGAGATAATCACTGACATTAGTCAATTAGATTTCACTATTGAGGATGAAGTTTTGACTGATTCATTACCTAATGTCCATCAACAAACACAAATACAACCTCAACCACAAGATGTTGTCATGGAGGACACATCTGCGGCTGATAGAGTGGTTGATGAGATCAGAGATTCTCCAGCCCTTCCTCAACATAAATTAACTTTAGAAGAGCTATTCCCTGATCTTGTACAGACAGATCTTGAGAAAGAAATAGCTGCTGTTGAGGGGGAGAAGGTCCATATTGAGGGGGAGCATGTGGAGATTATAGAGGAAACTGCAAACAAGGAGACTGAGGAGCCAAAAGATGCTGAAGGGCCACCAAGGACTAAGAAGGCTTCACATCCTAGTCCTAAGGAAAGAGTAGACATAGTCAACACATCTGCTTCAGAGGATGAAGAGGCTGTTAGAGCCAAGAAGAGGAAGTTCCAAGTCTTCAAAAGAAGGAGCCAGAACTATAAGAAAGCCCTACAGACAATTGCTCCACATCCTGCCACCACTACTGATTACAGTTCTCTAATGGTAGCATTGCAAATCAAGCTGGATGAGAAAAGGCAAGCTCTAGAAAAATATGTGGATGAAGGGCATAAATCTCTGCAGTTTGATCTTGCACAAGACATCAAATCTATCAAATTTGAAGTGAATCTTAACAAGAAGGAAATGACTGATTGTTTCCATAAGGGAGGAAATGCAGTAGTCTATCTGGCCACACATCAAGAGAAAATAAAGAAAAAACTTGATGATCTAGAAGTCAAGCATGGATATGTCCTGGAGAACCAGATAAGGATGAATGATAATCTCACTACTTCACATAATGCCATAGTAACTAAAATGAAGAATATAGCTACTGCTCAGACTGCAGCAAGTGCTACTGCCAAGGCTGAATTTGACAAGCAATTGCAAGAGAGCCTAACTGCTGTTAAAACTGTCATTGAATACTCTCAAAAGGCTATCACTGACAAGCTCCAAAGGTTAAAACCTTTCTATAAAGATGGATTTAACTATCTGAATGTACAGATAAGATTTCAGAAAGATGATCTGAGGGATCATATAGAGCGAGAAGTCATAAAGGGGGAGAGGGTATTAGTCAAGGCAGGCTCTGATCATGCCAAATGGATTTCAAATTCCATCAGAGCCACCCTTGTATATCCACCCTTATGTGATGATGACAATGTTGCAGAGTCTGGAATCAATCCTGCATACCTTGGAGGAGAGCAAGCTGAAGTAGCTCAGGTGATATACCCTCCACCAGACTTTGACATGATACATCAAGAAATACAATCTATGTATAGTCCTCCTGAGAGAAATCAGAATGTCATCATAGAGAAAGTAGTCCAGCCTGTGCCAGAGGCTATACTAAAAGAACAAGAGGCTTTGTTAAAAGAATAAGAGGCTCAATTATCTAAGAAAAGATTCAGAGAGCAAGCTGAATTAAGGCCTGATTTTGAACAATGGAGCCCCACTTCCAGGAATATTGACTGCATGGAAGGCTGCTAAGGACAATGTCCTGGATAGAGGCAAGTGGTATTCTGACCTGGAGTGGAGGAAACATGAGAATAGGCAAGAGGCCATTGTACAGTATAGAAGAAAGGCTAAATTGGGAAAGCTACCTCCTAATGTACAGGAGCCTAGCAAGTATTTTCCCAAGCCTTATCACTATTTTGAAAGACAGAAGATAAAGGCTGAAGAGCTGAAAAAGAAAGAACTCAAAGGGAAGAAGCCTGCTGCTGATGATGACAATGAAGCTCCAGTTCAAGCAAGGATTCAATCTGGAAAGGGGATTGTAATCAAGGAACCAGAGCAGCCATAGGATAGCATTTTCTTAAGTTTACAAATTGTAATCATTTGTATTAAAATCCTATGTAAACGTTTGACTAATGAAAATGTTGGAATTTGTAAGAACATTGTGTCATGGCTTAAATCTATTACATTAAGTGTTCTGAGATAATTGTTTATACATGTTCTGTTCATGCATGTTTAAGTATTTTCCCTGTCACATAATATTGTTGTACATCATACTGAGAATTTGTTATGTACGGTGTATATCATTGACTAAGGGTCATGACTTCTCCAAATAGGGGGAGATTGTTGGGTACATTGAATATATGTACCTGATTTGAAGAAGCCTCACCATACTCATTGATATACATCAAGATATATTTGATGTGCTTTGAGTTTATTTGTGCAGTTTAAGTAATTGCAAGGAAAGCAAAAAAGTTTCTAAGTCCATGTGTCGACACCCAGAAGAGATGTGTCGACACTTAAGAAGACTTGTGTCGACACCCAGAGAAGATGTGTCGACACTTGGAGTAATTGTGTCAACACTGGGAAGGCAGAGTCGACACCAAAAGGAAAGTGTCGACACATACAGGCAATGTCGACACACAATGAAGAAATGTCTAAAGAATTAGTGTCGACACTTAGAAGTAGTGTCGACACCCAGAGGAACTTTGTCGACATAAAAAGTGTCGACACTAGGAGGCTGTGTCGACACTCAGCAAAACATCAACAAAGTTCAAGTACATGTGTCGACACTAGGAGGCTATGTCGACACCCAGCAAACTTCAACAAGTTTAAGTACAAGTGTCGACACTAGGAGGCTGTGTCGACACTCAGTAAAAGTCTCAACACAAGAAGAATGTGTCGACACAAAGGAGATGTGTCGACACTCAGCAAAAGTTTCAACACAGAAGGCATGTGTCGACACAAAGAATATGTGTCGACACTTAGCAAGTTTCAACACAAGAGGATGTGTCGACACAAAGGAGTTGTGTCGACACTTAGCAGAAATCAACTAAGTATTGAAGAAGAAGGACTTGTGTCGACACACAGGATTAGTGTCGACACATTCTGAAGAAGCAGTGTCGAGAAGCAGTTTCTACAACACAAGGAGTTGTGTAGACACCATGAAGGCTAGTGTCGACACTTAGTCTACTTGTGTCGACACTTGTTCTATTTGTGTCGACACATAAAGACTTTCTGTCTCGACACTTTCAGACAGTGACAAAGATTTCAAGAAGTGACTGGATGACTTGACAACTACCATTTCAACCGGTCAACTGCTACTGTCAAAGCTGTCAGACGTTTGTTAGAAACCGGATCAGCCGGTCACCATGAAGAAAGCTTATATAAAGGCTTATTCCTTCAACAGAAGGAGATCGATGAAGCAATCATTAAAGTGAAAAACAACACAATAAGAAGAAGACCTTCAAGTGAAGATCTAAGAAGTTGGAGAGAGAAAACTCCTTCTAAGATGACAGCTATTGAACCAGGCTGATAAGAAAGTTTCAGATTGAGATCTAATTCTCAAGTCAGTAGTTGATTGAAGATCATCTGCATAGAGATACAACCCTACTGTGTTCTAATTCAAGAAGCTTTGAAGAAAGCCAAGGGAGGTTGATCTCTACAAAGTTCTTTCAAGAACTCATCAAGAAGCCAGGCAACTCATCTTTCTCAATCAGAGTTGTGGTTATTAATCTTTGTACTTTTAATTTTCTATAGGATCCTAAGGGATCTGAGTTGTAAGCCTATATTTATAAAGTTGAGTGGTAGGACTTGTGTGCCTGAGTGTAGGAGATACATTTCTCTGAGTGTAGGCCTTGTTGAAGGCTGAGTGTAGGCCTTGTTGAAGGCTGAGTGTAGGTCTTGGTGAAGACTGAGTGGTAAGGCTTTTGTGCCTGAGTTGTAGGAGTGGGATCACTCTGAGCTGTAGGAACCTATTTGGGGTTCTGAGTTGTAAGATCTGAGGATCTGAGGAGAAGTGGAGAAGTTAGGCTGAATCTAGTACACTACTAGATAGGCGAAGGGGGAAAGTGGATGTACCCAGACCTTGGGGAACCAATATAAATCCTATGTGCTCTTTGTGATTGTATGCTTGTGTGATTGCTGTGTTATCTGTGCTGCATTGCTGTAAAGAATTGCATAAACAGGTCTAATAATTCATTATTTCTGCCTTAAAAGTTAAAAAGATTACGTGCACTTATTCACCCCCCCTATAGGTGTTTAGGCACTAGTTCTTTCATATTTCATGGTGATTCAAGCAGGAGCCCTAGCCTCTATGAAGTTCGACACCGGATTTGATGTCGACTTCGACTCATTCAACACTCTGATCCAATTTTTCTAAACATTCTGACTCTACTGGAAGAACAGAATTTGAAAACCTGATGACAACAAGAATAAAGCTCGCTGGAATAGAAATTAGAGAATGTGTCTATACTTCATCTACACCAGAGGAAAACACCATGATAGGAACAATCACGAGTAATGCCGTTTCTTTGACTCCCGTAGTTTTAACTGAAATTTTTGATTTCATAAATGGAGAAGAAGAACTGGATATAGATTCTGTAGAATATGATATGATGTTGAGTCTGATGGGTTATGTTGGAGATAACCCAAATAAGCTGTTGAAGAAGCACCTATCTGCAGAATATAAGTTTCTGGCAGATATAGTGGGAAAGATCTTGCTGGGCAAGCACACTGCCCATGACTACATTACCAGACATCAATTCCTGGTCATGTGTGCAGTGGTCAATAAGAAGAAAGTGGATTGGGCACAGATCATTTTTGATCTTATTAAGAAAAAGTGTAATAAAAAGGAAGTGTGCTTTGAAAGGATCCTAGAGATCTTTTTGCAAGAAAAAGCTGTTGAATCCATGGTCTCACAGACCATATTAAAAAATGCCTTCGAAAGGCTCACCTGTGCCTTGTTTGGCAGGTGGGAGAGGACCATAACTAAGCCATCCAAGGCTTCAACCTCTTCCACCCCAGTTTCTAAAGGCACTAGGGCTGTAAGAGCCACTCCCCTCCCTGTTGAAGAGATCATTCCCCTCTCACCATCTCTTCCAACAGTCCAAACTCCAATTCCACCAACAATCCAAACCATCATTCACACTCCAACTCCTCCTTCATCCCCTTTCCATACCTCTCCAACCACCACTCATCTTCCTACTCCACCACAATCTCCACATGCTTCACCAACTCATCCATCATCTCCTCTTCCAATAAACCACATGCTTCACCAATGCCAGTGTTGTGACTCAGTGATTGAGTGGTGATCAACCTGTGTTGTTGCTCGGAGCTTCTGAAAGGTTGCCAACAGGTGTTGCAATGGAAGGGAGCTTTGCAAGAGGTCTTGCCATTGAACTCTTAACGGCGACTAACTTCAAGAAGTGGAGGTCGTGCATGAAGAGTTATCTTCTTGGCGAGGAGCTGTGGGAAGTCGTCGGTGGTGACGACAGGCAGGAAGTCACGGCTGCGTTCGGTACTGCTGAGCAGGTTAGGATCTGGAGAAGAACAAATGCTAAGGCGGAGTTCATTCTGAAGAGAGCCGTGTCTCCAGAACTGTTTGATCACATCGTTGGATGTGTGTCGGCTGCTGATATTTGGACAACCATTGATGAGTTGTTCAATAGGAAGAATGTGGCGCGGCTTCAGTTCCTGGAGAATGAGTTGGCCAGGGCAACTCAGGGAGACCTTTCCATCTCCAAGTACTTCTTAAAGATGAAGAGCTTATGTGCTGAGCTGTCGGCACTGGATCCTGATGAGCCTATCTCTGAGGCAAAGATGAAAAGGCACATTATTCGCGGCTTGCGGAAGGAGTATGTGGCCTTTGTCACATATGTTCAAGGGTGGGCTACTCAGCCGTCTTTGCTGGAGCTGGAGAATCTGCTTGCCTCGCAGGAAAGCTTAGCAAGGCAGATGGCTGGAGTAAATTTGAATCAGGAAGACAGCGAAGCTCTCTTCTCAGGCAAGAAGAAAGGATGGGAAGGGAAGAAGAAGAAGAAGGTGCAGGCCGCTGGTGAGAAGGAGACTTCAACTTCATATCCACCGGAGAGGAGCAATGCTCCTAAGGACTGGAAGAAGAACTTGAAGTGCTACCGATGTCATTAGCGAGGGCACTTCAAGCAGGACTGCAAGGTCAAACTGCAGCCTGGGCATGCTGCGGGAAAGGAGGAAGCTTGCTCGAGAAGTGAAGAAGCAGAATGGGGCGGAGCCTTCATGACGGGCACTTGTGTCCGGGCCTTGTCTGCTGAGGACTTCAACAGCGAGTGGATCGTGGACTCCGGGTGTGGTCATCACCTCACCGGAGACAAATCGAAGTTCACCTCCATGCAAGCTTACTCAGGTAATGAAGCTATTATCACTGCTGATAATACTATTTATGCAGTAGAGAAAGAGGGGGTCGTGTCTTTGGGTAGTGATCAGGGGCCACTCACGTTAAGTAGTGTGTTTCACGTGCCGGGCATGAAGAATAACCTCTTCTCGGTGACCAATGCGGTGGACGCTGGTTATCAAGTTCTGTTTGGGCTAACAAACGTGAGGTTCCTTCGCAACGTATCAGCAGTGAAGGCTGATGTTGCTCATGTTGGGAGGAGGGTGAAAAACTTGTTTGTTCTTTCCACCAATGCCTATGTTGATAGGATGAGGGCCAATGATAGCGCTGCTATCTGGCATGAAAGGCTGGGGCACGTTGGCATGTACAAGCTGAAGGCAATGGCTAGTAGAAGTCTGGTGAGGGGGTTGCCGAAGTTGTCCTCCTTTGGTGATGGGCATGTTTGCGCGGGCTATCAATACGGTAAGGCACATCACCTTCCGTTTGATAAATCACAAACAAGGAGCAAGAAACCATTAGAGTGTATTCATGGCGACCTGATGGGACCGACGGTTACTTCCAGCCTCGGTGGAAGCAGATACATGCTTGTCTTGGTTGATGACTACTCAAGGTATACTTGGGTGTACTTTTTAAAGGAGAAGTCGGAAGCCTTCCGTTTGTTCGCGGAGTTCAAGGAGTTGGTAGAAGGCCGGCTTGGCTTGCGGATTAAGAAGCTTAGAACTGATAACAGGGGTGAATTTGTTTCCTCTGAGTTTTCTAACTTCTACAGGAAGCACGGGATCCAACGAGAGCTTACTTGTGCTCACACTCCACAACAAAATGGGGTAGCAGAGCGGAAGATCCGTCATCTGACGGAAACCTGCAAATGCTGGCTTCATGCGAAAGATATTCCAAGGTCTTTTTGGGCGGAGGCGATGTCTTGTGCTGCTTACGTCATCAACCAGATGCCACTCAGCCCTATCAACATGAAGACTCCTATTGAGCTGTTGCTGAAGGAGAAGCCGAGGGTGGGACACCTTCGGGTGTTCGGTTCAACTTACTACGTGCATGTCCCGGATGCTTCACGGACAAAGCTGGATGCGAAGGCAAGGAAGCTTGTCTTTGTTGGCTATGATGAGCGGAAGAAGGGATGGAAATGCATGGACCCTATGACGAAGAAGTTCGTGGTGTCAAGAGGCGTTGTCTTTGACGAGCTGACGTCATATGGAGGTGGCTCGGTGGAGCTATCCGGAAGTAGCAAGGTTGATGAAGCACCAGTGGTGGCTGCTGAAGGCTTGGAAGATGAGCTTGCTGTTTCACCAGTAGCTCCTGTTGCTTCTAACTCCGAGGCTGAGCCTTCTGGCTCAGGAAGCAGGGGGAGCACTGCTCAATGCTTGCCCCAGGTAGGAGTGAAGCCCGAAGAAGCAACGGAAGAAGTGAGCAAGGAGCCGAGTCTTCGGAGATCGAAGAGGGTGGTTAAGCCACCGGCTCGGTACTATGATGGGAATGCAGTGAGCTTTGTCTCCTGCTTCTTTGCAGGTCCTCTGGATGAGCGAGAGCCTGCAAACTTCAACGAGGCCACTGGAGTGAAGGAGTTGGAAGATGCCATGAAGGAAGAGATTGATGCTCTGAAGAAGAATGAAACCTGGGATCTTGTGCCCAAGGTTGATGGCATTACTCTGGTTACTTGCAAGTGGGTATAAAAGTTGAAGAAGAAGGCTGATGGGAGCATTGATCGGTTCAAGGCTCGCCTGGTCGCTAGAGGATTCTCACAATAGTATGGAGAAGACTATGAGGAGACATTCAGTCCAGTTGCGAAGATGACTTCAGTAAGAGTGGTGATCGCCTTGGCTGCTAGCAAGGGATGGAGGTTATGGTAACTCGATGTGAAGAATGTCTTTCTTTACGGAGAGATTGACAAGGATATCTTCATGGATCAGCCACTTGGTTTTGTCTTTGAAAAGCATCCGGACTATGTCTGTAAACTCAGGAAGGCTCTCTATGGGTTGAAGCAAGCTCCTCGAGCGTGGTATGGGAAGATTGCAGAGTACTTGCAATTCTGTGGATACTTTGCTTCTAACTCTGATTCAAGCTTGTTCGTCAAGAAGAAGGGGGAGCTACAAGTCTTGGTCCTGCTGTATGTGGATGACATGATCATCATAGGGAACTTAGAGGGGGAAGTAGCAAGGCTCAGGGCTGAGCTTGCTATACGCTTCGAGATGAAAGACTTGGGAGAGTTGCATCACTTTCTCGGTCTGGAAGTGGAGAGGAAGTAGTGTGGGGTTCTTATTTGCCAGAAAGGGTATGCTGATCGCATTATGAAGCGGTTCGGCATGGGTGAAGGGAAGAAGTGCGCTACTCCACTAGAATCTGGGCTGAAGCTTCGACGGGATGAGGGAAGGGTTCTTCATGATCCCTTGGTGTTCAGGGCTCTTGTTGGGAGCTTGATTTAGCTGACGATCACAAGGCCAGATATTGCTTATGCTGTTGGCCGAGTAAGTCGGTATATGGCTGAACCAAGGCAATCTCATCTAGTGGCGGCAAAGGGTATTCTGAAGTATGTCAAGGCTTCTTCTGACATGGGACTCCTCTATAGAAGGGACTCGGAGTTTGCGTTGCTCGGGTACACGGATGCTGACTATGGCGGTGATTCAGATGATCGAAGGTACACTTCAGGTTATGTGTTCACTTGCGGTTCAGCTAGCATCTCGTGGTGTAGCAAGAAGCAGGACTCGGTATCGGTTTCAACCACGGAGGCGGAGTATAAGACTTCGGCCTTGGCTGCTCGGGAAGCCGTTTGGTTGAGGAGGCTTATAGAGGATGTTCATGAAGAAGTGCAAGGGCCTACTTTACTCCGGGGTGACAATGAGAGTGCCCTCAAACTGGTTAAAAATCCAGTGTGTCATGCCAGGACCAAGCATATAGAGATTGATCACCATTTCATCAGGGAGAAGGTGTTGGAAGGATCTCTGCTGGTCGGGCATGTTCGGAGTGAAGATAATCTTGCTGACATCTTCACGAAGCCACTGTCGAAGGGGCCCTTTGAACGCTTGCGCAGCTTGCTAGGCTTGGTCACCACTTCCCACTTCAAGGGGGAATGTTGAATTTTGTGAAGTGGAAGTGGTTGACGGAACAGGCCGGGCGGCCTGGGCGGACAAGTTTGGTGGACTAGGCGGACTGGGCGGACTGTGATGTGTGGCCTGGTGGAAGGTCTAGTGGAAAGCCGGCTGTTGTCTGAGCGGCTTGTTGTATGGAGTCCGCGGACTATGTGGCATGGTTTCTGCGGATAGGGTGTTGATGATTGGCTTTGCTAAGGAGCGGCCTGAGCGGATGGAGGCTTGCGGACTGGTGCATTGCTCAGTGGCCGCGGGTGCAAGCTTGTGTTGATAGGCGGTTTGGCTCATGTCCGTGGGAAGCTTGCGGACTGGTGTGCCCGCGGTGTGGGCTGTTGCGGACTGGGCTTAGAGCTTGGCTGAGGCCTTGTCGAGCTCTGGTGGCACAACAAGTGCTTTGTTGTGGAGATCGATTTGGCGGACTGGATTTTGAAGTCCGAGAGTTGGCTGCTGCGTTGGGCAGGAGTGAGAGGAACTTGCGGACTGCGGGCGGTCTGTGCTAAGGTGTTTGGTGGACGAGAGTTTGAGTCTGCCATGCTCGCATTGGCCTTTGATGGTTTTGGACTTGGTCACACTTTGTGCCAAGTTCATGGTGTCCGCCGTATCCGCCAAGTCCACTGTGGCCGGGCGAACTGTTGCTGTCTGCCTTTGGTCGTGGACTTGTGGCGGATTGAGGTGTGAGTCTTGCGGACTGCCTCGGGTTGGTGCGGACAACCATTGAAGGGGGTTGCTGTCCTGCAGTGGTTGGAGCTTTGCGGGATGATGCCTTGTCCGCATAGCTTGGGCGGACTGGATAGGGTTCGCCAATGTTTTCCTTGCTCCTGGCGGTTTTCCTTGGTATCCAGCTAAGTCCTTGCGGACTCGGCGGACGGAGTTTTGCTATCGCGCGGGCTAGGGCGGTGTCGCTATCTCTTGGGCGGTGACCACACTCCTCACCTTGCCTATAAATAGGACCCCCCTGGCAGGTCTACAGGAACCTAAGTAACTTGAGTGAACAGTAAGTTGGGTTGAGCGAAGTGCTGCGGTCTCTGTTTGTCAGTCCGCGCGGATTGTTTCAGTGCTGACGTTTGCTGTGTGCAGGTCGCGCGGGTAGCTTCGAGGAGCCAGGAGTTTGGCTGTGACTTCGGTCAAGTACTTGGAAGTGTGCGGTCTCTGCGGACTCAGCAGGAGGTCGCTCTGCGACTTGTCAGTTCTGTTTCATCTTTGCCAGCTTCAATAACCTGTCCACCGGCTTCAGGCGGGTAGGGGTGTTCCTCAATTCAGGTTCAGCAGGAGGCGAATAACGGTGTGTCCGCGCGGCCTCGTGGCTTCGGCGGACTCCGTGGCTATTCGGCGGATTGCAGCTTAGCTCGGGCGATCTCAGCAGACTCGGCGACCTCGGCGACCTCGCGGTCTCGGCGGATTCCGGTGCTGTCCGCCCGACTTGTTTTTTGGTGCTTTCTGTTTAAAGCTGTTATACTAGCAAAATCATGTCTCGCTATGTATGCCTCGTATTGTAAAGAAGTGAATGAATAATAGACCTGCTTGTGCTTCCATTGTTTGTTGGGATTAACCTTTGGTCCTTGGTTTCCGCTGGTTCAACGTGAGAACTGGGTAGTTCCGAAGATATTAATTTGGCGTTTGGGCTATCTTGCTGACCACGTTGAGAAAATTTAACACAAATTAGCAGGAGGAAATTGATGCACACACGCACACACTCTACAGGAATAAAACACAGACACTCTATAGAAATAAAACGCACACAGTCTATATAAAATAAAAACTATAAAATCTAACTCATACACTCACACACACAAGCAAAAATGCGAAAAACGAAGTGATCGAAAAATTAAAACAAATATATTTTTACAGTTAGAACTTGATAGGAATGCGAAAATAAAAATTAAAGGAGCAAAACAGTTTTCAAATAAAAGCAAAATAATGGTGTTCGAAAAATTAAAATAATGACTTATCCATTCTTATAACTCTATAAAAATGCTTAAAAGAGATAGAAAGAGTAAAATAATGGAAAGTTTAAAAAAAATAAAAAGACTAAGTAAAAAGAAAATAAAATCACTTTAAAATCATTTTTTTAAATTGATAAGAATGAACATAATGAGTTCACAAAAATCCTACGTCTAAACGAAGCTAAGTAACAAACTACCTAAAACATAAAAGCATAAAATCTATTCTCATACACACACACACACCCATTTTAAGAAAAGAAAAAAAATAAAGATAAAACAAATAAGATTGCTTAAGGAGGGGCACATAGATGCAATCCATAACAACATAGGGAGGAAAAAGCTACTAATTTTATTAAGATGAAAAGTTGTTTACAAAGCTAAAACAAACATAAAAGAGAGGTGGATAAAATCTCCTTATAAAGCATGGAAAACATCTAAGCAGCACCTCCCCTAAGCAAAATTATTCAAAAAAACAGAACATTGGATCTTATAGAGAAGATCTATTTATAGGCAAAAATTTCGGGTTACACGCCCTAGATCACGGGCGTGTAGCTACTGTTGTTGAAGTGACGCAAAACATTTTTTGCTGGTTTGACTTTGGGGCTGTACAAGTGGAAGTCACGGGCGTGACCCTACTGTCACGGGCGTGTAGTGGGGGCGTATCGGTGAGGTTTATCTGGGGAAGGCATACAGTCATTTCGTCTCCAGCGCTGTCTTGTCTAGGACATGTGGATTTGTCACAGGCGTGTCGCTGACTTGGAATGGGCTTGTCAGTGGTTTCGACGATCGTCGAATGCTGAACGGCGAGCTAAAGGCATTGAGTGGCGATGGCGTTGAGTGGCTGGCTGGCGTCGAGTGGTTGGCATTGAGTGGCTGGCTGGCATCGAGTTGAGCTCGACGAACCGGATTTGCCACGAGCATGTCAGGCATGTCACGGGGATGTTCAGAAATCGTCGAACGCAGATCGTAGAGTTGAGATCGATGAACATCGAGGGCATGACACAGGGCATGTCACGGGATGAACACGGGCGTGTCGGGCAGTTCGACGAATGTCGAACGCCGATCATCGAGCTGGAGGAAACTTTCTGTTGGGATTAACACGACCATGTCATGGGCGTGACCAAGAAGTACACGGGCGTGTACTTTGAATTTTTGGACTTTTCTGCAAAATTTTAGAAAACAAAATGTGGCTAAGTTAGACGATGTATATACAAAAAAACATTTTATTAAAGAAAAATAACTAAAAATGACAAAAATAAACTAAATCGACTTAATTAATGTACGTAACAATACGTATATTTACAACTTATCAATGAGGTGTTGAGTGCTACATCTTCACTCAATGCTACTATACTTGGGCAGATAACATTTTGAATAGGGATTGAGTGAACTGCATTCACTCAACGCACCTTGGCTTCACTAGATTTAAGTCCCGTAACACTGATGTCAAAACCCGCATTTTCTCCACATGTAAATGATATATCAGAGTAAGAGAAAACACGTGCCATGATGTCACACTGAATAGGGGATAACTGCTGATTCTCAGGCAAGAACCTAATCTTAACGCTTATCATGAAATTCTCAAATTTATCTTATAGAAAGCTATAATTTATGTTAACTTTTGATGTTCGTATCCCTCGATTCAGTGTATCCACTAATTCACATATGAAAATTTGAATATACGCTGCGAAAAATACTTGGTTTATATAGATTAACATCCTACATGAGCATAAACATGCAAATAGGACAACTCATGATATGCATATTTCTAGATTTAATACTAATATATAAATATCGTATATGTTAGTTAAAATATAATGACTCTGGTTTAATACGATGATATGCATGAGACAGTCAAAATGATACTTTTATATTTAAAATAACTAATATGCATTCCTAACATAAAACCTTCCCAGAGAGCAAGTAAAACCATCAAATCATTTAGAAGAAGCTTAGCAACTAGCATGTAACTTAACAATCTACAAATCTCCAGTGGGCATCAAGAAGCTGACACGAACCCACCAAAAGGCATATATGTTCGAACTAATAACCAAAACATCAAATCTACCTCACGCTGGAGAGGGAAGAAAAAATACTATAGCTGCAGGACACCAGCAACAACCAACCATAGCCTCTCAACCGACTACTGCTCCAAACCTGAGGCATTCAAAAGAAAAGAACACCTCAACATGATTGTACATGTGGCAAAAGAAACCAAAGGTAACAAGTGAGGTTAAAGTGTTACCAGGCCAAAACAAAAATAGTTTCCAATCCACAACATATAAATCACAAGGTAATAATCACAAGAAAGATTTATAGGGTTTTAAGTATAAGAAATTGCATCAAGTGCGATATGAAATTATGCTTTATTAGCATTCACAAGTGTACACATAAGAACATATATGCATATATATAAGAGACTGATCAGCTCCAAACACGTGATCATTAACACCGGTAAAAACGGTACTAAGTTTGGGGCCACATTATCCAAAACCAACCTTCAGACCCAACATCTCAAAAAGGCACTATGTTACTGGCCATCTGTACAACACAAACCAACAATCCATAAGAAGATAAGAAAACCCACCATGTGTAATGATTCACAAACCAGCGTCAAGTTGGTGGTCCTTTATCCACTGCCAACCTAGCCACAAATAACCATGCAATTAATACCCATGAGGTGGTGGTCCTCTATCCACCACCAACACAAGGCAACAAATTACCATGCATTGTATATAACCATACAAAATATAAATAACCAAGGCCACTGATAATCATGTATATATAAGCCAACAAAATGAAAACCAACGCATAGTATCAGATTTTCATGACAATGCAAATGGGAGAGAACCAGAAGTTACTAAGGTAAACATAACGAATATGACCTGACGAACTCAAAGTCAGTTAATGGACACATCAAAATTTCCTAAAAAACACCAGCTATGAGATCACTCGATGCTAAAAATGCAGGTTCTGGGTTCACTCGACACCTAAAAAAGTTTGAGTCCACTCGACACCATAACAAAAGCTTTGAGTCCACTAGACTCCTAAACAAAAACTTTGAGTCCAGTCGACGCCTAAACAAAAGCTTTGTGTCCACTTATTGCTTAAATAAAAGCTTTGAGTCCACTCGACACCTGGACAGATACAGTCAAAGCACTCAACACGTAGCTGCTTAACTCAACGATCTCGATACCAAAGGCTACTATACTCAACGCTCTCAATGCCAAAGTATATTCACTCGATGCCAAACCTGATTTAGTCAACACACTCAATGTCAAGGATACACTCAACGCTTTTCACTAAACGCCAAGCCTTCACTCGACGCCAAAGGGTGAACATTCAACGCACTCAAAGCCAAGGGCTGTAGACTCAACGCCTAAGGCAGAAACTTTATAGAAATTTTGTCTTTCCTAAACAGAGGTTCATAGACTTATAATAATTAATTTTCTTGACAACAGCTAAACCTAGACCAAGACTAAGTTTCATAACATAAGAGAGGGAGGGGTGGAAAAGGAAGGAGCCTAACATAGGAAAAAGAATTCTCCCTCACCACGGCAATAAGAGAAAAACAAGTTTACTGTTTGGCTAAGTACTATACAGCTTATATAGACAAGAAAAATAAGAAAATGGACAATAAGGAACTTAATAAAAAGCTTGGCAAGGGTGCAAATCACCACTTGCTTAAAGTTCATAAAAAATCAGGCCTCACGAGCACTCCAGTTCAAGGATCGGTCATAAGAACTCTTGGGCAACGATTCCTGAAACTTTATAGGCCAAACAAGAGTCAAGGTGAAAAACCCTAACGTCAAAAGTCCAAGAAAACAAAATTACCTACCACCAATGCATATATCTCGACAAGAGCTTTATGGATCTACCCTCCGTCAACAATTTCGAGCACTGGCACTCCTACAAATGGGGGCCGAAAGCCTAGAGCAACCCGTACTCACCTCTCTTCCGCGTTCTCGGTCCGATATCTTGGGGTAGAAGGAAGTGAATAGTTCTGTAATATAATACTACTTATAATATATATAATATATATATATATAATATTACTTATAAAATATTACATATTATATACATATAATATAACATATAATATATTTTCTCTTAGATAAATATAATATAATATATGATATGATATAATCTAATACTGTATGATATCAGATAACATAATATTATATACATATGTTATCATATAATATATCTCGAATCAAATCGGATTTCTACGAAATTCGCATCAAAATTAAATATCGATGCTACAAATTCAACGACAAAGTCGAATTGAAGATTCGACAAACCAAACTCGGGTAAAAACTCTCTCGAAACCCAAAACATCAAATATCCCCAATAGGCTCCACCGAGTTCCAAAACAAACTCGGCTCGCAAGGAAAATATCAAAAACACATTAGAAATTAGCCAAGGTAATATTCTAAGCCAATACCTTGGATACCAAATGAGCAAAAGTGACACTCCAGCAATGAAACTCGTCAACTACGCATCAACGTAATGCCCTAACATCAAAAATACGCTACTAGAAGAATTAAAATAAACAACAAAAAATCAGGGGCATTACAACCACTCCCCCTAAAAGAAAATTTTGCCCTGAAACTTGATTCACAACTAAATCTACTAAAAAAGAAATAACCAAGGGTTCCTGAATAGAAACACTTACCAAAAGAAACTAGGAGAACAGATGAGGATGAGCCTCCCTCATAGCTGACTCCAACTCCCAAATTGCACTTTCCACGTCTTGGTTTTGCCACAAAACTTTATGTATGGGTATTGTCTTCCTTCGCAACACCCGATCTTGACTATCCAAAATACGAACATGCACTTCAACATAAGAAAGATTAGGCTGTAATTGGGGCACCGAATCGAGAACATGCCGGTCACTAAGCACACATTCCGCAACTGGCTCACATGAAACACATCGTGCACACCAGGGAATGTAGTGGGCAAACGCAGCCTATAAGCTGACACTCTGATGCGTTCAACAACCTGGAAATGTCCCACATACCTGGGATCCAACTTGTGGTCCCTAACAAACCTCTAAACACCTGATATCAGAGATACCTTGAGAAAAACCATGTTCCCAACTGCGAACTACAAACTAGATCTTCGTCGATTAACGTTCTTCTCATAACCCTCCTGAGCTATTAGAAGTTTTTCTCGAATATGCGTCATAGAAGTATTCATCTCTTCCAACACTTATGTACCCAACAGCAGTCTTTCACCAACATCAGCCCAAAAAAAGGGAGTTCTACAACGTCTCCCATACAAAGCCTCAAACGGAGCCTTTTACAAACTCTCCTGATAACTTTTGTTATAGGCAAATTCCATCAATCTCAACCGCTCGTCCCACGCTCCCCCATGGTCCGAAATGTAACATCTTATCATATCTTCCACAATCTGATTTACTCTCTTCGTCTGACCATTGGTCTGCAGATGATAAGAGGTTGAATTTCTAAAGTCGGTAGCCAACCCTTCATGCAAACTCTTCTAGAAATGAGACATAAACCTGGAATCTCAATCAGACACAACACTTATTAGCACTCCATGTAGTCTGATGACCTCATCCAAATATAACTCTGTTATCTTCTTCATTGAGTAATCAATATTGAACGATACAAAGTGAGCACACTTCGTCTGTCTATCCATTATGACCCACACAACATCATGTCCTCGGGGAGATCTCGGCAAAGCAGTAATAAAGTAAATAAAAATACTCTCCCATTTCCAACTTGGAATATCCAAAGTCGTTAGCTTGCCACCAGGCCGTCCATGATCTGCCTTAACGTGCTTGCAGGTAAAACATATCGAAACATACTTGGCTATATCATTCTTCATACCTGACCACCAGACAATATGCTTCAAATCTCGATACATCTTTGTGGAAACAGGATGGTAGGCAACACTAGATCCTTGCACATTACTGCATATCCTTGATCGAATATTCTCAACAGATGGAATATAATACCTACCGCGGTATTTTTAAGGTCATATCCCTCGGCTCAATGAATCATCTAGTACATAGTTTAAAACTTTACTTATACGCAGCGGAAAATACTTTATTTATATTTGACATCCTAAAAGAGTGCATAAGTGCCCCCAAAGGACAACTTATACTATGCAAGACCCTACATTCAATTTATACTATATATATAAGAAAAAGATCTTTTTACGTTGTTTAGAAAGTAGTGTTGAGTTTTATAAAACATGCTGATCATGAGATATATATACATAATAGTGTTTGTTAGGTTTTAAAGTAACTAGCAAGCTAGCATAAAACATCCCAAGAGCGAGTAAACTAATCTCCAGAAAGGTAGTAGCAAAAAGATAACATATCTAGTACAAGGTAAAACTACCAGTGGGCGCCAACAACCTGACATGAACCCACTTGTTAACCCCTCAGTCCGCAACACCCGCAGGATTTCAAGGCCTTGCTTCATTATCCGCGGACACGGTTCGACAGTCCGCCCAGCTCGGCAAATTAGCAGTAATCGGCCACCAAGGATGGTCCCCCATCAGTGGACTCAACGCTCTGTTCGCCCGGTCCGCCATGCCTTGGAGCTCTGGCTTGATCCCTCTTTGGCGGACACAGTTCCCAGTCCGCCCAGGCCGCCATCCTCTCACAGGATCGCGCCTAGCAGCAGTGGATGGGAGCTCCAGCCCGCGAGCCCAGTCTGCCCATTTTGCGCGGACTGGCGTGTTCTTTCTTTTTGCTTCCCGTCACCGCTGCCCGGTTCTCCTGTACCCCGGGCAATCAGTTATTTTAGCCCTGCCCGTTTGGGCAGGCCCCCATCCTATAAATAAGGGGGAGGTGGTGCACCCAAGGCACGCTAACCCGTGCCCAGGAGCCTACTTGTTAAAGGCTGCGGACTCGAATCTCGTGCTTTGCGGACTCTAGCTTGCTCAGCTCTTGCCTTCCTCTTTTTCATTCACTTGTAATCAAACCCTTCTTCAGTAAAAGGAAAGCCCGTCGCAAGAGAGGAATTCAGGCCGCGACGGGCGAAGTCTGTTTTTGTCGTGGCTCACGGCCCTACTGTTCTTCTGGCTCTCGTCTGCTTAGTAGATTGTTACTCACAGTCTCGCTCCCTTCTTTTACCTTGTGCCCGAACCGTTAGCTGGTGGTGCTCGACCCCCTTTCAATTTTCGTGCATCAACAGTTAACACGCGACCTTCAGATTCGAGTATCATTTTGAATACAGCGGACAGAAATGTCAGACCGCCGAGCCCGCTCCTCAGACCGCTCCAGTTCTTCGGAGGATTCTCTCTAGGATGCAATCGAGCAACCTCGCTTTGAGGCCGAGCAATCCCGCGGGCAGACTGACCAGTGTCTCGACACGATCAGCCAAGCTCTGCTCGCATTAACCCAGCAGCTCGCTCCTCAGGCCGGAGCAGAGCCTGCGTACTCTCCAGTCCGCCAGACTCCAGCTCGCCGAACTCCGCTTTGGCAGTCGCCAGTCACTCCTCGAAATCCTGTCCAGTCCGCTGCCTTACTGCTCCCTCAAGAGGAGCAGTTCGCCTCATTTAGGAATTTTTTCAGAGAAGCAGCCAGGGGCACTCCTGCCCGCCAGCTCCATTTTGTTGACCGCCAGTCCGCCGAGCCCGCAGACTCCCTAGCTTCAGTCCGCCCTTTCTACCCTGCTAAGTTTGAGACTCCATCTTCCTTCATTGATCGAATCCGATGGGAGTCGGCTCCAAACAACTTCAGGGAACCTCGCCTTCCATTCTACTCAGGGGAGACTGATCCAGTCGTCCACCTCCAAGCGTTTGAAGGGGCAGTTGCATTGAGATGCCTCTCAAACGCCATCAAGTGCAAACTCCTGGTTATCACTCTCGAAGGACAGGCGAGAGAGTGGTTCTATGAGCTGCCTTCGGGCACAATCTCTTCCTTCCCTGAGCTCCGCAGAGAATTGTTGCTAAGGTTTGCTACCTCAAGAACGAGGAAGGATGGACCAGCCGCTCTATTTGAAATCAAACAAAGGGACAACGAATCAGTTGCACGATTCGTTGATCGCTTCCTAAAGGAGATTCAAGAGGTAAGGAATGCGAACCCTGACTACTACAAGGTTGCCTTGATCCATGGCCTCCGGGAAGGCCCCTTGAAATTTAAAGCAACAACAAAGGCACCAGAGACATATCAGGAGTTGATCGCCATGGTCAACCGCTTCATTGAAGGAGAAAACGCCAATCCCACATATGTTTCATCCCTGACAGCTAAGGCTGAAGGAAGGGATGCATCTGGTTCTTCTTCTCACAGCAAGCCCCCTCGTCCATATTTCCAGCATCCTTCTCAAAGAGGACGGAATTTCTGCCAAAAGAAACCTTTTCTCGGCCATCAACAGTTTCAGGATCAGAGACAACCATTGGCCGCCACTCCCGCCATTCCTCTCCAAGCACTTCCCATCCTCCAACAAACAGCCATGCCTGCTCCGATCCAATGTGATAATGACTCCATGGAGGAAATTGCAGGTATGGATCTTGACGAAGTCATCCAGATTTTGCAAAAAGAAATCAGAGTAAAAGGAGAAAGGTCCTCAGAGAGAGTGGAGGCCAAGGAACAATGCGCATTTCTGCCAGTTCCACAAGGAGAAGGGCCACTTGACCGAGGATTGGAAGGCCCTTCGTATACTAATAGAGAAGCTGCTTGCCGAGGGCAAGATTGACTTGAGCAAGAAAGATTCTTCTTCTTCAAAGCCGTCCACCTCCAAAGGCAAAGAAGTAGCTGAAACTTATCAAGAATGTGTGGAGTTAGAGGACAAGGCCGTCTGGGGCCGCTCAACGTTCTGGTTGAGTGCTTTGACGCAGATGATGAAGGAGTTCTGGGACGCCTCTTCTTTATCCATGGTGGAGCAGGAACCGAGTCTACTCGGGAATCCTCAATCTCAAGGGTCACTCGAGCAGAGGTGGCCTCTTCCTCTTTCGTTGCTCCACCAAGCGAGACCATCACCTTTGGCCCAGTTGATCTGCCCCAAACAACAAATCCATTCGACGATGCGGTAGTGATTAAGGCTGTTATTGGGGATTTCACAGTTGATAGGATTCTCGTTGACACTGGAGTTTAGTCAACTTGCTGTTTAAATCAACCTTTGAGGCCCTGAAGACTGGAAAGCATTTGCTTTCCACCGAAGGGCCACTCCACGGCTTCTCCGGGGAGAGAAACGAAGTTGAGGGGAGCGTCATCCTGCCTGTAAAGCTTGGAGGGGCAACTAAGCAAGTTCAATTCATAGTGGTTGACGCTCCCAGTAGCTATCATGCCATCTTCGGCAGGCCTTTATTGAACAAGTATCAAGCGGTGGTCTCAACTTACCACCTAGCAATCAAGTTCTTCGCTGATGGACGAATGTGCCGGGTCAGGAGTGACCCAAGGAGAGCAATGGAGTGTTATGTTCGCACTGTCAACATGGTTGATGCAAGTCCTTCCATTGCTCCAACAGCAGCTGCAGAAGCCTCTTCAAGTTCAGAAACTACTGCTGAAGGAGGAGCTCACCTGGAACCTGCCCAGGTGACGCAAGGAGTCCCCATTACTGAGGGGGAGGAGAGAAAGCTCTCCATCAACTCAGATCTGCTTGAAGATAAAAAGGCCGAGCTGATCTCCTGCTTGTTGAGGAACCTGGATGTCTTTGCCTGGTCAGCAGAAGACATGCCAAGCGTGGATCCAGATGTTTCTTGCCACCACCTTAATGTTGATCACAGCTGTAAGCCTGTGCAACAGAAGAAGAGAAATGTAGCAACGAAGTTTGCTGAGCCAATAAGAGAGGAGGTCTCGAAGCTCCTCAAGGCTAATTTCATTAGTGAAATTCAATACCCAACCTGGATATCCAATGTTGTAATGGTTAAAAACCAGGAGGGAAATGGCGCATGTGTGTAGACTTTACAAAACTCAATAAAGCATGCCCAAAAGATTTTTACACCTTGCCTCAGATAGATTCTTTAGTTGATTCTGCGGTAGGGTACTCTTGCATGAGTTTTTTAGATGCATTTTCTGGTTATCACCAAATAAGAGTGCATAAACCTGACGTTTCTCATACATCATTTATTACCAATGATGGTTGCTACTGTTACCTTGTGATGCCCTTTGGGATTAAAAATGCTGGTGCAACTTACCAATGCATGATGGACTGTGTGTTTAAGCAACAGAAAGGAAGAAACTTAGAAGTGTATGTAGATGACCTCTTGATCAAGAGTTAGTCTTTTTCGCTGCACTTGAAACACCTAGCAGAGACGTTCGCAACTCTGCATAGATATAAAATGAAGCTCAACCCGTTGAAGTGCACCTTTGGGGCGCGTAAGGGGAAGTTCCAAGGGACTTTCCCCCAATCCAGACAAAGTGAAAGCTATTCTTGATATGCCTACCCCCCGTTCACCTAAGGAAGTTCAGCAGTTAGGGGGGAGGTTGGCAGGTCTTGCGAGGTTCCTCTCTCGGGTTGGAGATATGAGTGCTCCTTTCTTTAAAACTCTTCGAGGAGCGTCTAAGTTCGAGTGGACAGAAAAATGTTCCCAGGCCTTTGAGCAGTTGAAGAAGCAATTAACTTCAACACCTCTGCTTCAGAGTCCCCGGCCAGGGGAGATGATTTTCTTATACTTAGGAGTTGGCCCTGAGGCTGTCAGCTCTGTTGTTCTTCGAGAAGAAAGCAGGAAACAGTTCCCGATCTACTATGTCAGACATATTCTGAAAAGTGCAGAGACACGGTACCCGATTCTGGAGAAGTTAGCCTTGGCACTAGTCATGTCAGCTCACAGACTCCGTCCATATTTCCAAGCGCACTCGATTCAAGTTGTTACCGATCAACCTTTGAAAAGTGTGTTGGAGAAACCGTAGCATTCTGGTAGACTAGACAAATAGGCAATAGAATTAAGTGAATTTGAAATTTCTTATGTGCCCAAAACAGCCAACAAAGCTCAAGTTCTAGCAAACTTCCTGATTGACACAGCAGAGTCCAGTTCTGATCAAGCAGGAAGATCTCCTTTGGCTTGGACCATCTATGTTAATGGTGCCTCAGGCAGAAATTCTTCTGGAGCAGGAGTGGTTCTGATTAACCCAAACGGCATCAAACTGGAGCAGGCCATCAAGTTTTATTTTCCAGTAACCAACAACCAAGCCGAGTATGAAGCTTTGCTAGCAAGCTTGAGACTTGCAAGAGAACTCAGAATTGATCTTGTTCATATCAAGACTGATTCTCTGGTAATGGTGTCGCAAATCCTTGGAAACTTTTAGACAAGAGAGGCGATTTTAAAGAAGTATCTTGCTCTTGTGAAAATAGAGATCGGCAAATTCAAAAGCTTTACCATTGAGCACATCTCTAGAACAGAAAATGAGGAGGCAGATGTTCTTGCTAAGTATGGGTTGCTCTCAAGAGGAACAACTTCCGAACTCTTCCGCCAGGCAGTGGAGGAAGGAGAATTGATGCAGGTTGATCAACGTCCCTCCTGGATGGACCCATTCATTTTTTATCTGTCAACAGGAGAATTTCACCATTCAATCAAAGATCAGAAAAAGTTCAGAATAAAAGCAGCTCACTATTACTTAGTGGCAGGAATCCTCTACAGAAGAACATTCCTCTCTGCCATTGCCAGATGTATTTCAGAAGAAGAAGCTCCCGTTGTTTTGCAAGAAGTTCATTCAGGAGAGTGTGGAAGTCACTCAGGAGCAAGAAATCTAGAAAGACGGATTTTGTGGTAGAGATATTTCTGGTCCACCATGAAGAGAGACTCTGAGGCTTACGCTAGAAAGTGTGTTCAATGCCAGAAGTTTGCTCCACTTCAACACCAGGCTGCTCAGTCACTCAGATCGATTGCAACTCCTTGGCCCTTGGTAGTTTGGGGAATGGATCTCGTTGGTCCTTTTCCCATGGCAAGCGGACAACGACGTTTCATCATAGTGATGATCGACTACTTCAGCAAGTGGATTGAAGCAAAGGAATTGACCAAGACAACAACTCAGGTCATCAAGAATTTCATTTGGGGAGAGATTGTCTGCCGACATGGAATACCTATGGCTATAATCATCGACAACGGGCCACAGTTCAACAACGCAAAGATGATTGATTTTTGCAAGCGGATGGGGACAGAACTGCGGTTTGCATCAGTCCATCATCCCAGGAGTAATGGCCAAGTTGAAGCAGCCAACAAGCAGGTCCTTAATTTACTTAAGAAGAAAGTGCAGAATCTCAAGTGCAGCTGGGATGATCAGCTTCCATCAGTCCTCTGGTCCCTTAGAACAACACCTTCATCCGCAACTGGCGAGACTCCGTTCAAACTTTCTCATGGCTCAGAGGCCCTCATTCTAGTTGAGTTTGAAGTCCCATCACCCAGAGTTCTGCTTGCAAGGCAAGGCTTTGAGGACTGGCTTGAGCTGAACAATGAAGAGATGAGATTCAGTCTGGAACACATTGAGGAAATTAGAGACAAAACAACAATAAGGCAGGAGGAGGTCAAAAGAAGGATGACCCGGTATTTTGATCAGAACGTAAGGATCAAACACTTTCAAGTGGGAGATCTAGTTCTTAAGAAAGTTGACGCTGATGCCAGAGCTGGTTCAGTTGGAAAACTTAATCCGATCTGGGCCGGCCCCTTCATTGTCAAAGAAGCGTTAAAGAACGGCGCTTACCGCTTGCAAACATACGAGGGAGAGGATATGCCACATACATGGAGCGGGGATGATCTCAAACGGTTCTATTCCTGAACCTTCTCTTTTTTATTCTGTGTATTCTCTTCAAGAATCATTATGAGTAAAAACTGCTCGCTAACGCTTCTTCAAGTGTTTTGTCTATTCAAGCATAACAGTTGGCATGCTAAGCAAGAAAGATTTCAAAAACAGTTCCGTCCTTGAACTCTCTTTGCTTTCTTATGCTAGCTTTGTAAAAACATCTCTTTAATCAAAAGATTCGTACTGACACTTTTCCTAATCTTTTCTCTTTCTCTCCCAAACATCAATAACGGTTACCTGATACCAGGAGCCATCGCCGAGTTCAGCAAAACCTCCCCTAGAGCTGTTGTCATTAGCGTAACACCACGAAGCCCACGTGTTGCAGGGAGATTTCGCACCGTGTAGTGGGAGCTTGCAGGCACTAGCGAGGTAGGATTCTGAACTTCGGATCCCGGCTAGTACCTGACCCACCTCTGCATTATGGAGGGATAGGGTGGGAGTTAAGCTCTACCATGCCGCATTAAGGATATCGTTACAACTTCGATGATCGCGTGAGGAAAGTTATGCCACTCCGGCTCACCTGCCCACGGGTCATCTTAGTTTGTAACCCTCGAACACTCCATGGTGCCCTCAAGCAGTGTCTGCAGGAGACCCACAGCTTGGTTGATCTTGAGGAAAGTTGAACCGCTCCGGCCGCAACTACCAAAAAGATCAACTTAGATTGTACTCAAGGCAAGACAGCAGAGGACCGTTCCGTCAAGTCTGCATCTTGCTCTTCACAGGGAATCTTTTAGCGCAGACTGACTTTCTATATCCGCTCAGTCCGCCGGTTTTCTTTGGGTTGATTTTATAGCTGGAGGCCGGATGAGAAAAGCAATGCCTGCCGCACCTGCCCGCCTGGTCGCAAGCTATAGATCATTTCTTCTATTTTAGAGCGGACTGACTTTCTATATCCGCTCAGTCCGCCGGTTTTCTTTGGGTTGATTTTATAGCTTGAGGCCCAGTGAGAAAAGCAATGTCTGCCGCACCTGCCCTCCTGGTCGCAAGCTATAGATCATTTCTTCTATTTTAGCTCGGACTGACTTTCTATATCCGCTCAGTTCGCCGGTTTTCTTTGGGTTGATTTTATAGCTTGAGGACCGATGAGAAAAGCAATGCCTGCCCCACCTGCTCTCCTGGTCGCAAGCTATAGATCATTTCTTCTATTTAGCACGGACTGACTTTCTATATCCGCTCAGTCCGCCGGTTTTGTTTGGATTGATTTTATAGCTTGAGGCCCGGTGAGAAAAGCAATGCCTGCTGCACCTGCCCGCCTGGTCGCAAGATATAGATCATTTCTTCTATTTAGCGCAGACTGACTTTCTATATCCGCTCAGTCCGCCGGTTTCTTTGGGTTGATTTTATAGCTTGAGGACCGGTGAGAAAAGCAATGCCCGCCGCACCTGCCCGCCTGGTCCGAAGCTATAGTTCATTTTTTCTATTTAGCGCGGACTGGCTTTCTATATCCGCTCAGTCCGCCAGTTTTCTTTGGGTTGATTTTATAGCTGGCCCGGTGAGAAAAGCAATGCCTGCCGCACCTGCCCGCGTGGTCGCAAGCTATAGATCATTTCTTCTATTTTAGCGCGGACTGACGTTCTATATCCGCTCAGTTCGCCGGTTTTCTTTAGGTTGATTTTATAGCTTGAGGCCCGGTGAGAAAAGCAATGCCTGCCGCATCTATAGGCCTAGTCTCAAGCTATAGATCATTTCATCTATTTAGCGCGGACTGACTTTCTATATCCGCTCAGTCCGCCGGTTTTCTTTTGGTTGATTTTATAGCTTGTGGCCCGGTGAGAAAAACAATGCCTGCCGCACCTGCCCACTTGGTCGCAAGTTATAGATCATTTCTATTAAAATATGCGCGAACTGTGAAATTATATCCGCCCAGTCCACCGAATTGTTTCCCAGCGTATATTATCATAAAGTTTAAAAGATTGATAAAGAGAATTGTGGACTGCTATTGGAACTCGACAGAGTCCGCCTGATATTCTCGTCAAGTATTCTCATTATTACGGCGGACAGTGGTCGGATTGATAAATAAAATTTCCTAATTAGCAAGTCAAAAAAAACTCATATAGTTTGGATGATCTTTGTATCACACGGACTGCTACATAGAGATTGAACTTAATTGCGTTAAATGCAGAAAATAAAGAACATTGCAGGAAGCACATTGATACCAGAATATCCTTTCTATTTGATCAAAAAATTTCATCTATTCAGCGGACTACAAACTTGAGACGCTCCATGTACAAAAGAAAGCAGAATTACAACAGTCATCTTCAGCAGTCTTCTGTTTCTTTTCGGCAGGAGGTGCAGGGGTTAGGCCTTCGACATCAATCTCCGGAGAATAGCCCTCCGAGCCGCTTCCACTGCTGCCCTCAGATCCAGTGCTCGTCGCGGACTCGCTATGCGAGCTCTTGCCTGCAGAGGAAAATGCAGAGGTGCCGGACTCGACGGACTGTTCTCCGTCTTGCTGTCTTGAGCCAGTGTCGTCAGCCAATGCCTTGATGCCTTCTTCTTCGCCTTCTTCTTCTTCTTCTTCTTCTTCTTCTTCTTCGGCTTCTTCCTCGCCTTCTCCCTCCTCGACAATGATGTATTTACCCTTTGTAGCCCGCTCCATTGCTGCGACTTGCTCTTTCAACTCCGGAAAGAGATCCAAGAAAGGAATACCATCCACCCCTTCCTTTGCGAAACCGCCGCGGACAAATCGCTCGATGGAGATCTCAACAGTTTCCTTCACAAAGGGGAGAATGGCGGCCTGGAAGTTGTTATTCTCAAGACCGTAGGCGACCTGCGCAAAGCAAAGGAACAAATATCTGATCATGGTGGACTTCAAACAGAGACAGCTGCAAATGCAACTCACCCCAAGCTCTTCCTTCTGCTGGGCGACCTTCTTTCCTAACCGCATATTTCTTTCTTTGAGCACTCTTTTTTCTTATTGAAGATGATCATTTTGCCTGAGTAGGTCTCTGGCCAGGGAACAGACAAAGTGGTTCGTCAGCACGCTATTCGCACTAGCCTGGGAGGCCAACATAGGGAGATCGGCAGCGGCTATCTTCTTCAAATCGCTCAAGTTGGGCTTCCCATAAAGTGCGGATATCGCAACATGAGCATGGCGAGTTATTCTCGAGCTTTTCAACGAAAGAAGCACAGTCGACAAGCGGACATGCTTGTTCTTATTATGCCAGTGGATCATCGGGTTCTCCCTAAGATCCTTCTGGCGGTTGCGGAAGACTTGCATTGTAAAACTTTCAGAAGAGGAGTAGTCCGCCGCGGGATCCCCCTCTCTTTTCTCTTCCATGCAACCTCTTGTTTCCTTTCTCTTTATGTAGGCGTAAATCCGTTGGCCGTTTGTGGCAGGTTGGCGGGTACAGCCAAGGTCGCTGCAAAAGCAGAAGAGTTAACACAAAGGTCGCTGTGGATACAAACTTGAGTTCGCAAAATCTTACTTTCTTCCCGCGAAACGTCCGCCAAGCTCGCCAGCAATGGAACGTAGTACTCAATATTGAGCCTGGCATCAGCTAATAATTTGGCGATGGCGGACTCCGTCGCATCCAGCGGGACACTCTTGAAGGCAGTGTCCGCGCGCTCTTGCGGATAGGTGTGCGCGAATCCTAGGTCGCCTTCAAAGATTAAGAACCGGGAGGTCTAGTTGTGGATCTTATTAGGAAGGCCCACAACCGTCATTCCTCTGCAGTAATAGTAGATTACTCCCTTGTAAGGGTGGCCTCCGGATGACGTTATTGAGCGGACTGAGAACATCTTACGGAAGATGTTCATAGAGAAAGCGATCTTCTCAGACCGCAAGTAAGAGATAAAGCTGCAAATATCAGCAAGAGTGTTGGGCGCGAGCTGGCCCGGCACCATCCCGTAATGCTCAAAAATTTCGGCGATCTAGTATAATAGCGGAAATTTGAAGCCGCTGTCAAAGTAATCAATGGGTATGGCGATCTGAGTCGCCGTTAAAAAATTTAGTCTTTCTTCATGGGCTGGAAGGCGGACAAGAAGGTTTGAGTTCTCCATCTTATTGTCGACAAAAGCTTCAAGGTCGCCCTCTGTTAAAGTGCACTTTCGGTGGTCGGCGGCATGAAAAGCAACTGCAGCATCAGTCCTGGCGGACACCATTTTGGAAGGCCGCAGGGTCTTCAGCTTCAACGGTTTTACTGCATAGAAGAAGCAACAGAGGAATATTTATAGTAGTGGGGCCTGACAGCTTTTTGGGCCAGGCCGCACAGCTCGCTTTTGCAGTCCGCATAGTCCGCCATAATCCAATTATTCATGCAGCAAAAATTAAAAATAATGCGGACACAAACTTTAATTCACATGCCAAGCAGAGTTCAAAGCACAAAATAAGGCGGGCATAGTTTCAGTCCGCCCAGCTCGCAACACTTCCCACCTGCAGACAAGTTAAATTATGAGAAGCGGACACAGCATTAGTCCTCACAGTTCGCCGCAGATCACCAAAAATTAGCAACATAATTTGCGGATATCTTATTCAGTCCGCAAAAAGCGCAGCATAGTTCATTACAATCCACAACATAGAATATTGTTTAAAACACATAATTATACATCAACCAAATTGAAATAGTTCGTGGTTTCGCGGACTCAGTGGTCTTTAGCCTCAGTCCGCGTTGGCCTTTCCGTCCTATCTCTGCACAAGTGCGCAGCTTGGTCGCTTATTTGGAGGACTTCGTTGTACAAGCGACAGATGTGGTGATGAATAGAGTTGATAGTCCGATGCATATGTGCAGCCTCCCGGTCTACCCGGCTAAGGGGAACCATCGGCTCCATCGCCAGCCTCAACTCCTCATCCGCGGCCTGTTGGCCACCACCTGACGGTGCTGCGACCTCCGGAGCAACGCGATCTTGGCTCAGCGACCTCAGCAGCCCACTTCCCCTTTTCTTCCCGCGCCGACGCCAAGTGCTTGCCAAGCAGACATCATCAGCGAGCCTCTTCTTCTCCCTATCGGACCTCTCCAGCGCCCTCGAGATGCTGGCGATCTGGTCCTTTAGGGCTTTCTCACGCTCCGCGGAGGCTTTCTCGCGCTCTTCCGCCTTCTTTAACTCCGCTTTAATGTTCTGAATTTCAGCTTGAAATTTCCTTTCTAACTCTCTGATGTCGCTCAGGTTGGGCTGCTCATCTCTTGCGGATTCCTCATGCAAGACCGCGTCCACATCGGTACTCGGCGTAACCACAATCTCCCCACTCTCGACGGAGCCCGGTGGAGACTTTTTACCTACAACAAGGAAGGTCAATTTTATCATTCAAATTTAGTCCGCAGCGTACTCAAAGAACCAGGATAAAGGATCACTTTTAGCAAAAGCAACAGCGAGTTGCCGGCTATCAAAGATAGGCCGCCTTGCCCGCTCCGGGTCAAAGGTGCTTAACCGCTTCTTCCATTCACGATGGACCTTGGTTCATTTTTTAGTGGCAGAACTTGTTGAAACAACAATATTATTGGTCTCGGTGATGATCTTATTGGCCTCGACTTCCGCTGCAGTGACCTGTAAAGCCACTGACGCTTAAAATATTTAGGCGCCGGTTGAAGATTACCTGACTGCAACAGCTCTGCAGCAGTCCACATTGCCTCAGCATTCTTATCCGCCGCGGCCTGCTTCGAGGCCGCCTTGACAATAGCTAGGTGGGTAGCGATCTGCTTCTTCTACACCTCTATTTTCTCTTTCAGCCTTTTCCTCTCTTTCTCCTCAGCAACGGATAAAGAGGGAAGTTCGCCGCCCTTGACCCCAAGGATTTCCACTTCAGGTTGCTGCAGTGCACCCAGCAGGGATTCGTTGATCAGATCAAATTGATCGACATCAATGGAATCTAGTATCTCATCCGTAGATAAACTGACCGTGGAGAGGGAATTATCTCCCTAGATTTGAACCTCCGGAGTAACTAACTCGTTGTCGGGAACTTCTTTCTCACGCGGCCTGTGCTGAAACTCCGCATCTCCAGTCCGCTTGGAGATATTCTTCTCCTTCATCGCGCGCAACTTCTTTTCAACCCGCTCAGCCACGGTCGAGCCGTCCCTCTTCCTCTTGTTTCCAGAAGCTCTTTTCTCGGCCGAGTCTGCAGCAGCCTTTCCTTAATCGGGCAGACACTCGCGGACCATCTCAAGGTTCGCAACGATCAATGCATGTGAAGGCGCATCTCTCCCAGCCTCTTCTCCCGCATTCCGCCTATCTTCATCAAGATTAATGATGGGCACCTGGACGTTGGGGGAAGATATTTTGGCCTCATTGTGTTCGCCAACGGTGTCCGTCGAACTCGCGGTTTTCTGGGAAGGGGCGGTGTTCGACAGAGTTAATAACTTCTCACTTCTCAGTGGCTGTTCAGCGTGAGGGACTGCGACATCCTCCTTCTCGCACACAGGAATATCAGCGCGGCAGACTGCTTTCTCAGCAGGCTTCTGGTTGTCGGAACTTTCACCAGTAGAGCGGACAAGATCCCTTCTCGTCATTCTCTTTATTATTTTCTTAGTCTTCATAGGCGTTAGTGCCTTCTCGACTTTTGCAGTGAGACTGGTGAAGAAAGCGTCAAGCCTTGCCATGCCGGACTGCAAAGTGGAGACCGCAAGTGGTGAATAGCGCCCCGTGTCGATCGGAATTTCTAACAGTTCCAGGCCCTCCGGCAATATTTATAGTGCTGACGACATTAATGAGGCTTGCGGACTCGGCGGTTAAGAAAACATTTTCGAAGTTTTCTGGAAACTTAAAAATGTGCGGGGATTATGTTAACCCCTCTGTCCGCAACACCCGCAGGATGTCAACGCCTTGCTTCATTATCCGCGGACACGGTTCGGCAGTCCGCCCAGCTCGGCAAAGCAGCAGTAACCGGCCACCAAGGATGGTCCCCCATCGGCGGACTCAATGCACTGTTCTCCCGGTCCTCCATGCCTTGGAGCTCTGGCTTGATCCCTCTTTGGCGGACGCCGTTCCCAGTCCGCCCTGGCCGCCGTCCTCCCGTAGGATCGCGCCTAGCAGCAGTGGATGGGAGCTCCAGCCCGCGAGCCCAGTCCACCCCTTTTGCGCGGACTGGCGTGTTCTTTCTTTTTGCTTCCCGTCACTGCTGCCCGGTTCTCCTGTACCCCGGGCAGTCGGTTATTTTAGCTCTGCCCGTTTGGGCAGCTCCCCATCCTATAAATAGGGGGGAGGTGGTGCACCCAAGGCACGCTGACTCGTGCCCAGGAGCCTACATGTTAAAGGCTGCGGAGTCGAATCTCGTGCTTTGCGGACTCCAGCTTGCTCAGCTCTTGCCTTCCTCTTTTTCATTCACTTGTAATCAAACCCTTCTTAAGTAAAAGGAAAGCTTGTCGCACGAGAGGAATTCAGGCCCTCGATGGGCAAAGTCTATTGTTGCGGTGGCTCACGGCACTGCTGTTCTTCTGGCTTTCGTCTGCTTAGTAGATTGCTACTCGCAGTCTCTCTCCCTTCTTTTCCCTTGTGCTCGAACCGTTAGCTGGTGGTGCTCGACCCCCATTGCGTTTTCGTGCATCATCACCACTAGCAAACATGTATGTCTGTAAGAAAGTGCAAAAAAAAAACTACCTCACTAGACAAAGCAAAATGATCTCTAAAGTCCAAGAGACCACCAGCAACACCACAACAACACCGCAGCAACTTAGCCACCAAAATGGCTATTATATAGAACCTGAGGCATCCAAAAAATAGAATACCTCAGCAAGTAAAAAAAACAAAGCTGTGAAAGTGCTAAATCAAAAGGGTAAGCAAAAAGAGTAGGCAAGACAGTAACAAACAACCACTGACCAAGGTAAGACACAAATTTGCACTAAGTGCGAGGGAACAGCAACAACCCTGCTAAAATCCTGCAGAGTCAACAAGGCTATCATGCCCAAAATGTTGCAAACAACTAAGGAAGAAACATCTAACATCCTAAATTGTGAGAGATGGCAGTAGCAAAAACAACATGGATCCGGGTTGGAGGCATACTCAGTCCCCCAAACAACTATTTCCAAGAACAATGCTCAAGGGTCTACATGTGAAAGCACTAGGGACCATCCACCCACTTGCCCAGCCCGAACCTGGAGCAAGATAAAAATGTGGCCACGGCTAAGTCACACAACACCACCCCTATTAAGAGCTTCAAACCACCACTACTAACCACAACCCATGATTCGGCCTTTGGAAAAATAGCCGACAAGGAACCTCAGAGAAAAAACAATTAGGGGATTCACTCTGGAGAGAGAATAAAGCTAAGGAAAATGTGTTGAGTTGACTCAACACAGCGTGGAGTGAGCAGCCCTCACTCAACGCCAAACAGGATCTAGCGTTGGGTGAGCATCACTCTCTCAACGCCAGACACAGCCACAAGGAAAAAAATGGTTGCGGCGTTGAGTGAGTCCACCTCACTAAATGCTTAAACAGCCATGGAGTTGAGTGAGGTCAACTCACTCAACGCCATTCACTTAGCCGCAAGAAATCAAAACCTAAGACTATGGCGTTGAGTGTGTGTACCACACTCAACACCAAGCCCTAACAGACTAGGCGTTGAGTGTGTGCACCACTCTCAACGCCAAGCCCAAACAGACTAGGCGTTGAGTGTGTGCTTCACATGTTGATGCACGAAAACACACAGGGAGTCGGGCACCACCAGCTAACAGTTCGAGCACCAGGGGAAGGAAGGGAAAAGAGGAGACTGTCGACTAGTCGGTTACTAGCGGTCGTAGCTAAAGGACAGAAAAAGAGGCCGCTGGCAGTGGCAACAGCAGAGTTCGCCCGCCGGGGCTTAAATGCCACTCCTGCGACGGGCTTTCCTTTATTAGAGGTAAGAAACAGTTACAAGAAGGAGAAAAAGAGGAAGCCGACCGGACCACAAGCCGCAAAACACTAGACTTGAGACCGCAACTCTTAACAGGAGAGCTCCTGGATACAAGTCAGCATGTCTTGGGGAGTGCACCCTCCCCCTATTTATAGGCTCGAGGGTCTGCCCAAGCGGGCAGGGCTAAAGTTACCAGCTGCCCGGGGTACAGGAGAACCGGGCAGAGGTGAGGGGAAGCAAATGAGCAGAAAATGAGAAAGGAGGGAAGTCGCGCGGCCTGGCGGATTCCTCCTGGCGAGCTGACGGGCTAGGACCCTGGGCCTTGTCATTGAGCAGGGCCGGCGCTGGCGGCGGGCTGACATGGAGACCGCCCGACTTCAGAGTCGACTAGACTGGTTGATCTGAGATGCGGCTAGCCGGAGAGGCCGCCCGACCTCGGGTGACGGCCGACTTGGGGTACTTGGCAGCTAGAAAGACCAGGCCGCCCGGTCTGCAAAGCTGCGCGAACAGGTCGCGGATTCCGTGCTTAACGTAATCCCCGCACATTTTTAAGTTCCGAAAAAACTTCAAAAATGTATAACTAAGCCGGAGACCGCGACTGCCTCATCGTCGTCTATAAAACCCCCTGGCCCCTGACATTCTTCAAGATCTCTGCCAAGCCACGGGTCGCTACTCGCCACTTGCGGTCAGAATTTTGCAAGCTGACACGATCTTTCACAAGATGGATGTCATGTCATCGATGTTAGCCCGCGACAAGAAGCCGACTGAAAAGAAAAAAAGCCGGAGCGAGAAACCAGATGACCCTGACCGACAGCCTGCGAAGAATATTGGGAAGCTGGTTGCTCCAGCGGCTTCTGGATCTGAAAAGGGGCAAACGCAGACCGTCGGCGAATCATCACAGGCCGCAACCAATCCTGAAGCGGCTTCGAAGATTGCTCTACCAAAACCGAAACTGTCAAATCCTTCGATATGACTTTCTCTCCATCAGACGAACCACACTTAAAAATAGGTGAGACGGAGGAGAAAAGTGTTGAATCCGGCAAACCGTGCGAATTGCCGGCTAAGGTCGACCTAATCGTTGTGGACGACAACGAGCCAGAGAAGGCGCTGGAGACCGGACGGTCTTTGGATGAATAGAGCAAACAGACTGAAATGGTGTTCAGCTCCTTGAAACGACAGAAGAAAAGGAGCAAGACTCTTGAGGAAAGGATGAAGAGGAAGATGAGGAAGATGCAGGCCGGAAACCGGAATATTTCCGTAAAGACCGGCGCGGACAGTCTTCAACATAGGTCGTACGAGAAGGAGGTACCCGAGAGTCCGTCCACACCGGCATTCAAGCTGAACGAGCCGGAGGATGTATCCGAGGCTAGCGAGACACTTAGCGAGCTCCTCAAGGGCATGGAGACCCTCCAGCAGCAGGATGCGCTATTGTCGACTCCAGGGGCCTCTAAGGAGGTTGACCGCCCCGAGGTCCAGGTCATTGGGGAGAAGCCTGGCTATCCGGCTTCCACGGCTTCTGAAGGAGCCGAGAAACTGAAGCTTTGAGAGAAAATGGAGGAGATGAGGAAGCTGATCGCCGAGAAGCCGGTGGCGACCTCACTTCCATTGCTGCAAGGTAAACACAAGGAAGTAAAGCGAATTGTTAACTTCTACAGCCGCGGTCAAGGAAGAAGGGGGCGAACATAATATTAAATCCGCCGGCGAGCTTTTTCCTGACCACGGCCCAACTGAAAAGCTGAGCTAAAGAAACCGAGCGGCTATGGAAAGAAAAGCTAAAGAGGATAGATCCCGAACGATTCAGGCGGCCAGTGTTTAAAAACCATACCGCGGACTCTGAAGGAGATAAAAATCAAACCGGCGGTCTTATCCTACTGATTCCCTTGCTAGAAGGTCGTAATTATCCGGCTGAACCTGACTGCGGTTTATCTTCTGCAAGTGAACCAGAGACCGTGATGAAACCGGGCGACTTGACATCATTTATGTCTAGGCTGCCGCCGCCTCCGCCAAGTGTTCGCGAGAAAGAGATGGCCGACTTCAAGAAGGAGGTCGACACACTGCAGGAGGCTTTGGACGCGCTCACTGAAACCCTGCGGATTAGGGACGAAGAAAAGCGGGTTGCCCAGGAGGCCGCCGAGAAAAGGATTCAAGAGTTGCAAACCATCCTGGAGCAAGAGACCACAAGGCTGCAAACCGCGCTTGAGCAGGAGACCATAAAGTCGAAGTCTGAGCTGCAGACCGCGATGGAGGCTGCTGAGACGAAGATTGCAGAGATGCAAGTCGCCATGGAGCAGGAGAGGGCAGAGAAGTATTTGCTGATGGCCGGGCAGCTAGAAGGAGACAGAGAAGAGGTTCCACATGTTGAGGGCGGCGAAAACCAAGATCTGCCAGCGGAGACCGGCGGAGTGGAGCGGACTGCACTGCCGACCTCTGGAAAACTGCCGGTTACTGGCCGCCCGGCCTTCGGTGAGACTTCAAATCCATCGGAGGTTGCGGCGCCCAGACATGCCGCAGCTTCATGCGGGCTGGGGATTCAGGCGATCCCAATGATCCCATTTGAGATCGTAGAATGCGACTCTGCGTGGGTTCATCGGTCTCTGCACTCACTTCATAATCTGGTTAGCCATGTGTACATCGCGATTGTACAAACCAGCGAACAGGTCGCGCGAATAGGACGAGATAGACAGAACGGCGACAAGCAAGGCTGAGCGACTTGAGCAATCTAAGCCGCGCGAACAATTGAATATTATGTTGTAATATATATTTTTCCTGCGGGATGTTGGATAATTTGGCTGTTGTAAACTGTTGTATTTTTATTATGCTGCGAACTGTTTGCTGCGTATGCGGTTTGTATTTATGATCACCATGCCTGTGATTTGTTCTGAAAAATCTAAGTATAGGAAAGTAGCCGTGCGGTCTGGCGAACAGATCTCCGGCTTAACAGATTGATGTCCACATGATTTTCAATGAATTTATTCTAAGTGCAGGGATATAGCCGTGCGGACTGACGAACTAAACTGCGGCTTAGTCGTTGTGCTGATCTGTATTTCCTGCAGGTTTAGGTCGTGCGGCATGATGCCTAGCTGCGATTTGACGTTGAGTACTATACCTCCATTGGTTTTCTATAAATAGAGCTGGCCCTGGAGATTTCATCACAAGATAGAAAATATGCGGGCTAAGTCCAAGTCGTTGCGGTCTGACAAGGCCTCTACGGTTAGGACTGACGCTGCCTCCGCATTCCACTCTGCTGACCATAAAGAATGCCGGCTTACAAAAGCCAAGCTGGACGAGTTTGTAGAGAAACATATGTAGGGAAGCCCGCTGGTCGCGCGACTTCCGCTGCAAGACGAGCGGATTAACACATCAAACGCCAATCAGATTGCCATCCCAATCGACCACTTCGACTGCGGATTCCGCTTTCCGGTCTTGATGGAGGCCGTGGTGGTCTTCGACCATTTTGGAGTTGTGTCAGGACAACTACCACCGAACTCGATAGCCGCCATATATATCTTCATCTCCGACTTAAGATCGAAAAGAGTCTGATTCTCTATGAGCCTGTTCCGGGAATGCTTCGCGGTGCGGTCTATCCCGGACTCCGGGACAAAGATCTTCTGGGGGCATTTGTACTTCGGCTGCAGGGGGTTGAAGATCGTCAACCTGGCGAATAAGATCTCCAACTGGTCTGAGATGTTTCTCATCTTCGAGGGAAACCTCGGGTTGCTGCCAGTCAACCCGCAAATCCGCGAAGAGGCCGCCTTTGGCATCGACGGCTTGGACGTCGTGGAGAAGGAAATCTACACCTTCTTCAAGGGGGAGTGGCTTGATTTTAACCATTACATCCCGCTGCTGCCCTCCTTAGAAGGGATCGAAGCAGAAGATAGTAAGCTCCAAACCGATCGAACTGAACTCTTAGCCGCGCGGCTTGTTAACTAACTTTGTCTTTGTCTTTGCAGGTGCTGTGGCGGTACCGCAGAACAAGCTGCTGATGCCTGGCGGCCTGACTCTCACCCAACGAGAGAAGCGATCCAGGCGGGCCAAGCCGGCGCAGGCTGTGGAGGAGGAGGATTCGGCCTCCTCCGACGAGCTTATGCTGCAGGGAACGGGCAGCAGTCTGAAGGACGTCCATGGCAACCCGGCTGTGCTGTGGAGTGCGGACAGCGAGTCCGTGACGATCTCCACCGCCCTCCCTTACTGGGGGAGCGAAGAAGTAACCCGCCACACGAGCGTGGTTGGCGGCGCGCTGTATGGCAAGCGCAACCTGAATGCGATGCGCCGATTTCCAGCAGACGACCTTCCGCGGCTAGCCGCGCAGGTCGGGGCGAGGAGCTTCATGGCAAGCCACTTCATGGGTCTTGCCTACAAGCAGTTAATGAAAGAGAAGAGCAGCCTGGAGAGGCAGTTAGAAGAACAAGTGGAAGAGAACAAGCGACTGAAAGAAAGGGAGGCGGTAAGTCATTACCGATACTCGTGCGGTTAGCATTATGAAACCGCGCGGCCTTACATTTACTTCTTTTGCAGGCAATGTATGACCCGGCCAACCCCACCTTCCAAAACAACGTCTTCCCGCAAGTCCTCCAGGGGATTGACGGAGCGCTTAAGCGCCTCTGAGACCTTGGCGGCTTGGCGACCGGATTCACCGACTTCACCTGTGCCGACATCTACCCCACCCTGAAAGAGCAGGTGGCCGACATCTACAGGGCGATCAAGGGCAAAGGTAAGATCGGCGAGGAAGTCGGCGAAGAGGAAGAAGACAGCGAGGAAGAGGGCGGCCAGGAAAGCCGGAGTGGAGGCGCATCATCAGAGTCCGGCGGTCAATCATCCGAGACCACGCGGACAGAGTCGGCGAGTTCCAGCGGTTCAGGCGGCTCGGCGGCTAGCAGCAATGGGTACACTGAATCCTCCGTTGACATCGATGATGACGGTGATTCACGTTCTCCTGTGGCTAAAAAACTCAAGCCGACCGATTAGGACCTTTGTAATTTGCAACTTGTATTTTGATCTTTTTGGAAAATCGGCGGTATTATTTTTGTAAACCACGCGATTAACATTTTGTATCATTTAATGAAATAGAAATGAAGGACAAGTTCACCTTTGACGTCTCTTACTTTACATCTCACTTTTCTTACTTGTTCAAGCCCGCGCGGTCTCAGTATAACTTCCTATTTAATACACGGTTAACATAAAAACCGGTCTGACGCCATATTGCGACTTCAATGAAGTTACCCGCAAGAGAGATAGATATCCTTGTGGTTTATTTCGTAATACGCATCGACAATAAGCCGCACGGCTAACAGTTTAACCCGCCATTTGCCTTAATGAAGTAATCAAGGTTATCCGCTGAGAAGAGGAAATGATCACGCCTTACTTGTACATAAACTACGACCAATAAGCCGCGCGACTATCCTTCTTAGTCGTCAAAAAGCCATGACATTGAAGTATAAGATTGAGGCTAGGGCGAACTCTGATACAAATTGCTCTTTTAATGAAAGAGAGAAGAATAGATTAACATTCTGCGGCTTCTGATAATACAGGTCGACAATAGGCACATGGAAGCCAAATAATTTTATGATGGCAGGTCGCTGAGCGACTAGTATAATTGATACCATATAAGTCGGCGGACTAAGGTCGAGAATTAATTGCCAGAAATAGGTCGGCCGACTTCACGAGTATATTGATAATAAACTGACAATGGGCACATGGAAGCCTCATAATTTAAGCCGGAATATGTAACCGCGTGGCCTGTGTATTGAATGATATAAATTAGCACAGGCCGCCTAATAAAGCCGCGAGATAGCGGTGAGGCTCGTGTTGTCCTGCAAGAATAGATGGAGCTATGCACTTATGTGTCGATGTGGGCAGGTGCGTGTGGCAGTACTTTCCTCACAAAGAACACATAAGCGGGATTGAAATTCTTAATATCCGCGACTGATGTCAAGCGGGACAAGTACGCAATGTCTGCGACGAAGGTCAAGCGGGAAAAGTACGTAATGTCTACGACTGATGTCAAGCGGGACTAGTACGTAATGTCTGCGACTGATGTCAAGCGGGACAAGTACGTAATGTCTGCGATGAAGGTTAAGCGGAATTTCCACTACACATCTGCAACTGTTGTCAAGCGGGATGTGGAGGGCTTAAGAATTCCAAGGGGGCCTTTCGACCCTACACGTATGCATGTTAGCATTATAAGTAAAGCTAAGTAATAAGCTTTAAATGAAAGGTAATCCTTGTTTGATGTTAAGGATGTGGTAAAAGGATATATGTTCGAAGCTTGACTATGCCCCATTAATACAAATTGATAAGGGGACTTTATATATTAATCTGATCATAAGCACTTTTATCATATAGAGAACAAGAAATCCCTTCTTGAACTACTGAGTAAGCCATGGAAGAATGCCTTAGAAAATTACTGAATGACATAGTCTTGCAACTTTCCACCTCTTGCAAGTTGATTAGCTAATTCCCGGAGAGCTATGCAGCCTTCTGCTAGATGACCAATATCTTTATGATAGTTGCAAAAAACCTCCTCATGCCGATATTTTATTTTCGATTTCAAACGCTGAGGCTTTTTGAACTCAGGCATTCCTTGAAGGATTATCAGAAGATCTTCCATAGAAATTTTGAATTTAACATATTTATCTGAAGCTTCCTTACGCTTTGGAGTTTTCGGACACGAAGAAGTGACTGGATGTACTTTCACAAACTCGGATAATCCGTTCTGCTGAAGAGACAATGTAGTTCTATCCTGAGGAAGAGGAGGAGATTTGCAATATTCAACTTGTGAAACATTTTGAGAAGAAATAAATTGCTGATCACCAGAAGTCCCTTGAGATTGTTTAGCCATTTGATTCAGAAACAAGACATAACCTTTATTTGATTCTTCCCCTATTATGAACTTATTAACGGTATCAATAAGATCTCCATAAGTTTTGGGGTACTTTGTGGTGAGCTTAAACTTCAAAGGGCCTTCTCGAAGTGCATTTATGAAAGCATGACAGTAATAATCTTGATGGACGTTACAGACATCCAAAACTTCCTTTTGGAACCGGTCAACGAAATCCGGATTCGACTCGTCAACTCCTTGCTTGATTCGGAAGACAGCTCCAACGTCTCTTCTCCGCTTCCTGTAAATAGTGAATCTTGAAATGAATTGAATTCGAAGATCTTTAAAACTGGTTACCGATCGAGGTGGAATACTATAAAACCATTCTCTTACAATATCGCCAAAGGATATAACAAAGAGTTTGCATTTTACTCCATTTGACACGTTTCTTAGTGAAATGGCTGATTCAAAGGCCTGCAAATGAGAGAACGGATCATCACATCCAGAATACTCCGGGAGACGCGGCACTCTGAAATCATCAGAAACAGTATCCCACCGGATACGATCAATGAATGGAGAAGGGGCCTCTTCTTCTTCCTTATAAGAAGGTTCATTTGCAACAGACTTTGGTGGTTGCTCAACACAATTCATAGAAAATTTATTATCATGGCCAAGGAACTCATTATTAAAATATGAACAATCCCGCACTTCTGAGAAATCTGTAGTAGTTGCCATGAAACTAGATTCAATTTGTCCCTTTTCAGGATTCATCTTGAAAAGAAGAAGATAACCAAACTTTGCTCAGAGACCGCCGACTAGTCGCGGCTTGAACTGGCGGCTAGACGGCGCAACAAGCTGACAAGAAGACCGGCGGAAAAGCGAGCGGGTAGAACGGCAGGTTCTACAGTGCTGGAGGCGGGCTGAAAGCCTTAGCCAACGAAGTCGCGGCTTGCCCGACAGGCCGTCGAGCTCTAGAAGCTAGAGCGGTCTGACCAACTAGACCGCTGATTTCATCGACTAATCGAGATCTGAAGGCCGCATGTTAACTGTTGATGCACGAAAACGAACAGGGAGTCGGGCACCACCAGCTAATGGTTCGAGCACCGGGGGAAGCAAGGGAAAAGAGGAGACTGCCGACTAGTCGGTTACTAGCGGTCGTAGCTAATGGACAGAAAAAGAGGCCGCTGGCAGTGGCAACAGCAGTGTTCGCCCGCCGTGGCTTAAATGTCAATCCTGCGACGGGCTTTCCTTTATTAAAGGTAAGAAACAATTACAAAAAGGAGAAAAAGAGGAAGCCGGCCCGACTGCAAGCCGCAAAATACTAGACTTGAGACCGCAGCTCTTAACATGCGAGCTCCTGGATACAAGTCAGCGTGTCTTGGGGAGTGCACCTCCCCCTATTTATAGGCTCGGGGGCCTGCCCAAGCGGGCAGGGCTAAATTTACCGGCTTCCCGGGGTATAGGAGAATTGGGCAGAGCTGAGGGGAAGAAAATGAGCAGAAAACGAGAAAGGAGGGAAGCCGCGCGGCCTGAAGGATTCCTCCTGGCGAGCTGACGGGCTAGGACCCTGGGCCTTGTCGCTGAGCAGGGTCGGCGCTGGCGGCGGGCTGACATGGAGACCGCCAGGCTTCGGAGTCGACTAGACGGGTTGATCTGAGATGCGGCTAGCCAGAGAGGCCGCCCGACCTCGGGTGACAGCTGACTTGGGGGACCTCGCGGCTAGAAACACCAGCCGCCCGGTCTGGAAAGCTGCGCGAACAGGTCGCGGATTCTGGGCTTAAAATCACACTCAGCGCCTGGCCTTAGTTCTGCTCCAACACGATTCTAGCAAGCTTACTACTGTTTTAAAAATTACTGTAGTAACATTATTCTAACCGGCTATGCATATTTCTAGGGTTAGGATTAGGACTTTGTAAAAATTGCCAAATTAAAACCTCTCATCCCTACCAGGCTACAGCTACAGCACAGGAAAATTAACCCTAACATTTACTTCATGTCTCAGCCCGAGAACAAGACAACTTATTTGCAACAGTAAAAGGAAAACATAGTGCACCGGCTGCTTTAGGTAAAAAACCGTACAGGAAGGCTTACAGTAGGAAGTCTATACCCGATTTCAAGCAAAGAATTAGGTTTCTAACCTAGGGATAACAGGGTTTTACTAACATAGCAAAAATCTAGACAAAGCTTTCTACGGCCGCAAGAACAAAGAGAGAAAAAAAAAACAGAAAAAAAAATTACTAGGCAAGGGCAAGAATACCACTTGCCTCAAATTCCAGCGAAACTTGGTCGGCCACTTCCCTATCACTCGCAACCGGAAGCAAAGCACTAGCCGCAATTTTTTTTCTGGACAATGCCTGCGGAAAACAGTCAAAAAAAACCGAAAATAGAAACTTCTAGGAACGAAACGATTCCAGAAAACTCACAGTAGGAGTGAAGGTCAAAGTGAGAGCAATCCAAATCCATTTTCGGAATCGAATTCCGTCCACAAACGCTCCCAGAATCGGCGTCCAAAGGGTAGCAGGTTCGGCGGTTCCGCTTCGCATGAACAGTCGCAGGCGGGCGGTTTCTTTTTGGGAGAGACGGTGAACAACACTTCTAAATCTTATTCCAATCCTATATATATTATCTGATACTTAAATCAATTACTATTAATTAATTAATAAATAATAATTAACCTAACCGCCAACCACGCTGCCTGTTATCTAAAATAATAAATAATATCAGACTTATTAAATAATATTATTTTTCATAAAATACAAAACGACGAGAAGACCGAACATCCTCGGAATTCGACGAAATTCGCACCGTAGCTAAATATCCATGCTACGAACGCAACGGCGAAGTCAAAATCAACTTTCGATGAACAGAACTCGGGTTATCACCACCCGAAGCCAAAACACAAGCATCCATCAAGAGGCCTCACCGAGTCACAAAACCAGACCCGGCTTGCTAGGGAATCTTGCTAATAGGCTACAAAATAGGTCACTCAGTACTAAGGAGCTAAGAACACACTCCCCAATTGGCACAAGCCAAGAAAACGCGTCAACGTAATGCCAGACGAGAATTAAATAATTCGCAGAAAAATCGGGGGCGTTACAGTCACTCCCCCTAAAAGAAAGTTTCGTCCCGAAACTTTACGCACACTACTTCTACTATAGAAGGAAAGTAACAAAATAAAAGTTACTAGAAAGAAAACATACCTAACAAATCAGGGGAACATGTGATGGTGAGCCTCCTTCATATCCGACTCTAACTCCCAAGTCACGCTTTCTATATCCTGGTTCTTCCATAGAACCTTCACCATCGGGATAGACCTTGTCCGCAGCACCCGATCTTGAGTATCCAAGATGCAGACTGGCACCTCAACATAAGAGTGATTAGGCTCCAACTGGGGCACATCATTCAAGACTTGCCCACTGCTTCGCACACACTTCCGTAATTAGCTTACATGAAATACATTTTGAACACCTGGGAAGTTTGCCGACAAATCCAACCTATATGCTGACGCGCCAATCCGTTCAACAATCTTAAACGGGCCCACATACCTCGGATCCAATTTTCGGTTCTTACCAAACCTCTTAACACCAACCATCAGGGAAACCTTAAGAAACACCAGGCCCCCTACATCAAATTTCCAAGTCAGATCTACGCCGATTGGCGTTCTTCTCATACCGCTCCTGAGCTATCCGAAGCTTTTCTCGAATCAGCTTCACCGCAACTTCCATTTCTTCGAGCGCGTTTGGACCCAACAACGGCCTCTCACCGACCTTAGTCCAAAACAGGGGGGTTCTGCAGCGTCTCCCATACAGCGCTTCGAACGGATCCATTTGCAAGCTCTCTATATAACTATTATTATATGCAAATTACATAAGCCTCAAACGCTCATCCCACGCTCCTCCGTGGTCCAAAATGTAGCATCTGATCATATCCTCAACTATCTGGTTCACCTGCTCTGTCTGCCCATTGGTCTGTGGGTGGTAAGCAGTAGAATACCTCAAATCTTTACCCAAACCCTCCTGCAGACTCTGCCAAAAACGAGAAGTAAACCAGGAGTCTCGATCCGAAATGATGCTAACTGGCACACCGTGCAATCTGATGACCTCATCCAAGTACAGCTCTGCTATCTTTTTCATTTGGTAATCTATCTTATAGGGTACGAAGTGCGCACATTTCGTCAATCGGTCCACGATCACCCAAACTGAATCAAATCCCCTTGGAGATCTCGGTAAGCCCGTAATGAAGTCCATAGAAATACTTTCCCACTTCCAAGTCGGGATCTCCAACGGAGTCAAATTTCCCCCAGGCCTTCCGTGATCGGCCTTCACACGCTTGAAAGTGTGGCACTCAGCAACAAATCGGGCTATGTCCCCCTTCATCCCACACCACCAGGCGATTTGCTTCAATTCATGGTACATCTTGGTAGATTATGGATGGTAGGCAACACTGGATCCATGATCCTCTCTGTATATCATAACCCTGATCTCCCTAATAGCGGGGATGCAAAACCTGCCGCGGTACTTCAAAGTACCCGCATCATCGATAGAAAAATCCGGCAACTCCCCTCTCTCAGTCCTGATGTATAAGTGCAGAAGATCCGAATCATCCTTCTGGTGCAACCTGGTAAGTGAAATCCAAGACGGCTCTGCCACTGCCAAACTGCTCTGCATGTCACAGCGTCCCACGGAAATATCCATCAGGAGGAACTCTTCCACTAAACGATCGGCGGTGAGATTAAAGATCTTCCCAGTCTTCCGGCTCAGGGTGTCGGTCACCACATTGGCCTTGCCCGGATGATACTGTATCTCCACATCATAATCAGCCACATACTCTAGCCACCGCCGTTGGCGCAGATTCAACTCCTTCTCAGTGAATACGTACTTTAGACTTTTATGATATGTGAAGATCTTGCACTGAGCACCATAAAGTAGATGCCTCCACAACTTTAGCGCATAAATCACCGCTGCAAACTCAAGGTCATGCGTTGGGTAATTTCTCTCATGAGTCTTTAGTTGCCTTGACCCATACGCAATCACTTTTCCAGCCTGCATCAACACGCAACCCAGACCAACATGTGAAGCATCCACGTATCCATCTTACTCCGCACCCTCAGTAGGTAGGGTCAAAACGAGAGTAGTGCACAGTTTGTTCTTTAGTTCCAGGAAGGCTTCTTCACACTTCTCGCTCCAAACAAAGGCCGTGTTCTTCTGAGTCAATCTGGTCAAAGGTGCAGCCAGGGTAGAGAAACCCTCCACGAAACTCCTGTAGTAGCCGGCCAACCCTAGGAAGCTTCTAATCTCCTTGGGCATGCCCGACCTGTTCCAATCCATCACTGCTGCGATCTTTTCCGGGTCGACCGAGATCCCATCCTTATTCACCACGTGGCCCAGAAACGAGACCTGAGGCAACCAAAATTCGCACTTGCTCAGCTTGACGAATAACTTGTGGTTCCTCAACTCCGATAGAACCAAGCGCAGATACTGCTCATGCTCCTCAGCACTGCGAGAGTAGATCAACACATCATCGATAAATACAACCACGAACTTGTCTAGAAAGTTCTTGAACACCCGGTTCATCATTTCTATGAAAGCTGATGGTGCGTTGGTCAAACCAAACGACATCACTAGAAACTCGAAGTGTCCATGCCTCGATCTAAACGCAGTCCGTGGAATATCTGCCTCACGGATCCTGAGCTGATGATAGCCAGAACGAAGATCGATCTTGGAAAACACCGTGCTACCACGCAACAGATCAAATAAGTCATCGATCCTCGACAGAGGGTACCTGTTCTTAAAGGTGACTTTGTTCAGCTCCCTATAATCGATGCAAAGCATCATCGACCCATCCTTCTTCTTCACAAATAGAACAGGAGCACCCCAAGGCGACGAACTCTGCCTGATAAAGCCTTTTGCCAACAACTCGTCCAACTGGACTCGTAACTCCTCCAACTCACGAGGGGCCATCCGATACGGTGCCTTAGCAATAGGACGCATTCCCGGTTCCAAATCAATCACGAACTCAACATCCCGATCGGGAGGAAGACCAGGAAGTTCATCAGGAAAAACATCAGAGAACTCACGTACAATAGGAATCTCCTCCAAGCGTGGTACACTGACAACAATCCCAACCACCGAGACTAAACAAGCAAAACAATCAGAATGAAACAGCTTCTGAGCACATACCGCAGAAATGACAAGAGAATCATGACACGAATCAACATACACACTTCCAGGCTGACCGTTGTCCTTGATGAAGTTCAAGCGCTTCCCTTTGCACTGAATAACCGCATCGTACTTAGACAACCTGTCCATGCCCAGAATAACATCGAAGTCCTCTAGATCAATCATCTTCAAGTCTGCCTTCGCAAGAAAGTCCTCAAACAAAACATGACAATCCAGATTGCCCACATCTGATAACACAGATTCACCGGAAGGAAACTTGACGCGGAAGGTATCACGAAATTGATCTAGAATCAACCGGTATCGCTCCACAAAGGCTCTAGCCACAAACGAGTGGGTAGCACCGGAGTTAAACAGAACATGCGCCCAACAGTTATTCATCTTAAATTTCCCTATAGGAGTATATAAGCAACTAAGGAACTACCAAAACAAAAACTATAACAATTCTAATAAATAAAACTTTCAGGCTAGGAAAACAACTAACCTGAGATGACCTGAGTCAAAGTTTGAGCCTCCTCGGAAGAGATCACGTTCAGCTTTCCTTTGCCCTTTTCCACACGCTGAGGTGGAGGTAATGCCTGAAATGGAACTGCTTGAAGAACAGGCTGGACCTGAGGACACATTGTCTTGATATGGCCCTTCTGTCCACACTGATAGCAGACTTTATCCTTGGACCAGCACTGGGTAGCATCATGCCCAGGTCGCTTGCAAATATAACAGGAAACATCGTTCCTAGGAGCACCTTGAATAGCATGAACTTGCTCCTTCATCTGAGCTCCCGCCTTCTTGAAACACCTCTCAACAGGGTGGCCTGGGCGGCCACAGAAGCTACACACTACCTTGCTCTTCTTTCCCGAAGCAGCACCGGGTACCTGGGGGTCCTTCTCTTCAGCAGACTTCCTCTTGTCCTTTCTCATTTGCTGGCCTCTATTCTTTGCGGTCTCAATTGCCTCCACTTTCAGAGCAGCCTCCACTACTCCTGCATAAGTCTCTGATCCATATGCACTGGTCAACTTCTGAACCTCGCTCCTCAAGCCACAAAGGAACTGCTTGACTCGATCAGCGTCAATACTCACCAACCTAGGAGCAAACCGGCTAAACTTGCTGAACTCTATCTCGTACTCACTGACCATGAGTTGCCTCTATTTCAGGTGGAGGAAGTCGTTCATAAGACGGTCACGCTCAACCGAAGGCAAGAACTTCCACATCAGCATTTCCTTGAATAATCCCCAAGAGCAACCAGCTACCATGCTCCCCTTTTCTCTAAGCCACCAACTCTTAGACAAACCCTTAAGCTGATAGGCGGCTATCATCACTCTCTGATCATCTGCAATACCAGAGTACGTGAACATCTCCTCCATGGAGATCAGTCAATCATCTATGACCATGAAATCTGACTTCCCATCATATGTAGGAGGGCTAAGTCTCTGAAACTGAGAAATAAAGGCCATCTCTGCTGGCACCACCACTGGAGGTCTCAGGGGAGCAGGAGGGAGAGGAGCAGCCGACCCCTTACAGGGGCTTGTACCCCCTAAGTCTGTCCTGCCACAACTACCACCAGAGACTAGATCTGAGCCTGCATCTCCACCAACTGCCTGGTCAAGGAATCGTTGCTCTGACGCAGACTCTCGATCACCGCATCACTCTGCGCTCCTGAGTACTCACCTTCAGACAGTGGAGTCGACCTAGTCGAAGGACGTCTCGCCATCCTAAAACCATAATAACTGAGGTCAAAACCTAGTACAACAGTTGGAACAATCTACCAGTACAGACAATACATACATAAATATGAACCTTTAACTGCTATACCTGCTCTGGAATTTTATTTTGTTTAACAAAAGTGATGTTATGCCAAACCTTGGATGGTTAACCACCATCAACTAACTCTTGTGCCTAGATCGGGAATGCATGAATTTATATTCTTTTTTTCTGATTTAAAATCATGTGTGTACATATGTCATCCTGCAAATCTTTAGCTTGGCACGTTGTGCTTATGCAATGTTATGCTATGTATGATTGTGCTATGCATTCTAAAAAGGCCCTAATGCATGTCATGAGTGGCGTACGCATGAAAATGTTATGCATCTCATACTACATAACATTCTCATGTAACGAAAAAGAAATGTGCTAGTCGCATTCATGTGGTGAGGTTATGCATTCCATACTACATAACCCTCACATGTTGCCCCTATGATGGATCCATATACATACACATATTATGCATCCCATACTACATAATATGCCCCGTATACTTCATGTTATGCTACGAGTGTAGTGTTCGTGCTTCAGCCAAGACATGCTGATGACATATCGGTGTGTGTATGATATGATACTAAACATCTAATACCTAAAAGGGAAGGTTGCCCGACAAATTATCAAGCAACCTCCCTCTGTTACCAACTGTCACAACCCGCATTTTCCCCGAATTAAGAATTATCAGAGTATGTGAAAACACGTGTCATGATGCCACGTCGAGCAGGGGATAACTGCCGACGCTCAGACAAATCACTATCTACTTTACTTTATGAAAATTCATAAGTTTAATGATTAGAAAATCAGTTATATTTTTAAGGTCATATCCCTCGGCTCAATGAATCATCTAGTACATAGTTTAAAACTTTACTTATACGCAGCGGAAAATACTTTATTTATATTTGACATCCTAAAAGAGTGCATAAGTGCCCCCAAAGGACAACTTATACTATGCAAGACCCTACATTCAATTTATACTATATATATAAGAAAAAGATCTTTTTACGTTGTTTAGAAAGTAGTGTTGAGTTTTATAAAACATGCTGATCATGAGATATATATACATAATAGTGTTTGTTAGGTTTTAAAGTAACTAGCAAGCTAGCATAAAACATCCCAAGAGCGAGTAAACTAATCTCCAGAAAGGTAGTAGCAAAAAGATAACATATCTAGTACAAGGTAAAACTACCAGTGGGCGCCAACAACCTGATACGAACCCACTGGCAAACATGTGTGTCTGTAAGAAAGTGCAAAAAAACCACCTCACTAGACAAAGCAAAAGGATATCTAAAGTCCAAGAGACCACCAGCAACACAACATCAACACTGCAGCAACTTAGCCACCAAACTGACAACTATCCAGAACCTGAGGCATCCAAAAGACAGAATACCTCAACAAGTAAAAAAACAAAGCTGTGAAAGTGCTAAATCAAAAGGGTAAGCAAAAAGAGTAGGCAAGACAGTAACAAACAACCACTAACCAAGGTAAGACACAAATTTGCACTAAGTGCGAGGGAACAACAACAACCCTGCTAAAATCCTGCAGAGTCAACAAGGCTATCATGCCCAAAATGTTGCAAACAACTAAGGAAGAAACATCTAACATCCTAAATTGTTAGAGATGGCAGTAGCAAAAACAACATGGATCCGGGTTAGAGGCAAACTCAGTCCCCAAACAACCATTTCCAAGAACAATGCTCAAGGGTCTACATGTGAAAGCACTAGGGACCATCCACCCACTTGCCCAGCCCGAACCTGGAGCAAGATAAAAATGTGGCCACGGCTAAGTCACACAACACCACCCCTATTAAGAGCTTCAAACCACCACTACAAACCACAACCCACGATTTGGCCTTTGGAAAAATAGCCGACAAGGAACCTTAGAGAAAAACAAATTAGGGGATTCACTCGGGAGAGAGAGTAAAGCTAAGGAAATGCATTGAGTTGACTCAACACGGCGTTGAGTGAGCAGCCCTCACTCAACGCCAAACAGGATCTGGCGTTGGGTGACAATCACTCTCTCAACAGCAGATACAGCCGCAAGGAAACAAATGGCTGCGGCGTTGAGTGAGTCCACCTCACTCAATGCTTAAACAGCCATGGCGTTGAGTGAGGTCAACTTACTCAACGCCATTCACTTAGCCGCAAGAAATCAAAACCTAAGACTATGGCGTTGAGTGGCGTTGAGTGTGTGTACCACACTCAACACCAAGCCCTAACAGACTAGGCATTGAGTGTGTGCACCACTCTCAACGCCAAGCCCGAACAGGCTAGGCGTTGAGTGTGTGCTTCACACTCAGCGCCTGGCCTTAGTTCTGCTCCAACATGATTCCAGCAAGCTTACTACTATTTTAAAAATTACTGTAGTAACATTATTCTAAGAGGTTATGCATATTTCTAGGGTTAGGATTAGGACTTAGTAAAAATTGCCAAATTAAAACCTCTCATCCCTACCAGGCTACAGCTACAACACAGGAAAATTAACAATAACCTTTACTTCTTTTCTCAGCCCGAGAACAAGATGATTTATTTGTAACAGTAAAAGGAAATCATAGTGCCTCGACTTCTTTAGGTAAAAACCGTACAGGAAGGCTTACAGTAGGAAGTCTATACACGATTTCAAGCAAAGAATTGGGTTTCTAACCTAGGGCTAACAGGGTTTTACTAACATTGCAAAAATCTAGACAAAGCTTTCTACGGCTGCAAGAACAAAGAGAGAAAAAAAACCACTAGGCAAGGGCAAGAATACCACTTGCCTCAAATTCCAGCGAAGCTTGGTCGGCCTCTTCCCTATCACTCGCAACCGGCAGCAAAGCACAAACCGCAATTTGTTTTCTGGACAATGCCGGCGGAAAACAGTCAAAAAAAACCGAAAATAGAAACTTCTAGAAACGCCACGATTCCAGAAAAACTCACCGTAGGAGTGAAGGTCTAAGCGAGAGCAATCCAAATCCGTTTTTGGAATCGAATTCCGTCCACAAACGCTCCCGGAATCGGCGTCCAAAGGGTAGCAGGTTCGGCGGTTCCGCTTTGCATGAACAGTCGTAGGCGGGAGGTTTCTTTTTGGGAGAGACGGTGAACAACACTTCTAAATCTTATTCCAATCCTATATATATTATCTGATACTTAAATCAATAACTAATTAATTAATATATAATAATTAACCTAGCCGCCAACCACGCTGCCTCTTATCTAAAATAATAAATAATATCAGACTTATTAAATAGTATTATTTTACATAAAATACAAAACAACGCGAAGACCGAACATCCTCGGAATTCGACGAAATTCGCACCGTAGCTAAATATCTACGCTACGAACGCAACAACGAAGTCAAAATCAACTTTTGACGAACAGAACTCGGGTTATCACCACCCGAATCCAAAACACAAGCATCCCCTGAGAGGCCTCATCGAGTCACAAAACCAGACCCGGCTTGCTAGGGAATTTGCTAATAGGCTACAAAATAGGTCACTCAGTCCTAAGGAGCTAAGACCATACTCCCCAATTAGCACAAGCCAGAAAATGCATCAACGTAACGTCAAACGAGAATTAAATAATTCGTAGAAAAATCGGGGGCGTTACAATCATCCTTTTGATATAGCCTTGTAAGTGTATCCATGAAGGCTCTGACACTTCCGAGCGGCTTGGCGAGTCACTACTCACCATAAAAATGTTCATTAACAAAATCTCTTCGACCAATGATTCTACAGAAAGGTAAAAGGTCTGTGCAGCTGTCATACTCAAGGCATCGACCATTATATTGGACTTACCCGGATGATATATGATATCAGCATCATAATCTGCAACATACTCCAACCTTCTTCGCAGGCGCAAATTCAGCTCCTTCTGAGTGAAAACATATTTCAAGCTCTTATTTTTTGTGTAAATCTTGCACAATGCATCATACAACAAATGACTCCATTAATTCATGGCTTAGATCACTGCTGCAAACTCCAAGTCAAGTGTTGGGTAGTTCCTTCCATGAGTTTTTAACTGTCTCGATCCATATGCAATTACTTTACCTTCTTGCATCAATACAAATCCAAGCCCGATTTGCGATGCATCCACATAAACTGTATACTCTACTCCCTCGCTAGGTAAAGACAATATTGAAGCAGTGGACAATCTCTGGTTCAAATACTGAAAAGCTTCTTCGCACTTATCACTTCACACAAAAGCTGTGTTCTTCTGCGTAAGCTTAGTAAGCTGTGCAGACAACATAGAAAATCCTTCTACAAATTTTCTATAATAACTTGTCAACCATTGGAAGCTTCTTATTTCTTTGGGTGTGGTAGGTCTTTTCCAATCCATAAAAGTGGCTATATTTTCTGGGTCAACTGAAATTCCATTCTTATTCACAACATGACCCAAAAAGGAAACATGAGGTAGACAAAACTCGTATTTACTCAACTTTGCATACAACTTATGCTCCATCAAAGCTGACAGAACTAAACGCAAGTGCTGGACATTCTCCTCAGCACTATAGGAATATATTAGGACATCATAATAAAGACAACCACAAACCGATCAAAGAAATCCTTAAACACTTTGTTCATCATGTCCATGAAAGCAGATGATGCATTCGTCAATCTAAAGGACATTACCAAGAACTCAAAATGCCCGTTCCAAGAATGGAAAGCAGTCCGTAAAACATTGACTCATGGATTCTTAACAGATGGAAGCCTGAACGAAGGTCAATCTTCGAAAACACTATACTACCACACAAATGATCCAATAAATCATTTATCTGCGGCAAGGGATACTTGTTCTGGATAGTTACCTTATTCATTTCCCTATAATCGATGCACAGCCTCAAAGATCCATCCTTCCTTTTACAAACAAAATTGGAGCACCCCAAGGAGAAGAACTTCGCCTAATGAATCCACACTACAACAACTCATCCAATTGGGGACGCAACTCTTCCAGCTCACCCGGGGCCATACAGTACGGTGCCTTAGCAATGGGGTGAGTACCCGGCTCCAGATCTATATCAAACTCCACATCTCTCTCCAGCAGAAGACTGGGAAGACTATCAGGTAAAACATCAAGAAACTCTCGCACTACAGGAACATCCACCATATGCGGAAAACTACCGACGGATCCCAAAATAAAAACCAAGTAAGCACAACAAATGGAATCTAAAATCTTCCTAGCGTATACTGCAGAAATAATCGGGGAATCCTGGCGCAGAAAACTTTTCACTCTTGGGGTGGTCGTTGTCCATCTTGAAGTCCGAACTCTTAACCTTGCATTGGATAACTGCATCATATCGGGACAACAAGTCCATGCCCCGGATCACATCAAAGTCCTTTAGGTCCAACACCTTAGATTAGCAAAAGCTAGGAAATCGCATAAGAGAATAAGACAACTCTGGATACCCTGGTCTGACACCACCGAGTCACTAGAAGAAAACTTGACGCGAAGCTGATGACCAACTTGATCAAGAGTCAGACGATGATGCTCCACAAAAGCACTAGACAAAAACAAGTATGTAGCGCCAGAATCAAAAAGAACATGTGCCCAATGATTCTTTATCGTAAACTTCCCTATAAAATTGCATACATAACTAACCAAATAATGTCGAAACTGTAGCTAAGAGAAGAAATAAAAACTAGATTAGAGTCTATCCTAAGATCACTTGGGTGGATGTCTACGCTTCTTCCATAGTCACTACATTCAACTTTACCCACCCTTTGTCCAAAAGCTGCGATGGCGACAAAGTCTGAAGTGGAACAGGCTGCAGTAGAGGCTGAGACCGCAGGCAACTTGACTTGAAATGCCCTTTTTGTCCTCACTGGAAACAGACCATTTCCATACACCAACAATGGGCAGCAACATGCACATTTCTCTTACACATAGCACAAGCCAAAGCTCCAGTGGGAGTGCTCTGAATTTCATGCACTTGTTGCTGCCTCTGAGCTCCCAACCTCTTGAAACACTTATCGAACTGATGGCCTGGCCAGCCACAGAAACTACACCTCCTTTCTTCTTTTCTTCGAAGCTGGACAAAATTCCAGAGAGCTCTTAAAATCATTTGACCTTTTCTTGTCTTTTCCAATTTGCATGCCTCTGCTCTTGGCATTGTCGATTGCTTTGACCTTAAAAGCAGCTTCCATTGCCTTAGCATAGGTCTCAGATCCAGAAGCGCTAGCTAGCTGCTGGATGTCACTCCTGAGACCACCCAAAAAATGCTTTACTCTGCTAGCTTCAAAAGCAACCAAATCCGGAGCAAATCAGATCAACTTGCTGAACTCTACTTCATACTCACTGATCGTGAGTTACCTTTGTTTCAGATGCAGGAAGTTGTTCATCAAGCGGTCTCGCTCGACCGATGAAAGAAAATTCCTCAGCAATAACTCCTTAAAGGATTCCCATGACTATCCGTCTGTGAGGTTCTCCTTCTCTCTCAAACACCAGCTCTTTGCAAGACCCTTAAGCTAGTAAGAAGCGACCACTCTTTAGACTGCAAAAATTCCTGAATATGAGAACATCTCCTCGATCGCAATAATCCAATCATCTAATGTTATGAAGTCAGGTGCACCGTCATAGGTACGAGGTCCTAGTCGCTGAAAATGAGACATGAAATTAATCACTAATGGCAGCTGAACTGGAGGCACCAAAGGAGCAGGAGGAACATGAACGTCTTCACCCACAACAGGGTCCTGCACTCTCGGCTGTTGTACTGAAATGACAATCAGCAGCCCCTGGATCTGCGATTGCATCTCCACCATCTGTATAGACAAAGCCACATTACTCTGCTACAGTCCCTAAATCACAGCCTCACTCTGCACACCAGATGACTCACCCTCAGACTGGGGAGTTGTCCTCGTCACAACACGCTTAGGCGACATCCTAAGAATACAACGAACAACCAATAAAAACCTAGCTTAACCGCTAAAACTACACAACTTAGTTCAGACCATATATGTTTAGACACTTTCTCATGTTGCTAACTTGCTCTGGGATTTTCATAAATGATGTGCTTAACTTAGTGTGATATACTGTGATCTCATTGACTCATGTGCATAAACTATGAATGCATGAATTCTTATTCTTTTTACTTTAAATCCATGTGTGTATGTCTGTCATCATGTATATCTTAACTTGACATGTGTGCTAATGCTATGTTATGATATGCATGTTATGCTATGCAATCTAATAAAGGTCATCATGCAAGTTATGAGCGTCGTTCACATGAAATATTATGTATCTCATACTATATAATATCACATGTAACGAAAAAACAAAATCTAATGTGCATTCATGTGATGATTGTTATGCATCCCACACTACATAACAGTCACATGATGCTTCGTATCAGAATCCATATACAAACACATCTTATGCATCCCATGTTGAATTTTCTCAAAGTGGTCAGCAAGATAGCCTAAAGCCATATTAATATTCTTAGAACTATCCAGTTCACCCCTAAATCATGCGGAAACTGAAGAGCAAGCTTACACACCAAACGCAACAAGAAGAAACAAGTAGGTCATATATTCATTAACTTCTTTACAGGGTAAGGTATACATGGCGAGACATGATTTCTCCAGTACACAAGGAAACAGAAAGAACAAAACAAGACGAGCGGACAGAACTGGAGACCACTGAGACCTCCCAGTCCGCCAAGGTCGCCGAAGCCGCCCGAATTTTTGCTGCTACAAGCCGAATAGAACACAGAGTCCGCCAAGATCGCGAGGTCGTGCGGACAAACCGTTATTCGCTGACTGCTTCTGAACTGGAGAATAGACTGCCTACCCGCATGAGTCCGGCGGACAGGTTATTGGACTTGGAAATGCTAAAGTAGAGAAGAACTGATGAGTCACAGAAGCGACCTGTTGAGACCACAGAGACCACAACCTTCACTGATCCTGACCGAAGTCAAAGCCAAACTCCTGGCTCCTTAATGCTAGTCGCGCGACCTGCACGCAAAAAACAGTTATCTCTACTCAACCCGCGCGGACTGAAAAAACCAGACAGCAGCAATTGACCAAGCCCCACTTACTGTCACTCAGTTACTGTAGGTGTGCCAGGGGGGTCTATTTATAGGCAAGGTGAGGAGTGTGGTCACCACCCTAGTGAATAGAGTCACTACCCCAGCCCGCGTACTAGCAAAGCCCCGTCCGTCGAGTCCGTGAGGACTTAGCCAGATTCCAACAAAAACACCTCCAGGAGCAAAGACAACGATGTTCACCACCAGGCAGACTCACACCAGTCCGCCCACACTATGCGAACAAGGCACCAGCCCGCATAGCTCGCAAACAACACCGCACATGGACAGCCATCTCTACTGCGACAGTACGCACGCTATATGCAGAAAAAGAGGCCGTCCGCAAACCTCGAGAACAAAACCTCAATCCTCCACGGGTCCACGACCAACATGCAGTCCGCCCGATCAACAACGGACTTTGCGGATACCGCTGACACGGAATTGCCACAGAATGTGACTAAGTCCAGTAAACCACCAAGGGCCTGGCGTGAGCTCGGAGGACAAGGCCCAGTCCGCCTGCCCCCAAGATAGATTGCCAACACTCCACCAGAATAAGGCCGAGCCCGCAATCCCCTACTCGCACAGCTACCAAGACAACGACCAACTGGCGGACTTAACACCAGTCCAAGCATTCCTCCATAGAGTAGCTTATGCCCACTGCAACACCGGAGAAGTCGGCAAGGACCACAGCAGATCTCCAAGGCCATTCCGCAACAGCGGACACCGCAGACTCAACCCTGTCCGCAACACCTCCCGCGGATAGAACTTCCAATCTGCCTGGATAACACAAGCTTGCAAATCTATAAGGCCACAGATCAAGCTGAGCACCGCCAACAGTCCGTGAACCGCAGTCCGCTCAGGCCACTTCGCTAGAAGTCCGTCTTCCTTGGCCATGTGCCAACCAGACCGCTCAGACCGCGTAGTCTGCCCAGCTTGCCCATCATCCACTTTCACTTCACAAATTTCAACACTACCCCTTGAAGTAAGAAGTGGTGATCAAGCCTAGCAAGCTTCGTAACCGCTGAAATGGACCCTTCGACAGCAGCTTCGTGAAGATGTCAGCAAGATTATATTCACTCCGAACATGCTCTACCAGAAGAGATCCCTCCAACACCTTCTCCCTTATGAAGTGGTGCTCGATCTCAATATGCTTGGTCCTTGCGTGACACAATGGATTGTTTACCAGTTTGAGAGCACTCTCATTGTCACCCCTGAGTAAATATGCCCTTGCACTTTCTCATGAACATCCTCTACAAGCCTCCTCAACCAGATGGCTTCCCGAGCAGCCAAGGCCGAAGCCTTATACTCTACTTTCGTAGTAGACACAAACACTGAGTCCTTTTTCTTGCTACACCACGAGATGCAAGCTGATCCATAAGTGAATACATATCCCGAAGTTGATCTTCGATCATCTGAGTCACCACTATAATCAACATCTGTATATCCAAGCAAAAAAAACCCCGTGCCTGTACTATAGAGGAGTCCCATATCAGAATTCGCCTTGACATACTTCAAGATGTTCTTTGCTGCCACCAGATGAGACTTACTTGGATCAGCCATGAACTGACTTACTCGGTCTACAGCATAAGCAATGTCTGTCCTTGTAATCGTCAGGTAGATCAAGCTCCCAACTAGAGCTCTAAACACCAAGGGATCAGGAAGAATCCTTCCCTCATCTCGTCAAAGCTTCAGACCAATATCCAGAGGATTAGAGCAACTCTTCCCTTCTCCCTTGCCGAATCGACTCATAATGCGATCCGCATAACCCTTTTGGCAAATGAGTATCCCGCTCTCCTTCCTCTCTACTTCAAGACCATGAAAGTGATGAAGCTCTCTCAAGTCCTTCATCTCTACACGAATTGCAAGCTCAGCCCTGAGCCAAGCTACCTCCTCTTCAGAATTCCCTGTGATGATCATATCATTCACATTTAGCAGGAGCAAGACTTGAAGGTTCCCCTTCTTCTTGATGAACAAGCTGGAATCCGAGTTGGAAGCAAGATAACTGCAGAATTGAAAATATTATGCTATCTTCCCATACCAAGCTCTAAGAGCCCGCTTCAACCCGTAGAGAGCCTTCCTGAGCTTACAGACATAGTCCGGATGAACTTCAGAAAAAAACCAAGTGGTTGTTCCATGAAGGTGTCCTTATCAATTTCTCCGTAAAGAAAAGCATTCTTCACATCAAGCTGCCACAATCTCCATCCCTTGCAAGCAGCCAAGGCAATCACCACCCAAACCAAAGTCATCTTTGCAACTGGACTAAATATCTCCTCATAGTCTTCTCCATACTGTTGAGAGAACCCTCGAGCAACCAGACAAGCCTTGTATCTATCAATGCTCCCATCAGCCTTCTTCTTCAACTTAAACACCCACTTGCAAGTCACTGGAGTAATGCCATCAACCTTGGGCACAAGGTCACTGGTTTCATTCTTCTTGAGATCAGCAATATCTTCCTTCATGGCATCGTCCCACTCCTTGACTCCAGTGGCCTCATTGAAGTTTGCAGACTCTTGCTCATCTAGAGGACCTGCAAAGAAGCAGGAGACAAAACTCACTACATTCCCATCGCAGTACCGAGCATGTGGCTTGATAGTCCTCTTTGACCTTCGCAAGGTCTGCTCCTTGCTCACTACCTCCATTGCTCCTTCAGGCTCAACTCCAACTTTGGGAAAGCTTTGAGCAATAATCCCCCTACTTCCTGAGCCAGAAGCCTCAGCACCAGAACTTGAAGCAACACGAGCTGTTGGTGATACAACAAGCTCCTCTTCCAGAACTTCATCATCCACCTTCTGCTCTTCATCAACCTTGCTCTCTGGTAGCTCAATCAAGCCTCTTCCATATGAAGTCAGTTCATCAAAGACCATGTCTCTTGATACAACAAACTTCTTTGTCGTAGGATCCATGCATTTCCATCACTTCTTCCGCTCATCATAGCAAACAAAGACAAGCTTCCTTGCCTTTGCATCAATCTTTGTCCTTGAAGCATTCAGGACATGCACATAGCAAGTTGATCCAAACACCTGAAGGTGTTCCACGCTTGGCTTCTCCTTCAACAACATCTCAAAGGGAGACTTCATGTTGATCGGGCTGAGCGACATCCGATTGATGACATAAGAAGCACAAGATATCCCCTCTGCCCAGAAGGACCTAGGAATGTCTTTCGCATGAAGCCAACACTTGCAAGTTTCCGTCAGATGACGGATCTTCCTCTCCGCTACTCCATTTTGTTGTGGAATATGAGCACAAGTAAGCTCTCTTTGGATCCCGTGCTTCCTGTAGAAGTTAGAAAACTCGGAGGAGATAAACTCACCACCGTTGTTTATTCTAAACTTCTTGATCTGCAAGCTAAGCCGGCCCTCCAATAGCTCCTTGAACTCCACAAACACCTGGAAAGCTTTTGACTTCTCCTTCAAGAAATAAACCCAAGTGTATCTTGAGTAGTCATCAATCAACACAAGCATGTATCTGCTTCCATCTAGGCTAACAGTGGCGGTTGGTCCCATCAAGTCACCATGGATACACTCCAATGGTCTCTTGCTCCTTATTTGTGATTAATCAAACGGAAGGCGATGAGCCTTACCGTACTGATATCCCGCGCAAACATGACCATCGCCAAAAGAAGATAGCTTAGGCAAGCCTCTTATATGCTCTTGTTTGACATAGCTTTCAACTTATCCATTCCAACATGCCCCAGCATATCATGCCATATAGCAGCGCTATCGTTTTCCCTCATCCGATCAACATAAGAGTTTGTTGCAAGACCAAACAAGTTCTTCACTCTCCTTCCAACATGAGCAACATCAGTCTTTACCGTTGATATGTTGCGAAGGAACTTCACTTCTATTGGTCCAAACAGAACGTGATAACCTGCGTCTACCACATTGGTCACAGAGAAGAGGTTCTTCTTCATGCCCGGTACGTGATACACACTCCTTAACATAAGTTGCCCCTTATCACTACCCAAAGACACAACCCCCTCCTTCTCTACTGCATAAACAATATTATCAGCAGTTATGATAGCTTCGTTACCTGAGTAAGCTTGCAGAGAAGAGAACTTCGACTTGTCTCTAGTGAGGTAATGATACTCCTTACTATATCTTGAAAGTCCGATAAACAATGCTGTGTTGTAAACTGCTCTGTTACGATCTGTGCGGACTCAGATTATATATCCGCAAATTATGTAGCTTAATCCTTGTGATGTGGCAAATTGCGCGGACTAATGCTGTGTCCGCTTCTCGATATTTAACCTGCAGGTGGGAAATACCGCGAACTAAGCGGGAGAAAAAGCGCGATCTGGGCGGACAACAAATTGTGTCGGCCACAACTTTTTGCTTTGAATTTTCCTTGGCATGTGAATCTGTGTTTTTATCCGCGTTATTGCTTGGCAGTGCTTTTTATTTTTTGCGGACTGTGCGGATTGGATCTACGAGCGTATGCGGTAAGATCAAAAAGCTGTCAGACTTTTTAGCTATAAATAGTGCCTTCCGCTTTCTCTTATGCAGGAAACAGCTGAAGTAAAAGGAACCCTGCGGCCTGCAAAATGGTGTCCGCGCGGACTGATGCTGCCGTCGCCTTCCACTCCGCTGATCACCGGAAATGCACATTGACAGAGGCCGACCTGGACGCCTTTATCGAAAAGAAGATGGCGAACTCGAATATCCTTGTCCGCCTTACCGCCCATCAAGAAAGATTAAACTTCTCAACTGCAACCCAGATCGCCATCCTAGTGGACCATTTTGACAGCAGATTCAAGTTTCCGCTTCTCTGGGAACTCGCTGCCATCTTTGAGCACTATGGAATGGTGCCTGGCCAGCTTGCGCCGAATACACTCGCTGCGATCTGCAGCTTTGTCTCTTATTTGCGATCTGAAAAGATTGCTTTTTCAATGAATGTCTTCCGCAAGATATTCTCTGTCCGCTCCATTACTGCTTCCGGAGGCCGCCCCTACAAGGGGGCCATATACTTCTACTGCAGGGGAATGAAGGTTGTGGGTCTTCCCAACAAGATCCACAACTGGACCTCTAGGTTCCTGATCTTTGAGGGCGACCTCGGGTTCACGCACACCTATCCGCAGGTGCGCGCGGACTCCGCCTTCAAAAGTCTGCAACTGGACGACTTAGAGTCCGCCATTGTCGAGTTCTTGGCCAACGCAAGGCTTGACATCGAGAATTATATTCCGCTGCTGGCGAGCTTAGCGGACGTCATGCCCGAAGAGAGTAAGTAGCTTCCGAACTCAGCTTTTGCATCCGCTGCGACCTTGGTGTTTAACCCATTTGTTTTTGCAGCGACCTTGGCAGTACCCGCTAACTTGCCACAGATGCCTAGCGGCTTCGTCCCTACACAGAAAGAGAAGAAAGAAGCAGTCAGAAGAAAGAGGAAGGAGGAAGGGGATCCCGCAGCGGATTACTCTTCCTCCGAAAGCTTCACCATGAGTGGTTTCGGCATCAGTCAGAAAGATCTTAGGGGGAACCCTATGGTCCACTGGCACAGCAAGAACAAACACGTCCGCCTATCCACCGTGCTTCCTTCATGGAAGATTCCGTGAATAACACGCCATGCCCATATTGCGATCGCCGCACTTTACGGAAAGCACAATTTGAGCGACCTCAAGAAGGTGCCCGCCGCTGACATCCCTCTGCTAGCCTCTCAGGCCGCTGCGAACAGCGTGGTGACAAACCACTATGTTGCCACCCTGGCCAGAGACCTGTTGAGGCAGAATGAACAACTTCAAAAGGATAATAAAGCGCTAAAGGAAAGGAATGTGCGGTTGGGAAAAATGGTTGCTCAGCAAAGAGAAGAGCTTGGGGTTAGTTGAATTCGCAGCGGCCTTTATTTGCTATCCGCCGAAATCTGTCTGACGTTTGCTTTTGTTTTGCACAGGTCGCCTATGACTTGGAAAACAACAACTTCCAGTCTGCCATGCTCCCTTTCGTGAAGGAGACCGTCGAGGTCGCCATTGAGCGACTTGTCCACGACAGCTTCATAAAGGAGGGAGTGGATGGCGTCCCTTTTTTGGAGATCTTCCTTGAGCTGGCTCCTCAGGTCGCGGCGATGGAGAGGGCTAAAAAAGGAAAGGACATCATTGAAGAAGAAGGTGAAGAAGAAGAAGAAGAAGACGGAGAAGAAGACGGAGGGCAGGGCGAAGAGCAAAGCGCCAAGGAAATAGCAGACAATGCTGAATCGAGCCAACGAGTAGAGGAACTGTCCGCCGAGTCCGACACCTCTGCATCCTCCTCTGCTACCGGGAGCTCACATAGCGGGTCCGCCTCAAGTACAGGATCAGATAGCAGTGGGAGTAGCTCGGGGGGCTATTCTCCAGAAGTTGACATTATTGGCGACAGCCCTGCCCCTCCAGAAAAGAAACAAAGGACTACAGATTGATCAATGTATTTTTATCTTTTTTGGTTTTTGTAAAAGTGGCGGACGCAAGATTGCAGTCCGCCAAACATATAGAATGATGTAAACAGGTTTTGATGAAATAGAAAGAGGATATTTTTGGCATGTGTGCTTTCTGCAATGTTCTTTTTCCACGCTCACCGCACCGACACTTAGCAGTCCGCACGTCACGCTGATAAGTTTGAGCTTTTTATCTTGCTGATTAAAGAATATTATTGTCCGTCGGAATAAGAAGAAATTGTCAGGCGGACTCTGTTGAGTTTCAATTGCAGTCTGCACGACACATCATTTATGACGAAGCTTGCTGATGAGAGAATCCAACTCATTAATCCATTCAACATTCGCCTTAAAAAATGACGAGAATAGCCAGCTGATAACAATGTCAAGTGGTACTTCATTGAGTTCTAGTAGAGTCCGCATTTCTCTTTATTAACTTATCAAATTGTAACATATGAAAACCATTCGGCGGACTGAGCGAATACTGAAAACCAACCCGCTCATAATAGAAATGATCTATATAGCTAATGGTTTCAAGAAAACTGTCGGACTGAGCGGATACAGAAAACCAGTCCGCCAAAGATAGAATCTATAAAATCATCCCAAGGAAACTGGCGGACTGCGCGGATAGATAAGACCAGTCCGCCAAAGATAGAAATGACCCATAGCGATAAAGAAAACCAATCCGCTCATAATACAAGAAATGATTTATAGCTTGCGACCAGGTGGGCAGGTGAGCCGGAGCGGCATACTTTCCTCACCGGGCTACATGCTATAAAATCAACCCAAGCTGGAGGACTGAGCGGACACAGAATACCAATCCGCTCACAATAGAAGAAATGGCCTATAGCTTGCGACCAGGTGGACAGGTGAGCCGGAACGGCAAACTTTCCTCACCGGGCTACAAGCTATAAAATCAACCCAAACAGGAGGAATGAGCGGATAGAGAAAACCAGTCCGCACATAATTCCCTGCGAAGATCAAAATGCTCACTTGGTGGAACGGTTCCCTGCCCTCTTGCCTGGAGTACAGTCTAAGCTGTGGGTCTCCTGCAGGCACTGCTTGAGGGTACCATGGAGTGTTCGAGGGTTACAAGCTAAGATGACCCGCGGGCAGGTGAGCCGGAACGACATACTTTCCTCACGCGATCATCGAAGTTTTAACGATATCCCTATGGCGGCATGGTAGAGCTTTACCCCACCCAGCCCTCCATAATGCAGAGGTGGGGTGAGGTACTTGCCGGGATCCGAAGTCCAGAATCCAACCGCGCTAGAGCCTGCAAGCTCCCACTACACGGTGCGAAATCTCCGCGCAACACGTGGTCTTTGTGGTGTTATGCTAATGACAACAGCTCTAGGGGAGGTCTTGCTGAACTCGACGATGTCTCCTAGTATCAGGGAACCGTTATAGCTCTTTGGGGGAGAGAGAAAACACTAGAAAAAGTGTCAGTATGAATCCTTTGATTAACAAAATGTATTTGCAAAGCAAACATAACAAAGAAAAGGGAGTTCAGGCGCAGAACCGTTTTTAGAATCTTTCTTAGCGTCTCATCTGTCATGATTACATAGATAAAACACTTTGAGAAGCGTTAGCAAGCAGTTTTTATTCATAATAACCCTTGAAGAGGATACACAAAGTAGAAAAAAGGAGGTTCAAGAATAGAATCGTTTGAGATCATCCCGCTCCATGTGTGTGGTATATCCTCTCCTTCATATGTCTGTAAGCGGTAAGCGCCGCTCTTTAATGCTTCTTTGACAATAAAAGGGCCGGCCCAATTTGGATTAAGCTTACCAATTGAACCAGCTCTTGCAGCAGCATCAATCTTCTTTAGAACGAGATCTCCCACTTAGAAATGTTTGATCCTCACGTTCTGATCAAAGTAGCGGGCCATCCTTCTTTTGACCTCTTCCTACATTATGGCTGCTTGATCTCTGATGGCCTCGACGTGTTCCAAGCTGAACCTCATCTCTTTATTATTCAACTCAAGCCAGTCCTCAACGCCTTCTCTTGCAAGCAGAACTCTGGGTGACGGGACTTCAAACTCAACTGGTATAAGTGCCTCCGAGCCATGAGAGAGCTTGAATGGAGTCTCCCCAGTTGCGGATGATGGCGTTGTCCTAAGGGACCAGAGGACTGATGGAAGCTGATCAGCCCAGCTACCCTTGAGATTCTGTACTTTCTTTTTGAGCAACTTGAGGATCTGCTTGTTGGCTGCTTCTACTTGGTCGTTGCTTCTGGGATGATGAACTGATGTAAACCGTAGCTCTGTTCCGATCTGCCTGCAAAAGTCTATCATCTCTGAGTTATTGAATTGCGGCCCATTATCAGTGATTATAGCCATTGGAATTCCATGCCGACAGACAATCTCCCCCCAAATGAAGTTTCTGACGACCTGAGTAGTTGTCTTGGCCAATGCCTTAGCTTCAATCCATTTACTGAAGTAGTCGATCATTACGATGATGAAACGTCGCTGACTGCTTGCCATGGGAAAAGGACCGAGGAGGTCCATTCCCCAAACTGCGAAGGGCCAAGGAGTTGCAATCGATCTGAGGGACTGAGCTGCTTGGTGCTGAAGTGGAGCAAACTTCTGGCAATGAACACACATTGTGGCATAGATCTCAGAGTCTCTCTTCATAGTGGGCCAGAAATATCCTTGTCGCAGGATTCGTTTTTCAAGAGTTCTTGCTCCCGAGTGGCTTCCACACTCTCCTGAATTAACTTCTTGCAAAACAGTGAAAGCTTCTTCTTCCAAGAATCATTGAGTCATTCATAATCTTACTGAACCTTGTGTACATGGAGTCTACATACTCGTCAACCTCCATTTTGAACTTCTCAAACTCTGACTCTGACTGGAAAAGCTTTGAGTCTTTCACCTACGATGTACCTTCATGAGTAACTTCAAGGAGATTCCATATATCATACGCAGTTTCACATGCACAAACACGATTAAATTCAGTCCTATCTAACGCACAGAATAAGACATTCATTGCCTTAGCGTTACTCTTACAACGAAGCTTATCAACTTCATCCCATTTATCCTCGGGTTTTTCCATTGTGACACTTCCTACTACAGTTACAAGTGGAGTGTAGAATGTTTCTACCATGCCAAAGACATAAATATCTAGAGCTATTAGAAAGCATTGCATTCATGCTTTCCAATAGTTATAGTTAGTGCCTGTGAATAAGTGAAGTCTACTTATACCTTGACCCTCAGAAAACAGGTGAGTGTTTTGTGCAATTACTCTCGGTGGTGAAACCGATTTCGGAGAAACCTGGCTTTAATACCAAGTGTTGGATCTTACGGCGCCATTAGAGGTGGGCGGTGGTGAATAAGGGTTAATTAATTTTCTTTAACAAGACAAAGTTTACGTGGTGCATAAAAACAATGAAATTATTAAATGGAGACTATTTTTTCATAAGTAGACTTGAACACTCAGAAATATATAAAAGCTAAAACAGTAACAATTTATTTCAAAAGTGCTAAAGTGAATACAATGTGTCTCTATAGAGCTAGAGACAAAGGCATATGAAAATACAATTTACGTTTATTTTCGCCGGTCCTTCTACCAAGAACCGGTAGGCTAAAGCGTATCTCTCCCTATATCTTGCTACTAGCCTCCCCTAGATCTACCACGATCTTGACGCTGCACACAAGACAATGATTTCTCCCTAAGCCACACAAGGACTTGGATGCCACGCATAATGCAGCGATTTTCCCCTAAGCCACACAAGGACTTAGACGCCACGCACAAGGCGGTGATTTCCCCTAAGCCGCAAAAGGACTTAGATGCCACACACAAGGCAGCGATTTCTTCTCTCGATTATAATTGTATTATAATAGGAATAACAACAAAACAAGTTGAAAACTTTGATTTAGAACTCCCTTCAAATAATGCGCTGAAGATGACGAGGAATCCTAGCCAGGGTTGCTTTGAATGCTTCGTACGTGCCGTCGATCTTTTGCGCTTAGGCCTTCTTGAGAGTATTTAGTAAATCTGGAATCTAGAGCTCTCTGGTTCGTCTCAACAGGAAGGTGCACTCTAGGTAATGAAATTCGTGATCTCCTCAGAAAATTGAATGACTTTATACTTTGGCGATATCTCCTGGAGACACTGGGTATCGCCACTTGGAGATATTGATAACTACTACCACGTGTCCCACAAACTCGTCATTTTTACATCGCAGATCCGTCGATCGTCGAACGTGGACTATCGCATAGAGATAATGGCTGCCACGTATCCCACAAACTCCTAATTTTTGCATTGCAGATTCGTCGAACGTCGATCGTCGATCGTAGATTTGTCGAACTTCGTTATCGCCTGTGGGCGATACCCAATATCGCAAGGTGATATATTCTAAGCTCATCTATTCTGACCCGAAACAACACCCAAAATCCATTAGAGCTAGAACTGTGATATCTACACATCATAAACACCCAGAGATCAAATACAAACGAGATTTATTATTAGCAAACAAAAGAAGCGTGGAACACATGCTCCAACACCACTGTCCTCTGTTGATAGTGACTTTGAAGATGATGAAGAGTTCAGCCTCATGGCTATAACTGCCGAAACTCAGGACAAATCTGATCCTGATGAGGTACATAGTCTTTCCAACGCTCCTTCAATTTATGAGATGAGCACAAATTCTAAGGAATCCACTTCATCTAGTAAGGAGGATGGATCAGAATATGATCAGGATGTCAATCAATTGATTGACAAATATAATGCTATCCTTGAGGCTCTGAAGAAGAGCAAAAGGGTTGTCAAAAGGCAGGCTGAAGAGATTGTCTCTTTATAACAAACTAAATCAATTCAATCTGAGTTAGCTTCACTGCTATCTCAGATGAGCAGAGAAATTAGTCAGCTGAGGTCTATGACTTTAATCCAAATAAGCACAATAAGCCAGAAGAGCAAGATCATTAGGGATCTCGAAGAGAAGCTCCTCAAAGAGAGGATGTTAGTGGCTGAGTTTTCCAAGCCAAAGATGGTGTTGCCATTGATTGACTCATTCACCTCTCAAAATAATAAGGTTCGGGTTTAATGCTAGAGCTGCCCATTCTAAAGTGAAATACAAGGCTCTAGCAGTGCCTCAAACCACCTTTTATAAGATAGTTTTCCCTCCTAACAGGTATGACTAGGATAGCATATATGATAACTAAAAGAATGGATGTTCTTCTTGTAAGGGCAATAGTGCTCCTTGCAATATGGGAAAAAGAGTATGGGGTTGAGTGCCTTGAAGGCACCCCATGAAGAAATTCAAATGGCTCGTCATGGACCATTTGTGTTTGGTACTCCAACACCCACTCTCAAGATTAAGGCGGTGGCCTCCACACAAGGTCTTTCATCAAAGAATAAGGCTGTGAAAAAGACTATAAGTAGGCCTCATTGGCTTTTTTTGATGTCATCAACACCTTATAAGCTACAAATCAGACACATGTTGTTGCAGTCAGAATAAACCAAGTGATCCTGCTAGCAGGCTAACCTCCAGCCAGATTCTAGCTAAAATTAATAGGAATAGGGTTGTTGTACCCCTCTCTGAACAGAAACGTAATGATGGATCACACACATCTAGGGCTATTCAGAAGAGGAGATATAATATTCATGAGTGCTGGTGGGACACTTTGTCATTGACTGTTGGCACAACCCTAGTGTGCCTAGTGCAAAGAGAAACCCTCCTGTCAAGGTTGTTGCTGGGAGAAGTTTTCATGTTTATGCTAACAAGAACCAAGGACCCAAATTCTTTTGGGTACCTAAGGTAAACTAAATCTGTGATTGCAGGTTAGTCAAAGTACCCATCAAATGCCAATATGGTACCTGTACACTGGATATTCTAGGTACATGAAGAAAACAAGGAGCCATCTAAAAGACTATACTCCAGTGAAAAATGGACCCAAATTCATATTTGGGGGTTCAGATAGTGGAGTTACTAAAGGCTATGGTATGATCACCAATGACATAGTCTCCATCACAAAAGTGGCTTATATGGAAAGTATTGTAACACAATTTGATTAGCATAAGCCAACTATGTGATATTGGCTATGTCATTGTCTTTTGTAAGGATAAGTGGCTAATCAAAAGGTCAAGTGACAAGAGATTATTCTTTCAGGCACTAGGAGTGGAAATATTTATTGTTTAAATTTCTTATGTATAGATTCAGATTCTCTTGTATACCTAGTAGCAAATGAAAAAGGCTCTTATTGTATGTAATGGCACAAGAGGCTTGCTCACTTGAACTATAAGGCTATCAGCAAGCTCTTCAATGAAGATTTGGTCAGAAATGGACCCAATTTGAAATGCACTAAAGTACGCATTTGCTCTGCATGTCAAAAGGGCAAACAGACAATAGTTTCCACTAAAAGCATTGGGTCCAAAGATTCTGAGAGGTGTCTCTGCCTCCAGCATCTGGAATTATTTGGTCCTATGCCAATTCATAGTCTATGTTGGAAAGTCTATACTTTTGTGATAGTTGATGACTTTTCCATATTTGCATGAGTGTTCTTTCTTAAGAAAAAGTCTGAAACTTTTGATAGATTGGTGACTTTTGTTAAGCAGATTCAGAATGAAAAGGGTTGTACTATGGTCAAAATCAAAAGTGACCATGACACAGAGTTTCAATCTGAAAGAATGTCAGAGTTCTGGAAAAATCAAGGGATCTTTCAGAGTTTTCTTCTCCAAGAACACCCCAACAAAATGGCATTGATGAGAGGAAAAATAGTACTCTCATAGAGATAGAGAGGACAATGCTTAGTGACACTTCTCTCCCAGAATATTTTTGGGCTGAGGTAGTGAACACTGTTTGTCATCTCCAGAATATGGCCTCTATCAAAAAGTACCACAATAAGATTACCTATGAGATTATGAAAGGCAGAAAACCAAATCTAGTCTATTTCATAATCTTTGGAAGCAAGAGTTTTGTGCTAAAGAATGGGAAGTCATACCTGATAAAGTTTGTTGTAAAATTCTATGAGAGAATTTTTGTTGGGTATAGCAACCACAACAAGGTCTATAGAGTCTACAACTTAAAAAATCAGGTTGTAGAAGAGTCTATTAATGTAGTGTGTGATTAAACTTCTATGATTCATGGTGAGCTGCCTAGCTCTTCTAGAACTGCAGGTGCAGATTTGATAATGGACAAGCTGAGCATTAAAGACACACCTCCTATTGAACATGAAAAGGATGAGGGTGTGGTAATTCAAGAAGAAGGTCCATGTGGATTAGAAATAGAAGATGATCTTCAGGCCCCTGAAGTTGAAGTTCAAGATACTGAAGAAAGGATGTCAGCAGACATCAGACACTTGAGAGATCATCCTAGAAATCTAATCATTAGGGATGCAAGCCAGGGTATAACATAAAGGAGTAGAAGCCATAACATTGCAATGTATTCAAGCTTTCTGTCTCAGATTGAACCCGAAAAGTTTGAAGAAACCAATATAGACCCATTCTGGATTGGGTCTATGCAAGAAGAATTGAACCAGTTCAAAAATGTAATGTTTGGAAGCTGGTTCTCAGACCTCACATACATAACATCATAAGAACAAAATAGATAAATAGAAAGAAGTTTGATAAAAATGGTGTTATCATCAAGAATAAATCTAGACTGGTTGGCAAAGGATACATGCAAGATGAAGGTATTGATTTTGATCAAACCTTTGTACCAGTTACTATACTTGAATCCATAAGGTTATTCTTGCATATGGTGCATACAAGCGATTTAAGAACTACCAAATGGACCTGAATGGTGACCTAAAAAAGGAGGTCTATGTTGAGCAACCATCAGGTTTTGTCAATCCTATTTTTCCTGATTATGTATTTCATTTAAGAAAACTTTGTATGGGTTGAAACATGCCCCTAGGGCTTGGTATGAAACCCTATCTAGCTTTCTTATTGAAAACAAATTCTCAAGGGGAAAGATAGATAATATATTATTCCTAAGGGAAGTCAAGGGTAAGATAATCCTAGTCCAAATTTATGTAGATGATGGTTATGCAAAAAGCTTGCTAAACTAATGCAAGGGAAATTTGAAAAGAGCAGTATAGATGAACTCAGGTATTTCGCGAGCCTCCAAGTTAGATAGTCAGAGGATGGATTATTCGTCTCTCAGTGTAATTTCACCAAGGAGTTAATCAAAAAGTTTAAAATGGAGAGTGCCTCAACCATTAAAACTTCAATGGGGTCAAATATTTCAATTGATGAGGATGAGACTGGGAAATCAGTTGATGAAACTATGTATAGGGGCATTATTGGATCCCTCATCTATTTGACTGCTAGTAGGCCAGACATTATATTTGCTACATGTGTTTGTGCTAGGTACCAGACATGACCTTAAGAGTCTCACTACTCTGCTGCCAAAAGAATTCTAATATATCTCAAGGGCACACCTAATCTTGTCCGTGGTACCCTAGGAATAATGATTTTGAACTAATAGGGTATTCAGATGCTGATTTTATAGGTCGGAATACGTCAAATTCACATCATGTACATGTCAATTTCTAGGAAGTAGGCTAGTAGCTTGGAGCAGCAAGAAGCATACCTGTGTAGCCATCTCCACGGTAGAATCAGAGTACATATTAGCTGGGAGTTGTTGTGCACATCTACTATGGATTCAACATCAACTCCCAGATTACAATCTCCGGATAAGTAAAACCCCTATATTTTGTGATTCTTCAAGTGCAATTTCAATAGCTAAAAATCCTGCTTCACATAACAGTACCAAGCATACTGAAATTAAGTATCATTTCATAAGAGCACATATTGAGAATGAAAATATCAGCCTTGAGTTTTTCCCCACTAACAAACAGGTGGCTGACATCTTTACTATGCCTCTTGATGAAGCCAAGTTCAACACCTTCATATTTGAATTGGGTATGTTTAATTTGGAGTAGCATTATTATGATAATACATATTTATTATATGTATATGTGCCTTTGGAGGTTAATTTTTTTGCAAGAAATCAAGAAAGAATAAGTTTAACTAACCGGACATTGAGAGCACTGATTTAACTAACCAGGCGTTGTGAGCGAAGAGAGCGTCGAGTGCATTTAGTGCACTCAACACATACAATCTTATGGGTCAGAATACGTCAAATTCACAGGATTAATCACAACCATTCATCATATAGTGTAAATCATGACAAGTACGTGCATTTCCACATTCTCGAATAGGGTAAATATAAATAGAAATGTGTGCCTAGGATAATACACATATTTCCTTAGCCCTTTTTGTCTCTCTGCATTCCTGCACTCATTTTCTCGAGTCGTATTCGTCTTCTCTCCATCGATTCACTGATTCAATGACTCCAAAAGGAATTTACTTCCTATTTGAGGGTTCAGAACTCGTCAGGAATGGATTCAAGGATGCACCTGAGGAAGTTCAGTTAGTTCATCTCCTGAATGTCGCAGACCTAGAATATATACTGTTAGAGTCATACTCTATTTGGAAAAGAGAAGTACTAGAGCTTTACATCAATGCTATAGTAGATTCCTCCTCCTCCAAGATAAAAACCTCCATAAATGGAAATAAGATTAAACTTACTTCTAGAAAGTTAAGTAAGGCCTTAAAATTAACCAAGTTTAGCCCTTCTAATGAGGAAGATGAAATGTTTCTTGAGGAGGTAGAGTCGGCTCTGAAATGGTGTAGCTTGTCTAAGCACACCACTGGATCTATCATAAGAAAAAATGAACCTGAAAGGGAAATTCTTAGCAGATATAATTGGTCAGGCCCTAATCTGTAAGATAGGGTCTCATGATAAAATTTCAAGAAAGATGTTTGAGATGATGACCAGAGTTATTCTTACAAAGAAAAATAATGTGGAAAAGATGATCTTTGAATGGATTGTCGAGTGTATTGTTGAACCCAATCTGGGTAGGATACTATCTTTTTTCTTACTGGACTCTTGTCCTGGGATGATAAATCTGAGGCAAGGAGCAAAAATCCATCACATGAGGAAGATGGATATAAGGACGTTTGATAGATGGGATAGGGTATTGATTAATCACCCCTAGCCTTCTGAGAAGAAAAATAAGAAGAAGGTTGTTCCAGATCCTGATGAAAGCTTAAGCAGCTACTCTTCTGATAGTAGGGATACTAAACCTCATGATCCCAATCTAATAGATTCAACTGAAGAGGAAAGAAGGGATGTAAGTGCACAAGTTTCTATCTCCTCTGAGCCTGCTGTAAATACCCTACCCAATAGTATTTCTCAGACTGAGATTGAAGAAGACACCACATTGGAAACTGTTGAGGAGTTTGTTACAATTGCTATAGACACAATCAGTGTTGACATTCAGAGGAAGACCCAAAGTGGAGATGCTCCTATTGTGGGGGAGCAAAGCCCATCTCCTACATGTCTACAAGAAAAGATTGACTCCTTCCTGGTCATTCTACCAGAGAGGCTAGATCAAATCCCCTCTAACTCTCAGGGGGATCAATTCCAAGAATATATCCTTAGGACTAATACTGATATACATTAGGTTGATAAGGATGTTGCTCAGGTTGAGGGGGAGACTCATCTTGAGCTCCCTACTCAAGAAGTTGATAATGTGATTGATTTACCTAGTGCTGATGTGCATGCTGCAAACATTTCTGTTCATTCCTTAGAATATGAAGTTGATCATTCAGATATAAGGGGAGATATATGGAAGGATGCTGAAGAAGTCAACTTTCCAGGGACCACTCAGCAGACTGAGGAGATGTCCACTCTTTTCTGTCTTACTGAAAAGGATTGTTAGATGAGCAGAGAAGGCAAATTGAGCTCTATGTGGATGATTCAATCAAAGAACTGAGACAAAATCTATCTACTGAGTTCAAATCCATCAGATTTGAAGTGAATCTACTGAAGGTAAACACAATGGCATTCTTCAAGAAGGCTGCCCCAGCTGTTACCTACATAAAATAAAAACTTGCTAGCATTGAACAAAGGTAGAATGACATCATTGAAAATCAATGCCTTACTACTAATAATATGAAGATGGTTCATGAAGTGCAAAAATCCATCATGGAAGCCAACAAGGTCATTCTAGAAGGGAGGATGGATGCCTGCACTGCCTTTCTGGATGACTATTTACTTCAAGTCAAAAATCAAGTTACCAAAGGTATAAATCATTTAGATGCCCAGATCTCCACCTCCAAGAACTCCATGACCACTGTAATAACTAAAGAAGTCATAAAGGGGAAAAATCAATGATTAAGGACAGTGCTGACAATGTCATATGGACTTCAAATATAATCAGAGAGGCATTGGGCCTAAATCCTTTTATATATGGTTAGCCTGAAATTCATGGAGATGGGGCTGAATCAGTTGGTGATATAGCTGTTGTTGTGCATGTATTCAGTCCCACGAATCAACAGTTGTCTAAGGACAAAGGAAAGTGAAAGTTTTTGTTTCAAGGATAGCTAAATCACCTAGAGGGAGTGAATAGGTTATTTGTCTCATGTGACTTTCTTTCAATTTTCTTTCCTTTAGGTGTTATGTGAGTTAGTATATTTGCTTTCAAGTCTAAATAACCTGCAACAAAGAAATACACAGAAAAGCACACACAGACAATACAGTAAATTTATAGTGGTTCCCAAATTATAGGTACGTCCACTTTTCCTCCCACCTTTCTAACTTCTCGTTAGACAAGGCACTTCTCCAATCTCAGCTACTAAGAGCTTACACCTCAGTTCCCTCGGGATCTCTCAGACTCCTCCAAGACTTACAACTCGGGCACTAGTCCATACGACTCAGTGATCAACTGATCACCTACATCATGCCAAAGGCCCTACCACTCAGGCTGGGAGGACAGCCCTACCTCAGATCCAAAAAGAATCCTACCTCAGAGAGAATGACTCTCCTACAATCTCAGGCTCAAAATCCATACATCTCAGTGATCAATTGATCACCTAGCTCAGATCCACACTTGGATCCTATAACTCATGCCAAAGCCCTACACTCAGATTCTCAATAGAATCTTACTTCAGATCCACACTTGGATCCTACTACTCAGATATGCTCCCAGATCCTACTCTCGGGCTAAACAACCCTACCACTCTGATCCACACTTGGATACTACACTCAACCTTTATAAATTCTGGCTTATAACGCTGATCTAAAAAGATCTTACAAGGTGAAGAGTGGGTTGGTTTGGCTCAAGAGATATTTCTCTGAGCCTATCTACTTCTATCTTAAGTTATCACAGTCAAGAATTCTTCTAAACAGTCCAGAAAATGTCTTTAGGAAAGCTTGGCTTGAACTGTGTAGTACCTGCACCTAGGGTTGGTCGTTTGCTGCTTCTTCTTCCTTAGAGGTTTCCTCTGAACTTGATGGTGCAGGAGTATAATGCACCAGCTATATTTCTTTTGCCCTCAGCTATTGCAGCAATAGACCTTGCTGCTTCGTGGCAGATCTGCTGTTCTACTTCTTCTTGAACTGACCCACAAGTTCAGTACTAACTTTGTCTCATGCTTTCAGATCACAGTTTCTTCAAGATTTTCTCCTTCACAGCTTACAGAGAATGTTCTTCAGAATTAGGCATGCTGGAACTTTGAAGTACCTACAGTAAGGGTCAGCCCTTGGCTGCCTCTTCTTTCTCAGAGAATTACTTTGAGTTTGTTGGTGCATATAGAAAGCACACCAGGTATCTTGCTTGAAGCTATCTGAAACTTGCTGGTGTAGATGAAGATGACACCAGCTATCTTGGATCGGCTTCAGATCAGTTCCAGCTAGGTTAGATCTACTGCATCTTCTTCTTCCTCAGAAAGAAGGCTTTCTGAACTTCCTGGTGCAGATGTAAATAAAACCAGCTATCTCCTTTTGCTTTCTGGGCGACTATGCAGAACTATTGCTTTAGGCTCGACATCAATGGTGAGGAGGAAGAAAAAGTTCCGCCTCTATGTGTAAACAAATAACCCTAATCGTTGTTGCATCTTGGCTGATCACTTTCTTTTATAATTCGCCATTCAATGGCTTTTTGCGCAGTGGACACCACCAGAATTGGTGGCTGTGATTTTGCCATTTACCACCTTCCTTTTACATAAAGGACAAACAGCTGGCTGTTGGCTCCATTAAAGGTGTACAACAACATTCCTGCAACAAATTTGAATTTTGTTGACTTTGCTGCCATCACCATCTGTAGACTTAGACAAAATCAAACATCAGTAGTATAAGCATTGAATGAGTAAGCATCACTCAACGCAAAAACACTTAGACAGATTTTCTATCACTAGGTGTTGAGTGAGCAACCTTCACTCCACGCCAAAACACTTGGAAAAAGTTTTCTACCATTAGGCGTTGAGTGAGTAAGCTTCACTCAATGCCAAAACACTTAGAAACATTTTCTAACATTAGGGGTTGAGTGAGTAAGCTTCATTCAATGACAAAACACTAAGAATATTTTTTTTTCTTTAGGCATTGAGAATGTTGAGTCCACTCAATGCTTTTTATCATATGACGTTGAGAGCGTTGAGTCCACTCAACGCTTTTTTCCTTGGCCAAACTTTATGCATCTTAGGCATTGAGTTAGCCTTCAACACTTAACGCCAAAGTACTTATGACAATGTTCTGTCAATAGGCGTTGAGTGAGCCTTCATCACTCAATGCCAAAGTACTTAGGCTCTGACTAAATAAGGAACAATTAACGCTTTCCACCTTATGGCATTGAGTGAAAAAGCTTCACTCAATGCCTGTGGACTTAGTTAAATATCAACCAATTTCTGCTTAGGCTTTGACTGCTTTAGCCTGTCTCACAGATTTTTGCTGTATGGCGTTGAGCGACTGGACTTCACCCAATGTCTGTGGACTTAGCCACATTTTCGCCATTTTCTTCTTAGGCTTTGACAGGTTGAGCCTTACTCATAGCTTTTAGCTGTATGGCATTGAGTGAGTAGACTACACTCAACACCTGTGGCCTTAGCCACTTTCTGTCCAGCCAATTGTTAGGCATACACTAATCCTAGCTATATTCAACGATTTTACTTACCTGGCGTTGGGTGAATATACTTCACTCAATGCATGTGGACTTGGCTGTACTCAGTTCTTCATTGTGTCGAGACAGTTGTATTATCTCGACACTACAGTCCTGAGCTGTCTCGACACTTCTGTCTGTATTGTATCGACACTTATCCTATAGAGGTTTCGACATCTTTGTCTTGACACGTCTGTCTGAATTGTCATGACACTTTTGTCTCAACACTTTTGTCCTAAGACATTTCTTCAAGTTATCACCTTGCACTTGGCGTTGAGTGAGCTTGCTTCACTCAACGTCTGTGGACTTAGACAAATTCCTGCATATCCACCAGCTTGTTTGATGTACACCTGCATGCATAAACTCAAACACACATCAAATACAACTATGCCCTTAGTATTGATTGTGTCTGCCTCTTCAAATCTTGGGAACATTGTGGGCAATGAACCCAACAGAAAGTCTATTGTAGATGTGGAAGAGGACACTAGATAAAGAAATAAAAAACATAGAGAAGAGATGTAGAACATACCAGATTTTGAACTATAGAGTCCTCACTATATTGCTATCATTTTATCTGACTGGGATCAAATTAAAGAGGATAAGACAAAAAGAGGTAAATTGTATAGTTCTATTGAATGAGCCAAGTTTGAGTGGCAAGCAAATGTGAGAAGAAAATTCAAAAAAGATAAAACAAGCTGGTATAGTTCAGATGGATGCCCCACAGCCAAGCAGATACTTTCCTAAGCCTTACAGTTACTTTGGGAGACATGCAACAAAAGAAAGAGGTTGAAGACAAATTGGGAAAAACATCTAGCAGGGGCATTGTCATTAAGGAAACTGAAACCTAACTATGATATATGTAATAGGTTCCTTAGGGCTGTTGGAAAATGTACAATTATTGTAGGCACACTACTTTTATTATTTACCCTGTTTGTGATAATTAAATTTGCCTGTGTGTGCCATTTTCAGTTCTTTATTTGTGAAACTATTATTTTTTGTGAGTTAGTGTATATCATTGACTAGGATTCTGACTTTTTCAAATAGGGAGAGATTGTACGGTCCATTGATCACAATATCTCAGATTTTAAGATGGCTCACAAGTCAATAATATACACAACTATGTATTTGATATTTGTCTAAGTTCATATATGCAAGATGTCTGTTATTCAGTGTTTAGACAGGCTCGATGTTTTAGATGATTGGCTGGTCAGAAGTCAGAATATTTAGGAGAGGCAGAATATTGCCTAAGTACAAATGCATTGAGTGAGTACACATTACTCATTTCCTAAGCCCAAAAAGCATCGACAGATAACCAGTCACTCAAATCCACAGTTAAGATGCAGTGAAATCCGTCTAAGTACAAAAGTGTTGAGTGATGGACATTCACCCAATGCCTTAGTAGTTAAATCTGTCTACGCTCAAAAGCATTGAATGATGAATATTCACTCAACGCCCTTTTAAAAATGTTGTCAAGTACAAAAGCGTTGAGTGATGGACATTCACTCAATGCCTTCACCAGAAAAACTGTCAAGTACAAAAGCATTGTGTGATGGATGCTCACTCAATGCCTTCTTAGATCAACTGTTAAATGATAAAAGCATTGAGAGATGAAGGCTTACTGAATGCCTCTAAAGATAGTCAAAATTAAACAAAGTGTTTTAGCGTTGAGTGAAGGCTTATCACTCAATGCTTATGAAGATAACAGTTAACGTACAAATGCGTTGAGACACAAGACATCACTCAATGCCTGTGCAGGCAATCTAGAAGAAGTTTCTAAGTACACCAGCGTTGAGACATGACTGCTGACATCATCATCAAATTCAAAGCAGTTTGCGTGGTAAAGGTCAAAGGTTGTCGTACTTCTTCTATAGTGCAGTTATGGTAAAACAACCATTAAAGCTGACCATGCCATTTTCCAAAAAAGGAAGATAGAGTCGTTGCAGTTGAGGGGGTAAAAATACAGAACGCGATTATTTTTACAAGAACTTTTGTCATTTTCTCTAAGCCATAAGTTTTGCAAAAGTCAGCTAGCAAAGCTCAAGCCATTTTTTGTTCACCTTCAAGCTTGCAACACAGAACAACAAACTTTCTCAAGCTTGAAGAAGAAGCAAAGCTCTGTAAAAGTTCTACACAGCACAAGATGATTCAACTCTGAAGAAATATTTTCTTGTTGTTGTGAATAAGGACTGTTTACAAAATTATCAAGGAAGAGGGCTTAGGGATTTATCTTTGGAGTCATTTCACTCAAACCATTATTACAATCTATAGGATATCTCTGAGATTTGATTTATAAGCCTAATTTATATAGGTTGAATGGTAGGAGTTGGTGAACTCTGAGGTAAGGTACTGTAGTGGATCTGAGGTAGGGTCCTAGAGTGGATCTGAGGTAGAGTCCCGGAGTGGATCTGAGGTGGGGTCCCAGAGTGGATCTGAGGTAGGGTCCTTGAATGGATCTAAGGTAGGGTCCTGGAGTGGATATAAGGTAGGATTGGAAGCAGTTTGAGCTATATAAGTGTGTACACTCTAAGTTATTGCATCTCGAGGGATCTGAGGTGTAATCTCAAGGAGCTAAGTATAAAGGATGAGTTCGTCAAATCTAGCACACTGCTAGATAGGTGAAGGGGAAGTGGATGTACCCTAAATAGGGGAGCCACTATAAATCTTGTGTGTTTTTTTATGATCTTGAAATCTAACATCTAATATAAACACACATCAAGCTCTAACTTGTAAAGATTCTAAAGATTTAAATCAAACATATTCAGCCCCCCCCCCCCTCTAGGTGTTTAATTAGAATTAGAAAAGACTTTCAAAGTGGGATGTAGATCACTTGATGGTTCAGGGAAGGCGTAAAAGACCGGCTGTGGGGATACACCCTAGAGAGAGTAGTAGAGGCCCACAACGGGGCAGGTTCATGATGCACAGGAGCGGTGGAGTATGTCCTCGTCTTGATGTCAGGTCGGAGTAGCGGCCTCCGACAATACTAGCACCACCACGCTTCTAGGAGCCGACGAGGTACAATGATCGAGGAAACCCTCCGTTTATATGTTTTGAGTGTAACCAGCTAGGGCATGTAAGAGCCCACTACCCTGAGCGATTCCCTCCACCTCCTCCTTCCCCTCCAGCATCCCCTCCAGCATAGCAGGGCAGGGGGCGAGGACAAGGATGAGGACGAGGACATTACAGTGGAGGCCGGCGGCTCGGTCAGATGTATGCCTTGGATATGCGTCAGCTAAGGAATTCTGGGGAGGTCATTGCATGTACCTTATGTTTTGATATTTTATTTAAGTTATCACTTAGTACCTTGACCCTTAATTAAATCACGAAGATATAACACGACAATCATAACTACCTTAGGCATAGTGTTTTTGTTTGGTAAGCCGGCCGAAATACTATTTGATACGGGTGCATCGCACTCGTTTGTCTTGGAGGATTCACTAAGGATTTGGATGTCGTCTAGCATTTTTCGGGCATTGTTTGGAGGGTACGACTGCCGGATGAATTGGAGTTGCAATCCACTGCAAAATGCAACATGTGCAAGGATATTGGAGGCATGCTATTTGAGACTCCGACAACGATCCTACGAATCCCGGGCTTCGATCTGATTCTGGGTATAACATGGTTACACTAGCACCATGTCAGAATCAATTGCCTTGCTAGGAGGATTACGCTACGACATGGGAACATCGAGGTTATATTCAAAGGTATTATACTTGTTCCCCGTTGATTATTATCATCTGTATATGCTGTCAAGGCCCATGAGTAGGGAGACGAGGTATGTATGGTGTGCTTTGAGATGGTGGAGGCGGAGGCCTCCATTGATGACATTCTGGAAGTACTGAACTTTTCTGACGTCTTTCTGGAGAAGTTGTCTGGATTATCCCCGTATAGAGATGTGTATTTCCGGATCCAGGTGGTCCTAGGTGCGAGTCTAGTATCTCGGGATCCATATAAGATGCCACCGAAGGAGTTAGCCGAGTTCAAGACATAACTGCAGGAGTTAGTGGGCTCTAATTTGTCAAGCCAAGCTCATCTCCATGGGGAGCCTTGATGGTTAAAACTCCAAAAATTAAAGGTTTAAAACACGCGGAGCCACGAATGGTTTATGTTAGAAAGAAGATGGTTTATTTGGTAAGACGGGGTACGCGGATTTATTAGGATATAAAACAGTTGAAACCGAGTTTCAACGAAAGGAGGCAAGTTTACCTATCACGTGTAGTACAAGATATTCCGGTGGGGAATACCGGGGTCGTATTGTTCTCGGGGATGGGTTGATTATTTTTACTCTTTCCTGGAGGGGACTATTATTCTACCGAAAATAACTTGTCGGGTTATTATTTATATATATATAAATAGAAAATAAACATTAAAAATGAGCTGATGAAGAAATAACGCAACAGTACCAAATTGAATTTGAACTAAAATTACTTTTAATAAATAGAGATCCAAAATTTCAAATTAATTACGGCAGATACTTGGTCGTGGAGGTTCCACAAAAATGAGCTCACCTACCTCTACGACTATCGCTCACCTAAACATTAAGAATATTCGACCGGGCTCTCATCCGACAAAAGATTCCTCTTAATGCCTGCATTATGCTAAGAACCCCGCTATTGGGTGGGGAACCCAATCCGATAGAATTCTGCGCCTCCTCTCTCGTGGGTTAGTGCGGAACTCCCTTTACCCATAGGTGACCGGTCCATATGCACGGCCTCTCGGCTAGCTAGTATATGGACTACGGAAATAGAGCCCACACATCGATATGTGGTTCTACGAGTCGTAAACCCTGAGTAAACCTTAAGTAATTTAATTAATGAGAAAAAGAGGACCTTTAATTATCGAATGTGATTTTATCTGTCTCAATACTCTTTAATACTGAGGGCTAAGAGCGGTTTGCCACTCATCGGAACGGGGAATGCTTGCGAAAAGAAATTGCATAATTGAAAGTGCAAGTCTTACTCAAACAAGTAGGCGGGAAATGAAAGCAATAAAAGAAAACAGTAAATGAAAGCAGTAAAGAAAGCTGTAAAAGTGCGAGTCCTACTCAAACGAGTAGGCGAGAAATGAAAGATGTAAAATTGCGAGTACTACTCAAACGAGCAGGTGGGAAATGAAAGCAATAAAAGTGCAAGTCCTACTCAAACGAGTAAGAGTTAAATGAAAGCAGTAAATACAAGTCCTACTCAAACGAGTAGGGGGAAATTACAAGTCCTACTCAAACGAGTAGCTGGGAAATTAAAGCGAGTCCTACTCAAATAAGTAGGAGGAAGTAGATGTACACAATCACACACTCTATGGGAATAAAACACACCCACTCTATAGAAATAAAACAGCAAAAGTTTTGCAAATTAAAAAAAACAAAAGTCAAAGTGCTCGATAATTAAAATGACGACAAATTCATTCTTATAACTCTACAAAAATGCTTAAAAAGTGGAAGAAAGAGTAAAAGAACGAAAAATTTTACAAAAAATAAAATAAAAAGACCAATTAAAAAAAATCAAAACAACCTTTATAACCATTTTTATAAATTTATAAGAATGAACATAAAGAAAGTACTTAAACAAAACAAAAAACTTAAGGGTAGATGAGAAGAAAAGCTAGTACAAAGCTAAGTAAAAAATACTAAAAACATAAAATTACTTTTACTCTAATACACACACACATATTAAAAGAACAGAACAAAGATAAAAAAATAAGATTGCTTAAGGAGGGGTGCTTAGATCCATTCTAAAACGATGTAAGGAGAAGAAAAACACATATTTTTTTAAATTAAAAACGAGTTATAAAGAAAAATAAAAACTAAAGAGATGGGGGGGATTTCCCTTACATAGCTTGAATACATCTAAGCAGCATCTCCCTAAGCAAAATGGTTTAAAGAAACAGAACAAGTGATCTTACAAGAAGGTTCTATTTATAAGAAGACATTTTAGATTACACGCCCTAGGTCACGGGCGTGTAGGGGGGCGTGTGGCTACTGTTGCTGAAGTGATCCAGAACATTTATTGCTGGTTTGACTTTGGGGCTGCACACGTGGAAGTAACGGGCGTGACCCTGCGGTCACTGGCATGTAGGGGGCATGTCGCAGAGGTTTATCTAGGGAAGGCGTCGTGTCATTTCGTCACTTGCGCTCTCTTATCTGAGACAGGTAGATTGGTCACGGGCGTGTCGAATATTGACACTGGCATGACAGAAAGCGTTGAATGGCGATGGCGTTGAGTGGCGATGGCATCGAGTGTTTGGCTGGCATCGAGTGGTTGGCTGGCGTCGAGTGGTTGGCGTCGAGTGGCGATGGAATCGAGTGGTTGGCTGGCGTCGAGTGGCGATGGCGTCGAGTGGCGATGGTGTCGAGTGGTTGGCTGGCATCAAGTGGTTGGTTGGCGTTAAGTGGTTGGCTTCGAGTAGCGATGGCGTCGAGTGTGTGTCACAGGTTGAACATGGGCGTGTCGAATCGGGACACGGGCGTATCGGTAGTTCGACGAATGTCGAACGCCGATCGTCGAGCTGGCAGACACTTTCTATTGGGATCATGTAACACACCCAGGTCAGAGGCCTGAGCGAGAAGTACACGGGCGTGTACTTTGAAATTTTGACAATTTCCTGAAAAATTTATGAAAATCAAAATAAAGCTAAGTTAGAAAATATTTACAAAAAAGAAGCATTTTATAAAAGAAAAATAACTAAAAATGACAAAAATAAACTAAAACGACTTAATTAACGTATGTAAAAATACGTATATTTACAACTTATCAAATACCCCCATACTTAAGCTTTTGTTATTTCAGAGCAAAAGTTGGAGATATACTTATAAGTAATTAAAAAATCCTAAGTTTAGCTACCACTTGAATTAATTGAAAGAAAGATCAAAATAATTATCTGGGGTATAAGAGTTGAGTCCTAAATTCTGACAAAATATTAAACAGGGGAAGAGTTTCATCTAAAAACTTCTCGATATAATCAAATAGAAAGAAAAAATTGTATTTGTTAGGCTAACAAAAGTAGATTGGGATTATGTAAACTTTAGCTTATAAGAATTAAAGGAAATAATGCAATTTAAAAATTATGCTCTCAAAAAAATTTTAAAATTAAATCTAGAATCATTTGAAATTAGCGGAGGGGATGTTGTGATTTATGAAGAGGGCTTTGGTTTAGAGGTGAGGTATATTTTTTTTGCTCAAACCTCTCATGAACTTTTTGGTTTGAATGTGGATGTTTAGGAAAACGAAATCTTATTTTCCATATAATATATTTTTTGAACAACTTCACAATAACCCAATGTATATGTATATGAGTAATCAATTTTATCCTCTTACACCGTAACATATAATCTTTTAAAATATTGGATGCCTATGTTTACGGAACGAAATCTTATTCTCATTGACATAGGATCTTTTAAAGATCAAAATCATGCCAAGTATGATATGAAAAAATAGGGAGATAGGTTTTTTCCAGAAAAAAAAACTAGGTTTAATAAAAAAACTTTTGAGAGCAACCTTTATAAATTGAACGTTCCTATATTTCAAAAAAAGCTTGGAGTAAACATAATTGAAATCTAAGGTTGTTATTTTCTAACAAAATAAATGAACAACTATTTAGATAAAATAGAAGTTGTGCTGAAAACAAGTCTCGAATCTAAATATAAAAAATCATACAAAATTCTTTAAAACTTAACCCCAGATATCTAAACCTATCGATCTCCAATTAATAAACGAATAGTAAACAAATAATTAATAAAATTTCTTACAAATAAACTCGCAATAAATTTTTTGGAGAGCGAAAAGGGGTTAAGGATGAGACATTCGATTTATTTGTTTCATAATAAACAAATTTTTTTGTGGGGTTTTAGATTTTTTATCTTTTTTTTATTTTTGATTATTTTTTTTTGAATTTTTGGATTTATTCTCTTTTTTTGGATTTTGGATTTTTTAAGGAGTTTTTTTTTTTATTTTTTTAGCTTTTTTATCATTTAATTTACAAGAAAGGGAAGAGAAAGAGGGGTTATTTACAAATAAGAGAGGGGAAATGAGAAAGTTTTTTTACAAAACAGATTTACAATGTAAAAAATAACAAAAAATTTTTTTTGGATTTTTTGTTTTAGAATTTTTTTGAAATTTTCGTGTTTTATGATTTTGTTTTGAGTTTGTTTTGTGTTTTTGATTATAAAAACAAGCAAAACGTTTTGAAGTTTTTAATTTTTTTGCATTTTCTTTGTCATTTTTGATTGGGTGCAGAAAATATAAGTGCGAAAAAAGAAAAATATGAGTAACGAAAACACCCCCACACTTAGTTCCAACATTGTCTCCAATGTAGCAAGATAAGCATGAGGAAAAAAATAGATAAAATTCAGTAATTACAAAAATAAAGATAGAGGGTAGAAACTTCTCTGAGACGAGGTCGGGGAGGCCCATTTGGAACCCTGCATTATTTAGAAAAAGGAAAGAAAAAAAACAATTTTTTTATATGGAATTTATTTGGTGGCGTGAGGTTTTAATTTCTAATATGCACCTTATTTAAAGATTTACTTACTCGACTTGGCCATAAGGTTTCGGGTGGTAGGGGTGGCAAGTGTGGGTGACTCGAAAGTAGCTAACGTCTTAGCTAAATGAGTACAATAGAAACGCGTTCCCCTATTGCCTAAAGTAACGTGAGGCGTGCCGGAGAGAGAAAATAAATATATAAGTCTTAAAATATTTTTGGCTTTTTCCAAAAAGTTAAAATAAAATATATATACGAATTTTTTTTGTGGTTTTTAGTGGTTTTTTTGTTTTTGTTTTTTTAGTTTTTATGTTTTTTTAGTTTTTAGGTTTTTTAGATTTTTTGTTTTCAGTTTTTAGATTTTTGGTTTTTTTTTGAGTTTTTAGTTTTTGTGTATTTAGTTTTTTTATATTTTTAGTTTTTTAGATTTTAAGTTTTTTTTAGTTTTTAGATTTTTTGTTTTTTAGTTTTTTTTTTCATTTTTTAAATTTTTTTAGGAAACAACGTCATTTTAATGATTTTTGTTTTTATAGATAATAATAATATGATAATTTTTTAAATTTTTTTGTTTGTTTTTTTAAAGTACTTTTATTTTTATTATTATTATTAATTAATTTTTGTTGGCCATTTTTTGTTTGTTATATATAAAAATATGTAAAAGTAATAGTTTTTCCCGGCAACAGCGCCAAAAATTTGATGGTTAAAACTCCAAAAAATTATTGGTTTAATCAAGTCCCTGGCAACGCCGCCAAAAACTTGATGCTTAAAACTCCAAAAATTAAAGGCTTAAAACACGCGGTGCCCGGGCGGTTTATTATAGAAAGAAGATGTTTTATTTAGGAAGACGAGGCACGTAGATTTATTTGGATAAAAAACAGTTGAAACCGAGTTTTAACGAAAGCAGACAAGTGCACCTATCACGTGTAGTACAAGATATTCCGGTGGGGAATATCGCGGTCGTATTGTTCTCGGGGACGGGTTGATTATTTTTACTCTTCTCTGGAGGGGACTATTATTCTACTGAAAATAACTTATCGGGTTATTATTTATATATATATAAATAGAAAATAAACATTAAAAAGGAGCCGATGAAAAAATAACACAACGGCACAAAATTGAATTTGAACTAAAATAAATTTTAATAAATAAAGATCCTAAATTTCAAATTAATTAAGGCGGAGACTTGATCGTGGATGTTCCACAAAAATGAGCTCACTTATCTCTAGGAGTATCGCTCACCTGAACATTAAGACTATTCGACCGGGCTCTCGTCCGATGAAAGATTTCTCTTAATGCTCATATTATGCTAAGAACCCCGCTATTGGGTGGGGAACCCATTCCAGTAGAATTACGTGCATCCTCTCTCGAGGGTTACTGCGGAACTCCATTTACCCAGGGGTGATCAGTCCATACACACTGACTTTTTGCTAGCTAGCGTATGGAATACGGAAATAGAGCCCACACAACAATATGTGGTTCTACGCGTCGTAAACCCGGAGTAAATCTTAAGTAATTTAATTAACGAGAAAACAAGGACCTTTAATTATTGAAAGCGATTTTATCTTTCCCAATGCTCTTCGATAGTGAGGGCTAAGAGCGGTTAGCCACTCATCGGAATGAGGATGACTTGCGAAAGAAATTGTATAATTGAACGTGCTAGTCATACTCAAACGAGTAGGCGGAAAATGAAAGCAATGGAAGAAAGCAGTAAATTAAAGCAGCAAAGAAAGCAGTAAAAGTGCGAGTCCTACTCAAATGAGTAGGCGGGAAATGAAAACTGTAAAATTGCGAGTCCTACTCAAACGAGTAGGCGGGAAATGAAAGCGATAAAAGTGCAAGTCCTACTCAAACGAGTAGGCGAAAAATGAAAGCAGTAAGCACAAGTCCTACTCAAAAGAGTAGGAAGAAAATTAAAAGTCCTACTCAAATGTGTAGGTGAGAAATTAAAGAGAGTAATACTAAAATTGATAAGCCCGGAATCCGCGACCTGCCCGCGCAGTTTTCCAGACCGGGCGGCCTGCCGACTCAAGCCGCCAAACCCCCCAAGCCGGGCAGTCTCCATGTCAGGCCGCTGCCAGCACCGACCCTGCTCAGCGACGAGGCCCAAGGACCCAGCCGTCAGCTCGCCAGGAGGAATCCGCCAGGCCGCGCGGCTTCCCTCCTTTCTTGTTTCTTTCTCTTTTGCTTCCCCTCACCTCTGCCCGGTTCTCCTGTACCCCGGGCAGCCGGTAATTTTAACCCTGCCCGTTTGGGCAGGCCCCCGAGCCTATAAATAGGGGGAGGGTGCACTCCCCAAGACACCATGACTGGGATCCAGTAGCTCGCCTGTTAAGAGCTGCGGTCTCAAGTCTAGTGTATTGCGGCTTGTAGCCCGGCCGGCTTCTTCTTTTACTCGTTGTAACTGTTTCTTATTTGAAGTAAAGGAAAGCCCGCCGCAAGAGTGGCATTCAAGCCGCGGCGGGCGAACTCTGCTGTTGCCGCCGGTAATTAGCTAGTAACCGATTAGTCGACAGTCTCCTCCTTTCCTTCCCTATTCCCCGGTGTTCGAACCGTTAGCTGGTGGTGACCGACTCCCTGTCCGTTTTCGTGCATCAACAGTTAACACGCGACCTTCAGATCTCGACTAATCGATGAAATCAGCGGTCTAGCTAATTAGACCGCTCTATCCTCTAGAGTTCGGCGGCCTGTCGAGCAAGCCGCGACTTCGCCGGCTAAGGCTTTCAGCCCGCCTCCCGCGCTATAGAACCTGGCATTCTATCCGCTCTCTTTTCAGCCGGTCTTCTTATCGGTTTGCAGAATCGCCTAGCCGCTGCGTTAAGCCGCCGCTGTTCTGCGGTCTCTTGCAAAAGTTCGGCTATTTCTCTCTTTTCAGGATGAATCCTGCAAAGGGTCATGATAAATCGAGCCGCATCTCAGTGACTACAGATCTCTCAGGAGTGCAGGATTGCTCGTATTTGGATAGTGAAGTTGTTGACCCTCGTAAGGAAATTTTTGCAAATAGTGTTGAGCGTGGAATAGAATCTGTTGCAAATGAACCTCTTTATGAGGACGAAGAAGAAACCCCTTCTCCTTTCACTAATCGAATTCGGTGGGATACTGTTTCCGATGATTTCAGAGAACCATGTCTCCCGGAGTATTCTGCATGTGATGATCCGTTTTCTCATTTGCAAGCTTTTGAATCAGCTATTTCACTAAGAAAAGTGTCAAATGGAGTAAAATGAAAACTCTTCGTTATGTCTTTTGGCAATGTTGCAAGGGAATGGTTTTACAGCCTTCCACCTCGATCAGTAACCAGCTTTAAGGATCTTCGAAGTCAATTTATTTCCAGATTCGCTATTTACAGGAAGCGGAAAAGAGACGTTGGAGCTCTCTTCCGAATCAAGCAAGGAATTCACGAGTCTAATTCAGATTTTGTTGATCGGTTTCAAAAGGAGGTTCTAGATATTTGTAGCGTCCATCAAGACTATTACTTGCATGCTTTCATAAATGCCCTTCAGGAAGGCCCATTAAAATTCAAGCTCACCACAAAATATCCCAAAAGCTACGGAGATCTTATCGATGTAGTTAATACATTCATAATGGGCGAAGAGGCAAATAAAGGTTATGTTTCATTTCTGAATCAAATGGCCAAACAATCTCAAGAGACTTCTGGTCAACAGCAATCTATTTCCCCTCAAGATGTCTTGCAAGTTGAATATTGCAAGTCTCCTTATATTCTCCAGGATAAAACTCCAAAGTATGAAAAAGATTCAGGTAAGTGTGTTAAGTTCAAAATTCCTATGGAAGATCTTTTGATAATCATTCAGGAAATGCCTGAGTTCAAGAAGCCTCGGCGTATGAAATCCAAAATCAAGTATCGGCACGAGCAGCTTTTTTGCAAGTATCATAGAGATATCGGTCATCTAACAGAAGATTGCATAGCTCTCAGAGAATTGGCTAATCAACTTGTAAGAGCTGGAAAGTTGCAAGAATATGTTATTTAGTGACTCTCTAAGGCAATCTTCCGTTTCTTGCTCAATGGATCAAGCAGTTATTCCTCTCTTTCTATAATGAAAAGTGCTTATGTTCAGAATAGCACATAACATCTCTCTCTCTCTCTTTCTATAAGGCATGATGAAATTGCAGATATATATCCTTTATCACTTCCTTAACATCATGCAAATGTTACATTTTCATTTAAAGCTTATTTTTAGCTTTACTTTTTATGCCTATATATATGCATGTAGGGGCAAGAGCCCCTTTCGAATTCTTAAGCCCTCCACATCCTGCTCGACTTCAGTAGCAGATGTGTAGTGGGTTTTCCGCTTGACCTTCAGTCACAGACAGGCTTTGCGTACCCGTCACGCATGACTTTAGTCACAGACAGGCTTTACGTACTTGTCCCGCTTGACCTCGGTCGCAGACATTGCGTACTTGCCCTGCTTGACTTCAGTCGCAGACGTTGCGTACTTGTCCCGCTTGACATTGGTCATGGAATTTAAGAATTTCGATCCCGCTTATGTGTTCTTTGTGAGGAAAGCAATGCTACACGCACCTGCCCACATTGACACATAAGTGCATGTCTTCACCTATTTTTGCAGGACAACACGTGCCTATCCGCTGCCTTGCGGTTATATTTAGCGGCCTGTGCAGGTTTTATAATTATTTACACAAGCCGCCCGGTTTCATATTCCGGCTTAAGTTTTTTAACTTCCCAGATTCTTACCGGCCGGATTATCATTAATATATTTGGGAACTCGGCCGACTTACATCCGCCTATCCGCTATTCAATATCTTATTTGGCTTAAATATATCAATTGCCGGTTTGTTATTCGTATGGAAAGGAAGCCGCCCGATCTGCGTCTGGCACAATTCTTGGCTATTGATCTGCCGGCTTATGGTATTAATTATAATAGCTAATCAGCGAACTGTCGTCACAAAGATTCCCAGCTTCCATATGGCTATATCGGTCTGTATTATCGGAAGCCGGAGCTTATTTCTCTATTTCTGTTCCTTTAATCAAATGGGCAATTCGTTTCAGAGTTCGCCCTAGCCGCAATCTATTATTTCAATGTTATGGATGTTTGCCGACTGCGACAAGAGACCGCGCGGCTTAGCGGTCACGGCTCATATATGAGCAAGCCGCGGCAATCAAGCTCTTCCAGCAGATAATGTTGAATAATTCATCAAGGAAAAATTGCGTTTTACATTATTAGCCGCTCGGCATATCGTCGACGTGCACTCCGGTATAAACCGCAGGAAAATGTCTCTCTCTTGCGGATAGCTTTGTTGAAGTCGCAGCGCAAACTCAGCCGGTTTTCATACTTATATTTTAAATCGGAAGCTAAATTGAGACCGCGCGGACTTAGTCAAGTAAGAAAAGTAAGATGTAACAAAAAGTAAGGTAAAAATGCCTTCATTTCTATGTCATTAAGTGTTACAAAATTTTAATCGCGCGGCTACAAAAATGTTGGAACACCCTATTACTAATTTGGGTCAGGATCACTATGTCTCTAGGATTCTATGTTTTGACCTTCTGTATAGATTATAGGTCAATTAGAATTGAGTCTAAGGGATCAGGAGTCTAGGTTTGGAAGCTGCCCTGAAGACCCAAGTTTTTCTGGAGACTAAGTCCAAATCGTCGAGCTCAGCACAACGTTTCGTCGAACTCCGGTCGACGATCGTCTAGCTCAACCTTGGCAGATTGTCGAGCTCCATTCGACGATCGCTGAGCTCAAGCCTCAAAATATCGTCGAGCTCTGGTCGACGATCGCTGAGCTCAACTTCTCAATATCGTCGAGCTCCATTCGACGATCGCTGAGCTCAGGTCGACGATTTTGGCTCTGCACTGGATCCTTATCTTTGAGCTCAGTTCGACGATCTTTGAGCTCAGATCGACGATTTTCTGCTGCTTACATCTTTCTTTTTCGCTGAGCTCAGCTCGACGATAGCAGAGCTCAGTTCGACGATTTCAGTTGACCTTCAGAATTCTAATTCAAAATCAGATAGAAGTTATTCTGCATTTAAGACAGAAGATCTGCCAGCCGTTTTCATTTACTTCTGGAGCAAGTTTCAAGGGATTTTCTAAGGAACAAATCAGTGGACTTTCCTTCAGAACATATTATACAATTAAGGCTGTAATTAATTCAGACCAACGGCTATCTTTGACAGAGCAACTTTCCTATTGAGACTCAGATAATAAAAGATAGAATGTTTTTGAATCAGACAGAAGACAGACAAGAATAAGAGAATAGAGAAAGACAAGTAGAGGACACCTCTCTATACACAGGGACTCTCTCAATCTTCTGTCAACAAGAATTCAGAAGAACACTCATCAAAAAGAGATCAAGCTTTCAAACATTCTTCAGATCTCTTCAGCTCTCAAGTGTTCAAGGCCAACATCATCTCAAGACTCCAGACACTCAACATTTCAGCTTGCTGAAATCATCATCTGCTGGAGATCTATTTTTGAAGGCCTATCACCCTCAGCAAAGCTCATCTTCCTGAAGTTTTCAAGGACTCAGGGGGAGCTTTGACAACATCACTGAATCCACATAGTCTTCTCAGTTGCTTGAGAAAGAGAAGACTGCCATAACTCTCTCACCCCCAATCTGTAAAGGGTTTTTCAAACTCCCTTCAAAAGTTTGAATCTGGTTTTTGAGCACCTTGTCAAAAGCTCATTGGTGGCAAGACACCTGATCAAAAAATCTGTTTTGGTTTTTGAGCACCTTATCAAAAGCTCATTGGTGCCCAGGACACCTGATCAACTCATCCTGCAGTGGATTCCTACCTAGGGTGGTAGAAGAGTGGATGTACCCAAGTTGGGGAACCACTATATTTCCTTGTGTCATCTGGTTGTGCATGTTTTCTTTTTGTTTCTGGCCTAGATTTTCTTGTGCTTAGTTTCTGCATAGATTAGATTTGTGGTTAATTTTACCTCTGCTTCCCTGCTTACACTCATTACAGCAATTGTTGTAAAGCTTTGCAAAAAGTTTTCTTTGTGTTTTCAAAAAGCACCATATACTCTATTCACCCCCCCTTTAGAGTATATCAGATCTAGTTTCCCCTTTCAATTGGTATCAGAGCCAGGTTGGTTAAACATACCATATCTGTTTGGTTGTACAGGCTAACACCTGAACCCCAAAGATCCCAAACTAGATCCTTCTTTTGTTTTCTTTTTATATTAGATTTAGCTTGCACAAATCATGGCCCAGAACAAGGATTATGCTAGCACCAGACCTCCAGTGTGCAATCTATCAAAGTTTGCACTTTGGAAGGCAAGGATTAAACTCTACATGAATTCAATTGACGAAGATATTTTTAATTCTGTTTTGACAGTGTGCCCAAGACCTCCAGAGAGCACAAGCACAAATGTTGTTCCACCTCCATCAGGAACAGATGCTGACATTAAAAGATGGAAAGTAGCTGATGCCAAGGCAATGAACATTCTAGCTCAGACAATGTCAGATGACATTTTTCAGAAGGTAGCTGAATGTAATTCAGCCAAGGAGATCTGGGACAAGCTTTCAGAAATTGTCTCTGGCTCAGCTGATGAGAGAAAGGACAGAAAATCTCATCTCATCTCCCAATATGAGAACTTTAAGAAGGGAGAAACTGAGTCAGTGGGAGACATGTACAATAGATTGAGTCTAATTGTCAGTGAACTGAGGACATTAGATAAAGAAATCTCACTGACAGAACTCAATGACAAGATCCTAATGTGCTTCCCCAGCACTTGGGATTCAAGAATCTGGCCAATTAAAGATGCCAGAAGCCTAAATGAGATTACCACTGAAGCCTTGTTGGGTAAGCTCAAATCTTATGAGCTACTCATCAAGAACAGAGAAGAAGAACAGAAGGCTGCTTCTCCAGCCACAAGAAAGGAGAAGACTATTGCATTCAAGGCAGCTGAGGATCTTCCTGAAGAAAAGGCCACAAGCAATGATGAACTTCTCAGCCTATTGGCCAAAAGATTCTATAAGATGGCCAAGAAGGACTTCAGAAGAAGATCATACAAGGAGCAAGACAAGCCAAGGTATGACAAGTCCACTGGCAATAGCAAAGACATTATTTGCTTTGGTTGCAGGAAACCAGGGCATATGGTTCCTGACTGTCCAGAAAACAAGAACAAGGACAGGAGGGACAGAAAAGAAAGAAGAAAGGAGAAGGACTCCAAAAGGCATGGAAATAACAAACCTTCCACCAGCAAAAGTAAGCACACAAGGAAAGGATTTGTTGCTGAATCCTGGAGTGAGACTGAAGAGGAGTCGCATGCCTCTTCCAGCTCAAGTGATGATGAGGATGATGCAGAGGAAAAAGAATTCTGCATGATGGCAATCAATGCCTCTCAACACAACTCAGAAGAAGAGGAGTCAGAGTCAGACTCAGAAACTCAACCTGAAGAAGATCAGGTAATCAACTCTTTTGATTTCACTTCAGAAGATTTTTAACTTGAATTTAAAGCACTATGTTTAGACCTGCTAAAGTCTGAGAAAGAGATCATCTCTCTCAGAAATCAATTGTCTGAACACAATGCTTTAAAATCAGAAAACCTCAAGCTCTCTCAGGAGTTAGAGAACCATAGGGAACAGATAGCTTCACTGAAGAGTGAACTCTCTGAGGCCAAGAAGCTTGAAGAATCTCTCAATGGGAGAAGCATCAAGCTGATGGACATCACAAGCACAGTGAACTCAAGATTCAACAGTACACTGGGCTTGGGTGCCTCATCCAGCCAACCTATTGTTCTAACAACCCCTATCAAGTTCATTTCTGACAAGGGAAAGGGGGTTGTAGAGGTTGCCAGGAAGAATTCTGATCTGCCTCAGAAAACTAAAGTCCAGCACAAATCGTCGAACGGAGATCGACGATCGCCGAACGCAGCTCGACGATCTCAGGACAAATCGTCGAACGCTGATCGACGATCTAAGCTAAGATCGTCGAACGCTGGTCGACGATCCCATATACCTGACCTCAGCCATAGTCGACCGTCGAATGGAGCTCGACGATCTGACCCAAGATCGTCGAACTCAGCTCCAAGATCGTCGAACAGAGGTCAGAGCAGTGGAAAAATTTTCAAGGGCAAGTCAAAATTGAATCCTGAGGGTTCTTCATCCCAAACATTTAACCCTTATACTGAATGGACTTTACCTCCAAGGAGATATCATCCTGAAGGATATAAGAGTCAGCCAGGGATGTCTTTCATTTCTGAATTTAAAGGTTATCAACCTAGGCCCAAGGTAAACTGGGTCAAAAACAAGTGAATTGCTTTATGTGCAGGTGAAGACCTATCCAACATCTAACCAGCAATGGTATTTGGATAGTGGGTGCTCTAAGCACATGACAGGGAACAAGGACAACCTCAATTCCTTTAAAGCCAAGCTTGGACCCAAAGTCATCTTTGGTGACTCCAATTTTGGGCAAACTAAAGGATATGGAGCAGTCCAGATTGGTTCTGTAACCTTCAAGAAGGTAGCATATGTGGAAGGACTGAAGCACAACCTAATCAATATCAGTCAGCTATGTGATGAAGGCTACCAGGTGACCTTCAGCAAAACTCTATGCAAGATCAAGTCAGAGGACAACACCACTGTGTTGATAGGTAAAAGGAAAGGTAACATCTACCTTGTAGATTTTCTTTCAACTTCTATAGATATCTGCTTATTCAATTCAGTTTATAGACCAAATGTTTTATGGCATAAGAGATTAGGACACCTAAACCTTAGAACTATTGCTAGGCTATCCAAGGACAACCTTGTTAGAGGACTACCTTCTGGCCCCTACAAGAAGGAAGGACTCTGCAAGGCTTGTCAATTAGGCAAGCAAACTAAAAACAGTTTTAAGTCACTTAATAAGAGTGATTCACCTAGGATATTGTATCTGTTACACATGGATCTATTTGGACCCATCACAGTACAAAGCCTAGGAGGGAAATCCTACACTTTGGTGATTGTAGATGACTTCTCTAGATTCACTTGGGTGTTCTTTCTAAGAAAGAAGTCTGATAACTTTAAGTGTCTGACAGAGTTTCTCAAATGTGTAAAGATTGAGTTCAATACTCACATTGCCCTGATCAGAAGTGACCATGGGACAGAGTTTGATTCTCTTCTTATGCAAGAGTTCTGTCAGAGTGAAGGGATCAGGCATACTTTCTCAGCTCCTAGAACTCCTCAACAAAATGGGGTAGCTGAAAGGAAAAATAGAACCCTTATTGAATCTGCCACTACATTGTTGTCAGATGCTCATCTACCTCTATCCTTTTGGGCAGAGGCAGTGAACACCTCCAACTATGTGCTGAACAGAAGCCTGATACATAAACTGAAGGGAAAGACTCCCTATGAATTACTCAAAGGGAAGAAACCTAAAGTTGACTATTTCAAAATTTTTGGTTGCATTTGCTATATTCACAATAATGATAAGAAACATCTAGCAAAATTTCAAGCCAAAGCTGATGAAGGAGTGTTTCTGGGATACTCCATGATCAGCAAGGCCTATAGGGTATATAATAAATCATCATTAAAAATTGAGGAATCTGTTCATGTTTCTTTTGATGAAACTAACATGTCTTTCAAGGAGAAGATTTCTTCTACCATAGAACCTTTGCAGGAACACTCTCTAGTTGAAGATATGAACAAGCTACAGGTTGCTCAAGAAGACGAAAGCAGTGAAGATGAGAGCAATGCTCAACATATTGAAACTCAACCTGAAGAGCCAGTTGTTGTACCACAAGAGGAAACAACAACACAGGTTGGTGAACAATCAACACCCCCAGTTGATTTAGTAACATCAAGAGACCATCCAATTTCCCAGATAATTGGAGAACTCTCAGCTGGTGTGCAAACCAGAAATCAGGTCAACCAAAACCTGTTGCACACCTGCTTCCTTTCTCAAATTGAACCTCAGTCCATTCAAGATGCAGAGCAAGATCCACACTGGATCATTGCCATGCAAGAGGAGTTGCATCAATTTGAGAGGAACAAAGTATGGGAACTAGTGCCAAAGCCTAAGGATCATTCCATTGTTGGAACAAAATGGGTATTCAGAAACAAACTGGATGATCAAGGAGTAATAATAAGGAACAAGGCAAGGCTAGTTGCCCAAGGATATTCTCAAGAAGAAGGAATTGACTACGACCAGACCTTTGCACCTGTTGCAAGACTAGAAGCCATCAGGATATTCTTAGCTTATGCAGCTCACAAAGGCTTCAAGGTTTATCAAATGGATGTCAAGAGTGCCTTCTTAAATGGAGACATCAAAGAGGAAGTCTATGTCAGACAACCTCCAGGTTTTATCTCTCCAACTCATCCTGATTTTGTTTTTAGATTAAATAAAGCATTATATGGTCTCAAGCAAGCTCCTAGAGCATGGTATGAGACCCTAGCATGCTTTCTCCTGGAAAATGGTTTTATAAGGGGTAGAGTAGACCAAACTCTTTTCATTAGAACCCATAAGTCCCACACCCTACTAGTACAAATTTATGTAGACGATATCATTTTTGGTTCTACTGACTCAAAACTATGCAGAAGGTTTTCCAACCTAATGCATTCTAAATTTGAGATGAGTAGCATGGGTGAGCTATCCTTCTTCCTAGGATTGCAAGTCAAACAACATGCTGAGGGCATCTTTATTTCTCAAACCAAATATGCTAATGAGCTGGTTAAGAAATTTGGGATGTCTGAGGCATCTTGTATGAAAACACCCATGCCTACCAATGCTGTATTGGATGCTGATGAACATGGGAAACCTGTTGATCAGACAACATATAGGGCAATGATTGGCTCTTTACTGTATCTTACAGCTAGTAGACCAGATATAATGTTTGCTACATGTATATGTGCCAGATTCCAAGTTAGCCCTAGAGAGTCACACCTCACATTAGTAAAGAGGATTCTCAGGTATGTTAAAAGTTGTCCAAATCTAGGTCTCTGGTATCCAAAAGATTCAGCATTTGAGTTAACTGGATTCTCTGATGCTGATTATGCTGGATGCAGAATTGACAGGAAAAGCACCAGTGGAACTTGTCAGTTCCTTGGTGATAGACTTGTCTCCTGGTTTTGCAAGAAACAAACATCTGTGTCAACTTCAACTGCTGAAGCTGAATATATGGCTGCAGGCAGTTGTTGTTCACAAATATTGTGGATTCAAAATCAACTCCTAGACTATGGTTACAACTTAGAGAAGTCAAAAATATTTTGTGACAATACAAGTGCTATCTCCATAGCTCAAAATCCAGTCCTCCATAGTAGGACAAAACATATAGAGATTAGGCATCATTTCTTAAGGGATAATGTTGAAAAGAATAAAATTGAACTGCAATATATCCCAACTGATTTACAAAGGGGAGATATTTTCACCAAACCTTTGGATGAAAAGAAACATACCTTCTTCCTAAATCAGTTAGGAATGTTAGATGGAGGAAGTCTTAAATAATACTCAAGACTTTGAAAGCTAAAAATTGACCAAGACTAGGCAAAATTTCTGTTTTTCCTTAGAGTCTAGAATTCTCTGATCTCTGAACTGCGCTCGACGATTTCCCCAAAGATCGCCGAACGGAGTTCGACGATTTTCTGAATCGTCGAACTGAGTTCAGCGCTCCTTTGATAGTATAGATTCTCTCTTCTGGTCAACGATCGTCGAACGGCGCTCGACGATTTTGTTCACTGAACGATCGTCGAACGGAGCTCGACGCCTTTCCAGATCGTCGACCGGAGATCGACGATTTTGGAGTCTCTTCAGATTCCTTTAGAAGCCTCGATCGTCGAACTGAGTTCAACGATCTTTCCTTTTCTGCGTCGAACCCTAATATAAAACTCATTTTTTCGCCGTCGTTCTCTCTTGCACTTTCAATTTCTCTGCAAGAATTTTCTTCCCTCCAAGCAATTCTACACTTGGTCGTTTTGTTTGTTGATTTTTTGCAGGTACCATGGCCGTTTCTGTTGCTGTGCTCGCTGCCATGAAATTTGATGCCGGCTTTGACATCGATTTTGATTCCTTCAACACAACAGATCAAATCTTCCAAGATATTCTCACCTTATTCAAAGATCAGCAATTAACTGCCTTGATGTCAACCAGAATCAAACTTGCCTCAGATGAGATTAAAGAATGGGTTTACACTGCCCACAACCTTGACACAAACACCATAGTTGGCTCCATTGGTGGCACCCAGGTACCTCTGACTCCAGCAGTATTGACAGAAGTTTTTGGCTTCAGGAATGGTGAAGACTCTGCTGACCTTTCTGGAGAAGAGTTTGCTGATGTTCTTGCCAGGATGGGTCATCCTGAGGGGAACCCTAGCAAACTGTTTAAGAGAAACCTGTCTGTGGAATACAGGTTTTTGGCTGATGTAGTAGGCAAGGTCCTTTTGGCCAAGCATTCTGCTCATGATACAATCTCCAGATATCAGCTCTGCCTTATGGGAGCTCTGGTAGATAGCAAAAGCCTGAACTGGGGAGAAGTATTCTTTGATTTGTTGAAGAAAAAGATCAACAAGACCTTTGTGAACTTTGGAAGAATTCTGGGAATATTCCTCCAGGCTAAGTGCCCTGCACTGCTAGTCTCCTCTGGAGTGCACATCAATGCCTCCAAGAGACTCACCTGTGCCCTTTTTGGGAAATGGGACAGGCAAATCTCCAAGCCCAGCAGGCCCTCCTCTTCTGGCCCTTCAGGCACCAGGACTCTAAGAGTCACTCCACCCCAGGCCTCTGCCCCTGCAGAGGACCTGCCTGCTAGTGCTGCTGCTTCTCCTCCTCCAAGCTCAACCCTACCTCCACTTCCATCCACCTCTCCAGCCACCTCCACAATTACCATCTCCAGCCCATCTCCAACTTCTATTCCATCTCCAGCCACAATTTCCTCTCCACCAGCAGACCACTTCCTTCCCTTATTCTCTTATCCCCCTCCAAATGTCCCCTCATCCCCATCCATTCCATCCTTCACTCTCTTGGATGAATCCTACATGGATGATTCCCCCTCTTCTCCTCCAGATTTGCCATCCTCCTCCACATCTTTCCAAGACCTTCTCCACCAGATTCTTGATCAACCCACCTTCACTCCCTCCATTTCCATCCCTCTATCCTCCATATCTACCATACCCTCTCCTGAGCCATCCCTTCCACCCTTTAGCCCTCCTCCTCCAGCTCCCTCAGCTATCCCTGTACCCTCTACCTCTGCTCCCCTTGAGCATGTAGATCTCCCAGCCCTTGCTGATCAGTTGTATGAGCTCCTTGCACCTAAGCTCTCCCTTCTCATGGAGGCCTCCTTAGCTCCTCTGCAACAATCAGTGGCAGCTCTCTCTGCCAGGCTGTCCTCCTTCCTTACCCCTATAGCAGCACCCCCAGCAGTGTGCCTTGATGCACAGGTTTCTGCATCCAGGCAGGGGGAGATGCCCTATGAAGCCAGCTTCCATGCTGCTGTTGCTGCTGCTGCTCCTCCTGCTGTTGTCTCTCATGCTGCTGCTTCTGCTTCTGCTACTGCTACCATTCCAGTACTTGCAATAGACCTAAGGTCTTTGCTGTCTACTTTTGATACTGCTTACTTCAGCTGCCTTCCAGAAGTCTATGCTGTCCAGCCCCCAGAGGTTCCTGCTGCCCAGTCAGAAGATTTGTCCAGGGCTCTAGTGCCCTTCTCCTGCTATGACCCCAGAATCATCTCTGATTTTATTCAGTCAGTGACTGCTGCTTATGATGATGCTGCTGCTGCTGCTGCTGAAGACAATGCTGTGTCTACCTCTGGAATTGCTGTTGCTACTGAGGAAGAAATTGTTTCAATTGCTGCTGTTGAGCCCTCATCCCAGGATGTTTTGATGACAGAGGCTATTGATGTTGAGCCTGCTGTAGATGTTGTTATTGTTGTCTCTGAACCTGCTGCTGCCAAAATTCCTGAAGTAATCTCTGTTGTAACATCTGCTGCTTCTGTATCTGTTACATCTGCTGTTTCTGTTGCCCCATCAGCTGTTGTGAAACTGAAAGAGGATTTGATGAAAAAGCTTGATGCTTTATATGATGCACAAAGTTCTGAATCTGAGGATTATAATACTGCTTCTGATGACTCATCTTCCACAATTGCAAGGAAAAGAAAGGCAAGAAGTAAGGCCTTGAAGAGAGTTCCTCCTGCCAAAGTCAGAGATGATAATGATGTTCCATATTATATTCTGCACAATTGTCCAATCTCTGAGCATTGGATGCAATTCTCCAGGAACCAGTTAAAGGCAATGAAGAAGAAGAGGAAGTTTGATAAAGATTCTTCTCAGTCCAAGCACCCTCATCCTCCTCCACCACCTCCACCTGATGCAGGTGCAGGTGGCAGCTCTGCAAGATCAGGCCCTGCTAGAAGCCAGGCTCCCTACCAGCCTCATGCAAGAACATATCAAAGGGAAAGCCAATCTAGGGGGTCCTACTGTAGAAGGGGAGGATATAGGGGAAACCAAAGAGAAACTCAGGTTTACTCCAAAGGACACTCCAGGCAGCATCCTTATTCCAGGGGTGGACATGTTTCTTCTGATACATCTTCAGGTCCATTCCCTTATAAGCTTAGAGAAAATGTGACTGTCAGGACCCCTCAAGAAACCACTTCCAACAGGTATGAGCCACCTGTTCCATTTGAGGATCCTGAGAAAAATCCTATGGCTTGGACTGCAAGGATGAAAGAACTGGCTGCTTTGGATCAGATAAAGAAAGCAAAAGAACAAGGGCTAGACACTTCCAATATATCTACTATGTCAGAGCAAAGGCAAAAAGAGTTAGAAAGATATGCCTCCAGTAAGTTTTTTGATGCAGACAGATACATGGAGTTGCATCCAGCTGCAGTGGTTCCCAGGGCTTCAAAGCAAATCTATTTGGGTGCAGCTGATGATACCAGATCAAAACAACAAGCTTTAGATCCTAACAGAGAAATTAAAATGGTAAAAGGCAAAGAAAAGGAATAACTCTGTAAGGTGATAATTCTTGACTTCTGTGACTGCCTTCTGGATATCATGTTTATATATCTCTGAGATGGTTCTGTGATGTTTAGCTGTGTTGTTTTTTTTATGTTTCTGTGACTGTACTCTGTTGTTTGTTTTTCAAAATCTGTAAATAGTTTTCCTAACCCAAATAGGGGGAGATTGTTGGAACACCCTATTACTAATTTGGGTCAGGATCACTATGTCTCTAGGATTCTATGTTTTGACCTTCTGTATAGATTATAGGTCAATTAGAATTGAGTCTAAGGGATCAGGAGTCTAGGTTTGGAAGCTGCCCTGAAGACCCAAGTTTTTCTGGAGACTAAGTCCAAATCGTCGAGCTCAGCACAACGTTTCGTCGAACTCCGGTCGACGATCGTCTAGCTCAACCTTGGCAGATCGTCGAGCTCCATTCGACGATCGCTGAGCTCAAGCCTCAAAATATCGTCGAGCTCTGGTCGACGATCGCTGAGCTCAACTTCTCAATATCGTCGAGCTCCATTCGACGATCGCTGAGCTCAGGTCGACGATTTTGGCTCTGCACTGGATCCTTATCTCTGAGCTCAGTTCGACGATCTTTGAGCTCAGATCGACGATTTTATGCTGCTTACATCTTTCTTTTTCGCTGAGCTCAGCTCGACGATAGCAGAGCTCAGTTCGACGATTTCAGTTGACCTTCAGAATTCTAATTCAAAATCAGATAGAAGTTATTCTGCATTTAAGACAGAAGATCTGCCAGCCGTTTTCATTTACTTCTGGAGCAAGTTTCAAGGGATTTTCTAAGGAACAAATCAGTGGACTTTCCTTCAGAACATATTATACAATTAAGGCTGTAATTAATTCAGACCAACGGCTATCTTTGACAGAGCAACTTTCCTATTGAGACTCAGAGAATAAAAGATAGAATGTTTTTGAATCAGACAGAAGACAGACAAGAATAAGAGAATAGAGAAAGACAAGTAGAGGACACCTCTCTATACACAGAGACTCTCTCAATCTTCTGTCAACAAGAATTCAGAAGAACACTCATCAAAAAGAGATCAAGCTCTCAAACATTCTTCAGATCTCTTCAGCTCTCAAGTGTTCAAGGCCAACATCATCTCAAGACTCCAGACACTCAACATTTCAGCTTGCTGAAATCATCATCTGCTGGAGATCTATTTTTGAAGGCCTATCACCCTCAGCAAAGCTCATCTTCCTGAAGTTTTCAAGGACTCAGGGGGAGCTTTGACAACATCACTGAATCCACATAGTCTTCTCAGTTGCTTGAGAAAGAGAAGACTGCCATAACTCTCTCACCCCCAATCTGTAAAGGGTTTTTCAAACTCCCTTCAAAAGTTTGAATCTGGTTTTTGAGCACCTTGTCAAAAGCTCATTGGTGGCAAGACACCTGATCAAAAAATCTGTTTTGGTTTTTGAGCACCTTATCAAAAGCTCATTGGTGCCCAGGACACCTGATCAACTCATCCTGCAGTGGATTCCTACCTAGGGTGGTAGAAGAGTGGATGTACCCAAGTTGGGGAACCACTATATTTCCTTGTGTCATCTGGTTGTGCATGTTTTCTTTTTGTTTCTGGCCTAGATTTTCTTGTGCTTAGTTTCTGCATAGATTAGATTTGTGGTTAATTTTACCTCTGCTTCCCTGCTTACACTCATTACAGCAATTGTTGTAAAGCTTTGCAAAAAGTTTTCTTTGTGTTTTCAAAAAGCACCATATACTCTATTCACCCCCCCTTTAGAGTATATCAGATCTAGTTTCCCCTTTCAAAAAACAATGCCGCCGATTTCAAAAAGTTCAAAATACAAAACCAAGTTATAAAATTTTCTAATCGTCCGGTTTGAGCTTCTTAGTCGCAGGAGCATCCAAATCACTGCCATCGCCAACATCGACAGATGATAAGGAATACCCACTGCTAGTTGCGGAGCTCGCTGAACCATCAGAAGATGTAGAGTCTGGCCGCGCGGTCTCCGACTCTTGGCCGCCGGACTCAGGAGATGTGCGTGGACTCCGGCTTCCCTGGCCGACCTCTTCCACGGGCTCTCCCACCACCTCACCGACTTCTTCCCCGACTTTGGCCTTGCCCTTGATCGACTTGTAGACGTCGGCCACCTGCTCCTTCAGGGAAGGGTAGATGTCGGCGCATGTGAAGTCGGTGAAGCCGGTGGCCAAGCCGCCAATGTCCCGGAGGCGGTTAAGCGCTCCGTCGATCCCTTGGACGAGTTGGGGGAAGACCTGGTCTTGGAAGATCGGGTTGGCGGGGTTGTACATTTCCTGCAAAGCAAAGGTGAAGGTAAGGTCGCGCGGTTACATAATTCTAACCGCGCGGGTATTGGTAATTACTTACCGTCTCCTTCTCTTTAAGTCGCTTGTTCTCTTCTTGCTGTTCGCCTAACTGTGTTTTCAGGCCGCTGTTCTCTTTCATCAGCTCCTTGTAGGCAAGCCCCATGAAGTGACTTGCCACAAAGCTCCTCGCGCCGACTTGCGCGGCTAGCCGCGGCAGGTCGTCTGGAGGAACTCGTCGCATAGCCCTCAAGTTGCGCTTGCCGTACAGCGCGCCGCCAACCGCGCTTGCATGGCGGCTTACTTCTTCAGATCCCCAGTAGGGGAGGGCGGTGGAGATCGTCACCGACTTGCCATCCGGACTCCACCGCAAGGCCGGTTCGCCATGGACGTCCTTCAGGCTGCTGCCGGTTCCTTGCAGCATGAACTCCCCAGAGGAGTCCGACTCCTCCTCCTCCGCAGCCCGCGCCGGCTTGACCCGCTTCGCCCTCTTTTCTCTTTGTGTGAGGGTCAAGCCGCCCGGCGTCTGCGGCTTGTTCAGCGGGACCGCCACAGCAGCTGCAAAGATAGAAGCGATGTTAGTTATCAGGCCGTGCGGCTAGCAATGCAGTTCGGCCGGTTTGGAGCTTACTCTCTTCCGCCTCAATTCCAGCTAGCGACGGCAGCAGCGGGATGTAGTGGTTTACATCAAGCCGCTCGCCCTTGAAGAAGTCATAGATCTCCTTCTCCATGCCGTCCAAGCCGCTGCTCCCAAAGGCGGCTTCTTCGCGAACTTGGGGGTCGACCGACAGCAACCCCAAGTTGCCCTCGAAGATCAGAAACCGCTCCGGCCAGTTTGCGATCTTGTTGGCCAAGTTGACTATCTTCAGCCCTCTGCAGCCGAAGTAGAGGTGCCCCCGGAAGATCTTAGTCCCGGAGTCCGGGATAAACCGCACCGAGAAGCACTCCCGGAAGAGCCTCATCGAGAAGCGGACTCTCTCCGACCTGAGGTAGGAGATGAAGCTGTAGATGGCGGCTATCGAGTTTGGGGGAAGTTGTCCGGGCACAACTCCATAGTGGTCAAAGACCGCTACGGCCTCTAGCAGGACCGGGAAGCTGAAGCCGCAGTCGAAATGGTCAATGGGGACCGCGATCTGGTTAGCGTTGGAGGAGTTAATCCGCTCATCCTGCCGGGGAAGCCGCGCGATCAGCGGACTTCCTTGCATGTGTTTCTCGACAAAGTCATCCAGCTCGGCTTTTGTAAGCCGGCATTCCTTGTGGTCAGCTGAGTGGAAGGCGGAGGCCGCGTCTGTCCTAACGGCTGTGGCCTTGTCAGACCGCAACGACTTGGACTTAGCCCGCATCCTTCTTGATTTGTGATGAAATCTACGGGGTCTGCGCTATTTATAGAAAATCCGTGAAGCTACAGTACCCAACGTCAAATCGCGGCTAGTCGTCACGCCGCGCGGCCTAAGTCCGCTGGAAGAGCAGAACAGCTTAGTGGTCAAGCCGCCTTTTAGTCCGTCAGTCCGCGCGGCTATTTCCCTACACTTAGAAAAATTCTATGGCAAATCATGTGGATATCAAGTATCCAAGCCGGCGCTCTGTTCGCCAGACCGCGCGGCTATTATCCTGAACTTTAAATTTCTCAGAACAAAGCAGCAGACATGTGGATTATGAAATTCAAACCGCATAAGCCGCATTCAGTTCGCAGCATAATAAAATACAACAGTTTACAGCAATCAAATTGTCCAGCATCCAGAGAAAAAATATATATTACAACACAATATACGAATGTCCGCGCGACTTAGTTCTCTCAAGTCGCTCAGGATCGTTTGTCGTCTTCCGGCCTGTCTCGTCCCATGTGCGCGACCTGTTCACCGGTCTGTACAATCGCAACATACACCTGGCTAACCAGATTATGAAGCGCATGCAGAGACCGATGAATTCGCGCAGCGTCGCGCTCAACTCTCGCAAACGGAATCATGTGGACCGCCTGGGCCCCCAGACCGCTTGGAGCTGCGACCTGGTTAGGCGCCGCGGCCACTGGCGGATGCGAAATCTCGCCAGATGCCGGGCGGCTAGTTCCCGGCAACTCCGCAGGAGTTGGTAGTGCAGGCCGCTGTTCTCCGCCGGTCTCCGCCGGCAGGTCTTGGTTCTCGCCGCCTTCAGCATGTGGGATCTGTTCTCTGTCTCCTTCCACCCGCGCGGCCATCAGCAGGTACTTCTCCGCCCTTTCCTGCTCCAAGGCAGCCTGCATCTCAGCAACCTTCGCCTCAGCGGCTTCCATAGCGGTTTGGAGCCTGGCGGTCTCTTCTTCCCTCGCGGTTTGGAGCCTCGCCGTCTCTTGTTCCATCGCAGTCTTCAGCCTCGCGGTCTCCTGCTCAAGCGCAGTCCGCAACCTTGTGGTCTCTTGCTCCAGGGTGGCTTGCAACTCTTGGATCCTTTTTTCCGCGGCCTCCTGGGCAACCCGCTGCTGTTCGTCTTTAATCCGCAGGGTTTCGGTGGCCGCGTTCAAAGCCGCCTGCAGCGAGCCGACCTCCTTCTGGAAGTCGGCCATCTCCTTCTCGCGAACACTTGGAGGCGGAGGCGGTGGCAGCATAGACAAATACGACGTCAAGTCGCCCGGCTTCATCGCAGTTTCCGGTGCACCTGCAGAAGACAAACCGCAGTCAGGTTCAGCCGGATTATTGCGACCTTCTTGTAAGGAAATCGGTAGGATAAGACCGCCGGTTTGATGTTTATCTCCTCCAGAGGCCGCGGTATGGATTTTAATCACTGGCCGCCTGAGCCGCTCAGGATCTATCCTCTTCAGCTTTTCTTTCCATAGCCGCTCGGTTTCCTTAGCTCGGCTTTTCAGTTGAGCCGTGGTCAGGAAAAAGCTGGCCGGCGGATTTAATATTATATTCGCCCCCTTCTTCCTTGACCGCGACTTGTAGAATTTAATAATTCGCCTAACGTCCCGGTGTTTACCTTGCAGTAATGGATGTGCGGTCTCCACCGGCTTATTGGCGATTAGTTTCTTCATCTCCTCCATCTTCTCGCGGAGCTTCAGTTTCTCGGCTCCTTCAGAAGCCGCGGAAGCCGGTTCGCCAGGCTTCTCCCCAATAACCTGGATGTCGGGGCGGTCAACCTCCTCAGACGCCGCTGGTGTCGACAATAGCGCGTCTTGCCACTGGAGAGCCTCCATGCCCTTCAGGAGCTCGCTCAGCGAATCGCTAACCGCAGGTGTACCCTCCAGTTCGCTCGGCTTGCACTCCGGTGTGAGCGGGTTCTCGGGCACCTCCTTCTCGTGCGGCCTGTGCTGGAGACTGTCCGCGCCGGTCTTCTCAGAGATATTCCGGTTTCTGGCGTGCAGCTTCCTCATTTTCTTCTTCATCCTTTCTTCAAGGTTTTCGCTCCTTTCCTTCCGCCGTTTCAGGGAGCCGGACACCTTTTCAGTCCGCTCGCGCTGTTCAGCAACAGTTCGCCCGGGTTCCTGCGCCTTCTCCGGCTCGTTGTCGTCCACGACGATTAAGTCGACCTTGCTCGGCAGTTCGGTCGGTTTCCCAGAATCAACACTCTTCTCCTCCGTCCCAGCGATCTTTAGTAGTGGTTCTCCTGATGGGGAGAAAGTCACGTCAAAGGATTTGGCATCTCCGGTTTGCAGTGGAGCAGCTTTCGAAACCGCTTTGGGATCGGCTGCGGCCTGCGATGGTCCGCCGACCATCTCTGTCGGCCTCTTTTCAGGTCCAGAAGCCGCTGTTGTCTCCGGCTTCTCGTTCTTCTTGGCGGTCTGCCGGGCAGAATCATTCGAATTCTCGCTCCGGCTCTGCTTCGTTTCTGTCAGTTTCTTGTTGCGGGCTAGCATCGACGACATCACGTCCATTGCTAAAGAAATCGCGTCGGCTTGCAAAATCCTAACCGCAAGTGGCGAGTAGCGACCCGTGCTTGGCAGGAATCCTGAAGAATGTCAAGGGTCAGGGGATTTTATAGACAACGATGAAGCAGTCGCGGTCTCCGGCTTAGTTCTACATTTTCGAAGTTTTTTGGAAACTTAAAAATGTGCGGGGATTATGATAAGCCCGGAATCCGCGACCTGCCCGCGCAGTTTTCCAGACCGGGCGGCCTGCCGACTCAAGCCGCCAAACCCCCCAAGCCGGGCGGTCTCCATGTCAGGCCGCTGCCAGCACCGACCCTGCTCAGCGACGAGGCCCAAGGACCCAGCCGTCAGCTCGCCAGGAGGAATCCGCCAGGCCGCGCGGCTTCCCTCCTTTCTTGTTTCTTTCTCTTTTGCTTCCCCTCACCTCTGCCCGGTTCTCCTGTACCCCGGGCAGCCGGTAATTTTAACCCTGCCCGTTTGGGCAGGCCCCCGAGCCTATAAATAGGGGGAGGGTGCACTCCCCAAGACACCATGACTGGGATCCAGTAGCTCGCCTGTTAAGAGCTGCGGTCTCAAGTCTAGTGTATTGCGGCTTGTAGCCCGGTCGGCTTCTTCTTTTACTCGTTGTAACTGTTTCTTATTTGAAGTAAAGGAAAGCCTGCCGCAAGAGTGGCATTCAAGCCACGGCGGGCGAACTCTGCTGTTGCCGCTGCCAGCGGCCCCCTCCTCTTTTCTGCCCTTTAGCCGCGACCGCTAGTAACCGATTAGTCGACAGTCTCCTCCTTTCCTTCCCTATTCCCCGGTGTTCGAACCGTTAGCTGGTGTTGACCGACTCCCTGTCCGTTTTCGTGCATCAACAAAAATGATTCGGAGGAAATAGATGCACACACTCACACACTCTACAGGAATAAAATGCACACACTCTACATAAAAAAAAACACACACTCTACATAAAAAAAATCTTAACTCATACACTCAAGCACACAAGCGAAAAAGAGAAAAACTAAGTGACCGAAAAATTAAAACAACTATATTTCTACTGTTAGAATACGTTAGAAATGCATAAACAAGGAAAATAAAAATTAAAAGAGCAAAACTTTTGAAAATTAAAAACACAAAAGTCAAAATGCTCGAAAATTGAAATGACGACAAATCCATTATTATAACTCTATAAAAATGCTTAAACTGCAAAAAGAGTAAAAGAACGAAAAGTTTTACAAAAATAAAAATTAAAAGACTAAGTAAAAAAAAAATCAAAACCACTTTTATAACTATTTTTATAAATCTATAACAATGAACATAAGGAAAGTACTTCAACAAAACAAAAAAAACAAAGGGCAGATGAGAAGAAAAGCTAGTACAAAGCTAAGTAAAAAAACTGAAAACATAAAATTACTTTTACTCTCATACACACACAAACATATTAAAAGAACAAAAACAAAGATACAACAAATAAGATTGCTTAAGGAGGGGTACTTAGATCCATTCCAAAACGATTTAAGGAGAAGAAAAACACATATTTTATTAAATTAAAAACGAGTTACAAAGAAAAAAAACTAAAGAGAGGGAGAAAAATTTCCCTTACATAGCTTGAAAGCGTCTAGGCAGCATCTCCCTAAGCAAAATGGTTCAAAGAAACAGAACAAGTGAACTTACAACAAGGTTCCATTTTTAAGCAAAAATTTCAAATTATACGCCCTTGGTCACAGGCGTGTAGGGGGCGTGTAGATACTGTTGCTGAAGTAATCCAGATCATTTATTGCTGGTTTGACTTTGGGGCTGTACACGTGGAAGTCATGGGCATGACCCTGCGGTCACGGGCGTGTAGGGGGGGCGGGTCGGGGAGGTTTATCTGGGGAAGGCATCGTGTCATTTCGTCACAGGCGCTGTCTTGTCTAGAACAGGTGGATTGTTCACGGGTGTGTCGAATAATGACACGGGCATGACATGAAGCATTGAATGGTGATGGCGTTGAGTGGCGATGGAGTTGAGTGGCGATGGCGTCGAGTGGTTGGCTAGCGTCGAGTGGTTGGCGTGGAGTGGAAATGGCGTCGAGTGGTTGGCTGGAGTCGAGTGGTTGGGGTCGAGTGGCGATGGTGTCGAGTGGCGATGGCATCGAGTAATGATGGCGTCGAGTAGCGATGGTATCGAGTGGTTGGCTGGCGTCGAGTGGTTGGCTGGAGTCGATTGGTTGGCGTCGAGTGACGATGGCGTCGAGTGTGTGTTATGGGTTGAACACGGGCATGTCGAATCGGGACACGGGCGTGTCGGGCAGTTCGACGAACGTCGAACACCGTCGTCGAGCTTGCGGCCACTTTCTGTTGGGATAAATTGACACGCCCAGGTCACGGGCGTGACCGAGGAGTACATGGGCGTGTACTTTGAAATTTTGACAATTTCCTGAAAATTTTATGAAAATCAAAATAAAGCTAAGTTAGAAAATATTTACAAAAAAGAAGCATTTTATTAAAGAAAAATAACTAGAAATGACAAAAATAAACTAAAATGACTTAATTAACGTACGTAAAAATACATATATTTACAACTTATCAAGCCCCGTCGTTGTTTGTCAAGAAGAAGGATGGATCACTTTGGCTCTACATCGACTACCAGATACTCAAACAGTTGACGGTGAGGAACACCTATCCACTATCGAGGATCGACGAGTTGTTTGATCAACTGGAGGGAGCTCATTGGTTCTCCAAGCTCAACCTCAGATCCAGATACTATCAATTGAGGATACACGAGGAGGACATTCTGAAGACAGCATTCAACTCGAGATATGGATTATGCGAGTTCAACATGATGCCTTTTGGGCTCACAAATGCTCCTTCCTCATTCATGAGTCAGATGAACCATGTTTTTGAGTCATTCCTAGACATCTTCATGATTGTATTCATAGACGATATATGATCTACTCCAAGACCAAGGAGGATCGCACCCAGCATTTGACATTGGTTTGGGGGAAGCTAAAGGAGCAGCAGATGTATGCGAAATTTTCAAAGTGCCAATTTTAGCAGCAGGAGGAGGCATCCTTGGGACATACTATCAGTGAATCCAGGTTAGTAGTGGATCCGACCAAGGTACAAGCAGTTCGAGAGTGGCCCAGCTGAAGTTAGCATTGGACATTCGTAGTTTCCTTTGATTAGCTGGTTACTACCGTAAGTTTGTGGAAGGATTTTCCAGGATCACGCTTCCTCTTACAGTATTGACGAAGAAGGATCCGCCCTTTGATTAGATGTCGCAGTGTGTGGTAGCATTTTAGGAGCTGAATGACAGGCTCACCTCAGCCCCCATCCTTGCCCTTCCATCTTCATAGGAAGGATTTCAGATTTACAAAAAAAGCATCATACCAGGGGATGGGTGCAGTTCTGAAGCAGCACGGGCATGTCATTGCCTATGCTTCTAGAAAGTTGAACAAGCACGAGCAGAATTACCCAGTGCACGACCATGAGCTCGGGGTAGTGATTTTTGCGCTGAAGATCTGGAGACATTATCTATATGAGGTTCATTATGAGATCTTCTCATATCACAAGAACCTCAAGTATGTAGACATGCAAAAGGATCTCAACCTGTGACATTGGAGATGGCTGGAGTTCATATGCGATTACGACTACACAATACATTACCACTAGGGCAATCCGAACACTGTGGTCGATGCCTTGAGTGTGATGGTTAGCACTCCTTGCTCGGGGTCCCGATTGATGGCCATGGAGTTGGTCAAGATGTTACGGGACATGAAGATTACCTTGGTAACCAAGGCCAAGCCTAAGGCCTATGCGGAGTACTTACACTCCTTGAGTATCGTGTACGATATCAAATACCACATCAGGGCAGAGTAGAGGCTAGATACAGAGTTAGAGCTGATATTCAGAGCCCTGGAAGGGGCACCTCAGAGGACTATACATTGCATGATGACTGCGTTCATTTCCGGGGCCATATCTATGTACCCGTATGAGGTGGGATCTGGGAGGATATTCTTCGGGAGACAGACTTCTCCAGGTATTCAGTGCACCCCGGGAACACCAAGATGATGATGGACCTGTGGAGGGACATTTATTTGCCCGAAATGAAGAAGGATGTTATAGGTTTTGTGACGCACTACGAGGCCAATTAGCTAAAGGTTGAATGCAAGAGTCCTGGGGGACAACTACAACCACTGCCCGTGTCAGAGTGGAAGTTCGAGCATATCGCCATAGATTTTGTGCACGAGTTACCTCGTTCCCCCTCCAGGCACGATTCTATTTGGTTCATCATAAACAGATTGACCAAGGTAGCCAGGTTCATCCCGATTTGGAAGGACACACTCGTCGGTGTATTGGTGAGACTATTTGTGGAGCAATTTGTACGACACCATGACATGCCCAATACTATTGTATTATATCAATACGATCGATTTACTTCGAGGGAGTGGAGGGTGGTGTAAGCGTATTTAGGTTTTCAGCATGCATTCAGCACCGCCTTCCGTCCACAGACTGATGGGAAGACGGAGCATACCAACAGGACCATGGAGGATCTGCTATGCTTGTTCATATTGGATATAGGGAAGCCTTGGGAGCGGATATTGCCTTTGTTCTAGTTCTCTTACAATAATAGACACCAGGACAGCATCAATATTGCTCCATATGAGGCTCTGTATAGGAGGAGTGCCAGACACTACTATCCTGGGTCCAGAACGAGGAACCAAAGGCACTTATATCAGAGGACATCGAGGACATGGATGCACTCATTCGATTCATTAGAGACCGGATGTTGGAGGCCCAAAGTTGACAAGAGAAGTACTATGATGGGAGGCATTGAAAGGTGGAATTTTAGGTGGGGGAGAAGGTGTTCTTGAAAATACGTTCAATGCACAGGGTCTAACAGGTGCATAGATACAAGAAGCTCAGCCCTCGATATATGGGGCCTTATATGGTCCTGGAGTGGATTGGTCCCTTAGCTTATAGGCTAGAGCTACCGCTAGAGTTTGCGAACCTGCATGACGACTTTCACGTCTCCTCACTTCAGAGGGCCTTACTTCGACCAAAGAAGCACATTACTTCTACCTCAGGCCCAGTAGCATCTAATCGGTCAGTTCGTTTGGAGCCGATCCGGATTGACGATACATTCATCTGAGTCCTGCGGAATAGAAATGTTCCTTTGGTTAATGTGTTGTGGTCCAATCATTGGCAGGAGCATACTTGGGAGGCCATGGACCACATGCAGCAACGACACCCAGAAATCTTCATCTCTAGTATAATTTGAACAGATTGGGAATTTACTTAATTAATTTATAGTGCTTAGAACCCCGTAGACACAAACTTGAATTTCTGGGACAAAATTATTTTTTAGTTATTGGATTTATAACATCCTCATTCCTTCTAGACCCCTTGAGAGTGTTAGGGCAAGAGTGGCGAGTTTGGGGAAGCAAGTAAACCTATGTTACCTTGAACAAAGATAAAACACTAAATGCACATCAGGGAGCACAAGTCAGCCTAGGTTAATTCACCTCAAATTACGTTCACCAACTCAAATTTACCTCATCAATACATCCCTAACCCTAAGGAAGAGTCAGTTGACCCGCCAACCCATGAATTAGTAGGCCAATTGCATGGATTGGACCCAAGTCAACTTAAGGGCAAAAGGTCAACTCAACCCTAATTAGCTCAATTATGCTTCACATGGTCAAATTGACCTCACCCCTTCCCTTATAACATCATTAAGTGCCAAGGGGACCCAAAATCCCCATCATGAGGACATCAATTTCTCCAATTTGATCAAAGTCAAACATAGACCAATTTTGATCAAACCAACACCTTTTAGAAAATTTGGCCCAACTGAGTCCCACCATGGCACAACCAACATGTGGTGGTGTCATTGGACTCAAGAAAACCTCATGGGACCAGTCAACCCATCAGTTGACCAAGTAAACACCCGAAGTCAACCATGGTTAAAATTGAGCCTAAAAGAGCGAAATAAAGGCTCCCAAAATCCTATGGGCTAAGGCCTTCAACCAAGGCCCACCCTGCAGCCCACTAACATTATTTCATTTAGATATTCTGATTAGGGGAAATTATATGGTAATTAATGAGAAAAATTGGAAAATTACACATTAATTAATGTGTAGAATAAAGAGTTAATGGAAGGAGGTCATGAGGTACTCTCTTCATCTCCCCAAAGCATCCATTAGTCTCCCCTGATGCTTGGGATTATTTTCCTCGTTACTCCTAGTCGGCCACCATCATAGAAAACTCTAAATGTCATGGCCAATCACCTCACCCTCATGGCATTCCTATAACTAGCGAACCCCACCCCATTCTGACCTTTCGACCACCTTTGATACTGATAAGTTGTAAATGTACATATTTTTACGTAGATTATTTAAGTCATTTTTTGTTTATTTTCGTTATTTTTGGTTATTTTTCTTTAATAAAATGTTACTTAATTTAAATTTGTTTTCTAAAATTTTTCAGGAAACTGTGAAAAATACAAAGTACACGCCCGTATACTTCTCGGTCATGCTCGTGACCTAGGCGTGTGACTTTCATTCCAACAGAAGATGTTGATTTCAAAGAAAAACTCAAGTACACGCCCGTGTCCGATATTGACACGCTCGTGTTCAGTCCGACACGCCCTGTGTCATGCCACTCAACGTTCGTAGAACTTGACTCGATGATAGGCGTTAGACGATCTGCTGAACACGCCTGTGACGTACCCAGACACGCCCGTGTCAATCCCGTTTGACGTTCAACACACCCAGCTAGATGTTTGGCGTTCGACTTACGTCGAACTATGGACATGCCTGTGCCAAGTCAGCTACCTGCCCGTGACCATGCCACCTGTCCCAGAGAAGACGTCATCGGCATGGAAACAACACGACGCCTTCCCCAGATACACCTTCTTGATATGCCCCCCCCGATACACCCGTGACTGCAGGTTCACGCCCGTGACTTCCACGTGTACAACACTAAATTCAACCAGCAATTAATGTTCTGCATCAACTCAGCGCTAGTAGCTATACGCCCACCTACACGCCTGTGACCTGGGGCGTGTAATCTGAAATTTTTTGCTTATAAATAGAACTTCTCTGTAAGGTCTAAGGGTTCCTTTTTTGAACCATTTTGCTTAGGGTTGTGCTGCTCTGGTGTTTTCCAAGCTTTGTAAGGGAAATTTCTGTCCCCCCCCCTCTTTAGTTTTCATTTTAGCTTTCTTTGTAACTCGTTGTTAACTTAATAAAATTTCTACTTTTCTTTCCTTATATGGTTTTGGAATGCATCTGAGCACACTACTCTAAGTGATTTTTTGTATTTTTTTAAGTTTCAAGTTATTATTTCACTTAGTTTAGTTTTAGGATCTTTTATAAGTTGTTGTTATAATAGATTTTCTTCTCATTCCCCTTAGCTTTTTATAGCTTTTATGATAATTTTTGTGTCTTTTATTTCATTCCTATAAATTTATAAAGGTGTTTTAAAATTGGCTTTCATCTTTTCTTAATTTAGTCTTTTATTTTTGTAAAACTTTTGTTCTTTCTAACTTTATTTCCACTTTTTTAGCATTTCTATTAAATTATAAGAATGAATATCTAATCATTTAAATTTTTCGAACACTTTGATTTTTTGCTTTTATTTTCAAAACTTCTGCTCCTTTATTTTTTATTTTCTCTTTTTATGCATTTCTATCAAGTTCTAGGAATAGAAATATAGTTTTTTTAATTTTTAGATAACTTTGTTTTTTTCTTTTATTTATGTAGTGTGCGTGTGTGTTTTATTTAATGTAGAGTGTGTGTGTTTCATTCCTGTAGAATGCGCGTGTGTATGAGATAGATTTTTCTGCTTTCATTTCCCACCTACTCGTTTGAGTGGGACTTGTGATTTCCCGCCTACTCGTTTGAGTAGGACTCGCACTTTTTCAGCTTTTATTTCTCGCCTACTCTTTTGAGTAGGACTTGCAATTTCCCGCCTACTCGTTTGAGTAGGGCTTGTCATTTACCTCCTACTCGTTGGAGTAGGACTAGCAATTTTATCGCTTTAATTTCCCGCCTACTAGTTTAAGTAGTGTAACGCCCCGAAACTCAAAAGAGGGACGGGTAGTATTTTGAACCAAGTTTGGAACTTTGTAGGGGTTATACGGCCTGGGACACGGGCATGTCCCAGGGGCGTGTCATGCTCTGGTCGACGATCTGGCCGAGTGGTCGACGAATGTGGTGTTGACGATCGTCGAGCAGCGAACACTACCTGAGACTCGGGTGTGTCCCAGGCCATGTCCTTCTCGGGGTAAAGGCCAGGCCGTATCGTGGGAGACACACGGTGTTAGCGCACGGGCGTGTTCGGGTAGACACTAGCGTGTCAGTTTCGACACGGGGGTGTCGAGTACTCGTGTCCCTTGCGGGATGTTTTTGATCCTGTGTCGATGGAGGAACACGGCCTGCAATACGGGCATATACTGGATGCCATGGGCGTGTCGGGTGCCCGTGTCCTATTCTGGGTGCGACGGTTTCGGCGTCGATTGAGGCACACGGCCTTGGACACGGGCGTGTCACAAGCCGTGTTCGGCCCAGGTTTTGGATTTTAAGTGCGAATCGTGGCCACTCGTTACCTTATTTTGGGATCCAACGGTTCAGGGTTGTTCCTGCTGTGTTATACCCGAGAATAGGGTTTGAAACCCTCATTCTCTTTGGGATATTCTCTTTCTAAAGTTCTAGAGAGAGGGTAGAGCAAGGAAGAAGAAGGGGAAAAGATCCGGCCGCCGACGGAGCTTCATAGCCCCAAATCGCGAGCCGACTTCGGATCTATGGAGGCGAGGACATTGCAGTGCTTTTCATTCGCATAGATTTCCATGGCACCAAAGAGTAATGCTATGGTAACGATTCTCATCCTAGGACATGTGAAGTCCTCTTTTCCTTTGCATAGGAAGCCCGCTCTTACGAGTTTGCGGTGAGTGTGAGGCGTTCCTTCGGGTAGACATGAATAGTCCCCGTTGTTTAGCATGTAGAGTCCGTAATCGAGAAATGGACAGAGACATAATGTGTGAAGCCTACCCGGACAAGTTGGTCTGGATCTGTGATGTTGCATTTCATGAATGGCCGGAGAAGACTCCATGCGGATGTTTATTTTTCGGGTTTTCTATGGTGTAGATTGCAACAGGGAGCCTTGGAGACTAACTCCAAGGTGCACCCGGAAAACTGGGCAGATGAGTGATTCTGCCAACATGGTGGCATGGGAGCCAACTAGCACATAACTGGGTTATGTGAAGTGTGTGATCAGATTGGGACTCGGGGAAATTTGGCCCGCGCCCATGTCTTAAGTTGACAGGGCGGTGTGAGCAACGGGTTCGGCGGAACCGTACCCGCTCTATGTCATTCGGTTATAGAGACCTAAAGGTACTTGGCACTTGTCATTGGCATGGATGGAGGATCATAGGCATTGGCCGGAAAGACCATAATGCTCATGAGAATTTGTCATCCTAGGGGCGGTGGTGAGACAGTGGACTTTGACTGTGTTTATCGAGAATGTGCCCTGAGAGCACGGTGTGTGTGGTCGTGTGTGCCTACGCCTGTGATGAAGTGTTTTTACACTATACTGCTTGGTTATGCTAAAAAGTGCAGGGAAGGAGCATCGCCGCCCCGAGTTCGGGGGTGGGATCGTTATAATTTGGTCAGCATAGCTGACTGTTGCTTTTGTTTGCCACCGTTGCGGTGGATTGTTGCTTGCACATGTTGTCGAGCCAAGTGGTAGATAGCGAGCAAAAGCCTATGTTGCTGAGCCAGCCCTCGAACGCCTAATTATTGAGTGTTTACTTTATTTCTCATGTGTGACCGTCCTGCGTGCCGAGGTTTGGAAAACACTTTAATTTAAGTAAACTATTGTAAGGCCCTAAGGCCGTGTACTAGTGTATTGTACGTTCATTCCTATTGTGTATTTGTAGTGGACATTCATGCTGTTTTGGCTGGGTTTTCATCTTTGCAACTTTTAATTACTTCCGCTAGAATGTACTCTGTGTAGGGCGTTGATTATTGGCCGGATGTGTTCCATTGCGTAACCTTCCGGTCTATTTGTGGTATATGGCGTCGGGCCCCGGCCGGAGCTACTGTTATATACTATACGACGGATAGGGGGTGTTACAATTTGGTATCAGGGCCAGTGCGTGTCCATCGTATAACCTGCTAATCCCGGATTTGTGTGTTTTCCAATACGTGTCCTTGGACTTAGGTGGTGGAATCGCTCTAAGCCCTCTCCCAATTTGGTATCAGACTACTGGTTTCGGTCAACTTAAATGAATTTGTGGACGAATTCTTTTAAGGGGTGGTGAGCACATGTGTGTGCGTCATCGTTATAACATAAAAGAACCCATGAATGTCCACTTAGGAATGAAAATACACGTGTTTGAGGAACCTGCGTTGTTAACCCCTCAGTCCGCAACATACTCCAAGTTCCCAAAAGCCCCCATTCAGCAGGCGCGGACAAGATTTGGCCGTCCGCCCAGTCCGGCACTGTCACCAGTCGCCAAGGGTGATACTCCAGCAGCGGACGCAAAGCCCAGTCCGCTCAGTCCGCCGGCGCGTTGGGCAAGTCTCCAGCGGCGGACGCAGTATCTCGTCCGCCCAGGCCGCCGGTCTCCAGTGGCCGCGCCCAGCAGCAGTGGAAGCTCCAGTTCGCGAGCCCAGTCCGCCCCTTCTGTGCGGACTGGCGTGTTCTTTCTTTTTGCTTCCCGTCACCGCTGCCCGGTTCTCCTGTACCCCGGGCAGCCGGTTATTTTAGCCCTGCCCGCTTGGGCAGGCCCCCTATCCTATAAATAGGGGGGAGGTGGTGCACTCAAGGCACTCTGACTCGGACCCAGGAGCCTACTTGTTACAGGCTGCGGACTCGATTCTTGTGCCTTGCGGACTCCCCTTTGCTCTGCTTCACTAGTCTTTTCCTTTCACTTGTAACCAAACCCTTCTTCAATCAAGAGAAAGCCCGTCGCAAGAGAGGCATTCAGGCCGCGACGGGCGAAGTCTGTTGTCGCCGTGGTTCACGGCCCTGCTCTTCTTTCAGTCCTCATCCGCTTAGTAGATCGCTACTCGCAGTCTCTCTTTTTCCCCCGTGTTCGAACAGTTAGCTGGTTGTGCTCGACCTCCCTTGTGTTTTCGTGCATCAACAGTTAACACGCGACCTTCAGATCCGAGTAGTGTTTTGAAATCAGCGGACGAAAGATGTCAGACCGCAGAGCCCGCTCTTCAGACCGCTCCAGCTCTTCAGAAGATTCCCTTTGGGACGCAATAGAACAAGCTCGCATTGAGGCCGAGCAGTCTCGCCGGCAGACCGACCAGCGTCTTGACACAATCAGCCAAGCTCTGCTTGCTTTGGCTCAGCGGCTTGCTCCTCAGGCCGCAGCGGACCCAGCGGACTCGCCAGTCCGCCAGACCCCAGCTCGCCGAACTCCGCTTCGGCAGTCGTCAGCAACTCCCCGGAACGCTGCTCAGTCCGCTGCCCCTCTGCGCCCTCAAGAGGAAGAGTTTGCTTTCAGAGAATTCTTCAGAGAAGCTGCTAGAGGCACTCCTGCCCGTCAACTTCACTTTGCTGATCGCCAGTCCGCCGAGCCCGCGGACTCCTCGGCTCCAGTCCGCCCTTTCTATCCTGCAGAGTTTGACACCCCGTCTCCTTTTGTTGATCGAATTCGATGGGAATCAGCTCCAAGCAACTTCAGGGAGCCTCGCATCCCCTTCTATTCAGGATCGACAGATCCCATTGCTCATCTCCAGGCATTTGAGGGTGCAGTCGCGTTGAGATGCCTCTCAGATGCAATTAAGTGCAAATTGTTGGTTACCACTCTCGAGGGGCAAGCGAGAGAGTGGTTCTACGAGCTGCCTTCGGGCACTATTTCTTCTTTTGCAGAGCTCCGTAGCCAGTTACTGCTGAGGTTTGCTACCTCGAAGAAGAGAAAGGATGGGCCAGCTGCCCTATTCGAGATCAAGCAAAGGGATAACGAATCAGTAGCAAGATTCGTTGATCGCTTTCAGAGGGAGATCCAGGGGGTGAGAAATGTGAACCCCGACTACTACAAAGTTGCCTTGATCCATGGCCTCCGGGAGGGCCCTCTGAAGTTCAAAGCCACAACCAAGGATCCAGAGACCTATCAGGAGTTGATCGCCATGGTCAACCGTTTCATAGAAGGGGAGAATGCCAATCCGACTTACGTCTCATCCCTGACAGCCAAGGCTGAAGGAAGGGATGCCTCCGCTTCTTCTTCCCATGGCAAGCCCCCTCGCCCAGATTTCCAGCCTCCGTCCCAAAGAGGCAGGAACTTCCGCAACAAAAAACCTTTCCAGGGCCATCAACAGTTTCATGAGCAGAGACTGCCGTTGGCCGCCACTCCCGCCGTGCCTTTGCAGGCTCTTCCCATCCTCCAGCAGGCAGCCTTGCCTGCCCCGTGCCAATATGAAGAAAGTCCCATGGGGGACCCTGCAGATCTGGATCTTGACGAAGTCATCCAGATCCTGCAAAGGAGATCAGAAGAGAAGAGGCAAGAGCCTCAGAAGCTGTGGAAGCCGAGGAACAATTCTCAATTTTGCCAGTTCCACAAGGAAAGGGGCCATTTGACTGAGGATTGCAAGGCCCTTCGTGCGCTGATTGTTAAGTTGCTTGCCGAGGGCAAGATTGATCTGAGCAAGAAGGATTCTCCTTCCTCGTCGAAGCCATCCACCTCGAAGGGCAAAGAGGTAGCCGAGGCTTACCAGGAATGTGTAGATGTGGAGGACGAAGGCCGTCTGGGGCCGATCAACGTCCCAGTGGAATGTTTTGATGCAGATGATGAGGGAGTTCTGGGACGCCTCTTCTTCATCCATGGAGGAGCAGGAACCGAGTCAACTCGGAAATCTTCAATTTCAAGGGTCACTCAGTCAGAGGTGGCCTCTTCTTCCGTTGCTCCTCCAAGGGAGGTCGTCACTTTTGGCCCAGAAGATCTGCCACAAACAGCCAATCCATTCGACGATGCTGTTGTTATCAAGGCTGTGCTGGGAGACTTCACAGTGGACAGAATTCTTGTTGACACGGGCAGTTCAGTCAACCTCCTCTTTAAGTCTACCTTCGAGGCCCTGAGGACTGGGAAGCCTCTGCTTTCCACTGAGGGGCCGCTCTATGGATTCTCAGGAGAGAGGAAAGAGGTGGAGGGCAGCGTCACCTTGCCAGTAAAGCTTGGAGGGGCAACAAAGCAGATACAGTTCATAGTGGTCGACGCCCCCAGCAGCTATCATGCCATCTTCGGCAGGCCCCTGCTGAACAAGTACCAAGCAGTAATTTCCACTTATCACCTCGCCATCAAGTTCTTTGCCGATGGGAGGATGTGCCGGGTCAGGAGCGACCCAAGGAGAGCAAGGGAGTGCTACGTTCGCACTGTCAACATGGTTGAAGCTTCCCTTGCTCCAGCAGAAGCCGCAGAAGCCTCTTCCAGCTCGAAAGCTGCTGCTGATGAAGGTGCTCACCTGGAACCTGCCCAGGTGACGCAAGGAGTCCCCATTGCTGAGGGGGAGGAGAGGAAACTCTCCATCAACTCGGAGCTTCCTGAAGATCAAAAGGCCGAGTTGATTTCCTGCCTGCTGAAGAACCTGGATGTCTTTGCCTGGTCAGCAGAAGACATGCCGGGGGTGGATCCTGATGTAGCTTGCCACCACCTGAATGTCGATCCCAGCTGCAAGCCCATCCAACAGAAGAAGAGGGACGTGGCAACAAAGCTTGCAGAGCCAATAAGGGAGGAGGTTGCAAAACTCCTCAAGGCGGATTTTATTAAAGAAGTGCAATACCCCACCTGGATTTCAAATGTTGTAATGGTTAAAAAACCAGGGGGAAAGTGGCGAATGTGTGTAGACTTTACAAAACTTAATAAAGCATGTCCTAAAGATTGCTACCCCCTGCCTCGGATAGATTCTTTAGTTGATTCCGCGGTAGGATACTCTCGCATGAGTTTTTTAGATGCGTTTTCTGGTTATCACCAGATAAGAATGCATAAGCCCGACGTTCCTCACACGTCGTTCATTACAAACGATGGATGTTTTTGCTATCTTGTCATGCCCTTTGGGCTTAAGAATGCTGGCGCAACTTACCAACGGATGATGGACCGTGTGTTTAACCATCAAAAAGGAAGAAACTTAGAAGTGTATGTAGACGATCTCTTGATCAAGAGTAAATCGTTTTCGCTGCACTTGCTAGATCTAGCAGAGACGTTCGCTACTCTGCGTAGATACAAGATGAAACTCAACCCTTTGAAATGTACTTTTGGAGCGAGTAAGGGGAAGTTTCTTGGTCATCTCCTTACTCCGGAGGGACTTGCCCCCAATCCTGACAAGGTAAAAGCTATTCTTGAAATGCCTACCCCTCGTTCACCAAAGGAAGTTCAGCAGTTAGGGGGAAGGCTGGCAGGTCTTGCAAGATTCCTCTCTCGGGTTGGAGATAGGAGTGCCCCCTTTTTCAAAACTCTCCGCGGTGCATCCAAGTTTGAGTGGACAGAAGAGTGCTCTCATGCTTTTGAGCAGTTGAAGATGCAGCTTACCTCGTCCCCTCTGCTTCAGAGCCCCAGGCCAGGAGAGATCCTTTTCTTGTATCTAGGAGTTGGCCCTGAGGCCGTCAGCTCCGTTCTCCTTCGGGAAGAAGGCAGAAAGCAGTTTCCAATCTATTATGTCAGCCATATCTTGAAGAGTGCTGAGACGCGGTATCCGATCTTAGAGAAGTTAGCCTTGGCACTGGTCATGTCAGCTCGTAGGCTCCGTCCATACTTCCAAGCACATTCAATCCAAGTCATCACCGATCAACCTTTGAAGGGTGTGTTGGAGAAGCCCGAGCATTCCGGCAGACTAGCCAAATGGGCGATAGAGCTAAGTGAATTTGAAATTTCTTATGTGCCCAAGACAGCCATCAAGGCTCAAGTCCTAGCAGATTTTCTGATTGACATGCCAGAATCCAGTTCTGACCAGGCAGAAAGGTCACCTTTGGCTTGGACCATCTATGTTGATGGTGCCTCAGGCAGAAGTTCTTCCGGAGCGGGAGTGGTTCTCATCAATCCAAATGGAATCAAGCTGGAGCAGGCCATCAAGTTCTACTTTCCAGTAACCAACAACCAGGCTGAATATGAATCACTGCTAGCAGGCTTGAGGCTCGCAAGGGAATTAGGGATCGATCATGTTCACATCAGAACCGATTCCCTGGTTATGGCGTCGCAAGTCCTTGGTAACTTCGAAGCAAGGGAACCAGTCTTGAAAAAGTATTTGGCTCTTATGAAAATAGAAATCGGCAGGTTTAAAAGCTTCACTATCGAACATATTCCGAGAACAGAGAATGAGGAGGCCGATTTTCTCTCTAAGCATGGGATACCTTCAGGAGGCACAACTTCCGAACTCTTCCGTCCGGCAGTAGAGGAAGGAGATTTAATGCAAGTTGACCAGCGAGCCTCTTGGATGGACCCATTTATCCTTTACCTATCAACAGGAAATTATCATCATACAGTTAAAGACAAGAAAAATTTCAGAATAAAAGCAGCTCACTACTTCCTAGTGGCGGGAGTCCTTTACAGAAAGACTTTCCTCTCAACAATGGCCCGATGTGTTTCAGAGGAAGAAGCTCTTACCGTTCTGCAAGAGGTTCATTCAGGAGAGTGCGGAAGCCACTCTGGAGCAAGAACTCTTGAAAAGCGAGTCCTGCGGCAAGGGTATTTCTGGCCCACAATGAAGAAAGACTCAGAGATCTATGTCAGAAGGTGTGTTCAGTGCCAGAAGTTTGCTCCACTTCAGCACCAAGCAGCTCAGTCCCTCAGGTCGATTGCAACTCCTTGGCCCTTTGCGGTTTGGGGAATGGATCTCATTGGTCCTTTTCCCTTGGCAAGCGGGCAACGGCGTTTCATCATTGTAATGATCGACTATTTCAGCAAGTGGATCGAAGCCAAGGCACTGGCTAAGACAACTACTCAGATCGTCAAGAACTTCATTTGGGGAGAAATTGTCTGCAGGCACGGGATACCAATGGCAATAATCACTGACAATGGGCCACAGTTCAATAACTCAGAGATGATAGATTTTTGCAAGCAGATCGGAACAGAGCTGCGTTTTGCATCAGTTCATCATCCCAGAAGCAATGGCCAGGTGGAAGCAGCCAACAAGCAGATCATCAATTTGCTCAAAAAGAAAGTACAGAATCTCAAAGGCAGTTGGGCTGATCAGCTTCAGTCAGTCCTCTGGTCCCTTAGAACAACGCCTTCATCTGCTACTGGGGAGACCCCATTCAAACTCTCTCATGGCTCAGAAGCACTCATCCCGGTTGAGTTTGAAGTCCCGTCACCCAGAGTGCTGCTTGCAAGAGAAGGTATTGACGACTGGGTGGAGCTGAATCATGAGGAGATGAGGTTCAGCTTGGAACACATCGAGGAGGTCAGAGATCAAGCAGCTATCAGGCAGGAGGAAGTCAAAAGGAGGATGGCCCGTCACTTCGATCAAAATATAAGGGTCAAACACTTTCAAGTAGGAGATCTAGTTCTGAAGAAGGTTGATGCTGCTGCAAGGGCTAGTTCAGTTGGAAAGCTCAATCCAAATTGGGCCGGCCCTTTTGTCGTCAAGGAAGCATTAAAAAGCGGCGCTTACCGCTTACAAACTTACGAAGGAGAGGATATACCGCACACGTGGAGTGGGGATGATCTCAAGCGGTTCTATTCTTAAACCCCCTTTCTATTTTGTATATCCTCTTCAAGAATTATTATGAGTAGAAACTGCTTGCTAACACTTCTTCGAGTGTTTTTGTTGTAATCATAACAGATAAAGTACTAAGAGAGTTTTCGAAAACGGTTTGACACCCGAACTCTCTTTTTTCTCTCATGTTCCCTTTGCAATACATTTTCTTAATCACAGAATCCATACTGACATTTTTTCTAGTGTTTTCTCTCTCCCAAACACCTATGACGGTTCCCTGATACCAGGAGACATCGCCGAGTTCAGCTAGACCTCCCCTAGAGCCGTTGTCATTAGCGTAACACCACGAAGACCACGTGTTGCGAGGAGATTTCGCACCGTGTAGTGGGAGCTTGCAGGCTCTAGCGCGGTTGGATTCTGGACTTCGGATCCCGGCAGGTACCTGACCCCACCTTTGCATTTTGGAGGGCAAGGTGGGTGTAAAGCTCTACCATGCCGCCTTAAGGATATGGTTACAACTTCGATGATCACATGAGGAAAGTATGCCGTTCCGGCTCACCTGCCCACCTGATCATCATAGCTCGTAACCCTCGAACACTCCGTGGTACCCTCAAGCAGTGCCTGCAGGAGACCCACAGCTTAGGCTGTACTCCAGGCAAGAGGGCAGGGAACCGTTCCGCCAATTGAGGGTCTTGCTTTTTGCAGGGAAGTTTGTGCGGACTGTTTTTCTCTGTCCGCGCAGTCCGCCTCTTTGGGTTGACCTTATAACTTGTAGCCCGGTGAGGAAAGTATGCCGCGCAGGCTCACCTGCCCACCTGGTCGCAAGTTATGGGGTCATTTCTGTATGTTTGCGGACTGGTTTTCTTTGTCCGCTCAGGCCGCCTTTTTGGGTTGATCTTATAGCTTGTAACCCGGTGAGGAAAGTATGCCGCTAAGGCTCACCTGCCCACCTGGTCACAAGCTATGGGTCATTTCTATCTTTGGCGGACTGGATTCATTATTCAAAGAGTTTGGTGGTTTCCTTGGGATTGCAAGCTGGTCGTCTTTAGCGGACTGGTTTTCTCTATCTGCTCAGTCCGCCTGCTGGGGTTGATCTCATGGCTTGTAACCCGGTGAGGAAAGTATGCCGATCAGGCTCACCTGCCCACCTGGTCGCAAGCTATAGATCATTTCTATTATGAGCGGATTGTTTTTTTTATATATCCGCTCAGTCCACGGAGTTCACATTCAAGTTATAGAACTTGGTTTTCCGTATCTGCTCAGTTCGCAGAATGATTTCGTGTTATATAAATTTGATTTCTGTTACGAGTGGATTGGCTCTGTTCTATTCAGCCCGCGGAATGGTTTTCACATTGTCAACTTAATGACCGACTGAGCTTTTATATTGTGCGATCTGGCTTGCGGACTACAACCCTATAACTCGAGTACCCCAGGCATGATGCTGGTTGTTCTCTAAGGCGGATACTGAATAAGTTGATACCTAATTCTTTAATCAATAAAGTTTACTAATAATATATCATGCGGACTGAAAGTAAGACTCAGCGGAGTCCGCCCGACAGTTCCAAAATAGAATTATAACTCTCTAATCAACAAAGGCCTGAGCTTATCTGTGTTGTGCGGACTGCTAAATATCGGTGCGGTGAGCGTGGAGAAAGAGCATTGCAGAAAGCACACATGCCAAAAAATATCCTTTCTATTTCTTCAAAAATTTTACATCATTCAAAATGTTCGGCGGACTGCAATCTTGCGTCCGCCACTTTTTACAAGTAAAATTACAAAATGTATACATATGCATTGATCATCAGTCAGTCCGCTGTCTCTTCTCAGCAGGTGCAGGGCTGTCACCAATGATGTCGACATCTGGAGAGTAGCCCCCCGAGCTGCTCCCACTGCTACCTGACCCTGAACTAGTGGCGGACCCGCTATGCGAGCTGCCAGTAGCAGAGGAAGAAGCAGAAGAGCCGGACTCGGCGGACAGATCCTCTCCTCGCCGGCTTGATTCGGCATTGTCCGCAGGGACTTGCTCTTCGCCTTGAGAGCCTCCGTCGTCTTCTTCTTCTTCATCATCATTTTCCTCGATAACCTCTTTCCCTTTTTTAGATTTTTCCATCGCTGCGATCTGAGGAGCCAGCTCCGGAAAGATGGAGACAAAGGGGACGCCGTCCACTCCCTCTTTCATGAGGCCGTCGCGGGCAAGCCGCTCAACGGCAATCTCAACTGTCTCCATTACAAAGGGGAGCGTGGCGGCCTGGAACTTAGTGTTCCCCAAGTCATAGGCGACCTGCAAAAGCAAGATTGCGAACATCAGACAGATCGCGGCGGACAGCCAAACTAGATCGCGGCGAATTCAACTTACCGCCAGCTCCTCTCTTTGCCGAGCATTTCTTTCTCCTATCCGCGCGTTCCTTTCCTTTAATACTTTGATATCCTTCTGAAGTTCCTCATTTTGCCTTATTAGGTCTCTGGCCAGAGTGGCAACATAATGGTTTGTCACCGCACTGTTCGCAGAGGCCTGAGAGGCCAGCAGAGGGAGGTCGGCGGCGGGTACCTTCTTCAGATCGCTCAAGTTGCGCTTCCCGTAGAGAGTGGAAAGCGCAACATGGGCATGTCGCGTTATCCGCGGACTCCTCCATGAGGGGAGCGCAGTGGATAAGCGGACGTGCTTATCCTTGCTATGCCAATGGACCATAGGGTTTCCCCTAAGGTCCCTTTGGCTGGTACCGAAGCCGGCCATGGAGAAGCTGTCGGAGGAGGAGTAGTCCGCTGCGGGATCCCCTTCCTCCTTCCTCTTCTTTGCAACCGCTTCTTTTTTCTCCTTTTGAGTAGGAACAATGCCGCTCGGCGTCTGCGGCAGGTTGGCGGGCACCGCCAAGGTCGCTGCAAGAAGAGAACCAGTTAAAAAGCGTGGTCGCGGCGGATACAAAAGTTGAGTCCGCAGAGCTACTTACTGTCCTCAGGCACGACGTCCGCTAGGCCCGCTAGCAGCGGGAGGTAGTGCTCGACATCAAGCCTGGCATTGGCCAGGAACTCCACAATCGCGGATTCCAAGTCGTCCAGCTGCGCAGTCTTGAAAGCGGAGTCCGCGCGCACCTGCGGATAGGTGTGCGCGAACCCGAGGTCGCCTTCAAAGATCAAGAACCTTGAGGTCCAGTTGTGGATCTTGTTTGGAAGACCCGCAACTTTCATCCCCCTGCAGTAGAAATAGATCACACCCTTATAGGGGCGACCTCCGGAGGCAGTAATGGAGCGGACGGAAAACATTTTCCGGAAGATGTTCATTGAAAAGGCGATCCTTTCAGATCGCAAGTAGGAGAGGTAGCTGCAGATCGCAGCAAGTGTGTTCGGCGCGAGCTGGCCGGGCACCATCCCATAATGCTCGAAAATCGCGGCAAGTTCCCATAGGAGTGGGAACTTGAATCCGCTGTCAAAATGATCAATAGGAATGGCGATCTGGGTCGCCGTCGAGAAGTTCAATCTTTCTTGGTGTGCGGGTAGGCGGACAAGAATATTGGAGTCCGCCATTTTCTTTTCAACAAAGGCCGCCAGATCAGCCTCTGTCAAAGTGCATTTTTTGTGGTCCGCAGAATGGAAGGCGACTGCAGCATCAGCGCGAGCGGACACCATGTTGCAGGCCGCAGGGTTTCGTCTACTTCAGCAATTTCCTGCATAGAGGACAGAAGGCAGTATTTATAGATGAAATGTCTGACAGCTTTTTGGCCAGTCCGCGCAGGTCGCATATTCAATCCGCACAATCCGCAAAGAATTAAAAAGCAGCCAAACAAATAACGCGGACAGAAAAGACAAGCTAATTTTCCAAAAAGATTCAAGGCCAAGTTATAACCGTCGCAGTTCCCTATCCGCTCAGATCGCGAATATTCCCACCTGCAGGTTAGCAAGAAGCGGACACAGCGCTAGTCCGCACAGTCCGCAACAGATCATGCCAAAGATAAAGCTACATAAGAATAGCGGACATATAATCTGGATCCGCACAGATCAAATAAAGTTCAATCACACATCACACAGCATTGTTTGGAGCAATCATACAAACAATATACATTTAATCAGAAAAGTTCGAGGAATTGCGGACTCAGCGGTCCCTGTTATCAGTCCGCGCCGGCTTTTCTGCTCTGTCCCTGCATAGATGAGCTGCCTGATCGCTTATCTGAAGAATTTCACTGTATACCCGGCAGAGATGGTGATGGATGACGTTTATAGTCCGGTGCATATGGGCGGCTTCCCGGTCAACTCGACTGAGAGGCACCATTGGCTCCGCTGCCGGCCTCGGCTCCTCATCCGCGGGCTGCTGGCCACCTGCCGGTGCCGCGATCTCAGGAGGAACGCGGTCTGACGCCCGCGGCCTCTGCTCAGCGACCTCAGCAGTCCGCTTCTCCTTTCCATCACGAGCCGACGCCAAGTGCTTGCCTCTGTAGTATCGGACATCATCCGCGAGCCTCTTCTTTTCCCTTTCAGACCTCTCCAGCGCCCGCGAGATGCTGGCGACCTGGTCTTTGAGGGCCTTCTCGCGTTCTGCGAACGCTTTCTCGCGCGCCGCGGACGCCCTCTCGCGCTCCGCCGCTTTCTCTAACTCTGCTTTGACACATTGCATTTCAGCTTCAAATTTCTTCTCTAACTCTTTTATCATACTCAGGCTGGGTGGCTCATCTTCCGCGGACTCCACATGTGAGACCGCGTCGGCGCCAGTGTTGGGTGTCACCACGATCTCGCCACTCTCTATGGAGCCCGGCAGCGACTTTCTACCTGCAACAAATAAAGTCAAACTTCGCATTCAAAGGCAGTTCGCGGCGGATTCAAAGAAAGGATAAAAGATCACTTTTAGATATAGCGGCAGCGAGTTTCCGACTATCAAAGATGATTGGCCGCCTTGCCCGCTCTGGGTCAAAGGCGCTTAACCGCTTTTTCCATTCACGGTGAACCCTTGCTCTTCTCTCAGCAGCCGCACTTGTTGAGACCACGATATCGTCCGTCTTGGTGATAATTTTGATCGGTCTTGACGTCCGCGGCGGCGACCTATAAAGCCACTTGCGCTGAAAGTATTTGGGCGCCGGCTGAAGTTTACCTGACCGCATCAGCTCCGCCGCAATCCTCAGATCCTCAGCAGATTTGTCCGCCGCGGCCTGCTTCGAGGCTGCCTCGACCGTGGCAACATGAGCAACGATTTGCTTCTTTTGTTCCTCTATCTTCTCCTTCAGCCTCTCCCTCTCCTCTTCCTCCGCAGCGGACAAGGAAGGGAGTTTGTCACCCTTATCTCCAGCAGTCACTGCCTCATTCTGCTGCAGCATAACCAGCAAGGAGTCCTGGATTAAGTCAAGTTGATCGACGTCTATAGAATCAAATATCTCATCCGTGGAAAGACTCACCGTTGAGAGGGAATTCTCTCCCTGGATTTGGGCCTCCGGAGTAACCAGATCGCCGTCTGGAACTTCTTTGTCGCGCGGCCTGTGTTGTAAGTCCGCTTCCCCAGTCCGCTTGGAGATGTTCTTCTCCTTCATAGCGCGCAGCCTCCTCTCAACCCGCTCAGCGACGGTCTCTCCGTCTCTCTTCCTCTTCTTCCTCTTGGCGGTCTTCTCAGCAGCATCCGCGGCGGACCCCCCTAAATCAGGCTGGTCAGCGCGGACAGGTTCAGGATTCACAGCAGACAATGCCTTTGAGGGCGCGTTGTCCTCTACCTCAGTCCGCCGGTCTTCTTCGTCCAAGTCAACGATTTGCACCGAGGCATTGGGGGAAGATATGTCAGTCTCCATGTGTTCGCCAGTAGTGTCCGCCGAGGTCGCAGTCTTCTGAGAGGGGGCGGAGTCCGACAAGGTTGCCATCTTCTCACTCCTCAATGGTTCGGCGTCGACTACGGCATCCTTGCGAGCAGAAACATCGACGTGGCGGACTGCTTTCTCCGCAGGCTTCTCGCTCTGGGAGTTTTCTCCTGCCAGGCGGACAGGATCTTGTCTTGCCGGCCTCTTTGCAATTTTCTTGGTCTTCACTGGCGTTGACGGCTCCGAGTCGCCTTTGGCAGTGAAGCTAGAGAGGAATGTACCAAGTCTTGCCATGCCGGACTGGAAAGTGGAGACCGCAAGTGGTGAGTATCGCCCCGTGTCGATCAAGATTCTCAGCAGATCCAGACCCTCCAGCGGTATTTATAGCTTTGGCGGCATTTTCGAGGTTTGCGGACTCGGCGGTTAAAGTAACATTTTCGAAGTTTTTCTGGAAACTTAAAAATGTGCGGGGATTATGTTAACCCCTCAGTCCGCAACATACTCCAAGTTCCCAAAAGCCCCCATTCAGCAGGCGCGGACAAGATTTGGCCGTCCGCCCAGTCCGGCACTGTCACCAGTCGCCAAGGGTGATACTCCAGCAGCGGACGCAAAGCCCAGTCCGCTCAGTCCGCCGGCGCGTTGGGCAAGTCTCCAGCGGCGGACGCAGTATCCCGTCCGCCCAGGCCGCCGGTCTCCAGTGGCCGCGCCCAGCAGCAGTGGAAGCTCCAGTTCGCGAGCCCAGTCCGCCCCTTCTGTGCGGACTGGCGTGTTCTTTCTTTTTGCTTCCCGTCACCGCTGCCCGGTTCTCCTGTACCCCGGGCAGCCGGTTATTTTAGCCCTGCCCGCTTGGGCAGGCCCCCTATCCTATAAATAGGGGGGAGGTGGTGCACTCAAGGCACTCTGACTCGGACCCAGGAGCCTACTTGTTACAGGCTGCGGACTCGATTCTTGTGCCTTGCGGACTCCCCTTTGCTCTGCTTCACTAGTCTTTTCCTTTCACTTGTAACCAAACCCTTCTTCAATCAAGAGAAAGCCCGTCGCAAGAGAGGCATTCAGGCCGCGACGGGCGAAGTCTGTTGTCGCCGTGGTTCACGGCCCTGCTCTTCTTTCAGTCCTCATCCGCTTAGTAGATCGCTACTCGCAGTCTCTCTTTTTCCCCCGTGTTCGAACAGTTAGCTGGTTGTGCTCGACCTCCCTTGTGTTTTCGTGCATCAACATGCGTGTTCCTATAATTGCTTTTTAGAATTTTGTTTGGTCGCTTAACAATGTTTTGTACAACTATAGGTGACTAGAAGTGCTGCAGGGACGTCAGAACGACCGATTTCTAAGGCTAGCAGCGCACCGAATGATGTGCCTGCAACACCTCCCTCGGCTGAAACCATACGATTGGTGGCCGAAGCAGTGTTTTCCATGTTCAACGCGCATCCTGTAAGGTAAATGCAGTAGCCCGCTCCTACGAAGGAGCAGGTACCGCTTCAAACGGCTGAACCGAGAAGGGTGGAGCAGGTGGGGGCGGAGCCTTTGGTGCCTAGGAGAGCAACTGAAAGGCAGTTCGTACATGTTATGGGCTTCAATCCTCCGGTGTTCTCGGGGACGGGAACCCCATCCCAAGCTGAAGATTGTCTCTCCCGAGTGAAGGGAGTCTTGACAGCGATGGAAACGGAGGAGTGACAGATGACCACTATACCTACATTCCTGTTGGACGGAGATGCTAGGCTGTGGTGGGAAGGTTTGGAGCTACGTCACTTCAGGGGAAGGAAACTTACAGACGTCTCGATGGAGGAGTTTTTGAGACTGTTCTTGGCAAGGTACCTTCCCTCGGCTCAGAGGATAGCATTGGAGAATGAGTTCCAGAAGCTGACATAAGGAGAGAGTAGCGTGGATGAGTATCTCCACGAATTTACTTGGTTGGGTCTGTATGTTAGTTCTACATTCGCAGATGAGGAGTGTAAGACAAACCGATTCTATGAAGGTTTGAGAGATGACTTAAGGTTACTGCTCTCGGGGCCTATGACGCAGGGCTTCTTGACCCTGGTCAATACAGCTCGTTCATTGGAAAAGGATTTGATGAATGTGCAAGCAAAGAAAACCCTGGTGATAAGAAGACTGAGTTCAAGGTGCCGGCTAACTCAAAGCCTGCGTACCGTAGGTGGTCTAAGAAGACTAGGACTTCGGGTCCAGCCCCTTCTTCCGGTGCTTCTGGGGTGACTACAGGTTGGACCCTGGGCACATGCTTTACTTGTGGAAAGCCGCGACACTTTGCCCGGGACTGCTGAAGCGGACGTTCAAAGTCTGAGAGGTAGCCGGGAGCAACATATGAGGAAAAGGGCAAGGAGGTGGAGTCAACCGCATCCCATTATGCTCAACCTAGAGTTTATAATCTTGTCCAGCAGGAGGCCATCAAGCAAGCGGATGTAGTGACAGATGCGGTTTAAATTTATAGCAAGTTAATTTCTAAATACTTGTTATGCACGTGTTACCTTACCACTACATGTATAGGCTTTGTTTTGATTTGTGAGAATCTGGCGAGAGCACTCTTTGATACGGGAGCTTCACACTCCTTTTTATCCGAAGGATTCATATCGCACATCGGAGTACCTTCTTTGATGGAAAATGACAAACTGGATGTATTGCTACCAAATGGGTGTTTGATGTGCGCAGATAGAGTCTGTGGCATAAAGATTCGTATTGGGAGTCAAGAGTTCGATTTGCAAGTGTCGTTACTACCGCTGGTGGAGTTCGACGTGATATTTGACATGGACTGGCTCTCGGAGCAGCAAGCGTATATTGATTGCAGTCGTAAGGAGGTCAAGATGGGAACAGGTCGTGAGACGACTTTTACGGGCTTGAAAGGGTTGAGCAAGACTTTGATGTCTGCTCTTCAGGTGGTGAAGGCAGTTCGTGTTGGAGCAGAGCTGTTCTTCACACTAGTGGAGGCTGCAAAGCCTAAGTCTACATTGGACAGTATTTTAGTGGTATCTGAGTACCCTGATGTGTTACCTGGCGATCTTCATGGAGCCCCACCTCAAAGGGAGACAGATTTCACCATCGAGCTAGTGCCAGGTGCGAAACCTGTGTCACGCTCAATGTATCGGCTAGTGCCTAAGGAAATGGCGGAGCTGAAGGTACAACTTCAAGAGTTGTTGGAGCAGGGTTATGTGCGTCCAAGTTCGTCGCCATGGAGCGCACTGGTGCTTTTTGTAAAGAAGAAGGACGAAAGCTTGAGACTTTGTATTGATTATCGAGAACTGAACAAGTTGACGGAGAAGAACAAGTACCCGATCTCGAGGATTGATGATCTGTTCGATCAGTTAGTCGGGTCATCGGTGTACTCGAAATTAGATCTTAAGTCCGGGTATTATCAGTTCAGGATAAGGGAGAGTGATATCCCCAAGACAACTTTTAGTATGAGATACATGCATTTTGAGTTTACGTTCATGCCGTTTGGGCTGACTAATGCGCCGCCAGTGTTCATGGATCTGATGAACAAGACTTTCATGGAGTACCTAGACCACTTTGTGATCGTCTTTATCGACGACATATTGGTGTACTCGCAGAGTGAGGAGGATCATTTCAAGCATCTACATTTGGTGTTGGAGACGCTGAGGAGGAATCAATTGTACGCCAAGTTCTACAAATGCGAGTTTTGGTTGTTCTCAGTAGCGTTCCTCGGTCACATAGTCAGTGGAGAGGGAATTGTGGTGGATCCGGCGAATAATGTTGTTATACGAGAGTGGTCTGTGCTTTATACGGTAGCGGAAGTCCGGATTTTTCTGGGGCTTACCGGCTATTACATGCGCTTCGTGGAGAACTTCTAGCGGATAGAGTTACTGCTCACGACTGTGACGAGGAAAGAACAGAAGTTTGTTTGGATGTCGGAGTGCGCACGAGCATTTGAGGAGTTGAAGAGTCGGTTGACCACGGCGTCTGTACTGAGTTCGCCGAGTGGGACTGAAGGTTTTGAGATCTACAGCGATGCTTCGGGCTGTGGATTGGGTTGTGTCCTACTGCAGCATGGAAGCGTAATAGCATATGGCTCGCGACCGCTGAAAGTTCATTAGAGGAATTATCTGATCCATGACTTGGAGATAGCGGCCGTGATTTTTGCCTTGAAGCTGTGGAGCCATTACTTGTACGGGGTGAAGGTCGATATCTATACCGACCACAAGAGCCTAAAATACTTGTTGGATTAGAAGGATCTGAACATGCAACAGCGGAGATTGATGGAGTTCCTGGGGGACTACACATTCAAAATTCATTATGTGCCTGGGAAAGGCATTGCAGTTGCGGATGCGTTGAGTCGCAGGGCCCCAGCTCAAGCCAATTGGCTGTCTGTTCATGACGAGCGTTTGGTTCGGGAGTTGGAGGCGTTGGAGATCTCTTGCGTAGACAAGCAGTCTAGTGCCGAAGAACTTTTAAACTGGACAGAAATTCAGTGTGACCTGGCTGATCGGATTCGGCAGGCTTTGGATTTGGATGACCACATGAAGCAAAACATGGTTGAGGCTTTGGATGGGTCAAATTCCCAATTTGAAGTCATGGATGGATTGTTGTGGAAGGATTGTCGTTTGTACGTCCCGAATGTGGGCAATTTGCGGGTGGAAATGTTGTACGAGGCTCATCATACGAAGTACTCGATTCACTCGGGAATCACGAAGATGTACCGTGATGTGAAGAAATTGTTCTAGTGGCCAGGACTTAAGAAGGATGTGGCACTGTACGTGGCGAAGTGCCAAACATGCGCCTTCGTGAAGGCGGAGTGCCAGAAGCCTGGAGGATTCTTGAAATCATTGCCTATTCCAGAGTGGAAGTTCGACGACATTACTATGGACTTTGTGCCGGGTTTGCCAAGGTCGCAGAAGGGAAACGACGCCATTTGGGTGGTCGTAGATCGTTTGACGAAAGTGTTGCACTTCATTCCGCATAGGAAGGATGATTCTGTGGAGAAATTGTCAAAGGTATATGTAGATAATATTGTGCGACTTCACGGTGTGCCCCGCAGCATCGTGAGTGACCGAGATGGGCGGTTCACGTCCAATGATTGGAGGTTGGCGCAGAAGATGTTGGGAACAAAGCTGAGTTTCAGCATAGCCTTTCATCCGCAGACGGATGGTCAGACCGAGAGGGTCAACCAGATGATGGAAGACATGCTTCGCATGTGCGTTCTGGATTTCGGGAAGCAGTGGGAAGATCACCTATACTTGGTGGAATTTGCTTACAACAATAGCTATCAGGCGAGCATCAAATTGGAGCCCTTCGAGGCCCTTTATGGTAGAAGATGTCGCACACCATTGTCTTGGTGGGAAACGGGTGAGTCAAAGTTGTACAAGCAGCAAGAGGTGGAAGACGCAATATCATTGGTTCGAACGATTCGAGAAAGATTGATAATCGCTTAGGACCGCCAAGCTAAGTACTACAACGCCAAGCATATGAACGTGGAGTTCGCTGTCGGCGACTGGGTGTATTTGAAGATTAAACCGTTCAATGGTGTCTCGCGGGTACGGCGCTTGACGAAGCTAAGACCGAGGTATCTTGGACCATTTGAGGTTTTGGAGCGGATTGGCGAGGCAGCATATCGATTGAGGCTATCAGTGGAGCTAAGTGGCCTACACGACGTATTCCACATATCAAGGCTGCGGAAGGCGGTGCAGGAGCCTTCGTAAGTGATAGCGGTCGATCAAGTGCCGGTCAATAATGGGTTGACGACAAAGGTCAAGCCCGTTCTCATTGAGGACTCGGAAGTCAAGCAGCTAAGCAACAAAGAGATCAGAATGGTCAAGCTCCGTTGGGACAATTGCGGTCGGGAGGAGCTCTCATGGGAGCGAGAGCAGACCATGCTTGAGGAGTACCCAGAGTTATTCCACTCAGGTACCATTTTAGTTTTGTGTTTATTTCCCTTTCTGTAATTTCGGGACGAAATTTTTTTAAGAGGGAAAGAGCTGTAACGCCCCAAAACTCAAAAGAGGAACGCGTAGCATTTTGAACCAAGTTTGGAACTTGGTAGAGGTTACACGGCCTGGGACACGGTCGTATCCCAGGGGCGTGTCGTGCTCGGGTCGACGATCTGGCAGAGTGGTCGACAAATTTGGAGTCGACGATCGTCGAGCAGCGAACACGGCCTGGGACACGGGCGTGTCCCAGGCCGTGTCCTTCTCGTGGTGAAGGTCGGGCAGTGTCGTGGGAGACACACGGTGTTAGCACACGGGCGTGTTAGGGTAGATACGGGCGTGTCAGTTTCGACACGGGCGTGTCAGTTTCGACACGGGCGTGTTGAGTACCCGTGTCCCTTGCAGGACGTTTTTGATCCTATGTCGATGGAGGAACACGCCCGGCAACACGGGCGTGTATTGGATGACACGGGCGTATTAGTTGTGACACAGGCATGTCAGGTGCCCGTGTCCTATTGATGAGTCCAATTTATATAATCTTTTCAGACTCATCTGGGTTACTTTTCACGCGTTTGCACTTCACTTTTAGTTCTATATTGTTCATATTTCTTCTAACTTTATTTCCACATGAAGTGCACATTTTGGCTCGTTGTGGTGTTCAATTGCGCACTATTCTGTTGGGGGTAAGCACATAGTGCTCCCCAAATCTCTCTTTTAGTTTGTTCTTTATGTTCTGTATGTTGATGGCTTGTGCCCCCATTGTGAGGTTTGCTGTGCAGGTGGTCAGAAAGCCCAGCCTACACATTGCCTCCTGTGTAAAACGCACGGTCGTGTGGTTTCTTCGCGCACTGTTTCAGCGTAATCGTGCGTTTTACTCAGTGGTTTCCTGGGATTTCTGATCCGCCCGTGTTTTTTGGCCTCGCACGGTTGATTCCAACCATGCATGACCATTTTTGCACTCTTTTATTACTTATTCATGATCGCACGGTCGTGCGTTTCCTTCACGCACGTTTTGCGCCGGTCGTGCAGGATCATTTCACAAAATACTCAGTTCTATTTTTGCCCGTGCGTTTCTCTTCACGCACGTTCTGTGCCCGTGCGTTTTGCCCGTGTGTTAAGAAAATTCTCCGCGATTTCTATTTAAACAGCTGTTTTTCAGGGTTTCGAGGACCAGATTTTGCAGCCATGTTCTTCCGCCGAAAGGGGGTTTGCCCCGTTCTTCATCCTCAAAGCTAGGGCTTTGCTCCCTATGAAGTTCCCTTGCATCCATGGCGTAAAGAAGTGAGTTTCCACTCTATGATCTCCGCAAAGTAAGGAAGACGTGAAGGTTTGATGTGGACAACGTTGACCAACGATATGACGGGCGCTTAGGAAGCAGTGACAGCCTTCCCCGACACCGGACGCAACCGATGAGTTGCTCGCTGGACACAGATTGACAACCCGATGCTTCCTCCCACGTCTATGGCAAAGACTCATTCGTTGTTTGTATCTATACCTTTCTCTTCCACATTTCTATGTTTTTGTATTGGATTTTCATTATTATTTGATGCAAGAACTTTGATGAACCTTGGGCTTAATGCTATTTACTATTGTTCATGCTTGTGAGTGATGCTGTGCTTTGTTGGCTTAAGTTACTTGGGGTGTGAATTATTTTGTTTGCAACAATAGGAAGTGCTAGGTGTAAACGTAGTGAAGAGGTGCTCTCGACCCTCACTCCGCAAGCCTACCCGGCCATCCACTCAGCGATTCGGTGCATAGTGGCCCGTGTAGTCTTCCATCCCGCCTGGCGAAGCATCGCATAGCGGCATTGCATAGGAGTAGTCGATAGTGTTTTATTTTCCTTTTCGGAAACATACCAAAACCTCCCTTAGTTAACTCGGACCAAAGGACTTCAATCTCAAGTCCTCCTAAATATTTACTCCCCCTTACTGGGTTCCTTGAAGAGATCTATACTTGGGAAAGTCACCCATTTCATATTACTTGTGCGACCGGTACACTTGTCATTCAAACGCATCAAGTTTTTGGCGCCGTTGCCGGGGAGCATAGTGGTGTGAGTTTTTTAAGAGGGATATAGGAGATAGAAGCCCTTTTCCATTTGTATATTTCATGTTTCTTCTTCACTTTAGTTTTTAGAATCTGTTTCTTGTTTTTATTTGATCCTCTTCTAGTTTAAATTTTTCTGTAGCAGGTTTTCGTATTCTTTTATCTGTGGTGTGTAGTTAATTATTGCTTAGAAACTTTCTGTTGGTGAATTCTTCTTGTTATACCATGTATTCTTATACGAATATCCGTTGTCGATTGTGCGGGGATTATATGCATGGTAGTGATGAGTGCCTCATTGAAGATTGGGAGCATAATTCTTGTGGTTCTGTGTATGGAGCACCATCTTCCTATGGTACTTCATATACCCAACCCAGGTCTTATGGTCTCTCCTCTTCTACGCATTCATCTTTTTCTTATTCCTCTTCTGTCCCACGTGGACCAAGGAGTAATGGAAAATGATTTTTGTGTTGTCATAGCACCGACCATGCATTGAAAGATTGCGCAAAATTTCAGCGCCAGTTGGAGGAGGATGATGAACCGGCTATCCATTTCATTCCACCCACCTCTTAATCGGCTGCCCCTTCTGATTCTGATGAAATATTCGCAGTACCACATTGTTTATGGGGGACTGATGTGGATATACCCATCAAAGTTTCTGCTGATCGGTGTGACGACATTGTGGCGCCGTCTCTCCCCATGCACTCTTCCCCTCTTGTTGATTCACCCCCGGAGGAACCCGAACATATTTTCTCTAATGCTGTTGTTCCTCCGCCTTCTTTGCAAGAATTATCTATCCCTATTTTTAGTGAGTCGGTTGATTATGTTAGGGAAGATTGTGATTTTGAGCCTGAGGATTTGCCCATGTGTGATGAGGATATTATTTTCATTAATGGAAAGTATTATGGAAAATGTGGACGCACCGAGGTGTGTTGATGAGGAGATCCTATTTGTTGAGGAAGTTTCCACTTCCTTGATGGATGAGGAGGTCCAAACCACCACTGAGGACATCGAGCTCGCGGATTCCCCTCGCCATGACTCATATGATGCGACGATGATCTATGTTTGGATCCTGCTGGGAGTGATACCGGGATCACTCCCCCGATTAGTTCCTTATGTTCTTTGTCTCTTTTATTTCTTTATCCCCCTTCTCTATCTGAGCTTGTGCAGGTTAAGTCTCCACAGGTACTTGAGGAGGACTTAGAGCACTCTGCTCATGTCAATGATCACAACATCCTTATATACGAGGAGGTTTATCCCTCCTCCATTGACGAAGCCTCATTCATTGTCTTAACCTCCTGCAGACCTATTGTGGATGATACCTTGCAAGGCAAGGATTTTTTGTGTGAGATGAGTGAGGACCAGGCCTCCTACTCATCTTACATTTTGTTTCCTCTACTTGCAGTTTGTAGGTATTATTATTCAGGTAGAGGTGTAACTGCTCTATCTCCGTATCGGTACCCGTTACCGCAACGGATAATGGAACAATTGCCTGTTCATTTTTCTTTTCATAGGCCGATTAGTTAGAAATGTATAGAATTTAATAAGTCGTGCTGGGATGACAGTAACCCCAGTACTTATCTTATTTTCCTGCATTTTTATTTTTCGTGTCTATTTTAGTTTTCGCATTTCTTTTTGTATACTTTTCTTTTGTTTTTGCGGAGCTCACCCCTCCAGGTATTCTTGACAAATTCGTATTGGCGGGGTTGTGATTCTTCATATGGCGGGCCTGCTTCAGGTTTTTCACGCGTCTTTTGGTATGCTCACTAGCTGAGCTTTGGTTAACCTCTTCCCTTGTCTTTTTTTGATATACATTTCTGTATTATATGCTGAGTAGTTTAGTTTAAGTCTGGGGGAGAGCCATTATTAGTTACCTTTTGCACGCGCACATTTCATGTGCATACTAGAAGCTTTTATATATTTTTTTAATTAGTTCATTGCATTGCACACCACTGCACCCACATGAGCGCGTGCTTAGCTTTTTGGGTGCTGCGAGTTAAACTCGTTTCTTTGTTAGATTCAGGAAAATTATGGTGCTTGCTAAGGATTGTGAGATGGAGAAAATGGTGACCTTGCTGTGCTCCTAGTCAATTGGCCTCGTATCGTGTAAAAATTTCAGTATAATTAATTTTTCTGTATACTTATAGTTTTATATTTTTCTATGTGCGTAAAATACTTTTTATTCTACTCAAAAGTTGGTGAATCCGGTGTGAATCAAACAGTAGTGTAGGGATGTGTGTAGCCGACACTAGACTTGTTTTGCTCGAGTTGGGAGGAAGGATTATCTTTCTCGGTGGCTAAGAACTTGCCCCAAGCTACTCTCGAAGCATTGGTGCATGGTTAGTCTAGCGTGAGTGTGATGTAGGCCATCATTTTGGCCCGGTTGAGCTTTGAATCATTCCTAACATCGTATCCTCGCTAAGCCCCATTCTGCCTACCCATTCTTTTGATTCACCTCCACCATTATTTCACTAAAGCCTCATAGCCGATCCTAGTCGCACACCCAAGTCGAGCTTTAGTGTTTTATATTATCATTTTTGGGGTGTTGATGTGGTGATATTACATGTGAATATGTGGATGTGCTACAAGGTTTATATTTGCTGATATTGTAGAAATGAAAAGATAACAAAAAATATATTTGAAAAAGAAAAGTGAAAAGAAATAGTATGATTGAAAATCCTTTTGGAGGTGTGATTATATTTGGAGTAGGCGGTGCACATTCCCATATGTTAAAAGTTAAGTCTGGGGGTGTGGTGTACCCACATGTATTTTGGATTAGCGGATGGATTCTCTTTTTATAATAGCTCATTTGCGTTAGGTTCATAGCCTTCCTATTTATCTTTGTTTACCTCACCATAACCCAAGCCCCATGATTATCCTAAAGTCCTACGGATTCACGCTTGGGTCGAACTAGTGCCGCGAAGAGAGTGTGAACGGGCAAGCGTATGGTCCGCGACATTGGTGGATTCCTTTGGAGGTGATCCTGAGCCCTGGTCTTTGGCAAAGCACACATTAGTGGTCTGCCTACTTTCTTCCTATACGTGACTGGATGATTCACCGTGATTCCATTTTTTAGTATTAATAAAATATTGATACGCATTGTGAAAAGTATAAACTATTTTGTATACTTAGAAATTTCTTCTATTATATTGGTACGCGTATGAGCATGCGACTTCGCATGGTACTATGTATCGCAGTTTCCTTGTTAGCTAAATCATTTTCCATGTCTGCATAGATTTTTTTGCTCGGGACGCGCAAACAGGTAAGTCTGGGGGTGTGATGAGTCTGATTTATATAGGATTTTTCGGAATCATCTGGGTTAGTTTTCACGCGTTTGCACTTCACTTTTAATTCTATATTGTTCATATTTCTTCTAGCTTTATTTCCACATGAAGTGCACATTTTGGCTCGTTGTGGTGTGCAATTACGCACTATTCTGGTGGGGGTAAGCACATGGTGCTCCCCAAATCTCTCTTTTAGTTTGTTCCTTCTGTTCTGTATGTTGGTGGCTTGTGCCCCCATTGTGAGGTTTGCTGTGCAGGTGGTCAGAAAGCCCAGCCTTCAGATTGTCTCTTGTTTAAAACACACGGTCGTGCAGTTTCTTCGCGCACTGTTTCAGTGTAATCGTGCATTTTACTCAGTGGTTTCCTGGGATTTCAAATCCAGCCGTGCGTTTTGGCCTCGCACAGTTGATTCCAACCGTGTGTGACCATTTTCGCACGCTTTTATTACTTATTCCTGATCGCACGGTCTGGGCATGTCGTGTTGGATTATTTCACAAAATACTTGGTTCTGTTTTTGCCCGTGTGTTTGTCTTCACGCACGGTCTGCGCCCGTGCGTTTTGCCCGTGTGTTAAGAAAATTCTACGCGATTTCTATTTAAACCGCTGTTTTTCAGGGTTTCGAGAACCAGATTTTGCAGTCGTTTTCTTCCGCCGGAATGGGGTTTTGCCCCATTCTTCATCCTCAAAGCTAGGGCTTTGCTCCCTATGAAGTTCCCTTGCATCTGAGGTGTAAAGATGTGAGTTTCCACTCTACGATCTCCGCAAAGTAAGGAAGAAGTGAAGGTTTGATGTGGACAACGTAGACCAACGAGATGATGGGCGCTTAGGAAGCGGTGACAGCCTTCCGCGACACCGGACGCAACCGATGAGTGGCTCGCTGGACACGGATTGACAACCCGGTGCTTCCTCCCACGTCTACGGCAAAGACTCGTTTGTTGTTTTTCTCTCTACCTTTCTCTTCCACATTTCTAGATTTTTGTATTGGATTTTCATTATTATTTGATATAAGAACTTTGATGAACCTTGGGCTTAATGCTATTTACTATTGTTCATGCTTGTGAGTGATGAGGTGCTTTGTTGGTTTAAGTTACTTGTGGTGTGAATTATTTTGTTTGCTACAATTGCAAGTGCTAGGTGTGAGTGTAGCGAAGAGGTGCTCTCGACCCTCATTCCGCAAGCTTACTCGGCCATCCGCCTAGCAATTCAGTGCATAGCGGCCCGTGTAGTCTTCCTTCCTGCTTGGCGAAGCATCGCATAGCGGCGTTGTATAGGAGTTGTCGATAGTTTTTTTATTTTCCTTTTCCACAACATACCAAAACACCCCTTGGTTAACTCCGACCAAAGGACTTCAATCTCAAGTCCTCCTCAATATTAACTCCCCCCTAACTGTGTTCCTTGAAGAGATCGATACTTGGAAAAGTCACCCATTTTATATTACTTGTGCGACCGGTAGACTTGCCGTTCAAACACATCACCTATTCTGGGTGCGACAATTTCGGCGTCGATTGAGGCATACAGCCTTTGACACGGGCGTGTCACAAGCCGTGTTCGGCCAAGGTTTTGGATTTTAAGTGCGAATCATGGCCGTCTGTTTCCTTATTTTGGGATCCAACGGTTCAGGGTTGTTCCTACTATGTTATACCCTGAAATGGGGTTAGAAACCCTCATTCTCTTTGGTATATTCTCTTTCTAAAGTTCTAGAGAGAGGGGAGAGCAAGGAAGAAGAAGGGAGATAGATCCGGCCGCCGGAGGAGCTTCAGAGCCCCAAATCGCGAGCTGACTTCGGATCAATGGAGGCGAGGACATTGCGGTGCTTTTCATCCGCATAGATTTCCATGGCACCAAATAGGAATCATAGGGTAACGATTCTCATCCTAGGACATGTGAAGTCCTCTTTTCCTTTGCATAGGAAACCCGCTCTCGCGAGTTTGCTGTTAGTGTGAGGCATTCCTTCGGGTAGACATGAATAATCCCGATTGTTTAGCATGTAGAGTCCGTAATCGAGAAACGGACATAGGCATAATGTGTGAAGCCTACCCGGACAAGTTGGTCTGGATAGGTGATGTTGCATTTCATGAATGGCAGGAGAAGACTCTGTGCGGATGTTTTCTTTTCGGGTTTTCTACGTGGTAGATTACACTAGGGAGCCTCGGGGACTAACTCCAAGGTGCACCCAGAAAACTGGGCAGATGTGTGATTTTGCCAACATGTTGGCCTGGGTGCCAACTTGCACATAACTGGGTTATGTGAAGTGTGTCATCGGATTGGGACTTGGGGAAGTTTGGCACGCGCCTATGTTATAAGGTGACAGGGCGGTGTGAGTAACGGGTTAGGCGGACCGTACCAGCTCTATGTCGCTCGGTTAAAGAGACCTAAAGGTACTTGACACTTACCGTTAGCATGGATGGAGGGTCTTAGGCATTGGCCGGAAAGACCATAATGCTCACGAGAATTTGCCGACTTAGGGGAGGTGGTGAGACAGCAGACTTTGACCGTGTTTACTGAGAATGTGTCCTGAGAGCACGGGGTGTGTGGCCGTGCGTGCGTGCCTACACCTGTGATGAAGTATTTTTACACTATACTGCTTGGTTATGCTAACAAGTGCATGGAAGGAGCATCGCCGCCCCGATTTCGGGGGCGGGATCATTATAATTTGGTCAGCATAGCTTTTGTTTGTCACTGTTGCGGTGGATTGTTGCTTGCAGGTGCTGTGGAGCCAAGTGGTAAATAGCGGGCAAAAGCCCATGTTGCTGAGTCTGCCCTTGAAGGCCTAATTATTGAGTGTTTACTTTATTTCTCATGTGTGACCGGCCTGCGTGCCGAGGTTTGGAAAACATTTTAATTTGAGTAAACAATTGTAAGACCATAATGCCGTGTACTAGTGTATTGTACGTTTATTCCTATTGTGTATTTGTAATGGACATTCAGACTATTTTGGCTGGGTTTTTATCTTTGCAACTTTTAATTACTTCCACTAGAATGTACTCTGTGTAGGGCATTGATTATTGGCAGGATGGGTTCCATTGCGTAACCTTCCGGTCTGTCTATGGTATATGGCGTCGGGCCCCGGCCGGACCTACTTCTATATGCTATGCGACGGATAAGGGGTGTTACAATTTGGTATCAGAGCCTGTGCTTGTCCATCGTATAACCCGCTAATCTCGAATTTGTGTGTTTTCCAGTACGTGTCCTTGGACTTAGGTGGTGGAATCGCTCCAAGCCCTCTCCCAATTTGGTATCAGACTACTGGTTTCGGTCAACTTAAATGAATTCGTGGACGAATTCTTTTAAGGAGTGGTGAGCACATGTGTGTGCGTCATCATTATAACATAAAGAACCCATGAATGTCCACTTAGGAATGAAAATACACGTGTTTGAGGAACCTGTGTGTGCCTATAATTGCTTTTTGCAATTTTGTTTGGTCGCTTAACAGTGTTTTGTACAACTATATGTGACCAGAAGTGGTGCAGAGCCGTCAGAAAGCCCGGTTTCTGTGGCTAGCAGCTCACCGAATGATGTTCCTGCAACACCACCCTCGGCTGAAACCATATGATTGGTGGCCGAAGCAGTGTTTGCCATGATCAACGCGCGCCTGCAAGGAAAATGCAGCAGCCCGCTCCTACGATTCAGCAGGTACCGCTTCAAACGGATGAACCGAGAAGGGTGGATCATGTGGTGGTGGAGCCATTGGTGCCTAGGAGAGCAACTGAAAGGCAGCTCAAACATGTTATGAGCTTCAATCCTCCGGTGTTCTCGGGGACGGGAACCCCATCCCAAGCTGAAGATTGGCTCTCCCAAGTGAAGAGAGTCTTGACAGCGACGTAAACGGAGGAGTGGCAGATGACCACTATAGCTACATTCCTGTTGGACGGAGATGCTACGTTGTGGTGGGAAGGTTTGGAGCTACATCACTTCAGGGGAAGGGAACTTACGGATGTCTCGATGGAGGAGTTTTCGAGACTTTTCTTGGCAAGGTACCTTCCCTCGGCTCAGAGAATAGAATTGGAGAATGAGTTCCAGAAGCTGACATAAGGAGAGAGTAGCTTGGATGAGTATCTCCACGAATTTACTCGGTTGGGTCGGTACGCTAGTTCTACGTTCGCGGACGAGGAGCATAAGACAAACTAATTCTATGAAGGTTTGAGAGATGACTTAAAGCTACTGCTCTCGGGGCCTATGATGCAGGGCTTCTTGATCCTGGTCAATACGACTCGGTCGTTGGAAAAGGATTTGAAGAATGTGCAAGCAAAGAAAAACCCTGGTGATAAGAAGACTGAGTTCAAGGTGCCGGCTAACTCAAAGCCTGCGTACCGTAGGTGTTCTAAGAAGGCTAGGACTTCGGGTCCAGCCCCTTCTTCCGGTGCTTCTGGGACGACTACGAGTCGGACCCCGGACGCATGCTTTACTTGTGTAAAGCTGGGACACTTTGCCCGGGACTGCTGGAGCGGACGTTCAAAGTCCGAGAGGAAGCCAGGAGCAACATATGAATAAAAGGGCAAGGCGTTGGAGTCAACTACATCCCATTATGCTCAACCAAGAGTTTATAATCTTGGCCAGCAGGAGGCCATCAAGCAAGCTGATGTGGTGACAGGTACGGTTTAAATTTAAAGCAAGTTAATTTTTAAATACTTGTTATGCGCATGTTACCTTACCACTGCTTGTATAAGCTTTATTTTGATTTGTGAGAATCCGGCGAGAGCACTCTTTGATACTGGAGCTTCACACTCCTTTTTGACCGAAGGATTCATATCGCGCATCGGAGTACCTTCTTCGATGGAAAAGGACAAACTGGATGTGTTACATCTAAATGGGTGTTCGATGTGCGCGGATAGAGTCTGTGGCATATAGATTTCTATTGGGAGTTAAGAGTTCGATTTGCAAGCGTCGTTACTACCGCTGGTGTAGTTTGACGTGATATTTGGCATGGACTGGCTCTCGGAGCAGCAAGCTTATATTGATTGCAGTCGCAAGGAGGTCAAGTTGGGAACGGGACGTGAGACGACTTTTATGGGCTTGAAAGGGTCGAGCAAGACTTTGATGTCTGCTCTTCAGGTGGTGAAGGCGATTCGTGCTGGAGCAGAGCTGTTCTTCACGCTAGTGGAGGCTATAAAGACTAAGCCTACATTGGACAGTATTTCAGTGGTATCTAAGTACCCTGATGTGTTCCCTGCCGATCTTCCTGGAGCCCCACCTTAACGGGAGATAGATTTCACCATCACGCTAGTGCCAGGTGCGAAACATGTGTCACGCTCACCATATCGGCCAATGCCTAAGGAGATGGTGGAGCTGAAGGTACAACTTCAAGAGTTGTTGGAGTATGGTTATGTGCGTCCAAGTTTGTCGCCTTGGAGCGCACCAGTGCTTTTTGTTAAGAAGAAGGGCGGAAGCTTAACACTTTTATTGATTATCGAGAACTGAACAAGTTGATGGAGAAGAACAAGTACCCGATCCTGAGGACTGATGATCTGTTCGATCAGTTAGTCGGGTCATCAGTGTACTCGAAATTAGATCTTAAGTCCAGGTATTATCAGCTGAGGATAAGGGAGAGTGGTATCCACAAGACATCTTTTAGTATGAGATACGAGCATTATGAGTTTACGGTCATGCCGTTTGGGCTGACTAATGCGCCGTCAGTGTTCATGGATCTGATGAACAGGACTTTCAGGGAGTACCTAGACCACTTTGTGATTGTCTTCATCGACGACATATTGGTGTACTCGTAGAGTGAGGAGGATCACTTCAAGCATCTACATTTGGTGTTGGAGATGCTGAGGAGGAATCAATTGTACGCCAAGTTCTCCAAATGCGAGTTTTGGTTGTCCTCAGTAGCATTCCTCGGTCACATAGTCAGTGGAGAGGGAATTGCGGTGGATCCGGCGAAGATTGTTTCTATTTGAGAGTGGTTTGTACTGTCTACGATAGCGGAAGTCCGGAGTTTTTTGGGGCTTGCCGGCTATTACAGGCGATTCGTGGAGAACTTCTCGCGGATAGCGTTACCCCTCACGACTCTGATGAGGAAAGTGCAGAAGTTTGTTTGGACGGCGGAGTGCGCATGAGCGTTTGAGGAGTTGAAGAGTCGATTGATCAGGCGCCTGTGCTGAGTTTGCCGAGTGGGACCAAAGGTTTTGAGATCTACAGCGTTGCTTCGGGCAGTTGATTGGGTTGTGTCCTACTACAGCATGGAAGCGTAATAGCGTATGGCTCGCGACAGCTGAAAGTGCATGAGAGGAATTATACGGTCCATAACTTGGAGTTAGCGGCCGTGATTTTTGCCTTAAAGCCGTGGAGGCACTACTTGTACGGGGTGAAGGTCGATATCTATACCGACCACAAGAGTCTAAAATACTTGTTGGATTTGAAAGATCTGAACATGCGACAGCGGTGATGGTTGGAGTTCCTGGGGGACTACACATTCAAAATTCATTATATGCATGGGAAAGGCATTGCAGTTGCGGATGCATTGAGTCGCAGGGCCCCAGCTCAAGCCAATTGGCTGTCGGTTCACGAAGAGCGTTTGGTTCGGGAGTTGGAGGCATTGGAGATCTCTTGCATAGACAAGTAGTCTAGTGCCGAAGCGCTTTTGAACTGGACAGAAGTTCAGTGTGACCTGGCTGATCGGATTCAGCAGGCTTTGGATTTGGATGACCACATGAAGCAGAACATGGTTGAGGTTTTGGATGGGTCAAATTCCCAATTTGAGATCGTGGATGGATTGCTGTGGAAGAACGGTCGTTTGTGCGTCCCGAATGTGGGCAATTTGCAGCTGGAATTGTTGTACGAGGCTCATCATACCAAGTACTCGATTCACCCGGAGAGCACGAAGATGTACCGTGATGTGAAGAAATTGTTCTGGGAGCCAAGACTTAAGAAGGATCTGGCACTGTATGTGGCGAAATGTCGAACATGCGCCTTAGTAAAGGAGGAGTGCCAGAAGCCTGGAGGATTCTTAAAATCCTTGCGTATTCCGGAGTGGATGTTCGACGATATTACTATGGACTTTGTGCATGTTTTGCAAAGGTCGCAGAAGGGAAACGACACTATCTGTGTGGTTTTAGATCGTTTGACGAAAGTGTCGCACTTCATTCCGCATAGGAAGGATGATTCTGGGGAGAAATTGGCAAAGTTATATGTAGATAATATTGTGCGGCTTCACGGTGTGCCCCGCAGCATCATGAGTGACCGAGATGGGTGGTTCACGTCCAATGATTGGAGGTTGGTGCTGCAGATGTTGGGAACAAAGCTGAGTTTCAGCACAGACTTTCATCCGCAGACGGATGGTCAGACCGAGAGGGTCAACAGGACGATGGAAGACATGCTTCGCATGTGCGTTCTGGATTTTGGGAAGCAGTGGGAAGATCACCTATACTTGGTGAAATTTGCTTACAACAATAGCTACCTGGCGAGAATTCAAATGGCGCCCTTTGAGAACCTTTACGGTAGAAGATGTCGCGCGCCATTGTCTTGGTTGGAAACTGGTGAGTCAAAGTTGTACAAGCGCCAAGAGGTGGAAGACGCAACGTCATTGGTTCGAACGATTCGAGAAAGATTGATAATCACTAAGGATCGCCAAGCTAAGTACTACAACGCCAAGCATAGGAACGTGGAGTTCGTTGTCGACAACTCAGTGTACTTGAAGATTAAATCGTTCAAGGGTGTCTCGCGGGTACGACTCTTGAAGAAGCTAAGCCCAAGATTCCTTGGACCGTTTGAGGTTCTGGAGCGGATTGGCGAGGCAGCATATCGATCGAGGCTATCAGTGGAGCTAAGTGGCCTATATGACGTATTCCACATATCGGTGCTGCGAAAGGCAATGCAGGAGCCTTCGCAAGTGATAGCGGTCGATCAAATGCCGGGCGATAATGGGTTGACGACAAAGGTCAATCCCGTTCGCATTGAGGACTCGGAAGTCAAGCGGCTACGCAAAAAAGATATCAGGATGGTCAAGGTCCGTGGGGACAATTGCGCTCGGGAGGAGCTCTCGTTGGAGCGAGAGCAGACCATGCTTGAGTAGTATCCAGAGTTATTCCACTCAGGTAACATTTTAGTTTTGTGTTTATTTCCCTTTGTGTAATTTCGGGATGAAATTCTTTTAAGTGGGAAAGAGCTGTAACACCCCGAAACTCAAAAGAGGGACGGGTAGCATTTTGAAACAAGTTTGGAACTTGGTAGGGGTTACACGGCCTGGGACACGGGTGTGTCCCAGGGGCGTGTCATGCTCGGGTCGACGAATTTGGAGTCGACGATCGTTGAGCAGCGAACACTGTTTGAGACACGAGCGTGTGCCATGCCATGTCCTTCTCGGGGTGAAGGTCGGGCTGTGTCGTGGGAGACACACGGGTTTAGCGCACGGGCGTGTTCAGGTAGACACAGGCGTGTTAGTTTCGACACGGGCGTGTCGAGTACCCGTGTCCCTTGAGGGACGTGTTTGATCATATGTCGATGGAGGAACACACCTGGCAACACGGGAGTGTACTAGATGACACGGGCGTGTCGGGTGCCCGTGTCCTATTCTGGGTGTGACGGTTTTGGCGTCGATTGAGGCATACAGCCTTGGACACGGGCGTGTCACAAGCCGTGTTCGGCCAAGGTTTTGGATTTTAAGTGCGAATCGTGGCCGTCCGTTTCCTTATTTTGGGATCCAACGGTTCAGGGCTATTTCGGCTGTGTTATACCTGGGAATAGGGTTGGAAACCCTCATTCTCTTTGGGATATTCTCTTTCTAAAGTTTTAGAGAGACTAGAGAGCAGGGAAGAAGAAGGGAGATAGATCCGGCCGCCGGCGGAGCTTCGGAGCCCCAAATCACGAGCCGACTTCAGATCTACGGAGGCGAGGACATTGCGGTGCTTTTCATCCGCATAGATTTCCATGGTGCCAAAGAGGAATGCTAGGATAATGATTCTCATCCTAGGAGATGTGAAGTCCTCTTTTCCTTTGCATAGGAAGCCCGCTCTCGCGCGTTTGCGGTTAGTGTGAGGCGTTCCTTCAGGTAGACATGAATAGTCCCCATTGTTTAGCATGTAGAGTCCGTAATCGAGAAACGGACATAGGCATAATGTGTGAAGCCTACCCGGACAAGTTGGTCTGGATCGGTGAGGTTGCATTGCATGAATGGCTGAAGAAGACTCCGTGCGGATGTTTGTTTTTCGGGTTTTCTACGCGTTAGATTGCAATAGGGAGCCTTGTGGACTAACTCCAATGTGCACCTGAAAAACTGGGCAGATGCGTGAATTTGCCAACATGGTGGCCTGCGAGCCAACTTGCACATAACTGGGTTATGTGAAGTGTGTGATCGGATTGGGACTCGGGGAAGTTTGGCCCACACCCATGTCTTAAGGTGACAGGACGGTGTGAGCAACGGTTTAGGCGGAACCGTACCCGCTCTATGTCATTCGGTTAAAGAGACCTAAAGGTACTTGGCACTTGTCGTTGGCATGGATGGAGTGTCTTAGGCATTGACCGGAAAGACCATAATGCTCAAAAGAATTTTCCATCCTAGTGGCGGTGGTGAGACAGCGGACTTTGACCGTGTTTACCGAGAATGCGCCCTGAGAGCATGGAGTCTGTGGTTGTGCGTGCCTACACCTGTGATGAAGTGTTACCCTTGAAGATCATAAAGAAAGGGCTTCGATATCCAAGAAGGAGATCGTTACCCTTGAAGATCGTTTTGGCGCCATGAAGTAGCCGGATGGAAGTCACCGCCTCGGCTTTGCCTTCACGAATCTGTTCTCGGATCTTCAATCCGCACTCCGCAGCTACTCCAGCAGCTGGATTTCCTTTCTCCTTTCCTTGCCTTGGTCTTTCCCTTTCTCTTTCTCTCTCTCTCTTGGAATGAGAAGAAGAAGAAGGAGACGAGAATGAAGGGAATTTATCTCATTCTCGGCCTTTTTATCCACATGAAAGAAGGATGGACCATTAGATCCAGAACGGGGAAAATGAACGGCCATAAAATCTGCCAAAATCACTTTTTGGGCCTGACACGCCATGTGACATGCCTGTGTCACCGGGCGTGTACCTTCAGCGGCACACGAACCGACTCAATTGGACATATCCAAAAAAGAACACGGCCAGGGTACACGCCCGTGTCGACCCTGTCACGCCCGTGACCCAGGGCGTGTAACCCCCTCAACACCTTGTCGGGAGAAAAGTGTCGACCTCTCGACACAGCGGGACACACCCTGTGACTCGCCCGTGTCACGGGCCGTGTACCCTAAACCCTTTCCTTGCAACTCGACGATCGTCGAGACCTTTTTGTCGACAGAGGGGGGACACGCCCTCCGACACGCCAGTGTCGGATGGTATACGCCCGTGTTGCATGGCGTGTTCCCTCTGTCGACCACTTTTGTCGACCAAAGACTAGAGTGTCGACACAAAGGCGAACATGCCCTCAGTCACGCCCCTGACACGCCCGTGTCACAGGGCGTGTACCTCCCAAAAACTTTGTCGACTGAATTTCGTCGACCACGCGCCCATCTGCTCAACCCGAGCAGGATACTCCCTGGGACACGCCCGTGTCCCAGGCCGTGTCACCCAATATTTTCCCATTTCTGAAATTTAGGCCGTTACAACCCTCCCCTCCTTCAAGAAAGATTGTCCCCGAAATTGCACAGAGGAAGGAAAACAGCAAACAAACTGTTATGACATCAAAATTATATGTTACAACAATCCAAGCGCCACATATGCACATTCATCCACACAATTCATCAAGTGATCTATCATTAAACACATCATAGATATACAACATGTTCGATCGATCATGTTAATTACATCATGTGTGCACCCATATTTCATAACGTAGACAACATATAACATATATGTACAGGAGGATCATCATCAAGATTCACATCATCTAAGGGATACAGATCACCATTCAACATTTACTTCCGTTCAGCCGCCTGATTTTGCAACAATCGTTTTATCGGCTCTTGACATTCCAAGTAAACACTCGCGGCTGAATTTAACCAATTGAACTTTACGACTCTTCCAAGATATGCAATCGACGTTGCGTCCGGGATGCAGATCACTCGGCCATTGCTTTCCCCTTTTCTCCTTAAGATGCACCTATCTTTTTCTCACTTCCCGCAGGGGCATTCCAACAATAGTTGGCTAAATGTCCTTGCTTGCCACAATTAACACATGTGCGTGTATCTACACTTCATTGCCTCAGAGTTGATTTGGCAGACCTAAATCCTTTCTTATCTCATCATCGTCTAAATTCCGACTATTCCGATTGCGGAACGTTGCATTTGGATTTTCCTATTGCCAATTTCCTTTTATCCTGCAACCGTTTCAAATCCTTTTCCAATGCACGGGCCGTATTTACAAATGTGTGAAACTCCATAAACCATTTCAACTGCTCGTCCGCTACTTGCTCATCCACCACAACTTCAGCGCACTCCTGCCCTGCACCAGGCCGTACTAGCACCCAAACCAGCCTTGCCTGCCCAGTAGGCTGTGCTTGTAACACGACAAGCACCGTATCTGTCACCATCTGTCTAGTCTTTGCCGAAGGAGGCGTAGATGCGTCAACGGGTGCTGCACTCTCATCAGATTGCTGGGCTCCGACTGCCCAGCGCCACTCCTTGCCACCTAGCAATGTACAAAACACCATTAAGCAGCCAAGTCATAACGATAATTATACATTGACTAACACTCATGCCCCTTACGTGCATGAAATACATTCCTAGTGAATATTCGCGAGTTAAATTATCTTCTTCCTCCCAAACAATCTCAACTAGGCTCGGATACCACTTTGTAACGCCCCCACTCGTCACGTAGCATATAACGGTGGGTCCGGTCGGGGCCCCACATCATATGACACAGACAAGTGCAGAATTACTTGTGGAAATCAAACTCGACTAGCATCCTAACTCAATACATTCTAGCGCAGCATTTTACGTTACCATGAACTCAACTCAAAGAATGTCCACTACTATATAAACTCCACATTTATATATCCAAACCAGGAATGTATTACAACGCACACACATATGGCCTTAAGGCCTTACAGGTTTCTCTTTACACAAATATATTTTCGTACATCGGCGCGCATGCTGGCCACACATGAAATCCAACCACGATTCGCATGACCTTCGAGGGCCTTTAGCTGCAAGCCTACATTCCGCTCAAGTAATTCAATTCAAGCATCAACACCTGCAAATCATTATCCAATCGAAAGCGGAAAACAAAGTAACGGTCAACATTAGCTGACCTATTATAACGACCCTACCCCTTACCCGGGGTAGTGGTCCCTTCCCTGTATGCATTGCCATAATTATATGAATCAACACTACCAATCACAATCATATCACAAACGTTGGTATCCACCAGATGCTTCGTGCACTCAGGGCACCTTATTGGTGTACCGGATATACCAGTCGTACACCGCTGATCCGAGGTTCTTCAGTTGTTGGTTGGACGGTTCCATCTAAGTCCACCAATCTTACTATTAGCGGCATTCCGTCCGTACCACTCAGAGGTACTACCTCATGGCATCTACAAATAACCAGAGTAGATCGACCCACATCATGTAGTGTAGCAGCCAGGTTTATCGAGGCTCCCCCGGCATGTTTACCCATTGACCCCTCACCTATTTCCGATCGACCCACACTATGTGGTGCAGCAAGTAGGGTCCTCCTCACATCCCCCCAGACATTGCCACCCATCAATCCTCACTAATACAGACCAACCCACACCATGTGGTGTAACCAGCCAGGGCTATCTCACACTTCCCAGGCATGCTACCCATTGATCTTTCACCACAACCAGGAGCTTATTCAAAGCCTCCATACATTCATTCATCAATATCCATACAATTACACAACCATAACATAAAGCATAAACCGTTCATATAATCAATTCCACGGAGTCTTCTCTAGTTTACCCATGATCATCACCAATCCAGACAACCCGTCCAGATGGGCTTCACACAGCATGCCTATGTCATACTCCACACTTCCAGCTCTAGATGAAAACTCAACCACGAAATCACTGACGAAATCCACCTCTTGGTGGAGGATCCCACGGACATACATAAAGAAAGGACTTCGATGTCCAAGAAGGAGATCGTTACACTTGAAGATTGTTTCGGCTCAATGAAGTAGTCGGATGGAAGTCACTGCCTCGGCTTTGCCTTCACGAATTCATTCTCGGATCTTCAATCCGCTCTCCGCAGCTCCTCCAGCAGCTGGCTTTCCTTTCTCCTTTCCTTGCCTGGTCCTTTCCCTTTCTCTTTCTCTCTCTCTTAGAATGAGAAGAAGAAGAAGAAGGAGATGAGAATGAAGGGAATTTATCCCATTCTCGGTCTTTTTATCCACAGGAAAGAAGGCTGGACCATTAGATCCAAAACAGGGAAAATGAACGGCAAGAAAATCTGCCAAAATCACATTTCGGGCCTGACACGCCCTGTGACACTCCTTAAGCGGCACACGAACCGACTCAATCGGACATATCAAAAATAGAACACGGCGACGGTACACGCCCGTGTAGGCCCAGGCACGCCCATGACCCAGGGCGTGTAACCGACTCGACACCTTGTCGAGAGAAAAGTGTCGACCTCTCGACACAGCGGGACACGCCCTGTGACACACCCGTGTCACAGGCCGTGTTGCATAAACCCTTTGCTTGCCACTCGACAATCGTTGAGACCTTTTTGTTGATAGAGGGGGGACACGCCTCCGACACGCCCGTTTCGGATGGTACATGCCCCTGTAGCATGACGTGTTGATAATACGTTTGCAGTCAATTTTATTAGGATATTTTCGGGTTTTAAAGCCAATCATGTCTTGTAAAGTACTTGTTTTGATTCCCCTTTGTATATATTTTTATCGCTAATGCATTTTTTCTGCTTTTTGCAGGTTTTCACGGCTTTCAGCCGAAGTTTGCTGTGACACGCCCCAAGGTCACGCCCTACTAGGGCGTGTACCTAGGGCGTGTATCACGCCCCAGGGTCACGCCTGACCCGGGCGTGACATATGGGCGTGTACTTCAGCAATTCCGCCCGTCACCTCCAGCATTCAATTTCAGCTCCCAAAGTCACGCCGCAAAGAACACGCCCCAGGGTCACGCCCTACCAGGGCGTGACCTGTGGGCGTGTACCGCAACAACTCCGTCAGAATTCAATTCCTGCCCGAAAAAGTCGCGCCGAATGTGTCACGCCCCAGGGTCACGCCCGACCAGGGCGTGACAGGGGGGCGTGACCCGACCCGAAAAATTCTATAAATAGAGCCCAACTCCAGGGGTTTTAGGACAACTTTTCGCTTTGAGAGGGGAGGTTCTGTCCTTTGTATTTCTGAACTTTTTAAGCATGTCTTTCCATTTTTAGTTCGTAGCTCTAGCTTTATGCTTTCCCTGTATTAGCTCCTAGCTTCTTTCTGTAGTATGATGCTAATAATAGTGTAGTTTCCTTTTCATGTTCTTGTAATCTCTGGTTTTCAAGCTGTAAGATCACTGTTTCTCTTAATAAAAAGTGTTGTTTTCTTTTTTGTTCCTGCTCTGTTTTCAGTATTTTTCTTCTACTCATCCCCCTCTTCCACCTCACCATGATTAACTAATCCTCCATGTACTCGATCTAATTGATCCGAGGTTCGAGTGATTAGGTCATGATGCTTTGAATCTTACATTTTCTTTTTAGGGTTTAGCTTTGAATTACTCTTGATTTATCACGGGTTGGAGGTATATTATCGATATATACTCTCCACCTTTGCTTTCATTCTGGGCTAGCCGAGAGGCCGAAAGTTTGAAATGAGCACTCAAGAGTAAAGGGAGTTGTTCGCACCCCTCGAGAGAGGCAGACGTTCAAATCTCCCGGATTGGAGTAAAATCCAATAGAGGGGTTCACCGCGTAAAATGAGTTTTAGGCCTCCGATTTAGGCGAGAGTCAGTCGGACCTTCCTAAACTCAGTTAGGCACGGCCTTCGAGAGAAGCGTGTCAATATTCATGGAACCTCCACGGTCAAGGACCTTTACCCTAATTAGCTTAGGTTTATTTATCGTATTTTTCTAACCACTCTTGCCGAGGTGATTTCTGATCGAGTGCATTTTCCCTTCATCGTTACTAAGCTTAAGTTAATCCCTCTTTTAGCTCTCTTTATCTTTTCATGCAAGTAGTTCTCTTCATTTAGTACATTTAGTTTTCTTCTAAAAAAACCTTATTGTTCCGTCGATAAAATAATAGATTTCGTGTGAGTAAGCTTACTCAACTGTTCCCGGATTTCAATACGACACTTGTGTCCCCTAGCTGCATTTCGATAGGTATACTTGCCTTGATGAATTGTTAGTTTGGTATTTTCTCCTTGCAGATATCTCAGAGACAATCAAGTTTTTGGCGCCGTTGCCGGGGATTCCTCGCTTGTTGATAAATTGAAAACGCGAATATATTAATTTTATCACTTCTCTTTCTCAGCCTCCTTCTTAAATTTTTTTCCGCCTACTCACTTGAGTTAAATGGCTGGATTTTGTTAAGTGTGCGTATTTTTAATTTTTCCTCCTACTCACTTGAGTTAATTGGCTGGAGTTATTTCAGTAGAGTGTGCGTATTTTATTTTTCCGCCAACTCACTTGAGTTAATTGGCTGGATTTATTTCAAGCAAGTGTGCGTATTTTATTTTTTCTGCCTACTCACTTGAGTTAAATGGCTGGATTTTGTTAAGTGTGCGTATTTTTAATTTTTCCGCCTACTCACTTGAGTTAATTGGCTGGTTTATTTCAAGCAAGTGTGCGTATCTTTTATTTTTCCGCCTACTCACTTGAGTTAATTGGCTGGATTTATTTCAGTAGAGTGTGCGTATTTTATTTTTCCGCCTACTCACTTGAGTTAATTGACAGGCTTTATTTCAGTAGAGTGTGTTTACTTTCTGTCGAGTGGGTGTGTTTTAATTTTCTGTCGAGTGCGTGAGTATAGCTTTTAATTTCCGCCTACTCGCACAGAGATAAATGGCTGGATTTTAATTACCGCATTCTTAATAGAAACCCACATCACAAAATTTTCTACACCACCTAACTCTCTCGAAAAGGGCAAAGTGGCTCTAAATGCCACTATCTTGTCTAGTACCTTGCGAACCCTTCACCGGGTAGCCCTTGGGAAGTTCGGGAGTTAAAACATAAAAAAATCTATTTCAAAAAATTTTTTTTTTTCCAACTTCATTAGCTCTTTTACTTTTTAGTCTTGCTTCTCCTCTCTTCTTCTAGTGTATGACCCGCGGAAGTCCGTCCGTTACTTTGGACCTGGACCACGAAATTGAGCGTACTCTTCGGAGAAGATCGCGATTTCAAGGCCCTACTACCCAAGTGCCGGTTGAGGATTCCGAGTCATTTTCTACCTTAAGAATGGCAGAACCCAACGTGGAGGAAGTCGTGCGAAGGCCTATGTCCTATTATGCACGACCGAATCTCGAGGGTACAGAAACGAGTATAGTTCGCCCTGCAATAAATAATAATAATTTTGAACTGAAGCCTAGCATAATTCAAATGGTGCAGCAGTATGTGCAATTTGACGGGCTTCAAGATGAAGACCCGAACGCACACATAGCCAGCTTTCTTGAGATTTGTGACACCTTCAAGATAAATGGTGTCACAAATGATGCTATTAGGCTAAGATTATTTCCTTTCTCTCTTAGAATTAAGGCTAAGCAGTGGCTGAACACCCTTCCTAAAAATAGCATAACTACTTGGACGCAATTAACTGAAAAATTTTTGGCCAAGTATTTTCCGCCTGCTAAAACTGCTAAACTTAGGAATGACATTTCTGCCTTTGGACAAATAGACTCAGAGACCCTTTATGAATCCTGGGAAAGATTTAAAGAATTATTAAGACGATGCCCACATCACGCTCTGCCTGTATGGTTGCAAGTGCAGACGTTTTATAATGGGCTAAATCAAAGCACGAAGCAAATGATAGACGCAGCTTCTGGCGGTACTTTAAACCATAAGACCCCGGAAGCAGCTCTTGAGCTGTTTGAAGACATGGCCATGAACACTTACTAGTGGAATGTGCCTAGGTCCCGCCCAAACAATCCTGCAGGTCTCTTTGAAGTGGACAACGTCTCCCAACTCGCACTGCAAGTTGAAATATTAAGCAAAACAATTACGGAGATGACTGCTGCCTCCGCCCCTCAGGTATGAGAATCTGCAACTTCTCCCGCCGAACATTTGGATTATGTAAATAATATGCCTAGAACTGCTTTTAATAATTTTTCTGCTGCGAATTATCATCCTCCTGGTTTTAATTTTCCGAATAGTTATAATCCTGCGTTAAGAAATCATCCGAATTTTTCGTGGAGCAATCCATCGAATGTTGTGCGCCCGCCACCGCAAAGTGATTTTTCTGTTCCACCACCACCTCCTCAAAGTTTTCCAAAACCTCCAAATTTGGAGGAAGTGTTTTCAAAATACATGAATGCTAATGACGCTACGATTAGGACCTTAACCGGAAGTGTTAAAAACTTAGAAAATCAGGTAGGACAGCTCGCTAAAATGATTTCTGAGCGACCCGTAGGGTCTCTTCCTTCCAATACCGAGCCCAACCCGAGAGAGCAAGCGAAAGCTATAACTCTTCGGAGTGGGAAGAAAGTTCCTGGTATGGTAAGTGAAGAACCCGAGGCAAGCTCCGCTCCCGTTTTTAAAAATCAAAGCTCCGTTCCCGTTTTAAAAATTCCACCCTCTGCCGAAGAAATTATCACCCCTATCGTAGAAAAAGAACTCACTCCACCACCCACCTTTAAAAATAATCCATCCCCGCCATACCCTTCCGAACTTAATCAACAACGACAGGATGATCAATACACCCGTTTTTTTTGGAAATGTTTAAACAAATCCACGTAAATCTGCCTTTCCACGAAGCCATATCCCAGATGCCGAAGTACGCAAAATACCTTAAGGACCTCCTAACTAACAAGAAAAAGTTAGAGAACCTTTCGCATGTCACGTTAAATGTCGAATGCTCGGCGGTTTTGACAAACGGATTACCGAAGAAAATCAGTGACCCGGGTAGTTTTTCTATCCCGTGTGTCTTTGGTGATCTCTTTGTCAAACACGCTTTAGCCGACCTAGGTGCGAGTATTAATCTTATGCCCTTCTCGTTGTTTTAAAAGTTAGGAATTGGTAGTCTCAACCCCACACGCATGAGTATCCAGCTCGCCGACAGATCAGTCAAATACCCGTTAGGAATAGTGGAGGACGTCCTAGTCAAAGTTGACAAGTTCATCTTCCCGGTGGACTTTGTCATTTTAGACATCGAAGAAGACGTCGAGGTTCCCCTGATCCTTGGTCGACCCTTCCTTACCACCTCCCGAGCTATCATTGATGTAAGCAATGGTAAGCTCTTCCTTCGAGTGGGCGACGATGAGGTAACTTTCTCTATCACCCCCTCGATGAAGAACACACTAGCTAATGATGACTCCTGTTTTTTCATGGATACCATAAGTGAAGAATCCTTCTCTCCCACCTCTGATTTTGACAAAGAATTTTCCAATTTTTGTTCCTCTCCTACTCTTCCAACTGAATCTCTACACCTAAGTGAAGAATCCTCCACTCGCACCTCTGATTTTGAAAAAGAATTTTTTGATTTCTGTTCCTCTTCTACTTTTCCAACTGAATCGCTGCACGAATCCTCCATGGCCGCTAGCAACACACCTTTTAATTTTACATATAAAAAAGTGTACGAGGACATAGTTTTTGAAAAAGAACAAATTTCCAAGACCTCGTATGATGACCCCCCTACCTTGGAACTGAAAGAACTACCAGAGCACCTTCAATACGCTTTCTTAGAAAAGGACTCTAAGCTGTCTGTCATAATTTCGGCCTACCTCACGGATGCACAAAAGAATAAACTTCTTTCAATTTTACAAAAGCATCGCCAAGCTATTGCTTGGCAGATATCTGATATCAAGGGCATAAGCCCATCTTTCTGCACTCATAAAATCTTAATGGAAGATAATTCTCGTAACTCTATACAACCTCAGCGCCGTATAAACCCAAACATGAAAGACGTAGTTAAGGGCGAGGTTATGAAATTGTTAGACACAGGAATTATCTATCCTATATCCGACAGTAAGTGGGTTAGCCCAGTACAGGTAGTACCAAAGAAGGGAGGGATAACGGTCGTAAGTAATGAAAATAATGAATTAATCCCGACTCGGACGGTGACCGGATGACGAATGTGTATAGATTACCGTAAGTTGAATGACGCCACCCGCAAGGATCACTTCCCCTTGCCGTTCATTGATCAAATTTTAGAACGACTTTCCGGACATAGCTTTTATTGTTTTCTCGATGGCCTCTCGGGGTATCTTCAAATCCCCATCTCCCCCGAGGACCAGGAGAAAACTACGTTTACTTGTCCCTTCGGCACCTTCGCCTACCGGAGAATGCCGTTTGGATTGTGCAATGCGCCAGCTACATTCCAACGATGTATGCTCGCCATCTTTGACAAGTACGTAGAGAGCATTATGGAAGTTTTCATGGATGATTTCTCCATCTTCGGGAATTCCTTCGATAGTTGCTTAGAGAACCTCGAAAAAGTCTTAGAGCGATGCGAAGAAACTAACCTCGCCTTAAATTGGGAAAAATGACATTTTATGGTAAGGGAAGGGTTAGTTTTGGGACATAAAATTTCTGAAAGGGGTATTGAAGTAGACGTTGCGAAAATAGAAGTTATCGAGAAACTGCCGCCACCTACGAACATAAAAGCCATAAGAAGTTTCCTGGGTCATGCGGGTTTCTACCGCCGCTTCATAAAGGACTTTTCCAAAATCACCAAGCCCCTTACCCATCTCTTAGAAAAAGACGCCCCATTCATCTTTGATGACCTCTGTCTAGCTGCCTTCAATTTAATAAAAGAAAAATTAGTTAATGCGCCAATCATGATAGCTCCGGTGTGGGATCTTCCATTTGAAATAATGTGTGATGCGAGTAGTTATGCGGTGGGAGCCGTACTAGGTCAACGTATTTCCAAAAACTTCCACCCCATTTATTACGCTAGTAAAACTCTCACATCTGCACAGGAAAATTACACCACAATCGAGAAGGAGCTCTTAGCTGTAGTATTCGCATTTGACAAATTTCGCCCTTATATTACTCTTTCGAAAATTATTGTTTTTTACGGACCACTCGGCCCTCAAATATCTTCTCTCTAAAACGGATGCCAAGCCTCGCTTGATTCGCTGGGTCTTACTCCTCCAGGAGTTTGACTTAGAGATCCGTGATAAGCGAGGTGTCGAGAACTTGGCCGCCGACCACCTTTCGCGCCTAGACAACCCGTTTATCGAGCAATTAGATGAAAATTCTTTTCATTACTATTTTCCTGATGAGAAGCTGTTCATAATTAACACATCTACTTCTCCTTGGTTTGCCCGCATCGTCAACTATCTAGTGGCTCGTGTGCTCCCAAAAGAGTTCTCGTCTCAGCAAAAGAAGAAATTCTTTTCTGAATTGAAGAACTACTTTTGGGACGACCCGCATCTTTTTAAAGTCTGTGCAGACCAAGTGATCAGGAGGTGTGTTTCCTTTGATGAAGGATTAGATATTATTAAACATTTGCATGAAGGACCGACAGGTGGGCACTATCAAGCTGCTCGCACCGCTCACAAAGTGTTAAGCGCGGGTTTTTTACTGGCCCAGCCTGTTTAAAGACGCGCATGCCTTTGTGAGTAGGTGTGATAGTTGCCAACGGTCGGGGAATATTTCGATTAAAAATGAAATGCCACACAATTATTTCCTAGAGTGCGAAGTTTTCGACCTCTGGGGGATTGATTTTGTCGGCCCTTTTCCTTCTAGCTTCGGGAATAAGTATATTTTAGTTGCCGTTGATTATGTTTCACGTTGGGCCGAAGCCCAAGCTCTTCCTACGAATGACGCCCGAGTCGTAGTTAAATTCCTAAAAAAATTATTTTCTCGATTCGGTACGCCGCGCGCTATCGTTAGTGATAGGGGTTCTCATTTCTGTAACGCGCAATTTTCAAAAATCCTAACTAAATATGGCGTTACTCATAAGCTTTCCACTGCCTATCACCCCCAAACTAACGGACAAGTTGAAGTAGTGAATAGAGAAATAAAACGAATTTTAGAAAAGACTGTTTCCACATCTAGAAAAGACTGGTCCGCCAAATTAGACGATGCTCTATGGGCCTACCGAACAACGTACAAAACCGCCCTCGGATGTACGCCATATCGGTTGGTTTATGGAAAATCGTGTCATTTACCCGTAGAGTTAGAGCACCGCGCCTTTTGGGCCTTGCGATTTTTAAACTTCGATCCCAACTCCGTCGGCGATTTTAGAAAATTTCAACTTAACGAACTCGACGAGTGGCGCTCTTACGCGTATGAAAATAATAGACTTTATGAAGAGCGGACGAAGCGTTTACACGACCGACATCTTAGGCACCCAAAAATCTTTAAGCCAGGCGACCAAGTGCTTCTTTATAACTCTCGTTTACGTTTATTCCCGGGTAAATTAAAATCACGTTGGTCTGGGCCTTTTACTGTTTTAGAAGTCTTTTCTTATGGTACTGTTTTAATTTCCCACCCTGATAAGGGTACTTTCAAAGTGAATGGTCAGCATCTTAAACTGTATTTCTGTGATGATGTCAGTCTCAACCCTGTTAACTCTATCTTTCCGGTCCTGACATTTGATTAATCTGAACTTTATTTTTCTCAAAACTTTAACTTTATTCGAACTTTATTTTTAAACAATATTTGGGACATTATTATTTTGATGCGTCGAGCTCAAACGACGCTTTAAACAAAGGGCGCTCTTGGGAGGCAACCCAAGTTATCTTTTTTTTGTTTTCTTTCTTTTACACTTTTTGCCCCGACTGGCTCCGGCAAGCTGAAACTTCTGCGATCGCCTGCTCCAACGGTTCTGCTTCCATGCCAAAGTCCGCCGGACGACGTTTCATGAAGATCCACAGCACAGGCATGAAGGAGCGGCATCACTCAACTTGCCCTGCAAAATAAAACCGGGAAGTACATGCTTTTCAATTCTGTCTTTTATTTCTGTACTTTACTTTTCTCTCGTTCTCCGACCTCCTTCTCCATTGCGGACAATGTAGATTTTAAGCTTGGGGGAGGACTTCCTCCTTCTTTTTGTTTCTTTTTGTTTTGTAAATATCCCAAAAAATCCAAAATTTCAAAAAATTATTCTATATATATAGCTGCATTTTGGTATTTCAATAAGTACCCCATGTTTATGTTTTGTTTTTCTCAAACTTTTTTATAAACAACGTAGTTAATTATAATTTTTCTAATCATTCTTTTTAATCATATTTCACAAGTAAAATGTTGGCCATGCTGTGTTTCTAATTCACGGTAGCATGTTAAGGTAAAATATTTCTCTAAAACGTGCATTTCTATTATGGTTTTCCGTTCTTTATTTTCTTTACTTTCTCTAAAAATTTATCATCCACTATTTTCCTTTTCGTCTTTAGATGATTTTTGTAAGAACATATTTTGAATAACGTAGTAGATATGAACGATCCAAGTGACATATTATTTTTATTTTCAAGATAATTTCATCAATCTTCTTTTATTATCTCGAACTTGCTTTTTGAAATTTATCGACTCTATGTTTTAAATAAATTAAAAAAAACGCGTGAAAATGATTTAGGCCATTTTTGTTTACGTTTGAGCTTTCTTGCCAACCTAAACTCTTTTACCACTAGTTAGCCGCTTTTGAGCCTTTTTCCAAATTCATTTGATAAACTCCACACACCATTTCATTTTCACCAAAGCCCAAATTCCTACCTATCTAATCACGTTACTTTTGTTTGATAGGAAATTTTGTCTTATCTGTGGAGATATTGTTGAAAAAGGTGTACTCAAAAAAATAAATTGAAAAAAAAAACAAAAATGAATGAAAATAATAATTATAATAAAAAAGAGATAAATAATCATAAAGAGAAAAAAAAAAATTTATTTATACATATTTTGTTTAAAATAAATTTATTTTTTTTGAAACTCGTTGTTTTGGTTTAGTGTGATTTTTAAGCCTCCATGTTTATATTTGAATTCCACTCCTATTCATATTCCTAAACCAAACGTTTCGGTCCTATTAAGTCCTTTTGATTCACGCCCTTTTTTTAATTTTATTTAACAACTAAGAAAAGAAGAAAAGTAAATCAGTTTTAGTTTTGGATTTAAACTTAGATTTTTGTTATTTAATTGATATAAATTATAATGCATTGATTGGATCTAGTAATAACTCAATACGTTCTTTTCATTTTCATTACCTTGCTCAAATCTATTTAAAGAATTTCGTCAAAATTCTGGATGATTTATTTTTATTAAGTAAAGTTTATAAAAGTTAAACCATACCTAAATAATTGTTTTAGATTTACGTTTTACATTCTCCCTACCTAGAATTTCGCATAGTACTTGTGTGAGTATGATTAAAACTTTTTGAATTAGTCACTCTTATGATTAGCTAGTCTTTATATCTTTGCTTGGGGACAAGCAAAACTTAAGCTTGGGGGAATTTGATAATACGTTTGCAGTCAATTTTATTAGGATATTTTCGGGGTTTTAAAGCCAATCATGTCTTGTAAAGTACTTGTTTTGATTCCCCTTTGTATATATTTTTGTCGCTAATGCATTTTTTCTGCTTTTTGCAGGTTTTCACACGGCTTTCAGCCGAAGTTTGCTGTGACACGCCCCAAGGTCACGCCCTACCAGGGCGTGTACCTAGGGCGTGTATCACGCCCCAGGGTCACGCCTGACACCGGGCGTGACACTATGGGCGTGTACTTCAACAATTCCGCCCGTCACCTCCAGCATTCAATTTCAGCTCCCAAAGTCACGCCGCAAAGAACACGCCCCAGGGTCACGCCCTACCAGGGCGTGACCCTGTGGGCGTGTACCGCAACAACTCGTCAGAATTCAATTCCTGCCCGAAAAAGTCGCGCCGAATGTGTCACGCCCCAGGGTCACGCCCGACCAGGGCGTGACAGGGGGCGTGACCCGACCCGAAAAATTCTATAAATAGAGCCCAACTCCAGGGGTTTTAGGACAACTTTTCGCTTTGAGAGGGGAGGTTCTGTCCTTTGTATTTCTGAACTTTTAAGCATTGTCTTTCCATTTTTAGTTCGTAGCTCTAGCTTTATGCTTTCCCTGTATTAGCTTCTAGCTTCTTTTTGTAGTATGATGCTAATATAGTGTAGTTTCCTTTCATGTTCTTGTAATCTCTGGTTTTCAAGCTGTAAGATCACTGTTTCTCTTAATAAAAAGTGTTGTTTTCTTTTTCGTTCCTGCTCTGTTTTCAGTATTTTTCTTCTACTCATCCCCTCTTCCACCTCACCATGATTAACTAATCCTCCATGTACTCGATCTAATTGATCCGAGGTTCGAGTGATTAGGTTATGATGCTTTGAATCTTACATTTTCTTTTTAGGGTTTAGCTTTGAATTACTCTTGATTTATCACGGGTTGGAGGTATATTATCGATATATACTCTCCACCTTTGCTTTCATTCTGGGCTAGCCGAGAGGCCGAAAGTTTGAAATGAGCACTCAAGAGTAAAGGGAGTTGTTCGCACCCCTCGAGAGAGGCAGACGTTCAAATCTCCCGGATTGGAGTAAAATCCAATAGAGGGGTTCACCGCGTAAAATGAGTTTTAGGCCTCCGATTTAGGCGAGAGTCAGTCGGACCTTCCTAAACTCAGTTAGGCACGGCCTTCGAGAGAAGCGTGTCAATATTCATGGAACCTCCACGGTCAAGGACCTTTACCCTAATTAGCTTAGGTTTATTTATCGTATTTTTCTAACCACTCTTGCCGAGGTGATTTCTGATCGAGTGCATTTTCCCTTCATCGTTACTAAGCTTAAGTTAATCCTCTTTTAGCTCTCTTTATCTTTTCATGCAAGTAGTTCTCTTCATTTAGTACATTTAGTTTTCTTCTAAAAAACCTTATTGTTCCGTCGATAAAATAATAGATTTCGTGTGAGTAAGCTTACTCAACTGTTCCCGAATTTCAATACGACACTTGTGTCCCCTAGCTGCATTTCGATAGGTATACTTGCTTGATGAATTGTTAGTTTGGTATTTTCTCTTGCAGATATCTCAGAGACAATCAAGTTTTTGGCGCCGTTTCCGGGATTCCTCGCTTGTTGATAAATTGAAACGCGAATATATTAATTTTATCACTTCTTCTTTCTCAGCCTCCTTCTTAAATTTTTTCTGTCTACTCACTTGATTAAATGGCTGGTTTTGTTTAAGTGTGCGTATTTTAATTTTCCTCCTACTCACCTTGATTTATTGGCTGATTTATTTCAGTAGAGTGAGTGCTATTTTATTTTTTTCCGCCTACTCACTTGAGTTAATTGGCTGATTTATTT